>CM070561.1:51732056-53041222 GCA_036346405.1 Phyllostachys edulis | reverse complement strand
CCTCAACTAGGCCGAAATTTGGAAGCCTATGTTGATGATTTAGTCGTAAAAAGCATCAAGCGACTTAATCATGTTTCCAACTTGCAAGAAACATTTGACAACCTCAGAAAACACTGCCTGAAACTCAATCCTAAGAAGTGTGTGTTTGGGGTCTTTTCAAAAAAATTGCTTGGATTCCTTGTCTCTACACGAGGAATCAAAGAAAATCCCAAAAAGATAAAGGTCATCGTGCAAATGCGCCCTCCGACCACGAAGAAAGAAGTCCAGAAACTTACAGGGTGCATGGTGGCTTTAGGTCGTTTCATCGCACGACTGAGAGAAAAAGGACTACCTTTCTTCAAACTTCAAAGAAAACATGAGGGTTTCGAGTGGTCAGAAGAGGCAAATGCTGCCTTTGAGGATGCCAAGAGATATCTTACGAGTGCTCCTGTTTTGGTTTCTCATAAACCAAAAGAGACACTCTTAATTTATCTAGCTGCCACGCCACGCAATGAAACACGATCTTGGTCGTAGAAGCGTGGCGTCCAACGACCAGTTTACAACGTAAGTGAAGTTTTGCATGGGCCTAAGGAGCGTTACCCTCAGGTCCAAAAACTTCTATATGCCCTCCTCATGTCTTCGAGGAAATTATGATATTATTTTCAAGCACACAAGACAATTGTGTCGTCTGAGTTTTCCATAGGAGTGATCCTCCAGAACAGGGAAGCAACGGGACGCATGGCAAAATGGTCACTAGAACTTGGGGAGTTCGACCTCCATTTCATCTCCCGAACAGCCATTAAATCCCAGATCTTGGCAAACTTTGTCGCCGAATGGACAAATCCTGAACATGTTAAAGATCTCTAGTACGATACCCACGACCAGTGGACATTGTACTTTGATGGGTCACTTACTTTAAGTGGCTTGAGGGCTGGGGAGGTCCTGAAATCTCCTACCGGAGAGACCTTAAAGTATGTCATTCAATTAAACTTTTAGGCCACTAACAACGTGGCAGAATACGAAGGTTTGTTGGTTGGCATACGAGCTACGAAAGCGCTTGTGATTCGACGACTACTCATGAGAGAAAACTCTCAATTAGACGTGAATCAGGTCAGAAAAGAGTACCAGTGCTCTAATCCTACCATGTCTCGGTACTCATCGAAAGTTCAAAAGCTTGAAAAGCTTTTTTTCGGTTTCGATGTACAATTTATCCCTCGAAAGGATAATTTCCTCGTGGACTAGTTTGCTCATATGGCTTCTTCCCGATCCCAAGTACCAAAAGGATTTTTCTTGGAGCAGCTCCAAAAGTTGTCTCTGGTCGACACACCAGAAACAACTCCTATTGAGACAACCTCTATAGAATACGAGGATACCTGCATAAACCCCATCTATGAGTATCTTTAGATGGGTACCATACCCGATAATGATCTCGAGGAAGATCGCTTATCCTGAAAAGCCAAAATGTATACTTTGGTCGAAGGAGTCATCTATAAACGAGGCACTCAAGAAGTACTCATGCGATTTATATCGCAGAGAGAAGGACTAAACCTCCTTCATGACAAACATAGGGGCATCTGTAGAACTTATGCTTCCTACAGAACGCTGGTCGGAAAGGCCTTTCGACAAGGTTTTTACTGGCTAATAGCTCTCTATAATGCCAAAGAGATGGTTAAGAAATGTGTACAATGCCAGTTTCATAGCAAGCAAATACACCAACTGGCTCAGGCATTACAAACAATTTATCTATCTTGGCCTTTTGCGACCTAGGGGCTCGATATCCTAGGACCGTTCCCAAAAGCTCCAAGTGGCTTCGAGTTCCTTTTTGTGGCTATTGATACGTTCACAAAGTAGATTGAAGCCGAACCTGTGACTGGGATAACAATGGAAGCAGTAAAACGATTCATGATGAGAAGCATGATTACTCGGTTTGGGGTCCCAAGTTGAATAATCACATATAATGGTAAGCAATTTTCGAGCACAAAATTCCAAGAATTTTACGACGAGTTGGGTACCAAACTATGTTACGCCTCTGTCGCCCATCCTCAAAGCAATGGGGCAGTCGAAAGAGCAAATGGCCAAATAATGAAGGGAATCAAAACTCGAGTCTTCGACCAGCTTGTCAAGCGCTCGGGGGCTTGGGTACAAGAATTACCCTCGGTATTATGGGCGATCAGACGATCGCTAGTCGGACTCAAAGTAAACACCTTTTTTCCTAGTTTTCGGTGCTGAAGCTATGCTTCCACCAGAACTAAAGAATAGGTCAACAAGGATCGAAACGTTCAACGATTCAATACAGGAATAACTTTGAGAGGATGACATCAACCTGCTCGAAGAGAAGAGAAATCAAGCCCTAATCTGTTCAGCAGTCTACCAGCAAGCCCTACGCAAATACTATGATCGTAAGGTCCAACCTCGTAGCCTTGCTGTAGGTGACTTAGTATTGAAGAAAATTCAATCGCAGTCTAATCGGAACAAGCTTCCCCCAAGTGGGAAGGTCCTTACACAGTGGTCGAAGTTACGCGACTAGGTTCGATACGACTAGCAATGGAAGATGTCTGAATTCTCTCTAATTCTTAGAACATCGACCAGCTACGCAAATTTTATGTGTAACCAACCGACCCTACAATAAAGTATGAGGTTCTTTCTATCTTTATTGTCTTACTTTGAGTGGTGCTTTGACAATTTTTCGACCATTCACTGGTCGTAGGTCTCCCTACGACCAGTGCCTAGTCGTAAGTTTTTCTACGATAATACCCTGGTCGTGCGTCCTTCTCCGACCAGTACCCAGTTTTTATTTACACTAGTTGAAAGGATGGTAACATCACCTAGTCGAAGCATTTCCTTTCTATACGTGGTCCTACCCACTAGAAGAAACTTTCTGGTGTCAACTCGTTCCTCCTTTTTTGCTGCCAACGCAAAGAGGTCGGGTTCAATACAGATGGTCAAAATATTATGAAAGCCAACTCTTGGTACCTTAGTTTATTTCTTCATTCATTTTGAAAAATACACTAAGCAGAGTATACTTTTACAATTTGCTCGACTACTTTTGGTAAACTTATTTCGTTTCAACTAGTCGGAGGAAGACACAACACCTAGTCGAAGTCTTTCCTCTCTGCATATGGTCATGCCCACTAGAAGGAACTTCCTAGCGTTATCCTGTTTCTAACTCTTGCTACCAGAGCGAACCTATCGAGTGCACTGGAATAAGTTGAACGAATTTTTAAGGTACTCCAAACATTTGTCTAACTCAAGTTGTCATTCTTGATTTGATTAACCTGGTTGAAGAAGGTAACATCACCTAGTTGAAGTCTTTCCTTTCTGCACGTGATCCTGCATGAGAGGCAGTGCTCTTTGCATAGCGCTCCTCCCACGACTTGACCTCCCGACCTTTTTCTTTGGCGATACGGGAAATCTCGTGAATAACCATGGTCTTTTCTTTGACCTCAGTTTCGAGCTTCCCCATTTTGACCTCTTTTTTTTAGAAGGAATAAGAATTGGAGAAAAAAAAAGAAGGTCATAAGCGATTTTAAGTTCAGCACTTACCGTTTATTCATCCCTGCAACATTTGAATTGCAGAGTCTGTCTTCTGAAGCTTCTTCAGAAGGGCTTCTTTCTCTTCCTTTAGCTTTTTCGTCTTGACTTTCTCGTAGTCAAGAGAATCAGCCAAGGTCTTCTCGTCACTCTTGAACCTACAAAGGAAAAGGGTAGACATGAGCATAGAACAAGCAGTCGTAAGTTCTCCTACGACCAGTACATAGTCGTAAGTTCTCCTACGACCAGTACCTAGTCGTAAGTTTTTTCTACAACAATTCCTTGGTCATAAGTCCTTCTACGACCAGTACCTAGTCGTAAGTTCTTCTACGACAATCCCCATAAGCACTGTGCAAGTGGTCGAAACATAAAACGACTACGAGTAGCAATTACTTACCATCTCTCTGCCTGCTCGTAGAGTTCCGCTTTCTCCTGTCGTAGCTATACAAGTTGTGGGTTGTACTCTGTAATAGTGACAATTTGCTCTAGAGCACTCTGCATAAAGAAAGATAGTGAGAAGCGAGAAAAAATCACATATGAAAAATCTCGGACGGCAGGTACTTACGTTAATGCTCGTTCGAGCAAACATGGAGAGTACTTTGGTGGGGTTCTTCAACTCATCGATCTCTTCAACTTGATTCCACCACACCTTTTCGAGACACTTGTCGTCGGAAACATTCCCTCTATTTGGAATGTCCTTGGGATGGGGAACTCGGTTACAAGATCTAAAAGCAGAAGATCCCACGACAGAAGCTAGGCCAAAGAACTCAGAAAAGAAATTGTTGTATTCTTCTTCGTTTGATTTGGTGACGCCAGCTCCTCCTTGGAGACTGGGAGGAACGTCTATGGCGACTTCCTTCCCGGTGCGGTGGTCTAACGATCCATCGCCTTGGCCTGATGCCTCCACTGCATCACGTGCCGTTTTCGCCTCGGCCTCTACAACTACTCCCGTGGTCGTAGTTGCTTCAGAAGCCATGACTTCTTCCACCACTCGAACAGTGGATGACCCTTTGACCACCGCCACTGTCCTTTCTCCAACTGCTAGAGAAATAGCAGTGGATTCATCGACAGAAACATCCTTGGGGGCTGAAGGAGTCGGGCTAAGATCACAAAAAGGAAAACACGTCTGTTCTTACACTTTTGTCTTTTTACATACCTTCGTGTGCTGGATTTGATCTTGAATTTGGAAGCAACCTTCCCTAAAGAAAATTTCTTCGACTTCTTCTCTTCGACCACGTCTGGTCGAAACTCAAGTTGAGGAATAGGATCAGCCATGACCATGTCTGGTCGTGAGTCTTGAGCGAGCACTACCGCTCCTTGAGCCTCCTGGCTCTCTAGATGGCTGAGACCTGTCTCAACCACCCCAAGGGTAGCACTGTCCTTGACCATAGGCACTTCTGGTGCAGCGGTTTCCTTCACAAAAGATATAAAACTCTTCCAGTTCTCCTTTTCTTGTTGCTTGACAAAGCCACGGGAGGCAGAAACTGCAAAATTCTTATTGTCGTAGTAGTTATTGTCGTAGTAGAAGGGTACCTTGATCTTAGGGGCTTTGTATTTGAGTGCTTAATTTGCTTGATGCGCCTTTGCCTTCTCTCTGACAACCATATAAATGCTGCGTGAGAGGAGGCGCCTCGCCACCACGATGTAAATCGACGTTGCGCCTAACCGGTCGCCAACACTTTGGTAATGAGCCTTGTGAAAGTAGCTCCAGCGTTTCTGAGGCCGAAGGGCATTCTGCGGAAGCAGAACGTCCCAATTGGGGTTATGAAGGCAGTCTTTGCTTCGTCCTCCTTGGCCATAAAGATTTGGTGGTATCCGGAATAGGCGTCGAGGAAGCTCGTCAACTCGCAGCCGGAGGTGGCGTCCACCAGCTGATCTATGCGCGGTAGCGGGAAGTCATCTTTGGGAGATGCCTTGTTGAGGTCAGTGAAGTCGACACACATACGTCACTTGCCCGTGCTCTTCTGGACTAGGACCGGGTTTGCCAACCACTCCGAGTGATTGACTTTTCTGATGACCCCTGCTTTTAACAGCTTCGCTATTTCGGCTTTGGCGGCCTGGAGCCGCTCTGGCGTCATGCGGCACAATTTTTGTTTTTTGGGAATGGCTTCGCTTCGGAGAGCGAAGCGATGCTCAATAGTCTCACGGGCCACGCCTGGAATGTCCTCCGGGCTCCATGCGAAGATGTCGGAGTTCGCCCGGAGTACGCCGAGGATGGAGTTGCGCTCCCGGGTGGGAAGCACCTCCCCCAAGGCAATCGTCTTCTCCGGGGATACGTCATCCAAGGGAACTTTTTGCAACTGGCCCTCAGGTTTGGCCCTCGGGGACCACTTGCCGGAGGGTTCCGGTGGCGGGGAACCCGTCTTGGCCGGCCGTGTGAACATCTTCGGGCGAAGGATCTATGGCTAACTCGGTTTGCCTAGCGAGATCTTGGTCGCCTTGAACGGTGATGACGCCCTCCGGGGCGGGGATCTTCATGCATAGGTAGTTATGATGGGCGACCGCACCGAAGGCGTTCAAGGTTGCTCTTCCCAGGATGGCGTTGTACTGGTACGGCATATGGACCACGTCAAAGGTGATGATTTCCGTGCGTGAGGCGGGGCCGCTGCTGAAGGTGACAGCCAGGTCGATTTGGCCCAAGGCCGTTACCGACCTTTCGCCGAAGCCCACAAGGGGTATGCCTGGAGGTGATAAGCGGTCTCTTGGAATCATCATTTTATCGAAGGCGTCAGCGAACAGGAGGTCGGCGGAGCTTCCGCCGTCCACTAAGACGCGTCTGACTTCGAAGTCCGCAATGATGGCGGAGATGACGAGGGGGTCCTGGTGCGGGAAGTGGATGCCCTGAGCGTCCTCGGGGCCGAAAGTGATGGGCACTTCGGCGTGCCGGGGTGGCCCGTGCGTAGGCCATGCCGCGACGTGGTGGATTTGCCTGGCGTAGGCGCGGCGTTGCCTCTTGGATTTTAGGCCAAGCGAAGATCCTCCCGTTATCATGCTTATGACCCGCTGACGCGGCTCGCCGTGGCTTCCCTCGATTTGTGGCCTCGGAGGCGGGCCGGGCAATTGGTTGCTGGAGCCCCTGGTGCCTTCGCTTTTCGGTTGGTTCTTTGCCGGCGGTTGGCGTAATCGTTCATGGCGCGATGGTGCGGCGATCGCGGTTGTGTCGGCGCTTTCGCCATGGAGGTCCTGATCGACGTGACTCTCTGTCAGGTTGCCGTCCGGGCGTCCGGTTGGCGCCTCTCATGGCGCCGCAGCCGCGACCTCCTCGTCCTAGCGTTTTGAGCCTTCTTGATTTTGGGCCGCGTCGACATGGTAGTTACCGCGTGGCTTGGAGTTGGCGGTAGCGGCACGCTTGGCTCGGCCGAGGGCTTTCGGGGCGAGTAGTACTTGCCCCTCCGCCCTCTGTTCTTTGTCCTCCTCGCCGGCGTACTCCTCTATTTTATCAAAGAGCTCGGCAGCGGTGGAGACGGGCTTGTGAGCCAGCCTTTCCGATAGCGGGCCCTTCTGCGGCCGCCGAGTTGCCGCGTTGATGACCGTAGTCTCGTTGATGCCCTTGACTTGGTATTTGACCTCCGCAAATTTCCTAAAAAGCTGCGGAGGATTCGCCCGAACTGCTTTACGCAAACAAGTGTCTGCATCCTTGACTCGGCGTAGTTTCCACGAAGTTGTTGCGCACCATGTTGCTTGTTGCTCCCGGCGTACCTGAGCAAGGGAGGTATCGTGAAGAACCACGTGAGGCGGCGCCTTAAGGGCGATGAAATGCTTTTGGCGTTCGTGGTATCGTCTCCTCCCGCGGCCTCTATGGCTGTTTTGTAGACCCGGAGGAATTCTGCTGAGGGGTCGGTGCTGCCTTCAAAAGGCGTGACGTCCGGCATCTTAAAGTCTTTGGGCCAACGCGCGCTTCGATACGCTTCACGAGGAATTGGGGTCGCCGAGCAAGGGGTTCGCCAGCAGGTTAGTGGGCGGCTCGGAGGGGTTCGGTGGGGAACCTTTGTTATCATGAGCCGCCCATGAGTTGCATAAGCTACGCATCTCTGTCGGAGATTGGCGGCTCGTTGGAGGGCCTCGTCACTCTTTGGGTTACTCCTGCGGTCCCGGGGGTCGGGGCCGGGGGTTGGGGGTTGGGAAGGGGCGCTTCGGTGGGTTGGATGTTGCCCCCGGTGATGCCACCATGTGTGGAGTTATTTGCTTCCTCCTCCACGGGCCGCGCGGCCGCTGCTGCCGCCGCGGACGTCCTACTTCTTTTGGCCCTTGGTGTGTTGGGTGCCGCGGCTGCCGCTGCCGCTTCGGCCGCGGAGACTTTGGATGTGACCCTGCGAGGGGCCATTTGCTGCCACGGGTCTCGTGACCTTCTCGCCGAACCCCACGGACGGTGCCAGCTGTCGTGGTATAAAAAGGACCAGACAGTGAATAAGATGGGAGACCCTTGGCTTCGGTGCGAGGGGCCGAAGGGTCTCGAGTGTGGGAGTTCCGGACTAGAAATGCGCTTGTGTATATTGCCAGAAATTTTCCTTGTGTCTTACATGGTGAAGGAGGAGGGCTATTTATAGCCTTTCCTACCTGGTACATGAAATTACACTTGTACCCCTAGGGAAGTACATTGAACGTAGGGGTAACAGGGGAGTTTCCAAGCCTAGCCGTAGGTTTGGGCGCACGGTAGTCCTCCCTGGACCTGGCCTACCCGGGTTGTGGACTCGGTCTACCTCCGCTGCGCCCTTGTTGGTGGTGATGAGGCCCCTTCGAATCCTCCCCCTCGGAGGGGCATCCCGACCCCCCCCCTCGGGGGTGTCTTTGCTCCTGCCTCCCTGGGACCTCGGGGATCCCTTCAGAGGCTTCGGGGACCCTTCGGAGCCTCCGGGACACCTTCCTGGGTTACCTCCGGGTTCGCCTTCGGAGCCTCCGGGAGTATCTCCGGGGCCCTCAGGGCCCGTCCGGAGGCCCTTTGTCGTGGTCTCTGCGGAGCCCAAAGCGCTGCGAGGTCCCGGTGTTGCTGTCTTGCTGTGAGACCGATGGGCGCCCTATGACAAGCCCCTCGCGGTCGAGGTCCTGCTTCGCCATGGCTGAAACCGCGCCGTTCCCCCGAAGGGTCCAGGCACACCTTCCCCTTGGGCTTGGCGAAGCGTGATTTGGAAATGTTGGCGAAGGTCTTCTTGCGCTGGTGGAGTCTCCGATGTTTTGGGTTGTCGTGCGCCGTAATGGCGCTGCTGCGTGCCTGTTGGGATTGCCCGCGGCGACTTCTCGGGTTCTGTGCGCCATAAATGATCAGCTGTGTACTATTGACGGGGTGCACGTGGCGGGTGCGCAGTGGACCAGAGCGCCTCGAATGCCACCCATGAGTCTCGCCGGCCTATAAATATGTGGCACCCCCCTACAGAACCACCCCACCGTCATTTGTTCTCCTCTTCTTAGTCCGCATTTGCGCTGCTTTGTCCGCTGTGGTCTTGATTACGGCGAAGAGTGCTAGGGATGGTGCCGGGGAGGTGTCCTATACGAGCAAACTAGGGGGTCTCTCGTTACCAACCTTGTGCTCGGCACCCTCGTTGATGAGGGTAAGCTGGAGAGTCTGGAGAAAGTCCGCGCGCCCGGAGCGGAGACTACTCCAACTACCCGAAGCGATGAAGCGGTGGTCTTCGTCGCGTTCTTCGACGAGGGCATCCGCTGGCCGTGCGTTGCCCTCGTCAAGGACGTGCTTCGTTTATACGGGGTGGAATTGGTGCAGCTGATGCCGAATTCCATCGTCAAGTTGGGGGTCTTCGAGTGGATCTTTGCGGGTGCGGTGCGGCGGCGGCGATCGCCTATCTACCCGATGGTCACTGCCAACTGAAGAAGAAAAAGAGCAGTGGCGAGACGCTGAACTTTGGCAGCGTAAATTTCCAGCTGCGAGCCTGGTGCTCGATGTACCTGCCCACTCCGACGGCGCGGAACCGCTGGGATACGGACTGGATGCGCCGGTGGTTTTACCACAAGTCCCCACCAGAGGATGGTTTACAGTCCTGGGGTGGGCTGATAAGTCTTGTCGCCAGTCCCGAAGTTGATCCTACCGCACGGGAGGAGGCCCTTCTCCGACTTTTCTTTGGGCGTGACCAGCGGTTTTCCCTCGGGATCGGTGGAAGAATTTGCGCCTTGGGATCTCGCCCTTGCCGGGGATCGGGCGTGGAGATCGGGGCGGCAAAGTCTGGGCGGCCGACTCTTACCGTGAAGGGGCGCGAAGGTAGAGACTCTTGCCCCACGCCCCCGTTGCTTTCCCGTCTCGTACCCCCTTTTATTTTTCGCATGGCGTGTGACTTTTGTGCTGGTAGCGTGCCTTCACAGTTGTGGCCAACAACGAGGCGGCTCACGCGGCAGAGGTGCTGCTGGGGCCGTACACTGGCAAAGAGCATTCAAAACGCGTCACGGTGGTGCGTGACTGTCGGCTCAACCAAGCGTACGCTCCGTCCGTTCGCCTTTCTGAACGTCCGGACCCGGATGCCAGGAAGAGGAAGCGCGCGTGCGCCTGAGGCCAGTGGGCCAGGTCCGATTGCCGCGGTGCCGCTGCGTGCCGCCGGTCCTTGTGAGGCGTCTAGCCCCTCCGAGGGTCTGCGATGACCGGCCGCCAAAGCAGCAGCGGTGGTCCCAGCCGAGGTCCTCGAGCTCGCGCGACTCTTTGTCCGGCGAAACCTGATGGTTCGCCGATGATTGCGCGTCGGAGGGTGCTGTGGAGCGCACCGCGGCGGAGGTAGCGAAGGCGACGGATGTAATTGACTTAACGTGCCTTGTCATTGGGGAATCCTTTGGTGAAGAGACTCCGTCGCATCTATATGCCGCGGACTTAGAGGTGGCTCTGGGCACCGGTCACTCGGCGCTGCCGACATTATTCTGGAGGAGCGGTCGCTCCACAGTCGCCACAAGGTATGAGCGGATGTCCGTTTTCGTGATTGCTGCGCCATGTCTAACACTTGTGCGGCTGTGTAAGGGCGGGCGATGCTGAGCGGGTTAGCGAAGGAGAGCCCGCATGTGACGGGGGCGGCACATCGAAGGAGGCCCCCGTCGGTTCTGTGGGATCCGGGGTTCCGCGGCCCGCGACTTCTACAGCTGTGGCTGCGGACCGCGTGGACGCGGCCCCCATTGAGCCGTGAAGACTTCGTCGTTAGTCCCAGCGTTGCGAAGGTGTGCGAGGCGGATGGGAACTTTGCTCACTCACCGCTCCTGTCTGGCCTCTTCAAGAAGATGGCTATAAGGGACATGATCGAGAGCGTGGTGGCGAACGCCATGAAGGTTTGGCTCCTTCCCAGAATTTCGGTGTTCTTTTGTTGTTGACATGGGTCCATCACCGTGGTGTCATTTGCGTGCAGACAATGATGCTCGCCCGGGTGCTGGATGATGATGTCGCACGGTGCTTTGGCAAAATCCAGCGAGAGGTGGAAAAGGAGCACTCGAAGAATGAGGCCCTTAGCGGCAAGTGCGACTCCCTCGAGGTGAGGGTAAAGACTTTGGAGGAGCAGGTGTCAGGGCTCCGGTCCGAGCTCGAGGCCTCGTAGAAAGCGCAGGCGTTGCTTGAGGAGGAAATGGCAGCGGAGCGCGAATTGTCGGAGACCGTGGGGGCTGCTACCTTCGAGTCGCTGGTGATCTTTGGAAGATCTTGTGTGAAGCTTGGCGCATTCCTTCGCGAGGACTCACAACTCTTTGAGACGGACATCACTTTCGCGCGGCTGAAAAACATTGCGAGGGTGATCGTGCCCGCGGCCCGCTCGTATGGAGACCACTGCGCGAAGACGGCCTGGTGCGAGACCCTGGCTTCCCTGGACAAGGCGGGGTGTGCGCATATAGATGCGCTTGCCACCCGCTCAGTTGCCGTGGCCATAGACGAGGAGTCGGCGAGTGTGGAACGCCGGACGCGCAAGGCCAGCAAGGTCCTTCTGGACGACTACTGGGCGTTGCGCGGACACAAAGATGTGACCAAGTCCTTCCAAGATCTACAGGCGAGGAAGGCTAAAGGGAAATCTCCGGCGGCCGAGCAGGCTGAGGCTCACGAGGGCGGCAAGCGGGGGTCCCTCCGCGGTGACAAGGTGTGACCCTCCGCTTGCTCGGAGCGGCTCAAAACTCTGTGTAGCGTAGTGTTCGGAATTGTAGTTTGGCTGCCTCGGTTTCTGTTTGCTTTTTGGACTTTGGGGAGGCGAAAAACACTTTTTGTCGCGGCTTTTCCTCATGTAATGACCTGTTGGCGTTAAATGAGAAAATCTTTTGGCTTGGCCGCGTGGCTTTATCCCCGCTTGGGTTTGTTGTCTTAAGTCGCACGTTGTGGTCTGTATAGGGGGAGCGATGCTTGTTTAAGTGTGCGGTGGGAGGGTCTCGGCGCCCATGGGCGGCGGTTCGTGAGTCTCATTGCCACGCGACCTCGGGCGAGGAGCGCGAGTTCTCTGATGGCCTTTGAGGATTTGTTACCGAAACACCATCTGCCACGGCGCGAAGTGGCAGCGATGGAAGAAGGCCAATCCGAGCGGCTCAATGAAATTGTTCTTCCGCCTTTGAGCACGGGAAGTCGCGAGAGTGCGGGAAGAGGTGCGGGCCTTCTAGGGGCGCCGGGGGACCGTCATCGCGGGTGGAGGACCACTGGTGGCCTCCGCGTCTGCAGAGTCTTCTACGAGCTCGTCGGACACTCCTGAGGATGTGGTTGTGCGAAGGCAGTACGCCGATCTAGTTGATGCTGGAGCGTCGAACGAGGAATTGTTAAGCAGGCGACGTCTGAGGATGAGTGGGACTTCGGTCAAGACGGCCTTGTGTCGACGCGCCTGAGATTGTGTCTTGGTGATTTGTGCTTATTGTTTTTTCGTGTAGTGCTCCCACTGTAACGTTATGAGATGTGTACCATGCTGAGCTTTTAATAAAAAACGGTGCGATTGTATTGTGCCATCTTCGTTGTCTTGTCTAAGTAGGTCTCACCGTCCCTCTTCTTTTCTGGATAGCGCTCCAGGGAACCCTTATATTTTTTGATTCAGGGGAGGCGAAGCCTCGCGCCGTCCCCCATCTTTTTTAGATAGGGCTCCGGGGAGCCCTTATATTTTTGATTCGGGGGAGGCGAAGCCTCGCGCCGTCCCCCATATTTTTTAGATAGGGCTCCGGGGAGCCCTTATATTTTTTATTCGGGGGAGGCAAAGCCTCGCGCCGTCCCCCATCTTTTTTCAGATAGGGCTCCTGGGAGCCCTTATATTTTTTATTCGGGGAGGCGAAGCCTCGCGCCGTCCCCCATCTTTTTTGGATAGGGCTCCTAGGAGCCCTTATATTTTTTATTCGGGGGAGGCGAAGCCTCGCGCCGTCCCCCATCTTTTTTGGATAGGGCTCCCGGGAGCCTTATATTTTGATTGGGGGAGGCGAAGCCTCGCACCGTCCCCTATCTTTTTCGGATAGGGCTCCGGGGAGCCCTTATATTTTTGATTCGGGGGAGGCGAAGCCTCGCGCCGTCCCCCATCTTTTTTAGATAGGGCTCCTGGGAGCCCTTATATTTTTTATTCGGGGGAGGCGAAGCCTCGCGCCGTCCCCCATCTTTTTTGGATAGGGCTCCTAGGAGCCCTTATATTTTATTCGGGGGAGGCGAAGCCTCGCGCCGTCCCCCATCTTTTTTGGATAGGGCTCCGGGGAGCCCTTATATTTTTGATTCGGGGGAGGCGAAGCCTCGCGCCGTCCCCCGTCTTTTTTAGATAGGGCTCCAGGGAGCCCTCCTATTTTGGGCTTTAACTTGTCTTGTTGGCGCCCACGAGGGTCCCCGGCGCACTGGTCAAGGCCATGTGATGGCTCTTAGTTTATACACTGGCGCCCACGGGGGGCGTCCGTGTTCACCGGGGCCGAAGGCCATGCGCGGTGGCTCTTAGTTTATACATTGGCGCCCACGGGGGGTGTCCGTGTGCACCAGGGCCGAAGGCCATGCACGGTGGCTCTTAGTTTATACACTGGTACGGCATATGGACCACGTCAAAGGTGATGATTTTCGTGCGTGAGGCGGGGCCGCTGCTGAAGGTGACAGCCAGGTCAATTTGCCCCAAGGCCGTTACCGACCTTCCACCGAAGCCCACGAGGGGTATGCCTGGAGGTGATAAGCGGTCTCTTGGAATCATCATTTTATCGAAGGCGTCAGCGAACAGGAGGTCGGCGGAGCTTCCGCCGTCCACTAAGACGCGTTTGACTTCGAAGTCCGCAATGATGGCGGAGATGACGAGGGGGTCCTGGTGCGGGAAGTGGATGCCCTGAGCGTCCTCGGGGCCGAAAGTGATGGGCACTTCGGTGTGCCGGGGTGGCCCGTGCGTAGGCCATGCCGCGACGTGGTGGATTTGCCTGGCGTAGGCGCGGTGTTGCCTCTTGGATTTTAGGCCAAGCGAAGATCCTCCCGTTATCATGCTTATGACCCGCTGACGCGGCTCGCCGTGGCTTCCCTCGATTTGTGGCCTCGAAGGCGGGCGAGCAATTGGTCTTTGGAGCCCTGGTGCCTTCGCTTTTCGGTTGGTTGCCGGCGGTTGGCGTAATCGTTCATAGCGCGATGGTGCGGCGGTCCGTGGTTGTGTCGCGAGCACTCGCCATGGAGGTCGCGTCTGACGTGACTCTCTGTCAGGCCGCCCCGGGCGTCCATTGGCGCCCTCCATGGCGCCGCATGCCGCAACCTCCTCGTCCGCCGCGTTTTGGGCCTTATTGATTTTGGGCCGCGTCGACATGGTAGACCCCGCGGCCCTTCGGGCGGTAGTTACCGCGTGGCTTGGAGTTGGCCAGCGCGGCTTGCTCGGGCTCGGCCGAGGGCTTTCGGGGCGTAGTAGTACTTGCCCCCTCCGTCCTCCTGTTGCTGTCCTCCTCCACCCGGGCGTACTCCTCCATTTTATCAAAGAGCTCGGCAACGGTGGAGATGGGCTTGCGAGCTAGCCTTTCCGATAGCGGGCCCTTCTGCAGCCCGCAGGTTGCCGCGTTGATGACCGTAGTCTCGTTGATGCCCTTGACTTGGCATTTGACCTCCGCAAATTTCCTAAAGAAACTGCGGAGGGATTCGCCCGGGGCCTGCTTTACCGCAAACAAGTGTCCCGCATCCTTCGGCTCGACGTAGTTTCCCTGGAAGTTGTTGCGCACCATGTCGTCTGTTGCTCCCAGCGATACCGCAGCGGGAGGGTATTGTGAAGAACCACGTGAGGGCGACGCCCTTGAGGGCCAGCGAAATGCTTTTGGCCTTCGTGGTATCGTCTCCTCCCGCGGCCTCTATGGCTGTTTCGTAGACCCGGAGGAATTCTGCGGGGTCGGTGCTGCCTTCGAAAGGCGTGATGTCCGGCATCTTAAAGTCTTTGGGCCAACGCGCTTCAAATTTCCACGTGACGGGAATTGGGGTCGCCCCGGAGCAAGGGGTTCGCCTGCAGGTTAGTGGGCGGCTCGGAGGGGTTCGGTGGGGGCACCGTTACCGCGAGGCCGCCCCCCGCAGGTTGCCGCAAGCTACGCATCTCCTGCCGGAGATTGGCCAGCTCCCGCTGGAGGGCCTCGTACGCCTGCTGGGTTACTCCTGCGGTCCCGGGTGTCGGGGCCGGGGGTTGGGGGTTGGGAAGGGGCGCTTCGGTGGGTTGGACGTTGCCCCCGGTGATGCCACCATGTGTGGAGTTATTTGCTTCCTCCTCCGCGGGCCGCGCGGCCGCTGCTGTCGCCGCGGACATCCTATTTCTTTTGGCCCTTGGTGTGTTGGGTGCCGCGGAGACTTTGGATGTGACCCTGCGAGGGGCCATTTGCTGCCCCGGGTCTCGTGACCTTCTCGCCGAACCCCACGGACGGCGCCAACTATCGTGGTATAAAAAGGACCAGACAGTGAATAAGATGGGAAACCCTTGGCTTCGGTGCGAGGGGCCGAAGGGTCTCGAGTGTGGGAGTTCCGGACTAGAAATGCACTTGTGTATATTGCCAGAAATTTTCCTTGTGTCTTACATGGTGAAGGAGGAGGGCTATTTATAGCCTTTCCTACCTGGTACATGAAATTACACTTGTACCCCTAGGGAAGAACATTGAACGTAGGGGTAACAGGGGAGTTTCCAAGCCTAGCCGTAGGTGCAGGCGCCTGATGATCCTCCTGGACTGGCCTACCGGGTTGTGGACTCGGTCTACCTCCGCTGCGCCCCTGTTGGTTGTGACGAGGCCCTTGAAGCCTCCCCGGAGGGCATCCAGGCCCCCCTCGAGGGTGTCTTTGCTCCTGCCTCCCTGGGACCTCGGGGATCCCTTCGGAGGCTTCGGGGACCCTTCGGAGCCTCCGGGACACCTTCCTGGGTTGCCTCCGGATTCGCCTTCAGAGCCTCCGGGAGTATCTTCGGGGCCCTCAGGGCCCGTCCGGAGGCCCTTCGTCGTGGTCTCCTGCGGGGCCCCCCGAAACGTTGCAGGTCCTTCGGGGGTGTCGCCTGTGCCGGTGGACCGGTGGGCCGCCCCTACGACAGTGACCACGGAAGCTCGCTATATATAGCGGCAATCCCTCCCGACGCGGCAATGAGCGGCGACAGCGGAAGGTGGTGGGTCTCGACCGCTTTCCGCGCTGCCGGAACGCGGGACCCCTTTCGTGCTCCCCAACCGCGGGAAGTGGCCGCCCCAGCGCTCCGCCGTCAGAGGAAGTGGCCGCCACCCTTCCATGCCGGTGGCAGTCCCGCCGCCACCACGGAAGCGGCCGCCTAGCCCTTCCGTGCCGATGGCTTTAGTCCGCGCCGCGTAACTTCGCCCCACTTGCAGCTTCTCGCGACCGCGGAAGGGACACGCGTCAGCTCCCCGGTGATTCCGCACTCATCAGGGAGCTAATTTCGTAAATACGATGGCGGGAGGCTATTTTTGTATTTACGATGACACAATGGGGCCAAATAAAAAAAATCGTTATATAGCACCACATGGTGTGGCACCTTAGCCCTTTAGCTAATTTCCAGATTTTGATTTCCACCATTTATAGATTGGATAGGTTATTTATGTGTTTTTTACTGTAATTTGTTGTAACTTGTCCGTCTTTTTATAAATCATCCATTTTTTTTTCTCTTGTGTGCCACAGAGGTATAGAGTGGTCGTCTCAACTCTCAGTTGCTGAGACAGTTCATTAAATAAAATAAAATGCTGACAGTACAAAATGAGTAAATTCTGCATTGTCAACTCTTTTTTTTTTAATCAAGTTTACAACCTATGGGTTTAATTTGGTGCCTATGGATTGGGCAAGACACAGGCTAATTAACGGCATATAAATTCCGTTAGGTGATAGGACACGACGCATATGGCCCAATCAACTAACCTTGCACGAAATGGAAATCTACATGTACTTCGTGGTTGGTGCCTAAGCCGTGGGCATCATGCTGCAACAAATCGAATAGTAGTAGTAGTACTAGCAAAGTACTCTTCCACTAAAAGTTATTTTCCCTTTCTGCTTGAGAAAATAAAAGCATCTCCTTTCTTGTTTGGTAGCTCGGCAAGTAGATCCATCTGGGATCAGGATCCAAATACAGCTCAGTGAATTTCAAAATTGGCGTTCTCTTGTCCCGTTACCATCCCTACCTGCCACAGATGTTTTCTCTTGTCCTACTAAAATGCAAATACTGCCCTAAAAACAATGCAAATACGAAATACCAAAACTTTTCTTTACAATGGAGTGTTCTCCTTGAGAATAGAATTGTAGTTTCTGAGCTAATATCTCTTAAAAATATATGAAGTGAGAACCGGGGGCTTCTCGTAGGACTTCTCGTAAAGCAATAAGCAATCTTACTAGATAAGCAAATTATCATAAAATGCAGTTTCGAAAGTTGACGTTTTAGGAAGTGTCACTCGATATATCACTTATCACTGACATGTGGTGGGGCATATCCTAGGGATCGCTGTTACGGAGTTCAAGGGCATTTTTCCAGGGCAGAGGCAGAGTAGATGCATGAGTACAGTCGTACCTCTAAAAATCTTACGCAAAAATCTGCTATATACTCTCCTTAATACATAAAATATATATTACACATACTAACAACATACTCCTCAACTCCTGGCAGCCTATTTAGCATTAGGTCCAACAGAATCTAAGAATCAAGCCCAAGTCAACTAGTCAAGGAGACGTCAGGCCTAAGTGTCATCTGCCCATCCAAACACTCTGGCAGCAGCGCAGGGACGCAGCACCACAGCCGGCAGCTCATCACGGCATCGGCGCACCGCGGCGCTCTAACGCCGCTTCTGACTTCTGCGCCGACGATCTCGGCCTCGACGAGCTGGTGGCCGATCGCGTCCCTCGATTCTCGACCCTGAGGACCGCCCGCTCCCTTCCTTGGCTTCTTCAAGGTCTAGTGTTGGCTTGATCTCCCCTGTAGTGATTTTTTATTGCAATATTTCTTTCATAGTATGAAGGAACACCGTATCAAGTTGTAATTTTTTAAAATATTTTGTGATGTTGGTTATAGTGCAAACATGTAATTTGACACATTTGAAGTTATGTACTGTGTCATTTGAATTTGTATTGGAACAGATGTGTCTTAAGTTTGCACCTCTATCGTCAAAATCCCGGCTCCGCCATTGGTATTTTTACTGACCCGAGAGACGGTAGCTAAACACGGCACTACTTATCAATGGACAGTGAATTCCAGAGTAGTAACTAGGAGCGTGACTATATGCTGTGATGAAATGGAACCACATGGATCCAATAATATGGCGAGCAGGTGGGTTGAGAACTCGTCAGTGGACAGGTGGATTTCTTCCCACTGTGCGGGAGACAGAAGGTTTCCCATCTTTATTGTGCCCATCGGTGATGGAGGAGAGGACCACAAAAACTAGCTCTGTCTCTGGTGGCAGTGCGGCAAAGCAGAGAGGGATAGATCAGAACGATTACAATTTGACTCCAATGTTTTCCTACCCTTCTTCCTCTCTCTTCTAGAAGAAATTGAGAAGTGTATGTCTTCACTGTAGTGAAGTATTTCACATCTCACTCATGACAATGATGCATGAGGTGGTTCCTAGTCTACACACGCTAGATCCTGATCCGAACACGGCGTCTTTCGTGTCGCCATGGCCTTACATTTTTCAGTGCCGCTCATCGAAGCGGCAAAGACTTTACACACAACATTTCTGTCAACCAAGTACCAACCCTCCAAACAAGCGCGTAAAAACTCCCGAAAGTCAGGGCAAGCAGTGGCGGAGCAAGAATTTTGACAATAAAGATGTGAACTTAAGACATATCTATACCAACACAAGTTCAAATGGTATAGTATATAAGTTCAAATGTGTCAAATTACATATTTACACTATAACCAACATCACAAAATATTTTCGTAAATTACAACTTGATACGACGTTCCTTCATGCTATGAAAGCAATATTGCAATAAAAAATCACTATATGGGAGGTCAAGCCAACACTAGACCTTGAAGGAGCTAAGGAGGGGAGCGGGCGGGGGGTCACAGGGACGAGCGGTCCTCGGGATCGAGAATTGAGGGACGCCACCGGCCACCGGCGCGTCGAGACCAAGATCGTCGGCGTAGAAGCCAGAAGCGGCGCTAGAGCGCCGCGCTACGCCGATCTTGCGATGAGTTGCCATTGCATGGGCCAAGGTCCCTGCGACTCTTGCCAGAGTGTCTAGATGGGCAGATGGCACTTAGGCCTAAGGCCTCCTTGACTAGTTGATAGGGGTGAGAAAAAAGCTCGTTAGGTAGGCTCGTTGGCTCGGTTCAAAATTGTTTAAATTGGACTTGATATTTATTTAAACATTGAAATGAGTTAATTTCGAATGAAATTGAATTTCACTCTGGCTCGGCTCGGCTTAGCTCGTTAGCTCGTTTCTTTAAATACTTCCAAACTATCAATAAAATGGTACTAAATCAAATCGTGTTAATTTCGATAAAAGCTCAATAAGACGACTACTTAGCTCGATATCCACCCCTACTAGTTGACTTGGGCTTGATCCTCAGATTCTGTTGGGCCTAATGCTAAATGGACTGCCAGAAGTTGAGAGTATGTTATTAGTTATGTAGTGTATACTTTATGTATTAATAAGGGTATATACCAGATTTTTGTGTAAAAATTTTGAGGGTACGACTATACCCCCATGCACCTATAATGCCTCTGCCCCTGAGGGCAAACGATCCTCTCCAATCATCACCCTCGTCAGGGTCAAGCATGTCAAGGGCAGACCCTCTCTTCGGGAGAGGTCGGGCACCCAAGCTCCCTTTCCGGCCAGCCATCCCCCCCCCCCCTTCTCCTCTCTCCTAGACCCTGCATCTACAGCACCAGCGAGGAGGAGGCTGTCGAGCCGAGATAAAAGACGAATAGGATGTCTTCGTCTCGTTTTTGTGGGCTTTGTTGAGTTGGGCCTATCCTAGGACTAGAAGGAGGCAGCCACCCACTCTCATTCCCCTCACGCAATCACGCCTCCTCCCCTAACCCTAGAGCAATCAACTAGCGACGAGCCGGAGACGGCGACGGGCAAAGCAAGGGCTCGGGCGCACGACGAGGCGAGTAAAGGCAAGGGCTCGAGCGCGCGGCGAGGGCTCGGACAGCAGGCAGGGGCCAAGTCGACAACACAAGGGCTCGGACGCACGGCCGGCAAGGACCGGACTGGTAGGGGGCTTGTCAAGATGGGCAAGCAAGGCAGCAATATAATGGGGAAAACTCCAATAATAAGTGTCTAGGTGATAAATATTTAGTCTTTAGTCTTCACTTGTCAAAATCAAATGGAGTATTGAAGTTGTTGATTTATTAGTGAGTTTGCATGCGGATTATAGTCGTTGATTCTGTTTAGTGCTATATACTCTTATTAGTACGATTGTAATATAATTTGTGTATAAATTCTTTTGTTTTTGGGTAATCCTCTTTAGTCCGCAATTATGGCTCGGTACTTAATCCTAGGTCATAGAAGTTCGGTTGTTCCGATGGTTCGCACACGCGCAGCAGCTCCCTCTCTTGCCATACTCTTAGTCCTTACCGGTGCTGTTATCAAATTGACCACTAGTTAAGTCGTAGCATCTCACGTAGCGATCTCGGCGACGCCGTCTTTCACATTGGTGTAGCGAATGCAACGCAATACCAAACAGTTGCCGGGAGAGCGACGGCTGGCTCGGCTCGGTCGCTTTCGGGGCACATGCACGCTTGGAAATTGCGTGGGCCGGCCGAAAACGACGGGATTCAATGAGGTTTTGAGGGGTTAGGAGGGGGATTTATGTTTATCACCAACTGGTGGTTGCTCTTTAATTTGAGGGGCGTCTGCTTGCTGGACTGCTGCCTTGTTCATGGATTATTTCTTCTTCTTCTTTTTTTTTTGTTTGAGAAAAAAATGAAGGCAGCCTCGGTGATGGGTGTTAAATGCAGGTGTCTGTCGGAAGCAATTTTTATGGCCGCGGGCCTAATAGCCAACTGCATTAAGACCCCCTTGAAACGCGGCGGTTTTTGCATTACTCATCCGATAGAGAAGCTATCTTTAACGAGATCTGTATAAAATAGGATGTTGTAAGGATTGTGCGGCTCAAATTTAGTAAGCATTATTCATTTTGGATGTGTTATGATTTTTTTCCTTGCTTTTACTATTTGTTTCTTTTTTCCCTTAGAGAAAAGAGTTTCTAGCTCTGTTTTTCCTGTAGCGTTGCTTTAGGTCCCCATTGTGCGCCAGAGATTGCAAGTTGAGTGCCTGTAGCAAATGAACAACAGACGCAAAAGGACAAACAATGGCGAATAACCTTCCCTGCCGACAACCACTCTCCATGGCTGTTAATACTTCGGAGTGCACTATTCCCTGACATGGAGTTTGTTCACAGCAATATTACGCGCCTTCGTGCATTTCATAATTTACACTTTTACGGTGGTTGTTTCTTCACTATGGAATTCCTGTGTTCCAAACGGAACTTAAACATCTTTACGTCTGGATTACTTGCAATTGCTTCTTTCATTTGGTCAAAAACTAGAGGCGAAATCGCAGTCACTGAACAGCGAAAACAGTTAACTGCGTGTCGAAGTGTACATGGTTACTTTACATGTCATCAGACAAGGAAATCCAGGAGCATACACTCGGTTCGCTCCAATTGCGCCCAATGCTGGCAAATCAAGAGGCAAATTGGACGGAGCTATCAGTCAACCTAATCAAATAGGAGTATCACTTATCCATGTCCAAGGTTTCCTCTGTTATCTGATCAGGAGCAAATGCACGTTTTAATCGAGGTATGAACGTTGCATCAGCAGCAATGTATGAATCTCCTCACAGTTGAACGCACCAACCAAACACTGCAAAGACTTTACAAGGCAACTCTTCTTGAAAAGAAATACCACCTTTTTCAACAGGCTTGCTTGGCATTGCGTATTGCACATGTGTCAACCTACATATGATCTTTTCAAGCATTGGCGGAAGACATCAACCCCTTCAGCAACTGCGGCGCAATTTAGAGTTTTGGACACACAAAAAAACTGATGAACCCTAGCAGAACTTCTACAGAAAACCGTGACCACAATCTGCAAACACCAAACAGTGAACGAAAGTCAGGAACAGTAAGTTGTTCTATTGCACTTGAAAAAAATATGGAGGCCCATCTAGTACCCAATATCACATTGATTGCAGAGAACATTGAATTGCATGTGCAAAAGTTACTGTAACATTTCTGTTATTGGAAAGCGTCAACCACACAATGCCTTATGTAAACACAGGAGAGTTCATCTGTTAATGACATCGAACAAATCTAGTTTCAAACACAATTTAGTGACTTTCAGTAATAACACATAATTTTCGATTCTTGGATATACAGCTCAAAAGCTTTCAATTATCCTGTATTAAGTTTAATTAGATTCATACCATAAAGCATCTGGCCAGACTGCACATCTGTTCACTGTTCTACAATGCTGTCAGATTGTTCATCCTTATTAGAATCTACACGCTGCAAGAGAAAAGACAAAACAAGCATATGAGATAACCATTTAAATACATAATCCAAATGCAAAGAATAGAGAGGTAAATAAGTATAGCATAAGTATCATCTAAGCCATACTTTCACATCCCTATAATAACAGGAAAATGCAAAGAGAAAAATAAATTCTCAGTGTCCATCATGATTTCTCCAGTAAGACTGCTACCTGTTTCATCAATTATTGAAACAGCTCTCTCTCTCTGTGCACTCCATATTTCCTTCTAGCTTACAACCACATAATGCAACCTTGCTTCAAATTGCCTTACGACTTCACCAAGGTGAAATCATTGGTCTTACCTAATGTTGTAGTAATGAGCCTCAATAAAGACAATAAGTGACATGGATGAACTTATGCAGTTATGGCACGCATGTTGCTTCTACCAGGAATCAGGAGAAATCAAACAAGTAACGGGGCAACTAGAGCAGCCTAGGTCGATCTAGACTATGTAAACTAATATCAAAGAGTTCCCTATTGCCAGCTGTCAACAGGATAATTAAGTTTTTACATAACAGGATAATCTAGACTATGCACTATACATTATAATCTCAATGATGCAAGAAGTCAACAGACTGAAGGATAACACAAAAGGTCAAAAATTATTTGCTAAAAACGCACTAAAATCCCAAATACCAAAGTTAATATACAAAAAAGGCTGAGGTGATTTAGTTAGAACATGGAAGAGTGAGAAATCACATTTACCATCCGTTTGCTGATATATGGTTTTATCTCAGGGGATAACTCATAATTGTTCTTCTTGTCATGAAGCTTATGGTTTTTCGCAAAGTCTTTCCTCGATTCCTTTCTCGTACCAGATTGCCAGACACCACCAAAATTAGGGAGCCAACTAGAATCAGATGTTTCTGGAACAAGTTCACCTCGCTTTTCCATTTCCATTTCAGCTCTTCTTCTTTCTGCCCATGCAGCTCCAACACGCTTTGGGTTAAGTTTTCTCGATTTGCCTTTCCGAGAAGATGGAAGAGCATAGCTACTGAGTGACACATTCTTTGGATCATGCTCGCTAGCTTCTAACCAAGGAGGAGGAGCGCCAGTATGCACATTTGCTGTCAGGCCTTCATAAAGCAATGATATTAGGTTAGATTTCACATATGGATCAATAAGGAATTCAAAAGAAATCTCTTTCATTTGCTGAAGCTGAAGCTTTTTTTTACATTCAGACTAGTGAAAAGTTTTGGAAAAAAATCAGTGCAAGACAAATATATACTAGAGAGTAGAGAAATTGTAAATACGTCCAATACCCTGATTGAAATTCCCTCCAGAGTGTCTCTGTTGAACCTGCAAAGGCAATGTTTGGATATTTCAGGAAAAAAGGAAACAGAAGCCAAGCATGGATTCATCATGCATACACATCAATGATGTATACACGAACAACAACAAATCATTAGACAACATGAACGTTTGTATCAAAAGTTTTGGGCATAATTGTGCTTCTTTTAGGAAGAAGGAGCTAGTCAAACTAACAGCAAATGCCTTTTGTCACACAAAAAAAGAGATAATGTTATCATTCTTTTTAAACTAAAAAAAAGGCAATATTGTGCTAGTTTTCCTAACATATGACAGCATTCCCAATGGACGGTTCATCCAGACTGTGGCATATATCATTATATTGGACCAACAACGTCATAGAGCTGATTCATATGAACCAATTGAGATGGTAATTCTGTTAATTAGGAAGGTAAAAACATGTTTTGAGATATGTTGGATCAGTGGAAGGAAATGGGTAGAGGCAACAGGTCAGAACATAAATTGAATGGCCCATGTCTGCTGTACTCCAATACCATAGTATGAAGACAAATTACTCATTATACACCACAAGAGTAACTAATTAACCAAAAGTAAACCAGAAACTGAACATAATTTAGCTTGGCCCAATGAGTTATAACTGCAAACCAGAACCTACAAGCACGGGAAACTCGTATTAGTTACTAAATGACAGCATGGTTAACTGCTTGAGTTTGCATGACAACTTCCCCTCATTTAACCTTCCTGCCATTGAAATTAAAGATACCCAAATGATGCAAGCTCCTGCTTCGAACAACATTGACTAAGCCTGCTATTTCTTTGTGTAAACAGAAAACACTCTTTTTGTTGTAATCAGTACTTCAAATTTCTTAGCGAAGAACCTCAATAATGAAGAACAGACAAAATATTGTTTGCAATCCTTCTTTACAGAATTAATGCGTGCTTGTCATATGCACATGTGCGTCTGCGCGTTACATACTTACATGTACAGAACAAGAAACTGATGAGTTTGGTCCATTTCCAAGGATAGTAGATTGAGCACCTGTAAAGGAAAGACAATTAGCCAAGAACCAACCAAGCAGGACAGTAATACAATTAGGAAAGTCTAGAGCAAAAAAGGAGAGAAAGATCTTGTGAGAATTTTAACATTCATGCTCACCTTTCATTTTTGCATCAGTGCTATGAAACATGTTTGTACCCAGCATACCCTGATGTTTACGTGTTGCAACCAATCCCCAGGGTGTGGTGGGCAGTCCGAAAGTTCCAAGCGGAGCAGAATAATGAACACTTCTAGAAGCGGTGGATCCATAACACACTGTACTAATGGGGTGATACACCCCATTGGTAGGACTTTGTAAAGGCATAACAACATAAGATGCAGAATTATTAAAAGATGGGATATCAGTTTCTGCAAAATTATCCAAATTGCTAGAGGTAGATTCATTTCGGATATCTTTCAGCGGCCCCAGAGATGGTCCAATCAGCCCTTCAGTCAATGTCTCTCCTTCTGTACCTGAGGACTCACAGCCCTTCTCCCACTGAAATTGCAAAAAAATAACAGATCAACATATGCAGGAACCGTAACGGCATATTATTTCCAGGCACAAAACAATCTACTTCACTGCCAACATCATACCCGAATACTAAATAGACCTTATGATATGACCAGTGCGATGAAACAAGTATTTCATGTAATTCCTAGAACAGAAAATGCAAAACATGGAACAGACTGCAGCGCACCTTAGCAAGCTCGTCCTCTGAAATCCTAAACAAATCCACCTGATCCGTCCCACCCCCATGCTTCCGCAGGAAATCTTTCACGCCCTTCAGGTGCTCCTCACTTGCGAGATGGTAAATTGCATTGCTACTGCAAAGGAATAAAATTGGGCTTATTTCCCCCTCAGGAATTCACTATGTCTGCAGTGTTTAGAAAAGCTTACTACGATTCCAACAACACCCTAATCCTAACGTACTAAGATCCAACCCACTAGTGTTCGATTTCATGTTCTATTGGGCGATCCAAACTGTAATCAGAACCAGCATATATCTAAATCAGAAACCCTAGGTGTATGGGGACGAGTAGTAAGTACCAAGCGAAGCGGCTGTCGTGGTCGACGAGGTCGGCGGAGCAGAAGGGGCACCAGAGGCGGGAGCGGTGGGGCGGGGGGGAGCGGTGGAGGAGGGCGCGGCGGATGTCGGAGAGCTTGGAGCGGAAGCGGGAGAGCGCGGCGGCGAGGGCGGCGCGGTGGGCGGGGAAGTAGCGGTGGCGCCGGCCCTGGTCGTGGTTGCGGCGGCACAGCTCGCAGTACTCGAAGCCGGCGGCGGGCGGGCTCACCGGCTTCGGTGGCATCGCGCGGGTCGGGACCGTTCGGTCGCCGCGGCGGCCCCCGCGTTCGCGTGCGTGTTTGGGCTTTCCGAGCTCAACACTTCCGAATTTGTGTTTTATTTTGGAAAATTTCGAATTTGTGTTCAAAAGAAAACTCGGGTTTGTGTTTTTTCTCTGAGAAAATACCGGAATTGTACGAGTACGCAGTGGTGTACGTCAGTGACTGAGGCTGCTAATGGGCAATATCTTAGTGTAGTTTCTTTATTGCATGAGAAGTATTAGGATACTATCTTCTCAATATATAGTTTCTTATGGTGTAGTATTTTAGGTTGTTTCATTTAATTATATGCATGATCTTTACTAGTATTTGAGCATTATGGTCTATTTATGGCATGTATTAAAGCAAGATATGCATGATTTTCCCAATGCAAGGGATCGATCATAATAAATTTTATGCGTTGGATTTTAAAATCGAACCAGTATTCAGATTAGATATTAGAATATCATTTCTCTTCATTAACTATGGTGATACATCATCATTTTGCCTACATGACAGGCTTAAGATACCAGCCAAGGTGGAGCACTGGGAGCAGCCTGATGGAACCACCGTAGGGGCAAGCCGAGGCAAACGCCTCAGATCTCCCAGGCCAAACCGCTCGCCAGCCACTCCGCCAGTCCACCAGCGCTAAGTCGCCATGGAAGCTCGCTCAGAGCAAGCACAACCATGGAGAAGGGCTCGAGGAGGAGAAGATGCCATGTTCGCGCAGGGCGTGAGCTGAGCGGCAGTCGGCGAGGGCAACATAAGTGATTGAATAGATGCCTAACCATAACCAAACCAATTCCCCATTTGATTTCGACCATTCTCCAACCAGACACTCCACCGCGCAGCGCTCGCTACCACCCACACCAAGCCGAGTCGCCGAGGCACCGAGTTGGAGCCACCAACGACGACAGGCGATGTGGGTGGGAGCTGAGGGCTGAAGCGAGATGAGCCGACGAGGCAAGGCTACAGACGGCGGGAGCTCACTCGATGTCCAGACGGGCGACGGGCAAAATGCGATCGCATGATCTGCAGAAGCAGAGCATGAGCTAGGGACATCGAGGCATGGACTGAGCTTCAGCTAAGAGCCACCAAGACACTAGCCAGGTTTGCCCAATTGTCCCTCAAATCATATTATGCCTCTTATTTTTCTGCACTGCAAGTTTGCTCCGAGCTCCCAAATTCCTGGTTCTGCCTTTGGGGTACATTGCGGTATAGTATTTGTAACAGAACAACACAATTAGAAGAACAACCTCATCTTGTTTCCCAAACTTGCAGAGTAACTCCATCTGGTAAAGAAAGCACAGCCAAATGCAAAAGCCATCTAATCCAAGGCATGTTTGGAACGGTTTTGGCTTCTGCTTTTCGCTCGAAAAATGCCTAACTTTTCCCTCATGCTTTTCCCCGAAGCCGCTTCGTGTTACAACGTGCGGAAGCCGGAAGCCGTCTGCAGGGAGCTTCTGCGGCTTTCCATAGCCCCTGCTCAAGCATTTCACAAGTTGGGGTAAATTACCCACCGCTTGCCTTGAATAAAAACCACATTGAAACCCTAGCCCTGCCTCGCGTCGCCCTGCTCGCCCTCTCCTCCCTCACTCCATCTTCCTCTCACACACTCCACCCCGCCCGCTCCTCCTTCCCTGTCGGCGCTGCCGTCCATCTCTCCCTCCCCTAGCACCCTCCTCCCCCCTCCTCGGCGCCTCCATCTCGCCTCCGGCTCCCTCCTCCTCATGGCTCATGTGCCATGGTCCTTTCTCGTCCTCCTCCTCTCGGTGTCGGCTCCTCCTCCTCGCCACTGTTGGCCCTACCTCGTCCCTCCTCACCGGCTCCGTTCTCCTTCCACGGATCTGGCGCCTCCGTCTACCCGTGACGCCGCCCATCTCCGACCCCGACTGGATCTGGTGGCTCCGCCCAACTCTAGATCTAGCGACTCTGCCCGACCCCGCCGCTGGCCTCTCCCTTGACCCCGTCGCCGAACCCCTCTCCCAACGCCGGCGGCCCAAACCCTAGCCGCCACCGTCACCTCTGTTTTCCGCCTTTTTTCTGCTGTAAATATATTATTTTCTAATAATTGTTTATTTTATTAATTATTTATTGTAATAATTGTTTTTTATAATTATTTATTGTAATCATTGTTTTTAATAATTATTTGTTGTAATAATTATTTATGTAACAATTGTCTTTAGTTACATGAATTGTGTTGATTGTTGTTAATTGTGGTATATTGCATTAATTGCGGTATATTGTCGTTAATCGTCATTAAATGCGATCAATTGCGTAGTCATCGTTCATTACAGTCAATTGTGTTAATCGTCGTTAATCGTAGTTAATTATCACTAGTTGCGGTAGTTTTCGTTAATTGCAGTAATTCTCGTTAATTGTAGTAGTGGTTGTCAGTTGCATCAATTACCATACGTTAGTCGTCGTTAATTATCATCAATTGTCATTAAATGTTGTTAATTGCGTTAAACGGCATTAAACGAGCTATTACTGTCCTCATGAGTATTTCCGACATTTCTCATCTCTAAAGTTGCTGTCAGCTTATCTAAAAGCCAAACAGCTAAACACTAAATCTCTCTAACTCAGTTATTCAACCATACAACCCTGTAGTCCAGCTGAAAACAGCTTTTCAAGCTACCGCACCATATCTACCAGACGGTTTTGTGCAAGTGTAACGACCGGCGCCCCATGATTTCAGGAAGCGTGGGGCGTGACCATCGCGCCAACAGCTGGAATACCGACAAGGAGCGAACTGTGCAGCGATTCAACGCGGCCATAACTTGAGTAGTTAGCACAGGTGTACCATAAGCGCAGCGGAGAAATGAAGTCTTGACCACGCCGC
This sequence comes from Phyllostachys edulis, assembly GCA_036346405.1. Classification (NCBI taxonomy): domain Eukaryota; kingdom Viridiplantae; phylum Streptophyta; class Magnoliopsida; order Poales; family Poaceae; genus Phyllostachys; species Phyllostachys edulis. The sequence goes on along the minus strand of CM070561.1, from coordinate 53,012,389 downwards.
TATCCAGGAGAGCACCGGTCCCCTCGGAAAACTTCCGTCACACGGCACCAGGCATTGGCAACGATCGCTTGCCTTTGTGTACAGAACTAGTATACAGATTACAGAACAGTAGTTACAGCAACAGCACTGGCAGAAAATACAAGGCTCCTCTCCACCGTTCAGTAGAGAATTCTTAAAAAAAAAAAAAAACTGTTCGGTAGAGAGCTGCCTATGGGGAGAGCTCAGCTGCAGTGCGGAAGTTAAACAGATCCAACAAACGATAGGGTGAACCAACTAGCAAAGATCGAACAAACCAACGTATGATACTGTCGCATTTCAACAGTAAGGCATGTTATCAGTACAAATCTCATCTGAAACAAGTTCTCAAAAAAAGAAATCTCATCTGAAACAACAGCATAGACTGATAGACGATCTCAAGGGACTACTCTATCTTTCACGTTTTACGTGCGAAGCATAGGGGCAAGAATCTACATCTGCCGTGAGCGCTCTCTATCTGCATAAGTTTAAGCACCTGAACTGAACTAGGATATGTACTTCTCCACCTCAACTGGACGAGGTTAGCAGTTGCTTACTCCTGACACCTGCACCACACCTCACTGAGCTTGAGCTTTCTGGCGCTTGACATACTGGAGGATCGGCTCCTTCACCTGCAGCATTTGATGGAAACTACAGCTTATTATTATCCATGTGGTACCAAACTATTACCGATGTAAGCGATGGGGTGATGAACATGTCATGCATCCGGTAAGTGATTTTAGTTGAGTGAAGAAACTTGAAGCTTTTACCATGCTAGCCTTCCTGGGTCGCTTGTCCTGGGTGGACAGCGTCTCGTCAGTAGCAGCCAAGGACTTTCTGATCCTCTGCCCAAGCACTCCACTCTCCAGGGAACAAACTGGTGCGGCCGGCTGCAACAAGGCATCGCAGTTCATCATGTTCAACCCTACGTTTGTGACTGCCTACTGCCTAGATTCTCAAGTGTTATACCTCACGCACGCTGGTGGGAGTCCTGCTTGGATCCTTGTCCATTGCGGAAGCTCCCTGTCCGCTCTGCATGGACACATTCTGCTGCAGTTCTGGTAGCTCCCGATTGCGGGTAAGATCAGATCCGATGGAGTGGAGGCAACCGATTGTCGAGCCGTCTCTCATTTCATGGCCTGAGGAAAGAAAGAGTTGGATAATGTCGCGGTGTTGACACAGCAAAGATTGCTGCCAAATCCATTGTAGGAAGGGACATGGGGGTGCGCACTACCGTTACCACTTACCACTAAGAGGGAGGTCTTTGCGCTCGAACTCAGCAGGCTCTGCATTGGTATCAATGGTCTGCATTGCATGACATAGCAGAGTTTGAGATTGATCGGGATACACAACTGAGTGGTACAATTACGCCACAAGTAATAGATAAAGCTTGGTGCTGAACTGCTGATAGTCAGAGGACAGCATTAGAGAAATTATACTGTACCGTTTGTTCGCCTACATTGACTTCCAGTATCTTTTTTTATCTCAAGGAGCTTTCTGTTAGTGGCTTCAGAATGAATGACAGCTTTGCCTGTAATACAGAGTGGCATATATTTAATAAAAATCAAGCATTTTCACATGCTATAAGCGGGTTAATTGCATAACAGAGATGGTGCATGGTAGCATGATCATTGATCATCTAATCGATTTTAAAGGATTAGTGTTAGTCTTATCACAATATACCGGGGACAACAATATGACAGGATCAGGTATATCCTAACTATCATTAATATTCAATGAATCCAGACATCCAGCTGATGTCTACTTTTCAAGAAAGATCCACATACAAGCATTACTGCTAAACAACATTTTTCATGATGCAATGGTTACCCCTTCTTCAAGGGAAGCTGTTCAACAATTCTTCACATAGTGTAAGTGACCGACATGCATAAAAGGATCACTTGAGTCTCAGTAATAAATCTTTCTATAAAATGAGATCAGTGGGCTGGTTTATTCAGTTGTTCTCCTTCTCACTACTGCAACAGTACTGATCAATAATCTAAGCCATTTCCAACTCCACTGGCTGGCCAGCTTCACCAAAAAAACAAATTCAAGATGAACCATCTAGAGAAAGAGAGGCTAGAATCTAAAAAAAGCATTTCAGACTTCTACAGATAAGTTCAAGTACTTACCTAATCTTCGGTTGGCTGAATTCTTAACATATCCGTCTTGCACCATTTTGTCAATTAACTTTCAGACTGTGTTCTGGCTGACCTCCCCATCTAGCTTGCCCTGAAGCTTGACTATTGTCACATAATCCATGGGAAGTGCATGGTATAATGCCTGTAACAACAATATTATATCAGGGGGAATGACATGCATAATAAACAAGTCAAGGATAAAAGAGAGGTCACCTTCATATACATCATATCACCATTATTGTTTTTGGCTCCTTCAGTAGGTGAGACATTTTGCATGATGACCTCTTTCTTTATGTGTGGCGTTCTGGGATCAGTAATCTGAAATCATTCTATGAACATGTTAGTGAAGAACAATATAGCATGTGGTAAACAATAATGTTGCTTAGGTTGACCATGTTAACAGCATAACCATCCTTGCTTGCCCTGGAAAGTAAGCCATCTTTAAGTAGCCTCTCCATAATATCTGAAAAGTGAGTCATTAGTCTAGTAATTCAAGACTCAAAATTAGAACGAAGAAAGAATGCCTGCATTTAATCTGATGAGCACAGAGAAGTTTTGTTCCTGCATTACCTTTAACCATTTCCTGCAAAACATTCAACAAGAGATTGTTAACAGCAGGCTATACAGCTCATATAGTGTATCAAGGCACGGTTGTTTTACATACACTGGCACGCTAAAACTTGTAAAAGTTTGTCACTTGCTTACAAGTCTAGCGACTAGTGCAGAACATTACTAAATCCAAAATAGCAATAATCCTTATAAAAAAGGAAATTACATCAAGAATTACCATTGATGTGTCAGGGAAGTTAGAAAGTACATCTGAAACATTAACAGTTCCAGTGTCTCTTGAGCATATCCACTCTCTTACTTGAGCTGTTAGCTCTTCCTCATGAGCAGCATCTTGAGTATCCTCTGCAAGCATATAAATTCAAAGAACAAATATGTATGAACACTTGAGGAAAAATAAAACATATGCAATGCATATGGTGCATCATTTCCCAACACATCTGAATAAATTAATAATTCGATATAGTCTGCTTCTGTATGGAAAGAATAAATATATGCATGGGAAAATGAAGCTCTCCTGAAACAAATAAAGTGACTTTCTGAGATTGTACCACTTTGACCTTCGCAGTTCCCATATGTTTTAATAAATATATTAGCACCAAAAACAGTGAATACAACAAGGACATCATTGAAGAAATGTTACCATTAGGAGCAACAATGTAACGATCCGCTTCAGATGGTCGAACCTAATAGAATTAGGGATTATGCCAGGCAACACTTTAGATTAAAAAAAATGAAATAAACATTTGCATCCAAAAAGGAGGTAGCGTAACACATGAGAAAGCAAATTAAGACCATGTTACTGAAACTGATTCTCAATTATATGATATGTTTGGTCTTTACCTCGGTGTCAGAAAAGCCATCATCCTGGCCAGACTCATTATCCAAGCTCATGTTGTCATCTTCACTGTTAACATTGTTATCATCACATGGATCAAGGACACTCTTGACCTGCATAAAAGAACAAAACATGAGAAGCAGCAGATTTAATTGAAAAACATGGCAACGTTCTGGCCAAAATGCCTGCAATCCCCACTACCTTCAAAGCTAACACAAGATGCTTGCTATTGACATTTCCCACCTCCATCTTCAAGGGATTCTTGTTCCATATATTTATGGCTTCATTGTCAGCACAACACTTGAAAAAGGGAGGCTCATAATCCTCAGGCTGCCGACATGAAGAAAAAAAAAGTGTCAGTTTCCTCCAGCAAAGTTGTATAGAACAAGAAAAGTTAAATCCTTATCTGTTAAAAGCAAAAGAATTAGGTTACCTACAATGGCAGCTCCAGGTTTCAGTACAATTAAATAAATAACTAGGACAAAATGATGAACTCACTGTGACATCATCATAGTATAGCAGCTTCATTAGAATGGTTCGCTGAACACAAATAAACAATAGCATCAGCTCAGCACAATCCACTGTAACCAAATTACAGAATGTCAAAAATTACCTCCTCTGGCATTTGGTCCAAGGTCCTCATAAGTGAAACCAGCGTTCTAATCATCTTACAAGCAGAGCTCCTGAAAGGAAACCATTGCCATGTCAGGATATTACCACTGATTGGTTACAACTTACAATGGTTACTTTGTCATTAACATGCACAACGAACAGCAATTCATGAAATGATCTGCAGGACGATATGGCAGAACTACATTGAAAGTGTAACAACTTCATCCCTTTAGTACTGGAATTTCACAAGTTGTGCAAGAAAACTAAGAAAAACTTATGGCCCTTTTTGTAAACTATTAACCTTTATTAATATATTATTGCAGCAGGGCTCTCCCCTACTGTTTTTCCTCAAAAAAAAGTTTCGACAGAAAACTGAACTCATTAGTATAGGCCCATACATTTTTTTCTTAAAGACTTGTGTACTTTTATAATAGCCCACAGGTCAACTGTTACTAAAACCTATGTACCTAAAAATTTTCACCACGTTCCTTATTTAGAGAAAAACAGAATACTGAACTCCTTGCAGTCCTCAGTTTGTGCTGCAACTTCTATGAAATTGTAACAGTCTGCAGGGCAACATTACTTTTGTATGAAGAATACAACTTCATGGAAGAACACCTTCCACAACTTGTAATCCTAAGGAGCACAGAAAACTAACTAGAAAAAAATCATAGCATCCAAAAGGGATTCGTAAGAGAGCACCTCATCTGATCGGGAGTGACTTCTGCTGCATTTGACTTGAATGTAGCACTATTTTTCTTGCTCCCTGTGCAGCTCAAGTTCATTGCAACTTCCTCACCACTCATGTCAGGGTAGCTAAATGAAACTGCAGGGGAATTTTGACAGAGAATAAGCAAATGTATGATAGATATAACACGATCACCCATGTCAATACAACTTAATATGCTACAGGTTAGCCAGATTCCACACAGTGATACTCACAGGCATACTCCTCAATCATCGGGCCTTCCTCCTTCTCACAGATACAGAAGAGAAGGGCCTTGAGATATTTCTTTTGTAATGCATCATAGACACCTAAATTTGATCACAAAATTAATCAATTGAAAAAAGGCACATTTAACACATAATTATAAAACAGTAAATTCATTGAATGAGCTCAAGTTGTCTAGGACATATTTCACCTTTCTCCATCCAATCAATCAACCTCCTGGACTCAGCATCCATGGGCATCAGCTTCTTAATCTTCATCTCTGCAACAGATAAAAGGTGTTTGAGGGTAAATTTCATATTGACTGCAGATTTTGGATATAGAAACTTGGTTTGGGATCATGTCCAATCCTGACCTAGTGCCGGAACTGACTTATCATTGAAGTACTTCTCAGGGAATAGGCCTCTGATGTAGCTGATGTTGTATATAGCAATCCGGAGCAAATTCCTTGTCTGTTTGGTCAACGTATCACCAATGTTATCCAAAAATCTATATGAATAACTCCAAACAGCAGACTATGCAACAACTTTCACCAGGCCACATAGAAATTTAAAGAGAAAGCTCGATGCATGAGAAATTGAAGACCCATCAAATCATAACAAATCGGGTACTGACAAACAAGCTCAGAGTGAAGCACAAAGTTCACCAAAACAACACATGAGTTATGTTTTTCAATACTGAAAAACAGAATGCATGAAATACAATAGGGACCTTCCAATTGTAAATAGTGAACTAATGGATCATGATATATTGCACCAATTAAACACCAGAGTATTATGCACTTGCAATTATAGGATCATGTATTAATATAGCACAACATATCTGCCAAGTGAAATACAAATCAAACCATTCTAGGAAAAATGCAACTGATCACGTGAGCAAACAGTTATAAGAGAAGCAAACAAGAATTATCCTGCAAATTATTTGTCAAAGCCACTTTCCAATTACTAAAAAGTATGAACCATCTAACAAAAGGAGGCTAAAATTAGTGGGTTGGTTTCAAAAACCTGCCAAGAGAGGTTTACTAAGCTCAAATAATTCCTAAAGGCAGAACATGGAATTCAAAATTTCGCAGGATAGCATATGAAAATAACCAAAGAAGCTTCTACCAAAACGGTTTGAAATTGATGTAGTAGAAAATTCTCGCAAAAAACTGTGGAGCGAGGAGAAAAAACCAGTTAGCAAACCAATTTGATCTACTTAGAACGTATGCATCCACGTTTCCAGCCCGATCACATCTAAGCGCAAACCATAATCATGCCCATACTTCCGCCGTTTGCAACGAAACCGCCAAATCGAAATGGGATTACCAAACAAGCTAACGCCTCCTCGATTCGCCACCAAATCGACCAGACAAGTAGCAAAACAAAGCAACGAGATCGGTCCAACAGCTCCCATTGTGGGGAATCACAGAAATCAACCACAAACCAGTAGAATTTCCGCGCAATTTTTTTGCGAAATCGAGCAAACCGACGAGAGGATTCTCCCAAGAGCAGATTCGATGCTTCAAATCAGCAAAGCAAGTCGAACAAGCAAGCAGCAGGAACAAAAAACCATCGTATCCATGTGTAATAGCGAAGCATCCCATTTGAACCGGCCAAAAGCTACGCATTCGAGAGACAAGCACTTCGCGGAGAAAACTAGGAGCGAACTCCATTTGAGCGATCCCGAAGCTACTGATGCTTCGAACCGACTCAACTAGCACCATTTGTGCAGAAAACCCATAAAACCCCACCACTAATCCTCCGAACACGCTCAAATCCGCACGCGAAATTGGTGAAAATCCTCAAAGCAGCAGCGAAATCCACCCAAAAAATACTCGCAAAAGGGAACCAACCCGACGCCCGAGGCTACCGACGTTCGAATCAACCCAAATCGAACCAGCAGCCGCGAGCGCTATAACCTAGCGATCAAATCCTCGGGATAACGCTTCTCAAAAACCTCAGGAGAACGTCTCGATCGAGCGAAACCGATTCGATCGGCACGGAACCACGGGAATCAAACTCAAATCGCACGGAATCCAACCAGAGATGGGCGAGGAGACTTACTAGAAGCCGCGAGTCCTGCTCCGTGATCTCCGCCTCCTTCGTCTTCTGCGCCATCACCTGCATCGATCGGAACAACAGACTCTGTTAGCACACACGCACGACCACCCTCAAGCGCAACGCGAAATAGATAGAGAGGTCACCATTTTGCCTCTGCGGCGCGCGCGTTCGATAGAGGTGGGGAGAGAGGAGAGGGTGGTAATGTGCGGGACTTGGGGGTACTTATAGAAGAGGGAGTGCTAGTGGCCGGAGCCCGGAGGCGTAGGCAAGAAGACACGAAAGGGGAATTTTTAAAAAAAGAAAAGAAAACGATTTCTTTCATATATTTTTTGAATTCGGGAGGCGCTCGTTTGTTTCATTCTAAAATTTGATGCTGAAAGGAACTTCCAATTTGTTTTGACTCCGCGGCAGCAGCACCATGCAAGAGCTTTGGTAAACTTACCTCGCCCTGGTGGCGGAGTCAGAATTCCCCGAAGTCTCGCGCCAAAAACTAAATGGCTATAACTAATGTCAAATATTATTCACTCTGAGGCATAACAAAAGTACAACCAAATGCACAATTGAAATAAAATTTGAATTCTATGTTTAATGATACGATAAAATAGATAAAACATGGCCGACACCATCTTTGGTACATCGCTAACAAGTAACAACTAATGGTAACCTTGATAAGTAGAGGTTAATTAACAACTAACATATTTGCAATTGATTAGGACATTAGAATGAAAATGATACGAGCATAAGCATCAGCATACTTTTGCCAAGTAGAATTGCATTACCTAAGAAAAGTGGAGATGGCTCGCCTGATCTTATTATACATAGGGAGAATGGCAGGATATAATGATTTGTGCCATCAGATAAAATTTTTGTATAGCTAACCCCATATATGTGGTGATTTCTTTTGTCTACCGAGCTAACATTGTCATACCTAAGATAATTCATCACAACTATATTCCACACATAAATGGTAATACACATCAAACACACAATTATACATAAGATTATAAGATTTAGGGGAAGACGAGTGAGGGTCGCAAACCACTGGGGCGGCGCCGACATGGTCGAGGGAGGGGGGCTGGGGGCGGCGTCAACACGGTCGAGGGAGGAGCGATGGGGGCGGTGCCGGCGCGGTCCAGGCCCGAGGAAGGGGACGCTGGGTGCATCGCCGACGCGGTCGAGGGAAGGGTGCTTGGTATGGGGAGCGGCGTCGGCACAATCGAGGACCAACAGAGGGGCGCAGTGGGCGGCGCCAACGTGGTCTAGGCTCGAGGGAGGGGGCGTTGGGCTCGAGTAAAGACAGGAGAGGCAGGGGCGTTGGGGGCAGCGGCTCGGGTGAGGAGAGGAGAGGCAGGGGCGCAATGGGGGCGGTGGCTCGGGTGAGGAAAGGAGGCAGGGGACGCTGGGGTAGTGTGGTTTGCTTGGCCTCGGGTTGGGCCGGAAGTGTCGAGGCGGGCCACTATGGGCTGAAAATTTCTAAATATGTGTAGTGGGGGTACCACTAGTATTATCTCCACACCTTTAGCTGTTGCCCCCACCCGCCGAGGCCCATCTCCGCCCCTGCGTTGCCCGTTAATTCTTCATGGGAAAATAATGAATTCCACGTGATGGAGTGCTCAAAGATACACACACCATATCATAGGTTGGTGAAGTGGCAAAACTAGGATAAAAATGAAGGATAGGCTCAAAAGACTAAGCTAAATTGGCACTAATATTGTACTATTGTGCAATTCAAATTCATACATAATAGAAGAGAAGCAAAGCAAAAAAAGAAAGAGATAGAGAGATACAATGAAGGTACCTCACTAACGGAAAGTGCATCCCCAAAATATAATATGCTTCCAATGAGTAGCGACGTGTCATCTATACATCAATAGTAGCAAAATTAGTAATACAGTAGTAAACTGTAAATGAACATGAACATTCAAAATAAACGAAACATACCACAAACAAATTGTAAATTTCATTAGGATTAAATTATAATCAAAGTCACTTTGGTAGAGTTGTGCTCTCATCGGTTGGGGAGTACCACTTGAATTGCTTGTGAAATAGTTATGCAAAGTTCGTTTCTCCATTATCGCAAACCTACGAACAAATTGTAAATTTCATTACTTCATTGAAAATTTCAGCACAAGAGTATATGCATAGCAGAGTAAAGAATATATACCGTTGTTGTCCTGCAGCAGCCTAAATCACATTTGTAAAGGTATGAGTCAGCAGATTTCACAATGTGGCAAGTGCACCATGCCGCCCCCTTCTCGTCTCCTCCACCTGGTCCTCCCCCTCCCGGCTTCTTTGTCGCTCCACGCTGACGTACTCGATGCCCCCTTGGATCCTCCTCGTGATGCGGACATATTATCTTTAACTAATGTTTCTGTTATTTCAGGTTTAATACTTGATAAAAAAACAGTGAGCACAATATTAGCAAGGCTGCTGCCGAGAAGGAGGAAAGGAAAGAGGCTTCTGTCCATGCGGTTGCTAATGGGGTTGAAACCCTAACCGTGAATAGAGCACATAGGAGTACGGCCCATGGACTGGTGCATGTAAATGTTGCGGTGCAAAACAAAGCAAGAATCTGAATCAAAAGGGAGTCCTTCTCCGACACGTTTCGAAGAGATAAAACAAAATCACCTCGGATTACAAGGCAAGGAATTAGGAATAATATGTTCGGATTGGAATCAGTACATGAGAACCCTTCTCTACTTGAGTTCCTTTCCTTCTGTGCCTTAGGTTGGGGGCCACCTACCATTGAAAAGAAGACAACACATCAGAAGATATGAAGGAGCCTGGAATACAGATTGGTTCGGTTTGGATTCCAATATTTGAATATAGTTCTTGTTGGGCAGTCCGAAAATTGCATGTAATTTCCTATTTTGCAAAGAGTCCGAATATGATACTAGATTGATTGAGTTGGTTTCAGATACTATTCACACGTACTGTTCACACGTGGTAGATTTCAAAAATAGGAGAGTTTGAGTTGTGTGCGTTTAGGAGGTTGACACTATTCACATGTACTGTTCACACGGTATAGTTCATCCGAGAGCAATTGTACTTGCGTGTGAGGCTATTTAAGCCACATGGCCGCACCATGTAAAAGTGGACAAGTTATGATTTAGATAATAAAATTCAGAAAAGTCGTTTTGACGCATACCGTATGTTCTTGAGATGAGTTGAGAGAGATTGAGAGAGAAGGATTAAGAGATCAAGAGTTTGGGTACTGTTCATACATGATATTGTTCATGCGTGGGTACTGTTCACCGAGGATACTACAATACTTGCAATTCAATCTATTAGATTGGTTTGTGAATGTGCTGATTTTCTTGCAATTCAATTTAACCGAATTGGTTTGTGAGTTTGTTGTTCCACCGCGAAAGATCAGGCAACTAACGGATTGAATCTCATCCGAAGGTTTGATCCACATCACCCATCCTCGTCGTGCTACATGTCTGTCGGCCCTCCACCACCTAGTTGCTAGGGTTTCTCCTCTCCCCCTAGCCCCCCAAGTCTTTGACTTCAGGTGCGTCGTGCCCACAATTCCTCTTGTGTTTTGCTTCACCTTCGATTGGTTCGCCCTATCGGGTGGGACGTGGAGTGGGCCGACAGTAGGGAGGATGTGAGACAACACTTGGGCCTTCACACCTTGTGGGCTTTAGCAAAAGCCCAGAAGACTAATTTTTTATTCTTTCGTTGTTCCTCAGTTCCTCTTCCTCTCTCTTGTTCACTTCGAATCGAGCGCAGGCAACACACATGGCCTCCATGGTCGCCTAGTGGGGAGGGGCTACCAGCACCACGTCGAATAGTAGGCTCGATCCTAACGAAGTCCCCTGGTGGATTCGCCCCTGGGTTGGTGTAGACACCGTTGTTTATAAGAAAAAACTTATGGATCCATGACATTTCAAAATGACTAAAGGAGCATCCAGATTTGCTTTAAATCAATAATTCCTTTTCTTTTTGGAAAATTTTGCTCAATAACATTGCAAATATGTACAAATTGGAAAATAACATCCAATGAGAGGATGACAGGTGGGCCATGGGGCCACATTGTCAGTGACACGCCGATGTTATTTTCCAACTCGTGGAATTTTTGTAGTGTTGTTGAGAAAATTGCCGCTTTCTTTTTAAGGATCTTTTAAGTGAACAACTACCATTTTCTCATAATTGTGACACTTAATACAAGGAGTAAATTGCATTGTAGCTTCGTAAAGTTGTAAGGTTATGCCACCTAACTTCCTAAACTTACATTTTAATTTCTGAGCTCCCTAAACATGCTCCAGTTTGCACCCAGGTCCAATCCACTGTTTCCTAACAGATATCGATGAGGTAGCCCGTGGCAGGTTGACATCATTGATAACATGGCTTCCTTTGATTTTGGTATGGACGATGACATCATTTGGATGTAATTTTAATTTATTAAAGGTCATTCTCGTAACTAGCTAAATTGCCCGTGCAATTGCGCGATTAGATAATACTCCCCAGACACAAAATAATGCCATTTTAGGGTACGTGCAATCAAACTTTATAAACTTTTGTTACCGATATTTAGATTGATCACATGAAAATGATATGCATATATTTGCCTTGAAAAACTCTTTCATAATATTACAATTTTATTTTGTTTTATAAATATATTATAATAGAAATTAGTGGCCAAAGTTGAATTTTAGAGACCGTGTCAATGTCCAAAACGACATTTTTTTATGACCGGGGAAAGTATGATACTTATGTTTATATTTTAAGATGCATTTGTATTTGTTATACCACTTTAGTCCCTCTAATTGAAAATATAGTTATATGTGCATGTATGACGCGGATCTAATAATCCTAATTTATTTATCTGTAATATTATTATAGATATTAACATCTCCATATTAGTCTTAAGTATACCCCTTAATATTTACAAGGGAGAGGTCACGCTGCCTGGTCATAAACCACCCCATGGTCATGAGTCTTCTTATGACCATGGTACAGTCGTAAGCATTTTTACGACTATCGAGCAGTCGTAAGATCTTTTACGACTTGGTTGGCATCGGCCAGCCTAGCTTTGACAACCCTATAATTGATAGGGCTTGCTGACTGTGGGCCTGATTAGTTAGGGAGTATTATGCGCCATGTTTAACACATGGGGTGCTTAATATACACTGTTATTCTCTGTGAGTAACCACATGAATTACTTCTGTCTCTGACAACAACTGCCTAGCAATGTGGGGATGCCACGTCCCTAGCGGCAACTTCCATCAAGCGGTTCGTCAATTGGAACATTGGGACGCCTCTTCGTTTGGAGGAATTGACACCTCTTCATATGTTATATATGGTTGAAGTCAGAAGGCAGAAGGAGACAAGCGCAATCTAGAGTACAAGCTCTAGTCCTTCTCTTGATTGTAATCAACATACTCAATATAGCCACACCGGAGTAGGGTTGTTATTCTCTCTGGACAAGGCCTGAACCTATATAAAATCCCCGTGTCATTCTATGCGTGATTCTTATCTAGGAGACCCCCTGAATCAAACAATCATACGTAATATCGGTTCTAGATCACCGGCAGTTGGCGCCGACCGTGGGGAATCTCTAGTGATTCATTGTCAACAAATTCTCTTTTTCCTAATGCTTCAATGGTAGGAGAGTGGAACGAGGAGAATTGGTTCGACTTAGCCGACTACGCATACATCGACGTGGATGCCAGCTTCGACTACGAGTAGAGTATCATTTCATCCGATGGTAATGCCGCCTCCAGAGATCATTCGCCGGGTCCAAGAGAACATGCCATCGATGGAGTTGAGGAGGAATCCTTTCCCCCCACAACAGTACGTCCAACTGAGGGACCAGTTTCCTCAGAGGACAAGGGTCTATCCGACCGCAATCAGGACCGCAGCCAGGTAGGATCACAACATGACGAGGGTTCTCCCTCCGAATGTTCGAGTCCGCCTGAGGCAGTCTGACCTGGCGAGGCAAATCATAGAAGCCATCATTCCGGGACTCTATCAAGTATCAACATCTGGTGGTCATAACTCTGCGGCTACCCTCGCAGAGGATATGGGGGAGCACCCTGTTCCTACGAGTTCGACCACACGTTCGCAGGGCTCACCTGTGGACATAGACGGTTATAACCCGGAGTTCCCCTTCTTGGAGGGGTTTACTCTAAGTCGCCAGACGGTATCATTTGACCACTCTTCAAGCCAGAATGCCTTAAGCGCAAGTGGAGATCATACATAGGAGGTATTTGCCCTCCCCTCAGATCATGATCTCTCTCCTAGAAGCAGGCCTGAGGATGCTCTCCACCGATCACACCTTACGACCCCTCGTGGTGATGATGAGGATGTCTCCGCCAATGAACGGGATCAGCACTTTGGTGAGCGTGGGAGAAATCCTCGAAATGATCGCACTCTATTAAGGTAAACTCAAGGATCAGATGTATATGATCCTGAGACAACCTGAAGGAGAAGGATGACGGCTTAGAGAAATTTACCTAGGCGCATTCAATATCAGTCGGAGGAGGCTCGAGAACTCCAGCACATAAATGATCTACTCAAGAACCCAACTCAAGAACTCACACGAGCACCAAGGTACGACCTCTTCGCTGAAGAGATTGCGCGAAGGCTCCGAAGCACGATCGGAAGACTTGATCATCCTCCCCGACATCATTCTGGAAGTCGTAGCAGTACGACTCTGTCGACTACCAATCGTTCGAATAACTCGCCTCATGGAGATCAGAATGACAACAGGTTACGTCGTTCCCCTAACAAGTTATATCTGTTGATCGACAAGCTCTCAGGGGAGATGATCGTTCACCATTACGACCCAGAAATCTGCAACGGCAGATGGAATACGAGCAGTATTACCCTCGAAGGACTTAAGCCTATCATAGGCCAGGTCCACCCACGACTGGGTATCGGCGTCTACGATCACCTAGTGATTTCAAACCTTCTTTTTTACAAAGAAGGCGGTATGATGTCATTAGCGGATGCCAGACGTTCTCGCCTGATCTCCGAATTGTTCGCTGGCCGCGGCGGTTTCGACCAGTGAACATGGAGAAGTTTGATGGGTCACAAAACCTCATCGAATTCCTTAAAATCTATACGACCATTGTCCAAGCAGCAGGAGGAGGAGAGCACGTCATAGCGAATTACCTTCCAAGTGTGCTTGAAGGATCCGCTCGATCATGGTTGCTAAACCAACCACTCGAGTCGATCTATTCATGGCAACACCTCTGCGGCCTTCTGCTGGCCAACTTCTAGGGCACTTACAATCGCCCTAGAAAGGAGGAGGACCTGCACAGGATGAGACAAAATGACCATGAGACTTTACGCCAATTCATCAGGCGTTTCAGTCAGGTTCACAATTCGACTCCAGAGGTTTCTGACTCATCTGTTATCAGGGCCTTTAAGCATGGAGTCCGTAGCAAAAGGATTACAGAGGACATCGCTTTGAATCCCTCAGCTATTGTCGCTGAGCTCTTCGAGATGGTCGATCGATATACAACTATAGTTGAAGTAGTCGAGTGAAACAAAACCATCGATCGGGATGACAAAGATCCTCAAGAAGCGGGCGAAAGCAGCAAGAAGAAGGATAAGAAGGTCAAAAAATCTAAGAACAAGGCGAAGGGTCAAAAGCCTCAAATCAACAGTTCTAAGGAAGTCTTGGCCGTAAGTGATAATGAGCCGCGAAGTTCCAAGATGTACTCCGAATGGGGCAAAGGTAAGCGCCTCGAGCGGAAGAACGACAAGCCTAGGTGATATCCTTTCCATAAAAAGGAAGGACATGACCTTCACAACGGTCGGGTTTTCCAAAGAAAACTCGAGGACTACTACATCGGCAAAAGACCACTCCCTACACTCGAGGAGGTAGGACAAACGAGTGGTCGTAAGCAATCAGACGATGACGAGGAAATGTCGTTCCCAGATTCGAAACATACCATTGATCACATCTTTGGGGGATCTTCGGCATACGAGTCAAAGCGGCAGTTCAAAGCTGTCACACGAGAGGTAAACTCTATTGGCCCTCATCTTGTCATTAAATCACTGAAGTGGTCGAAAGTTCCCATCTCTTTTGAGAAGCGGACTGTCCGATCCCTTCTACTCGACGAGGTCGATATCCGATCAGAGTCGAGCCCACCATCAACAACTGTTGAGTGAATCGCGTGTTAGTTGATGGTGGTAGTTCGTTAAATATTCTATTTACGAGTGCCCTAGACGAGATGCAAGTACCTTAGACCAAAATAAAACTTGTATGATACTCATTCCTTGGGATCGTACCAAGGTCTTCGGCCAAACTCATTGGCCAAATTTCTCTTCCTATCACGTTTGGTTCTCCAAGCAATTTCAGGACAGAGAAAATCTCCTTTAATGTGGTCTATTTCGATACAGCGTATAATGCTATACTTGGATGACCAACTTTGGCACGATTCTTAATGGCTGCTCACTACGGGTATCAATGTCTTAAGATGCTAGGTCCCAAAGGAGTGATCACAGTATGCTGTGATAAGAATATGACGCCTACATGCGACCACAAGTCCCTCGAGATGGTTGGCCAGATACCAACTCAAGAAACATGCAAGGAA
This sequence comes from Phyllostachys edulis, assembly GCA_036346405.1. Taxonomy (NCBI): domain Eukaryota; kingdom Viridiplantae; phylum Streptophyta; class Magnoliopsida; order Poales; family Poaceae; genus Phyllostachys; species Phyllostachys edulis. The sequence continues at coordinate 52,996,670 of CM070561.1, read as the reverse complement.
GTCCTTCTGAATCCAGAGAAGACCTCGAAGACGAACGATCAAGTCAAGGAAGTCCCTCTGAATCCAGAGAAGCCCTCGAAGACTGTTCGCATTGGGGTTACTTCCGACCTCAAATAGGAAGACGCTCTCATCACTTTCCTCCGAGCTAACGCAGATGTCTTCACGTGGCAAGCATCCGACAAGCCCAAAGTCCTCAGGGAAGTGATTGAGCACAGGCTAGCTCTACGGCCTGACAAGAAACCCGTAAAATAAAAATTACAGAGATTTACACCTGATCGACGAGAAACCATCAAATCAGAATTGTACAAGTTACTTAGAGCAGGCTTTATAAGGGAAGTCGACCACCCAGAGTGGTTGGCTAACTCTGTAATGGTTATAAAGTTTAATGGTAAGTTGTGTATGTGTGTAGACTTTACTGATCTCAATAAAGTTTGTCCAAAAGATGACTTTTCTTCACCTCGTATCAATCAGTTGGTTGATTCTACTACTGGTTGTGAAGTATTAAGTTTTCTAGGTGCATACTCTGGTTATCATCAGATTAGTATGTGTTTAGATGATGAGTAAAAGACCGCATTTATTACATCATTTGTGATATTTTGCTATGTCAAAATGCCATTTGGTCTAAAAAATGCTAGCGTTTTTTTTCAACGCTTGATGCAAACAACTTTTTCATCTCAACTAGGCCAAAATATGGAAGCTTATGTTGATGATCTAGTTGTAAAAAGCATCAAGCAACTTAGTCATATTTCCGACTCGCAAGAAACATTTGACAACCTCAAAAAACACTGTTTGAAACTCAATCTTGAAAAGTGCGTGTTCGGAGTCTCTTCAGGAAAATTGCTTGGATTCCTTGTCTCTACGCGAGGAATTGAAGCAAATCATGAAAAGATAAAGGCCATTGAAACAATGCGCCCTACGACCACGAAGAAAGTAGTCCAGAAACTCACAGGGTGTATGGCGGCTTTAAGTCGTTTCATCGCACGACTGGGAGAAAAATACCTTCCTTTCTTCAAACTTCTAAGGAAACATGAGGGTTTCGAGTGGTCAGAAGAGGCAAATATGGCCTTTGAGGATCTCAAGAGGTATCTTACAAGTGCTCCTATTTTGGTTTCTCCAAAACCAGAAGAGACGCTCTTAATTTATCTAGCTGCCACGCCACAGGCAGTGAGCACAGTACTAGTCGCAGAACGTGAAAACGTCCAACGACTAGTTTACTACGTAAGTGAAGTTTTACACGGGACTAAAGAGCGATATCCTCAGGTTAAAAAACTTCTATATGCCCTCCTCATATCTTCGAGGAAACTGCGGCATTATTTTCAAGAGCACAAGATGATTGTGTTGTCTGAGTTTCCCTTAGGAATGATCCTCCAGAACAGGGAAGCAGCAGGAGACATGGCTAAATGTTTAGTAGAATTTGGGGAGTTCGACCTCCATTTCGTGTCCCAAACGGCCATTAAATTCCAGATCTTGACAGACTTTGTCGCCAAATGGACAAACACTACTACAAAACAGGCAATAGTAGAAGCCTCATCATAGATGGTTCAAAAGAAACCGTCTGTGTTGGGTCTGTCGGGACCAGACATTTGCAGTGCAGGCCTATCACAGACGGTTCGTAATAAGAACCATGTGTGATACGTCCTATCACATACGGTTTGTTAATATAGCCGTCTGTGATAATTCACAGACGGTTCTATTAACGAACCGTCTGTGATAATGATGGTATCATCGACGGTTCTCAACAAAGACTATCTGTGAATTATCACCGATGGTTGTATTAAAAAACTGTCTGTGATATGTTCCACTGCTCATTTTATAGGGCCCGGGCTGTTCGGACCGTCCAATTCCGATCTAACGGTCCAAACAGACCCGGATCTATAAAATAGCAAAGAAATCATAAAATCTTGAAATAATTCAAGGAGGTTCCTGGGATGTGCTAATACTCAAACAAAATTTGAAACCTCACTTTTCAAGTGTTATTTGTTTAACGAAATTCAAACCTAGCTTAGGTTGTTGAATAGAGTTTGAATAGAGGTCCAATTTTTTTACACTAGAAAATGCTTATAATTTTGGTATTATAATTTTATTTGAGTATTAGCACATCCCAGGAACCTCCTTAAATTATTTCAGGATTTTATGATTTTTTTCTCTATTTTATAGATCCCGGGTCTGTTTAGACCGTTTGATCGGAATCGGACGGTCCCGATCAGAGGAGACGTTCGAACTGTCCGAACGACTCCTCCGATCGATCTGTCCAATTCGATCGAATCCAAACAACCTGTGCTCTTAAAATGAGCAAAGGAACGATCACGCATAGCTTCTATTATGGAACCATTTGTGTTGACTTATCACAAACGGTTCCATAATAGAACCATCTGTGATAATCACTGGTATCACAGACGGTTCTATTATGGAACCGTCTGTGATTATGTATCACAGATGGTTCGTAATAAGAATCATCTGTGATAGGCCTATAAATACTTGGACCCGACAGACCCCCTGCCCATTCCCATTTGAGCCGCCACCCAGGTCCTCCCCCATTGCGCCGCTGACAGAGAGGAGAAGGAAGGGAAGGAAGGGAGGAGAAGGAGAGGATTCTCAAGAGATATTTGGTATTTTCTTCGTGAGCTCCGAGGGTAACGATCTATAACCCTTTATGTTTGCTATAAATAAATCACTAATTAATCAATTTAAGTATGTTTGGTAAATAGGAAGAGTACGTACTTGTGGTTTATTAATCTAATTTGACACTAATTTGTTACATGCGTAGCGTAGATGGACCGAAACTGGATGTACGGTGTGAACCATGTGAGTGAAGAGTACATTAATAGCGTGCTTGCTTTTAGAAGAGCCGTTGAGCAGAATATGTTGAAGAAGAGGATAAAATTTATGTATTATCCATGCATTGATTGCAGTAATCTGATGATGTTTAACAACCCGGCGCAGATCGAAGCACACTTGATTCGAAGGGGTTTCAAAAAAGGGTATACATGTTGGACCAGTCACGGTGAAGAGCGGATTATACAGGAAGTTTATAATGACGGCATCGCTGAGGAAGTCAACGATATGCTAGATATGGACTGTACTTTTGATGAGGATAGGTCACACGATGATAATCTGGATCAGATGCTACGCGATGCAAAAGAGAACTACAGTGAGAGAGAGTTTTATAAATTCGAGGGCTTAATGGAGGACTCGGTGAGACCTTTGTTCCTTGGCTGCAAGCCGGAATACACAAGGTTGTCAACCGTGATTGAACTACTGAAATTGAAGTCAAGCAATGGATGGTCCGATAAGAGTTTCATGGCATTGTTAGGTCTCCTAGCGGACATCCTTCTAGAAGGAAACGTGTTGCCCAGAACTACCTACCAAGCAAAGAAGGTTCTTTGTCCATTGGGAATGGAAGTAGAAAAAATACATGCATGTCCGAACGATTGTATCATCTACCGTAAAGAGTATGCAGACATGCATGTATGTCCTGTGTGCAAAGCATCCTGATACAAGTGTAAGAATACTGCTAAGGTGAAGCAAGGACTTATTGCTAAGATGTTGTGTTATTTGCCTGTGATCCTATGTTTGAAGCGTTTATTTGCGAACCCAAAGGAGGCAAGATTGCTGCTTTGGCACTCGGAGGAGCGTAAGAAAGATGGAAAGCTAAGACACCCTGCTGATTCTGCCAAGTGGAGAAACTTCGATCGGAGCCTCAAAGAGTTCGGTGCGGAACCGAAGAACATAAGGTTAGGGTTGAGTACAGATGGAATGAATCCTTTTGGTAACATGAGTAGCCGACATAGCACCTGGCCCGTGAATCTATGTATGTATAACCTTCCTCCTTGGTTGTGTATGAAGTGGAGGTACATTTTGATGTCACTACTTATCCAAGGGCCGAAGCAACCTGCGAATGATATTGATGTGTACCTAGCACCATTGCTAAAAGATCTTATGACACTGTGGAATGAAGGGGTACAGGTATGGGATGCGTACAAACGAGAGAATTTCACTTTATGCGCCATGTTGTTCTGCACCATTAATGATTTTCCTGCCCTTGGTAACCTGTCGGGCTTCATTACAAAAGGAGTCAAAGCCTGTCTGCACTGCTTAGATGCTACGAAGAGTGTATGGCTGAACAACTCGCGCAAAACTGTGTATATGCATCACCGTAGGTTCCTTCCCAGGAGTCACCCATACCGCAAGATGAAGAAACAATTTGACGAAAATAAGGAGGACGATTCAGCTCCAAGGGCTTTTAGAGGGAAAGAGGTCTATGATGTGGTTAAGGATATCGATGTTGTCCTTGGGAAGGGACATAAATTAAGAACTCGTCAGAAGAACATCTGGAAGAAGCGGTCAATTTTTTAGGACTTGCCTTATTAGGAGCACTTAGAAGTTCACCACTGCATTGACGTCATACACATGGAGAAGAATATATGTGATAGCTTGATTAGTCTCTTACTGAACATTAGTGGCAAAACAAAGGATGGTGTTAACGCACGGCGTGACTTGGTTGATATGAACATAAGGACCGAGTTAGCACCGAAAGAGACCGATAAAGGACGAACGTACCTTCCCCCAGCTTACTACACTCTGTCCAAGGCCGAGAGAAATGAACTGTGCTAGAGCTTGTATGGTGTGAAAGTCCCATCTGGTTACTTTGCTAACATTAAGAAACTTGTTTCTATAGAAGATTTGAAATTAATTGGTATGAAGTCTCATGATTGTCATGTGCTGATGACACAAATGCTTCCTGTTGCAATTAGGAGTATCTTGCCGAACAAGGTCCGAGGGGCAATCTTAAGACTGTGTTATTTCTTTAACTCACTTGCTCAGAAGGTCATCGATCCCCAAGGACTAGATGCTCTGCAGGCCGAGGTGGTGACGACTCTATGTCATCTTGATATGTATTTCCCTCCATCATTTTTTGATATCATGGTCCATCTCATTGTTCACCTTCTGAAATGAAACATATCACAGACGGTTCTATTAAAGAATAAATCGTGATGTGTATCAGATCACGCATTCTTATTAAGAACCGCTCAGGATTCTTATCACGCAGCGGTTCTATTATGGAACCGTCTGTGATATCCCTTATAACCCTAGGGCTCGCCCATTCATCTCCCCAGTGCCGGCTCGCCCATTCATCTCCCCAGTGCTGCCCATTCATCTCCCCAGTGCCCTTAGCCCGCTCAGCTCTCACTCCTTCGCCTCCTCTAGGGCTCGCCTGTTCACCTCCCCGTAAGCCCTAACACCGCCGCCCAAGGTACGTCTCCTCCGGTCCTCCCTCGCGCCACCGACTCCAGTGTCTCCTCCGGTCCCTAACTGGGCCCCTTCTTTGGAGACATGCGTGCACTCCAAGAATTATGTTGAGATCGTGAAAAGACCTGTAATACCCCTCACTTGTACTCATAGTGTGGCTATACCCCAAGGGGTATTTTGGTCATTTGTACAGGCTTAGGAGCCTATAAATACCCCATGTATCCCTCCTTTCAGGGGGATGGCTCTCTTGAGCAATAAAGCAACCTATTAAAACTGGTGAGCCCTCGGGGGCTCCCTCTCCGGAGGTAACCCCCCGTTGGCTCACCGACAGGAGTAGGGCGGTCCTCTCGGACCCCCGAACCTGTATAAACCCTCGTGTCATTTTTACCCTCGTGGATCGATGGCCCGTCAGACTACCGACGCCCACCCTCACTTGTGTTTGGTTTTACACCTACAACATTGGCGCCACCATGGGGACGAGCTAATCTATGAAAGGCTATGTCTCCTACCAAAAATACTCTAAGTCCATTTAAACCTCCTCCGACTCGAGGGCAATGATCTCGTGGGCGACCCATCCTCTCTTTGAAGGAGCCCCACCGAGCACCCTCGTGGGAGATCGTGGCCATCCACCTCGAGATGGCAACGCCCTACATGCCCCGGGGCTCCCATGCGCACCTCCTCCTTTGTGCGAAGCCAATGCGAGGCTCGGCCAAGGGCGCAGCAGTTCAAGGCACCTCGCAGCCTGTAAGGCTAAGGATTACGAGGCCAACCGTCACCCTCAGACGCATGATGTCCATACGACACGAGCAATGAAGGCTCGCTCACGAGGGCCGCCCCTAACGCGCCATCTTGTTAGGGGTAGTCCTGACATATAACTCTCGTATGGGCTCTCAAGACACTTTGCCTCCAAGAGATTTCACCCTCATGGTGCGTAGGGCGTACGACCTCCGCGGTCTCCCCTAGCAAAAGTCCATGGTGGCTTGGGTGTCCGCCGCCTCCACCATGGCGGCTCGTGTCCTACCGGACCTAGGGCATGAACGACCACCCTCGTGGTGCGTAGGGCGTACGATCTCCGTGATCTCCCCCAACAAAAGTCCATTGTGGCTTGGGCGTCCGTCGCCTCCACCATGGCGGTTCGTGTCCTACTGGCCCTAGGGCATGAGCGACCACCCTCGTGGTGCGTAGGGCGTACGACCTCCGCGGTCTCCCCTAACAAAAGTCCATGGTGGCTTGGGCGTCCATCGCCTCCACCATGGCGGTTCGTGTCCTATTGGCCCTAGGTCATGAGCGACCACCCTCGTGGTACATAGGGCGTACGACCTCCGCGGTCTCCCCTAGAAAAAGTCCATGGTGGCTTGGGCGTCCGTCGCCTCCACCATGGCGGCTCGTGTCCTACTAGACCTAGGGCATGAGCGACAACTTTGGTCCAGTACCAAGTTGATGGATGTGCTGAGGACTTGTCCCCCTTAGACTCCAGGCCATGCGCCGAACGACCTCCGGGTCCCCGCGTGCCTAGCTCCATTGCTTTGCAAGGGTTAACCATTCTCATGCATTCCCGATCATCACAAAAAACCCACCAACGGGGTAAAGGGGCTTCATCACCCTCATAGTCCGGTGCCCCACGATTTAGCCTCGTGGGCACCACCGGTGTGCCCGTGACTTACTGTCAGATGCCCATGAGTTAGCCTCATGGGCACCTCTAAGTCCACTGGGGGGCTACCATCCCTAGTGGCCATTCGGTGCCCCACGACTTAGTCTCGTGGACGCCCCTCCGATGTGCCTATGATTTAGTGTTGTGGGCACACCTTCAAGATACACATAAGTTAGCCTCATGGGTGCCTCCAAGTCCACTGGGGGGCTACCACCCCTATGGGCCATTGGGTGCCTCACGACTTAGTCTCATGGCCACCCCCTTTGATATGTCCATGACTCAGTCTCATTGGCAGCTCGAATCATGTACCGTCGACTTGGCTCGAATATTGATCAAGGACCATCATGCTCGCATAAGGCTATCACCTCGGGGATCTTAGTATCGAAAGTGATGGGACTCTACTAGTCCCTCGGCAACACTTCGATCAATGCTCATGTTAAACGAATGTTATCTTGCTACAAGAAATAAGTCTTGATCATTCTCTTTTTCCCGCAGAGACGCCGTGTTATCTACACCACACGCAACGCTCTAGCTCGAACTGTGACCATTCTGAGGAGTTCTACTTCGACAACTCTCATCAAGCCACGGGGCAAGAGGAGGACAACTTCGCCTACTTAGGCTCCGCTTCGACGCACCGCCGGCCTCGAAGGCTATGCCTCGGCTCGGCGGCCTCGCGTCCAAGACTTCGCCTACATAGGCTTCCCTTCGATGCACCGGCGGCCTCAAAGGCTATGCCTCGGCTTGGCGGCCTCGCGTCCAAGACTTCACCTACATAGGCTTCGTTTCGACGCACCGCCGGCTTCGAAGGCTATGCCTTGGCTCGGCAGCCTCGCGTCTAAGACTCCATGACTCCGCTTACATAGGCCGTTTGACGCGACCCGCCAGAGGCTATGCCTCACGGTGGCCTCAAGGCCCAAGACTTCGCCTACATAGGCTTCGCTTTGGACGCACCGGCCCTCGAAGACTATGCCTCGGCTTGGCGGCCTCGCGCCCAAGACTTCGCCTACAAAGGCTTGGCTCCAACATGCCTTCCACCTCGAAGGCTATCCTCGACAGTATGGTTCAAGGCCCACGACTTCGCCTACACACAGCTTCACGTCGATGCGCCGCCCGCTTAGAAGGTCAGGCTTTGGGTGGTCTTATGTCTATGACTTTGCTCCTGACAGCTTCGCTTGGATGCACCCCCGCCCGAGGGTTGTGCCTCAATGGGGTGCCTCAAAGATTCAATACTTCATCTTCGGATGGAGCAACAAAACCACCCCCACGAAGGGCCAACGAGAAGCGCCAATTTAGTACCGCCTCACGTGGAGCACTCACACGATATGGAGTACAAAATAAGATAAGTCTTTGGGCACCCACGCACCCACCAAGCCAAAATTGGCTAAGTCACGGGTGCCCTTAAGATATTCCTCACTCTCGTGCCTCGCGCACCGAGCCGACTTGGCAAAACCTCGAGTGCCCGTGATTCCCGCTGTCGAATTCGGCCAAGTCCTTGGCCAAGCACATTCATCAATAAGATACAAGACCTCGGCATTCTTCTTTACCCCTTGGGCACCCTCACAAGTACCCAAAGGGCAGGGGGACTAGAATGTTGGGGAATCCTACCAACTCACCTCCAAGACAAGCCCGGCCCCGGCACCTTCCATGACGACTTTGTGTGGTCACTGAGGGCGGGCCAGCTGCACTTTCGTCGACATCAGCCACCTTGCCTCCTCGCGTGCCCTCAAGACCGCACCCTCGTCGCCTCGTGTACCCTCGCGTGCGCCAGCAGGCCTTCGAGGCGGACCCTCATGCCCGGCTCTCAAGTGCCTTCGCGTGCCCTCACGCTCGAGGCCCTCACGCACCTCTCGTGCCTTCGAGTGTGCCTTCGTGTGTGCCCTCACGCCTGGCCCTCGCGTTGCCTCACACGCCCTCACACCCGAGCATTCTTATTTACCCCTTGGGCACCCTCACAAGTGCCCAAGGGACAGGGGGGCTACATCATATGAATCCAACCACCTCCCGTTGAAAATGATCTATACTTGACAAGTTCACGCACAGGCGTGAGCCCCTTGCCCCGGGCGCTTGGGCCACCAACCCACTAGAAGTGGTTTGAGGCCTATTGGATACTCGCACGCTACACGCACGTGTTACGCAGACATCCTTGACTATACCCCGTGCCCCATGCCCTCGGGGCCTCAGGGCCTCGGGACCCTCGCACCCTCATGCGCCCTCGTGCCCTCGGGGCCTTGCACCCTTCGTGCCCTCGAGGCCTCGCACCCTCGGGACCCTCGAAGCCTTGTGCGCCCTCGTGCCCTCGAGGTCTCAGGGCCTCGGGACCCTCGAAGCCTCATGCCCTCGAGGCCTCGAAGCCTCGCACCTCAAGACCTCGAAGCCTCAGACTCATGCACCTCGTGCCCCTCGTGCCCTCGAGGCCTCGGGGCCTCGGGACCCAGACGCAGGCTCAGGCCCTCGTGCCCTCGTGGCCTCGCACCTCGTGCCTCGAGGCCTCGCACCCTCGTGTGCCCTCGGGGCCTCGGGGCCAGGCCCTCGGGGCCTCGGGACCCTCGAGCTCACGCCTCGCAGACCGTGCCCTCGCAACGCCAAGCCCGTTCTACTTATAGACATACCGATGCTTCTTTGGGCGGCCAAGTCATGCACAAGAACAATCTATGCGGATTATGAGCATGAGTACAAAAGCCACTTACTGTGTTTGCGAAGCAGGTTTCAACCAATGATGGTACACACAGTTGAGTCTATAATCCTCAAAACAAATGCTATGGCATTGTGGAGTTCAACCCGGCAGAAGTGCCACAAGAAGTTGCACCGCAAGAAGCTCGAATCCTTGGGCATCTTGTGCGTGCACGCATCAAGGTCCTCAACAACATCCTTTACCTCCCGAGAGGAGGTGGACGAAATCTTAAAAGGACGAGCAGCCTACCCGTTAGACATGGATCGCCCGGCGCCCAGCGCCCTAAACTTCGCCAAGTAGCGAAGGCCATACGCTCGCTTTCGCGCTTGCTTTCATGACGCCCTACGGCCGGCCTCCCTGAGCCTCGCGCCAGCGGCCACCCCGGCGAAGGACCCTTGCGCCACGCGCCTGCGCCCGCGCCCTCGGCGCCTGCGCCCACCTCGTCGCCTTGCGCTGACGCCCGCACCATGGCCGACGCGTCCTCTGGCCGAGCCCTCGCGATCGCCAGCGCCATGCCACCACGCCACAGTGTTTTATGCCGTGCCGGTGGTGCATGGTGCGTGAGGCTAACGGCGGTGTTATGGCCCAGCGCAGAGCGCGCCGAGATGGAGGGAGCAGGGAGGCCACACCGTGGAGGAGTCTGAGCAGTCAAGGCGCTGGGTCGAGCCGAGCAGCCGAGCCACGCCTGAGGCGATCGAGCGTGAAGCGCGAGAGAGAGCAGGTGGTCGAGCCAGCGACGTGGTGGAGCGCGGAACGCAGGCCCAAGCGGCTGGCGTGACAGGCGCCGAGGGCCAACCTGAGGCAAGATCAGTGAGCACAAGCTCGGCTGAGCTTCCACCAGGAGCAAGAACCAGTGAAGGAACTTGTGCCCAGGAGAAAATGGAGAAGATAAGAAGGGAGATGAAGCAATAAAGTGGGGAAAGGAAGGTCACACCAGATGCCTTGGATTCCCACAGCTGGGAAGATAAGGAAGAAAGGGGCATGGCTTGCATCTGGCCGGCCGGTGAAGTGAAAAAGGAGCAGAGAGTGGATCGGTATTAGAAAAAGCAAAAAGAGCCGAGAGGGAGAAAGAAAGAACCGGAACTTGCCTTGCCTTGGATTCCCACAACACAGCTCCTGAGCATGTCTCCCTTGTTTAAATATTCGGTGGAGTGCACCCAGTCAGGACAAGTTAGGACAGTGGGACCATATCTTAAAGAAAGGTTGAGGCAGAGTTGGGATTTGATCCCAAGCTCACGCAAGGTTCTTTCTTTGCCGTGCAAGCCGCCGTGTCGTGTGTCGACTTGACACGCTTGTTACGCAGATGGCGATGGCAAAGATAGGATGCTATCAGATATATCTTGCACGCATGCAATCGCTCGCTAGCTAGGAATAACATCATGAAGCGTGTGCATGCATGGTTTCCAAAGACCCATGTCTAAAACGCGTCTAAAACGGGAGGGGTGCCTTACAGCCTCGGCGCCCCGCAGGGCATCGTGGCCTCGTATCTGCAAGCAAAGATCACGCCGCCTCGGGCCATCACATCTCAGACCTCGAGGCCTCAGATCCTCACGGTGTCGAACCCTTGACCTCGAGGCCTCACGCCCCTCGGGATCTCAGCCCTCGCGGTATCAAGCCCTCACGCCTTGGCGCCTTAGGGCCTCACGGCATCGAGCCCTCGCGCCCTCAGGGCCTTAGGGACTCGGAGCCTCGCGCCTCGGGCCTCGCGGCATCGAGGCCTCGTACATCAGTGGATTTATCTCCCTAAGCTAAAATGCCACATTCCACATCTCGCGCTCCCCTGCGAGTAAAGGGCTGCGGTGCCGCCCCGCATCAAGCATTCCGCAAAATAAGAACACCATTGAAAGAGGAAAGCCACTACTCAACACAAAGCAACACCTTGCACTCCATGCGCCCAAGCGCCTGGAGTCAGATCCGCGCCTTGTCACCCGGACACGCCCAAAGACTTCGAAAGCACTTGGACGCCCTAGCACCTTCGTGATCGAGTGCTCGGCGACGCAGATGCCTGCGGTGTCCCGCTTCGGTCACGCCGCCACCGGCAAGCACACCTTACGCTGCCGCGCCAAGCCGCCAACCCACAACCCAACTCGAATCGACATGCTCGTGAAGAATCGAGAACATGGGAGAGAAGGGAGACCGAAGCTCACATTTTTGGACCTCCGCAGGTCATTGTCGCAATGCAACTACCATTCAAAACCACCAGACTTTTTGGAATATCAATCTCGCATAAAAGGCACAATTCAAAATCGCCTTTTCGACGTTTCCCCTAAAACGCCAAGGGGCAGGGGGAGCTAGTGTTGTAAGAATAATTCATCCCTCCTTATGTCGAGGCCCCCCTTTGCTGGAGACATGCGTGCAGACCCAAGAAATACTGTTGAGATCGTAAAAGACTGTAATACCCCTCACTTGTACTCATAGTGTGGCTATACCCCAAGGGGTATTTTGGTCATTTGTACAGGCTTGGGAGCCTATAAATACCCCATGTATCCCTCCTTTCGGGGATGGTTCTCTTGAGCAATAAAGCAACCTATTAAACCGGTGAGCCCTGGGCTCCTCTCCTGAGGTAACCCCGCTGGCTCACCGACAGAGTAGGGCGGTCCTCTCGGACCCCGAACTCAGATAAACCCTCGTGTCATTTTTACCCTCGTGGGCGATGGCCCGTCAGACGGCCGACGCCCACCCCTCACTTGTGTTTGGTTTTACACCTACAACAATGCATGAGGACTAAAACGCAACGGGCCATTTTCGAGACCACGCATTCGCGTGTTCTAAAATTTGGTTAAAAGCGATGGCAAAAGTCTCGTCTTCGGCAAAGATCTCTTTCACAAATCCGCAGAGGAAGTGTCCCAACGTCTGTAAATATGCGAACTACCTAGTTGTTAATAAGTCCATAACTTCATAGTGTCTATAATAACATGATGACCTCTTGCAGCATGAATTGACTGCCAAAACTTCCAAAGGCTCCTTCCAAGCAGATAGGGAGAAGGATATGCTATCTACGGCTCTGGGAAATAAGGAGCACCCGGGTCGCACGCAAGGCTTTGGGGTTACCGTACCTTGGAGTTATGGATTCCAAGGTGACTACGACACATATAGGAGTAGGAAGAGATCCAAGGCCGAGCACGAGGACCGGTAGGTACAAATGCTTACTACAAAATTTTAAGGATGAATAGTTCTTCAAGAGTAACTCTTTGCAAGTCCTATCATTCACTATCAAATTTTCATGTAAACTTCACAACATTTAATTAAGAGTTGTACTTCGTCCTTATATGAGCAAAGAATTAACTGCAAATAAGTAAAAAGAAAAAAAGAAAGCTCGCATTGTCAAACCTCTTCCGGTGCCAACATTGTAAATGCCAACTTTACTAGGCTTTTCTTGTGATTTTGTGTCAACAGACTTAGGAGGCAGGTAAGAGCTTGATGATCAATGATGCACTACAGAACAAAAGATAAATTAAATGATTGATGTAGAATGTGTCAAACCTATAGAAAGATACAAAAACGAATGTCATACCTGAGTTTGCATGTCATCTCCAAAGGACAATATTTCCAACAACAGAAGCAGTATAAGCACCGCAGGTGATGGATGACTTCATGTGGGAAACAGTATACAAAGAATAGAAATGAGCATAAATAATAAAATCATACTAAATCAAATAACAGAAAATTGTGATGCAACATTGTCACATACAGGAGAAGCTCCACAAGCCGGGAACAAACACCAGCTTCGATCACAGTCTTCGTTGAGATCAATACCATGTGGCCTTTTCAGGGAGTCCAAATTGGTTTTATCATCCAGATCAGCAAAAGGCGAGCTAAGATCAGGGAAATATACTCCAACACAAGCACCTTGATGTGTCAAAATTTCCCTCAAAGCCATAATGGTGCCATGACGAACTTCCCAAACTACAATGCAACACCCAGTTAAAAGGTTGTATAAGCAAGACAAAAGGAGACAAATTTGGGAGTTGGATAATGAACTTACTAGGGTCAAACATATCATGAATAAGTTGATCCACAAATTGTTGGAAAGTCCATCTCCCATTCTCACTGTACTCCATATAGTCTTCATCTCCAACTGCATCAAATGCATCCTGAAATAAGGGAAAGGAAATGATTAAATCATCACAGATCGAAGACAAAGCCACCCCAACAGAGAATGCTCTAGCACAAATAATATGTGAACTAACAAATGAAACAACAACAGTAACAAGTCAACAAACTCGCAAGCGTGTGGAAGCACACACCCCCAAGCAAGCAAGCACTTGGCCACTTGCACCCTGCCACATTTGTAGACATGCTAGTCTGTGCTAACAATTGAATGATGTGAAATGAAAGTTTTGCAGCTTCTACACCAATTAGGCTTCAAATATTGAAAAGTTGAACATGAAATGCCTTCATTGAGGATTCAGATTATTTCAGAATCCAATATAACTAAAAAGTTAACCATCTCATGAAAGTAACTCCAATATAAGCAAACAATTATAGGAGATTTGTAAGATCTTGAAACTAAACAAGATGATTGATTGATCATACATTATGTGCACCAACTTGGTCGGAAGAAGTTCCATTGACGATGCACAATTTTTAACACAACCTCATCATCCTCGTGCATGCTTTTGTATGATCGCTTATGCGTTACTTTTGCTTTCCGCTCCAAAGATATTGAGCTCCCTGGCACTTAATCGGCTTGAACGAAAATTAGAATGTTTGGTAGTTCCTTTTTACTTTTCTAATCAACAAGTTTGCAAACCATCTACATAAAGATCGCAAGATACCACATCGATCTATATATAATGCTTGACAAATTCAATACATCTAGCATTGCTTTGATTCTAATTGTACTTTGCTACTTGATTTTCAAAACTGATTGTATAAAATTTTAAATTCATCCTATAGGGTTTTTTTCATCTTTATACCAAAACATTGGAGAATTCCACTAGATGCCAAATTTCTAGTAAACCAGACCTGCTCAATTCAGTAGAGGATTCCTAACCAAATGCTAAAAATGCACAGTAGGCCACTCAAACATATTATGATTATAACAATAGCTTGACAAAGATGTGTAAGATGTAACATTGTAAACAATTTCGTGGTAAACATAACTATCGTAATTTCGTGATGTAAGTTTACCTTAGTCGATACATGAGAAACCGGAATAATGCAAGAGAGAAATAAGTGGTTATGAAAGCCCTAGAAGGTAAGCATCTCGATCTCGAAGACAAGCACTCCACTTTATCAATAGAGAAGGATCTTGTATATGATCAAATAAGGAACCGCATGATCGGTTGAGAATAAAAAATGTGGAGTATGAAGTCTTGCTGTGAAATCACATCAAATGGAAGTAAATGCTTGACTTTGAGGAGCATATTTCTTCTCTGCGAGAGAAAACGCATTACATGGATGAGATGCTTGAACAGGAAGAGCAAAAACACATGAGTGCTTCTATTAGTGTAGTGATATTGGAGAACTGTTTGGTTGATGTGAAAGATAAGAACTTTGCTCTATTATTTTGTAGACTGTTTCAGATGAAACCTTCAATATTCTGAAGCTAAAAGAGGAAAGTGAAGATGCTTGATCGATTTTCTTACATTTGCTCTACAAAACAGCAAGCAGAGTGATCAGACAAGAAAATGAATGAATAAAATAGATATAACTGGACAAACTACAATGAGGAAACCACAATATTAGTAATAACTTCTTGTTTCTTCAATGGAAACCGGGATATGTGTAAACAATGTCAAACAATAAGACTGATTTTCCTTTCAGAAAATTAGTTTATATCAGTGATGTATCAAATCTTAGAAAGACATATATTGGCCGGGACTTCAATTAAAAATGGTATGGATCCACTGTTGTGTAATAGTATGATGAATTGTTGTCGACACATTCATAGAGGGCCGCATCTGGTAACCCAAGTTTCAACAGCCTACACTCCAAAGAAAATGAAAAGGAAAGCAAAAATACCTTGTTTGAAAAAGAAAAAAAACAGTTCACATAAACCAAACGAGAAAGACAAAAAGGTCAAGAATAATACTTGTACGTGTTCTAGGGTGAGCTAAACATACAACACATAATAAGAAACTTTTCCATCTATTACAGACACCAAAGAATCAACATGGTAATCAAGTGATAGTTCTACCTCACTTTCAAAGTTGTAGATGTGGTGAAAGATAATCAACATTGTTTGCAAAGTCTTTAGTTGAACACTCTCATCTGTCATCTCTGCAAGGTCAGCAAAGAAGACAAACATCACAATTACAAAAATAATTAGTTTAAGGGCCTTAATATACTACAGAAGATTGATGGAAATCAAATTATACCAAATATGTACATAGAGTGAAACAAAGCAGAAGATCCTAATTCAAAAATAAACGGCTATAATAAAGAGTCGCTTTCCAAACATAAGCTTGGATTTTTTTCCTTCAAAAACACATTATCAATAAATTACATGAGGATCATAAATGATTGCATACCAGGAAATGGCACAAAGGAAGCCCCAAACGATAGATTCTCTGAACCATATCTTACACCCACGACGCCATAATCTTCAGAATGCACCTTGCAAAACTTAACTTTAACTCCCTTATTATGGTGGTTTCTAATCATATCAATTGAAATCAATAACAAGAATATGTTACATTGTATTTGGAAACATTTCTTGATAATGTCAACAAACAAATCAGTGGGAAGCTATCTAACAACGCCATGTACGATTTGCAACTGTAAACAAGATATATAGTCTACCTGTTTCCCACTAGTAAAGGGAGTGTCCCAAATGCACCAATACGATACTTAGGATAGTAAGCACATGACCTCAGCTGCAACATGCTGGATAACCAATTTATGAGCCAAAACAACATTGCCTATGCAATTTCTACCAACGAAATAGAGCATAAATCCTATTGGATTCAATGATTTGCATGGACTTAAGAGTAGTGAATCTGAATAAAACCTGGTGATTGCACTGGACTTGGAAGTATAGCTGTGGCATCATTTTTGTTGGTCACCCACCATTATCATCCATCGCCCACATCATTGAACACTAACAATAGCACTAACTAAAATAATGCAAGTATAGTTTGTGGCATCATTTTGTTGGTCACATCACTGAGGGCAAGGGATGGGCGAGAGAGAGGGGGTAGCAGGAGTTTTACCTTGACATACATCGATGTAATTAGTCCATTTTAGTCCACCTCCGGATCATGCATCACGCATAAGCAATTTTAAGCACACATCGCCAGATGCATACATCGCTCCAAGCCTTGCAAAGAAGGATCGAAACCCAGAGGCCGCCAAGCTCAAGCAAATAACTCATTCTTGCATGCAAAACAATTGCTAGTCAATAATCAATAGATGCACAAAAGAAATTAACTCACCTCGTTGAACTAATCAACTCAAACCAAAGCATGAACCAAGCACCATCGGCAAAAACTTAAGTACATCGAAAATAAGAAGGGGATTAGGAGAGGAAGAGAGGCTCAAGCTCGGCCAGCACCGGGTGGTGGCGCTGCATAAAGCCGGGCCAAGCGAGGGAGGCCAGGCAGGGGAGGAGGGAGGCAGGGCAGCAGCAATGAGGAGGAGGATGGCGGGCAAGTGAGGGCGCGAGTGGGGAGGCAGAGATGAGGAGGGAGGGAGGAGGGAGGAGAGGCCTTGAAGGGCGCAAGGGAGGAGGGAGGCGACAAGAAGGGCGAGGAGGTGGGAGGCGGAGCCGCGGACGGGGAGAGCGCGGGTGGGGGAGGACCGGTTGAGGAAGTGAGGAGGAGAGGAGGGACCGCGGGAGGGGCGACGGCGGCGGTGCGGTGACCCTATGAGTTGTGACTGAGGCTGAGCCGAGCCTCAGCGATTTGCCGATTTGGGTTTTTGGTTTTGGGGGTCAAGGGGCGGCGGGAGCATGGGACCAAGTGATGAAGCAGCCTACGTGCGTAAAAAATAAGATAGTCTTCGGATAGTATCCGAATTTAATCTCGGATAGTTCTGAATAAATCGGATAACTGACTATCCGAATCCGAATATGTATCCGGCGAAAAATATCCGAATCCGAAAAAACTCTCCGGATATCCGAAAAAATATCCGAATTTTGCCCACATTTATTCAGTCGATCGGTCGGTCGGGAACTATCCGCTCCATTTGCACCCCCTACTTTTAGTAACCTCAAATGCGTTTAAACTGGTCGAAGAAAGGCACAACACCTAGTCGAAGTCTTTCCTCTCTGCATGTGGTCCTGCCCACTAGAAGGAACTTCCTAGCGTCGTATTGTTTCCAACTCTTGCTATCAGTATCAAACAAATTGAGTTTACTGAAAATGGTTGAATAAACTCTTAAGGCACTCCGAAGAGTTTATCTCACTCATGTTGATGCTCTTGATTCGATTACTATGGTCGGAGAACGTAGCTTCACTAATCGAAGTCTTTCCTCTCTACACGTGGTCTTGCCCACTAGAAGGAACTTCCTAGCGTCTATCTGTTACTAAACTCTTACGACCAAAACATGATAATCAAGATCGACAACACAGGTAGGAAAAACTTCTTTTTTAAGCAAACCCTTATATACACTATTTACTGAGTTTATCTATATAAACTAAGCAAATAGTCGGGGGCTAGGATAAAGCCATTAATATGACTTCAATTCTTAGTCTTAAATTCAATTTTCCCTTTTCTATTCATTATCTTATGAGTTACTAACTACTCGACAAGATAATTTGCAGGAAAAAGCAGGTATATATATTCATAACCAAAAGACTTGTCTTTACAAGTTTTCCTATTACAATCTACTCTTATGAAGGAGATCCAATTTGCATCTCCTCAACAACCTTCTAGCTGACTGGCTTCACCTCTTCGATCAGATGAGTTGCTTCTGCTTCAGACCAGTCGAAATCGTCATCGATTGGTTGAAGATCGAGATTACAGTCATGTGCCTTAAGTTTTGCCAAGGCATAACCTATTGCACCTTCGACTGCTTCTCTTATCGAATCAGCCTGGTTGGCCTTCAGAGTAGTTATCAGCTCCCTTAAGGCTCTAACTTGCTATCCAGCAATACTCGATTGAGCAGTTAGGGTGTCTTCAAGAGGAGTAACTTCCTCAGCACCAAGCCCACCGAGTACGTTGGTTAGAAGTGAGATGTTGTTTTGAAGGTTGATCTTCAACAACTTCATCTCCTCCTGGCTATGAGTCGAACCTTTGTGAAGTCGCTTGATTTTGACTACTTGCTTTGAAATAGAGTACGACCAGTCAAAAACACATCCCTAAATAACTCGTAAGCAACACTGGTCGTGGGTAAAGAGTCACTTACCTACCAGTCGAGTATCAAGTTGTTTAATTACGTTATCATGGGACGCATCCTTCTTCGCAGATTGCTCTGCCCATGACTTTATCACCTGGTCTTTTTCTTTGGTGGAATGGGATAGTTCGTAAACAACCAAGGCCTTTTTGTTGCCCTCGGTTTGGAGCCTACCTATTTCGACCTTTTTTCTGAAAAGAAACAAGAGTTAGAGAAAGAACAGGAGATCATTATCATAAGCAGTCTTAAGTTCAGAACTTACTGTTTATCTCACTCTGTAGATCAAGAGCTATAGAGTTAGCCTCCTGAAGTTTCTTCATCATATCGAGATTTTCATCCCTTATCCTCTCCGTCTCGACTTTCTCGTGGTCGAGTGCGTCAGCCAGGGATTTTTCGTTACTCTTAAACCTTTAAAGGTTAAAAATAGACATGGGAACTGCACAAGTAGTCGAGTAAAAAATGATTACGAATGGTAGTAGCTTACCATCTCTCTGCCTACTTGCAGAGTTTCGCTTTTTATTGTCGTAGCTGTATAATTTGTCGGTTGTATTCACCAACAGTGACAATTTGTTCCAAAACTTTCTTTATAAAGAAAGACAATGAAAAGCGAGAAACAAACCGCATATATAAATGTTTGGCATCATATGCTTATATTTATGCTCGTTCGAGCAAACATGGAGAAAACCCTTGTGGGATCCTTCAATTCATCGATCTCCTTGACTCGGTTCCATAACACCTTTTAGAGACGCTCATCATCAAAAATATTCCCCCTATTATGAATGTCTTTAGGGTGAGGAACTCAGTTACGAAACCTGAACGTGGAAGATCCCACATTGGAAGGAGGTCAAAAGAACTCAGAGAAGAAGTTAAGGTACTCTTCTTCTTCTTTTTCGGTGATGACATCGTCGGTAGTTCTTTGAGAGGCCGAGGGAACGTTTGCAATGACTTCCTTTCCGGCACGATGATCGGAAGTTCTGCCACCTTGCCCAGATGCTTCTGCCGCATCGTTCACCGTCTTCGCCTCTGCCTCCGTAACCACTTCAGTGGTCATGATTGCTTTGGCAAGAATGAATGCCTCTATGGTCATAGTCGCTTCAGCAGCAACGATTTTTCCACCACAGAGACAGTGGCCGTAGTCGTGGCCATTCCCGCTATCGTTTCCTCAACTGTAGAAGAAAGGGCAGCGGGCTTCTCGACAAAGGTGTCCTTGGGGGCAGGCGAAGTCGGGCGAAGATCACAGAAAGGAAAATATGTCAAATTTGTAGAAAGCATAAGATAAATGTTGTTCTTATGCTTCTGTCTTTTTATATACCTTACTTTCCTAGACTTGATCTTGAATCCAGAAGAAACCTTCCCTAAGGAAGATTTCTTCGATTTCTTCTCTTCGACCATGTTTGGTCGAAATTCGAGTAGAGGAATAGGGTCTGTCACAACCACATTTGGTTGTGGGTCTTGAGTGAGAGCTGCCGCTCCTTGACCCTCCTGACTCACTAGATTGTCGAAACCTGTCTTGACCACCTCAGAAGTAGCACCTCTCTCGACCATAGGCTCTGCCGACGCAGCGGTATTCTTCACAAAAGATACAAAGCTTTACCAGTTCTCCTTTTCTAGTCGCTTAACAAAGCTGTGAGAAGCCGAGACTGAAAAAGTCTTGTCGTCATAGTAGAATGGTACCTTGGTCTTAGGGGTTTTGTGCTTACGGGCATCAATCGCTTCGATCGCCTTAGCTTGCTCTACATCAACTATGTATGTAAAGAATTTCGTAAAGGGCCTAGTCGGATCGTAACTTGAGTCCGCCTCTTGCTTGTCGACGGCCTTTGCAAGCCGACGTTTTTTGGCCAGAGGAGCTTTCACTTACTCCGCTTCCGTGCCAATAACCATCAGTCCGACCTCTTGGTCATCCTGACAGTCTTCCATGCCTACTTTCTGTAAAGGTCTAAAATATAAACATTATTTAGTGGTCGTTTCCTACGACTACGAAGGTCCAAAGAAGGAATCAACCATTGGTTACCTTTAGGCGTTCCTCCTTCTCCTTTGCGAATATGACCGTAAGGATTCAACGAGCCACCATATCTAGTGGTGGAGCTTTTTCACAAACGAATTTGACTCGGATGTCAATCTCCGTTTGTGAGAGATCTGCGCAAGTAGATAAAACATTCAGTGGTTAGGCTTGAGATTAACCAAAATAAAGATAAGTTAGAAGATTACTTACCTTTCTCGTAATCTCTGGTCGAATCCTTAGCCCCTGAGTACATCCACATGCGATGTGCTTGTTTCTTCAAAAGGCTAATACGGTGTGTAATGAAATTCTTCACCACATGCCATCCGGTGAGCCCCTCTTCCTTCAAGTCTTTGATGACTTGAATATAGGGGGCGATCTGGTTAAGATCCTTTGGAGTCGAATCCTAGGAAGAAATCTTCTCGACAGCCTTCCCGACAAAGAAAAGGCTATCTTCACTGGTCGTCTCCCAGTAGAACCACTTCTTCTTTCACCCTGGCCATGACGACCGGGTGAACATCTGAATGTACTCCTTGGCCTCCCCGTCGTGGAGCTTGCACCCTGACTCCGGTGATTCGGATCGTCCGCTCATTCCATAGTAGTATTGGAACAACTCCAGGTCTGGAAGGATCCCAAGCTAAGTTTCGCACAATTACACGAACACACTTAACATTGTGATGGAATTGGGAATAAGTTTCACCAATTCTACCCCAAAGTGCTCGAGTAAAACTGTAAGGAAGGGATGAGCGGGTAGTCGAAGGCCACACTCGCAATACGCCTGAAAGACGGGGATCTGACCAATCTCCCCGACGGCCAATGTTGCCCAACAACCTCAATCTAATTCATGAATTCCCTCTTCGGAATCTTCTCGACGGCGACCAAAGATTTTATCTTGGTTGAATCCATATCCGATTCCACCCACTTAGAAGCGGCTCCGGCCATTTTCTCTAGGTGAGGTTGGGTTGGATTTAGAAAAGCTTCGAGGAATGAGGTGATTTGGTTGGCGGCGGAGAACGCACGAGCTGGAGGAACAGTTGAAGCAGAGTGGGAAAAGTAAGAACCCTAGAATCATACCCACGGTAAGTTTTTATAACCGAGCGATTGAGTTAAAGACCGTGAGAACTCAATAGTTGCCACCTCTTCAAGAACCGCTCCAACGGACATATTTCTGAGAGTCAATTAAGATTCTTTAATTTGCCTGTTCGAGAAAACCGAGTATGTCTTTACACCTAAAGTGAAATTACCTTCTTGACGAAGTCTTTTTCTGGTCAAAATAAAATACCAGTCGGAAAGACTTTTACTTCTGACCATCATTCTACGACTACTTTGTGGTCGTAAGACCCTCTATGACTACTTTGTGGTTGTAAGACTTTCTACGACTCCCTTTTCCAAGTGTACCTCTCCCAAGCTTCTCTCCCTCTCTCGAGCTCCTCTGCTTCTCCCTCTCCCTACCTTCTCCCCCTCTTCACTCCCCCTATCCTTCTATCCCTCCCCTTTTCTCCTCTCCTGATCTGCTCTGGATGTCTGCCGAGAGAAATGGCGAAACAAACCGTGATGGGACCAGGTCTGGCTTTCTATACATCCGTCTAGTCGCTCAACCGTTGGACGACTTGGCAGCAAGTACTGGTCCATCGGTTGAGCGACTCATGGACTAATCGCTCAACCGTTGGATGACTTGGCAGCAAGTACTGGCCCAACGATTAAGTGACACGTGGACTAGTCGCTCAACCATTGGACGACTTGGCAGCTAGCAGTGGGCCACTTTTGCTGCCAAGTTGTCCAACGGTTCAGCGACTAGGTCACGAACGATTGGTAAGTAATCTGTGAATAAGTTATAGTACAATGCTAGAGGGAATGCATAGACAATAATGTCATAGTAACCACGAAGTAGAATACGTAAACACATAATACAAGTTATAGAACAATGTTAGAGGGAATGCATAGACAACCATGTCATAGTAACTACGAAGTAGAATACGTAAACACACCCGCTACGCTACCCACAACACCTCCTCCATCGTCACCACGTCCCACACCCGATTCAAGACCCTGTCGCCACGCTTGGGCTTTGGCTTGCTGGGTGCCAGGGCCGAGGCCCAGACAGGGAAAGGCGCTCAGGAGCCCTACTGATCCGTGCTCCCAATGCCTCGGGGGTTGACGGCACCTGTGTCTGCGTGCCCACTGGGGGCCCGCTAAGCTACGACCCGGAACAAACCTCGATGGGTGCGGGCTCAGCTGCTCCCCTGACCTCCTCAGGGTAATCCGCGAAGAAGGCATCCACGACCTCGTGGGCGTCGTCGTGCGGGGAGAGCTCAACTCCCGACTGGAGCAAGAAACCTGCAGGACAAATAATGTTAATCCCTGCAATATATCGACGATCACAAAACTGAAGAGAGAAAACGTACCTTCGTCGTGGGCCATGCGCGTGAAAGGGTCATACCTGCCGTACTGTCCACACGGGTCGGGGAAGAAAGGACACTGCCCTAGCGCTCTCGAGTAGGTGTCCTGGATCAACGACGATGGCGGTGGAGGTGGTGGTGCGGACCCACGTGCCCACCCGGACCCTCCAGCCTGCCAAGGCGCAGGCGCAGGCGGGGCACGTGAACGTGCCCCTCCTAAGCCTCCTGACTAGGCTGTAGGACGTGTCGGCCTCGGCGTATGCACCGACGTAGCCACCTCCTGGACCGTCCTACACGACGTTAGGGTCACAGCACGCCTCGCCCTATTGCAGACTCGACAGACAAACCGCTGTAGCTCATCGTGTGTCACCTCCACACCAATGGCGACCCTGTCCATGATTGACCGGGAGTCCCTGGCCATCCCGACGTTGATGTCCGTCTGCAAGGAGTACATGAAAGCGTCAAACTTATAATTGAGGTAACCGTACTCAGACATTTTAAAACACGATAGTATGTACCACGAGGTGCAAGTTCCGCGCAAAGTGTACAGGGTATGCATCAGTCGGTGCTGGTACGCGAGCGGGGGGAGGGTCGACGACATGCACCAGCCTGGTGTGTGTTTGTGGGGCGTACCAGCGAAGGTACTTGTCGTACGCGCTGGGGTCGTACGGGGCATCCTCCTACACGTAGTCCTCAAGGGTGTTCTCCCACTGCGCCACCCATGGCTCCATCTTCGCCGGCAACTACGTCCTGGTGCCACCCCTTCTACTATGCCTGCGAAATGTACCACTGCAATTAGAAGCCATCGTAACAGAACTGGCAAAAACATATATGAACATGTGTTGTGTGTAACTCACACTAGGGTCAAGTTAGGCACCCTCGTCCCGACGGGAGCTGGAACAACCTGGCAGAGGCTGAACTGGTGCATCACCCTGTGCACCACGTAGTCCTCGATGAACACGTCGAAGACGAGCTTCTTCTGCGTCCGCTAGTACGCCCGGTCGCACCAGCACAGTGAGGACAATCCCTGGGAGCACGGTCCTCCATCTCCTGATCAGAGTACGGCTCCTAGCACACGTCGTTAGCGATGAGGCGGTCTAGCTGCTCCACGAAGTGCTTGTACACACGCGTGTGACCAGCGTGTGCATCGTGGCCTTCGAGCGATAAAGGGTCATAAGGATGACCCGTAATACGACTGAAGTAAATATAGAGGGAAGTACGCACCCGTCTATGGCATCAAAGGGACCCTACTGTCAGCCGATCCACCGCGTCCCCATGGTACATGTCTACGCCATACAGACTAGAGTCTACCAGCATGGGCCGTCCGAGAGAAGCGAAGCGACCACAGTTTAAAGTGAGGGGCAGCGACTGTGAGGATAGATGCCGACTTCGCCCTATAGCATGCATCGCACATGCCGCGGTACGTCGCGACAAGTACGGCTGATCCCCAGCTGATCTGTAGCTCCTCGCCGTTGGTGATGGCCCACGTGTACCCGACGAGGCGGGCGTCGACGGAGTCACTGTGGCTGCTGATAAACAGTACGCAGCCGAAGAGCCACAGCAGGTAAGCCTCGAGGTGCCGTGAAACCTATTTGGCAGTGGGCTTCGGGACCATCCGCTCGACCTACGCACAAGCGAATAATTAGTAAACCCGTCATATAGCTAGGATAGTGCATCACTAAACATGGGAAATAGGTAGCATACGTACCCGGAACTGCGAAAGCCACCGCAAGGGCGAGCCATGCCGCTGTCACTCGGGGAAGTCATAGTACGGTGGAGCGGCCTCCGCCGCAAGAACCCCCTGAAACCTGCCCAGTAGGGCGTCGCGCTAGTCGACAGGCGCGTCCGACGAGAATGTAGGGGCTCCCGCGATAGGCAGACCGAGCAGTAGTGCGACATCCTACAGAGTGGGGGTCATCTCCCTGAATGGGAGGTGGAAGGTGTGCGTCTCGGGTTGACACCAGTCCACCAGAGCTGTTAGGAGCAACCAGTCGAATGGGAACCGTCGTGACCACTCTGGACCGGCCTAGACCTCCCCGTGTTCCTTGACCAGAGCGCCATCCTCTTCGGTGGCCTCCACCATCCGCGCGAGAGGTAGAAGACCGGCATGGCTCAGCCTGCAAAGCATGAAGAAGTAACTACATAGCGGGTATATGACACAAAAGAAGTGGCACAGCTTGCAGACAAACCTGTCTACCCAGCGTAGGTCCAGTCTCCAAGCCCGTCGGAGTGTCTGCGTACGAACCACCTCCAAGTCAGCCGTGTCATCCCCGCGAACCAGACGCGGGACACGATGGCTCGCGCGGTGCTACGCGTCGACCAACCGGCCCAGCAGGCCGAAATGCCAGTCCGAACCACCAGGGTCATGAGCCATACTTGCAAATCAATTTCCAGTTAACAATTACGACACAATTAGTGGGTTCAATTATTTATAGCGTAGCTCCGGAAATTCTGAAAATTAAGTTGCATTCTTGCATAAGTCTAGTGATTTTTTGTTCATAACTTACCATACTTTCGAAAGTAACCTACCATGGTTAAGTTGTTTTCGCAACTAAATGTGTAAAGCAGTCGTCCGATTGGGAAAAAACACAACTAATTATATATAAATATTAGGTATTATCTGAATACAATATTTACAATGCCTCATTTACCCAACTCTAACATTCGTTCAGCCGATAATTGCTTAATAGCCTAATCTTTACCATTATTTCATTTGCTAAAAATATGTCAATACACATGATGTTGCTTGCTAACCTACCATGGTTTCGAAAATATATGCATACAATTTTTTTAGCTTCGCCACTGATAATATGACACTACACAGTATGCATCTAAAGATTTTTCTAATTAACCTACCATTATTTCATTTGCTAACTAATAATATATCAATACATATGATGTTGTTTGCTAACCTACTATGGTTTTGAAAATATACGTATAAAAAATAATATTAGAGACTCATTGTCGTCGTCGTCGATGCGAAGACACTTTTTCCCCCTCTCCCTTTCTCTCCTCTCTTTCTCTCCTCTGGAAACAAATGGGCACTGCTCCCCTAGTCGCCCAACTGTTAGGCGACTAGGATCCAGTCGCGCTACCGTACGGCGATTTGGAGACGAAACGACCAGCCGCGCTACTGTACGACGACTTGGATATTTGTCGCTCACCCGTTAGACGACTATCCCAAATTGCCTAACCGTGGAACGATATGTAATTATTTCTGACAAAAAAAAAAGGTAGTATTATTTATACAATGCTGAATAAAAAAAATTATTAAAAAAATCAGAAGTATAGGGTGTACATTGCGTTCTATGGCTATGTTCACGACTACAAGAGGCCCTGTCCTGTCTAGGAGTTAGGTAGCTAGATGATCTGCCTACTCTCCAGGACAACGTTCGGTTGCGTGTACTGCTGTGACCTATTAATGTCAAGTTGTTGTGCAGGAACATTGCGTGAGTTCAGAAAAGTCTCACTACTGGGGCAACTTGAACGGCACCATCCACTTCGTCGTCGAGGGCGGCGGCAGCCACCTGAGCAACTTCACTGCCGTCTGCAGAGGCCCCGGGAGTATAGGGTCGTGCTGGCGTGCGTAAAGGATAGCTGCCCTCCGACGACATTTGCGGCATGATGCAGACAAGTCGCCTGTGAATGGGTGATTTAATTTTGTGTGTAACTGTGAGTCTGGCTCATCAATCATTTGCAAAATGAACGAGAAAGAATTGCACAAAATTGGTTCATCAACTGATCATGAATATCGTGCACACAGAAATTTGTCTGCCTAAAAATATTTGCGCGACAGCGTCACGCAGGACAGCTTAACCACCTCTCAGAACTCAGAAGTTAGATACCAAGATAAACATATATGGCTCCAACATATATACTCTCTCCTATGATGTCTCCTATCGATCACATGGATGATACCTAGCTAATTTTCTACTGATTATTAGTTGGCCAATGTGTGGGGGGCGCAGCTGTCGACCGTGCAGGCCAGGACGTCCCTGTAGTCCCTGCTGATGGTGAAAGCGTCGTGCGCGGCGCCGTCGTCGCTGTGGATGAACTCGAACCGCAGCGTCGAGTGGTCCTGCGCCGTGAGCTTCACGTACCCGAAGCTCTCGTTCCGTGCAACGCTCCACTGCGGCCACGCGCCGCCGGCGTAGCTCCTCAGCTTCGCGCCGCCGGTGCCGGCCACGACGTGGATCGTCCCGCCCACCGTGCTGGAGTAGTAGCTCTGGTCCTTGGCCTTGTCGGTGCACGTGTTCTCGTAGACCGGGCAGGTGCGCTCGTAGTTGTGGACGTGGCCGTAGATGGCTACGTCGACGCGGTGCTTCTGCCACAAGCCCTGGAGGCTCCGCCCCATGGGCTCCGAGAAGGAGCCCTCCTGCGCGTAGTAGTCGTTGGATGAGTAGCCGAGCGGGCGGTGCGCCACGAACACCAGCCACGGCTGATGCTTCCGGTCCGCCGCCGCGAAGCACCGCTCCAGGAACGCGTACTGCTCCGAGCCCGGCCTCCAGTCGTGCTCCGTGTCGCCGACGCAGAACCGGAACATGCCGTAGTCCGCCGCGTACCAGAACTTGCCCCGGTTCTCCGCGGGCACGTAGAAGTAGGTCTCCGCCGGCACGCCGCACTCGCCGTGGGAGTCGTTGCCGTTGTAGAAGCCCCCCGTGTCCTCGAACGTTCTCTCATGGTTGCCACTGCATGCATTGGAGATACGGAATAAATAGCTGAGAATGTCAAGCGATTCACGCGAGCTTCAAAGATGTAGGAACCGATCCAACGAACGAACCTTGCGACCATGTACGGCACCTTGGAGGCGATGGGCTCGATCTGCGCGGTGAACTGATCCCACTGCGCCAGGAAGCCATTGGCGTAGGAGAGGTCTCCTATGTGGAACACGGCGTCGTAGTTCGGCAGGTCCTCGATCAGCCGGTCAGTGGTCACCTGTGCCCCGGGCTGGAATCCAGCGAGCTCATTGCTCCCGTCACTTTGCCCCTGCATACCCAGCAATCATACTGTGATCAGTGCCTAGCTTATTGTCATTCTACACGAGTCTTGATTAAATTCTTACAAGTCCCATGTCGCCGAAGACGACGACTCGCTGGAGTGAAGCTTGCCCCGGGAAAGGTGATGCACGGAAGGTGGAGGACTTGCCCCACACTATGGTTCCGTCCTGTAGCTCGTGCCCAATCTGATAAACATATCTAAACAACAACATGAAAAGTACGAGCATGACAAATAAAAATAGGCCCTGACAAGTGAAATATATGTTCTGCAGTCAGTGTTCATACTCTCTGTTTGGCCACAAGTCCTTCAGGAACGCTGTGTGGATGAAACCTGGATCTCTGTAACCTTCTTCACGAGCTGGTTTACCTGCAATTATTTGCAGTAAAACAGCGTCAAATTACTGCCTTGAAATTCAAAACTAAACGTGAGATGTGTTTTTACAATGCGCATAAGCTGTTCCACACAAATGAATAATTTTTTTATCAGTTGTTCTGAACTGAGTCTCAAAAAAAGTTGTTCTGAACTGTACCGCACATATGCCCTTGCGTAAAGGTCAGGGTGCCGGCCGGCGTCCGTTTGGAGTTCTCCTCGCCCTTCATTCTCCACTCTACAAATGGATACGCTTCATCCATGTTGTACCCGCTTGTCCAAGTCACAGCCATCTGCATGCAGTAAACACATCAAAAAGAGATTATATATGCACAGAACAGTATCCACACAATATACTCGGTTAAGTACACAGTACTTAGCTCACCTCATTCCATTCTTTTCCCTGAGAGAGACGTGGGAAAACGGGAGCTTTCGGGTTCGCGAAAGAGATCTTGTTTGAAACTGCGATAAGTTTGGGCTGCAAAAACGTAACGCAGCATCGAATTAGCCTTGATTTTTCCTACATTATTATTAACATTGTAGATCGACCACCGTGCATTGGAAAATTAATTGGACTTACATTGTCCTTGCCACCAGAGAACAGCCCGAAGGCGTAGTCGTACCGCTGGTTGATCACGAGAAAGCTGGTGTTGCCGCTGCCGGTGCTCAGGAAATTCGGTGAGTAATTGGCAAATTTATACTGAAACCGATACCAACACAATCGAGGCGAGTGGGATGTATATATATTTACACATAAACCGCATTGGTATATTATATATGAGACTTCTCTTCTTGCCTCTTATTACTGACCTTAATGGGAGCCCTGGGTAACCCTGCAGGTGCATCTTGCCCATCTGCATTATTAGTGGTACTGGGCCTGTCCCCAACGCTCAAACTGCAGCATCGAATCCATCGATCCCAGATGGATCAGATTGCATGGACAAGTCAATAAACAAGTCCCGTCAAAAAATATGTCAATAAACAAGTACAAGTAATTAGGGAAGAACTAGGAGTAGAGTAACTTCAACTTAACATCGGAACTAATGATCGATCTTGAGATCGATATTGAGCATATATATATATATATATATATATATATATATATATATATATATATATATATATATATATATATATATATATGTACGTACTTGAAGCCGGCGGGAGAGAAGAGACCGATCCAGTGATCCGAGGAGGGCGCCGCCGTGGTGAAGTTGACAGTCACCCAGGCAGAATCCTCTCCCTGCCATGCATCGAGTAAAACAACACGGTTCAGGCGTCAACATACGTACGTATACATGGATTAATCATGTACGTAACGCGTCGTGTACTCGTGTAGGCTCGTATACTCACGTTCTTGCCGAGCACGTCGGGCGAGGCGTGGATGGCCGACGCGGAGTCCATCGCGACCCGCGCGGCGTCCATGTTGAGCGTCGACAGCGGCTGGATGTTGTCCAGCGTCGAGTCCTCCACCGTGATGGCCGCCGCGGTGGTCATCAGCATGGCGGCCGCCACGAGCAGCGACGGGAGCACGCTTGCTCCCATCTTCTCTACCAACGACAACGCTCAACCAAACGAGAGACGGCACGACCAAGGGAATTAAGGAAGGAGGTTGAGAGTTTATAGGGAGTGTTCGGTTGACCCGTGACGGCCATAGACACGTTTAGAAAAAAATAAAAAAGGAATTATTATTCTGTCATGAGAGTTAATTTGGATGTATTCATGTCGTAGCCTCGTAGGAAATCTGTTAAGTTTAAAGAGAAATTTGTTGCTTTGGATATCTGCTTAGTTTGTTTTGACTGCAAGGGAAGCAGATATATCTCGAAAAGCTGTTACGATTCAAAACAGAAACTTCGATGCAAATTTTTTTTAGAACTATTTGCGCTAGAGTTCTTTTTCTCTCGTTTAGCCTCTTTTGAAGCGAAATAGTAAAAATAACATCCCAAAATAAAATAGCAAAAATGACACCCCTACCACGTGAAAATACCGTGGCAGAGGGCTTGCCGCGCACATAGTCCGTGGCAGGCCGATATACGACACATCCTCGACCGGGTTAGCGGCAGGCCCGCCGATCTGGGTGCGTGGCACCGCCTACCACCACTTTGGGAGGATGCCACGTGTTCTGTCGTGCTCTAGGTGGGCAGGTGGGGTGAAAACGGGTCAGATACGGACGAATATTGTCCTTTTTTTACCCCGAATTCGGAGTCGGGTACGGATACCCCGGATACGAATGCATTTTTTTTGGGATATGGGCACGTGACGGATGCAGATTGGTCACGGATAACTTAACGGATAGTGTACGCATATAACTTCACCAACGAAAGTGACAAGTTGTATTACCTATTAGAGAATTATTTATATATCTTACTTAACAATATAAACATAATCATATGTAAATTCATATTATATATTAGTCAATGACTAGAAAACCATAGAGGATATTAAAGGACATTGATGTTTATCGGATACCCATTTTATTGATCTTTTGGATATCCTATAAAATACGGATACGGATTGGGTATTGTTCTTTCCATATCCTGACCCATATACCATGAGATTTTCTCGATACAGATAGAGATAATATCGGATGCAGTCCGGGACTAAAAAATGGTACCTCGGGCAGATTTTTCCCAAATATGGCATCAGATCGGGAGGGAATTTTCACCCCTAGCGGCAGGCCCCTGCCGCGGCATTTTCACGCGACAAGGTTGCCATTTTTTTAATTTCATTTTTGGAGGACTATTTTTACTATTTCTCTTAAAAACACATCATGGCAGGCTAACATTTTTGCCATTTCATTTTTAGAAAACTATTTTTACTATTTCACGTGCTGAATGACCCAAAAACTCATTTACAAACATCCCTGAGCGATCTTGGTTTCATGGTAATATATGACACTCCAAGGGTCCCTTCTGCAAAACTCCCGAATCCACCTCCCCCGCCTTTATCAGTATCGTGCAAGATTGATCGGACGGTTCTCGTATGTCTGTGGTTTTGCCTGACAGAGCGGTTCTTCTCCCCTCCCGGCGCCCATGGCCGACGTTGTTGCGGATTAGTCACTTTCCGATCAGATGTCGCCCTCGGCGAGGTCCAGCATGACGACGAGCTTGGAGAATCGCCTTAATTGTTGGCTTGTACGCATGGCAGTGAGATCTGAAGAGATGAGGGTATTGGAGAACAACTAAGCTAGAAAAGAGCGTGCGCTCGGTCGAACGTCGAAGCAAGTAGTAGGAATTCTTGTTCAGGTATCAAAAGGTGTCGGACCCGGATTTCGCAAATCCAAATCCTCTGTGCAAATATTGTGCTATTCCCTGGATCAGTAGATAGCACTCACAGACACATTGCTGAATCATTTCATACATGGTGTAAAACCATATCATTCATTAATTTAACACATCAGAGTTTACATAGACCGCATCGGGTCAGGTTTTACAATAAGAGCTGAACAGGCCAAACTAATTACATTACAAAAGTAGCGGAAGTGACAACGGAAGTAAATGGGGTGAGAGCACATCTCTTCACAAGCAAGTGACTGGGGAAACCCGCGTGCGTCCGATATTAACCAAGGACTTGGGTAATATTGAATGCACACAAGCACCAACGGAGTCAGCTGGACTGAGACGAGTCCAAGACTAAAAGAACTAAACTACTCCTCATCATCTCCTGAGCCTCCAACTTCTAGATCCTCGTAGTATTCGTAATCTCTGGGATTTCCTACTTCTGAGGGTTTTGGGGGAAAGAGCGAGAATGAGTACAACTTCCGTGCTCACGAGTCAACACACAAGATGCAATATTATACATACAAGGCTTAACAAAAATGGCTCGGGTTCTTTTATTTGCTAAAGCAATGTTTTCAATTATCATATTTACAAATTCCTATCACTTAGCATTTTAACCAAATTGCATTTTATTAAATTGAGTAATTGTGCAATATTAAATAACAACAGAGGTTCCCTCCGTCGGAAACTCTACCTTATGCTTCTTTTGATTGGGGCTATCCCCATTTTATTAACACCACTGAGTTTGAAAACCCAGGAAAATCCAATCTCAGGGCTAGGTGAGCCCACCATATTTTTCATACCACCCACAAAGGTTTTTGAAATAGAACTAACTCTAGCTAAGTTCCCATGTCCGCCTTTGACCATAGGCGCGGTTGTTTAAACAGTTTAGACTCTGTAGAGGTTGTACACTGTGCCCACAAGAGATAATCATACTTGTTACCCCACATAATTCCGTAGTCATGTAGTTGAGTGATCGTCACAGTAACCTTTCAAAGTATCTCACCCCTTCCGTCATTTCACCCATATGGGATTACGCCCATACGTTGTGCGATATGTTTACCTCAGTGACTGGCGTAGTTGGACTACACCACAGCGATCTGGCAACGTCACCATGCTTTGGTGTCCCATTCAAGCCGGAAGTATCCAGAGCTTGCACGTTTCCATTATCCATCCAGCGAGATGACATTCAGGGTTTAATAAATTTATTAAGCTAAGTTGCACTTTGCAGACTTGTGGTTGTACATATTTTACATGGAAGGTCGTGACAAGATTAAGTCCTTAGGGTCACCTGGGCGGTTCATTCCACATACCACACATTCTTTGGGCTGCATTAGCACCCATCAATATACCATCCATCCTACTATCTGCCCAGACGGTAACAGCAAGTTATTATGGTTTTTGAGGAGCAAAATACATCAACTCAACCATCTCAGTCATTTACCCACAATGACTGCCAAAACCACTTTCATGTTTAAAAGATGATGATTAGGACATTTAATGTCCCGGTATTTAAGCAAGACTAGCATGTCGCTTAAGTACAATCTATAGCTACTATAATTACCATATAATTACTAGGGTGACATGGAATAATGGATTTAATTGTCAAAGGATGGTATTATAATTAATTAATCATCAAGTGGGCATTAAATACTACTCGCTCCTCCCTGTCCTCTCGGTCGCACATCGCCATTGCCCTCGCGTGGCTCCCTTTAATTCAAGGCCTTGCCCTTCCGTCACCATGTTGCCTTGCGCTTGCCTCCTTGCCTTCGCCTGTGGTGCCCCTAGTCGGCTCCTCCCCTTCGCCTGCACCACCTCCACTGCCCCCTCTTCCCCTTCCACCCACGCCGCGTCCTCCCCTTCGCCCACCACGCTCCCACCGCTTCTTCGTGCCATGCGGCCACCCCGCCCCCGCCGTCCACCCCAGCCCCGCCGCCCCCTCCTCCCCTTCACCTCCGCCGCCCCTTCTTCCCGTCGTGGCCGCTCCATTGGATCTGTGTTCGCCCGCACCGTCCCCACCACTCCCTCTTCCCCTTCCACCCACGCCGCATCCTCTCCTTCGCCCACCCCACCCCCGCCATCCTCTCCATCTCACCCCCACCGCCCCTCCTCCCTTCACCTCCGTCGCCCTTCCTTCTCGTCGCAGCCGCTCCGTTGGATCTGTGTTCACCCGCACCGCCCCCTCTTCCCCTTCCACCCACGCCACGTCCTCTCCTTCGCCCCCCCCTTCGCCTCTGCCGCCCCTCCTTCCCGTCGCAGCCGCTCCGTTTCTTTCCTTTTTTGCCTGGAATTCCGATTGAAAACAGTCTTCTCATTCTTTGGTCAAGAGTTCTACTGCCTAATGTTGCAATATGGATATTTTACACATTCTTTGATCTATTTGTCTTTTGGTCTTCTGTTTTTTCTTCAGCTATCATGTGATCGTCACTGAAACTCATTTCTGCAGGTCATGACTCAAGAGTCCTGAATGAGCCGCAGTTGACACTCCGATACTCCACGCCATGCATACAATGCATGATGGAAAGTTTTTACATTTGCCTGTTTTAGACAGGGGTATGCCTACGAATTACAGTCAAATTTGATCTAACTGAATTCTTTTTTACTGTTGTTAGATGGTATAGATATGTTTCCTCTATTCAGATGGAAATGTTGTAACTGTCGTTTATGTCCTTCGCACCACTCATGCTGCAATTGCGACGGTGAGTGACAATTTCCTTCCAACTGAATCTAGCTTTAAATTTGAAACAGTTTGCCTTTCCTTGTGTGTACAAACTCTGGGCCTACTCCTATGTGCATAATTTTAGATGTTGAATTACAAGCATTTGTTGACAATATGACAGTCCCCAGAACACTTGGTTATTCAGTCCACACCTTAAACTGCTAAGTGAATGCATTGTATCTTTGCTGCAAACTGCAAGATATATAGCTCATATGGGCCATTAGGTAGTGTACCTTGCGTGCTGAAATTGCTGCAGCTAAGCCTTTGAGATGTAATGTTATTGTTATTTATGATAGAAAGCATTAACAATTTGACATGATCCTGTTGCTTTTAACTTTCTGATGGCGATGCCTCTTTGTGTTGCTTAATCGATTATCAGTATTTCATACTTCTTTAACACTCCTTCCCTCTGTCTATCCATTCCCTTCCTTTTGGTGGTAACCAATCCCTCCATTTGTTGTCGGCCTTGTTTGAGAAGTAGTTAGTAGGAATATATCCAAAGTTACGGTTTATGTCACTTGAGTTGAACTATTGAAATGCATGATCCTTCTATAATAGGTTAGCTTGAACTGAAAATTTCTTTCTTGTTTGTAGAACTTCCTATTGGATATATATGGGTTATAGCTAAAGATAAACAACAAGGCAATAGAGATTTACAGCTTCCCTATTAAGAATACCTCGTTGATTGAGAACTTAAACTTTTCGGGTCTGTGATGCATTTCATCCTTGAAACTACTGAATACATGATATTCGTTATAGTGGATATGCTTTATGCTGCGTATCAGTTATTGTAGTGCGGGACTCTACTTCTTTACTTTATGTCCTATTCGCATTATTTCAATATGTTTTGTGTTTTTTTCATATCATATTTTGTGTGCTAAAAGGTAACTATGATCCTTTGTATGCTGCTAATTTCTTGGTTGTTACCGATGTGATCTAACTTGGTATCACTGTTATGAAACGCGGGCAGATTAGGACTCCGAAACTTCCCATGTGACCCTGCTACTGTATATTAGATTAGATTGTTTGTATTTAGTTTATCCTTGCCTATGCATAGCCTCACCTGCATGGAGGGAAAGAGATATTGAGTTTTACGTGTTTCAGAGTCACCAGGTGTTTAGTGCTTAATTGTGCTTCATAGTTCATTTTTTTTATTCGCATGACACGCCGCCACTGTTGATTGCATGCTTTGAAACTTGGATATGTTTTCTTTATGAATTTTCAGTGTACCGTCCTCTTAAGGCCTACATACAAGAACTTTATTACTGACATGGTATCTGCAGTGAAAAGCTCTCAAGGACTACCACGTCAGTGAAAAGCTCTCAAGGACTAGCCCTATTCCTGATTCCAGACCCAGCATTACAAAATATGAAGTCCCTAAACAGTTCAGGTTGGCGCTGTAAGGCATTCATGTCATTGATTTGCTTTTTGATTTGCAGGTATGGGATCTCTAATTGCTTTGAATTTCTTACCATGATTCAGAAAATAGGTTGTTGTGGATCCTAAGAACCAGACTGGCTGTGGCGGACACCGTTCGGTTACAAGGTTTGCGCATTGTTCTTACTTTTAGTTACCGTTTAGAGTAATGGAGCTTTTGTGTTACTATTTTTCCAGGAAATTTGCTCCAACGCTTGCAAACCAAACAATAGGTGCTTCCCTGGTAATCGTCATGAAAGTAGTTGAGATTGTTGTCGTTTTGCTGCATGCACTGCTGTTGTTTTCTCTAAACTTTCCCACTATATTCGGATGCAAGCAGAAATACCACATATTTGATATGCTCTCATAAATGCAATGTCTTTTTGGTCAAATTATGAGTCAGTGTAGTATGAATTTGTACACGGAAACTTGTGCTGCATATCGAGATGATAGATTCGACTATCAGATTATTGATACAAAACAGATTAAACATCACCACCGAACAATTGCAGCGTTACTTCACTGGTACGTCATCCCTGCAACGTGCATTTCTTCTATATTTTTTTATACATTTGTCTGGAGAAACATACACCTTCTGTTTTCACCAAAGAAATTGCATGCACTCAACCTCACACAATTACATTTTTCTTGAGAAACTGCCCTCCATGAAAAGAGAAGGAAATGGTCTATTTTGTTCATCTTCCTTTTTCTTATTTAGACACACTTGGAGAAACAGACACATTTTGTTTTATTTGTATTAACGATGATCAGCAGTCGATTGCATGCGAATTGTGGTTTTTAATTTCTTTCTTTTTCCCCTTGCCAAATGACACTGTTCAGTTCACATATATTTCCATGACTTTACATATATTGTGAGGTAGCTAAAAGTAAATTTTTGAGAAGTAGCCATTCCATCAGAGGAATACTGCCCTGATAACGATGTTCGGTTTACTCACTAAAATTTATATATAGTTGATAGCTGTTCACTCAAGTTTACTCACATTAGTTTAGATAAAGCTTGACCATGTCACCATAGATTCCGAACTTCCTATTGGATATATATGGGTTATAGGCTTATAGCTGAAAACACAAAATAGGACAGTAGATATTTACAACTTCCCTATTAAGAATAGCTTTTTGATTGAGAACTTCAACTTTACAGGTCTGTCATGCATTTCGTCTTTGAAACTATTGAATAAATGATGTTCATGAAAGTGGCTGTGCTTTGTGCTGTGTATCAGTTATTGTCCTTCGGGACTCTACTTCTTTACTTTATATCCTATTTGCATTACATTGACGTGTTTCATCTTTTTTCAGATCATATTGTGTGCTAAAAGATAGCTATGATAATTTGTGTGCTGCTAATATATTGATTGTTACCCATGTGATCTACCTTGGTGGCACTGTTATGAAACATGGGCAGATTAGGAGTATGATACATTACATTGTTTGTCTTTAATTTATACTTGCCTATGCATAGCCTCACCTGCATGGAGGGAAAGAGATATTGAGTTTTTCGTGTTTCAGAATCAATTTGACTCATCAATTTTACCTGGTGTTGATGCTGACTGATCATGTGAATGCTGCATTGTGTACATGCTTACTGCTTCCTTTGCTACGATGTCTGTCTCAAATTCTTTACCAACCGCAAAACGATCTTGCCCGAATGACTCACCACTTACAGCTCAAGCTGACGATGACATTGGGTAAATCCTTCCCCTACTGTTAGCAGTATCGGTTTATTAGGACCTCTTTCTTTCATATTGTAACATCTCATTGTTACCTAACTGACAGTGCAGTGCAGCTGAGAAAGAAAGCCACTGTCAAGAGATTAAACATGGAGGAATCTTCTAACAAATGAAACAAAAGGTTATGCCTTCACACTTTAAAACAACTTAAGCTGCTTCTTGCCTCATGCTTGTCATATTAACATTTTTACGCGTTTAATTCGTTTATACAGAGAGCTTATGTACGAGCAGTAGCCCCATAACGATGAGCCACACCTTTTGTTAAACTACGTCAGACCTACTTTCTGTATGAAAAAAGATGGAAACTTAACTGCTAATGTTCGCCAGACGGCTTGTCTGTTTCTAAGACCGATCTGTGCTAATTGTTTGTACTTCTGTGACCGTCCGCCGAATGTTGTATCTATTTCTGTGAGTTTTGCTATTGTGCTGTTACGCTCGTCCTCCCTGTTTAGTATAATTTATACATGTCTTATACTTTCAAGCCTATATATTCTATAGATCAATACCGGACAATGCCTTGGCTTTACATAGATACCATTGTGTTACGGATGATGCCTTAACTTTCCATAGATACCATTGTGTTACGGATGATACCTTAACTTTCCATAGATACCATTACATAACAATGTGTTCCCTATGAAAAACCACCTATATCGCCCTGTCGTAAAAAGTGCTTAACACGTTCATCTGCCCGCCTTGCCCATCCTTCTGAGCATTGATACATCCTCCAGACAGGCAGAAAAAAAAACTTACTTACACAAGAGCTATGACGATGCCAGCCGAAGCGTAGCTAGCGCGCATAGCGTTCAGTATAATATATACGTGGTTAACACAGGCAGCGACGACAACATGCCGAATATAACCCCGCAAAATTCCCAAGAACGGCTCCGGTTATCATTATCTACTAAGAAGCAAACATGCACGTCCAGCAAAATAGGTAATGTGACGGCGGTTACTTACGCAGTACTGCGTACATCAGCATGCAGATCATACTCTTCTTGCAAAGTTGAATGTTGCAACAGACTGAGGCAGCGCAGCCTATCAACAAGAATGAAATGAACTGTCACGTTGTTTATAGCATCTTAGCAGATTTGCATCCCTTAACATTCCTACGGGAATGTCATAGGAATGTCATGGGTGAACAGTGTCATGCCATTGCAGAGATCTGAGCCGTTCGATTGTGGAAGAACGGATCAGATCAACCGCTACAAAGGTGTAAACAGTGATGTGCTACAGTGTTATGCTACAGTATTTGTGAACGGTATTCATGACCAGTATTCTGTGAACGGTTGTTTTGCTACAGTGTTATGATCTCGTCCGTTTGTTTTCGATCCAACAGCTGTTACGCAATATTACAACGCTATTCGTCCGTGACATTACTTAGCAATGTCAGAGGATTCGTTTCCCATCTTAGCTTGCTCCATTAATTACACTAGGCTAATTTGCAGCAAAAAAATTAAACGGGCTACAATTAAATTTGCCTTGTACTTGTTACCTGTACAATTGCAATACGCAGAAGGTCACCACGGAGTCCTAAAACGACGGCTCCGGCTGCGGTGGCTGCGACAAACCTCAGCACCATGCTGAGCGTCGTCAAGCCCGGTCCGCGCATGATGAACTTGTCCCGCTGTCCTATGAACAAGCCTACAACCACGCGAAGAATTTCATTCATGAGTCATGCATGCATGCTCCTTAATTTGTTTTAGATGCACGCATTATTACGCAACCATTGAACATTTATTCATTAGTTCTACGTACATGTCATATGTGGAGCTAGACTTTTTGGCATTAGCGTGATTTCATTTCGTATTTACAAAAATAGCCACAGTGAAAAAAAATTCTTCAAAATTAGCACCTGACGACCACACCGCCGCCAGGCGGGCGATCGTCCCCAACCCGCCACGCGCCGCTTCGACGTTGTTGCGTCTTGAAGCGCCTGAGTTGCTACGTGTTTAGGGTTAGGATTTAATCTGGAATTAGGGTTAGGGTTTAATCTGGTTTCGGCGATTTCTGTTTGAATTTTAAAATATCACACTTCAAAAAATTATGAAATTTTATGTAGAGCCTTTCGACACAGTATACTTGCACAAGCAAACGAATAAAATTACAAAAAATTTACATAAGCAAGTATACTATGTCGGGAGGCTCCACGTAAAATTTTATAGTTTTTTTGAAGTCGTTTGCTATATTTTAAAATTCAAACGAAAATCGCCGAAACCGGATTAAACCCTAACCCTCCTAACCCTAAACACGTGGCGGCCCGTGGGCGCTACCGCACGACAGCCGTGTGGTAGCCACACCACACGACGGCCGTGCGGTAGCGCCACCACACAGCGGTCGTGCAGTCGGGGTGCTAATTTTGAAAAAAAAAAACGTTGCGGCTATTTTTGTAAATACGAAACGAAATCACGCTAATACAGCCAAAAACTCTGTGGAGCTAGCGATGTACTATGTATGTATGTGTCGTAGGATCGGCCCACCGGCTCCATGGACCTGGCGAAGACTGCAAGCAAGGGCATCCGTCGACCTAGACGAAGGGTGTCAGGTATTCTTTTGCACGGAGCGAGGGGTACAAAAAGGTTGGCACGATGTCGGGACCCAAAAATGCAATTCTGGACCCTCTGTGTATAATGCACTAGTTCAGGATCACGCTAGTGCACACAGTGGCAACATCAGTGAAATATCATTTTCATATACAAAGACAACTAATAAATAAACAAATAACAATAAACATCAGAGTAAAGACCTTAAGGTCAAAGCTTACAATTAATACCTCAGAAGGCAAAAAGCACAATGAAGCTGCAGCGAAATGTAACGGAATAACTTCAGTGAAACCCATCCATATGCCCACAGGCAATCGGCTGAGGTAGCGCGACCTAGTTCTCCATGATCCTTGAAGTAGACCTTGTTGATTGACGATTCCTTCACTTCTGCTTGATTTCATAAAGCAAGTATGAGTACACAACCGTACTCGCAAGTCATACCACATAAATGCAATTATAGATGCATGCTTATTCCAAAGGAATGGCTGCTGTGGTTCTTTTGCAGAAATACAACATTTGCAATTTGAATACAAATAATAGATTGAAAGCATAATTCAAAACAAATAGACAATAATAGTTTATCAGTTGTTTTCACAAATACACATAGCCTAATCAAGTTATTCACACAGCCATATGACTTAGGTCACACAGCTCCCTTCCCAAAGTTTTTATGAAAATCTACCCCTCGTGTGAAATCCCCGAGCATGTCCATGACCGCGGATGCGGCTATTCGAATAGATTGGTTTAACACTCTGCGAGTTTGTACACTTTACCCACAAGATGCAATCAAGCTGGATCGAGTTGATCACAACAAAACCTTCGAAACTTCATCTCAAGCATTGACACTCCGATGTGCTTTACGCCAAACTACCCCACACGTAAAGTAAGTCCGACACACATCGTTGGGCGGGGACACCAAAAACGCCCGTGATGTGACTACTTGGTAGCACACCTTCACCCATGCAACACAGCCTAACCTACTTCCTGAGTACCAATGTCAAGAATCCATAACTTACTAAGTTAGACCTATCCCATCAGGTATGTGGTTGTACGAGAGGCTCAGTTCAATAGCGCACAAAGTTAAGTCCTTAAGTGACCAAGACAAGACTTCCAATTTACTACAAATCCCTATGCACATAGGTTATTAAGCCCATGCACACAGCTCCACCAAAAGT
Source organism: Phyllostachys edulis (assembly GCA_036346405.1). Taxonomy (NCBI): domain Eukaryota; kingdom Viridiplantae; phylum Streptophyta; class Magnoliopsida; order Poales; family Poaceae; genus Phyllostachys; species Phyllostachys edulis. The sequence goes on along the minus strand of CM070561.1, from coordinate 52,955,175 downwards.
AGCACACAGCTCCACCAAAAGTAGCACACAGTATCCACCACTTGCCCCAGTCTAAATCATTTCCCACCCTGTTGGTTAAGTACAACATATGCCATCAACGAGTAATAGCACATAGTACACATAATTTTTATCACATAGTTCCATAGTCACTTAGTCAAGTTTATATTTGCAACTTACATGAGATGATGACTCATGGCATGGCTAAGCATTCTACTCGTATCTAACCACCCCACGTTGGTAATACCATAGCACCAACTAAATATGAACCAATCTAGGGTGACAAAATATTATGACATAACAATGAATCAAGGTGGATATAACAAATTGGATAATAACTACACCCAAAAGCATTTAAATAAATACTTAAAGTAAATGCAATAATTTGAATCAAAGTAATTTTAGAAAACTGGGATTCAACATGATCAAAGGTATAACTTGCCTTGCTATAGCAATGATGATCTTATTTATCTTTAATCTTCTACTATCTTGATCTTCAGCTCCTTCTTGATCAGAACTTCCCGAAGTATCAACGTCTACTCACAAACAAGCAAATAAACCAAATAAATAAATAACAGAGAGCAAACAAACTCCAAAAAATTAAATAATAATATCAGATGAATAGATCTTGAATTGAGATGAATTTAGGAATTTGAATGGACTCAATCGGAGTTCGGATTCAAAAGATATGACTCTCGAAAGAATCACATGAAATGATGAAATTGAGAGAGGAAAGAATATTCCTTCGGATTAAGATAAATAAGCAGAATTGGAGACTTACAAGTGGGGTCCACTAGTAAGTGAAACAAAGATGAAAACAATGGATGACATGTGGGGTCAAAGTGCTGGAGAGAGAGAGGATTAAAGAGAGAGGATGACAATTGGGACTCACTGATCATAGGCTTGGTGTATGGTGGACTAGGAGCATGGACTTTTGGTTCGGATGCACCACATGGCTAATGACTCGAGCAACAAATCAGATGCCACATGGGCTAATACGGTGATGGGGTTGCTGAAGAGGATGCGAAGCTACTGGAGGTGGCAACTTGACCCGGACGGTGGCGACTCCACAGGGACGGCTGTAGGTTGGCGACGGCGACGAACTTGGCGGCGGGGAAGCTTCGGATCATGGCAGCTTCGGCAATTCCATGACGCCCAAAAAGATTGAGGATGAGCACTGGCTTGGTGGCTACACAAGGATCACAACCAAAGGATCAGGAAGACTGGAGAGCAAAAGAACCGCCAGCAATGGAAAGATGACCAGAAGCGAAGGGAGTGGCCGGCGACGACGATTCGGTGACAAGGGAGCAAGGAGAAAGTGAGGGATTAGATGAGGGAAACCAAAGGCACGTGATGACACGCACAAAAGATCTAGAAGCTCACCTGAAAACAGATCGGACAAGGTGGCGGCGGCTGGTTTTTCGGACGAAGACGACAACGGCAAAGGAATGGTCCTTGGGAAAAGATGGTGCGATCACGGCGTAGCTCTTGATGAGACGATCACAACGGTGGTGGCAGTTTGAGCTGAGAGGGACCAACGGCGATGAAATCCGGTGATGAACAAGCTTCGGTGGCGCTCAGATTTTGATGGATGACGGAGCAAGCAAGGTGAGATTGGGGAGGGAACTTTAGGGTTTTGGAAGAGGGGCACAGGACGCACATTATGACGCGGTCGGATCTTTAAATAGTGCTGGATATGAGGGAGTTCACAAGGGAGCCGGTGGCGCTGCACTGGTGTCCTGCTCGGACACGGGAGCAAGGACTCCAGGAGGGAGACGATTGCACAGGATAGCTGGTCCACTGGGCAGAGACACAAAAAGAAAAGGAAAGCATGGGTTGGTTCGGTGCTGGCTGGCTCACGCGAAGAGAAAAGCGGCGGGCCTTGCGCTGGCGCTGGGCTTCAGCCACGCCTCACGCACTCACGAGGGGAAAGGGAGCTGCGGGCTGGCTTCACGCTTACAAGGATCGGACCGGCTCGGGCTGCCGTAAGGAAAAAAAAAAGAAAACTTGACTGGCGTCTGCTCTCGGAGAGAGAGGACGCGGCCGAAATACAAGAAAGGAGATGGGCCAAGGGACATGGGCCGCAAATGAAACAGGGTTGGGCTGAGAGGTAGCTTTCGGCCCAAGAGGTAATCCGAGATTTTAATAATAGTTTTCTTTTTAGAAAATAGCAGGAAATCCAAATGCAAATAAAAAGATAGCAAATGCACTCGGAAAAATTCTAAAAAATATATCCAAGCACATAGAATTCAAATAAAACAGTTTTGATAATAGTTTATGTTGAGATTAATCATATTAAATTGTTTTTGATTTATGAAAGTCCCGGTTAAGCTTTATTAATTCAAATAAAATTGGTGAAATTTTCCAGAGACCTAATCTACTCAAAAGATTTTTGAAAAGCCAAATTTTGGGACGTTACACACGACATCCTCAGATGGAGGGTACAACTAGGGATGAAAACAGGTTGGATACGGGCGGATATTGCTCTTCCTGTATCCTAACCCATATTTTTATCCTGGGTTCGGATATCCCGGGTACGGATATGAATATAGATTTTTCGGGATATGGGCGCGGGACGGATGCGAAACAGATTTAAAATCGGTCACTGATAACTTGACGGATAGTGTACACATAAAAAAAAGATATAACTCCATCAACGAAAGTGTCAAATTATACTACCTATTAGAGAATTATCTATCCTACTTAACAATATAAACATAATCAAATGTAAATTCATATTATATATTAGTCAACCTGTTTGCCACTGAAGACCACACCACCAGTGGCAGATCGATTTGAACTATGGGTGCGAACATGAAAGTTCAAAATACACAGTACAAAATTCAAATGTAACACAACAAGCCAATTTAAAAGTTCAAGAAAATTTCATTTGTTACTTGATTCTTCATTTTCATCGTGTCCACGACAAGCCAATCATTGACGCAAAAGAAATCTCAAGCACTTACGTGAACATGTAAATTAGGATTTATACAGAATCTTTTTTTCACTACTTATCTTTACAATAGACTCTCTAGCTGATGTTCTAGGTTTGATTAAAAAAAATCATATTTCTCTTGAGCTTGATTATGGGCACTATTAATACCTTCAACATGCTTATCAAACCTAGCAATATTTTTTAAAATTCTTAAATCCTCCGGTCACAAAACAATCTCCACCAGCATAATTAGTTTTGTCCTTGCACAAGTAACAAACATAGCAAAAGGCAACATCCAGTTCCACACTATACTCAAGTGAATTATACTTGTCAAACCAAGAGACTATGAAGCGACGCATACATCCATTTTTTCTTCTTGGAAAATCATCACCCTCACCCTCATTGTCACTATATTCTTCTTGCAGTATGGGAGAATTAATGTTAATCCCACAAAGACTTCAAATATACTGTCTTCTTTTTCTATATTTCACAAATCACAAAGACACAACACAATTAGTCTATTGCACTAATAATTTGTTGTTTGATTTGATTTTACAAATCACAATGATAAACAAAAATACAAAATAAATATGTTAATCATCGGAACACTCACTAAGATCTGGAGACCTAGAGGATCACGTCCACCGGTCCACAACGAATCAATGTTTCGACGACTACTCTCTCGAGAGTCGTAGAGGATGCCACAGCCGCCCAAATCACCCTCCACCTCCAGCACTCAGTGAGAGATAGATAGCACTAGGTTTGCTACTGCGAAATTTTGTGGATGTTCATCTAGTGGGCTGGTCGGTTGGGAAATTATGGGTTGTGGCTAATAGGCTGGCTTGCATGGAACAGTCAGACTCTGCCATTTTGGGAATTAGTAGGGAGATGATAGATTTAAATAAAGTTCCAATTGAATTATACAAAAAAATCTACAAACTATATGGAAACACGAGAAGTCTTCTATAGACAAACGGGTGTCAATATTAACTGCTTCATCTCCAATATTGTTTTCCATATTGAATTGGATCCGGAACCAAAGATGATCGCGGAATGCAAGAATTGTCAAGATTGGGATAAATAGAGGAATGCCATCGAGAATGAACTAAACTCTCTTAATAAGAGGAAAGCCTTCGGACCTGTGGTCAAGACAGCTCATGATGTTATTCCTATTGGACATAAGTGGATATTCATAAGAAAGAGGAATGGACATAGTGAAGTGGTGAGATACAAAGTAAGATTAGTAGCACAAGGGTTCACACAGAGACTTGGCATTGATTTTGATGAAACTTACTCTCCTATAATGGTTGTCACACCGTTCCGATACCTTATAGATATTTGCAGCAGTAATGAATTTGAAAATGAAACATGGATGTTGTGACTACATATTTATATGGGTCACTAGATTCAGAAATCTTCATGAAAATTCCAGTGGGACTAAAAATCCCATGTATGAATGAGAATGAACATTGTATCATTAATCGTGTTAAGTTGCAAAAGTTACTATACATGTTGAAACAGTCAGGTCCTATGTGGTACAACCGACAGAGTAAATTCCTTTTACAAAAGGGATACATAAACAATGAAGTCTGTCTGTGCATATTCATAAACAAATCTTTAACAGTCCAATTTTGAACCATTTAAAATTTGCATGATTATCTTGGATTTTAAATTTTTAGTTGCATTTTGAGAAATTCCAAAAGCTTTATCTTGTATTCAAATAGATAAATCAAATTCCTTGTGCCAAATTGAATTTATAAAAATCTACAGGTAAAATGTGTGATAAACATGCACATCATTTGAATTTCAAATTCAAATCCAATCCTGAAAATCCAAAACTAAAAGTTTAAACATTTTCTTCCATCTCCCTTCCCTCGAGCCACCTCTTCCCGCCGGCCTAGCCTCCCTCTTCTCGTGGCCTGTCCCAGCGCTCCCGGCCTAGCGAGTCGTCGCCCGCTCCCCCTCTCCTTCTTTCCCCGTCACGGACCAACCAAGCCAGGCCCAGCCTCGTGCCGCAGCCAACCCACAGGTGAAGCATTGTGCTTCTTCCCCCGTATGCTAGCTCGCCGCCTACTCTCTCTCTCTCTCTCTCTCTGTGTGTGTGTGTGTGTGTGTGCATCACACCCATGTGCAAGAGGCACTCGAGTGCCTGTAGCAGCCGTCGTTGAGTCTTGCGCCGTTGTGACATCGTCCCATCTGCGTGCCAGTGCCTGTTGTCGTCACTCCGCTTAGTTGCCACATCACGCCCAAGCTGCGTCGACTGCCTCATCCCCTATCTCCCTCTCCTCCCTATTTAAGGACAAGTAGAGCCCATCAAAACCTTTGCCAACCTCTCCTCTACATCCCCCCCCACACTTTCCCCTTATTCTTTGCCTCGGTTGGAGAAGAAAGCCATCGTGCAAGCCTTCATCCCCAATTTTGACCGTTAGCTTCGCTATTGATTCCCGGTCGCTAGGGTGAGTCTTTGTCCTGATCTTCTCTATGACTGCCTTGACTTACTCTTCCTCACGCTCACCTCATCTGTGCTCATTTCCTCACAAAAAGGAAGGAACACCATCGCCATCCACAGAGCTAGCCGGAGCACGCCGAGCCATCGCCACCTCCTTTTGCCTTGTCCGGTGAGCTTTTTCCTCCGTTGTCTTATGCATCTTGGTCGCCTCGACCACCTCTCTATAAGGCACCCACTCTTCTTCCCTTCCATGCACTTATGTTGCCGGAACAGCTCTTCATCCCTGTCGTCGACGTAAGGCACACAACTTCGCTGCCACCGTCAATCTCCTTCCTCGCTTCGCTTCTAGGTGAAATCTCCCATTCCCGTAGGCTTCTTCATCTCACAAAACCGGTAGGCTAGTCAATGAAGCGCCTAGTTGGCTATAGTGTAGCCGTATCGTATCACCTCACCATGCCATCGCAAGCCACCGTGGTGAGCTCGTTGCACCACCTCTTCTTGAGCATCGATAGACTAGTAGCAACATTATATCCTGCAGATGGTAGACTAAGCTCATGTTTGTAGTTATAAGCCTTGTTGCGTAGTTGTCATTAGGCACCGTACCGCCATCTTCACCATAGCACCGTCGCCTCAGACAATCTTCTGTCACGCCGTCACCGCCATTAGGATAGCCTAGGTGCCTGTATTCCAGTTTGCTAGCCGCGGGTGGTCGAACTGCCTCAGCCAAGCCTGGGGGACGCCACGTGCACCCTCCAGGAGAGGTTGACCGAATCGCTGCTCCAGCCTGGCCTTCTAATACACCGGCGGAGGGCCCAAAACAAAAGGCTCACCCCGGATCGGGAGACTAGTCAAGAGCGAGACGTCCTACAGGATGACTGTCATCTCACCCCCACCAAAAGTGAAAGGTGTGCATCTCGAGCCTCCACCTGTCAATAAGTGTCGACAGCAGGCTGGCGTCTAGGAGGAACCGGCGTCCGAGGGACACCAGCCTCGTAAGGGGCAACAAGCCCGTGCCCCGGAAGATCGGGACATAGCAACCGTCCAGCTCCCAGGAATCCCTCCCCGCCTGAAGCTGTAGGGGCGAAGGCCATCGGTGTCACCGGCGATCCACAGCTTACATCGGTGGTCCTCATCGTAGAAGTGTTCGAGAAACGCCGGTAGAGACATGGCTTGTAACAAATGAAATAAACGGAATATTAGTGAGAAGATTGATATTGACCATAAAATAACTAGCACAAAATAATTAGCTGCATGGATAACTAGCAGTGCATGCTGTCGTTATTTTTCTATTTTCTAATTGTTTAAAACTAATTAATTAATACAAACTAATTATTTCGTAACTAATTAACCTCGCCTCAATAATTACACACGTTAACCCCTGTTCTTTCCCCTTGCTAAAAAAATATTAATTGCATACGTGTGTGTTCATTGCACGGTGCATGCATACCTGAGTACGTAGCAACTAATTGCTTCCATGATAACTAGTAGTGGATGCTGTCATTATTTTGGCCAGCATGTGTATGCATACTAGAATAACTTGCATGTCATTATGAACTACCACGAAATAATTAGTTGCATGAATAACTAGCGGTGCATGCTTTCATTATTTTGGTAGTTTCTAATTATTTAAAACTAATTAATTAAGACAAACTAATTATTTACGTAACATTAGGTAAATTGGCTTCTAACGAAGAATTTACGAACAACAAAAAATTCCTAAACCGAGTGAAGCTAACTACTTAAGTACGCTTCTTGGTAAATTAGTAAGCCTAGCAAACCTAGCACATAATTACTTAAGTACGTAGTTAATAAATAGTTTGCGAACAACAAAATATTAATGGAGAAAAAATTACCGGCTAAATTGGCTTATAATGACGATGGCGGTTAATAAGGCTAAAATATCATCGGAAATATAATCAACACAGAGAGCAACCGAAAGAGAGAGCGAGCGAAAGAGCAAGTGACCGACTGTGAAATAAAATTGCGCTCGTCGCTCGCTAATTTATAGCTGAGAGGGAATCTTTCCTCGCACGCGATCGCTAATTTTGCAAGCGGCAGACAACGATTAGACGGGGGAGACATGGAATTGAAAGATGTGACGCGATGACAAGATTGGTTGGTGAAGCTTTCAGTGGAAAAACAAATTGATTGGTGCTTTAGGTGAAAGAGAAAGGCTAGGGCGAAACCGAAACCCTAATCGGGAGAGAGAGCATGTGGCGGTTTTGGATGAGTAAAATTATGGAAAATTTGCACAAGCAAGTATATTGTGTCGGGGGGCTCCATGTAAAATTTCATAATTTTTTGAAGTCGTTTGCTATATTTTAAAATTAAAACTAAAATCGCCACTTAAACCATAACCCTAATTCCTAATTACGCCTTAAACCCTAATCCTAACCCTAAGTGGACATGTGGTGGCAGGGGCACGACCGCACAGTGGCCGTGCGGTCGTGCCACCGCATGGCGGCCATGTTGCCGCGGCGATGTGGCGGCTGGAGGCGTGCCGCCGCACGGTGACTGTGTAGATGCTAGTTTTGACAAAAAAATAATTATACGTCTATTTTTATATATACGGTATATAAAAGTGATAATACGAGTAAAAATTCCAAGTTCCTCTGGTACCTAGGTCCGTCGCGTCTGATTGCGATCCCCTTGAAATGCTAGCCTTGGCACGTGCTATTTTTGTACACATCAAGCTCTCGCGGCAAATTAAAACCACGATCAATACCCATGTAGCCATGCACTAGTGACTAGTGTAGTATTGTGTCAGTCTCCATTACTTTTTGCCAAAAAAATCATCAATTACGATTTAAAAAATTGTTAAGTCTAATCTCATAAAGCGAAAAAAAAACGAAAAGAGAACCCCAGAGGCCGGCATCCGGTCCAACCTGATACGGCCTGCTTGACCCCGCAAATTCGGCCATGCAAGCAGCGTGTGCGCGTGGGAGAGGCAGCACGGGACGGAAGAAGGAAAGAGCTGCGTTTAGTACCACATCGAGGACCTGAGCAGCAGCTCGGCGGGAGAGGCGGCTATAAAATGGAGGCGTGGTTCTCGTACTTAGTATATTCCTTTCTCGGTTTTTTTGGCTAAATTAAGTGCAGGTTTTTATTAGTCTAATATCTGATATGTGGATCATGTGTGTACTTCGATATTAAATTTTTTATTGTGCTCTATCACAGTGGCTTGCAACTGAGGCCCTTGCGTGTCACCTGGCGTTGCACTGCAGCCTTGGTCTGGCGCACCCTAATAAAATCAAGTTATAAACGTTGGCATGCCACACTGATAGTGGGATGCTTGTGAAATGTCATCATAACCCAAGTCAAGTGTAGGACAATTTCTAAACCAAATCAAGTGTAGGATAGTTTCTTTTCTGCTTAATAGATAGGATTTTGGACTAAACAGCATCAAATTAGGCAGTGATAGGAATGCATTAAGGATTCAAGCCTAAGAAATAACTTGGCCCCGTTCAAATTGAAGAGTTTCACCATCGCGTGCATCGAATCCGTGAACTCGTGCGAGCCATCTGACTGGGTAGAGCATCGATAGGGAGTCGGCCGTGCCAGGCCGTGTCGTTCTTGGGCTGAAGGCTTTCTCGCGTAGAGCCACCCGGGAGGTCAGCCTCTCGTTACTTCGGCCGCAGGGATAGGCCCAAACCCGACGCCCTGTTGCAAGCCCTCGTCCTCTGTCCTGCAAATACACGTGTGAAGGCCACAGAAGACCACATGGAGCCGCTGACGTGTGGGCCTAGGTAGTTAGGTTAACCATAGTTAGATAACAGTAGTTACTAGTTAATGTATGTCGACATGTGGCCCTCAGTGATTAGGAAATCTAATTAAACTGTAGGTTAAAGTATGTGTGTATGACATGTGGGCCCTACCACTTAAAACCATCAGGTAGACTTAGTCCGTGGACCCAAAGCCGTTGACGTGTGGGCCCTCAGCCTTGTGCACCATAGGGTGGACTGAGTCCATTTGGATTGCGGTCCCACTTGCCAGTCTCTAGGGTTTTTTTGAATAAAAATAAATAGAAAAGAAATAAAAAAAACCTAGCTGGACCCACTTATAATCCACAGAGGCATTTCCTTAATAAAAATAAAATAAATTAAAAAACCCAACCGGACCCACCTGTCAGAAATGTCATAATTTCTGGAATTTCTCTCGGGTCAAACTTTGGAGAGCTCGTTCTCCCTTATTTTACATTAAAATGATTTGATTTTTATTTATAAATTCTTCTAAATTCAATATCTTTACATCAGTACCAATATCATCATTTTTATAGTCCGATTGATTTTTATTTTTATTTATTTGATTTCATGTACATTTATTTAAAGTCGTTGTTTTGTGCTTAAATAGATTCCAATGTTGCCAAAGACTTTGCCACTACTTCAGGACAAGACCAAGACCCAGTAATATCCACCGTTGAGCATGGAAAATCCTTATGATCGATCATGTTGAATCTACTTTTCAAATGCAAATTATTTTGTTTCAAAGTATTACTTGCATGCTTAATATTATTTATGAAATGCTATGTTAAAGATTAATACCTACCTACACCAAATGTTGTTATTACTATTCCCCTCCATGATTTTTGATAACCCCTTATAGCTTGTCAACCTAGGTTAATTATTTCATTAATAAATTGCCCTTGGTTAGACCGATTTTCATGGCATTTTTCAACATTTAGTGCATTTTCATAGGATACGTAACATTTAGTGTCTCAGTATGTGCGACACAACTATTCGGTAAAAAAAACTCATGTTTACACAATTTTTTCACATGGCCTCTTTAGAACGCATGAAACAAAAAAACACATGATTAGGAAAAATGTAGGAATTCAATGCCATACATAGTGAAATCTTACATGAAAATGTAGGAATTGCCCAGACGATGTATTTGGATGCTTCACAAAAAAACAGGAATTTTGAAGTTGGATGTTTTTCAGTGAGATAGAGAAATAGAGAAAATTCATTGGAACTCTCAAAAGAATTTGTAACACGGGGTTAGACCTTATGTTAGATTTCCTCCAAAATATGTAGAAAATTTTCCTATCCTACGAAATTGCTTTGAAGCAATGGTACAATCCAAACACCCCTCATTGGATTTTTTTTTGTTTGAATCAGTTTTTTTATTTTAAAATTTCATTGTTTCAAAGTGGCCCAAGTATATTTGTAACCAGAATGGCACAAACTAACTATGGTAGTTGTGTCTCGAGAAAACGAAGCAACAAAAAGAGGACGACTCAGACCTTCCAACGTTAGCTCCTACGACCGCAGGGGTTAGCAAGCCTAGCAGAGTGGCACCGAGGTAGAGTCATTCGAAAGGAGAAGAGGGAGTAGGAGGTGATGGCCGGTGGCGTCGCTGTCTCGGACGAGGAGCGCGCGGCACTGCTGTCGCCGACGGCGGAGGCGGAGCAGCCGCCGAAGGATCAGCACGGGGTCAGGTACCTGGTGTTCTTCACGCTAGCGCGCGAGGATCCTCCTCCCTTGGAATGTATTCATCACGAGGGTGGACTACTTCTATCCAGAGGCGAAGCTACCCCTCGTGCTTGGGGGAGCTGAGGCACCTGCTCCTCTCGCTGCACCAAGGGTATCCCTCACTACCACCTCTGTTGCGTTGAAGGAAACTTGTTTGGATTGCTTGGTAAACATGGTTTGACTATTTTTAGGCTACGCGGATAGGGTTTTGATGGAGCTTCAAATATGAGACGTGAATTTAATAGCCTGTAGAGATTGATTAGAAATGAGAATCCATTTGCTTTCTATATCCATTGCTTCACCCACCCGCTACAGTTAGTGGTTGTCACTGTCATAAGTTGTAGCAAATTTATTGCTGATTTCTTCAACTATGTTCTTTTGATAGTGACCATTGTGAGTGCATTTTGCCAAATAAAGGATGCATTGCTTGCAAAGCATCAAGATGTCTTGTTGGAGAAATAGGAGAATGGTGTGCTTTTGACTAGGACAGGGCAACATCAACAACCTAGCCTAATTAGACCCGGAGATACTAGATGGAGCTCACATGTTAAAATCTTGCTTCATATGTACCAAATGTAGAAGGCGATGTTGGAGGTGCTAGAGATTGTAGGTGAAGATGCATCATTTCCGTCAGGTCATGGTAGAGCATTAGGTTTGCTATAAAAGATGGAAATCTTTGAATTTGTATTCATCATGCATTTATTGATAGATCTGTTGGGCATAACAAATGAGCTATTACTTTCTTTCCAAAAGAAGGATTAAGACATTGTTGAAGCCATGGGTTTGATTATGAATGCGAAAGTGTGCTTGCAAGACTTGAGGGAAAATGCGTGAGAGCCATTGTTAAACCAAGTCAGAAGCTTTTGTGAGGCAAGTGAGATTGATGTACCAGATATGGATGATCACATTGGTGTTAGGGGTAAATTCGTACATCAGAAACAGAAGGTGACCCACATTCATTATTACAAAGTTGACATTTTCAATGCTGCTCTTGATGCCATTATGAGTTTACGACAGAGATGGATCATCGCTTCAATAAAGTTTTTTTTCTTCAGAGTTATTTGTATGCATGTCTTGTTTTAATCCTAGAGACTCTTTCTCTATATTTAATGTGGATAAACTTATTTGACCAGCTGATATTTATGTTATGTTTTCACCATAGGTGATCGTTTGTTGTTAAAAAATTAGTTTCAAACCTTCATTCTTAATATTAGAAGAAGTGTAGAATTTCAGAGATATCGTGATCTTACAAAGGTCGCTCAAAAGATGGTCGAAACTTGAAAAGATAAAACTTTCACACTGGTTTATCGCATCATCGAGCTGACATTGATCCTTTCCATGACAACAATCTTAGTTTAGGGGATCAGTCTGATTAGAAGAGGGGCAAAAGAGGAACTTCATTGGGGATGGGAATAGATAGGAAAATAAGAGAAAAAGAAATAAAAGAAAAGAAAATAGGAGAAAAGTGGAGAAAATGAGAAATTTCAAAGAAGCAAGAAACTCGAATGTCATATATCCAATTTTATTAAACCGAGTGATATATCTCGAAGTAGCCATGTTTCTAAGTGGCATATATTCAATTTTGCCCTCAGGATCGGTACCCCTTCATCTTGATCGCGGCGGCGTACAACGTGTTGGATTTTGCCGGCAGCGACCTGCCGGCTCTCTACCTCCGGGACGCCAGCGTCGCTGTCGCCGGAGCGTTCGCGAGGCTCCTGTTCTACCCTCTCTTCTACGGCTGCCTGCACGGCCCGGGCTTCCTCCGCACCGAGGTCCCGGTCACCGTGCTGACGTGCTTTCTTGGGCTCAGCAATGGGTACCTGACCGCCGTGCTCATGATCCTCGCGCCCAAGGCCGTGACGCCGGGGTAGTCGTCGTCATCTTCGCCTTGGTCGGATTGGTGATTGATTCGCTGGTTGCTTGGTTCTTGGTCATCTGATATATGGCATCGTGTGTGTTCATGTCACGTTGTAAGTGCCATGTTTATTGTTCAAGCTTCCTTAAATTCACAGCTTGTGCTCCATTTGCTAACCGAAAGTCAAGTAATCTATGCAGTTACAGACTCAGACTGGGATTGGTGCAAAGGCCCTGTACCAAAATACAATGTACATTCTGATATAAAATCCTCTTCTACCAAATTTCCGTGTTCCAAACATTGTAAAGGATATTAATGGTTCGTACTAATTCTTTTTATATATATATTTTTCCATTGTGGTGTGTCTGTGTGATGCTATCAAATGAAAGTTTAGGATCTGTGCCCGGGGATTCAACTCCAGAATGCTGATCGTTTTTTTAAAAAGAAAAGCCGAAAAAAGAGGAGAAATCTGCATATGTTTTGGATTGGACCCAGAAATCCGAACACTATTGCCCCCCTACGTCAGTCTAATTCCTAAACTACCCTCTCACCCACGAAATTCTGAATTTAACCCTCTCTGGCTACCTGCTGCCGTCGGGTACAACAATAGCAAAGATGCTGCTATCCCCCACGGCATGAGGTACAAGGAAAGAGAAAGAAAAGGAAAAAAAAAGTGAAAAGCGATTTTTTTGAAAAAAAAATCAGAAAATTCCACAAAAAACTTGGAACATGAAAAGATTTAATTTAAAAAAATTGAATTTAATTGAAGTTTATTTTGTTCATTTAAATTGTTTTTCATTTTCTGAAATTTGCAATTAAGCTCTAATTAATCCAATAAAATACAAATGATCTTTTTATGCTTTCAAAAGACTATGAAAAACGAGAGAACTAAAAAAAAAATCTTTGTCGCTATGGTTCTTGATCACGATAGTTCGCTAGGGTGTAGCTAAAGCAAAGTACTTTATGAAGCTTGTACATAATGCAATTGAAGGGGCTGAGAATGCTCATTGTGATTATGAAGATACTCTAAAACATGGATGATTCAATATTGGTGTGAATGGTTTTTTCTGGAATTCCATTAGAAGAGGCATACTTGCAATATAGGCTTGCACAGAACCATAACTACATTAGAGTCCGAAGACAGAAGCACGTTACACGTGATCACACGGCATGATGGTGCTGAAGCTCTACGCCGTAGAAACAATAGCACATTTGATCGCCTCCTAGGCGCGGTGCGCACCATGACCGACGACGCGAGGGCTGCAATTAGGACCATAACTTGTGGTCGCCACAACAACGTTCACGTACAGCGTCGCGAACACCAAGGGCACCCTCCACCCCCTCCGTTGTTGGCACTACCCTCCGCACCTCCCTTGGCACTGCCCTCCGCATGTCCGTCGCACTCTGGGAGTCGTCGGAGCTACATAATCAAGAACCGTAGCAACCAAGATATTATTTTTTTCAATTCTCCCGTTTTCCAGAGTCTTTTGAAAGCATAAAAAATCATCTGTATTTTATTGGATTAATTAGAGCTTAATCGCAAATTTTTAAAAATAAAAAACAATTTAAATGAATAAAATAAGCTTCAATTAAATTTAATTTTTTTAAGTAAATCTTTTCATGTTCCAAGTTTTTTTTGGAATTTTCTGATTTTTTTTAAAATTATTTTTTTCACTTTTCTTTTCTTTTTCTCTCCCTGTACCTCATGTGGTATTGGAGGGCAGCACCTTGGTGCTGTCATAGGAGAGGGTAGCATCTTTGTTGTTGCTGTATCCGATGGCAGTAGGTGGCTAGAGAGGGTTAAATCCGAAATTTCGTAGATGAGGAAGCTAATTTAGGAATTAGGGGGGCGTAGGGGGCCTTGGACCCGTATCCAGATGCAATACGAAGTCTTGCGAAGTAATCCAATCCACCTCGGCCCATGGTCCACAAAGCCTTATACCGAGCTCAAAAGGCATCCACTGCTCCACTTCGCCTTCCAAACTCAACTCCGGCGACTCCACCCCCCGAGCAGCCCACTCACTCCGACCACCGCCATGTCGAGGCGCGGCGACTGGGTCTACGAGAACAACGGCGGGTAGGCGCTGCGCTCTCTCCCCATCCTTCGCCGCCTCCCCTCCCCGCCGCCGTCTTCTTACATATCTAACGAGGTCCGGTTCGGTGGTGCAGGACCTGCGTGGCCATCGCCGGCGCCGACTACTGCGTCGTCGCCGCTGACACCCGCCTCTCTGTCGGATACAACATCCTCACGCGCGACCACTCCAAGATCTGCGAGCTGTAAGTCCCCACCGAATCGTGCGCGCGCCTCGATCTGTCCTCTTGGGGTTTAGGGTTTGTTGATTGAGAGGCCGTGTGGGTTTGTGGTGTACCGTGGAATCGAATTGGTCGGTGGAGAGGTGGGATTTTAGTGCCGCCTTTGGTTGATTTAGCTAGGTTTTGGTGTTTGGAGGCCTGGGATTGAATTTTTTTTGGGGGGGGGGGTAAGATCTGCTTTATTTTGATAGTTTTTGCGGCAATTACTGTCTAACTCGGTGTGCTTCCTGTAAACGATATAGTTTGATGGGATTGCTGTTGTGATACTGGCAGTAGAGGTTGGTTCAGGCAGTTCACCAAGATATCAATAGAAACAGACGAGATGTAAGGATGACATTTAGGTTTGCTCCTATACTCGTCAGGTTGTTCCCTTTCTGTACTTTGATTCGTAAAGTTTACAATGAGCTTTATCTTTAACTTCTTTTAGATTGCTGAATCATTGTGCATCTTGTGGGGATTGTTTAAGTTGGTTCCTGGTAACATCTGTTTTCACCGCGCTAGTCGATTTGGTTTTTTTCCCTATGGGTTTGAAAATATTTGGTATGGATAGGTCCATAATTGTGTGTTTTTTTTTTTTTGATATGGCACAAAAATGTTGTCAAGAGTGGAGGATAGTGGTACCTATTGTTGCTTTATCTAGAGCTTGCTCCATATTGTTATTGAAATAGAAAGTGAGCTTTTGTGAAAGGGTAGTGTATAAAGCAGTACAATAGTACATATAACTCAACATTGATGACTTCATTTGGTTGAGATGTTTCTATGTCCTCAATTCTACTGTGAATCTGACTCCGCTGCTGTGATATTACTTGCATTTGGTTATTGTTTTTCCCCCTCTAGTTTCAAATTTGTTTCGAAAGAGCATTTTCTGCAAAGTTATTTTGTTGCTCGCTAATCTTTCCAATCTAAATACTTAATTAAGTCTCGTTGGTGATATAGACTGCAGTAATATTTTGTTTGCATGGTTAGTGTATGATTGTAAGCAGACATATTGAGGTATTGTAAGCACGCATTATGAGGTCCAAGTTATTGTCACGCAATTAAATTTCTTTCTTCTTGCATGGAAGTTACTCAATGTTCTTTGATCACGTTCCGTGACAAAGACAAATATTTCTTAGCTGACATTTTTTATTGTTACGCATTTCAATATGTGGCTCATTATTAGGTCAAAATTAAAACATTATTTCATTCTTTGTTTAGGGCAGAGAAATGCGTACTAGCATCTTCTGGCTTCCAAGGTGATATTAAAGCTCTGCACAAGAACTTAGCTGCCAAAGAATTGGTAAAAGTTCACAACTTATAACTTATCTAAGTGTTCCCTATATGCTTTCATTCAGTCCTTTTGTGATGATATCAAAATTTTATCTTAACTTTGATCTGGAATTTTTCTCGGGGTATTAAGTATTTGCAGTGGTCTATATTATTTGATGTTTTCAAAATTTCATGACCTATACGGTTATACGCCTATCCTGATACAACAAAGAAAATTTGCTTCTTGTTTGCATACTATCGCTAGCTCAGTATTGGGGAAAAAGGCAGAGGAACTGCCCCCACCCCCCCTCCCCACCCCGCACACACACACACCTTTTCCATGGGCCGAGATGGGAACGAGTTTGTGTCTTGTATATTCAATTCGATAGATCCAGACTTTACTCTTAAGACCTACCAATGTTTAGGTTGCTCTGCCCTTTGCCTAGTAACAGCATGGCCATTTAGGGATATCTCAATAATGTTATGTTCAGCAAAGATTTTAGCAACTCTTTTTTGTGCCTTCATCTGGGGGTCTAATCTCACCATATAGCACATGCGGTACTTCAACTTATTTCCTTGTGTTCCTATCTCTTGCTGCCCCAAAAGAGCTTCCCTTTTATTTCTTTGTTTGCTTGGTATGTAGTAACAACTCTGCCTGGCAATGCAACAACTGTTTTGGCATTATTTATTGGAATGCACTGCAATATTGCATATATTCAGTGTTAAAGGTGCTGTAAATTTGTTCTTCATCTGTTCATGATGTACCAAACTTTTGCTATCTAAATTATTGATATCCTTTTGTTTGATTTGTTTCTGTAGCTATACCAGCACCAGCACAATAAAAGGATGAGCTGCCCTGCAATGGCACAACTGCTCTCCAATACCCTGTACTACAAGCGATTCTTCCCATATTATGCTTTCAATGTACTTGGTGGTCTTGACAGTGAAGGTGCGACTTGTATATGGTTTCTTCATTTTGATTTCCTGTTTTACATGTTCTTTGAAGTTTGAAACACTCTGTTGGAGTTAAATCACTCAAACTCCTGTGTCATGGAAATCAATCACTGATTTCTCTCTCTCAATTCTTGTGTTTTTCACAAACACACATATATGCACGCAAAGGAACAAAAGAAGGAAGAACAGACACACAAGAACACACGCACACAGCCATGGACTACATTTTTCCTTCTCTCTGTTTTTTCCATTCAAAGCAACCCAACTACTTAAATACAAGAGATAATGCAAACTCTAATCACACGACCAAGTAACTAACTTGGACCTCTTCCTAGCCACTAACTCGCTAACAAACTAACTAACGCACGTGCATGCAGCAACTAACTCATCCAGGCGTGCAGGTCCACGTCTCATGGGCCGGCTCCTCACCATGCACTTGTACATCACATGCAACTAAACAAATATGCAAAACTAACAACTAGATATATTGTCAAGATTAATTTCCAACACTGTATTCTCTAATAAGCATGTATCATGCTTTGTGCAGGGAAAGGATGTGTTTTCACCTATGATGCTGTTGGGTCCTATGAGAGGACTGGTTACAGTGCTCAGGGAACAGGATCTACTTTGATCATGCCTGTGTTGGACAACCAACTAAAATCACCTAGTCCACTATTACTCCCTGCAAGAGTAAGCCCCCCAAAATGTTCTATTTTTATTGTGTTGCTGACATATTTATTGATCTTTTCCAATGAGCATCTGTTTGACTAAACAAGCAAGTTTGTGTTACAACATAACTTCATTGCGATTTGGATAGCTCCAGAGCATCTAAATATCTTGTTCATATGTGCAGGATGCTGTCACTCCTTTGTCGGAGTCGGAGGCCGTCGACCTAGTTAAGGATGTGTTTGCATCCGCAACTGAGAGGGACATCTACACTGTATGTTACACTCGCTCACTGTATAATTTCTCTGTCATATTTCATATTTGTCAGTGCCACTGTACTGATCCACTAAACATGCAAACAATGCAGGGCGATAAGTTGGAGATCGTAGTCATCAACAAAGCTGGTACAAAGCGCGAGTACATCGACCTGAGGAAGGACTAAGTCGAGGCTTTTGTTGTGCTGCAGTTGCCATTTGCTTCAAAATGTTCCCTAGATAGGGAATTATGCCTAAAGCTGTTACTTCATAGAAACACTTGTGTTTGCTTTGCTTCTGTGCTGTACCCGGATTGACCCAGCTTGCTTTGTTAAACTAATCATACTTTCATGCACACGAGATTGTGAGTTATTTATCGGCAGGTTCTTGATCTAAAACATTAAGCTTGTTTGAGTCGCACTTACTAGTTTAGGGAATGTCACTGCATTACGACATTTTTTCATCATTCTATAATTAACACACAGCGTATTGGATTAGATTGAGCATCCCGTTTGGAATGCCGGATTTTCACCGGAATCTTGTAGGAATTTTAAACAGTAACGGTGCACAGTAAACGGTTCAATTCTTGCAGAAAAAGGTCCTGTGTTAAATAGGAAAATAGTACAGTTCTTGCAGAAAAAAAAAAGAATAATTGAGGATTTGCCACTGCATGTGAGGATGACAACCTCGTATCGGTGGCAAATCCTAAATTACCAATGAAAATACAGTGACAAATTCTTGAATCTCCAAAAAAAAAAACCTGTGTTTCAGATGGTCTTAAACCAGTTTTAAGTTCAAGTAGGAACCAGTTTTCTAAGTTCAAGTAGGTTTGATTCGTGTGGCGTGTTCTCACTCGTGTGAAAAGGGCGAGTTGAGCAAAACTTATTTACCATTCCACCCCTGTTTAAGTCACTGACAAGTGGCCCATAGGCATAACAAAGCTCATCCGCCGGTATTAAACTAGAGGCGGAATTGGGTTGCGTCTTGCTGCGCAAGACTACCGGCCCACTGTGGCCGCGTCGTCTTGCGTCTTGGCTCGGCCGATCATCCCGCCGTCTTGCGTCTTGTCTTACCGCCTCGTGATTCGGCCAAAGCCTGTGCACGCCCAAAACCCATCGTGTCGAGTCGTGCTGCAGTGCACCAAGCCCAAATTTCTAAGTAACTATTGACGGCGATGGCGGCGGTGACCGCCATCTTCATTCCTCTCGCACGGTCGTGCCCGCCTCATTAAAAACCTAGTTAAAATTGAATTAATCGCGTAAAAACATGGGCACGAAAATATTTCGGGGAAAAAGTGAAATTTTCTTGATATTTTACAGATACAATGTTATCGCCTCGTTAAAAACCTTACGCCCAGAGGGGTTCCCGAGTAAGGAAAAAGAATCTGAGAACAACATGTGTACATACTAACTGCTCATTAATGTCGAGATCGTTCATGCGTTCGAGGTCAGCGTACGCCTGCACGATCTCAAGATCCTTCAGTTGATGTTGTTGCCGCTCTTTAGCCAATTTCCAATCCTTGGCGCATGTGATTGCCTCCACCATCTTAGGCGTGAGGGATCAATGTTTGCAAAATCATGCTCCAGGTAATGGTTTAGCTCTGAGACAGAATTCCACGAGGGGGCTGCCTGAGACTGAGAGGACGAAGAACTAGACTTGCCCTTTAGCTTCTTCCACAAGTGGGATGTCAAGCTTTTCTTTCCTTGTTGCGTCTGTTGTTCGGTCTCTGATCTCGCGTTGTTGCCGAACTTGTCATGATACATGCGGAAAACACGAAAAAGCTCCTCTTTGATGTGTGCAAAAGCTTCCGAGTAATCAAGACCAAGGCATTCACCTATTCCCTCCATACCCATCTGCAAACCTAGCAACTTTTTCGTAGGATCGAAAATAATAGCAAAGCAATACACATGTGAAATAGAACTAAAATATTTAATAAACTTTTCTTCCATTAGTGCAACAGCATGACTTAAAAGGGGATCATTCCTAGATTTGGCAATATTGTCTGCAATTAACCAAATAAATTCTATAACTAAGCAAGAGGTAGGGTAATAAATACCAGATAACATATTTGTTGCTCTATAAAAAGGTTGTAAAAACTGTCGAAAATGACTAGCGATCTGCCAATCTGACTTGGTAACTACCAATTCATTGTCTTGAGAGTTAGCATTGACAAAAACAGATATAACATGTTCGTACCCTTGTAACTTCTTTAACATGATGTAGGTTGAGTTCCACCTCACTTTCATGTCAAGACCGAATTTTCTTGGCTCCTTCCCATTGGCTGCGCAGTACTCCGCGAACCTGGCTGCCACTTGTGGAGAATTTGTGAGGTAGCGAACGGCATCGCGGATACTATTCAAATATCCGCCAATCGCTTGCATACCGTCTTGAACAACAAGGTTCAAGATATGACATACACATCTCTGGTGGAGAACATAACCACCAATATACGTCTGCAATCTTGGGGTGAGGATTTTCATAGTAGTCGTATTCGCTGATGCGTTATCAAGAGTGACAGAAGAAATCTTATTATCTATCTTAAAATCATTAAGTACGTGTAGTATACGCTCGGCAATGGCATCTCCTGTGTGTGATTCGTTAATTGGCTTAAACCCTATGACTCTTTTGTTTAGTTTGTAATTGTCGTCTAAATAATGGGCTACAACACTAAGGTAGGCACTTCTCTGGTGTGATGATGTCCAAATGTCTGAAGTTATAGCAAAAGGGAACTGGACTTGTAGGAATTGTTCTTTTAGTTCTGCTAGTTCCTTATGGTACAGCCGTAAAATATCGGATGTAGTGAATCTCCTACTAACATGTTGGTATTGTGGGCAAAAGCCGCGTTGGATCATTTTTTCGAACGCGCGGCTTTCACCCATCCTAATCGGTTGATCTTCCGCAACAATATATCTAGCGATTTCCTCACGCGTAAAGCGGGTTGTATACCTAAGTACTTACAGACCATCGGCCTCGAAGTTTAGCTGCGTTTGTACTCCTCCTCGGCTCTGCGCCCGATCTTGCGCAAGCATGCCTTGTAGTGCCGGTTCAAGTGCCTGTCCCGCAAATTGTCTGAGCGATTAATTTAGCTTGGCAATAATTACATGTTGCGATATCTACCGCTTGTCCGTCGTGGATTTCCTGGTTCCAGGTCATGTGCTTCCAGCAATTCGCCCTTCGTCCAGACCCGCCAATGTTGCCCTCCGTGGACGCGGGAGAGAACTATGGAGTCCCCATTGGCTCCGGACCGCCCTGATACTCCTCGTAGCCCTCCGTACCGTCCATATGACGGTCATCCATGCCGTAGTCTCCCATACTTGGCGAGGCTGGCGAGCATCAACGGAGGCGAGCCGGAGGAGGACTAGGGAGCGACGGCGAGAGCTTACACTAAGTCGCCTCTTTGTCCTTTTCGTGCTCGACTCCTCAGTAGCATACCGCTCGGGAGCTCCTTGGTGCTCCACTCCTTGGCAAGATATTGGATGGATGGTGAATAAATAGAGAGAGTAGATGACTGTTGAAGAAATGAGAAGAGTAAACAAATGAAGAAGAAATGAGCTGAGATGAGAATGGATGAATCAATAAGAAATGAGCTTCGTTTTATAGCCACGGTCGCGTGGTAGAGCCGTTTGTGAACGTTGCTAATGATCCGTTATCACATCAATTTTATGTCGTATCATGTCTCTCTGTCGACTCTGTGCTTGCCGTTGCTTCTCTATTTGCCCGTTGTCTCTCGCTTTTCCTAGATTCTCTCTCGCTTATGTCTCTCGATTGAAGAAAGCAAAGCATCATCTCTACTCAAGAAAGCATCGTCCTCTCCTCGATCCTCACCGTCACCCGTTGGAGAAAGCAAATTCATGCATTCACCAAGAGAGAGATTCCTCTGCTCTATCTCTCTCTCTCTCTCTCTTTTACGACCAAAACCTCCAGTCCATCACATATTCACATGCGTCTACATTGTAATCTCATAAAAGTGCACCTCAAATTAAGCCGGAAACATCAAAACATTAATTAAACCTAGATAGCAGTGTTGCATATATGTAACTTGTGCTAACTAGATCTTAATTACATCACCCCATCCCAAATTCCTAATTTTATCCCACCTCTACTGAGTACTACCCCACCTACCGGCCACTCCAATCCCCCATCTCCAGTTCCCCACGCCCACGCCACATGGCCGAGTGGAGGCGGCCGAGCTGCACGACGCGCGGAGGTGCATGGAGGAGGCCGAGCTGCCATGGAGGAGGCCGAGCAGCGTGGTGGGAGGCGATGAGGCTGAGCGGGCGGCGTGAGCCGCGAGGCTAGCAACATGAATAGCAGCGGAGGAGGCTAAGCGGCATGGAGGCGAGGAGGCCAAGCGGCGGAGGCACGGCGGAGGAGGCCAGCTGGCGGCCGAGGCCAAGCGGCGCGGAGCCGGGCGAGAGGCGGAAGGTGGGCGTCCCTCGCCGCCATGGCTTTGCTTCCGGCGGCTCGATCCCATGGCGCCACTGGCCGTGCTCCTCTCTGCTGCAAGTCGGCCTCACGGTTCGCCGCTGCCACCTCTGGGTCTGGCGTGGCCCTCGCCTCGCCCCTGCGCCAAGCCGCTCGGCCGGCCTCGGCCTGGCCGGCCGCGCCTCGGTCCTCACCTCCTTCTGGCGGCCTTTGCTCTCCTCTTCTCCCTCCCCTTTTCTCTTCCTACCTCCTTGGGAGGCGGAGCGGCGGGCGGCAGGAGGTGAGCGGTCGCCGACGCCAGCGGCGTCTTGTCGTCTGCCGGTCGTCTTTGGCCGTCTTGCCGGCACGCAAGACGCCACACCGCCCGCCGGCCGTCTTGCGTCTGCCCGTCGTCTTGCTTCCAGACCAACTGACCCGTCGAACGTGCCGTGCCAACTCGGCCCGTCACATGACGTGTCTGGGTCGTGTTTGGACCGTGCCGAGCCGGCCGGGCCTCGGGCGGGCACGGAAGGACCCGACCCGACTCCCACCTCTAGCCGAAACGCAAGCATGAAACAGAGCCGCCGACCCGACCCTAACGAAACATCGTCACTTCCCAGTTCAACAACTACCACAAACCAACGACCACCACCAATCGGAAGCACCAGGCCGCCACGCGGAGCAGGAGGCATGGCGGCGGCGAAGATAGCACCATCGATGCTCTCGTCGGACTTCGCCAACCTCGCCGCGGAGGCCGAGCGCATTCTCCGCCTCGGCGCCGACTGGCTCCACATGGACATCATGGTACGATTCCCTCCCCTCCCCTCCCCTCCCGTCCTGCCACATCCGTCTCGTTACCATGCTAAATCCTCGCGGAAGCAGTAGCGCTAGTACGAGCCCAGCCTTTGATTGGCCCAATCGTTTGTTTGGCGCATAGGATTGAACCGCTCAGCCATGCGTTGCGGCGAGGCTGTGAGGGTAGGATTGAACTGTAGTTTCAGTAGTTCACTGTTGGATCAGAGGTTTGCTATGCGCTTTTGTTTCTGCACAGAACAATGGCATGCAGAACGCCAGCGATTTGGTATAATCTGTTCAGAATTGACCTTTTATTTGGAGTACTTTTTGTTGTGCCAGTCCTATCCTATATCTTACTGAAAGGTGTTAGTTTGAACATTCAACAAACATCGATGTTCAGAACACGAGCATTATGTTTGCGTTAGTTTCTGTTTCTGTGACACGCTAATGCGCTGTTCTGCAAGTGTACTAGTATTTACCACAACACCCTGTGTCGATGGTAACCTGCTTGTTATGTGATTGTGATACCAAATTCAGTAAATTCTGTTGCTTTCAGCGATTGTGTTCCATTTCTGATACCAAACTCAGTAAATTATGTTGCTTTCGGCGATTGTGTTTCATTTCCTTTCTCCGTTCGACAGGGATTGCATGTATTAATCATGAAATATTCAAAATTGAAAGTGCTGATCTTTTTCCTTTTCCGCCCTGCAGGATGGGTGAGCTGGTCTCTACTTTCCACTGTGGGCACGATAGATTAATTTTGTTATTGGTATTGTACTGAAGTGTCTGACGCCTGATGGTGCTAAAGAACTATTCTCAGATATTTCTCCCCATTTTAAACTGTTAGCATGGCAGACTGGCAGTGAGTTGTTTACTCAAGTTTTGAGGCACTTGATTAGAATGTATACATGCCTATACAGGCTACATCTCCTACCCAGATGACCATTGTTTTTCACCCACGGACAGCCAGCCTGTTCAATTTTCATCCACTTTGTGATTATTTTAGACACCTTGCTTATTACAACATCCCATTCATACAAGCAAAATTTTAGTGAAATCTAACAAATGAGCTCCTGCTCTAAATGAGAACAAAGAAGCATGTTTCTAAGCTTCCAAAAAATATATAAAAAAGAAAACAATAAGTCTGATAGCCAAGTATACCATCCTGAAAAGGACACAGCTGAAACTTTTGCAATAATACATAACAAGGACAATCACTTCTGCATTTGGCCAGCTTTTAGGAATGTAATCCTTTTGTTTTGAAAAATGCAATAGGGGAATTTGCAAGTTGCAAATGATGAAAAAGAGAGGTATCTGTAAAATATCAAGTGCCAAACTGCCCAGAATTATGGTGTTCCCTCTATTTGCTTGGATTGGGATCAACATTCCTTGAGTATGAAATAGAGAAAATGGGCGTTTTTTCCAAAACGGTGAAATGCTTGCTAACAGACTGTTTTATTTACTGGACAATATGATCACAACAATTGATCAACATGCATGTATCACCTTGAAGGCGTGCACTAATAGCAGTCTTTATTCACTTGGGAACCGTGCCGTTTTTTTGTTGTCAAGAGGACCATACAGATTTTCTTATGTATGCATGTTTGCTTGAATATCTTTCTAAAACTCTCAGATTGAAGAATGCATGCCCAATAAGAATATCATTGTTAAGTTATGTTGATGCCTGTTGTCGTAGCAATAAGACCAGATAGTAAAGAAAAGAGGACCCCGGTCACCACGAGGTGGACTAGAGGATCCTCGAGAGGGGATCGGTGCCAAGAGAAGTTATTGTGTATTAATTGCTTTGAAAAAAGTCCTCCCTGGTTACATGGGAGAGGCGTCTATTTATAGCCTTTCGACCGGGTACTTGAGATTACAGTTCTAGCCCTAAAAAGACCCTATGCCTATAGGGGCCGCGGGGTTTTTTCCTTCCCCTATGCGTAACCTTTCGTCTATGATGGACCCTCCTGGTCCTGGT
Organism: Phyllostachys edulis; assembly: GCA_036346405.1. Taxonomy (NCBI): domain Eukaryota; kingdom Viridiplantae; phylum Streptophyta; class Magnoliopsida; order Poales; family Poaceae; genus Phyllostachys; species Phyllostachys edulis. The sequence continues at coordinate 52,929,856 of CM070561.1, read as the reverse complement.
CCACCCGGTCAGTACGCGTGGTCCATTGGTAGCCCTCTCCCTTTGCACCGTGCGGGGTGCTCCCGGGCCGAGGGGCCCCGGACACCCCTCGGTGCCCCCGAGGTGGCTTTGGGCAGGGGTCCTGGGGTCCTCCTCGCTTCTGGGTGTGGCACCGGCTCTTCCGAAGGTACATGCAGTACCTTTCGGGGGAGGGGTGGTGACGTGTGCCTTCTGTTTGTGGCCCTCGGGGGCCTCCCGGTGGCCTTCGCACACGCTTCGGGGCTCTCCTGAAGGTGTACTTGGTACCCCCAGGGGCCCCTTGCCGCGCCTCTAGCTCTTGGCGCTCGTGGGCCTCTTGATGACCTTTGCGTGCCCTTCGGGGCCCTTCCGAAGGTATACTTGGTACCCTTGGGGGCCCCTCGCCGCTCCTCCGGCTCTCGGCCCTCGTGGGGCTCTTGGTGGCCTTCACACGCCCTTCAGGGCCCTCCTGTAGGTGTACTAGGTATCCTTTTGGGGCCTCTTCACCGTGCCTCCAGCCTGTGGCCCTCGGGGGGCCTTCTTGCGGTCTTTGCGGTTATTTGGGGCAGTGGGCGCCTCACGACACTGTAAAAAGGATGAACTTACTCCTGATAATTTTGATGAAGTGAAGGACAACAAATTCATTTTGTTGAAAAAATTGATGATATTTCATTTTTTGTGGTTAGCAAAATAAGCTATCTTGTCAGAATTTTTGTATAACTTTGCTGGCTGTTTGCATTCTCAGGCACTTCGTTCCTAATCTGACTATTGGCGCTCCAGTGATTCAGAGCCTGAGGAAGCACACCAAGTATGGCGGCCGTCATTGCTTTATGTTTATATTGATGGCTTCTGTTCATATATGCACCTTATAACACTAAGCATTTTCTATTTTCTAGGGCATATCTGGACTGCCATCTCATGGTCACAAATCCTTCAGATTATGTAGAACCATTAGGAAAGGCTGGTGCCTCAGGATTCACATTCCATATAGAAGTAACCAGAGGTAAATACACATATGTTGGCAAATGGTTCATGGTTTTTGTTGTCTTATGGGAAAACTTGGTTCAGACAAATGGCAAGAGCTCATCCAAAGCATTAAAGCAAAGGGTATGCGGCCTGGTGTATCATTGAAGCCAGGCACTCCTGTGGAGGAAGTTTTTCCCTTGGTAACATCATGCACTCAATACAATTTCTCTAGTTATCATGTTGTACTTAAAAAACTTCTCATGACTATGAAATAAATGTTTTTTTTTCCACATATCCTTATTGATAACTAGGGGTGAAAACGGATCGGATACAGATGGATAATGGCTCTGCTATATTTGTTTTCATATTTTTTCCCGGATGCGGATACGAATACGGATGCGAATAATATCGAATACGAATACGGAGCAAATACGAATCGAAACGAATACGGTCACGGATATTTTTTCGGAACATAAAAACCCCTTAAATTGCATGCCAGAAATTAACGAAAACATATAACTAGTTTGTTTGATGCAATCATTCATGAATTATTCATATTTTCAGCATCCAGAGTTACTTCATAGTCCTTGTAAACTACTTCTGAGCAAGTTTTATTGATCCTCTAGATATCAAGTACACCTTACCAACCTTAATTAGGTCATAAAACTGATTAAGCACCGAATTGTAACATGTTGCACGAATTTCTCCACCATATGAATCAAGCATTAGCATATTTAACGACAATTATTACAATAAACGTTTATTACAACAAATAATTATTACAAACAGTTCATGCCCCCTCCACTTTTTTCCGGGCTTGGGACCGGTAACGGCAGTGTTAGGCACCCTTACCCTCACATGTACCCCTAAGTGTATAATTACAAACTACAACCATTTTTAAGAGATAGAAATTAACCAGTTAAACAACATCAAATCAATTAGTCATGGAATCAATAGTGAAATTTTATAAGGATAAATTATCTATAACAGCAGGCATGTATATGGACATCATAATGGTATGAGCATTCAACTATGAATGAGACAATTTCAGTGGACATGTTGATGCATAACAAAGAGAAACAAAGGTGCTCAATTTTCAGAGTTAAGTGCTAGCCATAGAAAAGTTACTGCAAAACTAGAAGCCACACATCACAGATTCTGTAAAAATAAACTTGTAAAAATCACAATGAGCATAGCACTACCTCCTTTCTGACAACTATTATCCACGACTCACAACTAGTTGTCAAGAAATGAGCTAAACAATATCCAAAGCCTAGTAACAATAGAGTAATACATGATAAAGAACAGAAGTAATGCCAATGTTATATAGATATTAATTGAACTCAAGAAGTATACAACACAATGCTAGTCTTAAATCACATGACAGTGATCAACCTGCACAAGATTGTACAATAGAATCAGCCTTCAACTCTGAATATACAACACAATGCTAGTCTTAAATCTTAGATCAACCCTAGAAAAACAAGGTTATGATAGTCATGGCTATGAATGTAAAACCAAGATACTTTACTCTTTATGTAGTTCATCCTAAACTTAAATGTTTAGTTCACATTTATGAACTCAGGACATATTAACATTGATCCACCATATGATGCAACTGACATGATGCTCACCTAAATTTCATCTTACGAGTGACTACATTTGCAATAAGAGTGTCTCGATACATAATATAATTACTGACAACAAAATCCATGAATCAAAATAGCACAACCACAATAAGATTATGTTCCTACAAAATACACACCAGTAACTTCTTTTCCAATGCAATCATGCAATTAGTTTATGAATTCATGAATCAAAATGCACCCTGCTCCTTTCATGGGTAGTAATCAAGCAATTAAATCGATTCGACGGCATGGCGGCGGTGTTGTTTCTTGAGGGCCTCGGGCCACAACAAAACAATGGCGCATAAGGAGAGAGAGGAGGAGGCGGCGGCTTAGGAGGTGGAGGTGGAGGTGGAAGCGGCTCGGGAGTAGGGAGGGAGAGAGAGGACTTGGGCGGTGATGACGAAAGAGGCGGCAGGGAGAGAAGGATGGAGCCGGAGGAGGAGGAGGCGACGGGGGAGGGTCGGGGATGGAGCCGGAGGAGGAGGCGACGGGAAGGAGCCAAGAGGAGGAGCAACAGACCCGTGGGAGGACGGAGCGTGGAAGGAGGCACCGTGATCGTGAGGCGCCACCATGGAAGAAGGCGCGCCAGGAGGAGGAGGTGGAGGAGGCGGTGGAGGAGGAGGAGGAGGAGGTCTGTTGGGGAGGAGGAGGAGGAGGAGGAGTCTGTGGGGTTGATCCAGATCCAGTTGGATCTGGGAGGAGGAGGAGTCTTTGGGAGGAGGTCGCGAGGAGGCGGGGAGGAGGAGGCCGGGATTGGCGGCGTCGCTGGCGTGGCCCCTGTCGGCTGTGGAAGAACTGAAGAAGGAATGCAAGAAGACAATAACCCTAAGTGACTAAGTGCCGGATATCCGGATAATCTGAATCCGTATTCGTATCCGCCGGATACCATGCTTACCGTATTAGTTTCCGTTTCCGACAAAAAAAAAAAAACCCGAATCCGTTTCCGATCCGAGACCATCCGAATCCGTTTTTGGCCGGATCGGACGGAAACTATCCGATCCGTTTTCACCCCTATTGATAACTGCTAACATGAGAAGTAAGCTTACATAAATTTACTTTCAACTTGTACAGTTAGTTTTGTTTCTAGTTGTCATCTGGGTTTCATAACATCCAGGGTGTATTTCCTCTGGAGTTCAGAATGTAAAGCCCATTGAAAGTTGATTTGTGTACTAATGTTTGTTGTTGTATGTACTGTACCATTCAGGCAGTAATGTTCTTTATTACCTTCTAATATGTTTGTCGATCAAATGATCGTTAAACAAGCACATCCTGTTTCCCTTGTTTGGGCGCAGTTCACTTCTCGTTTGTTATGATCAGCTCTGAATGTGTTGTGCTGTGCAGTTCATCCTTCATTGCAGATCAATGGGTTTTGCTATGAATAAGCGATGAGCTGCTCAAACCTGTTCTTGTTGAATTTCTTTTATCATTGTTGTTGTTGACTAGTAATTACAGTTCATTCTTCAGTTATCTGAGCTTTTTCTGTCCGATCATGTAACTTATGGACTTTTCTCGTGGTGGGATTTTCTGAAGCAATCAACAGTTCTATTAATAACCTATTTTACAGGTGGAAGCAGAGAACCCTGTAGAATTGGTTCTTGTGATGACAGTTGAGCCTGGCTTTGGTGGTCAGAAGTTCATGCTAGAAATGATGGACAAGGTATTATTGTCTCAGTGCCATCTAATCTCCCCGAATCTATATTCGATTTAGGACAGTTCTGACCACTTTCTGAAATCTGGACATGCTAGGTGCGTACATTGAGAAAGAAGTATCCTTCCCTTGACATAGAGGTACAACGTGATCCATGTCTAAGTACTCTGCTTTTTATGTGCAGACGCCCCAGGGAAATTCTCACCATGTTTCGTTTCCTGAAAAATACTTTCTGATTTGATCTTTTAGGTTGATGGTGGCCTGGGCCCTTCCACCATTGATGCGGCCGCATCTGCTGGGGCCAACTGCATTGTCGCTGGGAGCTCTATATTTGGAGCCGCTGACCCGGGAGAGGTCATATCAGTGCTACGAAAGAGCGTTGAAGAGTCTCAGAACCAAACCTGATTTGTACCCACGGCTGTCTCTGCTGTGTAAACCAGAACCACTCTGCACGTCATTCATACAGAGCCCCTGGTTGCACTGAATACCGTTGAGCGAGAATAAAAGGCGCTCTTGGCACTTATGCTAGTGCTATGTAACTTGCGCATGTCGTTTTTAAAAGAACACGTAAAGCTGAATATATCACTCATTCCCCCCTCTAAGAATGCTTGCTTTGCTGTCAAGAAACGACCATAGTTCTTGCACTCGAAACAAATAAGATGGAGGGCTTGTGCTTTTAGGTCATTGTCATTGTGTATTCCAATTTGGATCTGATTCCTCCACACTAACAAATATGTGGACACGATGTAGCACATGTTGTGCATAGGGAATCAAAATTGGCGTCTTTTTTTTAACACGTTCATCTATCATCATCTGATCATTTATGCATGTATGGTACATACAACAAGTCTACTATAAGGCATACTTCATCACCTTGCTAGTTGTGTGCAACGGCGTAGCTGGCCACGGCCGCACCTTTTTGGCTGATTTTGTTTAAAATTAACGTAGCACTTCGATTCCCGAGATCCAACTCCGCCTCTGTTTGTGTGTGCTTAGTTTGCAAACTGGTCAATGGAGTGCCTGCAAACAGATCAACAAGGGCCTCGAAACGGGCGTTCCAGGCGAGCGAAGCATCTATGCCTCAGCCCTCATGTTCCTCAAACTCTCTGCACCCAGCCTTCCGGCACCGTCACCTCCATCCTCACAAGCAGCCCAACCTGTCACCTTCCCAGTCCACAAACACCGGGTTCACTCGACACATCACCCTTCCACCCCACCCCAACCTCGTCTCCACAAAAGCGAGCACATCCGTTTCCCTTTTTCCCCGTCTGCTCAAAATTGATCGCGAGCGAATTCGGGTGCCCGACCAAAACCCGCGAAGCGAGCGACCGAATCCCGATCGGTCGGCGGCGGAGGCGTGGGGGAGGCCATGCCGGAGAAGGCGGTGGACGACGTCATGGACTCTGCGGTGGGGGCTCACTTCAGCGGTCTCCGCCTCGAGGCGCTCCGCCTCTCCTCCCCCTCCTCCCCTTCCAAGGCCGCCGCCGCCGCGGCCCACTCCAACGGCGCCGTCTACGCCAACGGCACCGCCGCCGCCGAGCTCGTCTCCCCCTCCGCCGCCAGGCAGCCCTTCGTCATCGGTAATTCCAGCTTACCCTCCCCCACCTCCGCTCGTGGTGCGAGTGGCCGCCCGTCCCCTTCTCATCAGTTGCTCGTTTTGGCTCTATTCTGAGATTTTTTTCCTGTGTGATTTGATTTCTCAAGGGGTTTCGGGAGGGACTGCGTCGGGGAAGACGACCGTGTGCGACATGATCATCCAGCAGCTGCACGACCACCGCGTCGTGCTCGTCAACCAGGTGGGATCATCGTTGCCTCGGTGCTTGTACGATTGGAATGTTTTGTGTTACTAGCTTCTAGAGCTTCACCTGCGAGTCTCCGGCTAAAAATGACACGTTTTTTTAAAGAAATAGCAAAACTAGCCCCACGAAAGAAATGACAAAAATGACACCCCTACCATAGGATTTTGCCACAGAAAGCCACGCGGACCTGCTGCGCTCCTAGACCGTGGCAGGAGGCTTGCCGCGCATCCAGTTAGCGGCAGGAACGTGCGCAGACCACCTGTCGTGCTGGCATGCCATCCTACTGCTGACCGTTGCTATCCTGCCGTGATCAGGGAGCACAGCACGTGGCCTGCTGCTGTCTGGGATCGTGCCTGCCATGGTCCGGGATCATGGCATGTGGCTTTCCATGGCAAAATCGCGCGGTAGGGGTGACATTTTTGTCATTTCGTTCGTGGGGGCTAGTTTTGCTATTTCGTTTAAAAAGAGACTAAATGAACCAAAAACTCCTTCACCTGCTACTAGCTCCTGCTGTAAAATTTTGCTTTGTGTGGTGTGTCCAAGTAACGCAGTTGATCGAGTTTTAAGGTTTGTGGTCGTAGCCTAGTGATTACAGCAATAGACAGTATGCCATTAGTTGGTTACAGCAGATAATTTTGCACATAGTCTTAAGTTCATCCAACTATACTAGAAGTTGCTTTTGAGGAGCCAATAGAATTCATTTGGGCTTGTGATTTTGCAGGATTCATTCTATCGTGGCCTAACTGCTGAAGAATCTGCACGTGCCCAAGACTACAATTTTGATCACCCTGGTACTCGATTTGCCATTTATATGGAAGTATGCTACCTTTGTTAGTGACTAGAGCTTGAATTGACTATTCTTTGTTAGAATATGAGACAAATGTTTTCTTTGTTTACAGATGCATTTGATACAGAACAACTTCTGGAATGCATGAGTCAGCTAAAACGTGCACTGCCTGTAAATGTTCCTATATATGATTTTAAGAATCACCGACGGTGCTCCGAAATCTTTAGGAAGGTAGTAGTCAATTATGAACTTGTTGAAATGAAGAAGTTTCTTGTGTTTGCTATTTTGAGTTCAGGTCATTTGCATTTTGAATAATTTTGGATATGGAGTTTTTTTTTAATCTCCGTGCAACAATATGACCATTTAGTATATTATATAGAGATGTCTATGCTTCTACAGGAAATATTGAAAAATGCTAATTTGAGTTTGAAACTTTTATTGCGTATAATATTTTCTGCAAGATGAAAATTTACATCATTGCATGCTTTCTGATTTCTATTGATTTAGTCACTGAAGGTTTGATTTTTTTTTACTGTAAGGTTTATTTTTGTTATTGATTTTTCTACTTTGTTATTTCCTGTCATAGATATTTGTATAAACAGACACACTACTTCTAAAATTATGAACTCTGTATCCTTAATTGTGAACTAAACTGGATTAAATGAGCTGGGATATAGAATAATATTCTTGAACTTTACTACCAAATGATCTCATGATCCTATATATTTATTTAGATTTATCTTTTTTAGAACTGTGATATGTTAGTATTCTGTTTATTTGCTATTTTCAGTACCTGTAAACCTAAACCAAGAAGGGATTGTAATCGAAGTGCTGGATAAGTAGGAAAACTGGTGTAAGCTAATGTACTCTGTAATTTTTTTGCTAACTAAATGACTTTTCAAAATTTATTTTGCTAGGTCAATGCATCAGATGTCATTATTTTGGAGGGCATTTTAGTCTTCCATGATCAAAGAGTTCGCAATCTGATGGACATGAAAATTTTTGTGGACACAGGTTTGTCTTGGTTCTCATTGCTGTGTTAGTATTTCTTATAACAAGTATGGGTTGTCTCTTCACGTTATTAGCTGAAATTTTGTTCACTTCTTTTTTGGGGGGGTCCCTGATGCATCCAACTAGATGCTGATACTAGGCTTGCCCGACGAATAAGGCGTGATACAGTTGAAAGAGGTAGAGATGTTAGTTCGGTGCTTGATCAGGTAGTTCAACTATTGTGTATTTTGTGGTTTTGTTTAAGATTTTATTCTCGTGGATTTCAAACAGTTTATCTTTAGTTTATGCCTCCGTCATGTTTCCCAACCTTTTCATATATCAATGCCCATGTTTTAATATGAATTTTTGTCGGCATCTGTAGTATGGGAGGTTTGTGAAGCCAGCATTTGATGATTTTGTTCTGCCTTCGAAGAAATATGCTGATGTGATCATACCACGAGGAGGTGATAACCATGTTGCAATTGATCTGATTGTTCAACATATTCGTACAAAGCTTGGTCAACATGACTTATGCAAAATTTATCCAAACGTCTATGTAGTTCAATCAACTTTCCAGGTAAGGTTAATCATTTTATTGATCTGTATGCTTTATACTGTTATTCTCTGTATTTCAAAATTATTTATGCCTTTTATGATGAATTTGCCAGATCCGAGGAATGCATACTCTGATTCGTGATAGGGACATCACTACACCTGACTTTGTCTTTTATTCAGATCGGTTGATCCGTTTGGTACCTTTCTTGTTTCCATATCCTTGATCCTCGTCATTAACCTCATGGCTGAGTTAATTGTGTCAACTTATAAATTGATTAACTGCTTTGCTATTTCATATAAAAAATGTCATGTTAGGTTGTTGAGCATGGCCTGGGGCATTTGCCATTTACAGAAAAGCAGGTTATTACACCAACAGGTATTTTGCAAATGGCACAACATATCTTGTTTTCACTTAGTTGTTCTTGTTCACCATTTGATTTAGCATTTCACACATTGTTCCATTAGTTAAAGCTTCCTAGGAATAACTGCTGTGACTGGCTAGAATTATTTAATATGATTGGTGTAAAATTATAGCTTTGATTGGTTTAAAATCAGGAAAGGGAAGGATTATTCTTCCATCCTTGAAGATAGGATAACTGATTGGTGTAAAATTTGACTGTTGTGCCACCGTATCTTGGCTAGAATGTTAGTTTTGTTAGAATAGGACTCTTTTGTATTCCTTATCTGTATATGGTATACCCCCTTGTACTCCATATATATATTGACCATTGGACCCTCTTGAATATTTGCACAATATTCATAACATGGTATCAGAGCTAGGGCACTAACCTAGCTCTCCTTCCGCTGCCATCCCGACGCGCACGCCGTCCGACGCCGCTCGTCGCTTGGTCGCCTGAGCCCGAGCTAGGCCACCACTGGAATTCTCGGTCGTCCGACGCCGAGCGTCACCTGAGTCGTGCATCATCATGCCGCTTATTGCTGGACTTTGAGCTCGAAGCTGCCGCCAGACGGACCGGATGTCGAGCCGCCGCCGCCTCCATGTCTTCTTGTCTTCGCGCTGGTCTCATCCGCCGAGGACCCGGACGTCGAGCCGCCGCCGCCCCTGACGTTGCCGCCGTTGCCTTCACGTCTTCTTGTCTTCACACTGGTCTCATCCGTCGAGGACGAGGACAAAGCGGGCCGAGGATGAAGCCCGTCATCGCCGCCGCCAACAAGGGAGAACCCTAGTTCTCTCTCGCGCGTGCCCTTCGCGTTTCTTCAGTGGCCTTAGCAGGCCGTTTTTATTACGTGAGCCAGTCGGCCCGTAAAAAAAAATAGTACGTCGATCTAACCGCCGCGCCGCCTGTTAGACTTCGTTGTCTTGGTCGCCGCGCCGTCCAGCTCTACCTACCAATGGCTTCTGTTTCATCAGCTGCGATCCCATTTTCGGGAACAAAGCTTAATGGGATAAACTACAGGTTGTGGTCTTCACTCATGGAGATCACACTTGATGGTTTCTGTCTTTGGGGACATGTTACTGGTGCCTGACCTTGTTCGCCATCGCCGGTTCAGCCTTCTCCCAGACAGCCTACTTCTGCACCTCCTGCAGAAGATGAGGCCGCCAAGAAGGAGGTAGAGGCCGCTATTGTTGCTGTTGATGAGGCCTTTCAGTATGCCATAGACGCTTTTGAGCGCTGGTGCGCTAATGAGGCCCGTGTTCGAGCCATCCTAGTGGTCAGTGTCGACGACTCCATCCAGCCAGATATTGTTGGTCTGTGTGCGTGCCTCTTGTCAGATTTGGGAGTATTTGCGCGAGCGATACCGTGATAGCGATGCTCGATTCTTTTTTCGCTTCAAAGATGAGTCGAGACGCTCACCGCGGAGGACTCCTCCGTTGACTACTACTTCAAGCCTGGCGATCTCTGGCGCCACCGACAAAGCGGCTTCTCCGCTCGCCAGAGTGTCATAAAATCTTGCATAGCGGATTGTGATACGCCTTCGCCTTTATGACTTCGTCTGTCATCTTCGCCCAGAGTTTGAGCCTGTTAGGGCTCAACCCGCTCACCACGACCGACAGTCACCTAGGCTCTTTCGACGCTTCGTGCTGAGGAGCTTCGCCGCGGGTCAGCTCACAGATCTTGGCTGTAGGGTTGGTTTTGACTCTCACGCCTGTTTCATCCAAGATCGACAGACAAGACGGTACTTGGGATTGGCCGGTGCCATAGGGATCGTCAGGGTCTCTATATCCTCGATCGCCTTCACCTTCCGTTCACTCCAGTTGCTCCTACCACATCTACGTCTACCTCCACCCATTGCTGCCACCACCTCTGGAGTTTTTGCGTAGTGGCATCACTGTTTAGGTCACTTATGTGGGTCATGTCTGTCTTCATTAGTTCGTCAGGGTGTTCTTAGACGTGTTACTATTGACACGTCCATATTTTGTCAGGGTTGTAAGCTGGGCAAGCAATTACAACTTCCTTATCATTCTAGTGAGTCCTTGTCTTCTCGTCCTTTTGACTTAGTTCATTCAGATGTATGGGGACCTGTGCCTATTATCTCTAAAGACGGGCATAAGTTTTATGTGATTTTTCTTGATGATTATTCCCGTTTTACATAGCTTTTCTTATGTCTAATCGTGGTCAATTTCTTGCGATCTATCGTAGCTTTGCCATGATGGTTCGGTACTCAGTTTGATTCTTCCATCCGTACTTTTCGCTGTGATTCTGCTGGCGAATCTTGTTCGGCGCTTTTAGACAGTTTCTTTACGGCGAGGCACTCTTTACCGATCTTCTTGTCTGGCGCCCATGCTCGAATTGGGTTCTTTGGCGCAAACATCGTCATCTGATTGAGACTGCCCGCATTCTTCTCCTTGCGTCTCACGTTCCACCACAGTTCTGGGCTGAGGCTGTTTCTACGATTGTATATCTCATTAATATGCAGCCTTCCATTGCTCTTAAGGATGTCAGTCCTATAGAGCGTCTCTACTCTCGAGCCCCCTAGTACACTCACCTTCATGTTTTTGGTTGCACCTGTTTTGTTCTGCTGCAGCCTCGTGAGCGCACCAAACTGTCAGCTCAATCAGTTGAGTGTGTTTCTTGGTTATAGTTCTGAGCATAAGGGTTATCGCTGCTATATTCCTTCTGTTCGACGGATGAGGATCTCACGAGACGTTGTCTTTGACGAATCTCGACCTTTCTTTTATAGAGATTCGGCTCCTTGTCCTGTTTCCACCGTTGAGACGATTTCATGGTTGTCTTTTCCTGACTCTTCACCCTTTTCTCCACTATCGCAGTCTTATCCTAGTCTGTCTCTAGTGATTCCTTCTGTACCTCTGGTTCCGCCTCCTGCAGCACCGCCTCTTGTTCCTGCAGTACAATCGTCTCGTTTTTCTGGTATTCACTACTCTAGGTGTCCTTGTCCTCCACCAGTTTCCTCTCCTGGTATCTTGCCGACACCTACATCTGATCCTCCTGATGATGCTCGTCGTTACACCCTTTGTGACCGGACACCCCTTTGCCCTCCTGATCGTCTTGGATTTGCTCCGATAGCTTATGTTCTCTCTGTCACTGAGCCTAGTTCTTATCATGAGGCTACTCCCCACTCTGAGTGGTAGCTTGCTATGGCAGATGAGCTTGATGCTCTTCGACATACGTAGACTTGGGATATTGTACCGACACCTGTGCATGCTCGTCCAATCACGTGCAAGTGGGTGTACAAGATTAAGACCCGGTCTGATGGTACTATCGAGCGCTACAAGGCTCGCCTTGTGGCTCGTGGTTTTCAGCAGGAGTACGGTCGTGACTACGATGAGACTTTTGGCCCTGTTGCCTATATGACCACTGTTCGCACTCTTGTTGTAGTTGCTTCTGTTCGCCGGTGGTCTATCTCTCAGCTGGATGTTAAGAATGCCTTTCTTAATGGTGTTTTGCATGAGGTCTACATGCAGCCACCACCTGGGTATTCTGTTCCCGATGGGCACGTCTATCGTCTTCGCCATGCTCTTTATGGCCTCAAACAGGCTCCTCGTACCTGGTTTGCGCGTTTTACCTCAGTGATTGCTGCTGTCGATTTTACTGTTAGTTCCCACGATCCTGCGCTCTTTGTCCATGTCTCATCTCGGGGTAGAACACTGCTTTTTCTGTATGTTGATGATATGCTCATCACTGGTGATGATTCCTTATTCATCACGTATGTGAAGAAGCATCTCAGTGAACAGTTTTTGATGACTGATCTTGGTTCTCTTACATATTTCCTTGGGATTGAGGTCTCTTCCATGCCTGAGGGCTACTACCTCTCCCAGCAGAAGTATGTTCAGGATCTTCTTGACTGGTTGGTCTGATTGACACTCGCATTGCTGAGACTCCTATGGAGCTATCTCTCCAACTTCGTGCCACTGATGGTGATCTTCTTGAGGATCCTACTCGATATCGTCATCTTGTTGGGAGTTTGGTGTATCTTGTGAACACTCGTCCTGATATTGCTTATGCCGTTCATATCTTGAGTTAGTTCATAGCTCGTCCTACCTATTTTCACTATAGTCACTTTCTTCGTGTTTTTCGCTACTTGTGTGGGACTATCTCTCGTCGCTTGTTTTCCCCTAGCTCTATCTCACTACAGCTTCAGGCGTACTCAGATTCGACCTGGGCTAGTGATCCTTCTGATCGTCGTTCTTTTTCTGGTTACTATGTTTTACTCGAGAAAACACGGTCTATGAGTGCTGTCGGTGGAGATTGAGTTTGCTGAAGCTTTCTGTGCTAGCTATTCTTATTGCTAGCTAGCTGTCCTGTCAGGCTTTTCTTTCTTTTGTGTCGGTTTTTCTTTCGCAGCGTCTATCCAAATCCGCACCTCTATTTTTGAGATCATCTAAGCCATGCGAGTCCATAAATTTATTGTCAGTCATAGAAGCATAGGAATTGATTGCCTAGAAGACTAAGAAGCAGACTGCAGTTTCCCGTTCGAGTGCAGAGGCTGAGTTGAGAGCTATGGCAGCAGTGACAGCAGATTTTACTTAGTTGAGGTGGCTACTTGTAGATTTTGGAGTGCCTGTGATGGGACCTACAACTCTTTTGTCTGACAGTACAGGTGCTATCAGTATTGCCCGGGACCTAGTGAAGCATGAGCTCACCAAACATATTGGTGTAGATGCTTCATACACTCGCTCACAGGTGCAGGAGGGAGTACTTGCTTTACAGTTTGTGTCCTTAGAGTTACAGGTTGCTGACTTCTTCACGAAGCCACAGACTAGGGTACAATATTTGTATTTTCTTTCCAAACTCAGTGTGTGTGATCCACTGTGAGTTTGAAGGGGGGGGGGGTTGTTAGAATAGGACTCTTTTGTATTCCTTATCTGTATATGGTATACCCCCTTGTACTCCCTATATATATTGCCCATTGGGCTCTTTTGAATATATGCACAATATTCATAACAAGTTTATCCCCACTACAATTATTTTTGATAAAATTTATAGTGTTTATGTTACAGAATGCTAGGTAGCAACTGAACCTCGGTGAGACAGAGAGCCATACTTATCAATTCTGCGGCTGCTGAGCCTTGGAATTAGCTACCTGATTTTATGTGCTGATAAAATAACTAAATAAGTATACCTTCAAAGTGACTTTTTAGAGGACAAAGTGGCAATTTGTGGTGTGCTGCAAACATTTGATTTTGGAGGGTCGGGGTTAATATGTGTAGGAAATCCATATTAATATGTGTAGGAAATCCATATCTTTTGGAAACCAAGAACTTTTAGAGATTTAAGGGTGATTATGAATGATCCTCTCCATTTCATAGAACTGTATTTTCTGTAAAAGAGAAAATTCGGTAGGTATATACATAATTTGAGATTTTTTTAGTTATTTTTATTCATTTATTCTTGCTGAACATCATGTCATGTCCTATTTGTTTGCCCTATTTGTTTGCGTACAGAATCCGTTTATATGGGAGTTGACTTTTGCAAGAAGCTCTGTGGGGTGTCTATTGTCCGAAGGTAAGCTTTGAAACAAAGTTATTATCAAACCCAGCACACAAGCAAATTTTTTTGACAAAAGTAATGTATTTGAGGGATGTACACACGCTCTGAAGTCTGAATCAACTATGGCATATAAGCTCTTTTTTGGGTCCTTATGTTGGAGATGCTACTTAAGAATGCAAAGAGTATTTATAATGAGTAGAATTTTGTATTTTGTTTATGTCTTGGCATGTAGAACCTTTTGCGTTCTGTATGAGCCATGTTCTTGAAATATAGTTTTGTCAAGTCGAGAGAGTCCAGACTACAATCTAGAATCTATATCCCATTGTATCTGGATACTCATACTCTACTCTTGTACTAAATACTGATACTTCAACATCATGAATCGATGTCTTTACAATACTCAATACTCACACTTTACTCCTTACATACCAGACAAACTACATGTATGGAAGTTTGTGATACCATGCATTATATCCCTTCATTCAGATGTATTTTTTGCAGTCATTCTTTTGAACATTTCTTGAAATAATAGTCCTAATGTGCTATTATATAAATTTTCAGCATTGTTTTCTTACATGTATGAGTTAATTGCAGTGGTGAAAGTATGGAGAATGCATTGCGTGCTTGCTGTAAAGGAATAAAAATTGGCAAAATTCTAATACATCGTGTTGGAGACAATGGACAGCAAGTAAGCATTCAAATCTTGTGATTAATGACTACGTTACACGAATACTTCCCAAAATCGACATATTGGTATCAGATAGGGATACGACCCCAATACGATCGGATACTTATCATGTAAGTATCGGTGATTTTTCTGTTTTTCAAAAAAAGAAAATAATTCCCGATACTACTTGGATGCTTCTCCGATACTTCCCTGATACCTCTCTACCCTAACACCCCTTATTCCACTCAGAAGCGTATGGTCGATCTATTTAGCAAACAATAATTAGCTGATTTCTCTTTGTTTGGAGGTGGATTCAATTCCTTTGACTCAATTGAGGATAGAGCCCATCTAGACCCAAAGCAAACAACAAAGCAATTGGCATTTAAATTACTTGGGTAGCCAACATCATCTTGTGTTGAAAGAAACTGGAGTACCTAAGGTTTGATCCACGGTTCAATGAGAAATAGGTTCTATACTTACCTTTTTCCTTAATTTCTTAATTTTTACCAACTGCATGACATTCGATTGCAATTGCATTGTTGTAGGCTAAACACTAGACATGCCGAGGATCTAGTATTTGCGCACCACAACTTACGTCTTCTATATTTCTGCACTAGCAGGTTGAACCCTAGATGATTGCAATTCATTAATTTATGTACCTTTATTTTATTTTATATATATACACGTATCGCCGTAATGGTGTTTATGGGAAAATGATGAATCGCGTATCCGTATCGGGGTATCCGGGCAACCTAGATTAACGATTTCTTGAAAATATCTTTAAAATGACTGAATTTTATCATGGTGTTAGACTGTTAGTAACTATAATACACTTTCTGCATCTAGCTCATATACCACAAACTGCCCATGGATATAGCTGAACGGCATGTTCTACTTTTGGACCCGGTGCTTGGGACAGGTCAGTTTTGCCTGCTCATTCTATATATGTTTATTTGTTTGTTGGAACTACAGTTAGTTGATTATTTTATTTAGGTTGCGATAGTAAAAAAAATCCCTTGACGTCACCTGTGCTTATATTTCTTACATTTATAAAGATGACTTCATTGTTAGAGCCTTATTATATATTACAAGACGGGGGGATGTGATTATTTGATACAGTTCCACATGCGATATGTTTGTCCACAAACTTATTTGGATATCATTTGAGATATCCTGATACCAGAACCAGATCTCACTCAAGGATAATTAATTTTTTTCCTTTTACTGATGTATAATTAAAGATTAATTAAGAAGCTTGTTTATTGGTTTATCTGTTGGGAAATGCTTTGAATTTTGTAAAATCTGATGCAATGATGAATTAACTGTCCACTCGTTATGTGATAAATGAATAGTGAAAGTTTGGCGCTAAATTGTTTGCATTAGAAGAAATGCCGCTATCCATATCTAGTAGATGCTTCTCGTGCTTCATAATCATAAGTTCACATTGCTTCAGGGCCATCTGCGATTGAATCGTTGTAGCACCAGTTCTCTCACTTTGCTCATGACTGAAGTATTCTACCTCATTATTTTGTAGGCAACTCAGCAAATCAAGCTATAGAACTTCTTATAAGAAAAGGTGTTCCTGAGGAGCGAATCATATTCCTCAATCTTATTTCGGTAAATCTTTTAGCATACTGAACGATCCTGTTGCTCCTTGTTCTTTTTGTTACTTTAGTTCATTTACAACTTCTTTGTAAACAGGCCCCTGAAGGGATTCAATGTGTTTGCAAGCGATTCCCAAAGTTGAAGATTGTAACATCAGAGATTGATTCTGGGTTGAGCGAGGAATTCAGGGTCATCCCAGGATTGGGGGAGTACGGCGATCGCTACTTCGGCACAGACAATTGATGGATCATAACGCTGCTGATGCCTGTGCGAAAGCTCACTTAATCCCTGGAGAGGGATGATACATTGGAAGTTAGTACTTACTGTGAAAGGCTATAGTTGTGTTTAGTTGTTTATGGTCACAAGACCGTGCAACACTGGGCGTCGGTTAGACCGAGTGGGGCCTGTCGAGAAGTTGATGTGAACTGAGAAAATGTGGTGTACATCTTTAGCCTCCAGAGCCAGCCAAGGCCTTACGGGCGTTGTAGAAGCGTGTGCAATATCGTGATGGTTTTAAGCGTTTTTTCCTCTCTTGTTTCTGTGCTTCTATTGAGGCGATAGTACAGAGATGAGATTTAAATGTACAAGTGCCCATAACTTGCTGTTCTTCGTCAGCATCTCCAATAAATTAACCATATTGCACTTAAAACATGTTGAGCAATATTCGACGAAACCATTTTTATGAACACTAAAATAGGACTCACGAGCTGCAAACCAGCAAGTTCTAGCTCGGCGTCTCTACCCTGAACCAACGTGAAGGCAGTTGCGCGTGTCACGATCATTAGGCATCAGGAAGAGCATTGACCGATCTGGCTCCTATGATTTCATCGATACGCTGGAAACATTTCAAAACGGCATGTATTCTGTCCGAACCACGACTGTCGTTCTGTCGGTGCATGTATGCACTAAAACAAAACCCAGGATACATAATTGCCCACGTTGCACGCACCACTCACCAAGTCTCGGCATCATTTACCACGTGTAGCCGTATAATTGGCCCAGGACAAAACACTAGTAGTGTGCTACATGGCTATATAAATAGTCCATGCCACTACCTGTATAGGAAATAAAATTTCGTCTTGTTGGTTGGCATGTACAGCATGAGAGATCTCCTGGGCTTCGTTCTCGGAGCAGCCGTCTCTGCTGCCTGCATCGTGCTGTTACTCCCATCTCCATGCCCGTGCGGCGGCGTCCGGCCAGCACAAGAACTGGACTTGAGCAACGGCGTGAAGAAGCTTGGCACGGTACATGACATGACCAAGCAAATATCTCTGACTCTTTCTTATATTTCCCCTTCCTTTTAATTGGGCTGTACTTAATTATCTTTGCAAATTGCATGCATGGATGAACTGAACTGCAGCAAGCTGCTTCTTCATCTGAAGACAACCTTCCTCAGTTACTAAGAACAGCAGCCATGGAGGACAAGACCATCATAATGACGTTCACGAACGAGGCGTGGACGGCTCCCGACTCGCTCCTCGACCTCTTCCTAGAGAGCTTCCGCGTAGGCGAGAAGACGGAGCCCCTGCTCAAGCATCTGGTCGTCGTCGCCGTCGACGCCAAGGCGTTCGAGCGGTGCCAGCAGGTGCACCCGCTCTGCTACTCGCTCGCCGTCGGCGGCGGCGTCAACTTCACGGCGGAGAAGTCGTACATGACCAAGGACTACCTGGACATGATGTGGGTCAGGAACAAGTTCCAGACTCGCATCCTGGAGCTGGGCTACGCCTTCCTCTTCACGGTGAACACTAAATAATCCCAATTTGACTGACTTAGCCGCGAATCGATACATGCACATATATCTTTCCATTGTATGATCATATTCATGTCGTTTTGATATGGACCTTCATTAGGACGTGGACATCGTGTGGTTCCGGAACCCGCTGCTGCGCATCCCGGTCGGCGCCGACATCACCATCTCCTGCGACGTGTTCTACGGCGAGGACCCGTACGACGTGTGGAAGAACGCCAACGGCGGGTACCTGTACGCCAGGTCGAACGCGAGGACGATTGACTTCTTCAGGAGCTGGTACGAGGCGAGGACGGCGTACCCAGGCCAGCACGACCAGTACGTGTTCGACAAGGTCAAGTACGACCTCTCGCTGCGGCACGGCGCCGCGTTGCACTTCGTCGACACGGCCTACTTCGGCGGATTCTGCCAGCCCAAGAAGGACTTCCGGCGGCTCTGCACGTTCCACGCCAACTGCCTCGTCGGGCTTAGGACGAAGCTGGAGCGGCTCCGGGACCTCCTGGACGAATGGAAGCGGTTCAAGAATGCTGTGCAGCAGGGCGCGAACAACAGTACTGTTGCGAATTGATCAATGATGTAACGTGTTATATTCAGCAACTTGAGATATTGTTTTTGTATATTGGAGAAGTTCCACATTGCACCGAGCAACTAGCACAAAGAGTTTAGTTTTCACCCCTCAATCGTGAAACGAGATATTTAACACACTAAACATTCGGAAATGGACAAATTTCAACCCAGATTGTGGTATTCATGGTGGTTTTCTCTATATATGTAACTGGCCGGTTTAATTTGTGCTGATGTGGTCAACATTCAACAATAGACGCATGGAATCAGTAGAACAAATAAAAAAGGTGCCTCCCAGTAATTTTTTTTTACTCTCTCACACAAACTCTTTTCCCTGGCTTCAGCGTGGCAAAACCACCTAAACAAGCGTGGTCAACATTCAACAATAGATGCATGGAATCAGTAGAACAAATAAAAAAGGCACCTCCCAATAATTTTTTTTACTCTCTTACACAAACTCTTTTCCCTGGCTTCAGCGTGGCAAAACCACCTAAACAAGTGTAGGGCATACAGTTTGGGGTTATTTGTACCGGTTCTAAAAGTTAGGTGTTTAAAATTTGAGGGTAAAAACTATACTTCTACGATGGTCCTCACTGGGACTAAATTAATCATCGCTAATCAGTAATTAGCAGTAAATTAAAATTTTCTAAACAAGAACAAATTATAATCACAGTTGACTTTAAACACATCGCCAAGCGAATTCCTACAAGATAGTACATTCAGAATTCAACAACAAAATTTGCACTATAAAATTTTGCCACAAGAATAATCCATCATTGTTATAACTAAAAGTCAATCCCAAGATTTCAGTCATCCATAAAAACAATACAAGAATCCATTTCCAGAAACTATAATATGAATTTAAAAGTATAATGCAACACATTTACAGTCTCAAATAAATTACAATAATCCATTGCATCAGACCAACATACAAGGAATTCCTCGCAAGCAACATTAGAACAATAATACAATATCGGAATTGGTTACAAGAATATTTTACAACCAATCAAAATACAAAAAAAATTACATCATTTAATTTATAGCATAATCTATATCTCTGCATTCCCCTTTCCCTCACTGCGTCTAGGAGAACACAATTAGTTGTTGAGGCCAAGAGTGCAGATCCCAAGGTAGCCTAGCCCTAGCACAGCCCCAACACAGCCGAGCCATCCCCTTGCACCATCTTCTTGCCCCCTGCCTGCTCCCAAAATATTTTGTACAAGAATAAAGCCACAACCGAAATAGGTTATTGGATTGAGTTTGAATTTTCTAAAGTTTGAAAATAACCCCCAAAATTTGGGAAAGATTATTTTAATTCAAAATAATTATTATAGTATTTGTATAAATTATTTCCAGAGGAACTTCAGCAGCATTTGTTGTAGTTTTCTTTTGATGTTTATTCTTTTAGGTGTAGCTTCAAGACTTGCACAAGATTTTCCAAGTGCAATATCTAATGCAATGCTTAAAAACAATGATACATGCTCATGAGATGCAAGGTAAACCTCTTTATTAATTTGGGGATGTTACAAACCTCCCCCCTTACAAAAGATCTCGTCCCCGAGATCTGGGTAGATCGGAAGTGGAACAGGAAGGTTCTATAGAAGATACAACATCTGTTGTTTTGATTTCCTTCAAAGATAGAGCTAAGATATCCTAACAAGGTTACAAGGAATGGTTATCACATTTTCCTTACCATTGCTTTATTTAACCTTGCCTTTTTTGATTCGAAGGCACTTCAAATAAAAAGATCTGGATATTCTTGTCGCAATTGATCTTCATGTTCACATGTAGCCTCATCTTCAGTATGGTTACTCCACTGAACTTTGAGGAACTTGATGTTGTGATTTCTCGTCTTGTGCTCCGTTTCTTCAAGAATGCGAATCGGGTGCTCCCGATAAGAAAGATCGGGTTGCAAGTTAAGTTCTTCCAACTTAGTTGCTTCAGTTGGAACGCGAAGGCACTTCTTCAGTTGTGAAACATGGAACACATCGTGCACATCTGAAAGTGATGGTGGCAACTCCAATTGATAGGCCACCGATCCCAATTTCGTTATAATTTGGAATGGTCCGATGTAGCGAGGTGCCAACTTGCCTTTTACCTGGAAACGACGTATTCCTTTCATCGGAGAGACTTTAAGATAAACATGATCGTCCACCTCAAAGCTCAACTCACGTCGATGACGGTCGGCATAGCTCTTTTGATGAGATTGAGCCGTCCATAGTCTCTCCTAAATCTCACGAACTTGCTCTTCGGCTTTATTGATCAAATCTGGTCCAAAGAATTTTCTCTCCTCAGACTCGGACCAGTTGAGTGGTGTCCTACACCTTCTCCCATATAACACTTCAAAAAGGTGACATTTGAAGGCTTGCTTGATAACTATTGTTATAAGAGAATTCCGCGAACGGCAAGCATTTATCCCATTTCTTGCTATAGGACAGCACACATGCTCTCAACATGTCCTCCAAAATTTGATTCACCCTCTCAGTTTGGCCTCCGGTTTGTGGGTGGTAAGCGGTGCTAAAGGACAGTTGAGTTCCCATGGCTTCTTGGTGGCAATTCCAGAAATGCGAAGTAAATTGAGTACCTCGATCTGAAACAATTATCTTCGGCATACCATGGAGACATACAATTCTAGAGATGTACAACTCTGCCAATTGGTTTCCCGAATAAGTGGTCTTGACGGGAATAAAGTGAGCAACTTTCGACAATCGGTCGACAATTACCCATATGGAGTCATACCCTTGATGAGTCTTTGGAAGCCTGGTGATGAAATCCATGCCGATTTCATCCCATTTCCACTCAGGAACGGGGAGGGGTTGTTGAAGCATGCCCGCTGGCCGTTGGTGCTCAGCCTTCACACGTTGACATACATCACACTCGGCAACAAAGCGCGCAATTTTCTGCTTCATCCGAGTCCAACACAATTGTTGCTTCAAGTCTTGATACATCTTTGAGCTTCCTGGATGAATGGAGAAAAGAGAGTTATGGGCTTCTTAGAGGATTAATTAATTAAGCTTCGGGTCATTTGGCACAACCAATCACTTTTCGAACCACAAAACACCTTGGTCGTCTTCGGAGAAACACTTGGCTTTGCCTGCCTTCATTTCGTCCTTAATTCTTTCCATACCCTTGTCATTCTTTTGGGCCATCTTGATCTGGTCCTCTAGGGTAGGTTTCACTTCCAAGGCAGTGAGAAAACTCTCGCTAACCATCTCCAAGTTGAGCCGTCGAAATTCATTACATAGCGCTTCCGTTTCAGGTATAACCGAAATGCAGTTGCATTGCGATTTTCGGCTTAAGGCATCGGCAACGACATTTGCTTTCCCTGGATGATAATAAAGTCCCAAATCATAGTCCTTGATCAATTCATGCGATCTTCTTTGCCTTAGATTCAGATCGACTTGAGTGAAGATATACTTCAAACTCTTGTGATCGGTATAGACTTCGCAGCGATTGCCGACAAGATAATGTCGCCATATCGTCAAAGCATGAACCACTGCTGCAAGCTCAAGGTTATGAGTGGGATAATTCATCTCATGAGGCCTCAATTGCCTCGATGCATATGCCAAAACTCGGCCTTCTTGCATAAGGACACAAACCAAGACCAAGGCGAGATGCATCGCAATAGATGTCGAAGTTTTTATGAATATCCGGCAGGACTAACACCGGTGCAGTGGTTAAACGATCCTTCAACATCTGAAAGCTTGCTTCACATTCCACTGACCATTCATTCTTTTTTTCTTTCTTCAATAATTGGGTCATTGGTCTTGCAAGTTTTGAGAAATTCTCGATGAATCGACGGTAATAACCTGCAAGACCGAGGAACCTGCGAATGTCGGAGACGGACTTGGGCTGTCTCCAATTGAGTACATCTTGGACTTTGCTTGGGTCCACTACAACTCCTCCTTCAGATAGCACATAACCCAAAAAGGAGACTTTTTTTAGCCAAAATTCACATTTGCTGAATTTTACATAGAGTTGATGTTCTCGGAGCTTTTCTAATACAAGACGGAGGTGTTCTTCATGCTCCCTTTCAGATTTGGAGTATATGAAAATGTCATCAATAAACACGACTACAAATTTATCCAAATACTCTATAAACACTGAGTTCATAAGATTAATGAATAAGGCCGGTGCATTAGTCAAACCAAAGGACATGACGGTGTACTCGTACAAGCCATAACGACTTGAGAATGCCGTCTTGGAAATGTATTTATATCTAATCCTAACTTGATTATAGCCCAATCTCAAGTCAATTTTGGAGAATATACGGGCACCGGTCATTTGGTCGAATAAATCATCAATTCGTGGAAGCCAATATGTGTTCTTGATGGTGACCTCAATTAACGAACGGTAGTCAACACACATCCGCAGACTGTGGTCCTTCTTCACAAATATAGCTGGGCATCCCCAAGGTGAAGAGCTCGGCCTAATGAAACCCTTCTCTTGAAGTTATGCGAGTTGCTTCTTCAATTAAACCAACTCATTCGACGGCATTCGATAAGGCCGTTTTGATATTAGAGCAGTTCCGGGCTGGAGCTCGATCACGAATTCAACTTCTTGTGAGGGTGGCATGCCTGGTAGTTCCTTGGAAAATACATCCGGGAACTCACACACCACTGGAATTTCACTCAATTCTGGCAATTCTTTGCTGCTAAGAGCATAGAGATGCGGATGCTCCAATTTCGACACCATTTCGACTTGAAAGCCAAAAGGACTTGTGAGAGTGATAGCTTTGCGGGCACAATCAATTTGACCATGGTTCTTGGATAGCCAATTCATTCCAAGAATAACATCAAGGCCCACTGAATTTATCACAATAAGATTGGCCGAAAACTTCACCCCTTTAATCTCATGAATGCTTCTCATTTCTGAACCTGGTGACTGAATCATCATAGGTGCAGGCATCAAGCTAAGTGAGAGGTTGTGGAGTGTAGAAAAACCTCTAGACATGAAGGAATGAGAGGCTCCAGAGTCGAACAACACATCGCAGGAGTCGAATTGACTAGAAATGTGCCCAACACGATGTCGGGTGCTTCCTGCGCCTCCTCGGTGGTGACATGATTGACATGAGCACGACCGGGGTTTTGAAAAGTGACTTCGGACATCTGATCAAGGGATGTTTCAAGGTCTTGGTGTTGATCGGGGTTGGCTTGGTGCTTCACCGGATAGTGACTTGCAAAATGCCCTGGATCACCACAAGTGAAACATACAGCTAATAGGCTTCGTCTGTGTCAGTTTTTTAGCTTCTTTCCAGGTTGCCTTTGCTGGGTTTCTTGCTGAGGTGGAATGGACACTGGCATAGGAGATACCAGAGGTGTCGGATCTTGAAATTCAGGAGGGGCGGGCTGCCAAACACACGGTTCTTGAAAACTGCGGCTTGCTGAAATTTGTGCAACCCTCTTGCATTTTCGCGATTCTACAACTGCTTGCATTTTATTCTCCACCACAATAGCCTTATCAACCAGTTGTTGAAAGTCACGGAAGTCGTGTACAGCGAGTGCCAGCTGCATCACTTCCGAAAGCCCATTCAAGAACTGGTCTTGCTTCCTTGCATCAGTGGAGACATCGTCCGGAGCGTAACGAGACAGATGATTGAACTCGTAGAGATACTCCATTACGGACTAATCTTCTTGTTTCAGCGCGAGGAATTCACGTCTCTTGATACTCACGATGCTTGAAGGAACATGTGCCTCTCGGAAAGCTATCCGAAACTCGTCCCATGATGGAACGTGACTAGCGGGCTACATGGCGCAAAAATTATCCCACCATGCACAAGCGGCCCCTTCGAGTTGATTGGAGGAGTAGAAGACCTTCTCGTTTTCGGCACACTAAGTGATGATCAACTTCCGTTCAATGGTGCGAAGCTAATCATCGGCCTTAAGAGGATCCTCCGAATGAGAGAACACGGGAGCCTTCGTGCTCAGAAAATCAGCAAATCAGGAGCCATAAAGACCGGCTCCTTCCGCTGCCATTTGAGCACCTTGGACACTGGCGGTGTTCTGAGCAATTTGCTGCAAGATTAGAGTCTGGTCTTGCTGACTCTGTTCCATCTGGGCCAACACTTCGACCACGGATGGTTGATGTGGAGTCACTTCTTCTTGCCGACCCATATGCGGAAATTGCGGGTCGGGGTGCTCCGGATTGCGCCATTGAGGATTCGGGGGCTGAACATCGGTGATTTGAGAACCCACGGGCTGTGAGTCCTCCATTACTTCCGACATCAAGTGGGTTTTATGACCCGACATCCTGTTGCCATACAACTAGTTAGCAACCGGCAAAAAGGAACGAGGGGAAAAACATAAGGTAAGTAAAGACAAAAAGGGTGTAACTTAAACTAGCATGAATGCACAATGAAAACACAATTATTCAACAAGAAATGAGGTGCTATGGTCCAGGTGGACAACACAAAATCCAAATGCAAACACATTTAGTTTTTCAACATAGTTGTGATACAACCCGCCCGTAGGCGAGCACAACTATTTGGAACAGAAAGAGGGCAAATGATCACCACAAAATCCAGCGTCTACAAGCTAAGTAATATCATTAGGGTGTATAATATCTAATAATAATCCCTAACTTAATCTTAAAATCGTAGCAAGGCGTCGTCTTCTCGTTCTTCCACCAATTCTCTTTACCGACGACTATTTAACGTTTCTAGTATTGGAAAAGAGAGACAAGCAATAGAGAAAATGATTTTTCTCGAATCAAATGAATAGGGAGGTAAGAAAATAGTTGCTAGGATGGGTAAGAAAGAAAGGAATAATATTACTTGCACTATTACCAATTTTTTGATAGTTTGAAAATATTATTTTGCAAATCAAAATCCTAATAACGTCCATTGCTATGGCTTTAACCTACAATCAGTATGGCTCTGATACCAATGCTGTGAGGTCACCCCGGGATCAGATCCGTATCAAGCTAAGTGATTACGGCAAAAAACGCAACACTTAACGAGAGACGAAAATGATTCTGAGTGCCCGGATATGTATCTCATGTTAGCTCCTAAGGATCAGTGGCTAACATGCACATACCCTAACACAACATTGCATTCACATCCAGACACAATGTACAAGAATAATAGAATCGTAAATACAACATCATTAAATAGAACTTTTAAGTACAAATTTGCATAAGAGGGCCATTTGGCCAAAAATAATTATCAAGAATAAATTGTAGGGGAAGACAAACTTAAAATGAGAGGGAATAATCGAGTTGGCATGCCCACAACCCACAAGCAACCAACTGGAGTTAAAGCCGATGCACTCGTAGTTCTCACCTGAACAAATGGACAAAGCCGTTAAAGTACAAAGTTGTACTCGCGAGACTTTTCAAGAAAAATAAGGATGCATGTAAGTATCAAAGGAAGGATACTACACTAGTCAATTTTCAGCATAAAACAAGTTTTGCATTTATATAAACAATGTAGATTCAAATTGCCATTTGTAAAAAATTTAGAAAACATTTTATAACAGTAAGTAAGGATCAACAACAGTATAATCTCCAAATATAATCAACACACGAACATCCCATTCGTGACACAATTCATTCCATAACAAAATAACACGCAATCTTCACGTTCATGATAACATTTTAGATCTGAACACATTGACATAATGACGTAACATTTCCAACCATAACCCAAACCAAAGTTCCTATAAGCTAACTGTGCATGCTTTCTCACAAGTGATGTCCATAACAGGGGACACGGCTATTCGAATAGATTTAGTTCTCTGTAGAGTTGTACAGCTTTCCCCACACGATATGAATACCTCGTACTGTCGCCATGCACTCTTCCGAAGGAGTGTGACTGAGATATCATAATGAGGCCGTTACAATGTCATGTACTAACTATCAAACCACAAGAGGATCAGAATCCCATAACAGACTAAAAGCGCCTCGCACCACAGGTGAACCCTGTTGTGTAAGTAATTCCCTTACGCAGCAACCCGGCATACGCAAACAACCCTTAAGGGCATGAAAATAAAAATGTAATATGCCCCCACTAGATTGACAAGAGAGCCATTAGACCTAAACAACAACATTTGTTAATCTAATTGTGTTTTGATAGCTAACACACAATAAATTATTAAGCCAAGCCTTCGCCTTTATCCCGGTGTGTGGTTGTACGTAAGACTTGGTTCATCACACCACAGACCGGTCCTCAAATACCCAGACAGGGTTACGTGAATCTGGGACCACCCCTTCATCACGCTATCACCTGTCCAAGCTCAACGCACAAATAATAACCCAACAACAAGTTCATAATAATCAGATTCAAGGATCTAGACATTTTCCTCAAATTCAACATAATCAAATCCATATAATCCTCAAATTTCATCAAGATTCGATTCAATCCATCGGCCGATGGACTAGCTCCATCAACCATTATCGACTACAACTACTAGCATGGCTAAGCAACGTGCTACAAATTAGCAACCATTCCCATATAACATATATCCTTAATCATTCAAGGTAAAAGGGTAATCAACATTCAAAGGAGGCTAATGCAGCAAGTAGAGAATTAACTACTTCTACCCATGAACATACTTTTCAAAATAGCATACAATTGAGAGATTAAAACCATACAAAATATTTTAAAATCAGTAGGAGAAATATGATCAAGAGGAGGGTGCTCTCACCTTTGCTGTACCACTTATATTCAATCTCAGGTTGCACTCGTAAATTACGTTCGTATCGTCAAGAAATCTATTGAAAGAACGATATTGCAATTAACACCAAATAAGCCAAAAATTCAAAATGCTCAAAAATTCTTTAAACTTATATAGTGGATAGATCATGATTTTAGATGAATTTAGGTGAAAGATTCATTCCATTTGGATTTAGCATGTGGAAGTTATAGAGGTTAGAAAATCAGATTTTCTGGAAAATCCAGAAAAATCCAATCGGTTACTGTTCATCCTAAATTTAATTATTTGGTCAAAATTTACAGAACAGTAGGGGATACAAGGATTATATAGATAATTAGGGAATATTTTTATAAGTCCAAAACATTTGGGTTTAACTTAGTTGGAGTTTTCAAGGATTAGTTATGCATTTTCCAAGTTAACAACCTTTTCCTATTGTAAAAATAATAGGTTTATGGATAATTCTCCAAAATAATAATTTTTGCTATAGAGAAAATTTTGAAACCAATTTCATAATAAAGTTAATCAAAAATGAAAATTATTAGAATTGGTTTCATCCATTTTGGAGTTGAGGAGAATTAGTTATGTACTTTTGAAGTTATTCACATTTTCAGTGTGCAGATTAATACTTTTGGATTTTCTAAAGCATTTACTCCTTTTCTTACCGAGGGCGGTGCTAGCCACAGTCACTGACCGCGGGGCCTAGCACAACAACGCGTCCTAACCTGTTTACTGAGTCCAAGGTGTGCTGACAAGTGGGCCCTACTCGTCAGTGAAACAAGGCGGTGCGTGCGCGCGCTTGAACGTTCGGACCATGCTCGTGGGCCGTTAGATTAAGATCCAACGATCCACAACCATGGCGTGTTCGGACGGTCCGAACGGCCCAATTGATCCTGACCGTTCATTTTGCATCGAACGATCCATATTTGTGGCGCGTTCGGACGGTTCGAACGGCCCACTTAATCTGGATCGTTGGTTTCGCATCGAACAGTCCAAAATGGTTCTAGTGTGTTTGGGCTGGCTACGCGCAAAGGCATGAGGCTCAATTGGTTTGGGCCCACATGATAGTCTTAGTGGCAATCCACTTAACTCGTTGAGTTTCTATACAAAGGGGGCCCACGTGTAAGTGACTAATTAGCACGGCTAAGATAGCCATTAAATGCTAATCATCATGCTACAGTGTTTGTCCGTGTACGACAACAAGAGTTTGTCCCGCGCGCTTCACCGGCGGCTCGTCGGCGCTACGCGCCACGGCGACGTGAGCTAAGGGCATGGATAGGTGTGCAATAGCCGTGCGCATCTAATGGGAGTGGTTTCAGTGCCTGGGGTGGACTATACTGACGGCTAGCCGGCGTTGAGCGGCGGCGCTCAATACGGCAAAGAAACAAAATGCGATAAAGCTCCGTAGCAGTTCAATTAAGTGGGTTCCCAAGCTTCTAAAGACTACGAGTGAACTAATGAGCTAGGAGGAAGCTTGGAGAAGCTGGGAGTGAGTTGAAATAGCGACGGCGCTGGAGAAGACGACGGCGGCGGCACGATTCAATGAAAAGAAAAGCCCCTGAGAAACCCTAAAGACAAAGAATGGTTGGGATAGGTTAAAGACCATATAAGGATGCTGTAAGAGCAAAGAATCAGTCAATGGCTTACCGGTTCAAGGTGGGAGGTGAAAAGATTGTTCTTCGGCCGAAAAGGTCAAAACTTCAATTCACCAAAACCCTGCCATGCATCCATGAAATTGATTGAGGGGTTTTCAATACTGAGTAAAGGGGTACACTGTGACGCGCAAATGGGAGGATAATACTCAACGAATACCAAGTTGACACGATGATGTCACTCGGGTGTGCGTTCTAGGGCTCGAAATAGCACCAAAATGAACCGTGAGCTACAAGAGATAAGAGAAGCTCGTATTAGCAAAAATGGGTTTGGCATTGACCCTTAAGTCGAAAGGGTGCATCCGGTTGATTCTTACCCAAGCATAGAGCAGAAGTGAGCCTCCTTCTCCTCGACCGAAAAGAGGAGAAGTGAGGGAAAACTAGAGTTTCCAAGGGGTTTTATCTCACGTAACTAACAGCAATGGAGGTGGTGTTAGATGAGGAAGCTCCCAGAGTGGCTGCCAAGGGCGGTGGATCCACGACATTGACGGAGCAACGCAGGAGCTCGCGGCTGCGTGGCATTGAAACTCTGTGTGAGCACCAGCGCGAGGAGGGAGACAAAGCTGATAGGTGGGCCTGCCTCGTCAGTGGCTCACTCACGCACGCATGCTTGTGTAACCTTCAGACTATATGCGAAGCCGTTGGATCCTGATTTGGACGGCTCAGATGCGAGGCGCGTTCAGATGGTCCGAACGGCCCAATTGATCTGGTCTGTTGATTTTGTATCGGACGATCCACACGCGTGGTGCGTTCGGACGGTCCAAACAGCCCATCTGATCTGGGGCGTTGCTTTTCCATCGGACGGTCCATAATGGCCCTAGTTGTTTGTGGGCTGGGCTGGTGCAGATCGGACCACGCGTACGAGCCACAGGATTAAGATCGGACGGTCCTTAAAGGTTCTAGTTAAACTCAATTGACTGAGTTTGAAAACTAAACTGCTACTAAGACTAGGCCTCTAAAAATAGAAATAAAATTCCTAAAAATCTGAAATAATTCAGAGGGGTTCCTGGGAAGGTCTAGTGTCTCTAAAAATTATTAAACCTTACTGTTCCCAAAATATTTTGTACAAAAATAAAGCCACAACCGAAATAGGTTATTGGATTGAGTTTGAATTTTCTAAAGTTTGAAAATAACCCACAAATTTGGGAAAGATTATTTTAATTCAAAATAATTATTATGGTATTTGTATAAATTATTTCCATCGGAACTTCAGTAGCATTTGTTGTAGTTTTCTTTTGAAGTTTATTCCTTTAGGTGTAGGTTCAAGACTTGCACAAGATTTTTCAAGTGCAATATCTAATGCAATACTTGAAAACAATGATACATGCTCATGAGATGCAAGGTAAACCTTTTTATTAATTTAGGGATGTTACAGTTTAACACCACTAGATGACCCAATTGATGCTCCACCACCTCCCACTAAAAAGATCACAAGGTAATCACACTTGATTTAATAGTAGTAAGTAGATTCTCAATAGACTAAACTTGATTCTTATTGCAGGGCAGGAAGAAGTATTCTAACACTGATGGGGCTATCAACAATGATTTCAATCCACTAGATGACCCAATTGATGCTCCACCACCTCCCACTAAAAAGACCACAAGGCAATAACACTTGATTCAATTGGAGTAACTAGATTCTCCGTAGACTAAACTTGATTATTATTGCATTGCAGGGGCTGGAAGGAGGGCAGCACAATCAACAATGATGTTAGTCCGGTTCCGACAAGGAAGAGGACAGCACAAACAATTTCTCCTCCAAGAAGGACAACACCTACAAGGCCACTGCAAAAGTCAATCAACTCGTTGCACAACCTGCCTCCACTTCAAGGCAGAAAAAAAAAAGAAATATAGCTAACTAGATGCTTCATGTATTTTGGACTATGTCTTTTCTAGACGGTCACATTACTGGACTATGTCTTTTCAGTTTTTGACAGAGATGATTAATGCTATGTGCATTTATGCTATGCTATGTTTGCACTTCACACTGTGGTGTCTTTTTGTCAGTGATGCGCCCTGTTCTTGAAGCAAGTTCACACTGTGGTGTCTTTTGGTCACACTGTGAAGTATGTTCTTGAAACGCTCTGAAGATTTATTTGTGCAAAATCTCAAGATTGCTTCATAGTTGGTGGATCAACAAACAATCAGTCCGCAGAAGTATGGATCATTACCTCCTTTAGTGTACTGGAATGAAGGCAGCTTATATATGAATTCACGTTCCATGTCTGTATTTCAAGATATACAGAAATTTGGTTCAGCAATTCAATCTTCAGGACCTCAGTGCATCGGTTGTATTTCAAGTTATACATAAATTTGGTTCAGAAATTCAATCTTCAGGACCTCAGTGCATCGGTTGACAATCCCGTGGAATGATTGACCATAGCAGGTCTTACAACAATGGGAAGATTAGGACTGCCGCCATGTAAAGCTGAGGCCTGAATCCTTTCATCGTCATAATCACATTTCCAATCCTAATAGCATCTTAGTTTGCAATTTGAATGCAGTATGCTCTAGTACATCTGGTAGAAATCGAAAAGAGCAAAATGCTTTAGTAGCTAAATGTATCAGAATAAGATCTGGGCCATTTATTTTTGGCGAGATTGATCGGCTGTCTATACAAGGAATAGTCAATAACTCATTTCTGCAGTTTCTTGTCCTCTTTCCCGATTTACTTCTTTTCCCTTGATGCACATCAGCAGCACACATCTGAGGGGCGGCGTCAGGCGAGCGGCGAGCTGCGGGAGTGAGCGATTGGTTTTGAGAAGAAACCGTATGAGATGACCCTGTATCTTGGCATATCCACTGCAGCCTGCTAGCGAAGGGAACCGATGCATTGAGCTAGTGGGCATTGAGGTCATTTCACGTCCACCAGTGGAGCCAAAAGAGCTAACAACGGAATATTAAAAAAGAGAACACGGCAAACTTTCAGCGCTAAAAACCGGAACAGAAATCTTTTATGCTATTTTTCTAAAATACGTAGCTTTTCGTGGTACGGAACCAATTTTCCCTCTATATAAGCACACCAGGAATTCAGGAGGACAGAGTGCATCTCACTCACTATTTACGGGAAGCTAACAAAGCAGCATAGCGTAGAAGTCACCTTCAGCGGAGGAGATGATAGGGTGGCGGGACGTCTACAAGGTGGTGGCCGCCATGACGCCACTCTACTTCGCCCTGGGGCTCGGCTACGGCTCCGTACGGTGGTGGAAGCTCTTCACGCCGGACCAGTGCGACGCCGTGAACCGCCTCGTGGCCTACTTCGCCGTCCCCTTCTTCGCCTTCGACTTCGCCGCACGCATCGACCCCTTCGCGCTCAACTACCGCGTCCTGGCCGCCGACGCGTTCTCCAAGCTCGCCGTCGCGCTGGCCCTCACCGCCTGGGCCGCGTCCACGCGCTGCTGCGGCGGCGGCGGCATCGGGTACGCCTTCTCCTGGTGCATCACCAGCTTCTCGCTGGCGACGCTCAACAACACGCTCGTCGTGGGCGTGCCGCTGCTGGACGCCATGTACGGCAAGTGGGCGCGCGACCTCGTCGTGCAGATATCGGTGGTGCAGATCATCGTCTACTTCCCGCTGCTGCTGCTGGCGTTCGAGGTGAGGCGGGCCTGGGGGGCCGGGAAGCCGGCCGCGGCGGGAGATGGCCGCTCGGCCCCGCCGGCGAGCGACGTGGAGGGCGGCGTCGAGACGAGGAGGCATGAGACGCTCTGGCCGTTGGTTAGAGCAGTTTGGCTCAAGGTCGCACGGAATCCCAACGTCTACGCCGGCGTTCTCGGGGTCGCGTGGTCCTGCGTCACAAACAGGTGCGCACTACGTACGTAGGCACCATGATCATATCGGTCGCTTACTCCATCATTTGCATCTTTGACAATTATAATCCAGGAAATTCATCTAAATGCTTTAGTAACAACTAGCAACTAATCACCATTTTCAGAAAGTCTAAACAATGCAGATGTAAAAAGGATTAGACTGAGAGGGACGTGTTTGGAACACAGTAATTTTGCATATTCGTATAATAGTCCTCCAACGCTTTTATATTTCATACAGAGCCTTAGCATAGATAATGTCTATTCTCTATTATTGAGCTTGCTGAGGTGATTCGCACCAACAGTTAATCAAAGTGGAACAAATACCTCTTGCTAGTGGAACGGCCGAACAAATGAATCACCTTTGGCTACAGTAGATTGATTGGACTAATAGCATCCCCTTATTTTGCACATATAATAAGACAATTAATTAAAGCAACACATTACCCCAATTGGTAATCCAATCAGGCATATATAGAGAACAACTTTGGCAGATTGGCATAAAGTTAGTTGATTTGGGGTTTGTTTGGCACGGCTGTAGCTTTCCTGAAAAGCAGTCTCTCACTGGGCTGCAGGGCTAAACGGCTGAGTTGAAGATGTTTGATATTTGGTTGTCTGACTTTTAGGTAGGCTGGCTGTAGCATCTGAGATGGGAAATGTGTGAAATGCCTCTGAGGCAAATGATGATTTGTTTGATGCGGTTTACGGCAATTAACGACAATTAACGCAAATTGACGACAACCACCGCAATTAACGACAACTATCGCAATTAACGTAACTAACGACAATTAACAACAATTGATGGCACCTTATGACAACTACCATAATTAACGCAATTGACCGCAATGAACAACAATTAACGTAATTAACGCAAATAACGACAATTGTTACAATTAATAATTCAATAACAATTATTACAATAAATAATTATCACATAAATAATTACAAAATATTTTATTACAACAACAAATTATTATAATAAACATTTTTTTGCAATAAATAATTATTACACACATAATCATTTACAACAGAAAAAGGGAATAAAATAAACAAAAGAAAGGAGGAGGAGGGGCGGCGCCACGTGGCGGGGTTATTGTCACTTCACATTCTCGTAACTTTGACTAGTTGTTCCTTTTGTGCATAGGTGGCACATCGAGACGCCAAGCATCATAGATGGCTCGGTCCTGATCATGTCCAAGACCGGGGTTGGACTCGGCATGTTCAGCATGGGTAATCAATCACTTACTATCTAGTTAGTATATGTCTCCGTCAAAAAGAAATTAGCATATGTCACAGAGGAACACGAGGAGGAGGTGTATATAATTATGCACTCTGTGTTCGCAGGCTTGTCCATGGCGCTGCAGGAGAAGATCATCGTGTGCGGGGCCGGCCCGACCGTGCTCGGCATGGTGCTGCGGTTCGTGGCCGGGCCGGCGGCCACCGCCGTCGGAGCCGTCGCTCTCGGACTCCGTGGCGACGTCCTACGTCTCGCTATCATACAGGTATACATGTTGTATGACGACATGATTACAACCTACAAGTTGATCTCTGACTACACTAACAGGTCGTCCACTCTGTTCTGTTTCATGACCTGGTGATTAGGCTGCGCTTCCTCAATCGATCACCACGTTTGTGTTTGCCAGGGAGTATGGTCTGCACGCTGATGTACTCAGCACTGCGTAAGTAGTTTGTGGTTAAGTAATTTTACTGAACATTTTACTCCACTTCAGTAACTGAAACTGCACTGTTGTTGAATCTTGCAGCGTTATATTTGGGACATTGGCGTCGTTGCCCGTCTTAATCCTATACTATATTGTTCTAGGCTTCGTACAGTCCTAATTAAGTACTGCCTCATTATTAATGTGTTGTTGGAATTAATCTTGTCACACAGTAATCCCTCGGTTTACACATATACAACGTTTTAGAAAGCATATAGTCAAACTTCCTCAACTTTGACCACTGATATATAAAAAAAAACTATGTGTATTGTTCACGCGAAAATGATATCATTATATTAGTAATGAAAAACATTTTCATAATATGATAATTTTATATTATTTTATGAACATTTTAACATAATAAAAAATTGTAAAAATTGCATGTTAGAGATCGTATAGATATCTAAAACGTCATATATTCTTATAAAGAGGAGTATCTAGTTTATTATTTGCATATTTATTTGTCGCGTGCATAAGCATAAGGAGTATGCAAAGATGCAAGTATAGTGCGGGGGCCAGAGTACATGTACGAGGTGGGTCGTGAGAAGCCTGCATGCAACGTCCATGCATGCATGAGAATTGCTGAAGTGAGTGTGACGGGCATGCGAGGTATGCTCAGTTATCTTCGTGAAAAAGTGGACTGCATGTGTGTGCATGGCATTGTATTAGGTGTGTCCTGTGAGTTTGCATATGTGTAACAAATCGTGAAGCACGCTGCGTCGTGTGAGACCACGTCCAGGAGCGGATAAGCCAATTGCTCGCCGCTCGTCGTGGAGTCTTGGGTGAGTTAGTTCATTCGTTAAAATAATAATAGGGAAAAGAAAACAGCGAAAATTGCCTCAAGCATGCCTGTGTTCTAGTTGTTCTCTGTGTACATGTTCTTCGCCAATTCTAGTGCATGTGTGTGCGCGTGAAGCCCACCGAGAGAGATTAAGTGAATCAATCTGTGTTTGTGAAAAAACACGTAGAGTAAGGGAGTGATTCCCAGCATGTGTAACTCTGCTAGTGGCATTACGTACTTTCCTATATGGAGTATGGAGTTGACTACCGAGCAAACTATGTACTAGAATGTACAGCATAATTGTACTTTCGTTCTTCTGTAAACAATGGTCACTGCGGCTTTGATCGGGAGTAGAATCAGAACTTACGTATCTCATCTCTTCAGCTCTTGAATACTGACGGGAAGGTAGCACTGAAAATGGCAAGTATATCAAAAAATCCATCCTAGATATATGATCGAGAAAGGAGGTCCCAAATTCTCTCGACGGATCAGCACTGCAAAATGTTCATCGCATGCCGATCTGACCGGGACCGAACTGACGATCTGCAGGTCTGATGTGCATGTAGCATTACGCATAACCAGTGACCAAGACACCAGGAGGCTTCGTTGGGCTCGAGCACACCCTTCGTCACCGCCGGTAACCTTCGTGAGGTACCTTCATTGCATTTCTTTTTTTTCTTTGATTCTCTTACATTCATGTATAAATTTAAATTGCACAAGTCTATGTTTGTCCCAATTTAGCGTAGTCCTCTTCTGTTTCTAGTATAAATATATATCTTAGTCCTTTGAACCTGCCTCCATTTTTTTATCCTAACTTCGCCACTGCAGTATAGCACATTAAAAAATGTGCGAGAGGAACTAGTCACTATAGCCCTCGATTTGCACCGCATCGATTGCTTCGAATCCGATTGCCCATATTGACTATAAGGAACCCATCATCCATGTAAAGGCAGATGATACGCTTTCTACGAAGATGGATGCCTCCACTAGAGGCTTCGTTAACGCCCCCCCCCCCTCCTCAGCGGCGGCGGTGGCCAATGGACCATGGATGCAAGAGTTGAAGGTTGTGGGAGTAAGAGATTAGAAGTCATATGAAGATGGGTCATTTCTCAGGAGTCGGCCCACAACTGAACGGGCAACTAGCAACCACCCCACCCTATCGAACGAGTGTGGTGTACCTGAACAGGCACTGGGCACAGCTGAAACCCTAGTGGAGTAGCGACGGGCCAGTGGGTGGGGCCAGTGTCGGGACCCGAATTTATACATCCGAAACCCTCTGTGTATTCTAAACTAGTCTCAGATCAGTAGCTAGCTCACACAGGATACATCGATGAAGTACCATCCATTTATCGATTTAACTAAAAAGATCTCAAAATAACAAATAGTAATAATAACTGGACCTTATGGTCAATTTTTACTTAACTTGCCACGTAGTGCAAAAGAAACAAATGAACTCTTGCAACGGAACGGAAAAACTTGGAAAATCCAATCAACGTGCCCACAGACAATCGAATGGAGAACGCATCCTAATTCGCAAAGTCTTCATAAAACTCTTGTCTGTAGAACTCTTGAGTAGTTTGATATTCTTCAACTGAGCAGCAAAATTTGAAGCCGTGAGCACATAAAGTACTCGACAAGCCGTAGGAAAACAATATGCAATTAATATTCATGCTAGGCTTAAACAAAAGATTAGTTGTATGGTTCTTTTGCATAAAGTAGTATTGACGATAAATATGGTAAATAGATTGAAATGTGTAATTGAAAAGAATAGTAAATAAATAAACAATTGCTTTGAAACGACCAGTGAACTTCCTATTCACTTCCCAACCAAACCGATGAGTGAATTCCCATTCACCAAACGAACATCATATTTATCAAGTGGACTTCTTATTCACACTCCGACATATTTTATAAAGAAACTCTACCTCTCGTGTGAAATCCCCGAGCACGTCCATGACCGCGGACACAGCTGTCTAAATAGTTTTAACTCTGTAGAGATTGTACAGATCTACCCACAAGAGATAAATCAACTTATAATGTCTATACACACACTTCCAAAGGTACATGACTAAGTGATTATCACAAGGCCTTTACAAATTTCCTTCTTAACCTTGTTCTGTCCGCTAAAGTTTCAACACTGAATGTCTCACCGACCAGACAGGACCCCCCTCTTGCGTCATTGTGAGTATACGTACCCCGTAACTCACGCTTCCACGACAGAACCGAAATTAAGACATTGCTAATTAATTAGCCAAATCCATCTCATACTAGATATTTGGTAGTACGATAAGGCCTAGTTCAATATCACACAAGATTAAGTCCTTGACAAGTTACTCATGTGAGTCTACCACATCCCACAATGTGCTAACCGCACCCCCTTTACTTCACGATCGCTCGCCTGAGTAGAAATCATTTTGTTCAACCCAAACCAATGACATACCCTGTTATGGTATACAAATTTTAACAACAGTAGCTACCCGCCACAATTCCATATCTCATTAAGTCAAATTTAGCATTATTATACATGTGATCATGAGCCCATCTCAACTAAGCATGACCAAGCATCTCTACGATACCCATGTTGGTGATACAATTATGTCCAACTAATATAATTATCATTCTATGGTGACAAGTGATTCATGGTATTCGAATGTTCAATGGAGGCATAATGACAAATAGGTAATTAACTATTTCCAAAAGCAGCTGATATAAAGATATCATGCAATTTGATATAAAACAATATAATTTTAAAATCATAGGTTCAATATGATCAAAGAACTACGGCTTGCCTTGGCTTTGGCTTTGCTCAGTTACAACAGGCGAAGCACAAATAAATTAAAAATCAAATCAAATAAAATCCAAAAATATTAAAACCAACTCTAAAATAAAGATATTGATTTTATATGAATTTAGGAATTTGAATGAATTGAATCAAAATTCGAACAAAGGAGAACATACACTTAGAAGATTTGCTGGAAAGAAAAAAGAGAGAGAAAAGAGTATTCATGGAATATTCCTTCGGCTGAAAAGGAAAAGAAATTGAAACTGGCAAGTGGGGCCCACTTGTAAGTGAAAGAGAGACAAAGAGATGATGACATGTGGGGCCGGGCTGTAAGCGAGAGTGGAAGATAGAGAGAGAATGATATGGGCGGCCCACATGAAAGAGAGAGACACAAGGAGCAGAACAGAGGAACTGGCGGCGGCGGCTTGCGCTCGACGGCAGCGATGGAGCAGCTGCCAAGGGGCAAAACGGGTTTCCGGCGAGGAGACTGAGCTTTGGGTAGCAACGATGTGGCGAGAACAGTGACGAGGCAGCGACAATGTTGATGGTGGCGAGGGAGATTCACGGGCTCGCGGCGGCAACGGTGAAACGAGGGAGCCCGGGGAGAAAGAAGGTGAGCATCGGCTCGGAGACAGCACAAGGAGCATAGAGGGCGGCTCAGGATGACCAGAGAAGGATGGAGGCGGTGGCGCATCGACAACCGGAGGTGAGGAAGAAGACGCGGCGGCGGTGGCGAGGTGTTAGGGTGGCAGAGAGAGCAAAAGAAAGCAGGGGATCAAAACAAGACAGCGAGGGATGCGAGGTGACTCGCATGAAAACGACAAGGAACTCACCAACGGCAAAATCGGAGGAGGGGCAGCACAACCGAATTTGGGGAAGATGGTGCGACGACGGTCCGGGGACGCTCGGGCAAAGGGAAGGTGGGCACCTCAAAGAATGCGGCAAGGTGAACTCAACGATGGCGGGGGGCACGAACGTCGGACGGCTTCAGAACACGGCGAAGAGAAGCTCACGGCGGCGGCAGATTCTCGGTGAATTGTGGCAGAAGGAGGTCAATTCCAACGGCGACACTTGGGGCAAACAAGAGAGGACTTTGGGGCGGAAAATATGACGCGGAGGGGCGCGCTTATAAAGGCCGGGAAGGGGGAGTTTGCGAGGAAGACGGCGGTAGCTATGTATGGGACTCGAACTCGCACAGAGCCGTGTGCAACAAGCATGAAGACACTGGCGACATGGCTCGCTGACATGGCAGACCCACCGGGCAGTGTGGAGAGGAGGTGAGGGAGTTGGCTTGGGCTTTGCGCACGGTGGGGCAGGCTTGTGACAAAGCGGAGGTGGGCCAAGCGGGAGAAAAGCGGAAAGAGAAAACAGGATGGGCCGGCGGCAAAGATTTGGGCCGAAGGAAGAAAGAATTGAGACCAAGAGAAAATTGGAATTAAAATGGATTTCCAACTTTCAAAAATTGAATTAACTAAAACCGAGCTCAAAGAAATAGCAAATAAATTCCAAAAATTCCTAGAAAATTCTTTGGAACTCGAGGAACCCAAATAAAATAACTTTTTAATTTAATTAAAGTTTAGATTATTCACATTAAATTGTTTAATTTATGAAATTTCACATTAAGCTTTGACTTAAACAAGAAAATTCGAATGATTATTTTTATTTTTAAAAGTTTCAAAAACATTGCAAAATTTGGGATGTTACAGGCAGGCCAGTGGCCGCACGGGGAATTGGGGAAGCTAGAGCGGTAGCATGAGGTGGCGCGGCCCAGTAAATGGTAGGAGGCTACATGGTGCGCAGGGAAGCTTGAGCCTACAGCCTGGGGAGGCAGACAACACTACGATGAGCTGGAGCCGAGGAGGGGAGGACGGAGAAGCAGAGGAGAGGAGGGGATCTTTCAGAATGCGGTTTAATGAGTTGGAGCCCGGGAGAGGGAGGACAAATGGGCCCAGAAGGGGAGGGGATCTGCCGGTGTCGGGCATCACCATGACAAGCCGCTGTGGCCAGGATGGGAGGGTGGAGGCCAAGGAGCGGAGGAGGTGAGGATAGATCCACCGAGGAGGGGTCACCGAGTCGAGCTATCAGTGCTTTTACTATACTTTTTTTTCTTCTCTTCTATTCATGTATGAATTTAGATTGCGCACGAGTAAAATATAATGTTAGTGTCAATTTAGCTTAGTCTTTTGAGCTCATCCTCTATTTTTATTCTGGCTTCGCCGCTAACCAATACTGCACTTAATTTCCATTTCCTCCAGATTCGCATCATTTGCCGAAAAGAAAAGTTCTTCATTTTTGTAATATGATTCTCGTTGTCGGAGAACAACTTTCAGTTTTAGGACAACCTGAAGAAAGTAGAAAGGAACCGATGTCATTACTAGTTCGTGGATGTCAAGGTGGCTGCGGCCGAGAGGCCTCTGGGATGGACGGGAAGGGTGTGGACGGTCGGGACCCGGAAGACGGCAGAACCCGGCCGGTGAGTTCGCCGGCGGCGGGCGCGGCGAAGGGAGAGGAGAACCCACCGCTGTCGACCAGCTGACATATCACTACAACACAAAAGCACTGTAGAGACGCCTATTTTATGGGTTAAAGACGTTTTTAATCATCTCCATAGCGTCGTAGAGTCATTTTTGTAAAGCGTCTCTGAAGCGCCTCCCCACGTACCGTGTCAAAGATCGTAGAGACGTGTTGTTAAACGCGTCTACAATGATATGAGTCGTTTAGATTGCGTCTCTACAAGCTTAGAGACGCTTTCATATATGCATTTCGATATCGTCTCTACTCTCCCTAGTGACGCTTTATTGCGTGTCAAGAAATATAGATACACATTCATAGACGTATTTAGATTGAGCTAGAGATGTCCATTTTTATTTTGTTCTGTAGAAATATTTTATCGCTTGTTAAACTACAGTGATTCAGAGAATATAATATCACATATTTTCATAAGAAGATTGAGATCTTAGGTAAAGCTATTTCAAATGTAGAATTACATTGTCGATATATAAAAAATCAGAAGAAAAAAACATAGACACTCCGTTGCGGACTGAATCGAGTTAACAACTGAATCTATCATCCACATACAAAGGTGCAACCTACTGGATAACATCATATCCTGAGAAAACAAAACTAGAATCTAATAGATGTCCAAATTTGTCTTTGAATGCATTCAATCTGCATCATTCTCTATTTTCCACGCTACGAAGTTGTCGTCGAATATTTATCTTATCGATAACTATTTATCTTTTCAACCTGAAGAAAATTGATGTCCATATCCAAACGTTTACGAAATCCCTTGGGTTGCAGATCTTTTGAAGAACCGACTTGGCAAAGAAGCTTCATTTGAACCTCTATAGAACATTGCCAAAGTTACTTTGGCCAATATGAATTCCTGAAAATAAAGTGACAATGCATATATTAAAGAAACACATAAAGACAGACCAGATATTCATTGTTATAGCTAACCTATTTTCCAAATTCTATCTCCGTAACTATCAAACTCCATTCAATCACCAAGTGCCATCACGCCAATGTAGTATAACCATTCAAGACCACCAAGGATACAAAAATGAACTGAAACTTGAAAATGATGAGGGCTCAAAAGATCAAAGTCAGTTGGGGCATGATGTCGTAGGTACTAAGTACTACATGGGTTGGGTTCAGCAGTAGTGGATCTCGATTGGATCCCTTCCTTTTAAAATAGGAGGCTTGGCCCATTGGATTGTGTATTTATAGGAGTGAAAAAGTTGACCAGTCATTGCAAACTTGGTCTGAGGCCGACCTACACACAACCACCTCAATCAGGTTTTATACACTGACACTACAAACTTTCTATTATAATATACACAAGTCTAGCACAAGCATTATCTTAGCATGGAATACTACATGTTTCCTCAATGTTACAACAAATCCTTGTTATACTCGTAAGGAAGTTGGTTCAGGTTGTAGGAAATTATGTTTGCCTTGTTCTTGAATTCAAAAGTTCAAGTTTTAAGAACAAAAGGAGTTCAAATTAAAAAAAACTGAAATTATTGGATGACACAAGTGTTGGCAATGGCACCAGTGACTTCAAGGTTACACATCAGCATTGGAAGGCCCAACATTCATGAGTTGCAAGGGATAGATTGAAACAGAACAACCTAAGCGGAATAACAAGCATTATCCAGGAAGAAGTAAAAACATGTGATCAGGTTTCATGCATCTAAAGTACATGCATTTTAAATGTATTATGAGTTTCCACTGTTCCTGAAGAAGCACTCCATAGAGTTCCACAAATTCCAAAGTGCAAATGTGAGGACAACATTTATGAATACTGGCATCTCAAAGTGCAGGTTCTGACCCCCACCCCAACCCTACTATTGATACCAAAGATACTAGAGGTAAACTCCAACAAACTTGGTTATCAATGTCATCCTACAAGCCCACAGATAATGTAACAACACACACTGATGAGGTACCATCTTTGATGGCCGATAAAAGCAGGACACCACTGTGTGCTTCATGAAAAAAAATTACTTTGCATAAAAAAATCAACAATAATTGATGACCCAATGCCATACCTCGAACTTCGGTATGTTTCTCCTGGTACACACCACTAAAGTACTAATTGCGTACACACTCTTTCCAGCACGCATGCAAAGATGAGATCTGAGCACAAACAATGCACATGCAAAGATGAGAGGATTCAAGTCTATTACCATTATAAATTTGAGCTAGATGTACCACATAGGTCTATCACTTGATTTATCAACTTTGAGCTGCAAGAAAAATGGGGAAAGCTTCAGTACTACAAGAGGTAAATCATTTATACAACTGCAAAAATGCAAATAAAACATTACTATTGATTTTGCTAGCACCGTATGCCTCTTTGAACATAAATAGAATGCAATTGCGAAGAAACACTAGTCGATCAAGTCAATGCTTGCCCGACAAGGTGGCAATCTGACCAAGAAATGCTCCTTGTAGTAAAATGAAAAAATCTTACCCTCAATACAATTTTGAAGCATCAAATAGTTTGCATCTCACACTCTATTGCAAACTTGGCCATCTGGTACTCAATTGGTCTTAATGATCTCAATTTAGTAATCGGTGACAATATCACTTCTCCACCAAGAGACTAATGGACACAAATCTAGGATTCGGTACAACCAAACAATCTAGAGAAAGCAGACTTACGGTGGCAATCCCATACGCACAAAAGGTATCACCGACACAACCAAACCTGGATGCCCAATTCACACACATCCAATGTTGTCCTACAAGAAGAAATTTGGTCTATTCATCAAGAGTCGTTACTTGAACGCATCAATTGGTGGAACAGAAGTGCAAAAAGCGATTTGACGCCAAGACCATTCTGCAGTGCATTGAACGATCGATGTACGCCTTCTCCGACATCCCACTCATATGCACCGCCTCGCCTCGATCAAATATCACTTGAAACTGCGCAATCCACAGATAAAACAAGACGGGTCACACCTTTAACCAACACGATCCTCAGATGGGCAATTCATCGAACACTTGGAGAACGAACCGAACTCACTTGGATGCCGCGATCTCGAGGCGGATGATCGCTTTGCACACCTCCCCGAGCAAAACCAACATCAGCGATACATACCCACGAGAAAGAAATGGGGAAAACGAGAAAAGGGATGGTCGAAGGTTGCCCACAATGCCAAGGACGGAGGAGTCGAAGGTGACGTCGCAGAGACGGCGGAGCCCGCCACCGCCCGCGCTACGCTCCCTCGCCGCCTCGCCCTCTACCCTCGTCGCCACTGCAGCGCCACGTCGTGGCTCTTGGGCGCTAGGGTTAGCGCCGACCCGGACGGAGAGGAAGGCGGCGGCGATGGCGGTGGGCGAGGACGACTTCATGAGCAGCCGTGGAGGAGGGGTGGCCGCCAGCATGGAGGAGGGCACAGACGAGAGCGACGGGCGGCGGCGGGCGGGCGAGGTCGTGACTCATGAGGGTGTGGAGCCGGAGGAGGGTGGCCACCGGGCATGGAGGCGAGGGCGCGGAGGGGAGGCGGCCGGGTGTGGAGGTGAGGGCGCGGCGCCGGGCGTGGAGGAAGGGCGCGGAGGGAGGAGCGGGCGCTGGGAGTGTTGGGAGGTTGAAGACGAAGTGGGGAAGTGGGGGGAATTTTTTTTTTTTTGGGGGGGGGGGGTTGCCTACGGTGAGATTTGGTGATGCCGTATAAAACGTCTTCAGAAGCGTCTTTACATATGAGGTGTTTCTCGGTGTAGAGACGAACATAAAAGCGTCAAACTAAAAATGTCTTTACGTGATAGTTTTGTTGTAGTGTATCTGGAGTCGCTCGACCGTTAAAGCGTCCGATTAAGGCGGTATATAGCTTTCGCTTCCTGTTCTTCATGTAGCACTGCAAGCTCCTGCTTATGGCGGCAATGGCTAGGCACGTATCGATGTCAATATCATCGAGGACGATGACGAGAGATTCAACAAATGCGCATGATGCGTGGGGTGGTGGCCCGAAGTTAGAGAAGAAAATATTTGGTTGTATGGTGACCGGAGGTTCCCGTGGCTCAAGGAGGCATTGTAAACAGGTTCACGGTCCACTGCATGCAACCCAAAGAGCCCATCAGTCAGTGAGATACAAAGACGATTTTTTTTTGATGTCTAGGATTTTACCCTATCCGACTCACATTAAAGAAGAAGAACATTCTACCTCGTGAGGCGCACACGGGAGACAACACTCAAATCGTGATGGGCTGAGAGGCTAAAGCTCTTCGTGCCACTG
Source organism: Phyllostachys edulis (assembly GCA_036346405.1). NCBI lineage: Eukaryota > Viridiplantae > Streptophyta > Magnoliopsida > Poales > Poaceae > Phyllostachys > Phyllostachys edulis. The sequence continues at coordinate 52,884,864 of CM070561.1, read as the reverse complement.
AGTCCCAGCTTAGTCCTCAAATAACTCGATGAGACACCACACGTTGAGCCCCAGCTTTGAACGTGAGTGGGTGGGTGGGTGGGTGGGCTGCCCCACTACAGCCGCACCACTGAGCCGAAGCTCAAAGACGAAAATTTTAGTTTGTTCGGTGTTCACATGTTCAGTTCCGAGCATGGTGACATAACCACTATTTGCGTTTTCGAAAATTCTTGGTGACACTTAGTACATGTGTATGTAATATTATAATTTATGCACTTTACATACATTTTTTTTTTACTGTGAACTGATCCTCATATACTCATAGGTGGGAGTGGTGGGAAGCAAGAAAAATGTCACGGGAAGAAAAGGTTTAAAAACATTTTTGTAACTAAACTCTGCATGTACCATAGCCATCACATTTTACTTTTGATTTAACGATAATAATAATACATTTACATTTGACTTGTTTCAATTGACGCAAGCGCATTGTGGAAATTTTAGCATTTCTGGCCCTGCTCTTCTTCTTTTTTTTTGTTGCAAAACTAGCTTCCTATCGTCATAATTTACAGATCTAGCCCTCTTACAATGCACTGCCCGCCCCATCACTCAGAGACCTACCGCCCTAAGCGCGGTGAGGCCACTGCCGGGAGGGCGGTGACTGCCCATATGGGGGCACGGCAAGAAGAGGAGAGACGAAAGAAAAGGGAAGAAATTCAGAAAAAATTCAAAAAAATTACATAAAAATCCCTGGAACATGAATAGATTTAATAAAATATTTTTGAATTTAATTGAATTGAATTTTATTCATTTAAAATGTTTTTCAGTTTCTGGAATTTTGCAATTAAGCTGTAATTAATCTAATAAAATAGAAATTGTTTATTTTATTTTTACTTATTCACCTTCACATGCGTCATTGCATTTGGATTGCTAAATCAAATTATGAATCGCTCATGGTTGAATTTAATTTGTACTTGATTTATGGAATTTAAATTACGGAATTTTGATTCTCGATTAATCCTTCCGATCCAAATTATTTTCCTTTGATTGTAACTCATGTTTTCCTTGTAAATAGACCAGATTTGAAATTGAATTTAATCAGATCATGAAAACCTATTGCAATGATAGGTGGTGCTCATCGTCACTTTGGGGTCATAGATCATTTCGTGCCTACTTCCAGAACACGTTTTTTTTTATGTTGTTGGATGCCTTGCTACGCAAGAATTGAATACGAAAAGACGACGAGATTTACATTGCAAATTAAAATGGACTTTATAATAAAACTGGGAATTACACTGCGCACAAGGTTTGGTTGCGTGCGTAAGAAACAACATCATGCAAAATGCAACAAACTGAAGTACTCCTACGATATATGTGCGCCTTTTTGGCATGAAAATAAATTCGTCCTTCGGGGGACTAGTACGGAATGGCCCGACCTATTGCATGGACCGGGGCAATTTTCCCTTCCTTGCGAGCTCGTCGTTGTACTCCTCGCTGTCCTCCTTGGCCTTGGCCACCATTTTTCTCTTTTTCTCGCGCTCCCTCTCACGAGCCTTGCGCTCTCTGCGCCTGCACGCCTCGAGATGAGGTTTCGTCTCCCGACGGATATGCTCATTTTGCTCTTCGTTGCGACGCTTCTCCTCCCAGATCTCGCGGGTGTTTGTGATATGCCCTAGAGGCAATCATGGAGATGATTGTATCATGTCTATGTTTATGAGTTATTGAATAAATGTTATTCTATTTCTTGAATGAATCATTGGTTATAAAGATTCACAAGTATGTGACTTGTTGGTGAAACTCTTTTAACTTATATGATGTCGTTATAAATGTATCCCTGGTCGGATGTCGCTGATCAGAACACTAGTGACTTATCGACCAGCATATGTATTGATTGATGACCATGTTTCACCGGTCATGGATATAGGGATATCGAATCAATAATGTGAACATATGTTAGAGAACATGGGGTTAGATTGACCCACCTTGAGACATTGTTGAGATTGTTATGATTTTATGTGTCGTCAGTTGATCTCAAGCAATGATGATGTATAATCCTTAGACCTGAGATCAGCATGGTTTCCTACATGTGTAATAGTGCACTTAGTGGTTTTCAAACGCTACTCCGTAACTGGGTAGTTATAAAGATAGCTTTCGGGTATGCTATGAAACATGCAGAGGAATGTGATTAGTCGGATATAGGATTTGCCCCTCCTAACATAACATGAGAGATATCTCTGGGCCCCTCGATGTGGTCGGATAAAAAAAGTGCATGACCATGCCACTAGTGATCGAAGTGTTCGACCACATGAAGTTATTCAACACTTGACCGAGAAAGTATTGGACAGTCCATGGATGACATAATATCTCACCTAGAGTTTAACCAGATATCACGAGGCAAAGGGAGAATACATGAGCAGGTCTTTCAGTTCGATCAGATACCGACTAGTCGTATGGAGATATGAGCTAGTCGTAGGCTGGTCGAACATGATCACTAAGTAGTCGAAACCTAATCGTAAGGAGTTACGAACTGGTTGAGACCAAATATGACCTGGTCGTATAGAGATATGAGTTGGTCGTTAGTGATAAGGATCTGGTCGTAGATCATATTGCATTAAGGTTCGTCTGATATAATTCGTGTGTATTCAGGAATCATTATGTCCTGCTAGGAGCTGCTAACGACTCATGATCGGAAAGGAGTTTCTGAGTCACAACTGATTACGCATGAAACTACAGGGTCACACACTTAACGGGTTGGAATAAACGTGTTCGGATAGGATTCGTCATGGGCATTATATAAGGAGATGCTTGAGGCTATGGGTAAGATATACAACAGAACGTGAGTTCCACCGAAACCCTAACCGCCCTCTTGTCGAGAGAGCCCTGCCGTGCGAGTTGGTGCTAGCACACCGGTGTATAGTGTTCTTTTCTCGGACGTGTGGATACCGTAGAGGCACCACTGCAGTTGCTGTTACGTTTGAGAATGATCTGCGATCTTCACAAGGGACTGCGGAGGTTGATGGAGGATACGATCGACTACGACCACTGCATCGATGTGCTTGAAGTTGGACAATCGACTACGACCACTACATCGGCGTGCTCTTCGTTGAATCAGACTGCTTCAACTCTTCTTTTGCTACACTGCGTGTCTGGTGGTAACGATCTATGATCTCTTGCTTGCATAGCGTCCTGGTTTTCGTGGTAGAATTTTTGAATTTCCAGCTAATGTAGCCTACCTGTATCCATTTAGTGAGCCCTTTTGGCATCCCACTCCTCATAGTCGATTTGCCACTGGTCGTGTGGGTGGATCCCTTGGTCGATCCACTTGCGGTAGCCATATAGAGGATCCGAGGACTAAGGGTAGACGGGACGGGTTGTTAGTGCGTACTTTGAAAGAGAAATGATAGGAGAACATAGCGTAACTGGTCCTTATCTGCTGCTGATAGCTTCTCGTGTTCCAACGGTGGTCAGGATAGTCACAGGAGTAGTTCGCACAACCCTAGTAACGTATGCCCAGGCTGAGCCGCTGCTTGGATTGAAGAACTTGTATGTGTCCCTGTACCAACAGAGGGGCGGCATCTTCCCCTCGGGCGGGTCTTGTGACAAATGCGTGGGAGTGTTCTAGTAGGGGCTGCTGCTACGGGGGCATCATTGTGAGGAGGTTCCCTCATAGCACGCTCTGCTTGTTTGTCCCGGGCCGCAGCAACCTTTGCTTGTTCGTCTTGGGCTGTAGCAGCCCTTGCTTGTTCGTCCCGGGCAGCAGCAGTCCTTGCTTGTTCGCGGATCTGGTCCCATTGCTTCTTCATCTCGTCCTATTGCTTGTCCATCCCGGCGTAGTGAAGCAAGCTCTGGTGTAGTGTTGGGTTTGGTTCTGTAGTATTTTCTTCCAGATCTCTTCCACCTCCTTTTATATGCCACAAGGTTGGCATGGTGTGGTTAAATTTATGTGAGTAGCCTACGAGGCAGAGTGTTGTCTTGTCTTTCTGAAAAGCTGCTGGTGAGGCAGAGTGCTGTCACGTTTTACTTTGCAGAGAGTCGTCACATCCTGTTTTGCAGAGTCCTGTCTTTTCAGTCTGAAAAGCTGAGGAGGTACAGTGTTGTCATATTGATTTGAAAAGCTGGCGAGGCAGAGTGTTGAAACGTCTTGCTTTGCAGAGAGTGGTCACGTCTTGCTTTGCAGAGTCCTGTCTTTTCAGTCTGAAAAGTTGAGGAGGTAGAGTGTTGTCATGTCGATTTAAAAAGCTGGCGAGGCAGAGTGTTGGCATGTCTTACTTTGCAGAGAGTGGTCACGTCCTGCTTTGCACAGTCCTGTCTTTTCGGTCTGAAAAGCTGAGGAGGTAGAATGTTGTCATGTCGATCTGAAAAGCTGGTGAGTAGAGTGTTGCCACGTCTTACTTTGCATAGAGTGGTCATGTCCTGCTTTGCATAGTCCTGTCTTTTCGGTCTAAAAAGCTGCGGAGGTAGAGTGTTGTCATGTCGATCTGAAAAGCCGACGAGATAGAGTGTTGTCTCTTACCTTGGTACATGTCGGAGTACTACGACATACGTCACCTGTATGATACTTGGAATGGGGAGTTCAACTCCTACGGCGTGCTCATGCATGCATGCTCGCCGAAAGGTTTTTTTGTCTTCTTCCCGTTTTTGTTTTTTTCTCTCCTTTACGTCACGTCGTCGTCGAGTCGTATCTCGGCGAGTCACTCACTGTCTGCATAGGACGAATCTTGGAACAGCACAACATCACGTCGCCAAGCAAAGCCATCTTGTTAATGCGCAAAGGCGCCCATTTGGTCACGTCATAGCATAAAGTCGCCCTCGGTGTGGGGCGTGGTAGGGACCTTCACCCTGTGCTAGGCTTGTGAGGTGACACGCACCAATAGGCGGGGGGAGGATGGCTGCGGCAAGCGTGTTCGTCCGGTCGATTCCCACACATCGTTTTCTCACAACGCGTCGTTTCTGCTTGTTGTTTTCTCACGTGCTCGGCTATTTAAACGTGCGTCCGCGCACTCATTCTTCACAAGCCTCAAGTACAAATTGTTCAATATAAAACATAAAGGTTCATAATATCAAAAGTAGTGGATCAAGATGTTGTTAAAAAACCTAGAATAGAGGACAGAGGTTATGCACAGTTTAAAGCAATACTAGATTCACACCTGCCCACCAGGCCACCATCCAATTTTACAAAAAAACTAAAAAGGAAATGCTTTTGCTTAAGAACATTGACATAGTGTTATGCATTTATATTTTAATAATTTTACATTACCATATGAGACTGGCAATTCTAGCAAGTACACTTCTCAATTCATTATTTCTGAAACAAAATGTTCATACTGCGCTATTTTCTTTTGCCTTAAATTTTACATTGTTTATGTGTTGTTAAGAATGCAGCATTAACTTGTCGCAAGATTTTAGTCATTATATGCTACTAGAAGTGAAGAATTGCAATTGTATTCTCTACAAAAATTTTATACCCACATTAAGCTTCACTGTAGTATTCAAAGCAATACTACAAATAGGGTTATATCTATGATCTCACAAATTGAGTAAATCTCACTCAGTTTGGAAATATTTTTTGCCAGGAAATATCTGTACTAAATGATCAATTCATCCGGTAGGAAATATTTGTACTAAATGATCCATTCATCCTACATTATTTGCAATTTATAAATCTCACTCAATATAATCCATTCAGACGGTCAGACCTCAAATGATCAGATGCAGTCAAGCACCCCGCCACAATTATACAAAAGCAGACTTGGGGAAAGTTGACGAGAGGAGGTGTGGGGACGGGCGCTCACTCGTCCTCGAACATGAGCCGGCGCTGGACGGCGTCCATCCCCGCTTCGGCGTCAATGGTGCTGGCCTTCCCCATTGCGGCGGTGGTGGCGGCGAAGTAGGAGCGGCCGCGGGAGACGAGCGTTGCGACCTGGGGAGCCGGCTCGAGGAGACCGTGAGACGATGCACACAAATCTCACACCAAGAGGTGTCGAAGGGGGCCCGAAGGTTGCACGAGGAACCCCGAGGGGGCCCGAAGGCTACACGAGGGGCCCCAAAGGTGGTCCAAAGGCTGCAGGATGAGCACCGAAGGAGGCCGCACGAGGGGGTCCGAAGGCTGCAGGAGGAGCTCCGAAGGAAGCTACCGAAGGGGACCCGCGGGGCCACCCTGCAGGGAGTGCAAGAGCTATAGGACAGATGGAACAGGCGTACCAGCTGGGTAAGCCAAGACCAGGGAAATCCACCGTGAGCCGAAGGCTACGCGTAGGGGTAGGAAAAGCCCCTGTAGCCCCTACGGTTGTTGTACCCTTCAAGGGGTAGATTTGTAATCTTAGATGCCTTGTCGGGAGGCTATAAATAGCCACTTCCCCTATGTAAGAATAGACCAATTTTTTTTTGAGGGCAATCATTACACATCTACTTCCTTTCAACCGAAACCCCTCTCTGAGGACCCTTTGGTCCCTCGCATAGACACCGGGGGGCCCCCTTTCTACTGTCTGGTCTCTTACTACGATAGTTGGCACCGTCCGTGGGGTTCGGAAGAAAGTCACAAGAGCACGTCTCCAAAGACACCAGCATGGCCCCTCGGAAGGCCACACCCAGGGTGTCAGCAACTGAAGCGGTGGCAACAGCCGCAGCTCCAATCACCCCGAGGGTCAAGTGGAGCAAGACCTTCGCGGAAGCAGCAGCCACCGCCCAGGCCACAGAAGAGGAAGCCAACAACTCCATACACGGGGGCATCATAGGGAGCGACGCCCCACCTACAGAAGCACCCCCCCCCGAAAACCACCCCAAGAGCCCACCCCGCCCAGCACCACAGGTGTGACCCGTGGGGCCTACAAAGCCCTCCAGTAGGAGCTGGCGAACCTCGGACAAGAGATGCTCAACCTTCGGCAGCCCGTAGGAGGTGCTCAGTCCCACCTCGCCTGATGCCCACCACACAGGGGCAAAACACCAGAACGGAGGGAGCCCCTCCCCCGATAACCACAGTGACTCCAACCCTGGCCCTGCTGCTCCGGGTAGATCCCAACTCCCCGTTGAGCGCGGGGCTAGAAACGGCTCGCTGGTCGCAAGGCTTCAAAATGCCGGACGTCACACCCTTCGAAGGCTGCACGGACCCCTCAGAGTTCCTCCAGGGGTACGAGACGGCGATAGAAGCAGTAGGAGGGGATGACACAACCAAAGCCAAAAGCATCACCCTTGCCGTCAAGGGCGTTGCCCTAATGTGGTTCTTCACCATCCCTCCTCGGTCCATATACGTGTGGGAACAGTTGCGGGACCTCGTATGCAACCACTTCCAAGGCAATTACGCCAAGCCAAAGGACGCAGGGCATCTGTTCGCAATCAAACAGGCCCCGGACGAATCCCTCTGTAGTTTCTTCAAGAAATTTGTGGAGGTAAAGTGTCAAGTAAACGGGGTCAACGAGACCACCATCATAAACGCAATAACTTGCGGACTACAAAAGGGCCCCTTATCGGAGAGGCTGGCTTGCAAGCCCATTCACACGGTAGCAGAACTCTTCAACAAAATATAAGAGTACGCCCGAGTAGAGGAGGATAGCAGCTGAAGGGCGGCGGCCGCACCCTCCGTCACACCAACACCATCATCAAGCGAACCACCCAGGAAGGACGAGCCCGCGGCCATCGCAGCACCAGCCACCACTAAACCACGAACCAACAACTACCACCAAAAGGGGCAAAATATCTACCATGTAGACGGCGGCCAAAGCCCCGAAGGAGGGAAGCGCGGTGGTCAAGGAGGCCACGGTCGGGGCAAAGGCCGCGGACGCCACGGTGGGAGGCAGCCAGACACCCGGAGCAGAGCCGGAGGGGCTCTGCTATTTTGCAACCTCCACGGCGAGGGCTCACATACGGCCGCGGACTGTCGCACCATCGCAGCCATGCATGACTACATGAACCGTGGCCAGTAGCCGACCAAACACGAAGAAAGGAGGGGAACGTGCAACCAGCTGCTTGCCCCACCACCCAGGCCACGTATAGAAAGCGGCCATAGCAAGCATCATCAGAGGATCATAAACATGATCACGGGAGGATCCTCACTTGGCATAACATCCAAAAGGCAACGACGCGCGTACGCCTGATAAATTCACCACGTCGCAATATGGCCTGCCTCTAGCCTACCTTGCTATGCCGAGGTACCTATCACCTTTGACCCCGGAGATGCCTGGGGCATGTGCTTCCCTCACCAAGACCCCCTCGTCATCTCCGCCAACATCACAGACTTTGAAGTTAGGCACATCCTCATAGACAGAGGAAGCTTTGTGGACCTCTTATTCGTAGAAGCCTTCGATAAAATTATGATCCTTAGGGATCGCATGTCACCCCTAGGCATACCCCTCGTGGGTTTTGGGGGAAGGCCCATGACGGCCTTGGGTCAGATCGACCTGGCCGTCACATTCAGCGACGACCTCACATCCCGCACAAAGATCGTCACGTTCGACGTAGTCCAAATGCCATACCAGTACAACGCCATCCTCGGTCGAGCCACACTGAACACCTTCGGCGCAATAGCGCACCACAACAATCTATGCATGAAGATCCCCACACCGCAGAGCATCATTATAGTGCGGGGAGACCAAGACTTGGCCCGACAAACTGAGCTAGAAGTAGGCTCACCCACCCGCCACGTCCACGCAGTCGAAGCCAACACGGACGCTTGCGCAGACGCCTCCTCCAGCAAATGGGCTCCAAAGGCCAAACCGGAGGGACAACTATGAAGGGTTCCTCTGAGGGACGCTTCCCCAGAGAAGACAGTGGCCCTGGGGGCAGAGCTCCCAGTAGAGAGATGCGACACCATCCTCGAGGTGCTCTACAGCAATGCGGATGTCTTCGCATGGAGCTTGGAGGACATCCCCGGGTAGCCCAGGAGACCGCAGAGCATCGCCTCGCCATCCAAAGCGATGCAGCCCCCAAGAAGCAGAAGCTACGGCGCATGACACCGGAGTAGCTAGAAGCAGCCAAGAAGGAGATAGCCAAGCTGTGAAAAGCAGGGGTCATTCGCGAAATCAAGCACTCCCTGGCCAACCCTGTCCTCGTCCAAAAGAGCACTAGCAAATGGCGCATGTACGTCGATTTCATCGACCTCAACAAGGCGTCCCTGAAGGACGATTTCCCCCTACCTCGCATTGACCAACTGGTGGATGCCACTTCAGGCTGCGAGCTAATGAGCTTTCTAGATGCCTACTCTAGGTATCACCAGATATTCATGGCAAAGGAAGATGAAGCAAAAACCATCTTCATCACCCCCATCGACACTTATTGCTTTCACCGCATGCCTTCGGCCTGAAGAATACAGGAGCAACATTCACCCGGCTCATCACAAAAGTGCTGGTGGGGCAGCTCAACCGGAACGTCGAAGCATACATCGACGACATAGTGGTCAAAAGTAGCCTCGCAGTCTCCCACGCGGGGACCTTCAGGAAACCTTCGTTAACCTCCAGGCAGAGGGAATCAAGCTCAACCCTGAGAAGTGCGCCTTCGCGGTCAAGACGGGCAAACTCCTAGGGTTCCTCGTATCGGAAAGAGGTATCGAGGCCAACCCCGAAAAAATCAAGACCATCCAAGAAATAGAGCCACCTCGCATCGCCCAGGAAGTGCAAAGATTGATGGGCCACCTTGTAGCCCTTAGCCGATTCTTGTCCCGCTCGGCCGAGTGGGCCCTACCCTTCTTCAGGACCCTCCGAGGCGCGGAGCTATTCAGGTGGACAGAAGACTGCCAAGCAGCATTCCAAGAACTCAAGTAGTACCTTCCCCAACTTCCAAGCCTAACCAATCCGAAGCCCGGCGCACAGCTCCTCCTGTACCTCGCTGCCTCTTCATCGGCGGCGAGTGCAGTCCTCATCCAAGAATTCAGCGGGCAACTTCCCGTGTACTACGTATCGGAGGCCCTCCAATGGGGCCAAGGTCAGGTACACGGAGTAGGAAAAACTGGCATACACCCTGCTCATGGCCTCGTGCAAACTTCAGCACTACTTCCTGGCACATGCCATTATGGTCCCAACATCCTACCCGTTAGCCCTTATGCTATGGAACAAGGACACGTCGGGATGCATTGACAAATGGGAAGCAAAGCTCGTGCCTTTCGACATAACCTTTGCCATGCACACCGCCATCAAGTCGCAATGCCTAGCCGATTTCGTCACCGAGTGGACCCCCAAGCTGAAGGGCAGCCCCCAAGCATCGTCAAGACACCGTGGACAGTATACACCAACAGGTCCTGGTGTGCCACAAGGGCCGGAGCAGCAGCCATCTTGGTCACCCCGGACGGGCGAAGCATGTCGCACGCGGCATGTCTCGACTTCCCCACAACAAACAATGGTTCAGAATACAAGGCCCTGCTATCGGGCCTCCATAAAGTGAAAGCAGCAGGGGCCAAGCGCCTCATGGCAGGACACTTTGACAAATCATTCACAGCCAGAGACCCCGAGATGGCCAGATACTTAACAGCGGTGCGAACCACAGCCAAACACTTCCTCGGCATCACCGTCCAAGCTATCCCAAGAGGCGCCAACGAGGTGGCAGATAGGCTCGCAAAAATGGCCAGCTCCGATGACCACCCCCCGCTGGAGGTATTCTACGAAGTACTTCGTGCCCCTTCGGTTGCATCCAAAGCACAAGAGGTTGAGCCTGAAGCACAAGGGGCTGAGCCTAGAGCAGGCGGGGTTGCACCAGAAGCACAAGGGGGTGGCGCACCTCGTAATGCTCATCGTCAGAGAAAACTGGCGGGATATAATAACCAGATATCTCGCAGGCGAAGAACCCAAGGACCCAGCCGAAGCAAAATGGCTCAGGCACCGAGCTAGGAATTACCGCATCATCGGAGGCCAGCTGTACAAGGGGGGCGTCTGCACCCCCTTCCTACGGTGAGTATCCTAGCAGGAATGTCCAACCCTCCTGAAGGAGATCCACGAGCGGTATTGCAGTGCCCATCAGCCCCCTAGGGCCTCGTAGGAAGGGCCTTTCGCCAGGGCCTCTACTGGCCAATGGCGCTGCGAGATGCCTAAGACCTCGTTCAGCATTGCTAAGGCTGTCAATGGACCAACCACAACCCGAAGGCACCAACGGTCCCACTGCAGTCCCTGCCCCTGGTGTGGCCCTTCGCACGATGGGGGCTCGACATCATCGGCCCCTTCCTAGCAGCGAAGGGCAATCCGCGCTTCGAGTTTGTCACCATCGAATACTTCTCCAGATGTGTGGAGGCCGAGCCAGTCGCCAAGATAATAGCCGCTGTAGCCCAGTGATTCACGTGGAGGAACATCGTTTGTAGGTATGGAGTGCCACGCGACATCGTCATCGACAATGACACCCAGTTTGACTCTGTGGCCTTTAGGGTGTTTTGCCACAACCTGGGAACAACCGTATGCTTCGCATCAGTAGGACCCCCCGAGTCCAACGGGGCAGTCGAGCGGACTAATGGCAACCTGCTAGTAGTCCTTACCAAGCGCCTTGTGGGCTTGCCTAAGGGGTTGTGGCCCGATGAACGTCAGAAGGCCCTATGAGCGCTCCGAAGATCACCAACCAGGGCCACGGGCTTTCTCCTTTCAAGCTCCTTTTCTGCGACGAAGCAATGACCTCAGGCGAGATGATGGCCAAATCCCTCCGAGCAACCGAAGACATCGACCCTACAGGCCGAAAGACCTCTATCGACCTAATTGAAGAGCATCGCATGCAAGCAATATCAAGCATGGCGAAGTACACAGAAGGAGTCGCAAGGGCATATAACAAAAAGTCAGGATCCGCCCCTAGCACCAGGTGACATGGTCCTCAAGCGAGCCGCGAATCCCACAGGAACAGACAAGCTCGAATCCAAATAGGAGGGGCCCTACATCATCACCCGCAGCACGAGGGCGAGTTCCTACTACATCGCCACCCCGGAGGGAAAGAACCTCGACCACGCATGGAATGCCAAGAGCCTCCACAAATTCTATTCGTAGGGAACACATTGTAAAAAGACGGCTACGCCCGGACGGTCGCCCCCCCCGGCACCTGCAGGGGGGCCTGTATAAAAATAGATGTAAGGCTGCTTTTGGGCATTTTGTCCCCATGTAATGAAGAAAATGTGCACCACACCCTGAAGTACCAAATATGGAAAGACACCGCACATAGCCTTGGCCCCGGTACACACCGATGCCCTCCGCAGGCACGCGTGTATAAAGACACCGCGTATGGCCTTCGGCCCTAGTGCACACTGATGCCCCCTGTAGACACGAGTGTGTAAAGACACCGCGCGTGGCCTTCGGCCCTAGTGCACACCGATGCCCCCCGCAGACACGAGTGTGTAAAGACATCGCGCATGGCCTTCAGCCCTAGTGCACACCGATGCCCCTCGCAAACACGAGTGTGTAAAGACACTGTGCATGGCCTTCGGCCCTAGTGCACACCGAGGCCCCTCGCATGCACGAGTGTATAAACATAGCCTGAGGCTTCGCCTCCCCCTCGCGAAAAAAAATCAGGGCTCACCAGAGCCCTATCTAACAAAGTAGGGGGGACGGCGCGAGGCTTTGCCTCCCCCTCACAGAAAAAAATCAAGGCTCCTCGGAGCCCCTATCTAAAAATGTAGGGAGGATGGCGCGAGGCTTCGCCTCCCCCTCGCGAAAAAAAACCAGGGCTCCCTAGAGCCCTATGTAAAAAAGTAGGGGGGGCAGCGTGAGACTTCGCCTCCTCCTCGTGAAAAAAAAGGGCTCCCCAGAGCCCTATGTAAAAAGGTAGAGAGGACGGCACGAGGCTCCGCCTCCCCCTCGAGGAAAAAATCAAGGCTCCCCAGAGACCTATCTTAAAAAGTAAGGGGTAGAGGGGACGACGTGAGGCCCCCCTCCCTCGCAAACAAAAAGACAGGCTAGAAAAGGCATGCTTCGTGTACCACAACAATCACACTTTATTTATCGCAAAGCTCCACACACAACAGGATACAAACAATACAAGGGCTCGGCCCAGAAAAACAAAAATAGAATAACAATACAATCTCAACTGCGCTACACAGTCATGCTCAATACAACATACAAGGCCCAGCACAGCCATGGCACTACGGGATGAAATCCCACACTTCCACACGCGTCGCCCACTCCAGCAGCTCCTCATCGGATGGCTCAGTAGCCATCAACTTCAGATACTCCCTCTCCGCATTGCACTCATACGAAGACTCGGAAGACTTGTTGCAGGAAGCCTTCGCCGACGGAGCAGCAGATTCGACGGACGATGCCAAGGATTCCCATCCGTGAACATGGAGCCTCAGCACCTCTAGGAGGCCCGTACTTCGTTGCGCACCTTTGCTGCCTTGCGCTCATAAAAGAACCAGAATTCCTCCATGGAGCCATTCGGGTTCGCCAGTTTCCAGCGCTGCCACTTAGCACCATGATACACTACGCCCCGCACTACTACAAAATAGGCTATAGTAGACACCCCATCACAGACGGTTCCTTTGGAATGTTCTGTGTTGGGTCTGTCCGGACCTGCGTGTGGTGCGGGCAGCCTATCACAGACGGTATTTTTAAGAAAATGCGTGATGATCATCTATCATAGACGGTTCATTAATAGAGCCATCATGAATTATCACGAGCGGTTCTATTCACAAACCGTCTGTGATATCCGACCAATCGCGAGCGGTTCTCAACAAGAATAAATGCGCGATATCGAGATTATCGCGAGCGGTTCTCAAGAAGAATGCGTGATAGTACACGAATGGTTCTCAATCGTAACCGCTGCAGCGATATTAATTATCGCGAGCGGTTGAATTAATAACCGTCTGTGATATCCTGGCATCATATAAATTGCGTCCGACACATCCCTCTGCCGCACTGCCGCTCTGGAGGCCCTGTGTCCACTACCGCACTACCACTGCCACCTCCAGGCCGTCGTCCTCACCTGTGCGCATCCTCAGGCTCGTTGGTCGCCACCACCTCGTTGCCCTCTCCCGTGGCCGTGTGCATCCCTAGGCCATCGTCCTCTCCCTTGTCGGTGATGCACTGCCTCATCCTTCCTCCTTTCCTGCTGGCCACATCCCCATTCCTCGGTATGTTGCAAGGTACTGTAGTTTGACTATTTGAGGTACTGGTCAATGATGTATTGCTATTTGTTGATTTTTGATGACCATTCTATGCTAGGTTGCAACTTGGAAACAATATGGCAAGTCCTTGGAGCCACATGGCAGTATTGAAGAAGATGAAGAGGAGTAGAGGCCAATGATGATGAGGTTGTTGAAGAAGCAAGTGCACAATGACAAATTGCTAATGCTTGCAATAAGATCGAAGGGGTAGTGAAGCAAGTTCACAAGGCAACGAGGTGGTTGAGGCAAGTGCATGATGCATGTTACTATGTTACCTCCATGGATGGCTACATTTAGAATTTTGAGGCCTGACCTTGTAAATACTAAATAAGCTGCCAGTATGTTATTGCCATTATACTTGGTGATGAAATTTGATATCTTGATACCGGGTGATTGCATATGATTATTTTCTTTATAATGTCTATGAAAAGGCATATGTGGTTTGTAGGCAAATAACAACCTTGGTGTAGGTCAAATTAATTAGTCCAAAGTAATATCGACCTATCACTATAAATTGGTAGGTGGGATGCAAATAGGGTCGTTCTTTTGTCATGTGAAAGCGTCACATCTTCTACCATACATTGTAGCTAATTGAGGATTAGATGCTCGATTACTCTAGTCCTATTTGGTATGGTTTTAGATGTTTGTCGTATGCAATAGTTATCTATGACTAGATGTTTTGTGAAAATGTTAAAATTTGGAGTTGGTACAATTCTCTCTTCTGGAGGCATATCGGATGCGAAGCAAGAAAAAAACTTCGTTATGAAGCTTCACTTGCATATTTAAATTCATGTTTGCTATAAATTAATCGCTAATCAATTTGACACTAATTTGTTACATGCGTAGTGTAGATGGATCGAAGCTGGATGTCACGGTGTGAACCGTGTGAGTCAAGAGTACATTAATGGCGTGGTTGCTTTTAGAAGAGCCGCTGGGCAGGATATGTCGAAGAAGGGGATAAATTTTATGTATTGTCCATGCATTGATTGCGGTAATCTGAAGATGTTTAACAACGGTATGGTCGAAGCGCACTTGATTGAAGGGTTTCAAAAAGGGTATACATGTTGGACCAATCACGGTGAAGAAGCAGATTATACGAAGCTAATAATGGCGACATCGCCGAGGAAGTTAACGATTCAGCGGATGTGGTGTGCTTTTGATGAGGATAGGTGTACGATGACAATCTGGATCGGATGCTCTGCGATCAAGAAGAACTTCTGATGAGAGAGAGTTTTGTAAATTCGAGGGCTTAAGGGAGGACTCAAGTGAGACCTTTGTTCCTGGCGACAAGCGGAATACACAAGGTTGTCAACCGTGCTTGAGCTGCTGAAATTGAAGGCAAGCAATGGTTGGTCCGATAAGAGTTTCACGGTGTTGTTAGGTCTCTAGCGGACATCCTTCGGAGAAGCGTGTTGCCCGGCACCACCTATCAAGCAAAGAAGGTTATTTGTCCATTGGTAATGGAAGTAGAAAGAATACATGCATGTTGAGCGATTGTATCCTCTAGTAAAGAGTATGCGAACATGCATGTATGTCCGTGTGCAAAGCATCCCAATACAAGTGTCGAGTCTTGCTAAGGTGAAGCAAGGACCTCCTGCTAAGATGTTGTGGTATCACTGTGATCCCACGTTTGAAGCGTTTATTCTGAACCCAAAGGAGGCAAGATTGCTGCGTTGGCACTTTCGGAGGGCGTAAGAGAGATGGAAAGCTAAGACACCTGCTGATTACGCCCAATGGAGAAATTTCGATCGAGACTTGAATAGTTAGGTCTTGAGCGAGGAACATAAGGTTAGGGTTGAGTAAAGATGGAATGAATCATTTCGGTAACATGAGCGGCCGACATAGCACTGGCAGTGAATCTATGTATGTACAACCTTCCTCCTTGGTACGTGTATGAAGCGGAAGTACATTTTGATATCACTACTTATCTAAGGACCGAAACAACCTGGGAATGATATTGATGTGTACCTAGCACCATTGCTGGAAGATCTTATGACACTGTGGAACGAAGGGGCACAAGTATGTGATGTGTACAAACGAGAGAACTTCACTTTACGCGTCATGTTGTTACGCACCATCAATGATTTTCCGCCCTTGGTAACTGTTGGGCTTCATTACAAAAGGAGCCAAAGCTGTCCCTTTGCTTAGATGCTACGGAGAGTGTATGGTTTGAACAACTTCAGCATAAAGCGTGTATATCGTCACCGTAGATTCATTCGAGTCACCCATACCGCAAGATGAAAAAACAATTCGGCGGAAATAAGGAGAACGATTCAGCTCAAGGGCTTTTAGAGGAAAGAGGTCTATGATATGGTTAAGGATATCGATGTTGTGCTTGGGAAGGGACGTAAATTAAGAACCCGTGAGAAGAACATCTGGAAGAAGCAGTCAATTTTTTGGGACTTGTCTTATTGGGAGCACTTAGAAGTTCACCACTGCATCGACGTCAAGCACGTAGAGAAGAATGTATGTGATAGCTTGATTGGTCTCTTGCTGAACATTAGTGGCAAAATAAAGGATGGTGTTAACGCACGGCGTGACTTGGTTGATATGAATATAAGGACCGAGTTAGCACCGGAAGAGACCGATATAGGATGAACGTACCTTCCCCTAGCTTGCTACACTCTGTCCAAGGCCGAGAGAAATGAACTGTGTCAGAGCTTGCATGGTGTGAAAGTCCCGTCTGGTTACGCCGCTAACATTAAGAACCTTGTTTCTATACAAGATTTGAAATTAATCGGTATGAAGTCTCATGATTGTCATGTGCTGATGACACAAATGCTTCCTGTTGCAATTAGAAGTATCTTGCCGAACAAGGTCCGAGTGACAATCTTGAGGCTGTGTTATTTTTTCAACTCAATTGCTCAGAAGATCATTGATCCCCAAGGACTAGATGCTCTGCAGGCCGAGGTGATGACGACTCTATGCCATCTTGAGATGTATTTCCCTCCGTCATTTTTCGATATCATGGTCCATCTCATTGTTCACCTTATAAAAGAGATAAAGATATGTGGCCATGTGTTCTTGCGTCATATGTACCCGTTCGAGAGGTACATGGGAATTCTCAAGTCCTACGTACGGAATCGATCTCGAGGAGGGCGACA
Source organism: Phyllostachys edulis (assembly GCA_036346405.1). Taxonomy (NCBI): domain Eukaryota; kingdom Viridiplantae; phylum Streptophyta; class Magnoliopsida; order Poales; family Poaceae; genus Phyllostachys; species Phyllostachys edulis. The sequence goes on along the minus strand of CM070561.1, from coordinate 52,867,734 downwards.
TCATTGAAGGTTATGCAACCGAAGAGGTCGTTGAGTTACGCATCGACTACATGGCTCGTGGAACCGATGGGTGTGCCTCTATCTCGCCATGAGGGGGCTGGATGGTATCGGGACCATCGGAAGAAATCAATCACTCCGATCTGGATACGTGCGCTCAAGCCCATTTCACGGTCTTGCAACACATGACCCAAGTGTCCCGTACATCGGCGAGCACAAAGACATGGTACGCCATGCAGAATCCGAGACGGTCGAGGTTTGGATCACGAGAAACACAACCGTCGGTTCAGCGAATGGTTAAAGGTGCGAATCAGGGGAGGTCATCAAGTGATGATCTGTTGCTATGGTTGTACGAGGGCCACAATTTACAATTGTCGCATGGCAAGGATACGACATAAATGGGTACACATTTTATCTGGCATTTCGGGATAGGAAGAGCCTGATCCGAGCAGCGGTGTCGCATAGATGCATTCGATGCCGATGGGGTGAGGAGCTCCTACTATGGGCAAATAGAGGAGATATGGGAGCTCGACTCGTGCTTTTCAAGATCCCCTATTTGGTGCCGTTGGGTCCATCTCCCACGGTGAAGGTCGACAAGTGCAGGCGTCACTACCGTGGACCTCGAGCGATGTCGGATACAAAGGCGAACCATTCGTCTTGGCTAACCAAGTTGTTCAAGTCTTCTATGTAACCGACCCGACAAATAAGAAGCGCCACGTAGTTCTTCATGGAAAAAGGAGGATTGTCGGAGTTGAGAATGTAGTGGACGAGGAAGAATCCAATCAATTTGACGAGTTGCCTCCTTTTGGAAACGGCATTAGGCTCGAGGAAGAACCCAGTGAGGAAGCTAGCTATATGCGCGTCGATCATCAGGAAGGCCTATATTTTAATTAAGAATTTACTCTAATGTAATTAATTTATTCCATAACATCATGTGTTATAGACTTGTAATCTCTCATATATTTTGATGTCAACGTGAAATTGTCATGTGTTGATGTGTTATGGACTTGTCATCTTTGATATTGATAGCCAATCATAAAGGATCTTTCTCACCTATACATTTGTAATCCAGTTGTAACTATAGTGACAATACTTGAACAAATGCGATCTTTTGTAATTTATTTTGAGTAATGATCACTTCGAGTTGTCAACAATTGATTATCTCTGGTGAATTTGTTTTTGTGCATGGTTGTTTTCAGAGGGCATGGCTAGCAATTCCTGAGGCTAGCCAAAAAAACAACAAAAATGTAGTCGGGAGTAAGAACTATCACGAGCGGTTTTTGTTAAAACCGCTCATGAAGTCTAATATCGAGCGGTTTCCACTAAAAACCGTCCGTGATCTGCGAATATCCTGAGCGGTTCTATTAGGGAAAATGCAGCGATGCTGATATCCTGAGCGGTTCTTTAATAGAACCGTCGTGATATATTTATATAAGGCGGGAATCGCTAGGGTTTTGCTCTCACTCGTCACTTCTCTCCGCGCCCTTAGGCTCTCGCGCGCTCGTTCGCCTCCTCTAGGGTTTAGGGCTCGCCCGTTCACCGCCAACTACGACCTCGGTGTCACCGCCCCTGACCTTGGCGCCCCCGACCTCGGCGCCTTCCACCTCGGTGCCGCCGCCCCCGACGTTGGCGTCCCCGACCTCAACGCCCCCGTTCACCTCCCCGGCCGTAAGCCCCGATGTCGCCACCTCCGACCTCGACGCCGCCGCCCCCGACATCGACGACGCTACACCGTCCTCCTCCCCTGTCGGCGTCCTGCCTCTGCACCGTCCTCCTCCCCGCGCCGTCCTCCTCCCCGTGTCGGCCTCCTCCCTCTGCACCAACCTTCTCCCCGCGCCGTCCTCCTCCCCTACACCTCCCTCCTCCTTACGTCGGCCTCCTCCCCTGCACCGGCCTCCTCCTTGCACCGTGAGTTCTTGTGCGGCATCCTCTCTGTGAGTATTGCTCCTCTGTGGCGATTCGGTTGATCTTTGCATATATATATATATATATATATTTGCGTGCTAGTTGATACCTTGATCTGTATTAGTTCGATTTCTAAATCTATCTGAAGATATTGCAAATTGATCGGTGGGCTTTGTTGACATGCTCGTGATGAACTACATCTTATCTTGAGATTGAATGTGATAGTTAGTTCATACTTGAGCTCTATTGTATTACTTGCTATTGTCAATATGATGTCTTTGTTAATTGGTTACTTTCGGTTGAAAGCTAGTTATTACGATTCTTACGGTTCATTTGATCTTTAGCATTTGAAGTGGATCTTGTTATGTCACCAATCGGCTTTATCCTTTGAACACTGTGTCTTCATGTTCGATTCTATTGAGTATTCGGTTTTCGTTGGTAATCTAATGACTAGTTTGTGATTCTTCTAGTAGTGCTGTATGAGCTCATTCAACTTTTCATTTGCCATCTTGATCTCTATAGTCAACCTCTGTTTTATTTGGAAGTTTAATCTGTTTTTGTTAACAGTTGAGATCATTTGTGAGTTAAGCAAAGTATTGTTTAGAGCTCATAGTTTGAATTTATATTATCATATTCATTTAATGAAGAGTATAGACAATAGGATTGAGATGGCAAAGACTTGTTCTTTAGCTACTCTCCTTACGAGAGCACATAATATCATCAATCAATATGTTGGAATAGTGTCATGCACTATTAATCTCTAGACCTTTTATTGGTGAGAGTTTAATCGAGACGGTTCTTATTAAGAACCGTTTGTGATTCCTTTGCATTTCCTTAGAAATTTGGTGGATTAAGGAGTGTTAAATTCTTTAGGAATTATGCTTTAATGCTAATTAATTTTGTTGGGATTAATTCTGAAATTTTGCTAAAAGCGCATTTTTACAATAATCCAAAAGAAAGTTTTACTTGATTCTATTTTGTTTCTATGTCTTCATTAAAGGCTAGTCTTCTGTACATGAAGTATTAAACCTTTGCTTAGCATTTTCTTCGTCGATCCTGACACACTTGAGTGTACCTTTGCTTCATGCCAATCCTCCACGACATGAAACAAATGGTACACTCTAGTGTATCGGGCTCGATGAAGTAGGCTCGGGCAAAAGATTTGTATCACTAGTTTCTATCTATACAAAGATCACAAGAGAAGCTGGTAGATTAAGGAGTGTTAGAATAGGAGCAGGGAGGCGGTGAGCCCTAGAGGATTAAACCTTTGCTTAGCTTTTCCTTCGTCGATCGTTTTACTTGATTCTATTTTGTTTCTATGTCTTCATTAAAGGCCAGTCTTCTGTACATGAAGCATTAAACCTTTGCTTAGCATTTTCTTCGTCGATCCTGACACACTTGAGTGTACCTTTGCTTCATGCCAATCCTCCACGGCATGAAGCAAATGGTACACTCCAGTGTGTTGGGCTCGATGAAGTAGGCTCGGGCAAAGATAGGCTCGGGCAAAAGATTTGTATCACTACTTTCTATCTATACAAAGATCACAAGAGAAGCTGGTGGATTAAGGAGTGTTAGAATAGGAGCAGGGAGGCGGCGAGCCCTACAGGATTAAACCTTTGCTTAGCATTTCCTTTGTCGATCCTAACACACTTGAGTGTACCTTTGTTTTATGCCAGTCCTCCACAGCATGAAACAAATGGTACACTCCAGTGTGTCGGCCTCGATGAAGTAGGCTCGGGCAAATATGGGCTCGGGCAAAGTTTTACTTGATTCTATTTTGTTTCTATATCTTCATTAAAGGCTAGTCTTCTGTACATGAAGCATTAAATCTTTGCTTAGCATTTCCTTAGAGAAGCTGGTGGACTAAGGAATGTTAGTAGTCTGTATGAGCTCATTCAACTTTTCATTTGCCATCTTGATCTCTATAGTCAACCTCTGTGCTTCTTCACGAGATTAATTGTTTCATATTTATCTTTGGAATTAATTATGATTATTTGCTAATATTGCACATGTTGAGCATATTATTAAGTTTAAATGTATATGTTAATTTGGGACACTTGCAATCCATTTTATTGCATATGTAACTTATATAGATAGCAAGTAAGCGAGATGGCGAGGCACTGAGTCTTATGCCATTGCCACCAACGCCATGAGATGGAAGAGGCGCCGACGAGGCCGCCAACACCGTCGATGATAATGACAGGCGAGATGGCAGAGGACAATCAAAAATACTGTGAGCCGATTGGTCATCACGAGGTCGTGACTTTGGTGTCCTCTCGAGTCCCAAGAGATCGATGGCGAGATTCGAACCATCTGCGGGATACTTGGAAGGGAACGGGTCCCCATCACCACACCAAGGTGGAAGGACCTGATGAAACAAGCGAAAGACGCGCTGTAGACAGAACTTTCAGAGAAGTTCACTATTCTAGAAGCAGACATGGCACACGTGCGACGGACGACGATGCTCATGATGGATAAATCGTGGAGGACCTTCAAGAGCATTCTTGTCACGAAGTACGTGAACACAAGTTAGACGCCCTTCGCGAAGTATAGATTCTTGACGCGGGAAGTATGGGATACCTTTGTGGCTATGAAAATGACGGCCGAATTTAAGGAGCAAAGTCGGCGCACAAAGCTCTCGGAACCTGAAACACTCAGCAGCACAGACTCGGCGCTGCTTTGGTGCAGCGGGTAAATCGAGGAATGGGCAGCGGAGGAGGAGAATGCAACCGGGCCATTTCACGATATCACGGACCCGCGTTCCCTAAAAGTTGGTTAAGCGAGGCAAAAGTCTCGTCTTGGGCGACATCTCTTTCACAAACCAGCGGACCAGAAGTGTCCCAGCGTGTGGTAAATATGTCGAACTACCTAGTTAATAAGTCCATAACTTCATAGTGTCTATAATAACATGATGACCTCTTGCGTGACTTGGTGCCCAAGCTTCCCAATGCTCCTTCCATGCGAGCGAGGGAGAAGGATATACTATCTACGGCCTTGGGAAACAAGGAGCACCCGGGTCGCACGCGAGGCCTTGGGGTTAATGTACCTTAGAGTCATGGATTCGCGGACGACTACTGCACGTATAGGAGTAGGAAGAGATCCAAGGCCGAGCACGACGACCGGTTGGTACAGATGATTACTAACAAATTTGAAGAAAAGATAGCAGCATTGCAGGATCAAAAGAATCAACTCTGAGCGGTGATGCAAGCCGCCCAGATTAATTTGGGAGCAGTCCTCCTCGGCGTCGGAGTAGCGTCGCGTCGCGCATAATTACGAACATGACGACGTCCGATTACCGATAGAGCGACATCAAGGTAGCGTACATCTATGGAATGCACCAAAGATAGACCTATAGGGCGCCTTAGTTAATTGCGTATCATTTTGTAGGAGCGGCGCATACCGCAAGCTCTAAGTGAGGATGGATCGTCCCTTTCTATTGAATTGCGTGAGGGATGGTGTATCCATAAGAGGAAGGGCGGCGGTCTGACGGTGCCCGGTGGCACGAGGTTACGCCGAGGTCGGTGGATATGGTACATGGCAATTTCCTAGCCGTCCCGCTGAAGATTCGCGCGAACGAAGAGATCATAACACTAGGGGATGCCGTCCACTCTTTTATCCAGTGGCCCAAGAAGGACATCATACAGGCCAGCGGTCTTGCGATCTGGACACGACCATTCCTCTCCAACGGGACCCTCGATGACTCCACCTCATGTTTTGTCTCAGAAGGACACCTCTTCGATTCCCGTGGAGAAGACGCCGAAGGAACAGCAAAAGCGTGCCGCCGTATCGGTTCCCGAGTCGTCTCACAAGAAGACGCTGCCAATTGCTAAGGCCCAATCGAAATCAATGAACGTTAAGGCACCTCCCAAGTCCAGGAAGTCCGGGAAGTCCGCAATACCTGGGAACTACATCATCGGAAAACCGTTGTGCTCCGACGCAGTATTAATGCACGTTGGATATGCTTGTTAGGCTTTGCATGCCTGGTACTTGGAGAAGACCCAAAAGAAGGGGTGCGATCTTTGGAATCACCGTCGGAATCTGAGGAGAAGCATTTCTTCAACGGGATGAGGTACTTCGTCGTGGGCTTCAACGACTTATATGACCTATTCAACCTCGTTGGCCTCGACGTCTCGCTTCTACAATGTTGGACACTGTAAGTGCATACAATCAAGTTCTACATTCATGTAATACCGATAAATATCACAACTCACTGCTTATGTATAGATACATGCTGAAAAATGTCTGGGAATGGAAAGAACCGGTGGGTTTTCTCGACCCACATGTGGTATCGTTGCAAACCATCCAAGAAGACTCGTCCTTCGTCGAGAAAAACATAACGAGGTCATTGCTTCGTCAGAAGAACATGAAGTACATAGTGTCACTACTTGCTATACAAATTTCATTTGTACTTTATACGCAGCACGAACTTAGGTTTAATGACTATAGCGACATACATGAGTAGGTACCACTGGATCCTTTTAGTTATTATACCCAAGAGGAACCATGTGATATACCTTGATTCCCTAATCCGCAACAAGCACGACTTCAGCGTTTTAAGAGGAATACTCGAGAGGTATGCTCATTTCCTCCTTACATAACTCTATTGTAGTCTTCATTCGTTTGAAATGGCGAGGATAACTTTTTGAATCATGTAGGTTGTTCATCAATTATGTTGCCAACAAAGGAATATACAATGGAAAAGCGTAACTAACACAGGATGGATTTTTGATGCAGCGCTACAACACGATAATCCTATATCATACTTCATAATAACGCAGCGTCTCGGCCGACTATACCTATATATGTAATTCTATTTTTGCGGTCGCTTGACAAAAGATGATGAGTTATGTGCAATCTCGTGCGCTATCATATCGACTAATCCTTAGAGCTAGGAAGAAGGATCACGAGGTTTGTCAATCTCGAAATAATTATTTCCTAATTATAAATTTAAATATATATAGCTTACCACTTTCTTTGTTGCTAGCGGCGGGCCTTGGATTTACAATGTGATGGACTCGTTGCGGAAGAGATCAAGGACATTCGAGGAAGCTCGCACCTTTATCAACTCGAAATCATTGCGACAACGGAGAGTTTCACTCGTCGCCAACCCGAGCATCACCCGCCGACACCTCTCAGCGCAAACAATTGACTCAATTGTAATCCGGTTGTAACTATAGCGACAATACTTGAACAAATCACGATCTTTTGTAATTTATTTTGAGTAATGATCACTTTGAGTTGTCAACAATTGATTATCTCGATGAATCTATTTTTGTGCATGCTTGTTTTCAGAGGGTATGGCTAGCAATTCTGAGGCTAGCCAAAAAACAACAAAAATGTAGTCGAGTATGAACTATCACATACGGTTTTTGTTAAAACCAAATGCAGTGAAACTAATATCACGAGCGGTTTTGACTAAAAAAAATGCGTGATCTGTAATATCCTGAGCGGTTCTTAAAAAACGTCGTGATCTGCGCATATCACGAGCGGTTCTCAAGAAAAGCCGTTTGTGATATTCACGTATCATAGATGGTTTTTAGAACCGTCGTGATATTCGCGTATCACATATGGTTTTAGTGGAAACCGTCGTGATACTAGCCTTCATGAGCGGTTTTAATAGAAAATGCGTGATATTGCGTATCCTGAGCGGTTTTGTACCGTCTGTGATAACTGCCTGTTATCATAGACCAACAAATATAGACGGTTCAGAAACCGTCTGTGATGTGGCTTCCTGTAGTAGTGCCGGTAGCATAGCTTAAGAGGCCAGAGGGACAGAACATTGCGCTCATCCTTTGACCCCCGCGGAGGGACAGTCGTTTTAGTCGCTCGCGCCTGGGGGGTGGGGGGCGAGGCCCCAACCGAGCGGGGCATCCGAACAACTATCGTGCACCTAGTATAGACCACGAAGCTCAGGTTAAACGACAACCGAAGCCGAAAGAACTAGAACATGTACGATCATGGTCGAAAATCTCTCTTCATTTAAAAATGGAGGTCGGTACGCAAAAACAGGTCTTCCTCCTCAAAAACAAAAGAAAGAAAGAAACGCCCCAAGACAAAAGGCAACAGGAGCGGAGAAAGCTACATCCAAACTATTATTAATCTTTTGAAAAATGAATTGTAAATTGTATACAAATGCTTTTCAAAGGTTTACCAAAGATTTTGGCTCAAGAAAAACCTATTTTAAGTGAAAAAGAGTTTCTAGCCAAAATCATATATTGTAGTATCTTGTTTTTGACGCAAACTAGATTTTTTGTGTAAAATCTATTCTAAAAGGAATTTGAAAATAATTCCAAAAGGAAAATCCTATAGATGGATATTTTAAACATTTTTGGTATTCACAAGATTTCAAAAAGGTCAACCTAGCAAAAGTTATTTGATTTCGAAACTCGTTCAAAATACTAGTTTGACATAAGTGATCACTCTGTAGCACTTAAGTGAGTTTTGCTATTTGATCCTAATTTATTCACATGAATAGGTCCATAATGGTATTCATGACTCATACATGAAATTGGATGCTTTAAATTTCATCATATGCTCAATTTGGATCTTTTGAGGAAGTTTCATGAAAATAAGTTTCATTTGCAAAAACAAAAGACTATTTCATAAAAACTATATTCATTGAAGTTTCTATCTTCTATCTCATGCATAATGATTCTAGAAATATTTATTTTAGTGCAAAACTAGGGATCATTTTCATATTTATCCATTCCAATATCTATCCTTGAAGTTCCAGAAAAATTGGAACTACCAGCCTTTGAACGACGGTACTTCTGCATCTTGGTACTACCGGCCATTTAACTACGGTACTACCGATTTCTTTGACAAGACAGCCATTTAATTCTATTCAAATTTAAACATACTTTGGTTGCTTCCTTTGGTCAAGTTGATCCTTGTTATATTTGCTAGCTACCCTCAAGTACTTTTCTTGACTCCATATGCCATTTTGTTCGCATTGTGATGTTTTTATCATAAAAATAGTATTCTCCCAAATAGTGGTAGCTTCTCTTGATCATATTGACCTCGGTATGAGATTCATCTTTTCTCATGATATCATATTATCCCTTCAAATGATATCTAATTTCATTCCTTGCTAATCATGCCTCTCTTGAACAAGCTCATGTACTCTCCGTGTACAAGTGGATTATCTCCTTCTCTCTTCTCTTTGGATGTCTTCTTTGAAGATCTTTGCGAGAGAAGTTTCAAGCACTTTGCAAATTTCAATTCTTGTCGACACGTGGTATTCACAAGTGATGTTTAAAGACTATCTTTCGAGTGTGATCCACATATAGACATTTTTTTGTACTTAATGTCAAAGGAGGAGAATTTGGTTGCAAATAATGGTCAAATGAGAGAGTTTAAAGTCATCATGAGTTTTGGATGGATCTATTTCAAAGAGATGACGAAGAGGGAGATATTGATTGGATGGAGAAAGCCTTTGTGTGTCAAAGGAGTACAACCTTTGTGTAAGGGGAGTTTTTCTTAGCACAAATAAAAATGTTTTGGGTAATCTATATTATGGGAAACCTAATTTGCAAAGACTTCTTTTGGCTTGGCTTTATTTTAGATTTTTGCTGCTTAATGCCAAAAGGGAGAGAATGTTTGGAAGAATATTTGGATGTTTTCACCTTATTCCATGCATGATGCATATCATTCTCACATACATACTGCTTATTCCATGCACTGATATAGTTCAATAGCTTCAATTATTATCTTATGTTGATTCATATCCAAATGTTGCTATTGATAAATGATTTGCCATCAATCACCAAAAAGGGGGAGATTGAAGAATCTAGACCTGTCATTATGAGTTAATAGAGTATTTTAGTGATTAATGACAAATATATATGTGAGACTAACCTTCTTGTTTAGAATTATATTGTTTAGTCTTATTTGGATGAAAAGGTGAAATTCATAGATGTATGAATTTGACATCATATTATTATATCTTGTTGCATTCCTCCGATCCAAAATATAGGTTGAACTCTACCAAAAGTTTAACTTGAATATGTGCATATGTTCTTATTACACATTTGTATATGCACACATTTGGGGGGGGGGTTCATTCTATGTTTTGTGGTTTCAATAGTATTGATCTATATTCCTTTATCCACATATATTAAGGATCTTTACTTTGAAACATATCATATGAGTATACAAAACTTGTGTAGTTTATATATATACTCATATGCCTTAATATTTAATTATTTGCGATTGTGATGGTTGTCATCAATTACCAAAGAGGAAAAGATTGAAGTATCTTGTCCCACCATTATGAGTTAATGGCATGTTGTGGTAATTAATGACAACCATATTGTGGAACTAACATTTTTTATGAGTTGGATGAATAGGTTATGTTCCATAAGGTTGGAGACTTTGGATGACATCATGAGTTGATCGTCATCAAGTCAAGAGCTTGGAATAAAGGATGCATCATGTGTTGATGCGTATCAAGATCTCGAAGAAAAGGAAATCATCATGTGTTGATGATGTTCAAGAAGAGGAGATGATCATGAGTTGATCATCAAGTCAAAAGAAGACCCATCATGTGTTGATGGAGGTCAAGTGAAAGAATGCATCATAGGTTAATGCATATTCAAGTTAAGAATTTGAAGTAAAGGAGATCATCATGTGTTGATAATTGTCAAAGTCAAGAACCCAGACTTGAAGTGAAGATGTGCATCACCAAGCTTCAAGAGAATGCTCAAGGTAAATGTATAACTAGCTAGGGCTAAGGATGTGTTCCTAGTCTTTTACCGGTCTAGGTGCTTGGATGAAAGACCAGATTGCTAGTATAGATTGTCGTACTATTAAGAGGGGACTTGACTAGTAGCTTGAGTTAGTCTTGTGTTGATAGCTCATTGTGCTTGCTCTACCTCTCGTTAGCATGTTGCCAATATTTGCGAATGTGTTTTGCAAATAGTCGGAGCTCATGCATAATCCTTGTTGCATGTGACTTTAGTTTGTGAATGTATTTTGCAAATGGTTTAAGTCCATGTACCTTATTCCTTATGGTGTTGATTCTAAAAGTTGGCAAATGTGTTTTGCAACTTGTTGAGAATCTTGTCTTTAACCTTTGTTTGCATCGTGCATCAATTTGGCAAATGTGTTTTGCAAATTGAGTTGAAACGAAAGCCAACTACTGCTTTTCTTAGAAAGGACGGTAGTACCAACATTATGTTGGCGGTACTACCGCATAGCAGTATGACCGTATTTGATAAGCGGTACTACCTTTGAGCGGTAGTATCGGAGTTCCTTTGGCGGAACTATCGGTGAATGTTCGGACTGTCCGAACATATCATCGATCGTGCGATCATGTCGAGTGGTCCGAACGTTCAATCGCATCTGAGCCGTCCACGTGGACAGTCCGATCGAGTGAGCTAGTCCGATCGCACTTGAGAAAGCGGTAGTATCGGGGTTTTGTGGCGGAACTACCGCATCATGATAGTACCGCAGTTCCTTGGCGGAACTACCGCAACCCGGTGTAACTGATTTGGTGAGCGGTACGTTATTTCCAGTGAGTGCCCTTTTGGACCTCAAGTGGAAGTGGTCGTACCGCCCTTGTGGATCGGAATGACAGGAGAGCGGAACTACCGTGTATTACTTGGCGGTAGTATCGTGTTGCATTTCCAATGGCTATTTCAGAGGCTTTGTTATAGCCATTACTGTGTGTCAGTGGAGGTACGGTAGTACCGGCCGATGAACGGCGGTACTACCGCTCGTGTTGATTTTTCAACATCTTTTCTTCCAACAGCTAGTTTTTGTGTGTGGGCTATATATACCCACCTTGGCCGGTTGTGAGTAGAGTTGATGGTGCCATATACATTCCTTTGAGCAAAGAGAAAGCCCTCTCTTCTCTTTTGTGTATGTGTTGCACTTAGTGAGCTTAGAGAGCAAACCCTAAGTGCATGTGTTGCATTAGGTAGTGGATTGTGTATCCATTGAGCTTAGACACTTGATTCGTTCAAGTGAGAGTCTTCGACTTATTTCTCTTGGTGTTTGCCTACACCTAGACGGCATGGAGGCGTCGTGGTCTGGTGATCTTCTCAAGAAGCTTGTGAGAAGGCCCGGCGTTTGTGGGTGGCTTGATGCTCGCCATCTCCGGAGTGGAGGAAGAGCAAGCCCGAGTGGATTGAGGTGTTGGTTCGTGTTGGAGCCAGTCCATGTGGTTAGACTTACCTCAGAGGTGTTTGGCTTAATTTGTGGAGCCGGTCCAATTAGTTTGGGCTTACCTCAACGTAGATTAGGGGAGACCAGTAAGTCTCCGAACTCTACGGTAAAACATCATTATGTCATCGTGGTTTGCCTTCTTGTGCTTTACTATATTGCAATTTACATTCCTTGTATCAAATTGCTTATATGTCTTTGTATGATTGCTCATTATCAATAGTCTTATATTGTTGGTGCACTTAGTTGAAACTAGTTGATTTAGGTTTTAATTGTGCAAAACCGATTTGTTGTTAACTTCCGCATTAGAAATTGGTTTTAGCCAAAGAAGATTTTAAAACCGCCTATTCACCCCCCCTCTAGTCGGCCTTCTCAATCTTACACCACTATGCCTTCCCTTTGGCCTACCGCGCAAGCCCCAGAAGTCCTGTAGGAGGACTTTGCTCGCTTTCCGCGTCCGATGCTGCGCGGCAGCGACCTCCTCGATAATTGCCACTGCAACAGACCGGGCAGCAAGGGCATCCAAATGAGCACAACCCGCCTTATCGAGGGAGGCAAGGGTCATCGACCAAACCACCTTCGCGCAATGATCACCGTACGCACAGGCCGCCGGTAAGCACACCTCCCCGGCGCCCTGGAGGCGCTCTAGGGTAATATCCATCTCCGTCGACCGGTGAAGCCTCGGGGGGGGGGGGGGCACGACGCCAAGCTGTGCCGCGACTCCCTCCAGAGCTTCCATTGCGTCCCAAGCGGTGAGCCCAATGGAGTTCGATAGCTCCCGCTCCATTTGCACCTCCTCCTCAAGAACCGCCCGTGCACCCCGCAGGGTCTACATGTCGCCCTAAAGGGCGGTACACTTCGTTTCGAGGCTCGCCACTCGAGCCTCCAAGGTCTTCACCCTCTCAGTGAGGGAATCACGCTCAGCGCTCAAGGCCCAGCTCTGGGCATGCTCCGCGTACACTCGCTTCTGAATATCAGCGAAGCCCCGAGAAATGTCATCGTCAATCACCCGCGATAGCATCAAGGTCTGCATAGGCAGACACGTCAAAAAAAAAGAACCAGGCGGGCGCTAGGGGGAAACTAACCTTCATGGTATTCGCCTCAACGCTTCGGAACATGTCCTTCAAGGATGTCTTCCGGAAGAGTTCTCGCACGAGGGGTGGAGCAGCAAAGTCAGCAACCTCAAACCACCGCGGTGCCCTCATTGACCTTGAAATCAGCACGGCATAGCAGACCCAGGTCCACGGTACCCACAGCAGCCGGAGTAGGCGCCCCCGGCCATGCCGCCTTAGAACTCACCGAGGTCGAGCCACGGTCATCAGACTTGCCATCACCGTCACTCGTAACTGCACCGCAAACAATCGGGTTAGACCTATACCCTACAAGACAACAACAAAGCAAGTCGCATACCAATGGGCGACCGTGGGATAGGAGAGACATCCCCGACGACATCGGCACCCCCGTCATAAATGAGTGACGGGGTGTTGGCACTAGAAGAATCTTCAACAACAAGGCGCGTCACGCCGAATGTGCCTAAGGCCTCGTCTACCTCCGCTGCGGTACGCTCGACCATCTCTGCCTTAGTGCCCTCCACGGGCAAAGCGACATGCTCATAAGAAGAGTTGCTAGACCCGGAGCACTCCACCTGCTCCGAGGTGCCCCCCGCCAGCCTCTTCGCTGGTCGCTCCATCACATCCTCCGCTGCACAGGAGGGGCCGCCAGCGTCACGGGGACCAGCGACGCTCAAGGGAGCCACCACAATCGGCCCCGTTCCATCGATCTCGAGCACGCGGGTGTGCTTCTTCTTCCCTGTGTCTAGGTCCGGACGCTCTGAAAGACGAATTGATGCAGCGTACGCGCGATTCAGACGGCCCTCCCTCACAACCAGGCCACGCTTTGCATGCTCTTCGCCCGTGTACTGGCCCAGGAGCAGCTCCACGGCACGGGCCACTTCAGTAATGGGCATGACTGCAAGGGCACAACCAGGCTTAGTTTCAAACAGTGAACCGAAAAAAGAAAAAATAACACAGGCAAGAACCAAAAACTACACCTTCGCGCCCCTTCACAGTGAGAGTTGAGAACCCAGACTTCGAAGCCCCAAGCTCCACGCTCCACTCCTTCGCCAGAGGCCAGATGCCAAAGGAGCAAAACTCCTCCACCAGGTCCTGCGTGGAGAGCCACTTCGTCGTGTCCAGCAGAAGGTGAATAAGGGCCTCCTCCCTTGAGGTGAGGACAATCTCGGGAGTGGCGGTAAGTTGTATCAGCCCACCCCGAGATTGAAGGCAATCCTTCGCCGGAGAGGTGTGGTAAAATCACCTTCACGTCCAATCCGTCTCCCAACGGTTCCACGCCGCCGGGGCGGGCACGTACATCTGGCAGCGCCTTTGGTTGAAAATTAACACTGCCAAAATTCAGTGTCTCGCCTGTGCTTTTCTTTTTCTTCAATTGGCAGTGCCCATCGTGCAGATAGGCGAATAGGCGCCCTCACCGCTGGCTCTAGCCGCTCGTAGCATCCACTTGAAAACTCCAGCTTTACAATGGAGTTTGGCATTAGTTGCGCCAACTCCACCCCGTAAAGCTGAAGCGCCACAGAAACTAGCTCGACGCAGGGGATCCGAAGGCCAGCATCGAAGAAAGCAACGAAGACTACCACCTTGTGCGGTCGAGGCGCAGCGAATCTCTGCCCCGGGAGGCGGACAGCCGTGAAACTCTCGGCTTGCCCTCGTCCACAAGGGTCCGGAGAACCAGTCCTGTCACGGTAGACCTCCCAAGGTCACTCGTGTACGACACTTCCCCACCACCCTCCTTGCTCCGCTTCCTCATAGCCGAAGCCCCAAATCAAACCTCTCGCAAACCAAGCAAGCGCCGCTAGAACAAGCACGGTGCGAGTTTGGATGGCTAGCCAGAATAAAGAACGCATAAGGGGGTGACCACTTATTTATACCCACCAGGACCGCGAAAAGGAAAGGTGGGCTAGAGGCGAACAGCCACGGCCCACTCACTGCATGCCACATGGCACTGACAAGCAAGCACACCCTGCTACACATCATTATGGCACGCAGCACCCAACCACAGTACGCACAAGTCGAAGCACTGCCGTTAACACAGACCAGCGCCATCATGGCGCACAAAACCCCAAACATAAACCGACGCCATCATGGTGCACAGTGCCCCAAGAAACACCAGCATACCTACGAAGTTGGCCCGCCATTCAGAAGAGATCGTTCAACTTGTGCTTCGCCATGCCAAGGGGGACGGTGCACCTGGACCCTCCGGAGGAAGGGCGTGGTTTCAACCATGACGAAACAGGACCTCGACCACGAGAGGCTTGTCATAGGGGAGTCCTACCGGCCTCCATGACCCAGCAAAACCCAAGGCCCCCCTTTTGAAGAGGGCCCAAAGGTTGCATGAGGGGCCTTGAAGGGGGCCCGAAGGTTGCAAGAGGAATCCCCAGGGGGGCACGAAGGCTGCACGAGGGGCCCCGAAGGGGGTTCGAAGGCTACAGGAGGAGCTCTGAAGGAGGCCACACAAGGGGGTCCGAAGGTTACAGGAGGAGCTCTGAAGGAAGCCGCCGAAGGGGCCCCGCGGGGCCACCCCACAGGGAGCGCAAGAACTGCAGGACAGATGGACCAGACATACCAGCTGGGTAAACCAAGACCAGGGAAGCCCACCGTGAGCTGAAGGCTACCCGTAGGGGTAGAAAAAGCCCTTGCAACCCCTACGGTTGTTGTACCCTTCTAGGGGTAGATTTGTAATCTTAGATGCCTGGTCGGGAGGCTATAAATAGCCACTTCCCTCATGTAATAACTGACCAGTTTTTTTTGGAGGGCAATCAATACACATTTACTTCCTTGCAACTGAAACCCCTCTTTGAGGACCCTTCAGTCCCTTGCATAGACACCGGGGTCTCCCCTTTCTACTATCTAGTCTCTTACTACGACAAGAGTCAAGAAACCAGTAGAGCTCACCTTGACCTCGCCGCGTGCCGCCGCTGCTCCTTGCACTGGTGCCGGTGGCTGCTCCTGCTTGGGCTCGGCCTTGGCGCTGGCGCTGCCACGCGCCGCAGGGCTTCCCTCCCCTTGCTACTTGCCGCGCGCCACACCCTCCATCCTGGCTCCGGCTTGGCGCTCCCCCCTGCCACGCCGCTCACTGCCTCGCCACGTGTCCTTGTGTCGCCACCGCCGCCACAGAGCGAGAAAGGGGGAGGAAAGGGATAGGGTTAGCTCCGTCTCGTGCTCTCGACCGCGTAAGGAGTGGGGAGTGGAGTGGGGATGGGGTTGGGCACGCGCTTGGGCTGCCGAGTGCCAGCTATGGCTTGGTCGCTCACTCGCTTGGAGTTGGGTCGTGGTGGGCTGGTGGCGTGGGGCGGCTTGACCGAGTGGGCCGCGTGGACGGAATGAACTGGAGAGTGTGTGGCGAGCTGAATAGGATGCATAACCAAAATATGTGTATTTTAAGTATACTTACTAGTATATATACTTAATAAATGCTAGATTTTTTCCCCAAAAAAATTAGGTGTATATCTATATATCCATATCCTTATACTAGATCTGCCCTGAGTCCCTGACCGAGAAGGAAGGGTAGCAGCAGATGGGTTTCGCGTCATCATAAACAGTGGAGTTGAAGGATGTAAGAAGGCTTACGCCGCAGCACTTTTTCCCTACAATTTTTCCTGCTGCTTCCATCACAATATTTTCAGTATATATGTTAATGTTGTGTCATCCTCTTGCTCACAGGTCAATCAGTTTATCGTCTGCACTTGCATGTACTGGGTGGAAGACACATGAAATGGCCTCCTGGTTAAGTTACCGAGTCTGATATGTTTTGCTTCTACGATCGTAGGGTTTGTTTGGTCTGACCGCAGTTTTTTTGAAAAGCAGCTTTCGACTAGGATGAATGGCTGAAGACGTATGATGATGTATAATGTTTGCATTCTGACTTTTATGTAGGTTGATTGGAGCTTCTGAGGTGGAAAATGTTTGAAATGCCCTTGAGACAAATAACGGCAATTAGCGACAACTAACGACACTTAATGGCAATTGACGACGATTAACAACAATTAACACTTAATGGGAATTGACGACGATTAACAACGATTAACCACAATTAATGACAATTGACGATAATTAACGACAACTGAGGACAATTGATGGCTATTAATGACAATTAATCGCAATTAACGACAACTAATGTCGGTTGACGGTAATTAACGATAACTGTCGGCAATTAACGACAATTTACCACAATTAACCGCACGGGCGAGGGAGGAAGAGGGAAGCCAAGGCGGCGGCGGCGGTGCGGGAGGAAGGAAGTCGAGGCAGCGCCGAGGAAGGAGGTCGGCCGGGGCCGAGGGAGAAGGATTTTGTTGAGTGGCAAGTGGCGGTAAATAATTAACCTCGAACTCTAGGAGCAAACTCGGAACCCTATCCCATCGAAGCCGTGGAAAGCCGCCCTTGGGCGGCTTCTGCCTTTCCCACGTTGAAAACAACTGCCGGTTTTTCCAAAGGTGGTTGGAGAAAGTCGTCCCAAACAGATCCATAATCTCCTTTTGAATTACATGTAATCTGACGGATCAAACAATACTACTAAAGGAATAACCGGACACGCACAAAATTGACATGCCCAATTTGCAAGCAGATGTTCAGACAACTTATTACATGAGTTGGACCCCTCTAAGCCAACATAAGGTAGAAGAGGCAATTGCCTGATGGTGCATCATGAGAAAACTGAAGCATAGATTTTGGCGACAACGAAAGATGCAAGTCGCTCCTGGAAAAGAACATGTTTCTCCACGGTGCGCCTGCGCATCAGGATTACGGCGCTACGCTGCGCGCAGTGCGACACAGGCACACAGCAGTGTGTGCGGGCCGTGGCTCGCGTTGTAGGCAGCCCGAAATACGATTAGGCCTTCGTGATTCGGCATGGGCGCGGCGCGCGCGCGGTTCGTCGTCGACGTAGCTGTCGGCCGTCGCTAATTTAGCCTGTAGGGCTCCGCGGCGCGTCGTACGTAGGTCTTGCTATCAGCACATCACACGCGCGGCGGTAGTTCATACTTCATAGTAGTTAAATGACTTGTTTCCTGGATGGCATTCTTGGATTTATATATCATTCTGGGCTTCACAAGATATAGATTAATTACTTAGCCTTCGTACCACAGATCTCACTTTAGTTCGGTGTAAGTACATTCACGAGCTTAAACTAATAAACTTAAATTACTTGCGCCAATTATGCTTGCACTCATATATAATATTGTGCATGTGATATAGAAGAACTAAACGTCTCGAAGGAGATCTTTCTTACTTTGAGACTACCAAATCGTGTGATATTTACCACGCATGCAAGTGGATATATAAATACTTGCTTTGGTGTGTATACACTCATACAAATTAAGTTTGATGTTACACGCATAGCCGCAAATTAAAGGCGTTAGTTACAACTGCACCTTGACTTAAACGAGGTGGTACTAGCACTACTCACATCTAAGATGTCCTGCCAACAACTGCATTTGTGTTTTACAACTGCACCCTGACTTAAACGAGGTGGTACTAGCACTACTCACATCTAAGATGTCCTGCCAACAACTGCATTTGTGTTTTACAACTGCACCCTGACTTAAACGAGGTGGTACTAGCACTACTCACATCTAAGATGTCCTGCCAACAACTGCATTTGTGTGAGAAAACACGTCTCACTCAGGATGACAAGTGCATGTACAGGGCGGAACCAAAGAACCCCACGGGTGCATAGGTTATCGGATCCAATTTTGTTTTTTTTTCATTGGTATAGTGTAAATCTAGGTGTGAACACCTTAGCACAAATCAAAGGACACTTGATCGGCCCAAAATACAAGCTTCTGGCCTCTCGTGGTCCGCTGCTCTTAGTCTCGCAGCTAGGCCCAGGACAACACCTAGTTCGGCTCAGAATAGACAGACCATTCTATGTGAGCGCGGTTCAAGCGTTCAGCCAGCCAAGCTATGCCCACAAAGGCTCAAAGCCAGCGCACAACAGCCACACGCACATCGCAGCCACATCGCCCCATCCCAGTTGTGTCATGCCTCTCACGTGTGCCTTGTCCTGTTGTCCTGCCCTTGCTAGTTCGCTCGCTCTTAGTCATTGCTTGCCGCAGCCCGCTAGAGCCCAGGAGGCCTCGGCCGCGTCCCGCTGGCCGCTACGTCTCTTGGTTCCTGTCGATCGCCTCGCCGAGCAAGGATCAAGTCGTGAATCGGCATAGGGTACTCTTAATTTTCTCCCAATTCTTTCAAGCAAATGGGCTAAATTTGTGAGTTAGGGTTCCAATATGATGATTGTTGTTGATTCTTATCAAATTGTAGGGTTAGAACTTACGGTTGTACAATGGATTTTTAGAATCTACTACCGGAACCGACATCACGAGCGGTTGGAACCGTCATCACGACGGTTTACGAACCGTCTATGTTTGTTGATGCGTGATAACGAGATATTATCACGAGCGGTACAAAACCGTCTGTGATAAGAAATATCACGAGCGGTTTTATTAAAAACCGTCGTGAAGTCAAGTATCCTGCAGCGGTTTTAAGCTGGCTGCTTCATGATAGGAGAATATCACAGATGGTTCTAAAGAAAACCGCTGCGTGATAGGAGAATATCACGAGCGGTTCTAAATAAAACCGTCGTGATTTGTGAATATCACGAGCGGCTTTTGTATAGAGCAAATGCGTGATATTCTCTATCCTGAGCGGTTTGCGATCGAAACCGCTCGTGATACTACCTTCCTGAGCGGTTTTAACAAAAACCGTCTGTGATAGCTCATACCCTCCCACAATTTGTTGTTTTCTGGCTAGCCTCGGGAATTGCTAGCCATGCCCTCTGAAAACAAGCATTCACGTAAGCAGATTCAAGCATTCACAAAAAGCAGATTCAGCGGCCATGACAACTCAAAGTGATCATTACTCAAAATAAATTACAAAAGATCGCATTTGTTCAAGTATTGTCGCTATAGTAGTTATAACTAGATTACAATTGTTTTGCGTTGAGAGGTTTTAGTGGGGTGATGCTCTGGGTTGGCAGCGGAGTGAAACTCTCCGTTGTCGTTAATGATTTCGAGTTGATAAAGGCGCAGAGCTTCCTCGAATGTCCTTGATCTCTTCATAGCGAGTGAATCACATTGTAAATCCAAGACACATCGCTACCAATTAAGAGTAAAGTGGTAAGCTATATATATTTAAATTTATAATTAGGAAATAATTATTTCGATATTGACAAACCTCGGGATCCTTCTTCCTAGTCAGTAAGGATTAGTGCATATGATAGCAGGCGTAGATTGCACATAACTCATCATCTTTTTCTTTGGCGGCCTTTGCAAAAATAAATTACATATATAGGTATAGTCGATTCGAGGCGCGTTATTATGAAGTATGACATAGGATTATTGTGTTGTAGCGTCTTTGGAAAATCCATCACGTGTGTTAGTTAGGCGCTCTTTCCATCATTATATTCCTTTGTTGGCAACATAATTGATGAATGACCTACATGATTGAAAAAATTATCCTCGGCCATTTCAAGCGAATGAAGACTACAATAGAGTTATGTAAGGAGGAAATGAGCATACCTCTCGAGTATTCCTCTTAGAGTCTTTGAAGTCGTGCTTGTTGTGGTTTAGGGAATCAAGGTATATCACATGGTTCCTCTTGGGTATAATAACTAAAAGAATCCAATGGTACCTAAGTATGTCGCTATAGTCATTAAACCTAAGTTAGGTACTTTCATTATAAAGTACAAATGAAATTTGTATAGCAAGTAGTGACACTTACCCCTGGTTGTAGGGCACCACTATGTACTTCATGTTCCTCTGTAGAAGCAATGACCTCGTTATGTATTTCTCGGCGAAGGGCGAGTCTTCTTGGATGGTTTGCAGCGATACCACGTGTGGGTCGAGAAACCCACGGTTCTTTCCATTCCGGACATTTTGCGGCATGTATCTATACATAAGCAATGAGTTGTGATATTTATCGGTATTAGATGAATGTAGAACTTGATTGTACACACTTACGATGTCAACATCGTAGAAGCGAGGCGTCGAGGCCAGCGAGGTTGAATAGTTCAAATAAATCATTGAAGCCCACGACGAAGTACCTCGTCCCATTGAAGAAATCGTGTCCTCGTGTCGGCGGTGATTCGATGTCGCACCCTTCTTTTGGGTCTTGTCCAAGTACGGTATGCAAAGCGACAAGCATATCCGGCGTGCATTATCTGCTTGGAGAACTGCGGTTTTCGATGATGTATTTCCGGTATCGCGGACTTCCAGTATCGCGGACTTCCGGACTTCTCGGACTTCCGGACTTGGGGGCGCTATGCGTTCGTTGATTTCGATTTGGCCTTAGCGATTGGCGGCGTCTTTTTGTGAGGCGACTCGAACCGTCGTCGGCACGCTTTTCTGTTCTTCCGGCGTCTTCTCCACGGGAATCGAAGAGGTGGCCTTTGAGGCGAAACATGAGGTGGAGTCATCGAGGTCCGTTGGAGAGGAATGGTCGTGTCGAGATCACGCAACCTTCTTTGGGCCCGAGCGATGTTCTTCTTGGGCCTTTGGATAAAGAGAGGGCGGCATCCCCTAGTATTGTGATCTCTTCGTTCGGGCAAATGTCGGCGGGATGGCTCGAAATTGACATGTACCATATCCACCTAGACCTTGGCGTAACCGTGCACCGGTGGGCACCGTCTTTGCCTTGCCCTTCCTCGTATGGATACACCATCCCTTGCTGACCTCAATACAAAGGACCCATCCATCCTCACTTGGAGCTTCTGAGGCGTCGGCTCTTACAAAGCGATACACAATTAGCTAAGGCGTCGTTAGGGTCTATCTTTGGTGCATTCCATAGATGTACGTTACCTTGATGTCGTCTATCGGTGTCGGACGTCGTCATGTTCACAATTATCTTGTGACGCGACGCTACTCCGACGTCGAGGAGGACTGTCTCCCAAATTAGCGGGGCGACTTGCACCGTGGCTCATGAGTATATCCATTTGACTCATAATCTTGCCATCTCTACTTGAAATTGGTTAGTAATTATCTGTACCAACAGGTTGTCGTGCTTTCGACCTTGGATCTCTTCTTAGTCCTATCGTGTAGTAGTCGTCCGAGAATCCATGACTCCAAGGCACGTTAACCCCAAGGCCTCGCGTGCGACCGGGTGCTCCTTGTTTCCCAAGGCCGTAGATAGTATATCCTTCTCTTTATGCTCGCACGGAAGGAGCTTTGGGAAGCTTGGGCGATCAAGTCCTGTTGCAAGAGGTCATCACGTTATTATAGGCACTATGAAGTTATGGACTTATTAACAACTTAGTAGTTCGATATATTTACCACACGTTGGGACACTTCACGGTCTGGCGGGTTTGTGAAGGAGATCTTTGCCCAAGGCGAGACTTGTGCCCTCGCTTTTAACGGCTTAGGGAACGCTGGTGCAGTGACATCGAAGCGGGTTCTCCTTCTCCGCCGCCCATTCCTCGTATTTACAGCGTACCGGCGGTGCGAGTCTGTCTTGGTGAGTGTTTCGATGTCCGAGAGCTTTGTGCGCCGCGCCGCTCCTTAAATTCGGTAAGCGTTTTCATAGCCACAAAGGTGTCCCATGCTTCCGCGTCAAGAATCTATTTCGCTTGAAGGCGTCGACCCGTGTTCACGTGCCGTGACAAGAATGCTCTTGAAGGTCCTCCACGATTTACCCATCGTGAGCATCGCCGTCCGTCGCCGCGTGCCACATGTTATACGGAATAGTGAACTTCTCGAAAGTTACTGTCCCACGTAGCGCCTTTCGCTTTTTCGTCAGTCCTTCCACCTTGGTGTGGTGATGAGGACCCGTTCCTTCAAGTATCCCGCAGATGGTGCGGAATCTCGCCACGATCTCTTGGGACTCAGAGGGACCCCAAAGTCACCGACCTCCGTGATGACCGGTAGGCCGTAGGCATTTTCGATTGTCCTCGCCATCTCGCTTAGTGTCATTATTGTCGGCGGTGGCGGCGGCCTCGTCGGCTCCTCTTCCATCTGCGGGGTCGGTGTTGGCGACCTCGTCGGCGCCTCTTCCATCTGCGGGGTCGGTGTTGGCGGCCTCGTCGGCGCCCTCTTCCATCTGCTGGCGTCGGTGGCGGCGGCGAAAACAGTGCCTCTGCCATCTCGCTTACTTGCTCTCGGGAAGAAGTACAAAGGTTGACTATAGAGATCAAGATGGCAAATGAAAAGTTGAATGAGCTCATCTTGACTACTAACATTCCGGCATAAATATGAAACAATTAATCTCGGGAAGAAATCAGAGGTTGACTATAGAGATCAAGGCGGCAAATGAAAAGTTGAATGAGCTCATCTGAGACTACTAACATTCCTAACACTCCTTAATCCACGAGCTTCTATTCTAACACTCCTTAATCCACCAACTTCTCTTGTGATCTTTGTATAGATAGAAACTAGTGATACAAATCTTTGTTCGAGCCTATCTTTGCTCGAGCCTACTTCATCGAGCCGACACCTTTGGAGTGTACCATACGCTTCATGCCGTGGAGGATTGGCATGAAGCAGAGGTACACTCAAGTGTGTCGGGATCGACGAAGAAAATGCTAAGCAAAGGTTTAATGCTTCATGTACGGAAGAGTAGCCTTTAATGAAGACATAGAACTAGAATCAAGTAAAATGATCGGCGAAGGAAATGCTAAGCAAAGGTTTAATCCCAACATAGAAATAAAATAGAATCAAGTAAAACTTTCTTTTTGGATTGTTGTAAAAATGCAGTTTTAGAAAAATTTCAGAATTAATCCCAACAAAATTAATTAGCATTAAAGCATAATTCCTAAAGAATTTAACACTCCTTAATCCACCGGCTTCTCTAAGAAATGCGATTGATGATATTATGTGCTCTCGGAAGGAGAGTAGCTAAAGAACAAGTCTTTGCCATCTCAATCCTATTGTCTATACTCTTCATGAAATGAATATGATAATATAAATTCAAACTATGAGCTCTAAACAATACTTTGCTTAAGCGTCAAATGATCTCAAGCTGTTAGCAACAGATTAAACTTCGATCAAGCAGAGGTTGACTACGAGAGATCAAGATGGCAAATGAAAAGTTGAATGAGCTCATACATACTACTAGAAGAATCACAAACTAGTCAATACAAGCGATCAATTTGCAATAGAACTATGAGCTCAGCCGAAAGTAACCAATTAACGGTACAACATATTGACGGTAGCAAGTAATACAATAGAGCTCAAGTATGAACTAACTATCACATTCAATCTCGGTATAAGGCGAGTTCATCACGAGCATGTCAACAAAGCCCACTAATCAATTTGCAATATCTTGATTACTAGACTCGAAATCGAACTAATACGGATGAAGGTATCAACTAGCTTTGCAAATATATATATATATATGCAAAGATCAACCGAAGCGCCACGGAGGAGCAATACTCATAGAGAGGATGCCGCACAAGAACTCACGGTGCCTGCAGACACTATTCCAACATATTAATTGATGATATTATGTGCTCTCGAAGGAGAGTAGCTAAAGAACAAGTCTTTGCCATCTCAATCCTATTGTCTATACTCTTCATGAAATGAATATGATAATATAAATTCAAACTATGAGCTCTAAACAATACTTTGTAGCTGTCAAATGATCTCAAGCATAATTAGCAACAGATAAACTTCTAGTCAAGCAGAGGTTGACTACGAGAGATCAAGATGGCAAATGAAAAGTTGAATGAGCTCATACATACTACTAGAAGAATCACAAACTAGTCAATACAACTGATCAATTTGCAATAGAACTATGAGCTCAACCGAAAGTAACCAATTAACGGTACATCATATTGGCGGTAGCAAGTAATACAATAGAGCTCAAGTATGAACTAACTATCACATTCAATCTCGATTATAAGATGCGAGTTCATCACGAGCATGTCAACAAAGCCACCGATCAATTTGCAACTAGCTTCGCAAATATATATATATGCAAAGATCAACCGAAGCGCCACAGAGGAGCAATACTCACAGAGAGGATGCCGCACAAGAACTCACGGTGCAAGGAGGAGGCCGGTCAGGGAGGAGGCCGATCGGGAGGAGGGAGCTGGGGAGGAGGTCGACATGGGGAGGAGGACGGCATGGGAGAAGGCGGTCAGAGGAGAAGGCCGGGCGAGAGGAGGAGGCCGACACGGGAGGAGGACGGGCGGCGTCGAGGTCGAGGCGCCAATGTCGGGCGGCGGCACCAAGGTCGGCGGCGACGCGGGGCTTCTGACTGGGAGGTGAGCAGGCGCCGAGGTCGGGGTGTGGCGCAGAGGTCGGGGCACCAATGTCGGGCGGCGATGCCGAGGTCGTGGTCGGCGGTGAAGGTGAGCCCTAAACCCTAGAGGAGGCGAACGCAGCGAGAGCGTAAGGCGCGGGAGAGGAAGTGAGAAGTGAGAGAAAACCCGGCATTTCCGCCTTATAAAAATAATATCCTGAGCGGTTCGTGCGCGAGGCACGGCGGCGATGGAACACAGCAGCGATGCGGCGAGAGGATCTGTCGCGCTCAATTTATCTGCGATGGGCATATCACGAGCGGTTCTTAATAAAAACTGCAGTGATGATCATCTATCACGAGACGGTTTGTAAATAGAAGCGAAATGCGTGAATTATCCTGACGGTTCTATTCACGAAGCGAAATGCGTGATATCCCAATCACGAGCGGTCCTTATTTAGAACCATTCGTGATATTACCTGACGATTATTAAATAGAACCGCATGCGTGATTGAGATTATCGCACGGCGGTTTGTGAATAGAACCGTCTGTGATAATTCCTGATGGTTCTATTTACAAACCGCTCTGGATAGATGACTATCATGACGGTTCTAAAAATACCGTCTGTGATAGGCTTCCCGCGCCACCCGCAGGTCCGGCAATGCCCAACACAGATGGTTCCAAAGGAACCGTCTGTGATGGGGCGTCTACTATAGCCTGTTTTGTAGTAGGCCTAGTTGGTTGCAAATCGTGAGGCAAATTGCAAGTGATCATGAAGAAAGTCACCAATGATGTTGTGACATGTTGCTTCCAGAACTTAAGAGAACATAAAAACAAATTCTGAAAGGTAATGTATTTACTTTTATTTGATTGTTCTACTTTTTTTAGTTAAAATATTTAAGTCATTTTATTCCTTTTTAGGCCACTGAGGTCAGATGATGTAATTTTTAGTTGGTTTCTTCATTTTGGTAAGCACTTTGATCATTACTTCTTTATCATTGTATATTGTCATCGATTGTGTTGAATTATTAATGCTAAAAATTGCCAGACATATTACTATTTAGAACAATGTTGCTTGAAAATTATACATATCTCTACTACTTAAAAATGGTACTTGGTGATCATCCGTCCTCCTCTCCCCCACCCACCCCGTCCGTATGCCACGTGGGCCACTGTGTCCTTACCCTCAGACTCGCATCATCGGACTCCTTCTGAACCACTCACTCGCTACCCATGACTCCCACGCGCCCTTCTCTTGCTTGTTGCTCTAATCGCCACCGCTCCTATCTCGCCCTCTCAGAGTCGTGCCTCGCCTCGCCTCACCCCTACCTCCGCCACTCCTCCCATCTGCGCTGCCACCGCCCCACCCCCTAACGTCGCCGCTATCACACCATCCCGCCCACCCCTACCCCCACCCCCACCCCTACCACATCTGCCCCGCCCCTTAAGCCACCGCTCCTGACGCCATAGCCGCCCGCCCCCACGCTACCACATCCATCCAGCGTCTCCACAACCCTACATTCGTGCCACTCCTCACGCCATCGCCGCCAGCTCCTACCGCCTCCGCCCAGCATCTCCACCGCCCTAGATCCACCCCGCTCCGCCCCTACCACCGTAGGATGAGGGCGCTGAAGGGATACAGGTAGGCTACACTAGCTGGCAATACAAAAATTCTACAACGTAAACCAGGATGCCATACAAGCAAGAGATCATAGATCGTTGCCACCAGATGCGCAGTACAGCGGAAGAAGAGTTGGAGCAACTTGATCCAACGAAGAGCACGTCGATGTAGTGGTCGTAGTCGATCGTCTAGCGTTCCTTGATGTCGATCGTCTCTTGTAGAAACCAATCGTGTTCCTTGCGTAGTTGTGGATCGCCCTCAAGCGCAACAGCAACCGCAGTAGCGCCTCCATGGTATCCACACGTCCGGGGAAGGAACACTGTACGCTGGTGTGCTAGCACCAACTCGCACGGTAGGTCTCTCTCGAGAAGATGGTGGCTAGGGTTTCGTTGGAACTCACGTTCTGTCATATATCTATCCCATAGCCTCAAGCATCTTCTTATATAGTGCCCATGATGGATCCTATCTGAACACGTTTGTTCCAACCCGTTAAGTGCGTGAACCGTTAGGTTCATGTGTAATCGGTTGTGACTTGGAAACTCCTCTCCGATCACGAGTCATTAGTGGCTCCTAGCAGGACATAACGATTCTCGAATACACACGAATTATATCGGACGAACCTTAATACAATATGATCTATAAGTAGGTCCTTATCACTTACGATCAGCTCGTATCCCTATACGACCAGTTCATATATTGTCATGACCAGTCTGTAACTCCTTATGACCAGTTCACGATCAGTAAGTGATTATGTTCGACCAGCCTACGACCAGCTCGTATCTCCATACGACTAGTCAGTATCTGATCAAACTGAAAGAGCTACTCGTGCATTCTCTCTTTGCCTCACGATATCTAGTTGAACTCCAGGTGAGATTTATGTCATCCATGGACTGTTCAATACTTTCTCGATCAAGTGTCGGATAACTTCACGTGGTCGAACACTTCGATCCTCACTAGTGGCATGGCCATGCCCTTTCTTTATCCGACCACATCGAGGGGTCCAGAGATATCTCTCATGTTATGTTAGGAGGGGCAAATCCCATATCCGACCAGTCACATTCCTCCGCATGTTTTATAGTATACCCAAAAGCTACCTTTATAACTACCCAGTTACGGAGTAGCGTTTGGAAGCCCATAAGTGTACTATTACATATGTAGGAAACCATACCGATCTCATGTCTAAGGATTATACATCGTCATTGCTTGAGACCAACTGACGACACATAAAATCATAACAATCCCAACAGTGTCTCAAGGTGGGTCAATCCAACCTCATGTTCTCTAGCATGTGTTCACATTATTGATTTGATATCCCTATATCCATGACCGGTGAAACATGGTCATCAATCAATACAGGTGCTGGTCGATAAGTCATTAGTGTTCCGACCAGGGATACTTTTAGAATGATATCATATAAGTTAAAAGAGCTTCACCAATAAGTCACGTACTTGTTAATCTTTATAACCGATGATTCATTCAAGGAACATAATAATATTTATTCAATAACTCATAAACATAGACGTGATACAATCATCTCCATGATTGCCTCTAAGGCATATCACCAACAGGCGCACGATAGCGGAGGCGTTGGGTATGAAGCAATAGTGATGGTTGTCGACGGTGGCGCACTACGATGTTGCGGGAGAAGATGGTGGGCCTTCCAGTCAGCGTTGTCCCTGCACTTCTCGCCATCTTTGCCCACATAGCCACTGTCGATGAGCAGCATGGTTCGGGTTAGCGGTCAATCTAAAGGTCACCACCGACGACGACAAAGCGCCTTTCCAACCATCCCCAAAGGCTAGCCTTGTGGTTTCGTTCACCAGCACTGCCTCCGCCACCATGCGTCATCCTACCGGGCACCATGATGTGCCTCTCGATTCGTGCACCTATTGGTCACCACGGGCCGCGTGGGATCTGCCCCTCTCACAACATGCTCGTCATAGTCATAGTCCACACGCCTCATTAGTGTCGAACGGTATGTGTCCTCTAATCTCTCTTTGTATCGTGTTGTAATTTCCTATCTCTCTCTCTCTCTCTCTCTTCTCTCTCTCTCTCTTTATCGTGTTGTAATTTCCTACCTCTGATGATATGATCCTAGGTGAAAAAAGAGTCAATTCTTGATGAGATTTCAGGAAATCACTTTGATATTTATAATTATCTTTCTAAAGATGTGGCTATTTGATATGCTGGTGTAGAAGAAGGCCATTTTGGAAGTTTAGCATGATGTGCCAATCAAATCTTGGGAAAGCAAAAGTAAGCAGGCATGTAGTTGATTCTACTATTACATCCCACATCTGTTATGTGCATAGTTCATGCTAGATTGTACACAGAAAAGGGGTGTTTCTTCATTTGATTTTGTTGTTCTTACAAGAGATTTGAGGACCCTCCAGGTTCTAGATTGTACCCAGAAAAGGGGAAAGGGGGTAGTCTGACATTATAGCAAGCAGTACAATGTTAGCCAAGTGATTCTTGGTGCCATACTTGATGCATGCTAGCGCTATTCAATTTTTTTTCCAGCTTATACTTGAATTCTGGATTGTTTTTTTTCATCGAATGGTATTGTCACACTACTACAAAAGAGGTAATACTGGACGCCTCATCACAGACGGTTCTCTAGAAACCATCAGTGTTGTAATTATCATAGACGGCTTTACAATCGCGACCGTCTATGTTAGTAGTGATGGCTAGAACCGTCTGTGATACATCAGCTATCACAACCGATTTTTTTAATAAGAATCGTCTATGATAATTCCTAGACGGTTTTTAACAAGAACTATCTCTGATAATTCATAGACCTCACCGTTGTCAACCACCTGGTCAGCGTCGGCAACCCGGAGGCCTACTTCATCGTCGGCCTCAAGCTTGTCTTCGCTCATCAGGACATGCAGCGCGGCCTCGTGTGCCTCGACCGGGTGGTCATCGCCGGCCACAAGGCCGTGGCCTACGTGCTCGGCCTCCTCCTCTACATGGCCGATGAGGCGCGCGACGTTGGGAAAAACTACATCAGCTAGGTCGATGGCAAACCGGCTGGTGGTGAGTGTGAGACGGCCAAGAGAACCAACCGGGAGTGCAGGCGGTGCTGGAGGCTCGCTGCGGACGCAGTCCGGGAGGCGATGTGGAAGAAGATGGCCGAGTTGTAGGGCTAGGAGTTGGCGCTACCAGAGGATAGCCACCAGTGCACGAGCACTAGTTGCGGAGTGACGGATGGGTGAGGCAACTACGTTGTCTTCTACAGCGACGACTATAGGATTAGGCATGAGTATGCCAAGTTCTTTGCACAGGTGTTGAACTACTTGTCGTAGAATTAGTGGTTTTAGCAAATATTCATATATAATTTCAGTAGTAATAATCATAGTTAAAGCATATTATTGTAAAATTAGCGGTTTTAGCATAGTTTTAGCAAATATTCAGATATAATTCCTTGCCATTTTTGTCAATATTTTTCACTAATTAAATATGACAACTACAAATCAGACTTTGAGCTCAAACTAATGCTTTACTAATATATCAAGAATTATTTGTGATTGCCAACCCTATTTATATTCGGACTCTAGCTAGGGTTTGCCCATGCCCCCCACTCAAATGATTAAGTTTCCTCCCCATGCCCGCCTCCTCCCATCATGTTCGCGTCCCCCTCACCCGTGCGCATTTGGCTCCGCGCATCCCCCCACCCCTTCGCATCTGGCGGCGACGGCCAGTGCGGCGGCTCCCTCCTCCCCGGTGGGAGCTCTTCCTCCCCATCAATGGCTCTTCCTCCCTGGGCGACCTCTTCCTCCCTGGGTGACCTCTTCTTCCCCGGCGCACATGGCTTCTCCCCCGGCGCACACGACTTCTTCCCCGGCGAGGTCAGTCGACATATTCTACCCCATCGTCGGTGTACCCTCATCTGGGGAGTTTCAAACTTGTGCTTGCTCACGAAATTATCTATGATGACATTTTTGAACCATCTGTGATGATATTTTCTGCAGTAGTGGCATGTGCATTGCATATTGGGTCAAAATTCATGTTAGTTTAGATTTCTTTTTATTCCTACTCGAAGTGATTCGGATATAAAATGAAGTTGTGTTGATTTGTTACTGAAAACTCTTCAAGGTGCTTATGTCCTGTGTTGTTTGGAAAAATCAAATTGCATAGCATAAATGTGAGACAAAGTTGCCATTTGTTTATATGAAAACACACAGTCTGACAATCTTTTCCTAATTGCAGAAATTCATTTATTGTGCACTATTTTGGCACATGGGATGAAGCTATACATGAGTGAATCATTGGTGTCGAAGGATTCACTAGATCATATCATGCACTTCAATGTTTCTTTAGGAGATTTCAAAAAAAGGTTGATGCTCCTTTGTCTACATTCGTTATAGATTTTATTTAGCTTGGTAGGACATATTTTCAATTTAAGTAAATGTTACCCTAATGGTGAAATTTTCAATTTAAGTAAATGTTACCCTAACGGTGAAACAAGCTGACTATTCATATCTTAGGAGCTCAACCCCTGAAGCACATAGCAACATGATAGTACAAAAGTAGGTTCTATTTTATTTTATCTACTGCTTGATTATGCATGTGTTGGATTTGTTTAATTTAATCTACTATGTTCTTCTGCTTTCTACATGCTTATTTAAAAAAAATTAGAGACCTAAATGTGTCAGGGAGTAGATCATTTCCGCCATACAAAAGCACTAATGACTCTCGCAAAGAAAATGAAAGAAAAGAACGTACATACTGATTAATTTGGCGGATGTAAAGCACGTCTTTAGTTTTTCCATGCTTACTTTGCACGAAGAAGATAGATAATGGTCGTCTTCTGGATGGTTGCTGGTACATGGACATGTGGAAGTTACTTACTTGGCCATGTCATTATATACCGATGTGCTCAATGCCTCTTTTGGTGTCATGTCATAATATAAAGGAAGAAATGGGAATGGTAGTATTAGAAGCATTCAGGAGGTGTTGTCGGTGTCAGAGCACATCAAAATTCATTTCCACCAACAAGTTTTTTGTTTGTTCAGTGAGGGTCTAAATGATCCCTTGAAACCCCCCTTGGTATTTGGGAAAATTTTCTGCCTCCTTCATATAACAGAATGATGAAAGATAAAATGCTCACACTTCTGTTAATTTTTCTTAAACTCATACTTGTGTATTTTTGGCAAGTTAGCTGCAAAGGGTCTTACTCAAGACTCTTTAATAATTCGTGTTTTATTGTATTGTACAAGTTGTGAGTGCCTGACTGCACTGATAGATCACATAATCATAAATAAAAAAATCCGATGGAAACAGAAGGTGGCCTAAATCTTGCCTATATGTTTTTGTGGGCATGCAAATATTAAATGTTCCCTAAATTTTTTTGAAGTTTGTACATCAGATTTCAGAACTTAAGGCCCCAAAGTGCACTTGAAACACTCCGAGCATTTGAATGGAACACTTGATTGCCACTTGTTGGTTGATGTATGTGATGTTGGCGTGAATTAGTGCAAGGCAGAGGGATCTAAAGTTGTAAAAGTTTCTAAACTCGGTTGCAATTAGCTGGATATAAAAACTTGGTTGTAATGGAATGTAGAAAGTTTTATAGCATGTACCAGCTCCTTCGATTTGTTGTATTGAATGGATAATTTTGTTGTAGTTGAATGAGCCAGTTAATTTTTTTAGAACTAGGATCAGGTTAATGTTGTGTTCAATATATGTGCACAAATTATTATTTTTAAAGGCGTGGCAAGAGAGCTGCCAACACTGCATTAAAGAAGGAATAAAAAGATACAGCTAATCAAATACAAGACCAAGTCCAAGGAAATGAACCCGCAAGCAAAAAAACTAAGCTACCCCGAACACAATCTGAAACATCTTAACCGCCTTCAGCCTCTTGCGGTCCCAAAAACTACTCCACTTCTTACTTTTCTCCTTCCTCTGGTACCCAGAGCTTGCTTTCAAGCTCTAGTCATATGCAGATGTTGCATTCTGGCCGATACGTAAGCTCCCAACTTACTCGCCCCACTCAGAATCCAAGCCCGAGCTTCTTCTTTAATTATTGCAACCAACCCATTAACCTCATTCCTCTGATGCTGAAAAATTATATTATTTCTTTCTTTCCAAATTTGCCACATTGTCAATATTATTAAGGAGCTTTGGCCCTTCCTACTCAATGCCGCTTCTTTCTGCGATCTTTCCAACCACCAGTGTAGAACTGACTCATCTACGTCCTCTTGGGTCGGTAGGATACTGCTGTGTTGTGCCCAAGATGTTATGGCATTCCATACCCGTTTCGTGAAAGTGCAATTTAGGAGCAAATGTCTTGCTGTTTCCGGGTTGTTTGTGCAGAGTGAACACCAAAAATTATTTTGCATGTGCCTTGTAGCTAGAATGTCCGCCATTGGTATCCGTTCTTGAACGGCTAGCCAAACAAAAATTTTATATTTTTGCGGCGCCCGAACATTCCAAAAGAGATTAG
The DNA here is from genome assembly GCA_036346405.1 of Phyllostachys edulis. NCBI lineage: Eukaryota > Viridiplantae > Streptophyta > Magnoliopsida > Poales > Poaceae > Phyllostachys > Phyllostachys edulis. The sequence goes on along the minus strand of CM070561.1, from coordinate 52,834,364 downwards.
CGTAAGGCTTCTCAATGGATCCCCAGAAATGAGCCTGATATGCTGATTTGGTCGTATATGTACCTGTTGCGGTCCATTTCCAAGTGATGTCATCTGGTGTTTCCGGTGAGAGTGTGACCTGTGCCACTTTGACAAACAAACGTATGAATTCTGGGATATGGAACGCTGTGATCTTTCATCTCAAGTCTGCGATCCAAGTATTTCCTAAAAGTGCCTCTCTCACTGTCCTGTTCTTCCTGGCCGCAATATGATACAGGTTAGGGGCCTCCTCCTTGAAGGGTGTACGCCCCAGCCAGGCATCCTTCCAAAAACTTGCCTTGTCCCGGTTTCCAAATTATTGAATGGATCAGTTTGTGAATGGATTCTTTTTTGTGTTGTATGCATGAACCAACAAGTGCAGTACACAACTATCTTGACGATGCTTTGTTAAGACCAGGAAGATCCTACTTAAAGTTCCATATCTAAAACTGTTCAAAGTAGTTGAAAGAGCAAATGTGCTCTTAACTTATCCTGGTCCTAATCTGACAAATGAGAGCCAATTGTAAACAGGTCACACAACACTAATACAAGGTCTAAAATCACTGTAAATGTTGATGAACAGGAAAGCAAAGAAATGATATAAGCACTTCATTTCCTTCTTTCTTTTCAGGTACCTTCTTACAGTTAGGAAGACAAATTGTTAACAAGTATCCATTCCTATTTAACTGAATTTGGTATAAGAATTAAGCATTTAACCAAATCAAGCTCTGAATCTGCCAAGAGACCACCATATCTCTTTGAAGCGACACATATCTCTCGGTCATTTCATCAACCTTCCAATAAATCCTTCAGCTTTTATTGAAGAGTGCCGCATTACAAAATTAAAGGTAATTTTAAGTTTGAGTTCATGAAAAACTATGCGCAATTTGTATGCTTCGATGAAATGACTTGAAAATTCGATGATTGCATATTCGAGTGAATAGCATTCTTCAGACACGGTTAAAATGCATTACATACTAAAATTTTGGTACAAGTATGAGTTTTCGTTGCAACGCACGGGCACATGACTAGTAGTCATATGTATGGTGAAGTGGTGAATCCTGATCATTTTTGTTCTAGTTCCACCTTGCATATACCGTCCATCTTTCCCATACGGCGGGCACGCATGTTTTATCTTATGCTCAAATTGGTCTTCAAACAAAAAATTGCTCAAATTGAATCAGGTTGCTCTCAAGCCCATAACCCCACAAAAGTTCAAAGATAGTGCCTTTATTATCGAATTACTGTATTCAACCTCAGAAATTTGTTAGGTTGTATCATCAACTCAATCAACGCATTGATTTAAAAGTTGGGACAGATAAAAAATAGTCTTACAATCATAAAGGTGCTTTGACCACTTAAAATGCCGATAAAACCGTCTTACAACCAAAGGTGCTTCAACCATTTAGAAGGAAGTGGATCCTCTGCATGGGCTAAAGGAGAAGCGCAGTGACATGCATTATATCCTTCTTTTCACCTAGATCAAGGGTCACAGAATCAAGAAAACAACAAAGTCGCTACAGTGTACCTGCTATAGTAAATATTCACTCTTTCTTGCTGCAGTGCTGCTGCCGAGTACTATTCATGCAACCAAAAGTCGCTATTTACACGGTGATCCTCTCTAGTCAACAGAGGATCTAGATCCCATTTATTATCTTATTAAAGCATAGTCAAAAGAAGCCACCACATTCGCTCTAAGGGCTAGAAATCCTCATGTTAATCAGTGGAAAAAGACAAAGATCCACACTGTCATTCGTGTCGGGTCCAGATTATAACAGTCTAGATTAAAACAAAGAGTCCATATCAAGTACAATAAAACTAAAATTTGGAATAAAAGATAAAATAAAATCCGCAATTTGATTTCCATACAATTACTAAGTAAAAGAGTCCATGTCAAGTACAATAAAAGCGAAATTAGTAATAAAAATATAATTAGCAATTTGATTTCCATACTAATTCCTAAGAAAATCCTTAAATAATTATAACTCATAATAAAAAATTTAAAAATGCCAATTAGATTTTTATCTGAAATCCATCAAAAATAATGAGAAATTGAATAGAAATTAAAATAAAATTAGCAATTTGATTTCAATAAAAATTCCAAATTAAAAATCCTAAAATAATTGTAATTAGGAATAAAAATTAAATACAAATTAGCAATTGGATTCTTATACAATTCCTAAAAAATAACTGAAATTCAAAATAAAAATAAAGGAGCATTAGCAATTTGATTTCAATACAAATTCCAAAGTAAAATCCCAAAATAAATGTAATTTGGAATAAAAATTTTAAAAAAAATTAGCAATTGGATTAGTATATGAATTCCAAGAAAAATAAGTAAAATTTGGAATAAAAAATAAAGGAAAATTTTCAATTTGATTTCCATACAAATTCCAAACTAAAATCTCGAATAACTTAAATAAATTTAGAAATTTGATTTGTATACAAACTCCCATAAAATATTTGTATAATGGAAACTTTGAATAAAAATAAATGTTATAACAAGGATAGCAAAAATGTTGTCGGAAGAAACACAAAAGAAGCCACCACGTTTGCTCTGAAGGGCTAGATATTCCAACGTTAATCGAAGCAAAATGAGAAAGATCTACAACGCTCATCTTGGTGGGTCCAGATTATAACAGTCTAGATTGAAAGGAGTATGTGTCAAGTACAATAAAACTAAAATTTAGAATATAGAATAAAATAAAATTAGCAATTTGATTTCGATACAAATTCCAAGGTAAAATCCCTAAATAACTGTATTTCAGAATAAAAATTAGTAATTGTATTTGTATACCAAGTCCAAGAAAAAATAATTGAAATTTGGAATAAAAAATAAAAGAAAATTTACAATTTGGTTTCCATACGAATTCCAAAGTAAAATCCTAAATAAATAAAATTAGCAATTTGATTAAAATACGAATTCCAATAAAAAAGTAACTGAAATTTTGAATACACAAGGCAGGTAGGGGCCATGCCCCCCCTGGTTGGTGTACCCTATTTCTACACAAGAATTCACAATGTAATGTAGTGAAATTTTTTCATTTGGCCCATAAATGATTCACCTCTTGCTATTAGGCTCCCATAGTGGAAATGTTTTGGCTCCGCCACTTCTCGCGACAGACTCTCTTCCCTTGCTTTGATTGAGCAGAAGCACAACTAAAGGACAAGCTCTAGCTGGCCTCTCGATGTTACTCCTATGGCTGCATGCACAGCTCCCACATGCCTGGCACTCCAGCTGCATGACACTGATTAGCTTTGTCGATGAAGGTTGTGTTGCGAGGCGATGGGATCCAGCGAGGCAACCTCGACGATTCTACAGGATCCAAACGAGGCGGCCTCTACGATGATCTAATTTAATTTGGTGCTAATCATTTGATTTCTTCCCTATTAATCATAAATTTCATCTAATCCATTGCGTGGTGACTACTTCCTCCCACGAGGCATTTGATTTTGAGCACCTCGCGTGTGCAACGCTGTGTTGGTACAAGGACACATGAGGGACAACAATGTGTAGCAAGGGCGTTCTTGAAATCTTCGAGGATTGATCGGCACTGTGACACACTTTCGTTGCTCCGGTTCGATATTTTGTCTGTCCTAGAACGCAACCAAAGGCAAAAACAAACCGTCTAGACCCATCACCCTCAATGGAAAAGTGAGCTGCAAGCAAGAGTAGCAACTAAGAGAAAAAGCCCGTGTGACCACATCTGAGGAAGGTCATGCAAGCTAGAGCAAGAAGCATGGCAACGGAAGAGGCAGCTTGCTGTCCGGCTAACCAGAGTTGACAGAGTGGCTAAGAAGCCATGGAAGCAGTCGAACGACAACAACAAAGGGGTACATATGTAGGATCTCACGTGCTCTGATAGAGGCTGAGTACACTTTTGCAGGTGTGATTACACACGGAAAATAGCTGAGATAATTGCATGAAGATGTAGTTTGGTTGCCTCGACATTCATCATCAAGCAAGACAAGAAAGAGGTGACATACATAAGAATGGAAGAGGTGGCAAGGAATATTTCGTGGAAATCAGGAATATTCACAAATTAGTTTTAGTCCATGCTCTTCCATTCCTTCAAAAGTCAACATATTTGAGTGTTTCTACTCTTTCCTTTATATATATACAGAATCCAATTGAATTGTTAGTTTTACAATAGTAATTATAAAAGTACCAAACAATGATATAGTGCTATTAGACCACCTCCTTTCCTTTTTTTCAAAATTTATTACAAACTGTGTCTTCCAGAGATATAAATGTTTCCTAGAACGAAGTTTGTTAGATAGATTTGATCTTCACTGTATTGTTATCATTTTAATGAAAACAACTGCTATGAAGGCTAGCCGCGTAATTGCATGGCTTTCAAGGGCTATAAATTCTCACGTTAATTGGTGAAAAAAGAGAAAGATCGACACCATCAATTGTTGTGGGTCCAGATTATAATGGTCTAAATTAAAAAAAAAAGAGTTGAGGTCAAATACAATCCAGAAATAACTGAAATTCATGATTAAAAAATAAAATAAAATTAGAAATTTGATTTCCATACAAATTCCCAAGTAAAATCCCAAAATAAATATAACACAGAATAAAAATTGAACAAAAATTAGCAATTGTATTTGCATACGAACTCAAATACAAAATAACTTAAATTTTGTGTAAGAATAAAAGTTATAACAATGATAGCATTAATGATGTTGGAGGAGACCATGAAAGAGTGTAATTACAAGAAAATATTAACCCACAGAGAAGCAAAGTAATGATGTGGCGGCAGCAGAGATGAGGACAATATCATGCTGCTTGCCGAAACTATTGAAGAGAAATGCCAGAGTTGAAGGAGCCAAGGGCCATGACGACAAGTGGTGTCAATGTTGTTGAAAAAGTCAGTGTCCAAATAAGCTCGATGATGGGGAAACCCTAGTAGAGAGGAGATTAAGCTTTGCATTGAAGATGAGTTATAGACGATATGGGATCATTGGGTAGCTAGGAGTGTGCCATCATTGATGAGGGGCACAACATCACCGATGATGGCAAAAAGATTCTCCGTATAGTTAGACAATGACTAAAGCATATTTGCCGATATCAGTGAAGATGGGAGGTCACTGCGGTTAGTGAGGAAGTCACATCGTTGAGTTGGCTAATGTTGAAGAAGAGGAGTGATGAGCAGCCATAGGGAATAGACTTAGGGCCACCGAAGAATGTGATGAGTGTCCCAGCAAGGATTGGCGACCGTTGCACATGTATGGGTGTTGATGTCGCAACGGTCAGCATTAAGCAATAATTGGAGAGAAGTAGAAGATAGCTATGTGGTAGAGCTCTGTATTGGAAGGGCTAACAGTTGAACGAGATCGATCAAAATTGGGCTTGTTGTTAGAGGTTGAAGTAAAAAAGATGTGGCGACGAGAAGAGATAGAAGACACACGGTTTGTCTAGGGCAGCCGACGTGTGAGAGAAGAAAATAAGTTCAAGGTAGGTCACCCATGGTGCAACGGTGTATGTGTAAGCAAGGTACTCTAATCAACGTATTTCTTGAGATTAAATAGAGGTACATGTGCATGCACACATTTTAAAAAGAGTAATTAATGGAGGAAAAATAGGAGCATACATTCTAAGAACTCAAACAACTTATTATTCTCAATTATTTCTTCCATTAAAGCGTGTACTTCCTTTATGCTTCTCAAATTGTATTTTCCTTCGAGCTTCTACTGTCATTTCCAATATTTATTATATCTTAAAAATCTAAATAGTTTACAAAATACATAAATATATTCTCAAACATCTAAATTATATCATAAATTTTGAAATAAATCTAGTTACACAAATGTACGGGGCATTCCGCTAGTTTAGAAAGTAAGCAATAGTGTCATGTGCTACAATCCTTTTTCATGCCAACATACTACTCGATTCGTGTTAGCTGTCGAGGCGCTAACACTAACAGCTCCTAAACATCAATAAAACATGATGTATTTGCACGTTGATCGGATGAATAAAAATAGCATATCAGCCAAGCACAGTTAGAAGTGCTTACGTATTCGGTGCCGACATTTTTTGTGCAGGTAATCCTCCCTCGGAAAACTGAGATGCACGGCCGCCGTACCTCCAGATCATCTGACACTGACATGACATTCGCACACAACATTTGTAGTGTACCGTGTACGGTAGAGTGGAACACACAGCAATTTCAATAAATACCGTAGACCGACGCTACGCTACACGCACTGCAGGAATCCAAATTTTTTGCTAATCGAGCGAGTTTTGGTATCGTATTTGTAGATATAATGTCATGCGTCAACACGGGAGAGGTCACCATGTGGCGCTGGTGCACACTCACCGTGTGTCTACGACACCCTAGCCGCCGCGTGTCCTCACCGACCCGTGCACCGCCACGTCATGCCCATGGCGCACGGTGGCCATGCGCCCAGCCCGTTGGCGCATGGCCACCATACGCCAACCAATTAGGTAGGTGATTAGTAGTTAGGTTAGTTAGGGTCTGAAATTTGGAGGAATTTTAAAATATATCAAATGAGTTCAAAAAATTATAATTTTTTTGGAGCCTCATGACACTGTGTACTTGTTTGTGTAAATTTTTCAAAATTTTATTTGTTCAGAATTTTTATCGCTATTTCGTATAAGTGTCCTGCTCGTACGAATCAATAAATGTAGAAAATAAGCTCGAAAAATTATGAATTTTATTTTGAATGCTCCTCACGCAGTGGACTTAATTGTGTAATATTTTGGCAATTTTATATGTGTTCTGGTATTGTCTCGAAAATTTAGGATTTAGGTCACAAAAATTTTGATTTTAGATTTCGGAAATTAGGGTTTCATGATTTTATGTAACTTGAAATGTTAAAAAAAACTACATTGCAACTCCATTGGAGATGTTGATATACAATATGGCGCTGGAGTACACACGTAACAACTAAAATACGCATACAAATATAGTCAGACAAAATCGCATAAAACGTGATACTATATGGCTCACTCGTCTGAGTCACTACTCTCTGCCTGTTGCGGCTGTGTCCACGTGCGTGGCCTTGTTTTGCACTGAGCATGACCCGTGGAATACGTCTACCGGTCCGGAGAATGCGTGTCAGTTCGGAGGGGGTACAGAGATCGTTGAGGCGGAGGTGGACCAGTAGGTTGACTCTCGAGCAGAGTCTAGTAGGCATATATATCGTCATGATGAGCCATGCCGACCTGGGGGACACCTCCAAAGAATTCATCCACGATGGTGGCTATAAAACCACTCTGGGGGTACAATGCCTACAACTCCGGCTGCGCGGATGAGCTCTAGCCTTGGACGTACAGGGTTCCCGCATACCCGGAGGAGCTCTGCCCTTGAACGTACGGTGGGGCAGCGAACCCGGAGGAGCTTTGCCCTTGAACGTACGGTGGGGCAGCGAACCCGGAGGAGCTCTGCCCTGCGTACGCTAGAAACCCTGGCTGCCATTGTCCGTACCCTGGCGCCATGTACTGCTCCCTGGCAGTAGCTAGGAGGCCCGTATTCTCGTCATCAGTCGACGTGAACTGGCCGTCACCCCCACAACCAACTGAAGGCTGCAAGACGGAACGATGTTAGTACAAATAAACACTCTGGACGTAAACTAAGAACCTCGTACTCCCGGATGTACAATGCAGATGACCGAGGGGGACCGCCAGTCTGTGTACTGGGTCTGGATGATAGAAGTGATTCATCCCGACGGACCTACGACGGGAGAACGACATGATGTTGGCGGAACGTAAGGCATAACTAAAAAAACTGAACGTAGATTTGTACATAGCGACTTACCTCCGCGCCGACCTGGCCCGCATATGACTGACGCAGAACGCTACGACGCCTGCCGGACTCGCTAGGTCGTGGTGACCTAGCTGGTGAGCACGGGCCCGATGCGCAGGACGTCGTCCGTCGAACGACCGCAACTCAAGTTCTTTATTATCTTCTTCATCTCCGTCGAGATGTGCTTTAAAGAATTTTTATATCATGATGGGGTTCTATCTGGGCTACGGAAGTCATCCTCCGACGCGCTATGGACACGACACGCCCGCTCCAACTATAGTGACATACGTAACAGGTTCATTAACAAAGAGTACAAATATCATCAACAACCAGACGAGAGGTTGTAAGTGTCTTACGGTGTCGTCACACCGTGAAGCGCTGTGACGGTCGTACGTGCGGCGGAGGCTCTCGTGGTGCGTCTGTGATGTCACCAGGTTAGGACGCTCCGGTGGAGGAATGGTAAATCTTACGTGCATTCATGGCACGTACCACTTCAAGTACGCACCGTACATCTCAAGGTCGTACAGACGCGTCTCATTCCAGACATCCATGTGCGCCTTGTTCGTCTATGCCGTAGTCCACTGCTACTGGTGTATTCGCCAGTCCTGAATATGCCCACCCGCCCTCGATTGCCTGCATTGCCGGAAGGATTGATGTTAGAAAGGAAGACATAAGGATTGCAAACATTACTCGGATGAACTTTGACTCACAGGTGTATGGCTCGCTCTAGAAGCCTGCCGTCCGAGGGTGCACGAACTGATACTGACCAAACTGTCGCATTACTTGCTGCAGTGCATAAGGCTCCACCATATGTGCGAACACCAGGTGGCAGGTCATCATCCACAGTCCTACGTCTTAGATGCATTGCACGGGCAGCCTGTGCGGCGCTACCGTGTGTAGGAAATCATTCTACTATGGACACTAGATGATGTCGCTCTCGTGCAACGACTCGAACTCGTCGTGGTACAACGAGTAGCACCTCGTCGGTCTTCCGTTGGCCCAACGCAAACTGGCAGCAGTCCACTGTAAGCCCATGGTGGGCCTGTCTACCTGGTCATGCGGAACGGGGTACGGGTGCGCCGCTATCTCGATGGTCGATCGCCAGCAGGAAGTGCTCCCAACTCCACAGTTGCGAGAGCACGAGCGAGATGACGAGATGGTACCAAAGAAGATGCCACGCATGGCCACACAACCCGATATGTGGCGCAAAGGGCTACCGATCCCCGGTATCTTGAGGCATCGGCCCAGCCTCCGCGTCAACCAAAGACTCGGCGACGCGGATGAAGCTAGGGTTCAAAGAATCGCCCTTTGTGGTTGAAAATAGGACCCAACCAAAGAGCTGGAGAAGGTAAGCAAGGAGGTGCGTCCTAACGACCTCGTGAGGTGTACCCTATGGGCATTCGTTGAGCGCCTCGGCTAAGCCCGGGACGCCACGCACCTCCGGGACGAGTTTGGTGAACATTGCTCCACTGCCTTCTAGTCCGCACTCGGAGGGCCCGGAACAAGCAGCTCACCCCGGATCGGGAGACCGGTCAAGAACGAGATGACCTACAGGGTGACCGTCATCTCACCCCACCGAAAGTGGAAGGTGTGCGTAGTTTTCCTAAGGTGTTAAGTTACATGATAAGATAGCTTAATTAGATTATGCTCCTCTGTTTACGACCAAACTAACATTACAAATTAATGTACACTACTTTATTAATTAATTACTACTAATTATTTCGTAACTAATAAACACTGTTACTTTATTAATTAATTACTACTAATTATTTCGTAACTAATAAACACTGTAAATTATAAATTACGACCAAACTACCTGGGAACAACGACGGTTAATAATGCTGAAATGTTTCCAAAAATATAATCGACAGAGCAAGAGAGCGAGCGACTGTGAAATAAAATGAACGAGCGGAAGAGCGAGCGAGTGACTACGAAATGAAATGAACAAGCGGAAGAACGAGCAAGCGACTGCGAAATGAAATCGCGCTCGCTCCCTCTAATTTATATCCGCTGCAAAGGGAATCCTTATCCCGCGCACGCTAATTAAGCCATGCATTTCGGAGGACAAAGATTTGATGGATGAGACAATGAGGTGATGGGACGACGAGTGATTGATGCTTTCGGTGGAAAAGTAAGGTAAAATGGAGGGAGGGTCTCATTCAGATGTTTGGACAATCAACACATGGCATGATTTTCTATTGATTCATATGAATATGACACTTATATGAAATAGCGATAAAAATTCTGAATAAATAAAATTATGAAAAATTTACACAAGCAAGTACACAGTGTCGGAATGCTCCACAAAAAATTTCATAATTTTTTGAACTTATTTGTTATATTTTAAAATTTCTATAAATTTCAGTCTAACTATAACCCTAACTCTAACTAACCTAACTAACTTAACTAACTAACTAATTAACCCTAATTAGCGCCACATGGCAAAGGGAGAAGGACCGGCGCATGGCCACCCTGCGCCAGTGGTTGGTGGCGACTCGGCTGGCAGGCTGGCGAACACGCGGCGATGGGGCGATTTTGGCGTACGGTGGTTATGCGCCAACGTCACGTGACGTGATTTTGTGCATTGGCGCATGAAGACCGTACATCTATAGTGATATTTTTGTAAATACGTTTTCATCTTAATCAAATACTCGAACAAAAAGTGCTGTATCTGCCATTTTCTCAGGAATCCTTGGGCTCGCTCTCCATCGAGCGACAGTCACAAGCTAGCGACGAGCGCGTCGTCCTCGTTCCTATCGCCCCGTGCGCCCGGTCCACCACCGCCTCACCGCTCTCGCTCGCTACATACGAGTATCCCACTAGTGGCCACCGCGCCACCAGCCCATGTCGTCCATATAAACCCCACCCATATCGGCGGCGGCGGCCGAATCTCAAAGCAACCGCCGCCGCCCCCGCCCCATGCTGCACTGCCACACGCCACCGCAATGCCGCCCCGCGCCGGGTGCGCCGCGGCGGCACGAGCCGGGGCACCCCGCGGTGGTGCGCTGCGCGCGGGGCTTGCAGCTGTCCGGGCTCGAGGCGTCGCCGGCGCAGGTCGCGGCTGGCGGCGGCGGCGGAGGAGAGCGGCGGAGCTTGGCGGAGCGGCTGCGGCTGGGGAGCCTCCTGGAGGACGGGCTGTCCTACAAGGAGAGCTTCATCGTGCGGTGCTACGAGGTGGGCATCAACAAGACGGCCACCGTCGAGACCATCGCCAACCTCCTCCAGGTACGCTCGTCGTGGACTCCTCTGAGCTTGCCGAGACTGGATTTTTTAGGCCGGATTCGTGCTCTCCGTGGCTCGATTTGAGGCGGGCTCTTGGATTACGAAATGGATGCCGTCTCCCAGGGTTTTGGGGGAATAAAAGCGGGACCTTTTGTTCTTTGTTGGATTCGGGGGTTTGGATCTGAATTTAGAAAGCTCCAAACTCGTGGTGGAATCCGAGCTCCTCTGCTGTGCCGCGGTTAGATTTAGCGAGAGGAATTTGTAGTAATTTTGCTCAAATCTGCGAGAATTGTCCTTTGCATGAGTTGAGCTAGAGCTTGAAAAAGTTAGTTGTCTCTGAGAGAGAGAGAGAGAGAGAGAGAGAGTTAGTTGTCCTAGTCTTTTTCTAGTCAGTGTCTTTTTGCTTCTGTTTATATCTTGTTGCAAGTGACTAATCTGCATGGATATTGTGGAAATCCTGTGCCCACGATATCGCCCTCAGAATTTTGCTCCCGGTGTGCGTGCAATGCATCCATAAATGGCACCAAATGGGCATTACTTTGCTGACTTCTCCTTATCCAGGGATAAGTAAAGCTAGAGTTCTTGAAATCCTATGCTTAAGGATCTAATAGGGAGTGCCAATGTGCATTGTGGATCAAGTATGTTTAAGTAATTATGTGTGCTGGGAAGAATGCGCGTGTGGCTGTTACCAAATCTTGTGAATGTGCTCTCTTTGGCGTTTAATCATGCCATTATAAGTGCGCTAACAAATGAAATTGTAATTGGGTATAGATCCCCTGGAGGTAGCTACGGTGGAATTTGGTTGTTTCAATGCAATCTCGTTCACTGGTTTGCAATCTTCAGTTAAAAATTAAACCCCCATCAAATGGAACTTTTTTTCTTCTAAAAACTTCTGAACTCCTGATCATTGGATTTGAGATGGATGCTCCCCGTACATTCGGAACCAATAGAAATGACAAGCGTTTCCACTTCTATTAACTCGTGTGTTAGTTACCAGCATTGGTTTTATTTATATCAAGGTATACTGTCCAGAAGTGTCTCATCATTTTGTTTCTTGTATGAATTGTTTATGATAAACTTTCTTGTAAATGCAGGAGGTAGGGTGTAACCATGCACAAAGTGTTGGGTTCTCCACCAATGGTTTTGCCACAACTACGACAATGAGAAAACTTGGGCTTATTTGGGTGACGAACCGAATGCACATTGAGATCTACAAGTACCCAGCCTGGTAAATTTGCAGGATCATGTTGAACTTTGTTCCCACCCTTGTTCTTCTTTTATCATGATTTAATTCTGACTAGTAATTCTGCTACTTTTAGGGGTGATGTTGTTGAGATTGAAACATGGTGCCAAGCTGATGGAAGGATTGGTACTCGACGTGATTGGATTCTTAAGGATCTGGCTAATGGTGAAGTTATTGGAAGAGCTACCAGGTACTTACTGCTCAAGTATAAAGCTTGATATTTTTTTTCTATTCGAAGCAGTTCTCATGCTTGCATTCACATTTAGAACCATATTTGTGCGTACCGGAAAAAACAAAAGGGGACAGTTAGTCATTTCATACCTGTTTTAAGTTTTAACTAAATATCTCTCACCTTTTTAATCTTCATCCCCACATTGTTATCATACCTCCTCTTCTCCAAGCAAATCCAGTGAAGGTAAGTGTTATAAGATAGGTTAAAATCAGGTACTAAATTGTTAGCAATCTCAAAAGAAAATGTGTGTCAAGAATCAAAATGTGTAGACTTATGCCCAATGGTCCTTTGAATGGTACTTGCCGTATACTTGACTTAATGTGGTACATATTCGTTGCTTGTTTACCTGTAATTGATAGCAGCCCTAATCATCCGTGCTTAAGAAGGGAGATCAGCTAATGGGGTTTTCTTTAGCAGAGCAACATATGATTACAAAACTGGAGCTTAATAGTTAGTACTGGGCTTGTCTGTTTTCTTCTGATGGACAATTATAGATCTTTTGTTACTGTGTACAGTATAAGTAACAAAGTCGTATCATTTGTTTGTCCAGCAAGTGGGTCATGATGAACCAAAATACACGCAGACTTCAAAGAGTCAGTGATGAAGTCAGGGATGAGGTTTTTGTCCACTGTCCAAAGACTCCAAGGTAAATTGATACTCATTTGGCTTTCCGTAATTCTGCATATACATGCATTTTTTTCTCTGCTTGATACCCCATTCATACAGCCCAGGCAATGAAGTGGTCAAATGGCTATGTTTTTTTAGGCTTCAACTGAGCTCAGATTCCCTTTTTACACTTCAACTGGGCTTTGTTAAACACACTTACCTGTAGCATTTAGTACATTGGGTAAATATGTACTGGCCAATCACAAATAATTATTTGGTAGTCATGAAGATTGTACATGTAGTCTCACATGATTGTTGCAGTAGACATAATGGTTGTAACAACTTACCATTGTGCAGATTAGCATTCCCTGAGGAAAATAATGGTAGTTTGAAGAAGATTCCAATTCTTACGGATCCTGCACAGTACTCAAGGCTAGGGCTAGTGGTTAGTTCTTCTCCCCTTCATAAATAGTTCGTATGCTCGTCATTTCAACAACTCTAATGCTGACAGACCTTATTTTGTGAATTGCAGCCAAGAAGAGCTGATCTGGACATGAACCAACATGTCAATAATGTCACTTACATTGGTTGGGTCCTCGAAGTAAGTGTTCCACCAGCCTTTTTTACTGTAACTATCAGTTGACCATTCTTGTTTTGTGATATAGCCTTCCCTCCCTTCTAATCTTGCTTTTGAACCTTTATGTATTCAGGGGTAGATAATTTGAGTAGTTTACAATCACTTACTCCTTAATATTATTGTTTTTCCTTGATGGAAATTGTCGTCATTGTTGATTTGTGATAGTTTCTAAAAGTTTTCCTTCCAAATGGCAGAGTATACCTCAAGATATTATTGATACGCATGAGTTGCAAACGATCACTCTTGACTACAGAAGAGAATGCCAGCACAATGACATAGTCGATTCACTTACTTATATAGAGGAAGGAGAGGAGAAAAGTATGAATGGATCTGCGTCTGCGACACCGCAACTAGAAGAGCAGCGTCAATTCTTGCACTGCTTGAGATTTGCTGGGACTGGGGATGAGATCAACCGTGGCCGCACTGTGTGGAGGAAGCTAGCTAGATAAAAGATTATTTATATTGCTCAAATGTATTCTGCTCTCCCATTTGTTTTACCATTTTCCTCTTTGCGGCTGGCTTAGCATCTTCAGAGAATCGATTGTACCACAAATTTTGTGATGAATACCTTTGCAACCTGTGTAACAATGCCAATTTGTGACATTCGTTGGACCTCAGCTGGGGTTGTGCGTCGTTAACTTTCATTCATTTTGGACTAGTGGAAAATGTTATGCAATCTGTCCGCAGCTCCTTTGTGTCCACAAGCGATTCCATGCAATAGTATGCAAATCTCTTCCTACCAAAATATTGAATTCTAATTTTTGTCCATTTCATGGTTACAGCAACTATATCATAATATTAAAGGTCCGTCTCATGGTCATATTGCTAAGTGCGGGCCTTTTTTCTGGTTGCCTTGTGATAATTGATGCAGAACAGAGCATTGAGGTTGGTCCTATAATCTGCTTCTTCATGTCTTCAGTATGGGATAGTTCACTCGATCCACATGTATTACTAACCTTAAAGGCCGAAGGAAAGGAGCACCTTAAAGGCCGAAGGAAAGGAGCTCCTCCTGCGTGGTACACGTCATCAGAAATGTTTGGGCTGTCGGATCGTGATCGGACGGTCCATGTCACATGTAGAGGTAGCCACGTCAGCCACGCCATCAAAAATATTTTGGTCATCGGATCGTCATCGGATGGCCGATATCGTGTGCAGAAGCTCCTAGGTGGCGGAAAACCCTAAATCATTACCTATCTCTCTCCCGTCTCCTCGCTTGCTCGATCCTGCACCGCTACTCCTCGCCTCTGCCTCCCGTCCCCTTCCTCTCCCTCCTCCGCCGCCCCTCTCCACCGGCGTCGCCGCTCCCTCCCTCCTCCCTTGTCGCCCCCTCGATCTCCCTCCCCAAGCGCTGCCTCAATGCCTCCCATCCCGTCCATCCCATTGTCTTGCATCCTCAGCTGCCGCTCCTCCCTCTAGCGCTGCCTCGGCGCCTCCCATCCCGTCCATCCCATCGCCATGCATCCTTCGCCGCCACTCCTCCCTCCAGCATCGCCGCGCCCTCCCTCTCCCTCCTCCCTAATCATCACTCCACCACTGCTCTCCTCTTACTCTCTGCCTCCCGTCCCTTCCTCCGCTGTCACTCCTCCCTCCAGCGCCGCCACGCCCTTCCTCTCCCTCCTCCTAGATCCCTACTCCACTGCCGCTCTCCTCTTCCCTTTCGCCTCGCGTCCCTTATTCTACCACCACTTCTTCGTCCAACGCTGCCATACCCTCTCTCTCTCTCCTCCCTGATCCCCGTTCCATCCATATCCTTCTCGCGCTGGCTCGAGCCCCGCACTGCACAGCCTCGCCCCTCTCCCTCTCCGTCTCCTGTTCCCCTCCCTCTCCCTTCTCCGCCTCCCTCCATCTGCACCCTAGGGTCCGGCACCAACAAGGATGAGATCGACCTCATCCGCCGTGAGTTCAAGGATGCTAGGCACGGCTACTTCAGCATCGTCGTTGCCATGAAGGGGACACGCCCAAGACAAACTCGCAAGGTCTTGATTGCTCTTCCCATCTGCCTTATCCTTCTTGCTTTAGTATGACAAAAAAAGGTCTTTCCAATTGGTGCATGGGTCTACTTCGCTGATTTTAGGCATCTACGTCAACAAGAGGGCTAGCTCCAGATCGGCGCGTGCTCTCTTCGATCCGTCATGAGTTTGAAGATGCTATGTGTCTGTCGTTGTCAAGGACATGTCCAACCTAAAGCGCTTTTTAGTCAAAATGGTACCTTTTATTTTGTCCTTAATTGTATTATGCTTTAATGCGCCGTATGAAATACATGAAGGCAAGCATTGCATTTTGATATTTGCTATATAATTATATGGGTAGTGAGGTCCATGTGCTTTGAAAAAAATCCAACCTGGTTTCTAGTTTACAGTGAGAAATTAACTAGAGCCATTTCCTACCACGCATTGTTATTCAAAATATGTATTTCTGGTTTGCTTTAGCCTTCATGCCATGACAAATAGTTTGTTCTCACACTGGGAGATGCAGCGATTTATGTTTTCCCATCGGCCAATGTGTAAAGTGTTGTGGTACTCCATATTCAATCTGCCAAATTCTGTTATTGTCTCCTGTCATGTACTTCATTTGATCATTGACACATGTGCGACCAACATTTGTCTGTAACTTTGTGTTCCTGGTGGGAGGGAAAGGCGAGAAGGTGTTCCATCTACAATGATTATTATATCTGTTGAACCCGAAAGCGAAGGATCCTATATTCTCTGTGTTTCATACACTAGTCCAGGAGCAGCTAGTGTACACAGTCAAACAAAAGTGGATAGCATAACCATAAAACACCATTCATTGATAATAATTAAAGTTTATTACAAAAGGGGCATAAAGCAAATAAATAAAATACAGCGGAAGCAACTTAAGAAGGTAGACCACATGATTCGCTATAGACAATTGTCTAGGGGGCGCAGCCTAGTCGTCCAAGTTCTCATCATCCTCATAGTATTCTTCTCCTGCTTAACAATTTATTAAGCAAGGTGAGCACAAACAACCGTGCTCCGCAAGTTACACCTAGTAACAGAATTATAATGCATGCAGGGATATATCAAAGAAATGCTTATAAGGTTGAATTTTGCATAAAGCGATGTTTTCTTTAAATACTGGTACTAAGTCCCAAAGCAGTTATTCTATAACTAAAACTCATTTTCTAAATCTCAAGTTTTATAGTGAGATAACATTCATCAACGAGTGGTGAAGGATACCTTCCTATCACATGGTAAACCACCTAATTTTTCGATTAGATAAACTATCCAAAATCACTTGATAAAGTTTTTTGAAAACAAAACCAAAGTCTAACTTGGAGTGGCTTCGCTAGCATATCCATAACCGTGGACACGGCTATTCAAATAGTTTTACACTCTGCAGAGGTTGTACCACTTTACCCACAAGAGATAATCATCTTATAATGTCAAACATGACACGCTTCCAAAGACGTGCAACTAAGTGATTATCACAAGGCCTTTACAATATGACATTCCAATTGTAGTTATGCCTGCTAAGGTTTCACTTTCTTTGGATAGAAACCCACCAGATTTAAGCCCCCTCTTGTGCCATGCTGGAATATATAAAAGTAGGTCACTCAGATACTCACACAACCGAATGGCACAACCACGGTGAAATGTTGCAACTTATTTAGCCAGGTTCTGCCCACACAGAACTTATGGTAGTACGGTGGGGCTTAGCAAGATGCGGTTCGAAGACCGATCCTTAACTGACTTGGGCAACATTCTAAAATAACCCCTGGGCCTCGATCATAGAAATGACTCGATCCCGTGCATCAACGTGTACTATCCAAACATCCATTTCGCCCAAGTCCAGACCAATTTTCATTTTATTTACCGAGTCAAATCATTTTGTAAATTTCTATGGTAAGGACAATACCATAGAATCATTTTCAAATCATAGTTGAACTTTTGACTAAATTTTTCAAATTAAACATTTTTTGGGCTAAGCTTTAACTAAGCATAAAGTTTTGCAACATGTTCTAGTTCATACTAATGTACCAACTAGATCTTAACTATGGTATCAAGGAATGGCTAATTCAATAACAACATTTGGCTATACGAAGGAGTTGGGAATAACTACAACTTAAAACAGGAATTTAAATTACTTGAATTTAAATAAGCATGCAATAATAATTTAAGATAGAATTTAAATCATTTGAAATACTGGGATTCAAATATGATCAAACATGTAACTTGCCTTACTCAAAAGCTTGAGGATCTACTTCTTTGAAATATTTGGGTTCCCCGGAGTCATCGAAATCTACATGCGAAAACGAGCCAAATTAAAATAATACTCAAATAAATTCAAATGAACTCTAAATTTAATAATTTCAATATAGATAGCTATATCTTTATTTTAGATGAATTTAGAAATTTTAATCGTCGAAATCGGAGTTCAAACGGAGGAGAACGGGCTCTCGGAATTTTGAAATCACATGAAATGATGAAAAATGGGATTTTCGGATTTTCTGGAATTAATTTTCTAACGGAAAATTAATTATTGTGTCACGCTGACGTCAGTGAGGGGATTTATGATTTTCAGCCTAATTATTTTCCTAAATGAAAATTGGGCTAGTCACTAACATGTGGGCTCATGTCATATGGATTGGGTCCACAAGGACACCTAGGTCCGCGGTAGACCAAGCGTATGGGAACAGGGGCTTTGCCACATGGGCAGCCACACAGGCGAAGGAGGTGAGGTGGTGCCAGGTGATACAGATGTGGCGCTGACGCAGGTGGCCACGTCAGCTAGTGGCTGGCGATGGCTCGAGCAAGGGCTCGCTGGCGCTACACGCCATGACGAGCCAAGCGAGTGCGCGTGAAAGAGGGCCAAGGTGATGCCGAACCTAGTGCACGGAGCAGCGGCATAGAAACACGATGAGGTGGCCAGCACGCGAGGAGGAAAAGCGGCGGCGGTGGCAATCGAAGGCGGTGCCGACGGTCCGGTGGAGCTCCGGCGAAGTGGAGAGGAGCACGGGATAGAACATAGGCTTGCGAATCTGATGGTGGAGATGTTGGCGGTGGAGGACCCTTGCTGTCAGCGTAATTGACAGTGGCGCAAGCTTCGGCCAGCGTGGTTGAAGCTCAAAATACGGCGAAACGACGGCAAGAGAGAAGTGGGGAAAGAAGGAGGAAGAGGAGGGGCGTCGGGTGCTCCCCTTTATAGAGGCCGAGGAGGAGAGAGGGAGGAGTTCGACGACATGGGCACACAGGCGAGCTTCGGACGGCGTAGGGCATTGCGTGGGACCAGCGGGATTCACGGCGAGAGAGAGGAGGGCAGGTGCGGGGATGGGTAGTGACGAGACGAGCATTTAATGCGCGTTGACAGGGGCGATATGCGAGCGACGAGGCAAGGGGGTGAGGCGCGCTAACGTGGCTTGGCATGGGCACCCAACAAGAAGAAGGAGGCGAGGAGGAAGAGAGATGTGGTGTGGGGCCCACTTGGCAGCGGGATAGAGAGAGGAGGCTGGGTGCGGGAGGTGGCTGACGTGTGGGGCTACCAAAGCGAGAGAGAGGAAAGGTGAGAAATTTGGAGAGGTTAATGGAGGAGGAAAGAAATGGCCGGGAGCAAGGCTTTCAGCCAAAAGGGTTTTCCAGGATTTTTGAGGTTTTAACAAATACAGAAATTGAGATAAAGGAATTAGGTTTTTAGAAAATAGCAAAAGAAGTTCAAAAATTAAGGAAAATTCACATAAATTTCCTAACTTATTTTGAAATTAATAAAATTATTTCTAACTCATAATTGCTAATTAAATTTGCAAATAATTTATTTTGGCTTTAAACTAAACAGGGAAAAACTTTTAAAATTCTAGAAAAATAATTAAATTTTATTTTTAACTGGAAATGAAAATTTAGGCTGTTATAATATCTCTGATTTATTCCTTACAAATATCTATGTATTCTGGTGGACCTCATTATGATACCTTGGATATTGGTCAGCCCGTAGCATCTCCTAAATTAAGATGCTTTACAATGCCCTCTTAATTAGAGTTCCGTTTGGACTAGCCTTCTCATGGTCAAATGGCTTTAGTGCTCTATCGATTTCCTCTATTTGTTTTTTTTTTGCCATCTGATTTCGTTGTGTTGTTGCTTTTAGTTGGCTGATATTGCCCACTCATAGTTAGATTAGAATTAACCCAGCAAGGATGTCGGCTGTAACACCCCAAAATTTAGTCTGTTTTTGAAGTTTTAAAAACAAAAATAACCATTTAAATTTTCCTATTAAAGTCAAAGCTTAATTTGAATTTTCAGAAGTAAAAAAGATTTAATGTGAATAATCTAAACTTCAATTAAATTAAAAATTGTTTTATTTGAGTTCCTGGTATTCCAGAGAATTTCCTGGGAATTTTATGATTTATTTGCTAATTTTGGAGCTCGATCTTATTTAATCTTCTTTTCCTAAATTCAGAAAATCCTTTTAATTCCGAAATCCTCTTGGGTTTGCTTCCCTTGGGCCGCGGCCTTTTCTTTTGGCCCATTTCTGGTTTCCCTTCCATCAGGCATTTCTTTTCTTGGCCCAAGTCGAAGCCCAACCGTGCCTCTCTTCCTTTTCTCTTGTTTCACCGCAGGGTGGACCCACCGCTTGCCACGTCCCCATCGTCTTCCTCCAGGACTCCTTGTGTCCGAGTTGAACACGTGAAGCTGCACCACCGTGCTCAATGCTAGCTCCTCTCCTCCGACCTATTTAAGCAGCCCTCTGCGTCAATTTGTCTGCTCCGTTCTCCTCTTCCCAAAACCCTAACTCTTCGTCTTAGGTTTGTCTTCTTTGCGCCGCAATCGGCCGAAGAACTGAGTTCTGCCGAAGTCGTTCATCCTCGGATTGCATCACCGTCGAAGCACCTCCATTCTCGTCGTCACATCCATTGAAATCGCAATCTCGTGTTCTACACCGTGGTGCCATCGCCTTCGCCTACGGAGCACTCCTTCGTCGTCGACGTCGCAAGCGTCACCGCTGGCCAAGTCTCTGTCCCTCCCTCTCTCAGTTTCTCTCCGTTGATGTGGCAATCCACATCAGTGTCCACCTCAGCCTTATTGCTTGTGTGGCATCCAAGTGTCATCCTGGTCAGCAGCTCATGTGTCCAAAATGGAACACCAAAATCCAAAGACCCAGTCCACCGTGCACCATCCCTATGACGAGTGAGTCCCACCTGTCATAATCTTTTCAATTTATATTTATCTTTTCTTTTCAGCCGAATTATCCTTGCTGACGTCAGCTGATGCAATAATTGGCTTTTTCTTTAGAAAAACAATTCCAGTAAATCCATAAATCCTGTTTTTCAGTATTTTATATGATTTCAATATTTCAAGAGCCATATCTTCTTCATCTGAACTCCGATTGAGCCCTTTCAAAATTATAAATTCATCTAAATTTGAGATCTATTTATCTAAGGTTTTTATTTAATTTTTAGAGTTTGTTTTATCTCTATTTTGTATTTATTTGGTTTATTTGCTTTGTTTGCGAGTAGACGTTGATTCTTCGGGGAATTTTGAGCAAGGAGGAGTGCACCAAGATCAAGACCAATCCAAGGATTTATTTCAAGGAAAGTCATAGTTCTTTGATCATATTGAACCTATGATTTCAAAAGTATATTGTTTTATACAATTGCATGCTATCTTTATACAAATTATTTTAGGATTAGTTATCACCTGTTGTCATTATGCGTCCATTGATTATTTGAATGTCATGAATCATTTGTCACCCTAGCATGGATAATTTTAGTTGGACATATTTGTATCACCAACATGGGTAGCGTACAAATGCTTAGTCAAGCTTAGTTACGATGGGTTCATTATCACATGTGTCATAATGATTACTCTTGACTTAATGATATATGGAATCGTGGTGGTTAGCTACTCTTGTTAGAATTTGTGTACAATGACAGGGTATGTTATTGGTCTTGGTTAAACAAAATAGTTTTCGCTCAGGCGAGTGGATAGTGGATTGAGGGTGTGGTTAGCACGTTGTGGGTTGTGGTAAGATCTCTTGAGTAACTTGTCAATGACTTAATCTTGTGCGCTATTGAACTGGACCTTAATCGTACAACCATATGTCTTGTATGGGTGGGACATGGCTAATTAATTAGCGATGTTTTGATTTGGTTCTGTACGTGTCTGGAGATTTCACATGAGAGGTAGAGTTTCTTATAAAATATGTCGGAGTGTGAATGGGAAGTTCACTTAATGAATATAATGTTTGTTTGGTGGACGGGTAATTCACTTGGTGGTTTGTCTTGGGAGGTGAATGGGAAGTTCAATGGCTGTTTCAAAGTAATTGTTTACTTATTTATTATTCTTTTCAACTACGCATTTCAATCTATTTATTGTATTTATCGTCAATGCTGCTTTCTGCAAAAGAACCATACAGCTAACATTTGTCAAGCCGTGCATGAATACTATTTGCATACATTTCCCTACGGCTTGCTAAGTGTTTTATGTACTCACGGCTTTGCGCCTTTGTTGATCAGTTGAAAAATATCAAGCTGCTCAAGAGTTCTTTCAGAAGCAGGACTATGAAGGTTTTGCG
This sequence comes from Phyllostachys edulis, assembly GCA_036346405.1. Lineage (NCBI taxonomy): Eukaryota > Viridiplantae > Streptophyta > Magnoliopsida > Poales > Poaceae > Phyllostachys > Phyllostachys edulis. Next base: position 52,812,111 of record CM070561.1, on the reverse strand, counting down.
GATTAGGATGCGTTCTCTACTCGATTGCCTGTGGGCATGTTGATTGACCTGCCCAAGTTTTCCCGTTCCGCTACAAGAGTTTATTTGTTTCTTTAGCCCTGCGTGGCAAGTTAAGTAAACGTTGACCATAAGGTCCAGTTATTATTATTTGTTACTCTGAGATCTTTTTAGTTAAATCGAATAAATGGATGGTATTTCATCATTGTTTCCTGTGTGAGCTAGCTACTGATCTGGGACTAGCTCAGAATACACAAAGGGTTCCTGAATCGTATTTTTTGGGTCCTGACATCAGCTTTATTGTGTTGTTACGATGCATCGACGATAGTTCTTTGCCCACTCATAGTTGAATTAGAATGACCCCAGCAAGGATGTCAGCTCTATTATGTTGCTACGATGCATCGATGATAATTGTACGATGCCAATAGCATGATTCAATCATGTTTAGATGTAGCGAGGTTTGCATCATCCTATGATAATAGAAGAGGGTTAGTTACAGAGCTATTGAGATATATAGGAGAAACTAAACTAGATTTGGTTAGTGCTTATTAGTTTCCTGTCAGCAAAGGATGTTAGTTAAATGTCACATTTTGTTGCCCTTTTTTGTTAGACTAATATCAGTTCGAAGCATGTGCTTATTAGGTATTTGCTCATATTTTCTTCACCCTTTTGTTTACAAATGTGCGATTGCAGAAAAAGACTTATGGATTACGTACATGAATGGTTAAAGCTTATCCTTAGTTTCAATCACCTTCCATTTTTAATATTATTTGACAAATGCTTTGGTTTGTTGCCATGAATTCGTATGTCAAAACACTCATGCTTTTATTTAATGCACTGTCCATTTTCCCTAATAAAACCACTTTGACATATGTTCTTCTGAAACTATAGCCATGTTTCGAACACAAAACGGTTGAATAATAAAGTGTAGCAGTTTAGATGAGGTTTTATGCTTCTATTCATGTCAAAAGAAAAATGGCCATGCGTTTTCTTCAATGTAGCAATCCATGAAAATAAACGTCCATTTGTTTCCTTCTATATGAACATGTCTTTCCACACTTATTTCAGCTATTAATAGAATATATCACGCTGACAATACATATACTTATTTTTTAGAGTGTTGTTTGATGGAATCCTTCAACTTTTGCATGTATCAAAAGACCATTAGAAGAGGTGGGCATTGGTAATAAGCGAGTTTGTCATACCCATTTGCTTTGCGATGTTCGTAGAATAAGGATTCTTGCTAAGAATCATTTGTTTGCTTCTTCCTTCTTATGGTATTCTCTCTTGTTGTTTTCTTTTTTTTCCCCAAGTTCGTCGTCCTCTCAGGTGACTGGAGCTACCTGTGGCTACTACTTCTTTGTGAGTTTCAAAGTTTTTTTGTACACATAGTTCCTGTCAGGCGACAAGCAATCTTTCCACAATTTGCTAGTTGACAGAGAAAGGAATTTAATTGTCGTAGGTTTTGATTGCATTCGTCTAGAAGAAAAAAAAATACTTTCATCCATTGTAAAGTGGATCCTTCTATTCTCCGTCACACCTCCCTCTATGATCATCTCAGTCCATAAATTCTGACAAAATACGATTGTACTTCTCTTTAACTGTTATCTTCAGGAATAGGAAATTGCCAGTTTTATGCCTCAATGACATTGTTGTGTGCCCGAGATCCATTACAGTGCTACATTCCTATCTTATAGATTTACTTACGAGTTCAGGTGTCTTACCACATAGTTTACATCAAAGAAGTCCACATGTCTTCTCTAGGTTGTTCAGTTTCTCAATTCGTAAATGTTTCGCTCTTATTTTTGTGCAAGTTACAGTTGCACCATGTTGCATGCTGCCTTAAAGTTTTTTTTAATCATCCTTTAGGAGGGCAAAATTAGGTTTTATAGGTTGTTCAATTTCTCAATTCCATGTTGCATGCTGCCTTAAAGTTTTTTTTAATCATCCTTTAGGAGGGCAAAATTAGGTTTTATAGGTTGTTCAATTTCTCAATTCGTAAATGTTTCACTCTTATTTCTGTGCAAGTTACAGTCGCACCATGCTGCATGCTGCCTTAAAGTTTTTTTAATCATCCTTTAGGAGGGCAAAATTAGGCAGGAAGTCCCTTGCCAATAGCATGATTTGATCATCCTTACATGTACCAAGGTTTGCATTATCCTATGAATAATTAAAAAAAAGGCAGTTACAGAGATATTGAGATATGTAGGAGACACTAACATAGCTTTTGTTAGTGCTTAGTAATTTCCTGTGAAGAAAGGATGTTATTTAAATGTCACACTTTTTTCCCTCTTTTTCAATACACTAATATCAGTTACAGACATGACCTTATCAGCTATTTTGTTAGATTTTCGTCACCCTTTTGTTTTCAAATGTGCAGTTGCAGAAAAGTACTTCTGAATTATGTATATAATGGTGAAAGCTTGTGATTAGACTGAAGCACACTTCCATTTTTATATTCTCTGAGAAATGTTTCGGTTTGTGACCATGAATTCGTAAGTCAGAACGTTCATACTTTTATTTAAGGAATTGTCTATTTTCTCTAATAGAACCACTTTGACATCTATTCTTCTCAAACTATAATACTGTATTGAACACAAAACTCTCAATAAAATGTAGTAGTTCAGGTGAGAATTTATGCTTCTATTCATGTTTTAAAAGAAAAATGTTCATGCGTTTTCTTCAATGTAGTCATCCATGCAGAGTAGGCATCCATTGGTTTCTTTGTATATGAACATGTTTTTGCACAATCATTTCAGCTGCTGATATTGCACACAACAGAGGTAACAAGCCCATGTTTCAAAAAATGATCTACACAAGAAGCTCGCCACCCGCGTACAACAGCCATAGCCGCGTCATTTGGTGTGGATTCACTTGTAGTTGGTTATATTGTTGCTTCAAGGTTTCATCTCCTGTATGAGTGGCCTCTATGATAGGTTCAAATAAAAGAACACACAAAACTGAACATATTAGCAATAAATCAAGAAAGCATCATCAAACTAGGATAATGACTTCAATTCCATTATTCGTAGTCAAAACTCAAAGCCGTAGAGCTATTATTTTTAGAGAATACAAAGTAGACACACACACTTAACACACGTCACACTCATAGCATCCACGCACACACGTGTGTGCGTCTCCAACACACGCTAAAAATTTAACAGAGGCACCCAAGAACTCACAGAGCGCGGACACACGCTTTTCCACTAAACGTGCACGCGTATGTGTACTTTTAAAATCAAGAAATTATCTTCATCAAACTTTGATAACGACTTCAATTCCATGATTTGCAATCAAAACTCAAAACCGTAGATACGCATTCAACACACATCATATTCACACCACTCACGCACACCCATGTATGCATCACCTACACGTGCTGGGAATTTAACAGAGGCACCTAAACGGTTACAGACCGCGGGCACATGCTTTCCACTGAACACGCACGCGTGTATATTTCTAAAATTGGCAAATATTGGCACCAAGTCTAAGACTTAAAATGGGTTAGGTACCCACCTGCACACCTAGCATGTGGCCACATGCCAGCTTCCAACTGTAGAGATATTCAGTTGCCTTTTGCAGAACCAAAACACATGGAAAACATGGCAGAGAAGTTCCTCTTCAGATACTAAAGCCTTTTATTCAGCGACCAACTGAAACGGAGGAAACTGACAACCCTTACCCTGTATTTCACAAAACGAGCTATCAGAATTAAGCACTCCTGTAAATTTGCAAACATCCAACATGTAATTTTGCTCGGCCCATCTTAACTCATGGAAGAAATACAAATAACAGCTCAGGAAATGCACCAACAGTTAGTCCCAAATCCAGATTTTTTAAATAGCAAATAATACCATAGAAATACAGAATTAAAGCCTAAAAGATACCCACAAGGTGCACAGGTTTACAACATAGCATGATCGCTCCTACTACAGGAGCTGGGATACAAACAAGGATATTGGAAACAGATGATGGGCAACCTCAGAATGGCCAAAACGGTGTCTGACACATTGTATGCTTCACGATTCTCTCCTAGGATAGCAAGGAGACCAGCGAAACAAACTCTGATGTTACTTTGCCTCTAATTACTGCATTGATGACAAAGTGTTCTGGGTACTCCTTGAGCAGCTCCAACAGGTTGTACCACGGCCTACCTTTTGTTTCAGTTGACGAGCCATCCTCTGGTGTCAGGTAATTTTGGACCTTGCTATGGGGCCATCTCTTACCAAAGTGTTCAATAAGCTGCGAATGATCAAGAGTTAGTTTTCCTGCCCAAGAAATTCACAGCATGTGCACAAGCCATAGCATGTTCATAAGTGTAGCAATACTATGCTAAACACATATATGATCACAATGCTATAACAGTGGTTTGCTAAGGTTGCTGTTGATAAATGCTAGGAAATATAACTAATTAACAAAGTAACCATGAAACAATGAGGTGATGAGGTATTATGTGACTTGCAATCTGTTGAAGGAATGCTACAAGACAAAGGCAAGTCTTGAATTTAGTACATCGTTTGAAAAATGATCGATAGTCAATAATAGCAAGTTTCACAATTATAGGACTTAGGGCCACTTTGCGAGTTAAATCTGACAAATTAATGCCATAATATCAAAAAGGGAAGATTTGTACATTACGAAAAGGGTGCAAGTTTATGTCACGACTTCTGTGACATGTTACTGTAAGGATCATAGAATTCTAAGGACATACCAGGTAAATAAACATTTCATCGCTGAAATGGGCACCACATGCCAGATACGGACGAAAAAATAGTGAGTATAGGGCAGGGTTGTCTACATACATGCCAACAGTTGAAGCTGACATATTAATTACCGTGATACAATAAAGGCTTAGGGTTAATGCCTTTAGGGCATTTCTAAATATCTGTAAGCTTATTACAGAACTTCTGGCTCAAGGTTAATAAAGGATTATGGGATTCTTAACGATTGACATCACATATTCGTTTTACCACCAAAATCTTCTGCATGAATGCAGTTCCCCAGTGAACCCAAATATTTTGTGTGAATCTCAATGCAGAACTAACGCAAATGCATCTAAACAAATTCTTATAGTATTTCCATGGTATCCAGCACAAAGCATGCCCTGATAACATTAGCAAATCACATCTTCGAATGAAAGTACTTGCTTTTATGTTTAAGGAGGCTAGGAATTGCTCTATTAATCAACAGGCTGTAATTTCTCAACATTGCTCATAACTTAACACGACATGTACTTATGGAAAATTAAAGTGCTAGCGATTGTATAGCCCAACCCCTATGCCTTCTCTAAACCATATTGGTATTCATCAAGGTGGTTAGATTAAATTTTAGAATTCCAGAAACTGGACAGAAATGAATACTCTTGCATAACAAACTTCTGAATGGAGTTTTGCCACAGGCATCCATTCTCCAGGACCACAATTGTCAGATACCAGGGTTGCAACAGATGATATAACATCTTTCTCTTCTTTTAGGAGGCGATGATTGTATGTATCCTTGTCCTCCCTTCTTATTTGTAATTTATTGACTGCATAAATATAATAAGATAGTTAGGGATATATGACTAAAAAGCTGAGATGTGAGAAAGACTGAATTTTGCTCTTCTGAAGAGTATAATGCTCACACAAGAAATAATACAGGAAAAACCGTTAACACTGTATTTAGTTTCAAAACTTGTTTCAGTACATCCACAATTTACAGCAGTAAGAATGAATCGCCCTTTATTTATTCATTATTAGTTCTTGAGCAGTTTGTATCTAGTAGTGACAAATTTAATTTGTTAGAAGAGACCCGAATCAAGAGTAAAATTTTGTGATAACAATGCATATTATAAAACGGGTTAAAATGATATGACAATTGAAACATCAGGGATGTACAGATACAGCATCTAGAAAGTGGTCTTAGGCAGTTAATGTATAGACAAAGTTATTTTTGGTTATCTTTGACAAATAACTTCTGTATTAATGTGTCCTAAATCCTAGTAGTCATCTTATACTGCAGTGGTAAAAAATGTGCAACGTACAAATCAGTCTAGGGGAAAGGAGTGATAGTATTATTAGTTATTACCAAGTAATATGTTTTATTACCAAGTAATATGTTATCTACTTTATGTTAGTATTAAAAAAAGGAATACAGGAAAGAAATGGATCTAACATAAGTATGTGGCAAAGATAACATACCACGTTCACCAAATGCTCCAACTGGTTCAACATTGATAGGGTACCCGCTATAGATGTCCAATTCACCAGAAGACCTCTTGCTTTGATTCATGAACTTTCCTTGCGCTTCAGTGCCAACTCTAATCCCATTGTCCCGGCCATAATCATTACCATAGGAATACTCACGAACATCCGATGAATGAGGGTGGGGAGACTGCATAAAGGATGACGACAGGAGTTGCGATGGAATATGAGTGCGCCAAGCAGCAACAGTTGCCTCGATAGAGCGAGTTGGTAGGAGAAAGTAGAATTCTGCCTGTCCAATCTTCAGGAAGTCCTGCGAGTTCAGTTTAACAGAACCATGACCTGGGAAGTAAAGGACCCCCTGAACGATGCATCCATTTTTGCCAAGGACTTCAAGGGCAAACCGGCGGCGTTGAAAATCATAGAATATGCATGCATGACGTCGGGAAATTTCCATGCCTCCACCATGAACAGAGACATCTAAGTCTACCTTTTCTTTCTTGCTACTGCGTCCCAAGATGATTGAATGAGCTTGCATGAAGTAGTCAAAATGTTCACCTTGAAGCTTTGCATATCCTGTCTTCTTCCCATTCAGATGAGCTTTCAGGTCTGCCATCTACAGTATCCCTGGTAGTAGTACAACAGAGAATGCGGCTGCCTTTCAGTTTCTTCTACAAAGTAAACAGGGGAGATTAGTTAAAATACAGCTTAGTTGTATCATTGCTAGCACAGTTGCAAAAATAAATTATACAATCTCATGCCAGACAGTGGAGACTATGATATAACAGGAACAAAACACACTCGTGTTAAAAAAAGAAAGGGTTCAGATGACAAATATTTGCTAGAAGAAAAGATAATGGACGCTACATCAGTTCCTCTTTTATTTTCCTCAGATCAGATTCATGCCAGAAAAGATATAGAGGATAAGAGATTGCACATAAAAGAAGCTAAGTAACTTTCTTGATCACTTTCGAAGTCTACAGGCAGAACACAAGTTCATTTATTGCTGTATTTTATTAGTGCTATTGGTGAAGACGTATAGATACAATTTGACCTGTGCTTCTTAGCCAGCCAGATTGTGTTGCTTGTAGCTCCTGGGATCTGACCACAGCAGCATGTTGCATTTTGGAGGGTGGCTATACTGCTTTTTGGCAATCACGATGGTGTGCTTAGACCTCTAAAATGGGAAATGATGAATGCGTTTGAAAATCAGGCATGCATTTTAAGGTCATATGATCATCTCACCCACCTCTCATGGAAAAAGATGAGAAATCCTACTTTAAGCAAAGGAAATATTGATGTTATATCCGTGAAATTCACCACTTAGCATGTGAGTTTAACTATACCTAGTCGTGTTACTACACTGATACAGAATGAACTTGATTGCTATGAATAAACGAAAGACTATAATACAGTATGTGGATCTTTCCCACAACTTGAAGGCTGTCGTACCCTATGAGCTTCGAGATGGTCATGGATTCACGGAGTATAAGAATGTTATCATACTGCATTTTTTTCATAGGATAGGCTTACTAAACCCAGGAATTACAATAGATTTTTTTATTATTTATTTCTTCAGGAAACTATCACCACCATGATGGTAAAGCTCTAAATAGGTTATATCATGAGTCAGTCCAAGTACTGCTAAAAAAGCTTTGATGTGCAGTCAACTATAAATGGTTACCAAAACAGTCCAACATCCACCGACGGACAAAATTGGCATAGATCAAGTTTATCAACATTCAAACAACTTTCATCAAGTTACACAGCAAATATACCCTATCAGAGACATCAATGCCTTATAACAAATTAGTGTGATCAAAGAACTTCTGGATAGCTGTGCCATTTTTCTTCTATCTCACTTCTTGCTCTTCCGAGTGAAGAAGACGCCCATTTACCGCATTTCAAACTAATCCGAAGAATCTTCCTCATCTGAACACTAAGATACATGCGATTCTACGCTGAGCACTTCCATCAGGATCAAATCAACACACCGGTAAGTTGTAACAAAGCAAAATATGCTCAGTCGATATTGTGTGTTTGCTCAATGGTTGCTCAATTCATGGCGTTGCGCCGTCAATCGTCCAGAGGGTTATTCCTTCGATTAGGAAGACAAGAACAGTGGCTCAAACCCTTGCCGGTGATCTTTGGATTTTGGACATCCAGGGGCAGTTAGGTACCCAAGCTGTTGAGGAGGTTCTGCGGTTGGAGAATATGTTGCAACAAACTCGCCTATCTCAGAATGAGGTTGATTTAGTAAGCTGGCGTTCGGAGCCCTCGGATCACTACCCCGCCAAGTCGGCTTACAGGGCTTTCTTCACAGAGTCGATAAGGTTTCCATGGACTGAGGCCATATGGAAAGCTCGGACGCCGCTAAAATGTAAAATCTTCATGTGGTTGACTATTAGGCGGCGGTGTTGGACAGCTGATCGTCTAAGGCGCCACAGGCTTCAAAACCAGAGAGTTTGTGTTTTTTGTAGGCTCTAGGAAGAGTCCATAGACCATCTTCTGGTTGGTTGCGCGGTCACTGCGCAAGTTTGGGCTCACTTCATAGTTCAGATTGGATCTCCGTGCCCAGTTCCTAGTGGCCAACACACCTTGCAAGATTTTTGGTTGGCTGCTCGGAATTCTCAACCGAAGAGTCGGAGAAAGCAAACAGATCAGTGTATCATTCTTGTCTCTTGATGCTTTGGAAGGAGCGCAATCAAAAGATCTTCAACAACTTTGTTAATTCTAGCGAACAGATTCTCCAGCTTGCTCTCCAAGAGCATCAACCGTGGAGCTCGGTAGCCGGGCCTCGTCTGGTCGTTGTTTCGTCGGAGTAGTTGTTTTTGTCTTGCGTTATTAGTTTTTTAGTTCTTAGTTCTCGTTTCTTCCTTTCTTTCCTTGTTCTCCTTTCGTTCAGCTGTGGTTTTTCTTGTTTCGCCCTGTGGCGTTTTTCTTTCTTCTAATGAAATGTTGTGCAATTTGCACATCCTTTAAAAAAAAAGATATTGTGTGTTTGCAAAGAGGAACTAATGAAAATATGCCCCGTCCCTGTTACTCTCCAAAATCCATCCTCCAGACTTCGGATCACAACAGGTCTATTTTTATTTAGAACTAATCACAGCAGATATATTTCTATTTAGAACTCTTGTTCCCAAATCCTCCATCATCTACGCAGATGCACACACTCCAACGCGGCAAAACACTATTTCGCCTAGATCTAGAAAACCAAAAGAAACAAGACATTAAGCAACAGCCAAAGGAAGAGCAAAGAACGAACTTTGGCAAGCAAAGGAAGCAACCGAGCTCGCGATTCCACCGGAGAACACCAAGAACAGGAAGACCGGGCGGGATGAGCCGGCGGCGGCGGCCAGAACCAAGCGGGGTGTGATGAGGAGGAGAGAAGCCTCTCACCAGATATGTCTCGAACCCTAGAGCAATTCCCCTCTCCCCTCCGCTCCTCCCCATTAAATCCAAACTTTCTTGCCTTTTTTTCGTTTCTCCTCTTGGTTCCACTTTTGATTGTCGCGTTGTGCATGTTTCGCACACAGGAAAACCCTGAATGCCAAAACCGCCGGAATTGGAAGCTTCTTCTCTTTCTTAATTAGGAGAGCCGCGCGCTCGTGACGCACGCGGTGGCGAGGAAAAGCTCGCGGCCGCGCTCCTCCGCCGCCGCCGCCGCGCTGCTCCTCCGAGCCCGAGCCCTCTATGCGCGAGCGCGCCCGAGCTCTCTGTTGTCGAACCCTCTGCCGCTTTCGTAGTGCACGCAACGTGTTCGACGAAACCCCGCGAAGGGGCACGCGAGGTGTTCTCCGCGGGCTGCTCGCAGCGGAGTTTCAAAGGGAGAAGAGGCTGCAATGGTAGTGTTGAGAGAGAGAGAGAGACCGATCGGTGGGACCGCGGAGTCAGAAAGAGAAGAGAATGTTTAAAGGGGGAGCAGATGAAGGGTCTGCTTGGATGGCTACTTGGTAGCGATCCGTCTGGCTGAAAGCCCTCCTAAACGTTACCTGCTCACTGCGCTGGAAGCCAGCAGTAGAAAATGAGCGTCTAGCTTTTAGGTCTTTCAGGCAGCTCTGATCTTCGTTAATTGTTTAATCTAATGTTCTATTTTTTATTCATCAACTCTAGGCACATAATTCTAACCAAATAATTCATCTTCAGGTATAATAAGTCAGGCAAAAATCATCTACTTTTCATACTACCTCCAGGCATCACTTTTTCACAGGCATAAAATTTAGAGCACCAACCAAACAAGCCCGAACTCCGAGCGGGACTCCACTTCGAACCTCCAAGAATTTTGCAAGAGCTTAATACAGGGAGATAGTTGCTCACGACTTGTATCATTTTTGTCCTTTCAACGATGTTGGATGTTCTTTGGAGTTGCTCAATGAAACGTGAGCAAGTCTTTTGCGTGTTCTAGATAAGGAAAAAAAAGAGATGTTCTTAGGAGGATATCTAATAGAAGTATTTTATTTGTTTCAAGCGGCAAAATTATAGGAGGGAAATCTATAATTACACGTCCACATACAGATATTGTACAATTGCTTGTGGTTAGTGTATATCAATATACCAGATTAACCCTTTTGTATCAGATAACATAGGTGTGGTGGATCTAAAAGAAAAACAATCAAGTGTCTCCATACATATCATCACATGTGTATAAAATCACTGAGCTTATATTGTGTGGTACACATCTACGTATACATAGGCTTTGATGCGATAAAATAAAATCGGACCCGGTATCCTGTGCATCCCCTAAACCTCGCATGGGTCTGCCATGAACATGGTGGGTGTAAATTTGAAAGAAACACAAAAAGGATTAGGACGTTACTTCCTACCTGCCTCATCTTACCACTGTAATGCTTTCCCTAGTTGGATGTTCGACGTTACCTCCTACCTGCCTTCCTCCACTTTGTCGCTTGCCGAGCCTGAGGGCATTGCAGAGTTTAATTAGCTAGATGGAATGTCTAGTAGTTAATTAACCAAACAAAGAATCATGAGAGATGAGCGGGAGAGTTGCCCATCCCGGCGCCAGGCTGCTCACTCCACGACGTCCGGTGGCGAGCGTCGGGGAGACCTTGGTGTAGAATATGATGGATGTTTGAGGAGGTCGAAGTTCGAGGAGGCGTTTGGGCCGAATTTCGCTGAAGCCCACAACCTCGGTGAGTCCTCTTCGGCCCTGCCCACGAGATGCTTCGAGACGTGGAGTCACGGCGAGGGCATTGCAGAGTTTAATTAGCTAGATGGAATGTCTAGTAGTTAATTAACCAAACAAAGAATCATGAGAGATGAGCGGGAGAGTTGCCCATCCCGGCGCCAGGCTGCTCACTCCACGACGTCCGGCGGCGAGCGCTGGGGAGACCTTGGTGTAGAATATGATGGATGTTTGAGGAGGTTGAAGTTTGAGGAGGCGTTTGGGCCGAATTTCGCCGAAGCCCACAACCTCGGTGAGTCCTCTTCGGCCCTGCCCACGAGATGCTTCGAGACGTGGAGTCACGGCGAGTCGATGTCGTTGCCTCCTATGAAGGGCACGGTTACCGAAGCCAACGGCGTCTCTTCCGTCGTCGCTTGCGAGGAATTTTCTCAAAGCACGACGGTCGTGGCGGGCTGTGATGATTTGGATCCTCCTTGCGAGTTTGGATCGGCGACAACTGGCGGTCCTGGCTCCGGAAAACTCCACCGGGTCCATCGTTTTGGTACTCATTTCTCATATCTGTTCGATCACTCCTATCGGCTGATCCCCATTTCAGTGTGGCAGTGGATCCCAAAATTTGCTAGGGTCGGCGATCTAGGTTACACCGCGCGCGAGAGCGAGGTCAGACGATTGGGTTCGCGTGCGCGGACGGTGAGGAAGATTCGAGATCCGCCGCCGCTTCTTCGCTCGTTCGCGGCGGTGGTGAAGGAAGGGGTGATGGAGAGAGGGCGTGGTAGGTATCCGCGGCACTTTGGAGGGGGTGGATCCCGTCCTTGGAGTGGGGGCAAACGGAATGCTCCTGAAGCTTGGATGGAGGATGATGACTTGGTTGCTGAGGAAGAGCTCCGTGCTAAGTTGAGAAGAGATCAGGAGCAATCGCGAAGGTTCTAGGAACATGTTCAAGGGGTCCAGGTCAGATCTGGTAAGTATCCTATTTCCAATGTAGATAACAGATCTAGAGGGGTGTCTTGGCATTCAGGGGTTTCAGATCAGGTTCATTTCGAACATGGCAAAAATCGGCAAGATGGTTTTTATGATAACAAAGATCATCGCAATGATGGGGGTGGTTCTAGAGGGGTTTATATCAGGGGTGATTTCAGAGGTGGTTTTGGGGGTAGAAGAGGGGTGAGTCATCCTGAGATTGACAGATCTAAATGGGAAGATGTTGTGAATACTAGCAAAGGTGAAGACCAACAGAAAACTTGGGGTGATATTGGTCCTAATACGGGGTTATTACGCGCTGAGGATAAAGGTACATGCTACAGATGTCTTCAACCCGGACATCACCAAGCTAGGTGCAACAACCCACCGGTGTGTTACAAATGCAAGAAGAAAGGGCATTGGACTTCAAGTTGTCCGGATGATAAAAAGCAACAGGGTTTGAAATTATATGGTTATGGGATACCTGGTCAGGGGTTTTATAGTGTGCAGGTTCCTGGGATGCAATTGGAGGAGCAACAAGCTGCCACTGGTATTATCCATATTAAAGAAGGGGTGGCCACTATTCAGAAAATTGAAGAAGAACTCAAACATCTTATTCAAAATGACTGGGATTGGAAGGTTAGGAGACTGTCTATGTCAGAATATGCGGTTGTTTTTCCTTCTAAAGCTATTCTGGACACTTGGTCTAAGGTTCAGGGAGTGGAATTGGCTCTCCATTCTATTAAAGCTACTGTTGAGAAATCTAAATTGGATCCTGATGCTTCTTCTATTTTGGTTCCTACCTTGGTGAAAGTGTCTGGTATTCCTAATGCGGCCAAGTCTGCAGAAATTGTTAAAGATCTGGCTTGTACTGTTGGAGATCCAATTGAGGTGGATGAGGTTAGCCTTATGGGGTGGATCTGTTAGAGTGAAAGTGAATTGCAGAGATCCCGACAAGATAATTGTTATGTTGAGATATTCTTTAACAACGTGGGATATGAAATTCGGTTTGAAGTGAAGAAATTTGGAGGAAAAAAAAGAAAGGGCTATGAGAAAGTGACAGAACCTAAATTCCAGGATAAAAAGAAAGACGATGAGGAAGATAAGGATAAGGAGGAGTCTAGTGGTAGCTCTCACAACTCTGGATGGAAAAAGCTCGCTGCGAGGTTTGGGGGAGACTCCCAACAAACTTTTGATCATAAGGATGGGGGAGATAACTATAAACATAAAACCAAACATCAGGGGTGTCAAGATTTTGAGGAGACTGTTCAGGGAAAGGAACTTGTGCAAGTCAACTCTGATTGTCAGATCATTCCTGTTTTACCTATTGCTTTTAGTTTCCCTCCAAGTGAGGAGTCTAATATGGTAGGCCAACAGGATGACAAGAGTGCTGGGGGAGTGGATTGGTCAGATCTTTCTGATCAGGATAAATCTGAAGATGGTCTGGCTTTGATTCAAGGGACGTCCAAAGATATTGTGGTGCATACTGGTACAGGTCCCACTTTGATGTCTTCAACTTTGTGGCCTTGTTTGCAGCTAGCGTCCAAGAAAAGCAATTCGAGCAGTTGTCAAGAAGAAAAGACTTTTGAGCCAAGTCTCGAGTTAATTGAGCAGACCAAGGGGTTGGAAGGAGACAGTACTGTAGGAAAAAAAATTCTTTGTTGGGGAGGTGTCTGATAGTCAGCTTGCTGTTGATGAGCCTTTATCTCATGGAAGGGGTATGGGACAGGGGTTGATTTCTGTTGTTGAGAATCCAACTGAGGACTGGTCTTTGGCTAAAAAGAAAGGGGGTAGAAGCAAAGTTAAAGAACCTTTAATGCCTACTAGGAAGAGTAGTCGCATTCAAGATCAAGGCATTCCTATGCAAGAGAAAGCTGCCAAATTAAAATCTATTCAGAATCTGGAAGCTCAAGGTACCTCTCATAACCCTTTTAATATTTTAAATAATGCTTCTGTTTTGTATCTTGAATCCATAGCTTGTGCTTGTGATATATCTCTGGGTACTTCTTCTGTTACCTCCAAAGAGGTCATCTCTGCCATGCAAGCCCAAGAAGTGGCTAGATTTGCTATTGCCCAGGCTGAGGCTTCAAAAGAAAGTGAAGCTGATATTCAAAAGGATGAGGATGTAAATGAAACCAAGAGGGGTGTTGAGTGCCTAGAGGATCAGAGAGTTGGTGTTTCAAGGGGTGTTAAGGGGTTCAACATGTCTTCTAGACTGAGTTGCAGACTGAAGAAGGACAGCGGGTCCTTGAAGAAAAAGTGATTTATGAAATTTCTTTTTTGGAATGTCAGAGGCCTGGGGAAACTAGCTCAGTGGAGACAATTAAAAGAAATTACTATGAAAGAGGGGTGTGATATGGTTGGGATCATGGAAACCATCAAAAAGGACTTCAAGGACAGGGAGCTCAAAGCTCTAGGTGGCAATAAGGATTATCATTGGTGCTGGTCTGCTGCTTGTGGCCACTCGGGAGGCATTCTGGTGGGGGTGAGAAAAGACCTTTGTGATGTGGAGGACAGTCATCAGGGCAGATTTTTTTTTCTTAGTTTGAGTTTGAGACATAAGATCAGTAATTACAGATGGGAAGTCATGACGGTGTATGGGCCTGCTAATCATAGTTTGAGCCAAGATTTCCTGGTCGAACTTCATGACTATTGTTAGAGTGTGATGATTCTTTTAATTTTAGGGGGAGATTTTAACTTGATCAGGGGTGCAGAGGAGAATAATTCAGACAATGTTAACCAGGGGTTGATTGATAGCTTCAATGGTTTTATTAATGATAACCAGTTAATGGAGATCAAAAGAGGGGGCATTCGCTTTACCTGGACTAATAAACAAGTTAATCCTGTTATGGTTGAGCTTGACAGAATCCTTGTTTCTACTAGTTGGGAGGCTCGTTTTCCTTTATGCAGGGTGCACAATTTAACAAGAATTGGCTCTGACCATTGTCCAATTATTTTAGATTTAGGGGAGACAGTTGCTAGGAAGACAGGGAGATTCTTTTTCGACAAAAACTGGTTGGATCAAGAGAATTTACATACTTATGTGATTGAGAGATGGCAGTGTTTTGCCTCCAAGCTGACAGATAATATGTATTCTGTGGACTGCTGGAATGGGGGTTTAGCTAATCTCAAACAGTTTCTTAGAGGTTGGGGTGCCAATTCGAATGGTCAATTCAGTAAAGATAAGAAACTCTGTCTGGATCTTATTCGTTCCTTGGACCAAAAGTCTGAAGTGCAAGATTTATGTGAGGAGGAATGGTTCATCAGATATAAAGCTGAATCGGAGTTGGAAAAGTTATTTACGATTGAGGAGAAATATTGGCAGCAACGAAGTAGTGCAAAGTGGACAGCTCTAGGAGATGCTAATACCAAGTATTTTCATAGTTATGCTAATGGCAGGAAAAGGAAAATTTTCATTTCTAGTTTGGAAGCTGAAGGGGGTGTTTTGACAGATGAAAAAGACATTGCTAATCATATTTATCAGTTTTATAAAAACCTTTTTGGTCAAGATAACAACATTGGAGTTAAAATTTCTAGTAGCCATTGGCAGGAGACTGATAAAATCTCTTCAGAATTGAATGAGAGTTTGATGTTTGACTTTACAGAGGATGAAGTTTGGAATGTGATTAATAGCTTCAATGCTGACACTGCTCCTGGGCCTGATGGTTTCCCTGTTTGCTTTTATAAATCTTTTTGGGGTAGCATTAAACCCTATTTCATGAGAATGGTTAGAGACTTCTTTGAAGGGAATTTAGATCTTAAACGCTTGAATTATGGGGTTATTACTTTGATTCTGAAGATTAAAGATGCCAACACTATTCGGCAGTTCAGACCTATTTGCTTGTTGAATGTGAGCTTCAAAATCATTACTAAATTGTTGGCTGTGAGGCTTGGTAAGATTGCCGATCAGATTATCAGTAAAAGTCAGACGGCTTTTATTAAAGGTCATAATATTCTTGATGGGGTAGTGTGCCTTCATGAAATTTTACATGAGATGAAAACTTCCAAAGCAAAGGGCATCATTTTGAAGCTGGACTTTGAGAAAGCCTATGACAAAATTAGCTGGAATTTTCTAGAGGAGGTGATGATGGGAAGGGGTTTTGATCAAACCTGGATCAAGTGGGTGATGAGCTCTAATAAGGGTGGTAAAGTGAGTATCAATGTCAATGGGAGTGTAGGTAATTATTTCACTACTCATAGAGGTTTAAGGCAAGGAGATCCCCTTTCGCCTCTCATGTTCAATTTGGTAGCAGATGCTCTTGCATCTTTGGTTGCTAAAGCCCAAAAAAGCCAGCTCATTAAAGGGGTGATCTCGAACTTGATTTCTGATGGGGTTCCTCTTTTACAGTATACCGATGACACTATTCTCATGATTGATTACAATGAGGACTATATCTTGAATCTTAAGTTTTTTACTTTACTGTTTCGAATGGATGTCTGGCCTCAAGATTAACTACCACAAAAGCAAAGTTTTTGTTGTTGGGGTGGATATCTCCAAAGCTCAGAGGGTGGCTAAGATGATGAATTGCAAATTAGGTCAGCTTCCCCTCACCTATTTGGGGGTTGTTGTTGGTGACGGATTTATTAGAGAGAAGGCTGCTAGCAGTATAATAAGCAAACTGGAGAAAAAATTAGATAATTGGAAATGTAATCTTCTTTCATCTGGAGGAAGATTAACTCTGGTTAACAGTTGTCTGAGTAGCATCCCTACTTACACTATGGGGTTCTACAGACTTAATGGAAAGATACATGGCAAAATGGATAAGATTCATTCTAGATTCTTTTGGAGGGGTGTTAATAACAATTTCAAATACCATATGTGAACTGGAACACTGTTTTGTAGGCCTAAAGATTATGGTGGTCTGGGTGTGATCAACACTAAGCTTTTCAACGACTGTCTTCTTTGCAAGTGGTTCTGGAAGATGAATCAGAGACCTGCTAATTTGTGGTACAGAATTCTGAAAGCCAAGTATTTCCAGATGAGTGATCTGAGAGATGTTAATCCCCATATTGGTTCCCAATTCTAGAGAGGTATTAACAAAGTCAAGAATTTGTTTTGGTGTGGAGTGAGCCATATTATTGGCAATGGCAAATCCATTAACTTTTGGTTAGATGTATGGATTGATAAGTGTCCATTTAAAATTCGGTTTTATAAACTGTTCAGAATCTGTGGCAACCCTTTTATCAAAGTGGATGAATGCTCTGTTAATGGGACCTAGAAGATAGATTTCATCAGAAGTTTCGGGCCTGGGGAAAAAGAGCAATGGGAAGAGTTGAAATACATTCTGAATGGGGTGTCTCTCACTGCTGATAGTGACAGTATTACTTGGTGTCTTGACAAGCAAGGCCAGTTTTTGGTCAAATCTTTGTATAGTTATCTTGCTTTTGGTGGCGTGATGAACGGGAAACTACAGAAAATCTGGAACATTAAAACTCCTTTGAAGATTAAGATTTTTCTTTGGCAAATGTATCTGAACAAACTCCCTTCTGCTGTTCAACTTAGTTTAAGGGGTTGGAAGGGGGGTACTAACTGTAGGTTGTGTGGTGTGGATGAGGATACCAACCATATCTTTTTTAGATGTGTTTTGGCTAATTTTTCCTGGTGTAGTCTGAGAGAAATTTTCCTCTGGGACAGAATTCCTGAATCTATAGATGACTTGTTTGATGGTTGGCTTGTTGATAGGGGTGCTAATAATTACAATCTTGGTTTATTTAGCTTTGCAGCTTTGGCGTGGACCCTTTGGAAAATCCGCAATAAAGGAGCTATTGAGAAGATTTATCCTAATCAACCTATTGAAGTTTTGTTCAAATTCTGTCTTGCAAAGAATGGCATAATCTTTCCAAAGGAACTAACTGCCGGAAGATCGACAATGTCATGAAGAAAACTGAAGGGTGGCTGCGTCGTTTTATAGCCCTTAGTAACTCTGGATAGGTTCTGTGATTTGGATGCCTTGTCCTTTGGTGGCATCTGGATGCTTTTGTTGTCCTTCTGTTGCTGAATGATGTTCTTTAGATGTGCTCTCTTTTGGCTTGTTTTGCTTTGTAAGTTGGTAACCCCAACGTCGCCACTTTGTGTTCTTGTATGAACCTTTATTAGCTTTATAAAAAGCTGGGCTGTCATGCCTGTTTAAAAAAATAAAAAATAAAAAAAAACACAAAAAGGATTCCAGGGCCCATTTGGAACATAGAAATTTTGTGGATCTAGAAAAAAACAATCGAGTGTCTCCATACATATCATCACATGTGTATGAAACCACTGAGCTTATACTGCGGGGTACACACGTACGTATACATTGGCTTTGATGATATAAAATAAAATCGGACCCAGTGTCCTGTGCATCCCCTAAGCCTCACTTGGATCCGCCATGAACATGGCGGGTGTAAATTTAAAAGAAACATAAAAAGGATTCTAGGGCCCATTTGGAACATAGGAATTTCGCAGGAATTTCACGGAAAAATAGTTCAATTCCGTAAGAATAGAGGGGGGGGGGGGGCGTGTTCCAAGCAAGGGCTAGGATGAGAAATAATTGTGTGACTTTCCTATGTGTTGTAAAGTATCTAACATGATCTTTCTCACTGAACTTGTAGCTAGCAAAATAACCTATGATGATGGACAGGTAGAATAAATAATGACTGATCGCAGGAGTAGACCTAAAGAAGGCTGAGTGGGGTAGACCCTTAAATAAATTTCAATTTTTAGTAGATTAACTCAGTGCCTGATCAGTTGTGCTCCCACTTAACCCAATAGAGGCTCTCACCGTCCAGTTGTGCTCCTCGTTTTTTTTTTCTGACTTGGTCTGCCCCTGCCCGATCGTTATCAAAGGCAAACATGGAAGAAAAACAAAAGAGGGGCTAAATTTCTTCTATGATTGTGTTGGATCACTAACATAGCTAGCGTTCCACGACAGATATAATAGAAATCCAACAATAAACATTGGATATAATTGTAATCCGTTTATACTGAGTTCAGAATTGGATCACAAATTCGTGAATTCTTGCTTGAGAGGTGAGTTCTCAGTTCTCAGTTCTCACTTCACCACCGCCACTGACCTAAACATCCGGCGTGCCCTAGCCGAAGGCAGCCGCCCCCGAGTGACCCACCCAACCCGGAGCCGAGCCCGTTCCGTGCTCCTCTTCCTCTTCCCTTTTCATCCCATGGCAGAGGTTGCCGGATAAAAACTACCACTCTCTCCGACCCCGCCCCTTCCCCCTTCGATATCTCGGCCTCGCCGCAACAGCTTCCTATAAGGCGGCGCCGCCGCCGCCGCCGCAAATCCACTTGAAACTAAACCCCTGGCCGAGACGCCCACCGGTGCCCGACTCGTCCCCGGCCTCTCTCTTCAGGTAAAGCTCACACATTTGTTCTTCACTTCCTTTGCTAGTTTTATTGCCCTTAGCACTTTCGCTTGGTTGCTTGCTAGTCTTGATCTCCGAATCCGCGGATCTTTTTCTTGGACCAGGATGAATCTTTGACTCGTCCGGCAATTTTGTGTAGTTCTCGGTTTCTTTAGCTTTCTTGATTTGGCCGTGCAGTTCTTGATTGATTTGTTCTTGGATCGGTGCGATCGTTTTCATCCCCTGTTCTTGTGTTTCAGAAGTGATGGGGAAGAAGGTGAAGGCGAAGGCCAAGAACCTGCGGAAAGCGCAGCAACGGGAGCCGACGGCCGCGTCCTCGGATGCTGGATCCGGCGATGCGGCGTCGCAGGACGCGAGCAATTCGACGGAGGAAGCGGTTGTGTCGGCCAGCAGCAGGGAGCAGTGCAGCCACTACAGCCGTGGCAGTGCCCACTTGGACAAGGTCCTCTTGAATATCATGTCTTCCAAGCATGTTGCGGTGTGTGAGCATTGCCGGGAGGACGCCCCAAGGAAGAAAGGCAGCGGTAAGCAGCAGCAGAAGAAAGGTGGCCCGAAAGACGCTGCTACCAAGGCACAGACGAAAGTGGAGAAGAGTGATATGTGGGTCTGCTTGGACTGCGGTCGGCATTTTTGTGGTGGTGCGGTCGCTGAGACCAAGCCATACGGCCATGCCCGAAGACATGCCAAGCAGGACCGGCATAGGTGGGCTGCACGGTTTGATGATCCAACTGTTGTGTATTGTTTGTCATGTGAAAACGAGGTGTCAATCGAGATGCCCAGAGTAGAGAAAGTTGTGGCAGTGGCAGCGGATGATAAGGTGGTTAGTGCAGTGGATAGCAATGCATTGGTTTTCGCTAATTGCCATGGTAATGTGATTAGAGGGCTGCCAAATCTTGGAAACACATGCTTCTTCAATGCAGTGTTGCAGAGCCTCCTTGTGCTTGATAGGTTGCGCAAGAAGATGTTAGGACCAGATGTTCCAACAGGGGCCCTTGCTATGTCACTGAAGAAGCTTTTTGTGGAGACGAGTGCTTTGAATGATGCAGGAGGTGCACTGAGCCCGAAGAACCTCTTCTCAAATATTTGCTCAAAGTATCCACAGTTCAGGGGCTACCAGATGCAGGACAGTCATGAGTTACTCCGCTGTTTTCTTGATGGTTTACGTACTGAGGAAACTGAAGCGCGAAAGCTAGTGGAGGATGCTTCCAATGCAGGGGTTCCCACAATTGTTGACTCCATCTTTGGGGGTCGGCTGTCTAGTAATGTGTCCAGCACAGAATGCACACACAGTTCTGTTAAACATGACCAATTCCTTGATCTCTCATTACCAGTTCCATCAAGGAGGCCTCCAACCAAGAGTGTTTCATCACCACCAGCGAAGAGGACCAAACAGTCCATAAGAGATAGGAACAAAAGTCGCAGAAATGGGAAGATTGCTACCCGTGTATCTCCTACAATAGAGGAGAGTAGCAAAGAAAATATTCAAACAGTTGCTGAATGCAACGATTCCCAGATTCCGGGTTCAGAATTGGGACAGGTTGTCAGCGAGAAAGAGCCGGGGCCCTCTGAATGCAGTGAGTCATGTGATTCTGTGCCTAACCAAGAACTAAAGGCCGCTTCAAATGTGGAGGATAGCATGTCCTGGTTGGATTATGTTGCTGATGCAGACGAAACAAAGTCTGAGATTCTTGATTCTGCTGAATCTACTGAGGCGGGACAAATCTGGGAAAGCAAGGATGTCATACATGGTTCATTTCACGCTCAGAATGATGCCTTACCCAAAGAGCATATCTTGAGTTCCGAGCATTCGGCCGAGAACATTGATGATGATGCAGCTTCTTTACAGCCTGTTATCTTGCTTCCTTACAAAGAATTCGGTACCACTGTCGAGGAAACAGATGTAACTGCAGAAAATTCGCAGAATCTAGAAGATGCGGCTCCTCCTCCAGCTGTTTGTACAGTAACAGAAAATAATGCAGAACCTGCATCTGGTGGAGATGGAGAGCAAGATTACTATGTTGGTCTTGGTGATATGTTCAACGAGCCGGAAGTTACTTCTGAAGTCAAGAAAGAAACTGGTAAAGCTGAAGATATTGATGTGATGACTTGGAGTAGCAATAGTGCTGATGATGAGGTGGATGATAGTAATGCTCCCATATCAGTTGAGGGCTG
Organism: Phyllostachys edulis; assembly: GCA_036346405.1. Taxonomy (NCBI): domain Eukaryota; kingdom Viridiplantae; phylum Streptophyta; class Magnoliopsida; order Poales; family Poaceae; genus Phyllostachys; species Phyllostachys edulis. The sequence goes on along the minus strand of CM070561.1, from coordinate 52,790,304 downwards.
CTTGGCTTTGTATACTGAGCCGGAGCTACTATCTGAACCATGGCACTGTGACCACTGTTCTAACGCTGTTGCACACCCAAACACCAATGAAGGAAAAGATGGTGGGGAGATGGTGGCTAGTGCCAGTGAAAGAAAGGACGGTGAGGAGATGATGGCAAGTGGTGATGAAAGACAAGATGGTGATAATATTATTGCGAGCTGCAGCAAGGAGGAGGACATTGATCAGATTATGACAACTGATGGTTGCTCTGACAATGTAAATCCTGACATGCGCTGTAAGGAAGGGGTGTGTGCAAATCCTTCTTTGGCTGATACTGAAAACACCTCTGATGATAACTTTCTGGACACTGGAAATGCAATGTTTACTGTTGACAAGACTGAACAGCCAGACAGTAAAACACAGCACCAGGAGTGTAGGGATTTGAACAGCTCAGCATTGGAATATTCATTTTCGAGTAAGCAACCACATGACTCTGCCCAGCATAATGATGGACATAATGTGGATGTAGCCGCTGAAGAAACAAGTGTGCCACTAAGTTGTGATAATGACTCTGCCTCTTGCAGCACTACTAATGACAAAAAGGCTGGATGTGGTGCTGGTTCTGAAGAAGTTGTGACTAGTAGTCTTCCATCTGAGACACAAAGAATCTTGCTGAGTGCCAAAGATAATGAAGATGTCATCACAAGGAATCAGGGTAGGAGGAAGCGAATGAAGATGGTTGGCAATGCACATCAAGGGCAAGATAACCAAAATAAACAGAAAGAGAATGAAACAAAGGTTTTCAGAGCTGCAATGAGAAGAATTCTTATCAGCAAGGCGCCAGCTGTATTGACGATTAATTTGAACAGATTCAGCCAGGACTCCCATGGTCGGTTCAAGAAATTGAAAGGTCATGTGCGCTTTAAGGAGATGCTTGATGTACGGCCATTCATGGACCCAAGGTACTGAACTTTTGACTCAGTTGAAAGTATCAATAATTTTTTACCAACCCACCAGTTTTCTGCTTAGCTGCAGCCATTTGTTACTAGCTTATTCCTAGTAGCTACAAGGAGACACCACCGTGTGTCTATAGTTTACTCGTTGACCATGTAGCACTTTGCCACTGTGATCTTAGAAGATAAAGAACTGTACTATTCCTCCCCTTTTTAGTTTGGTGGATTTTTCTTTAACGAATGGATTCAATATTTTTTTTTTGTCACGGGGTTTTTCTTGTATTGGAAAGTGCCAGAAAACCAGAAAACTACAACAATAAACATTTGATGATGTCTATTCATGGGCTGTAGTATTCTCGGATTTGCTCTATAAGTAGTTTTTTTGCAAATAGTTTGCAATATTATTCTCTGACTCAAGCCCACCATGTTCCTCTTATCCTGAAAGAAAGAGAAATGTCTGAAAACTTTTCATAATCAACGTGAATCTAAAGGATAGTGTTAAACTAGTAGTACAGCTTCGCTATTCCAACTCACAGAGTGGACAAACATGATTTAGATTGAAAGGCATACCAATGTGTTGATTTTTCACCTTTTTGCGAGAAAATATATTGATTTTCATGGAAGTATTGCTATGCAAAAGTATATTAATGACACAAATGGGTTTCTTCTTTCAACCTTCTAACTTTTAAGTAAACTGTTGTATCCACTGAAAAACCACAACTACATATAAGTGCAAATTGGTAGACTTTCAGAAGTTGCAGCAAACTTTCATATGCGTTGCCCCCAATTTGGGGCTTGTTCACCATGTATATGTTGACTTAAATGTCTTGACTTGGGCAATGGTTCTGAAAAGTTCCATCAGCTTCATAGTTTTGCAATCATGTCTAAATCTAGACATATACTATACAAGTATACATAACACCAGCACATCTCCAGTACTGCTAGTGATTTTCAGAGAAGAAAGAACTTGAAGTCAGTCAAATCGATGAAGACGTCATAAATACATGATGTGGTCTGCATTGCCAGTTTATATATATATATATATATATAGGGAAATTACACAAGGCACCTGGGTGCCTAGGCACCCACATCATGAACCATCCGATACACGTGTATGATCGATGTGAATTTTGGAATTTGGGTATGGAAATGTTTTATACCCCTGATATATTTACGGTAAGTGAGTTTTGAACTATGTTCAAACTAGTTTCCCTTTTGTTGTTTCTTCTGTGAATTAATTTGATGGTCAGATGTTGTAAGGTTTAGAGGATTAACAGAATGAAAAATAGTTGATAGCTGATTTAGGATTGGAATTTGGCAATTTTCTGAATTGGTCATCCTGCTTATCAACGAGGAACCTAAGGTAGACTAGATTTGCAGAAAGTAAGATTTGTTTTTTTTTTGTTGTGTTTGTCGGTTTGCCACACAAAATTAGGTAGATGGAAAGTTTGGTCCAATCCTTCAGCTGTGCTTTATTTCTGTACTGTGCAACATATATTTGCTGGACATGGGAAATATAATCACGTTTGGACTAATAAGATATCCCAACGAAAAGTTATTTTGTGAATGTCCCATTGACGCATTATGCCTTCTCAAGTGTGTACAGCAGTATGTGTTTTTATCCGCATAAGAAAGAGAAAAAGGAAACCATGTCATGTTCTAGCTTCCAATTTAAAATCAACTAAAACAAGTGTGTGCACGAGCATATAGTTTTGGGTTAGTCATTTGGATCAGAATTCTGCGCTTACTGCTTACCACAATTTGATTTTTCACTAGGAACTCAAAGTGGGTTTAAGCGTTGTCATGTTTGAGTGCATGTGTAGTGAATTTCTTTGCCGTTGTTCTAAGTATCCCAAAATTTATTATTAGATCATTTAAACTACCCAACTTGGTGACTTTTTTGTAGTTAAGTGAGGGACATGTTCTGCATAATTTTGGTTGCAGTATTCTGATGTCAAGTGTATCTAATTGAAAAGACATTTTCAATGGTCAGTTAAAATGATTGTAGAGCAGTTAAAATACGATTATTTAGCCTGTCTGATTTGCATGTGAGCTGTTGGTATTTTGGGTTTTAATGGTATACCTCTTATCTTATGAGGCCTTAAATTATCGTTGCATATTTTATGGTCAATCACATCTTCTAGATCCTCTGATTTTTCATTTGTGTGATAGAAGCGGACGATCTTAAATTTGGAATCTTTGTATTTGTGATTTATGATGAGTAGAAAGAGTCTTTTGCAGCCATACAATTGGTCTCGTCATCACTATTTTCTGTAATATCCAGATCTAAGGAGCATGATAACACCACTTATCGTCTAGTTGCCGTTGTGGAGCACTTGGGAACCATGGCAGCTGGGCATTATGTTGCGTATATGAGAGCTGGCAAGATTGGGGGTCGGCAGCAGCAGAGCAATGGCTCCAAGTCTTGGTTTTATGCAAGCGATGCCCAAGTCAGAGAAACCTCTCTGGAGGAAGTTCTTAACTGCGAGGCTTACATACTTTTTTACGAAAGGGTGGGAGACTAGGATAATATGTCTGGTGGCATATGCATCAGTCTGTCAGTAATCAGGACCAGATCAAATCGCAAGCAAGAGGTGAGACCGTGAGAAACAACATTTTTTGGATAGCCGGAGGCTCAATGAGTCTGCATACTAATATAACTATCAATCAAGTCCATTTTGTTTCTTTGATTGAGTCACTTCATGGCTCCAGTTGGCTTCAATACCATTTGTCTACTCAGTTGAAGAGATTTTCGCAAGTGGACTTGAACAGCTAATCTGTTCATACTGCCTACAGCCATTTTCTGTCTTTTGAGAACATAGTTGGAGGTGTGGAAATTGTTCAAAATCGGCGAACAGTTTATACAGACCTTGGCAAGGGCTTTGTTGAACGCCTACAGTTGTTATTGCTTTACACCCAATCATGAACAGCTTAGTACATTTTTTGATATGTTGAGTCCCTGCCCCTAAATTTTGAGTGATGGGGGCGTATATTGTAACGTGCTTTAGGTCCATCTTAAAGTAGCAATTACACACTTGTTTTCACCCTTATTGTCCGGGATTAAAAAAAATGCGCCTCTTCATTGAGAGGTCTTTTTTCCCCCAAAATTATTATTATTATTCCATCGATTCGGTGCAAGTTGTGTTTCAGCCTTTCAGAATGTGATGTCCATACTGGTATCAGCCGGGGAGATTATTTCTGTTGAAACATTGATGTGTTTTTTCCCCTTTGATATTGATGGTCTTTCACGGTATCAATACTGCAATAAGAAGCAAAACCAGATGATACTTGTTCATACTTTCAGTTCTAATTCCAGTCTGTACCCAAGTGGTATTGCTGCTGCTACGTTGGAAACCAACTAGTGTGAGCAATTACGACTAGGGTGTACAACTTGATTGGCTTGCAACTGGGCCAAGCAAAGTGGATTTGCGCAGATAACGTAAGATTGATAGTGGTTCACTGCTGGCACGATCCTATTGCTCGCTGATTTAGCGCATCTCTTACCGCCAGCACACCTGTAAAAACTACCGCGAAACGTGACATTTCTGTGAAGAAACCGGGCTCAGATCTCACAGGTCTAGTCTATAGTGAGCTCTTCATCCATCCAGTAGTTTATATAAAGGAGGATCATCAACCATTGTAACACACCTTTTGAGAAGAGAAATTAAGAGAAGCAAAAAAGTCCCCTTACATCTTTATGTTCAATCTATTATTCCGTTCTTAATTGTTCTGTGTGAATCGATTTCCGTCTACAAGGTAATCGCTCAGATTGGACTCGCCAGCGACGGTTCCTCAACAAGTTATCAGCGCGATCGACTCCGGCCTATTTTACTCGGATCGAAAAGGTAACCGTCGAAGAACGACGCTCGTAGATCGAATCTTTTTTTTTCTAAATCGCTTTCGATTCTGTAAATTTGGCTTTCTAGATTAGTTCATACGGTGCAAATCCTCTCCAATCTACCGCGAGCTGACCTGAAGTCGCCGGCCAAGCCGATCGGTGGGATTGCATGAAAGAGATGATGTTGATTGCAGCTTAGATCATTGCATGAATTGGATAAACAATACACACATTGATGAACATTAAAAAAGAAGAATAAATCCATGGCCACGAACCAAAGATCAGGCGCCGCAGCCACCCAAGACGTGGCGTCGGCCGCCATCGCTCGCAGACGCGCCGACATCGCCATGTCACCCCCAGACGGGCTCTCGCCAGATGCGCCCTCGCCCCAGACGACCTCGTCGCGCCGCCCAGTCTCCACAAGGCTACATCACTGGTCGCACGTGAAGCGCCGCCGGCCCCCGCGTGTAACGCCTGCAGCCTCCATGGCCGCGTTGTCGCGCTATCGGCTCGAAGTCGCGCTCAACGCATGGCGTCGCCGGTCATGCCAGCTTCCAACGATGGCCTGCTGGTGGCCGTCCTCTCGTGGAGATGCCGTCTGCCGGGATCGCCGTGCCTCGCTGCAGGTTTCCCCTTCTTGGCCACACACGCCGCCGGCCTAAGCCGCCAAGACTCTGCCGCCATGAAACTCTCACACTTCTGCCGCGTTGGCGCATGACTGCCGCCGGCCGGGCGCCACCCGCTTCCGCTCTCTGTGCCTAGCGCCGCGAGCCCTCTTGGCCGGCCGCCACCTCCAAACGGGCGCCGCTGCCACCGAAAACAGGAGCTAGGGAAACCCTAGCTCCCACTTATGATGCAGGCGGGGCAAGCCGGGTGAGACATTGGGCCAAGCCAGCCTATTGAATAACGGGCCGAAAAGAAGGGGCCCGGCCGGGTAAAAATTCGAAAGAAAGAAAAAAGAAAGGGAAACTAAAATCCCTTTTTACAAAAAGGCCCTCGGAATTGCTGAAAATGCGCGTAAATTTTTCTCAAAACTAAAACTTCGCGTTTTAACCCCTGGAAATTGCAGAGTTCGCCGAAAAGTCTTTTTCCAGTAGAAAAGGGCCTCGGGAATTCAAATTTGGCATATTTTGAACTCTTGAAGCATGTTTAACTTTGTTATAATTATTTCTGCGTAATTTATGTATTGTATTTACTATTTTGATTATCTGTGATTGTTTATATTACTTTTAATCACTGAAAATAGCAGTAAATCATGAAAAATGCACAGAAAAATATGGGAACATTATGAGAATTTTTGCAACTATTTTATGCAAGTTACCAGCAGTAATCCTATGATCTCTTTGCATGAATATGTAGATGACTAGCATTACGAACTGGGAGTTCGAAGAGCTGGCCCAGCATGGCCAGAATTACTTGACTTGGGCATCATCAGATGTCGAGATCGTACGTGGACCCAAGAAGCTCTGTGCTGCTATCGGACTTGGCACCTCAAAGGATGTCACTCCAACTGATGAGTAAAATGATCAGTCACTTCATTTCCTCAAACACCATCTCTGCCTAACGCTCAAGAATGAGTATATGGTGGAGAAGAACGCACTAGCTTTGTAGACCGCACTAAAGAAGCGGTTCAAGAAGCTGAAGTACACTATTCTTCCTCGAGCAGAGCAAGAATGGAACCAACTATGTTTTGCTGACTACAAGACCGTGAGGGAGTACAACTCTGCTTTGCACAGAATTTGTACAAGTCTTTAACTCTGTGGTAAGGTAACCACGGATGAACAGAAGATCGAGAAAACTCTCTCTACCTTTCACCCAAATACGGTGCAATATGCACGCAACTATCGTCAAGACGACTACAAGGAGTATGCCGAACTGATTGATATTATACAAGTTGTGGAAGCTCAAGATGATGTTCTAAGGAAGAACTACATCTCACAGCCACCTAGTAGCAATGTTGGCCATAAAGTCAATGCAAGCATCTACAAGGTGAAGAAGCCTCTCTCAAAGGAAAGAGGTAGGAAGGGTAAGGTCACAGGTCGCAAGACCAAGCTAAATGCTCAAACCAAGAAGGACAGACAAAAGAAGCGTGATGACAAGCCCTATGACCAGCAGGACCAAAGTTGCTACAAATGTGGCACATGGGGGAAATTGGTCACACGTTTTCCGTGAGCCGCAACACGTGATTGATGCTTTTCAGTTTAAGAAGAAGGGCAAAGGACAGCACGAGGCACACCTCGCCATTGCAAGTATAGAGGATCCACAGTCATTAGTTGCACCCATGGATGTGGACAGCCCAGCAGCAGCCCCCATCACCCCTTCTTTGGATATCACAGCGGCCACAACTGTAGTTGCCAAAGAAGAGAAGATGTACATGGAGCAGATTCAGGCAGAAGTTTCTTCATACTTCGCTGATTCAATCTAGTGCACGCATTGCACTTAGTTTTTTTTATAGTCATCTTCAGTTTATGGTTGTGATAGAACTTTGAATTATGGTTGTAACCTCTAGGAGAGTAAAACATTAAATTCTTATGATGAGTCCTGCAAGACTTTTTCCTGTATTAATAATAGCAAGTTATGTTCTATTTTGGACTATTTTATTTATGTATGGATTGCTTCCTACCTTATATTAATAAATACTTTATATATCAGAACGCGTGTGGCGCTCTATGGAGGAAGTGTGCTTAGCAGATAGTGGCACAACGAATACCATCTTGAGAGAGACGAAATTTTTCTAATTGATCAGCAAGAATGCTAGTAGTCTTACGACAATCACAAGCAGCAATACTTGTATAATAGGCTCAGGAAGAGCCACAATTATACTCCTGATGGGCACAATATTGGTCATTGAAGAAGCCATGTTGTATCTAGAATCGACTAGAACTCTCATAAACTTTAAGGATATTCGCGCTAACGGTCTCCATGTAGAGACTAAAGAAGAGTATGGTAAGGAATACCTACTCATTATAAAGCGTGAAGAACATGGAAAAAGTGTATCAGAACGACTTCCTTCATATGAATCTGGGTTATACTACACTAATATTAAGACACCTGCAGCCTATATTGTCCTGAAAACCACTTTTAGAAGCTCTGAACTTTTCTATCTCTGGCATGATAGATTAGGCCACCCCGGTCTTATGATGATGAGAAATATAATTAACAATTCTCAGGAACATAATATCAATGTAAAGAATTTTTTGAATTAAGAAGATTTTGTGTGCCCTGCATGTGCCACCGGGAAATTAATTACTAGATCTTCTGCTCTGAAAGTGAAGGACGAAATCCCTGCATTCTTGAACCGTATCCAGTGAGACATTTGCGGTCCTATACAGCCCCTGTCAGGGCCATTTAGGTACTTTATGGTGCTCATCGATGCTTCCTCGAAATGATCGTATGTATGTTTATTGTCTACGCGAAATCATGCTTTTGCAAAGCTGATCTCGCAGATAATTAAAATTAAGAATAATTTCTCTGGTCATCATGTAAAGTCCATCAGGATGGACAACGCCGGAGAATTTACTTCAAAGCCATTTGATGATTATTGCATGGCAATGGAAATTACCGTTGAGCATTCCGTACCACATGTCCATACCCAGAATGGACCAGCAGAGGTATTAATTAAAAGAATTAAATTTATTGCCCGACCACTCTTGCAGAATTGTAATTTACCGACTACATGTTGGGGACACGTAGTCCTGCACGCAGCAACTCTAATCAATTTTAGACCGTCGACATATAACATCCATTCACATATGCAACTAGCGCAAGGATCAGCACTGAAAATTTCTCATCTTCGCAGGTTTGGTTGCAAGGTTTATGTACCTATACCACCACCACCACAGCGAACTACAATGGGACCTCTCCGAAAGTCTGGGATATACATTGGTTATGAGACAATATCCATAATCAGGTATCTGGACCATATGACTAGAGATTTGCATTCAGCCCCCTTCGCTGATAGCATATTTGATGAGGATAGTTTCCCGTTATTAGGGGAAGGAAATCAACCCCTTGATGAAAAATGTCGAGAAATAACATAGCACGCTACGTGAATCCATACACATGACCCACATACTAGTGAACCAAATAGAGAAGTCTAGAAGATAATTGATTTGCAAACATTAGCAAATCAACTGCCTGACCACTTTAGTGATTTGAAGAGTGTGACCAAGTCACATATGCCTGCACGCAATGCACTGGAGAGGGTGGAAATACCAAAGAAAATTGAAGATATCCCTAATCCCGTCCAGAGGCCTCGGAAAAAAAGGACAAGAACTCCGGCCTCTCGAATCCCAAGTAACCGGGGATGTCTGGCGAAAAAGGATAAGAAGGACTTACCACAGCCGATCACTGAAGTTCCCTAGAATCAGAAGGAGAGCCAGTTGACACCTGGCACCAGTATAGAACCTTCAGTAAAAGACATACCGGATTTGAATATTCCTACAAAGGGAGACATCAGCATGGATGTGTGCGCACACATCGGAGCTGGAAAACTAAATGGACTTGCCCTCGCAATTGGAAGCAGCGGTGAGTAAGTAGAAACATTAGAAGAATCATCCCATGAAGAAATAGCTATAAATTATGCGACCACGAGAGAATCTATGAATAGAACAACAACCAATATCAATATTTATTTTGTAAAGAAAATTACCACAATTATTAATCTTGATCCAGAGCCTGCATCGCTTGTTGAATGTAAGAAAAGATCAGATTGAAAAGATTGAAAGAAGGCAATAGAAGCAGAATTATTATCTCTGAATAAAAGATATGTGTTTCAGCCTGTAACCCGCACAGCTCCCCATGTGCACCCCGTATGGCATAAATGGGTATTTGTTCAAAAGAAAAATAAAAATAATGAAGTTGTAAGACATAAAGTGATGAGGACATCAACCCGCCGGATACGATCGCGACTCCACCTCCAACCGGGTTACTCTACTCCAATGGACCGACGAATTTACTTCATGTATATATGGTGCTGCGCCATCTCACTTTGGGCCGAGGGCCTTGTATCAATCATTGGGCCCAAAGGACAGTTACCACTTTAGTTTGTGTGGGCCGGCCACCTCCTTGGCCCGACCCCCTTGTGGTCGTACTGTTCACGGGTATTGTTCACGTGAACAGTACCGTGAATAGTCCCACACCTTTCTCTCTTAGCTATATGTGGTTTCCCCTCTCCTATTTAAGGAGGCTGCACCCCTTTAGTTTTCTTTGGATTTCATTTATGTTTAGTTTGCCTTCGTTGCAACTTGTATCTTCTGCGTGTGTCGACTAGACCACCCAGTCAAGATCCTTATTCGGAATCTCAACTTAAATCAAATATTTCAATCCTATTTGCAATTTCAGATTGCTATTTATCTCGTTCTTGTGTGCTTCTTTGGTGTATGCAGGAATCGATCTTCGTGGTCAGGTCATCCGAGTATTCGTGCACGGTTGATAACGACTTGTTGATTAGTTCAGTGATTACGTGGTTTCGAGCCTTGCGAGTTTATAGCCAGGATCGTGAGAGTTGAGCGACTACTACCGAACTTATCTTTTCATGAAAGATAGGGCCAGAACAGGACCTCCGTGGTTCATCAAGTGGTATCAGAGCTACAGTTCGTCGGTGAGAGTTTCCACTTCTAGTAGTAGATTCGTTTTTCATACCTAGAGTCCAAAAAATTGCCCCAAATTTTTTTGCATCTATCATCCATACCGAACCGATTTGAGCCATTGTAATTTTTATTTTCAGTTTTGCTTGTTGAATTTTTGATTGCATTGTCGTGTCTAGTTGCTGATTTCTAGTCTAGTGATCGTCTAGTTCGTCGTTGTCTAGTTTGCATCGTGTTTCTTTGTGTAGCTTAATCGTTGTCTAGTTCCCCTGCCGCTATTGCCTTGTGCTGCCGTGGTAGCCCAAAACAACAACCGTTGGTTACTGCAACTTGAGCAATTTGGTTTCAGTCTTGAAGAAGAAAAGAAAAGGAAAGAATTGGATTTAGTTGGTTTCGGTTTCAAGAACAGAAAAAGGATTTGGTTTCCAGATTTTGGTTCCAAACCAAAGAGTTGGTTTCGGTCGGTTGTGCAAGTAAAAAAAAAAGAAACATAGGAGAAAAAATATTAAAAAAAACAGAAGAAAAACAGAAAAGAGTGTCCCTCTATCCGAATTGAAAAGCACATCAAACCATTGCCAAATCCAGTGAAAATTGGTGGAGCCCTTCCTGATATAGCCACAAGCTACCACAAACAATTTGAGCACGTTTGGCCCAAGGGATCAAAAGTTATAGTAGTTTCAATTTGAGGCCGAAACAAGTTCGAGTCTGTTTCCGACACACCTTTAGTAAAACGGGCATAACTTTTGCATACGGAGTCGAAATTCGACGTTTTTGGACTTTTCGGAAAGCTAACGACGGCACGCATCCAATATAATTGATCGGCTTATGCCAATCTCCCTCCAAGACCCCCAAAATCGTCCATCTTTGACCCCGAACTCGCGTCGCAAGTTTTCGATTTCTGTTTTTGCCGATTCTTTCAATCTTCCCTTCGGAATTTGGGGTTCGTATCAACTGCAAAGTTGTAGATCTCATAGAAACATTTCAAACGAGGATATATAATCCATATAAAACTTTGCTCTTTCATCGTTTGAGACTAGCTGTTGTTTCTGCTTAATCTAGAGGGTTGTTTGCATTGCACCGATACCGATATTGTTGTCTTTTGTGCTCTATGTCGTGCGAACAATCTTGTGCCCTACAAAAAAGTTTGAGTAGATTGGTTAGCGTCTCTCCTAGCACTTGTTGTAAGGTTTTCCATTGCTTACATCAAGTCACATTTATCGTTGCGTGTGCGTACATACACATATCTTAGTAGGGCTTCGATTGACTAGCTTTGATTAGGCTAGGATCAGCAACTTTGACTAGTACTTTGAATAATTTTTTAACTTGCATTAACTGATTTGATTATTGCTGATCCTTGCTACTATATTGAAGCCTTCCGAGCTCCACTTCCTACTAACTCAGCAGGTTCCGTTCCTTGCAATCGTTGGGCTAATCGCAAGTGAGAGTATCACGAACCAGCCACTGGTTGTACCACCTCCTTGCTGCATTGGTAAGAGCTTTGTAAGAGCTTGGTAATGTGTTGTGAGAGAGTGACTTGCTTTGAGCCTCCAGATCCTAGTAGTTGATAGGAACATATACCTGTGATTTGTTTCCTTGTTTTCCACTAACTATGGCAGGTTCACAGGATGATTACAAGATAGATCCACGTCTTTTTCGAGCCATTGAATGGAAATGCAAGAAAGTCAACGAGGAAGATGCATGCTTGAGACAAGTTTCTCCACCATGGGAGGTATATGATCGTGATAGTACGTCTGGTAAAACTAAACTCACTGTGCCTTCTTTTGCTGGGAATTATGATCCTAGTGCTTATATCACATGGGAATTAGCTGTACAACAATTATTTGCATGCCATGAATTTTCTGATCATCTAAAAGTTAGAGATGTTACCCGTGAGTTTTATGAGTTTACATCTATTTGGTGGAGTGAATACTGTCGTACTAATCAGAACATACCTAGAACATGAGATGCTTTGAAGAGAGCAATGAGACATAGATTTGTATCTTCATATTATTCTCATGAATTACTTAATAAATTGCAATGCTTAAGACAAGATAGTAGTTCTGTAGAGGATTATTATCAAGAATTACAAATTGGTTTGTTGCGTTGTGGTTTAGATGAAACTGAAGATGCTAAGATGACTAGATTTTTAGGAGGATTAAACCGCCAAATTCAGGATAAACTTATTTATAAACCTCCATCTGTCACTCGCTTGTTTCGTCTTGCTTACAAAGTTGAAAAGGAAGTACAAGGGCGACAATCCAAGGCTAGTCGTGCACTTTCGTCGACTTCCACTACACCTTCACGTGTACATGAAACAAACAAGCGTACAGTACACACCTCCGCATCAAGATCATCTTCGGTTGTTTCTTTTGTCTTCACGACACTACCATGATCGCCGCCCGCCGCCGTGAGCGCACACTGCCTTCTTTGTCTCACATCCTTGGCTAGCTCCTTGGCAATTGAGCTGGAGCAAGAAAAAGAAGGGAAATCTTGTGACTATTCACCGCATCCAGTACTAACATCATCTAAGTCGAGCCTACAAGGTAATACCAAAGGTACTGATTTAAACACTCAACCTGACAACAATAACCATGATTTCATGCCTAGTACCATTGAACAAAGGGAAAATTAGTCTGTAGTAGAAACCATTGCATCACATGAGGTGGAAGAACCTAGTGCTGAGAAGGTAGAAATTAATTTCCTAGCTACAAAATCTGATATTATTAAGAATTTGCATGACTCCTGTGATAATTTGATTGATTTGCCTGCTGAGTTGAGTGCACCATGCGACAAACTTGTTGTTGATTTACCTGCTGACTTGAGTGCACCATGTGATGACATAATTGAATTGCCTACTGTTTTGAGTGATTCATATGATGAATTAATCACATACGATGATCATATGGAATTGGTTAGATATAAAGATATTTTGACTAGAATTTCTCCTGCTGACTCTTTATGTTACATTATGTTGGATCCACCTATAAACTTGTCACATGTTATGGCGAAAGTTTCTGTAATTGCATGTTCGAAATCCTTGTGTAGTGTCTACACCCCTGGATATAAGTTTAATTTGATTGGAGATTATGGTGTAGACAATCAATTTCTTGTCTATCGAATATGCATAACTTGTGATAACATGGATGAATTGAAGCTTGTTGTTTCAAACAACAAGTCATGTGTGATAAATCTTATTCATTATGGGAGGAACATAAAATTTAATGATCATTCAATGCCACTGTGTTCATCTCTAATTGCACCATCTAGTATTGACAATTTGCATAATGCTATTGCAGTATGGACAAACTTACAAATCTTTTCACCTTTGCTAGATGAATTTGCTCTTGCTCGATTGAAATATGATTATATGAATGATTTGTGCACTTTGAAATCAATTGTTGTGCTGCCCATTAAGTTCTAAATATTGAGGACCACGTTTTGTCATGATAGTGCGATGAATAACTCTACTATATACTTCACTTATACTTGCAACTTGATTTGCACACTGAATACTATGAGAAAATGTATCTTTACTGATTTGATGCATGCACACTCACCTTTAATTTGCAAAGTGTTCGCTATTTCTTTGCCTTCTGCTGTTGCTAACAATTTGCAGAAAGATGAGCATGCGTTGCTGCTGGACAATGAGATTGAGTCGAGGATGACTCAAATGCAAGGAGAGGAGGATGATGAGGACATCAACCCACTAGATACGACCGCTACTCCACCTCCAACTGAGTTACTCTACTCCAACAGACCGACGAATTTACTTCATGTATATATGGTGCTGCGCCACCTCACTTTGGGCCGAGGGCCTTGTATCAATCATTGGGCCCAAAGGACAGTTACCACTTTAGTTTGTGTGGGCAGGCCACCTCCTTGGCCCGACCCCCTTGTGGTCGTACTATTCATAGGCACTGTTCATGTGAACAGTATCGTGAATAGTCCCACACCTTTCTCTCTTAGCTATATGCGGTTTCCCCTCTCTTATTTAAGGAGGCTGCACCTCTTTAGTTTTCTTTGGATTTTGTTTATGTTTAGTTTGTCTTCGTTGCAACTTGTATCTTCTGCGTGTGTCGACAAGACCACCCAGTTAAGATCCTTATTCGGAATCCCAACTTAAATCAAATATTTTATTCCTATTTGCAATTTCATATTGCTATTTATCTCGTTCTTGCGTGCTTCTTCAGTGTATGCAGGAATCGACCTTCATGGTCAAGTCATCCGAATATTCGTGCACGGTTGATAACGACTTGTCGATCAATTCAGTGATTGCGTGGTTTCGAGCCTTGCGAGTTCATAGCTAGGATCGTGAGAGTTGAGCGACTACTACCGAACTTATCTTCTCATCGAAAGATCGGGCCAGAACAGGACCTCCGTGGTTCATCATAAAGCAAGACTCGTTGCACAAGGTTTCACTCAAAGACCAGGAGTTGATTATGAAGAAATCTATTCTCTGGTCAAGGGCGGAACTACATTTAAATATTTAATCTCAATGACAGTAAACCTGAATTTAGAAATAAAATTGATGGATGTGGTAACTGCATGCCTTTATGGAAACTTAGATTCGGATATTTTTATGAAGGTACCTAAAGGTATCCCTGTCTTGAACCAAAACATGTCAAATAGAAATCTGTACAGTGTGCAACTCAGAAAGTCACTGTATGGACTTAAGCAATCAAGCATAATGTGGTATAATCGCTTAAGTGACTTTCTCTGTAAGAAAGGCTATACGAACAATGAAGATTGTCCCTGTGTATTTATACGACGATCCTAGGATGGATTTTGTATAATCTCAGTATATGTAGATGATCTGAATATCATCGGGACCCTGGAAGATATTAAGAAAGCAAGCTCCTACCTGGATTCAGAGTTCAAAATGAAAGATTTAGGTAAAATCAAATATTGCCTAGGCTTGCAGCTTGAGAATGCCCCTAAAAGGATTTTTTTAGTGCATTAGTTAACCTACACTCAGAAGGTGTTAGAAAGGTTCGGTTTTGAAAAAGCATACCCTTCGAAAGTGTCAATGGTCGGAAGATCTTTGCAGTAAGACAAAGATCCATACAGACCCAGAGAAGAGGGGGAGGAAGTACTGGGACCAGAATTCCCGTACTTGAGTGCAGTAGGAGCACTCATGTATTTAGCAAACTGTACTAGACCGGACATTGTATTTGCCGTGAACCTACTAGCAAGGTTGTCGGGACCCAAAAATGCAATTCTGGACCCTCTGTGTACAATGCACTAGTCTAGGATCACGCTAGTGCACACAGTGTCAACATAGATGAATATCGATCCACACAAGATGATTAATAGAATAACAACTAATTTGAATAACAAATAACCATTTTAACCTTATGGTCGAGTTTATATTTATTAAGGCTCGCATGGCTGGCAATAAAGAAATAAGCAATAGCGGAACAACGAAACTTCAGCGGAATCTGTAACAGCCCAAATATTCTTAAATGTAAAAATATGGGATTTTTAAAAACTTTTTCATGTGATAACTATTGTTGAACCTCTTGAATGCATTGTCGAGCTTCCATGCTGGTTGCATCGTGTTTCCCTTGCTAGTATGCATAACACCAAGACTAGAAATCTCTAAGGTATTAGCATACCAACACAATGAAAACTACTCTAGAGACTCCTAGTCTTCTTCCTTCCCATAGCACACTGTTCCTCAAGCCGATGTAGCCAGACCTCTAGCCGTAGGTTGGAGTGGTTGGGTCTTCCCCATTTTACGGGCGCCAAGTGCGACCGGGAGTGCATGAGGGCAGAAGCCATCAATCCGCCATTAATGACTGTCACAACATCTACACTGTGCTTCCACTCCATCAACAGCACCAGCCATACCTCCCTGTCAGGCTGAGCAAAAGTGCTTATATCTAGCTGCACCGAGACCTCATGGCTTTCTTCGCCATTCCAGTGCTAACCTCATTCTCTTCTTCCTCCAAGTGAACTTAAGCTCCAAACAAGCTCAAGGGCTAGTCTTTGTTGAGTGCCACCCCATCGCAGTCTTCACCATTGACGCCCATCGGATACTCCAAGACCTCCTTGACGGACCATCTATCTTCTCTGACTAGCCCACTCCCCAGTTCCGTACTGGTAAGTTCCTAGTGATCAGATCCTCTTCCTAGTTCGTGCCGCCTTTGTTCTCTTGATGTTCCTCCGTTCTTCCTTTGGTTGTTCCGCTCGTTAATTCGATTGCATAAATGCCGTCAGACCTTTGTTTTCTTTTGACCTCTGCTGTGTAGTCGAACATTTCTCTCGTTTGACTACGTACGGTTAACACTCTCACGACCCCCCCCTTTTTTTTTGTACAGACCACCCTTTCTACAGAGACCACCCTCGTGGTCGCGACATTCCACTTTGCAAAGGCCACCCTCCTGATCAAGACCACCCACCTAGCCGCGCCCTCACCTCTTATGGACCGCCCGATCAAAGACGGACAGCCCCCACTTCACCGCGTTTTACCTCTTTGACCTCAGGACCTCTTTTTCAAGACCACGCTCTTGGTCTTTTGCAAAGACTGTGAGGTTTGCCACCTAAGACCAGGTGCCTTCAACCAGCCACTCGATAGTACTCAGATGAATAGTGCTCAGATGAATAGTGCTCTGATGAACAGTACTTGGGTGAATAGTGCTCGGATGAACAGTGGTCGTAATAAACAGTACTCGAAAAAAAATCAGAAAACGAGACAGGGCTCTTTCGAGGTGCTGCAATCGCAGTTTTTCTCACGATAACTCAACCCACAACCAAAACTCAACTTACAACCGCTCCTAAACTTTTTGACTCCTCTTGACCCCTTTTTACTTCTTGCTTGTGGTATCTCCAAGACTGCTATCTCCCCATGCTTATGTACCCTTACACTAATCGACTAAGACTCAGACTCAAACTCTTATCTAATTTTGTACAAGATTACAATCTCAACCAAGACCACCCTCCCGGTCATAGCGCTCACGACCTCCCCGGTCGTAACGCTCACGACCTCCCCGGCTCAAATGATTCCAGACCTCCCAAGTCACTATAGCTTCTACGACCACTACTGATTCGATGACCACTAAGTTCCAACTGTCTTTGGTCTAATATTTCTAATTTACGATTTGGTATTATTTGGAGTTCATTGCATATTGAAAACGATTTGTTGGAATTTATGCTTATTTGCCTTTTCGGTTGTTTTATGATTATAGAAGCCGAGGCGATTTGAAGAACCGCTCGATTGATCGTGTTCTCGATCGCTAAAGACTCGACAAGGCGAGTCAATCCTTTGACCATGTTGCACCCACTTTTTGCAAATTATGTTGCTTTAAATTATGAAACAACATTGCTATGTTTTATCAAACTAAATTGGTCTAGATCATAGTTAATGCCCTAACATATACTTGTGTATAAACTTTCAACCCTTGAACTTGGACATTATCCATTGTCACCCTAGACTTAATGGATTACATACTAGTTGATAGGTCTGTATCTAAGTGTCATGCTTAGCCTTACTTAGATATATTGTCATCAGGGTATTAAGTTGCCCAACCACAATCCTTAAAAACTTTAGAAAATGATTTGGGCAGTAAGGCCTGGAGCCTGGCTGTTATGTCGAAGTAAATGATATTTCCAAAAACAATAAAACCTTAAAACTGCTGATTAGGCGGCCGAAAGAGTGGTGGTGCCCGTGCACGAGAATATGTTGGTATGTGGATGTGCCGTCCTGGTCAAGTAAGGACCGAATCTTGGAATGACCTCTCATGCAAAAACAGTGCAACCACAAGTCTATAATGGGTACGACCTGTCCAACTAATTTGCTCGCCTCGGCGTGGCCTCACCATTGGAGGAATGTGGCGTGGGTAAAGGGGAAAGGGAGCCACAGAGAAACCACATGGCACAAGAGGGGGCCTCCTGGAAGTGCTTGGCACCGGGCGGTGGAAACCTTAGCGGGTGGGGTTGCGTCAAGGAATGAGCATTGTAAAGGCCTTGTGGTAATCTCCCCTTGATTCGCATGTCCAAGGAAACGTGTGTGTATATCAAGGCGATTACCTCTTGTGGGTAAAGTGTGCGAACTCTGCAGAGTAAGAAAACTATCATGATAGCTATGCTCACAGTCAAGAGTGGTACTGAGAACTTGGTAGATATAGCTCTCATTTTTACAAAACCATTTGTGATAAAAAGGGAAGGCTGGGGTGGGACCCTGTGATTTGAAAAGGCACTGTGGGGACCGATGGTAATTACGGATAGCCCGAGCATTTGGTGGATGAAGCCACTCAATGGTATAGGAGGTGGGACCTCTACTAGTACTTTTCAAATGAAAACTCATTTTGAAAACAGATTTGTTAAAATGCTAGGTCTCGGGATTTTTCTAATTTAGTTTAATTCAAACTTGGCTTTGTACAAATAAAAGAACTCAACCTCCCTTGACTAGCCTTGCATCTATAAGAATCAAGATTGTGGGTTGGCTCATGAAAGTACGGTTGTGTACTCGTGCTCGCCAATGTAATCTTTTCGCACTCGAATGACCAAGACCCCTACCAAGATTTCAAGGAGGATGAACCAGATGGTGGTGAAGATAACGGCTTAGGTCTCGACCTCATCACTTGTTCGTGGCGAGTGAATGGATCAACCACAACTTATTTTGCTTCCGTACTTGCTTTCTACTCTGTGTTCTGGACTTTTGTAAAACTCTCGTGTAAGGGGCGCTTTTGTAAAAGCAAATGGCCGCTCGGCCGGGTATTTATGTAATATATCATGGGCATACACTGTTCATTTTGAGTATCATTTACATTTAGCAAAGTTCACGATTAGTGGGCATACCAACTCTAAATGGATTACTCACGACCACCTCTAGATGGTCTAAGACAACAACCAGATGTCTCACGACTACCCCCAGATAGTCTAAGACAACAATCAGATGTCTCACGACCACCCCTAGGCAGTCTAAGACCACTACTAGCTGTCTCACGACCACCTCTAGATGGTCTAAGACCACAATCAGATATCTCACGATCACCCCTAGATAGTCTAAGACCACTACCAGATGTCTCATGACCACCTCTAGATGGTCTAAGACCACAGCCAGATGTCTCACGATTCACCCTAGATGGTCTAGGACCACAACCAGATGTCTCACAACCACCCCTAGATGGTCTAAGACTACAACCAGACGTCTCACGACCACCCCTAGATAGTCTAAGACTACAACCAGCTATCTCACGACCACCCCTATATGGTCTAAAGATCATTTCCAGATATCCCAAGGCCTTCTCAGGACCTCCACGGGATCACTATAGAACCATCCCATGACCTCTTCAAGACCTCCCCAGACGTCCTTCTTGTACAAATGTGGTCACGGCTATGAACCTAAGTGTGTGTTTGTTGTGAGCTTCCGTAGTTATGTGAGTGAACTTAAATGTAACTGTGCTTGTCAGCTACTGATCCAGGGAATGACACCTTATGCACAGTGGATCCCAAGTTCCAAATTTGGGGTCTGACAAAATCCCATCAATTCGCCACAGGCAACCGATTAGGATCATGACCCTAACGATCAGCACCTTCGTAGAACTCCTCCTCAAAAGCAGGCGAAGACTCCTCCACTTCTGTTGATTGATTATAGTAAGCATGGGTACACAATCGTACTCACAAGTCATACCACAGAATGCAATTTATACATGATGGCTTATTCCAAATGAATGGCTTCTGTGGTTCTTTTGCAGAAATGCAATATTTGCAATTGAATATGAATAATAGATTAAAACATGAAGTAAAACAAATAAACAATATTAATTTTATCAGTTGTTTTCACAAAGAACACAAAATCTAAACAAGTTATCCACACATCCATATGACTTAGATCACACAGCTCCCTTCCCAAGAATTTTATGAAAATCTAACCCTCGCGTGAAATCCCCGAGCATGTCCATATCCGCGGACGTGGCTATTCGAATAGATTGATTTAACACTCTGTAGAGTTTGTATACTTTACACACACGATATAACTAGTGTTGCAAGCACTAATCATAACAAAACATTTCAGAAACTTCATCTCAAATATTGACACTCCCGATGTGCTTTACCGCCAGACTAACCCATGGAGAAAGCCAATCCGACACACATCGTTGGACCTGAAGACAACGAACCGCTCATAAATGTGTACTACATGGTAGTCCACACCCCTACCCTTACACATAGCCTAACCTACTATCTGAGTAATCAATGTCGAGAATTCATAACTTACTAAGTTAGGCCCTTCCCATCAGGCATGTGGTTGTATAGAAGGCCCAGTTCAATGGCGCACAAAGTTAAGTCCTTAATTGACCAAGTTCTAACTATGCCACACAGATTATCATTCCCATTCACACAGCTCCACCAGTTCACACAGTATCCACCCCTTGCCTCAGTCTAAATCCTTTCCCACCCCGTTGATTAAGTGCAACACATGCCACCAACCAGTAATGACACACAGTGCACACAATTTTATCACAAAGTTTCATAATCACTTAGTCAGATTCATATGTGCAAGTCACATGAAATGATGACTCATGGCATGGCTAAGCAATCTACTCGTATCTAACCAACCCACGTTGGTGCTACGATAATACCAACTAAATAATGAACCAATCTAGGGTGACAAAAGATTATGACATAACAATAGACAAGGTGGATATAACAATTAGGATTAATAACTAAACCCAAAAGCATTTAAATAAATACTTAAAGTAGAATGCAATAACTTGAATCAAAGTAGCTTTTGAAAACTGGGTTCAATATGATCGAAGGTACAATTTGCCTCGAAATAGATCTAGGTACTGGTCTTGATCTTGATACAGTCCTTCTTCTTCAAAGTTCCCCGATGTATCAACGTCTACTCGTAAACGAAGAAAATAAATAAAATAAATAAATAATAGAGATAAAACAAACTTCAAAAATTAAATAAAAATCTCAGATAAATAGATCTCAAATTTAGATGAATTTAGATATTTGAATGGGCTCAATCGGAGTTCGGATGAAGAAGATATGGCCTTTGGAAGTTTAAATCTAAAGAAAATACCCTAAATAGGATTTATTGTAATTATCTGAATTATTTTCCAACGGAAAAATCAGATAATGATGCCAGCATGATATCATCCCTTGGAATTTCGGCTAAAAAAGAATTAAAAGAAATTCCGACATGTGGGACCCACATGGCGGTGAGACGGCTCACTTGGCCACCGAGGTTTGGATCTGGAGTTTAGGTGGACCGGACACGTAGGAGCACGCGTGGCGCTGACGCGGGTGCCAACTAGGTTGACACGCATGCGAGGGTGCTAATATGGCTGCCAACGTGGATGGCCACGTCAGATCGGCAGCGATAAGGCTCGGGAACCGAGGGTTCCGGCGAACGGCAGCTCCTCGCCAGCAATGGGTGGTACATTGGTACCAGGAGGTAGAGGGTAATGCGGGGATCTCGTAGGTGTGCTCACGGGTGCTTAAGAGCGATTGTGGTGATCGACGGTGAGGTCGAAGTGGCGGAGTTGGTTCGGGCTCGTCGGGATCTGCTCTCCGGTGACGCTCTTGCGGAACCAAGGCGTCCACGATGAAGCGCAGCTCTGTGCGATGTCGACGGTGTGGACCACGAAGCTCGGGCGGCTCTGGTGGGGCCCACTCATCAGCGATGGTGGCTCGTGCGAGACCACGTCGCACACGGCGTTGGTGTGACTAACTGGTGGAGCCAAACGTGGACGCGCGCGGAGAGAGGAAGTGAGAGGCTAACATGCAGGGCCCGCATGTCAGTCGGAGGCAGGCGCAGCGTGGTGCCGGGTCGACAAAGGTCGGCCCAAGCGTATTAGGTCGGGTTTCGCCCACAACATTATTTGAGATTTTATTTGGTTTTTCTTTTTAGTAAATAGCAGAAAATCCAAATGGCAATTAGAAAATAGCTAATGAACTTGGAAAAATTCTAGAAAATATATCCAAGCACATAGAATCCAAATAAAATAGTTTTGACCCTTGTTGATGTTGACCTTAATCATATTAAGTTGTTTTGATACTAAAAGTCCATGTTAAGCTTTTCAATTAATTTCAAATAAAACTCAAAGGTGAATTTTTAACTACTAACTAATCAAAAAAAATTTAAGACTCGGAAAATTGGGGTGTTACAAAGGTATAGTGCAGATCCTACCAAAAGGCATTGGTATGGAATAAAGGACATCTTTCGATACCTCCAAGGAAACAAAGATCTTGGTCTGTTCTACAGAAAGAACCAAGATCTAACTATGACTAGCCATGCAAATGCTGGGTACCTGTTGGACCCACATACAGCCAAGTCGCAAACAGGTTATGTATTCATGTGTGGTGGAACTGCAATTTCATAAAAATTGTCTAAGCAAAGTCTTGTATCAACTTCGACGAACCACTCAGAGATCATAGCGTTGTACGAGGCCTCGCGAGAATGTTCTTGGCTTTGACGGATGATTCACCACATCCAGCAGTCGTGTGGATTGAATACTGCACAAACTCCTGCTATTATCTATGAAGATAATGCAGCTTGTGTAGCACAAGTGCAGATGGGTTATGTAAAGAGTCAACTCACAAAGCATATCAACTCCAAGTTCTTCTATGCTCATGAATTGCAAAAGATGGACGAAATTAAAGTATTGTATACTAAGTCATGTGAAAATCTAGCAGATTTATTCACTAAGTCACTTCCAGCGTCGAGCTTTGAAAGATGCATACATGGAATTAGAGTGATGAGACTTAGAGAAGTGCGGAATTCAGGGGGAGAATCTTCACAAACTCATTATTGAAACTTGATCATGAAGATCGAGTATCCAAAGAATAAATCCTGGAGATTAAATGAAATTTGGTGAATTGTAATCTTTTTCCTTGACGAGTTTTCCTAAAGTTTCTCGCCTAAGGTTTTTTACGAGGCAATTCGTGCAGCACAGCAGAACGTGTTCAATCTACTCTTTCTCTAAATTTTTCCCATTAGGTTTTTATGAATTTTTCATCGTGGGCCTGGCCCATGGTAGACTACTCATCCATCTAATAGCCTATATAAAAGGGGGACCCCAACCATTATAACACACCTTTTGAGAAGAGAACTAAAGAGAAGCAATAAGTCCCCCTACATCTTTGTGTTCAATCTACTATTATGTTCTTGATTGTTCTGTGTAAATCGACTTCCGTCTACGAGGTGATCGTTTGGACTAGACTCGCCAGCGACAATTCCTCAACAATTTCTTCCTGCGACTGGTTGTAAACTTGATGGCAAGGGCAAACCAAAGTCACTGCAAAGGACGAGTCTATGATCTACATGGAAAAGCAAAGGTTATACATAGGCCCTGCTTGAACGGCTTTCGCTTTTCACGGAAGCCGGAAGCCGCCCAAACGGCCACTTTTTTTCTCTTTTCCTCGGTCGGAAGCCCTTGCACGTAAGGAAGCTCAAAGCCGGAAGCCGGTCGTCCGAGGCTTCCCACCGCTTCCTCACCTCGTGGTTCCGGAAATGCCCCTCAAGTTCCATGGAAATTACCCGCGAATACCCAGATAAATTCGCGACCATTCCACCCCTGCCTCACCCTCTGCACCCTGTGTGGCGCCTAACCCTAGCGCTGCCGGCCACTGCCGCACCGCTCGCCCTCCCACCTCACTGCTTCTTTGCCGCCGCCGGCCGCGCCGCCTCGCGTGCTAGATCTCCGCTCCGACCGACCACGCGTCCTCTTCGTCTCTCGGCTGCGGCGACCGCCTCTCACCTCCAACTGGTCCGCCCCTCCGCCTCCGCCACCTCCACGCCCACGAGGCTGCACGGCCTGCTGCCCCTCCCGCCTGCACTGCTTCGCCGCCTGATCAAGCGCCTCCAGCCTCCCGCACGCCAGATCTCCGCCTCCGACCGGGATTGCGCGCCCTCTCCGTCCTCTAGCTCTGCAGACACCGCCTCCAACTGGTCCGCCTCGCCTCGGCCACCTCCACCTCCACGGAGCTGCACCGCCACACCTCCGGCCTTCTCCACCGAGCTGCCCGGCCACGCATCCTCCCTCCAACCCGAGGTATGTGTAGTATTCTGTGGAATTGTGTGGTTGATTTTATTCCGTTGAAAATAGTTACAATTAGGAGTTTAAACTCCCCCTAATGCTCATGAGGAAGTGGCAGTGGAAGTCCAATGTCCAATGTCTAGTGGAAGTCCAATGTCCATAAACAGATCAAGTATATCTGGTATCATGTTGAATTATCTGGTTGATTTTATTGTGCAATGTCCAGTGGAAGTCGTGCTTAACTAAAGCAAAATGTTCATTTGGTCTGTTTGTTTTGGGGTGGGAGGGAGTGGCAGTTCTTGTAGTTTGAGCTGCAGTTGGACTGATCAACAAATGGAGTTTGAACTGAACATGATTGTGTGAACTGCTCTTGTATAAGTGTTTTTATATGTTGTTGGACTGATGAACATATGGGCCTGATCAAGTATAGTTTAGCAGTAACTTGTTCCATTGAATTTGTGATCAATATATGCTGTTGGACTCTTCATAAGTGTTTTGATGGGAATTTTCTTTATAAGTGTGAACTTTTTGCAATATGGTATTAGTACTTTTTATAAGTGTTTTTTTTATCAATATATGTTGTTGGACTTTTTTGTGATCAACATATGGAGTTTACTTGTAGATAGTCCTGTTGGACAGGAACTTGCCTCTCATTTTCTTTTTGTTGGTTTGATTGCAGCTGTTCTTGAGATGGTAGTTGCAATGTCGGTGTCGTAGATGAATTCACTTGTCGACTTGTTAATTTTTACAAAGGATGGAAATGTATCAGGCGGAGTTCTTGATTCTCCTTGTCTTCTTGGGATGATCTGAATTGTTATCGTACATATATATCAATTGTGTGAAAAATTGCTAAATTGGTAACTGGATGGTGATAAATCTTCTTGGTGGATGCTTCATTTTAATGGATGGTATAGAAGAAATGCATGAGTTGGTTTGGTGGATCAATGTTAATAGCTCTTGAGCTAAAAAATAATGTGAACTAAACATTTTACATTTAGGATGAGCTACATAAAGAGCAAAGTATCTTGGTTTTACATTCATAGCCATGACTATCATAACCTTGATTTACATTCTTGGTACATCATGATGCAGAATTGCTGATGGACTCACCCACACATATGATCTGTATGTGAAGAATTTAAATATAACTAACTGGCCATGAACCATCTTGGATAGCAGGGGATGGGGTTTTGCAACACCAGTTGATTCACATGTTTTGCATACTGTATTTGAGTGCATGCTCAAGAATGTTGACATTAGTTTGCCAGCAAAGATATTTGCAGTGGTAGTGATCAAGAGGGAAGAAAAATATTGTCTTTTTTTGTAGTTTTTGCTATGCCATGAGGCAATTCTTGTTGAGGGGACTATGGCAAAATGTGCAATAATATCATGTCATGTGTTAATCTCAATTCTAAGTGCATGTTCTTGTTCAAGCATGAGATTTGCTTGTAATTCATAACAGTTTATGACATTGATTATCTTTATATGTACTTGATGTTGTTTCATTAAGATATTAACAGACTTAAACAAAGTGCCTAACACTGCCGATGCCAGTCCCAAGTCCGGAAAAAGTGGAGGGGGCATTAATTGTTTGTAATAATTATTTGTTGTAATAATTATCGTTAAATACGCTAATCCTTGATTCACATGGTGGAGAAATTCGTGCATCATGTTTCAATTCGGTGCTTGATCAGTTTTATGACTTGGTAAGGTGTACTTGATATCTAGAGGATCAGTGAAACTTGCTCAGAAGTAGTTTACAATGACTATAAAGTAACTATGGATGTCTCAACATCTATAGAAATTTGTTCGGTTACTCTTATTGAGTTATTGTAACTTTATTGTCAATGCCTCGTCAATTGCGTTAGTCGTTGTTAATAATCGTTAATTATCGTTAAATGTTGTTAAATGCCGTTAAATGTTGTTATAATTATCGTTAAATGTCGTCAAATGTCGCCAAATATCGTTAAATATTGTTAAATATCGTTAAATATTGTTAAATATCGCCAAATGTCATCAAATATCGTCAAATGTCGTCAAATATCGTGAAATATTGTTAAATGTCGTTAATTGCGTTAAACGGCATCAAACAAGCCATTACTGTCCTCAGGGGCATTTCAGACATTTTATATTTCGAAAGCTGCAGCCAATCTACTTAAAAGCCAGACAGCCAAACACCAAATCAAAAACCCACTGCTCAACCTCTGACGAAAAGCCTCGCAACACGTAGGAAGTCGCCGTAAAACACAGCTGTTCCAAACACCCCCATAAGCCTTGTACTTTCAGAATCAAGATGATGAGGTTTCAAGGTAGGTGTCCATTTGACAAATGCACCTAGCCGGCGCCCGGTGCTACCTCCGACAACGACTCGCTCGGTCGTACGCACAGGAATGGATGCTCTGCATCGCAGAAGTAGAGTGTTGTGCATTAGGGACGCATCTCAACTTCCAGGACTGAACAAACACGGTTTAGGGCGGTTTGGGTGAAAACCCAACCCAACCCATAAGAAAACAAGTCAGGCGGTTTGAGCCCGACCGGTTTGACGGGCTAGTGAGATAAGCTAGGAGGCTAATTCATTTCAGCCATGCCATTGCGGTGGTGATGACAAGGAGGACTCCGGCGAGAGTGCCGCTTAGACCGTGGACACGAACAGAGCGCCGGCGAGCACGCTGCTGAGCCCCACGTACGTCTCCAGAAAGGGGAGAAGGATCCAGTTTGCAGGTATTTAAATTTAATTTTATAATTTTGATGGGAGTAAAGTTTGTCAGCTTTAAGGCCCATTTTGATTACTGATTAGTTGTTATCCACTTTTTCCTCTATGTAAAATAGCATCTGGTATCTGGTGTATGCTCAATCTTAACTTACGCCTTTGGCCTTCCTATAGAGTTGAAAATTTGTTGTCCTTTTAGTCGACTAAGAGAATAACAGTTATTTGTTTTAAGTTGAAAGCATTTTCCTTGGTCTGTTCAAGTCGTAGAGAACACTAATACCTGCCGTTTATGATGATGTCACTCAAGATTCTTGGTTGGCGCTAACAATTTGGCCAATGCTAAATTTCAAGCATCATCTTAACTTATGATGTAGGTGTCATGCCTGGTATGCTTATTCCATATGCTAGAAGATATTTCCAGCTCAAAAGGCCACCCCATACATTTGATCCTTGTATCCAATTGTTCTTGGCTTATTGCCTTGCGCTTTGCGTTGAACTCTAACTACATGATCCCATCTTGGCAGTCAAACAATGCTGTGAAAACTAGCAAAGAGCCTGCTAAGGTGGCTCCAAAGGAACCAAGTTTTACCTGCCCAGTGTGTTGGAACAAGCTGGAGGAACCCTCCACAACAATTTGTGGCCGTATCTTCTGTGCGAAGTGTATCAAGCAAGCAATCCAGGTCCAGAAGAAATGTCCTACTTGCCGGAAGAGCTTGAGAATTAACAATTTCCATCGTATTTTACCTTCCAAACTCTGACTGTTAAGGTGAGTCCTTTTACCTATCTGTTAGCTTCTCTTTTTTTTGGGCAATCTGGTGAGCTTCAGTTTCATCAAATACAGGTTCGTTGGACGTGCATAAGGAACTTCTGGTAACATCTTCCTGTGAAATGTATTTTCAGAATCAGAAGTCCTCTCCAAATGAAAAATGGATCATTTTCCTGAGGAACAGTGTACCATCGCCTTAAATGTATGTATGCAAATACATCGCTAGAAGCTAATCAGTTGCTCGTGAAAAACTATCTGATATGTATGCAAATACATCGCTAGAAGCTAATCAGTTGCTCGTGAAAAACTATCTGATGAGGGAAGTGGATGGCCTCTGCCTCCAATGGATTAAAATTGAATATAGTTTCATAATTGTCTCCGACAACTTAAGAATGTTCTTGTATACTGTTGTATGTATTAGGCTTGACGAGGATATAATAATCCTCATTTTATCTTTTATCTATAATTCTTATTATAGGTAAATATGACGTCATGTGGACCCTGAGTATACCCCTTAATGTTATGAGGGAAGAACCTAATAGGTGGTCGTAAGTTCTGCTACGACCACCCCCATAGTCGTAAGTTACGCTACGACTACCCCAATAGTCGTAAGTCTTACTACGACTACCTCATAGTCGTAAGTTCTTCTACGACTAGGTCAGCTACGACCACCTTATGATCAAATAAACCTACAGACAAGTGGGTCTTATTGATTAAGGGATTCAAACAGTCATCATACGTTGTTATTCTGCGGAGTAATGGCACGTAATACTCCATTATCTCTGGTATATAGCTGTTGAGCGACGTGGAGGAGTTAATACACCGGTGATTATTACTAACGTCGCGCCTGCACGGAGGTAATGAGGCGCCGCTTTATCTCGAGTAACCGCCGCTCCTTCACGCACTATAAAAGGCGCAATCGAGAAAGGAAGGGAGGAGGAATCGGGCCATCAGAAATACAAGCACTATCTGTAATAGTCTTAGTTTTTCCCCTGATTGTTCAAAATACACTCAATACCATACACACATAGGAGTAGGGTTGTTATTCTCACGAGAAGGCCCGAACTCAGATAAAATCCCGTGTCAATCTCTACGTGATTCCATTCTAGGAGACCCCGAATCAAACAATCTTTACGTAAGTTCGGTTCTAAAACACCGGCGCTTGGCGCCGACCGTGGGGATCTTCCGGTAATCTCTTGTCAACATACTCTCTGTTTTCCAAATCTCATGCACTCATGGCAGGAGAATGGAACGAGGAGAACTGGTTCGACTTGGCAGATTACGCAGACGTCGACATGGATGCCGGATTCGATTACAAACCGAATGATGACTCATCCTATGGCATTGCTGCCTCCGGGGATCTTCCCACAGATCCAGGAGACAATGTCACCGGCGGAGTTGAGGAGGATCCTTATCCCCACAACAAGACGTCCAGAGAGGAATCTACCTCTCAAAGGACAAGGGTCAATCTGACCAGGACCACACCCAGGTGGACTCACGACACGACGAGAGTTTTTCCTCGAAGTGTCCAAGTCCCCCTAAGGCGGTCCGACTTGGTGAGGCAAGCTCTGGAAGCCACAATTCTGGGACTTCACCGGCATCTGGTGATCCTCTCTCTCCGGATGACGCCAGAGAGAGCGGGATCAAGCATGCTTTTCCTACAAATTCGACCATCTCTCCGCAGATCACACCTGCCGACGGAGACGGTTATAACCCAGACTTCCCCTACCTGGAGGGGATTACTCCAAGTCGCCAGATGGTGTCTCTCGACAACTCATCAAGCGGAGAGGCCTCGAGCGCAAGTGAGAATCATCAACGGGAGGTCTTCGTCCTTCCCTCAGATCAAGATCACTCTTCTAGAGACCCAGATGGAGACCCTTCCAGAAGGACACACACTGCGCCCCTCGTGACGTTGGCAAGGACGCCACCACTGGCGGACACGACCAACACCTTCATGAACGCAAGGGAAATCCTCGACATTCTCGCACTTCATTGAGGCAGTCTCAAGAGTCCGACATAGAAGCTCTTGAGGCTATTCGACGAAAAAAATTGAAGCCCGAAGAATGCATGCTCGGGCGCATCCAATATCGATCGAAGGAAGCTCAAGAACTTCAGTATATCAATGACTTGCTCGAGAATCCAACTCAAGAGCTAGCCCGAGCACCAGGCTACGACCTCTTCGTTGAAGAGATCGCACAAAGGCTTTCAGAACACGATGGCAAGGCCGAAGCGCCTCGCCGACATCATTCAGAAGTCATAGCAATACGACTTTCGGCTACCACCGATCGAACATATCGCCACGGAGGAATCGACGCGAACGAAGAAGTCGCGATCGATCACCTATTCGAGAAATGTCTTTCGAACGATCGATGATCAAGAAACCCTGAGAGGTGATCACTCACCATTCCGACATGGGAATCTGAAGAAGAGATAAACTACGAGAGTATTCCCTCGAGGATCGAGATCTATCATAGGTCCGGTCAACCTATTATCGGGTACCGCCGAGTACGCACCACCGATGATATCAACCCTTCTTTCTCGCAAAGGAGGCGTCAAGAAGTCATTATCGATGTCGGGCATTCTCGCCGATCTCCGAGAAGCTTCACGCCACCTCGCTTTCGACCAAAGTGAACATGGAGAAGTTTGATGGTTCCCAAAATCCCATCGAATTCCTTCAAATCTACACAACGGCTGTCCGAGCAGCAGGAGGAGGAGAGCATGTAGTGGCAAATTATCTTCCAACTGTGCTCGAAGGATCCGCTCGATCGTGGTTACTGAATCAACCACTCGAGTCGATTTATTTTTGGCAACACCTCTGCGACCTTCTATTGGCAAATTTCCAAGGCACTTATAATCGCCTTGGAAAGGAGGATGACTTGCACCGGATGAGACAGAATGACAACGAGACCTTGCGCCAATTCATCAAGCGCTTTAGTCAGGTTCGTAACTTAATTCCGGAAGTTTCTGATTCATGTGTCATCAGAGCATTCAAGCAGGGAGTCCGTAGTAGGAGAATAACAGAGGACATTGCTTTAAACCCACCTACTTCTGTTGCCGAACTCTTCGAGATGGCTGATCGATATGCCACTGCTTTTGAGGTGGTCGAGTGGAACAATACAATAGATCGAGAAGACAATACCTCTCGAGAGCCAGACGACATTGGTAAGAAGAAGGATAAAAAAGCAAAAAAATCCAAGAACAAGGCGAAGGGTCAAAAACTCCAAACCAGCGGCTCCAAGGAGGTATTGGCTGTGAATGATAAAGAACCACGCACATCCAAGCCGCACTCCGACAGAGGCAAAGGTAAGTGCCCTGATCGGAAAAATGATAAGCCTAGGTGGTGTCCTTTCCATAAAAAGGAAGAGCATGATCTTCAGAATCGGGTCTTCCAACTAAAGCTTGAAGACTACTACAACGACAAGGACCACTTCCCACTCGAACAGTAGGTCAAACAAGTGGTCATAAATCTTCGATGACGAAAAGGAGATGCCGCCCAGATCCACAACACACCATCGAGCATATCTACGGGATCATCGGCATATGAATCAAAGCGACGACTTAAGGTCACGAACGTGAGGTAAACTCCATAGATCCTCCTCTCGTCAATAAATTATCAAGTGGTCGGAAGTCACTATCTCTTTCGAGAAGAGTGATCGCCGATTCCTTCGACTCGACGTGTCGATACTCAATCGTGGTCGAACCCACCATCAACAATTGTCGGGTCAATCGAGTTTTGGTTGATGGTGGAAGCTCGTTAAATATTTTATTTACGAGTGCTCGATGACATGCAAGTACCCAGACCAAAGTAAGACCCAGACGATACTCTTTCCATGGGATCGCATCGATCTTCGCCAAACCGATTGGTCAAGTTTTCTTCCTTTAACATTTTGTTCACCAAGTAATTTCGTGACGAGAAAATCTCCTTTGATGTGGTCGATTTCGACATCTGCATATAACGCCATACTCGGACGACCAACTTTGGCAAAATTTCTAATGGCTACTCATTATGGATATCAATGTATTAAGATGCCAGGTCCCAAAAGAGTAATCACAATCCATTATGATAAGAAGATGGCGCATACCTGCGACCGTCGATCCCTCGAAATGGTAGGACAAATACCAACTCGAGAAGAAAGTCACTTCGACTAGCAAGTCGAAGCTTCAAAGCCGCACCAAAGCCGAACGACAAAGTCAAAGAGGTTCCTCTGGACGCAGGAGAGCCCTCGAAGACTGTTCACATCGGGGATACTTCCGACCCCAAATAGGAAGACGCCCTCATCACCTTCCTCCGAGCTAACGCAGATGTATTCGCGTGGCAAGCATCCGACATGCTCGAGTCCTGTGGAGGTGATCGAGACAAAGCTAGCTTTACTACCGACAAAGTACCAGAAACAAAAATTGCGGAGATTTGCCCCTGATCGACGAGATGCTATTAAATCGGAATTGGATAAGCTACTCAAAGCATGCTTTATAAGAGAGGTCAACCACCCAGAATGGTTGGCTAACCCTGTAATGGTTAGAAAGTCAAACGGCAAATGGCATATGTGCGTAGACTTTACTGATCTTAATAAAGCTTATCCAAAAGACGATTTTCCTTTACCTCAGACGATCGCTTGGTTGACTCTACCGCAGGTGTGAAATGTTAAGTTTTTAGATGCATATTCGGATACCACCAGATCAATATGTGTCTAGACGATGAAGAAAAGACCGCATTTATTACACCATTTGGTATATTTTGCTATGTCAAAATGCCATTTGGTCTAAAAATGCGGCGCTTCTTTTCAACGCTTGATGCGCAACTTTTTCATCTCAATTAGGCCGAAATCTAGAAGCCTATGTTGATGATCTAGTTGTCAAAAGCATCAAGAGACTTAATCATATTATCGACCGCAAGAAACGCTCGACAATCTCGTAAAACATCGCTAAAACTTAATCTCGAGAAGTGTGTATTTGGAATCTCTTCAGGGAAATTGCTTGGATTCCTAGTATCAATACGAGGAATCAAGCAAATCTGAAAAGATAAAAGCCATTTTAGAAATGTGCCTCCAACTACACGGAAAGAAGTCCGTAAACTCTTTGGGTGCATGGCGGCTTTAAGTCGTTTCATCGCACGACTGGGAGAGAAGGGACTACCTTTCTTTAAACTTCTAAGGAAACACGAAGGTTTTGAGTGGTCGAAAGAGGCAAACGCTGCCTTTGAGGATGTCAAGAGGTACCTTACGAGTGCTCCTATTCTGGTCTCTCCGAGGCCAGAAGAAACGCTCTTGGTTTACCTAGCTGCCACGCCACAGGCAGTAAGCGCAGTAGTGGTCGTAGAACGTGAAAATGTACAACGACCAGTCTACTACGTAAGTGAAGTTTTACACGGACCTAAGGAGCGTTACCCTCAGGTCCAAAAGCTTCTATATGCCCTCCTCATGTCTTCGAGGAAACTGCGGCATTATTTTCAGGCGCACAAACTAGCTGTGCCGTCTGAGTTTCCCTTGGGAGCGATCCTCCAGAATAGGGAAACAGCGGGGCGCATGGCAAAATGGTCAGTCGAACTTGGGGAGTTCGACATCCATTTCGTGTCCCGAACGGCCATTAAATCCCAGATCTTGGCAGACTTTGTCGCCGAATGGACAAATCTGAACTCGCTCAGATCCCCAAGACGATTCCCACGACGATGGGATTTATGTACTTTGACGGGTCGCTTACTTTAAGTGGCTCGGGGTGGGGTGGTCTGGTATCTCCTACGGAGAGACCTTAAAGTATGCCATACAATTAAACTTTCGTGCCACTAATAACGTGGGCGTATCTGAAGGTTTGCTAGTCGGTATACGAGCGCATGAAGCGCTCTCGATTCACCGACTACTCGTGAGAGGAGACTCTCAACTAGTCGTGAATCAAGTTGGCAAAGAGTACCAAGGTTTCTAACCCGACAATGTCTCGGTACTTATCGGAAGTGCGTAAGCTAGAAAAGCATTTTTAGGTTTCGAGGCACAATTCATCCTCGAAGGATAATTTCTCGCATCAACCTTGCTCGAATAGCTTCTTCCCGATCTGAAGTACCAAAAGGAGTCTTCTTGAACAACTCGAAGCCTTCTCTCGTCGACGAGCCGAGACACCTCCTATTGAGATGCCTCTCTAGAGTACGAGGATACATGGATGGTGCCCATCTATGATTATCTTCGAAGGGTTTCAGACCAAGACGATCTCGAGGCGCATCGCTTATCCCGAAAAGCCAAAATGTATACTTTGGTCGAAGGAGTTCTCTATAAAAGGGTATTTCAAGGGTGCTCATGCGATGCATTCCGCAGAGTGAAGGATTAACACTCCTTCACGACATACATGGTGGCATCTGTGGAAATCATGCTTCCTACGTAACGCTGGTCGGCAAGGCTTTTCGACAAGGTTTTTACCGCCAACACCCTATACGATGCTAAAGAGTTGGTTAAAAGTGTGTCCACCGCCAGTTTATAGCGCATAAATACACCAACCAAATTTCGGGCATTACAAACAATACCTCTATCTTGGCCTTTTGCAACTGGGTCTTGATATCCAGGACCGTTTCCCAAAGCTCCGGAGGTTTCGAGTTCCTTTTGTGGCTATTGATACGCTCACAAAATGGATTGAAGCCGAACCTGTGGATCGATAACAACTAAGCGGCAAAACGGTTTATGATGAGATGCGTAATTACTCGATTTGGAGTACCGAGTCGAATAATTACAGATAATGGTAAGCAATTTTTGGCGCAAAATTTCAGGAATTTTATGCACGAGTTGGGTACCAAGTTGTGTTATGCTTCGTGGCCCATCCCCGAGTAATGGGGCAATCGAACGCAAACGCCAAATAATGAGAGGAATTAAGACTCGAGTTTTCGACCAGCTCGTCAAACGCCGGGGCTTGGGTACAAGAGTTACCCTTCAGATATGGGCGATTCAGACAACTACCAATCAGACTCACAGGAGAAACACCTTTCTTTCTAGTCTTGGTCTTTGAAGCCATGCTTTCTCCGTAACTAAAGATACGGTCAACACGAGTGAAACATTCACAGACTCCAACCAGAACAAATTCGAGCAGATGATATTAATCTACTTGAAGAAAGGAGAGACCAGCCCTAATTCGCTCGGCGGTCTACCAACAAGCCTGCGAAGATACTACGATCGAAGGTCCAACCTCGCACCTTCATCAGAGGTGACTTGGTATTGAGGCTTTGCCAATCCAAGTCTAATCGAACAAACTTTCTCCCAAGTGGGAAGGTCCTTACACAATGGTCGGGTTACTCGTCGTGGCTGATGACGATTGGCAATGGAAGACGGCGATTCTCTCGAATTCTTGGAACATCGACCGCCACGCAAGTTCTACGTGTAACCAATCATTAGGACAATAAAGACTCGTGTTTTCTATCTCTATTGTCTTACTTTTGAGTAGTGCTTTCATAATTTTTGACTATGTTTCAAACACCCAATTTTCTTTTTACATCGGTCGCAAGGCGATAACACCACCTAGTCGAAGCCTCTCCCTCTCTGCATGTGGTCCTGCCCACTAGAAGGAGCTTCCTAGTGTCAACTCGTTACTCGCTTTTGTTGCCAACACAAAGAACTCGGGTTTTATTTAGTTGAAATTTTTTTTTTGAAGGCCAACTCCTTTCACCTTAGATTATTTCTTCACTTCATTTTTGAAAAATATTCTAAGCAGAGTGCACTTTTTAAGATTTATTCAGCTGCCTTTGGTGTATTCAATTTGTCTTATCTAAGTCGGAGGAAGAAACACATCTAGTCGAAGTCTCTCCTCTCTCGACGTGGTCCCCGCCCACTAGAAGGAACTTCCTAGCATCGCTCGGCTTCCAACTCTTGATAACAGGCGGACTTATTGAATCATCCAAAGAAGGGCTAATGAATTTTTGAAGTTCTCTGGATGTTTGTTTAACTCAAGTTGCTGTTCTCGATTTAATTAATCTAGTCGGAGATGTTAACATTACCTAGTCGAAGCCTCTCCTCTCTGCACGTGGTCCTGCCCACTAGAAGGAACTTCCTAGTGTCAATTCGTTACCACTCTTTCGACCAATTGCATGACAATTATGCCAAAAACTACAAGTTAAACAAACCTCTCTGCTTTGAAACCCTTTCTAAAGACTATTTACTTAGTTTGTCTAAACAAACTCAAAGAAATAGTCGGGGCTAAGATAATTTGATTTCAATTCTTAGTCTTTAAATTGCTAATTATCTTTTGAGTTACTAACTACTCGACAAGATGATTTGTAGAGATAAGACTATTTACTTAGTTTCAACAAACTAAGCAAATAGTGGGGCTAGGATAAAGTCATTAATTTGACTTCAATTTTTCATCTTTCAAATTGTTAATTATCTTTTGAGTTACTAACTACTCGATAAGATAATTTGCAGAAACAAGATGGATCGATATTACATCAACAAAAGCTTGTTTTTCATGTGTTTATTACAAGCTACTCTAAAGAGGAGATCCCAACTGCATCTCCTCTCAAACTTTCCTACTAATCGATTGCATTTCCTCCATCGACGCCTTCCTTCGCTTCAGAGAAATAAGTCGGCTTCGAGAGGTTGCACATTAAGGTTGGGGTCATGAGCTTTAAGTTTTGCTAATGCATAACTTACTGCAGTTTCGACCGCTTTCTTTATCGATTCAGCTTGGTTGGCCTTCAGAGTAGTTACCAGATCTTGCAAAGTCCCTACTTGATCCCCAATAGTACTTATGTGAGCGGTTATCGTATCATCTTGAGGAGTCTTTCCCTCACTATGTAGCTCACCAAGCACATTGTTTAGGAGCGTGATGTTGCCTTGAAGTTTAATCTTCATTGCTTCCATCTCCTGTTGGGAACAAGTCGAAGCCTCGCGAAGCTTTTTGTTTTCGACCACTTGTTCTGAAAAGAATAAGACTGGTCAAACAAAGATAAACTTCTAGAGGAAAAGAAAAGAAAAATAATCACGGGTAAAAGAATTTCTTACCCACTAGTCGAGAATCCAACTTCTTGACCTCTTCATTATGGGAAGTAACGGTCTCGGCATGCTTTTTCTCCCATGATCTAATGTCCTCTGCATTCTTCTTTGCAATAAGGACGGTCTGGTTATAAATCGTGGTTTTTTCCGTGATTTCAGTCTCGAGTCTTCCCAATTCAAGATCCATTCCTAGAAAGGAAGTGAGAGTAAGAAAAGGGAGATAACTCGTAAAGGACTGCAGGTAAAGGATTACTTACCTGATATTCGAGATCTCAGCGTCTCAAGATCTTGATCTTTATTTTTGGACATACGAGTAAGCTCGTGAATGACCAAGTTTTCTTTGACTTCATTTCGAGCTTTTCATCTCATCTTCTTTTTCCTAAAAGAAGCGAGAGTTAGATAAAGATCAAAGTCGAAGCGCCTTAAGTTCAAGACTTCATCGCTTATTCCTTCCCGCAATTTCGCTTGCGAGTTGGCTTCTTTAAGTTTCCCCAAAAGGAATTCTACTTTTTCCCATAGCTTTTTTGACTCCTCTTTTTCATAATCGAGAGAGTCGGCTAAGGTCTTCGCGTCACTGTTCAACCTGCAAAGGATAAAAGTGAACATAAGCATTGGTCAATCGGTTGTAAGTTCTTCTACAACCATCGACCTAGTCGTAAGTTTTTCTACGACAAAATCTCATGGTCGTAAGTTCTTCTACGACCATCACCTATTCGTAAGTTCTTCTACGAACAAAGCCACTGGTCGTAAATCTTTAACGACCAGTACCTAGTCGTGAGTTTTTCCATGACAAACCCTGTAAGCACTATATAAGTAGTCAAAAATGATTATGAAAAATAGTGACTTACCACCTCTCTGCCTGTTTGCAGAGTTCCTCTTTTTCCTGTCGCAGCTCTAAAAGTTGTCGATGATATTCACCGACAACAGCGATTTGCTCTATGGCTTTCTGCAAAAGACAAGACAGTGAGAAATAAGAGAAGATTATACCTGTATGTATAAGTATCATCAAATACTTACAGTCATGGTTGATCGAGCAAATATTGAGTACACCAGCTCTGGGTGCTTCAGCTCGTCCACTCTTTCAACTTGGTCCCACCAAACCTTCTCAAGGCGCTCATTATCAAAAGTGTTCCCTCTATTGGGAATGTCTTTGGGATGGGGGACTCGGTGGCGAGATCTAAAGGCAGAAGACCCCACTATGGAAGCAGGGCCAAAGAAATCAGAACAGAAATTGAAGTATTCTTCATCTTCCGATTCTGAAATTGTAGTTTCTCTTTGGGTACCAGGAAGGAGGTCTGCAACGATTTCCTTCCCCGCACGGTGGTCAGGCACATCACCACCTTGGGCAGAGGCTTCTACGACTTCCTCTGCTAGTCCTACGACCACGTTAGTGGTCATGGCGACTATCTCAGTCATCGTAATCGCTACCTCAATAGGTGTAGCCGCTACCTCGAGAGTAGTAGCGCAACCTCGGTGGTCATAGCGGTTACCTCGGTGGTTGTAGATGCCACCAAGAATTATGGCCGCAGCCTCGGTGGCCATGGCTACGACTTCACGGTCGTCGTGACAATCGCCGAGAGCCACGACTTCTTCTACCACTGGCCGAGGATGATCCATCGACCATTTCCTTGTTGTCTCTCCAAAGAAATGGAGAGGTAGCAATGGGCTTCTCAACGGAAGCATTCTCGGGGGCTGAAGGAGTCGGGCTAAAAACAAC
This sequence comes from Phyllostachys edulis, assembly GCA_036346405.1. Lineage (NCBI taxonomy): Eukaryota > Viridiplantae > Streptophyta > Magnoliopsida > Poales > Poaceae > Phyllostachys > Phyllostachys edulis. The sequence goes on along the minus strand of CM070561.1, from coordinate 52,751,804 downwards.
AAAAGGATAGCAAGTCAAATTGTGGAAAGCAAAAGGTAAATGTTGTTCTTACACTTTATCTTGTTTCACATACCTCTGCGTCCTGAACTTAATCAAAAACTTTGGAGCCATCTTCCCGATGGAAGAATTCTTTGACTTCTTTTCTACGACCACGTCTGGTCGTAGTTCAAGTTGGGGAATAGGTTCACCATGACCACGCCTCGTCGTGAGTCTTGAACAGGACCATCTCTATGGTCTCTTGACTTTCCGGAGGACCGAGATCGGTCTCGATCACTCCAAGAGCAGCGCTACCCTCAGCAGTAGGCTCTACCGACCAAGATTATCCTTCACAAAAGACATAAACTCCTTCGGTTCTCCTTTTCTAGTTGCTTGACAAATCTAGAAGTGGCGTAAAGCGTGAAAGCTTTCTTGTCGTAATAAAAGGTACCTTGGCCTTGCGAGGTTTGCGCTTAAGAGGTTCAATTGCTTGACCTCCTCGGCTTAATTTGCTTTAGCCTTGGCTTCAATCAAGGCTATGTCACCCACAGGCTTTTACAGAGGATCCGTCAAGGGCTAGAACTCGAGCTTGCTCCTCCCTTATCGTGGCTCTTGTAAGTCGACGTCTCTTGGGCGGAGGAGCCGAGCCTTTGTCTTTGTCAACTCTGCACCGATGGTTATCAAGATAGACTTCTTCGTCGTCCGACGATTTTCCATACCTACTTTCAGAAGCAAAAGTAAAGAGAAGAATTACTAACTAGTCGTAGGACCTTCTACGACCAGTATCAAGTCGTAAGTTTTTCTACGGCCTTTCTTCGGCCGTAAGATTTTCTACGGTCACTACTAAGTTGTAAGTTTTTCTACAACATTTCTCTAGTCGTAAGTTCTTTCTACGACTATAAGTTCCTAAGGATGAAATCAACTTTTGATTACCTTTAGGCGCTCAACCTTTTCTTCTGCGGATAAAACCGCAATACTTTGAGGAACCGCCACACTAGGTGACGGGGGCTTCTCACAAATAAGTTTGACTCGAACGTCAATCTCTGCTTAGAAAGATCTCAGATAAAAGCAGATAAAGGCATTCTCTAAACAACTTTGCGAAAGACCAAACTGAAAGTTAAGTCGAAAACCACTTACCTCCCTCGTAGTCCACGGTGGGTCTTTTGGCCCCGTGTACCTCCACATAGGAGGCACTCGTTTCTTCAAAGGACTAATTCGACGTGTGATGAAATCCTTCACCACATGCCATCCATCAACCCCTCGCTTTCAAATCCTTAATGGCTTGAATATAGGGGGCAATTCGATTGATATCCTGGGGAGTCGAATCCCAGGAAGCTTTCTTTTCGGCAGCCTTCCCTTCGAAGGAAAGACTGTCTTCGGAGGTGACTTTCCAGTAAAACCACCCCTTCCTCCACAACGGCCATGAAAACCGAGTGAACATCTGAATATACTCCTTCGACTTCCTGTCATGGAGCTTCAAACCACAACTTCCAGCTATTCCAGATTGTCGAGCCATTCCGTAGAAATACTGAAAAAGCTCAAGATCCGCTGAAATTCCCAGGTACGCCTCACATAGATATACGAATACGCTCAGCATGGTGATGGAATTAGGACCAAGGTTCACCAATTCCACTCCAAAATGCTCGAGTATCAATGTGAGAAAGGGGTGAGCAGGTAATCGAAGACCACACTCACAATACGCCTGGAAGATGGGGATTTGTCCTTCCTCCCCCGACGGCCATTGCTGCTTATGCGCCGGGAACCACTCCACAAGAACTTTCTCTCGAATCTTCCCAAAGATTGACAAGGGTTTGCATCTTCGCCAGATCCATCTCGACTCGGCCCATTCGGAAACTCTCCGGCCATTTTTCTCGTAAAGAGGAGATTTTCGGCGGGTTGGTGGCGGAGAAGACAAGAACTTGATGAACAAGAGAATGATTTGGGGAAAGGTAAAATCTTAGGTTTTACCCCGGTAGAGGTATTTATAATCACGCACCTTGAGCCGAGGCGTGACATTCAAGGGTCGCCACCGCCTCGGGAACCGCTTCAACAGACAAAGCTAACGGGCATCGTTTGAGATTCCCCAAGTGTGTCCGCTCGAGAAAATCGTTTATGCGTACACCTCAAGCGAAATTACTTCCTTGGTTAGATCTTTTCAACCAAAGGAAATGATAATCGGAAAGTTCTTTCTTTCGATCACTATACTACGACCACCTCGTGATCGTAGGAATGATTTTACGACTACTTGATAGTCGTAGGTAATTTTCTTGACCAAGCATATTTCTGGTCAAAGTAGTATACAATCGAAGAGTTTTTCCTTCGACTATCTTTCTACGATCCTCTCGTGGTCGTAAGGCCATCTATAACTCCTTTACCAAGTAAGTTACTTTCACTTGAAGCTGGGGGGCTAGATGACGAGGATATAATAATCCTCATTTTATCTTTTATCTATAATTCTTATTATAGGTAAATATGACGTCATGTGGACCCTGAGTATACCCCTTAATGTTATGAGGGAAGAACCTAATAGGTGGTCGTAAGTTTCGCATCGACCACCCCCATAGTCGTAAGTTACGCTACGACTACCCCAATAGTCGTAAGTCTTACTACGACTACCTCATAGTCGTAAGTTCTTCTCACGACTAGGTCACCATCGACCACCTTATGATCAAATAAACCTACAGACAAGTGGGTCTTATTGATTAAGGGATTCAAACGGTCATCATCATATTTGTTATTCTGCGGAGTAATGGCACGTAATACTCCATTATCTCTGGTATATAGCTGTTGAGCGACGTGGAGGAGTTAATACACCGGTGATTATTACCAACGTGCGCCCGTTACGGGAGGTAATGAGGCGCCGCTTTATCTGGAGTAACTGCCGCTCCTTCACGTACTATAAAAGGCGGCAATCAGAGAAAGAAAGGGAGGAGGAATCGGGCCATCAGGAATACAAGCACTATCTGTAATAGTCTTAGTTTTTCCCCTGATTGTTCAAAATACACTCAATACCATACACACACAGGAGTAGGGTTGTTATTCTCTACGGAGAAGGCCTGAACCTGTATAAAAATCCCCGTGTCAATCTCTCTGCGTAATTCCATTCTAGGAGACCCCCCGAATCAAACAATCTTTACGTAAGTTCGGTTCTAAAACACCGACAAAGCTATTTAGCCGGCCGTGCACCATTTCTCCATAGTTGGTCGATGTAACTGAGATGATACTAGCGCATCGCATGTCTAGTGTTTCTGTACTCATCTTTTTATTGTTGTCTGTTCTTTTCAAGTGCCTTCCCTGCATGTCACGATTTTAATCTGCTAGCCAGCGACCACACGGCTGACAAATCGTTCTGGGGCTGCTTGTAGCAGTGACCCGAGGCGGTCTGGCTTAACAGGCGAACTCGTCCGCTGGCGTGACGTCGCCGGCTGATGACTGAACGGCCGGTGTCGCGTGCTGCTGACTTGCTGAGTGCCGAGCAGCGGCCGTCTCAGGCGTGCTGCTGACTCTCCAGTCTCCACACTTCTACTGTCCCAGGCTACCGGCAGGCACACGCCGCTAATGCTGTGGATGCAGAGTTACAGCCACTACCGCACTACGTAGTACAAGATTTAGATGGATGGCACCGAGCAACAAACGAGGAGTAGAGTTTAAAAATGTTGAAGGTTGCAGGTCGAACTAACTTGAAATTCACCTCAATCAGCAGAGGGGCACTGAAATAATTACATTGGAGTTTTGAACGATATGAAGACTACCATCTATCTATTATATTATTAAAGCGATAGAAAAATAAGCCACCACGTTCACCCTCAAGAGCTAGAAATTCCTACGTTAATCGATAAAAAAAAAGAAACATTCATATCGTTAATTATGATAGGTTCAAATTATAACGATCTAGATTAAAGAAGAGAGTATATGTCAGGTACAATATAGAAATAAGAGTCCATCTTAAGTACAACGTAAAAACAACAGAAATTCGGAATTAAAAATAAAATAAAATTAGCAACTAAATTTTGATACTAATTCCTAAGTAAAATCACTAGATAAACATAATTCGAATAAAAATAATCAAAGAATCAAGAATTAGATTAGTACATGAATTCCAAAAAAATAACTGGAATTGAATAAAAAACAAAATAAAAATAGCAAATTGAGTTTGATACAAATTTCTAAGTAAAATTCCTAAAAATATATAATTCAAGATAATTTAGTTTATTAGTATAAGAATTCCAACAAAATACCTAGACTTTGGAATTAAAAATAAAATAAGAAATTTGATTTCAATACAATTCCAAAGATAAAAACCTAATAACTATAATTTAGAATATTTTTATAAAAAAAATAGCAATTGGATTAGTATACTAATTCCAACAAAAAATAATTGAAATTTGGGATAAAAATAAAAGAAAATTTTCAATTTGATTTCCTTATGAATTCTAAAGTAAAATATTTAAAGAACTAAAATTCAGAACAAAAAAATAAAATAACATTATCAATTTGATTTACATATGAATTCCTAAGTAAAATCCTAAATAAATATAATCAAGAATAAAAATTAAACAAAAAAGCAATTGGATTGTTTGTATGAATTTGAACAAAAAATAAGCGCTATTTGGAATAAAAATAGATTAAAATTGGCAATTTTATTTGATGCAAATTCCAAATTAAAATCCATAAATAATAAAAATTAAGTAAAAATTAACAATGGGATTAGTATATGAATTCCAACAAAAAATAACTTAAATTAGGCACAAAAATAAAAGAAAATTAAAACTCTATTTCCATACGAATTCCAAAGTAAAATCCCTGAATAACTAAAATTTCGAATAAATTAAATATAAGTTGTAATGAGGATACTACGAATGGTGTCGGATGAGACCACAAAAGAGTGCAATGATGTCGATCTGTCCTACAAGACGACATTGATCTACAAGGAAACGAAGAGCCGCCAACGATGAAGATAAGAACAATTTTATGCTGCTCACCTTAGCCGTTCCATGAGGACAATGTCATGCTACTCGCTGGAGCTACCGAAGAGAAAGGCTGGAGTCGAAGGGGCTAAGTGTTGTGACGATAAGTGGTAAGCATCAGCGTTGTTGAAGAAGTCAGTGGCCAAAGAAGCTTGATGATGGGGAAGCCCTAGCAAAGAGGAGATGAAGCTTTGCATTGAAGACGAGCTATCGACGATATGGGGTTATCGCATAGCTAGGAGCTGCCATCGTTGGTGACACGGCATCGCCGGCAATGGCGAAAAGATTCTCTATATCGTTAGACAGTGACTAAAGTAGACATACCGGTATCAGTGAAGATAGGATGTCACAGCAGTTAGTAAGGAAGCCACATCGTTGAGTTGGACAACGTCGAAGAGGAGCGACCAACATGGTGGAAGAAGACATCGAGCGAGTATAATATCATCATGTGTATATACATGTATGCATCTATACGAATATAAACACGAGCGTACATAAAACAAAGGAGTAAAGAGCTCAGAGTAGAGATGGCACAATAGTAAGGAATAAGCTCGGGGCCATCAGAGAGAGTGCGGAGGGTGTCCCCGGCAAGTATCAATGTCATTTACACGTATGCATATTGATGTCACAACGGTTAGTATTAAATAATAATTAGAGAGAAGTAGAAGATAACTATGTGGTAGAGTATTGCATCAGAAGGGGTGGCAGTTGAGAGATATCAATCGAGAATTTGACTTGCTGTTGGAGATTGAAACAGAAAACTGTGGCGGAGAGAAGAGATAGAAGACACACGGTTCGGTAGGTCAACCGACGTGAGGAAAGATAAATTTAAGGTAGATCACCTATGGTACATCGGTGTATGCGTGGGCAAGGTACTCTAATACTATGTAAACTAATAAGATAATTTGTTGTATATATAATCAATGTATTGCTTGAGATTAACAGAGGTACATGTGCATGCAAATATTTTGGAAAAGAGTAACCAGTAGAGAAAAAAAATAAGGGCATGCAGCTACATGATGCATACATGATGGAGAGTGGTTAATTTATTATGCTAGAGATTTTCTTCTATCAAAACTCATACATCAGTTATGTTCCTTAAGTTGTGTTTTTCTTCAAGTTTCTATTGTCATTTCTAATGTTTACTATCTAAATAGCTACGAGATACGTAAATATATTCTCAAGCATCTAAGTTATATCATTTGACATTAAAGACTTTAAAACAAATCTAACTACGCAAATGCGCGGAACACCCTGCTAGTTGTCAAGTATTACAGACAGTTACAAGCACATACAAACTATTCCCTACCGTGCGGATCTTCGTAGTGAGAGTAATTTAGGTCTGCTAAGCAGATGTATCATGATCAGATCCGAATTCCCTCCTCGAAGTTCATCGGGGCACTTCCTATATCTTGCCTTCAAATTTGTCGGTCTAAGTTGTCATCCAAGATATGCGTTACACACACTCCAGTCATGCAAGTGTAGGATACACTCAGACCGAAATAGCTTGCAATAGGCACCAAATCTGCCTTTGGCCTTTGGCCTTTGGCGGTAACTTGTTCATCACATGGCTGATCTTTTCCTCAGGGAGGCCCCTTTCAGGATCAATCTTGTACGTGTCGTAGAAGTCTAAAATTTCCATTGAAATATTCTTAACCTGAGTAATACAAATGAACATCAATGGATGAATATGATTAGAGACCTAATTAATTGAAAAAAGATCAACAAAATCGCTTACAATATTATGTCAACATCAATAAAGACAGTTTGTGCTATGTTTAGACTGGATCAGTAGTGTCGTGCCTCGGATCGCCTGGCGGGCACAGCAGTTTGGCCAGCTCTAAGTAATGCTCTAAGTAATGCGTCCGAGTCCACACGGGCTAAGTAGGCTCCCCCCGTGTTTGCGCAGGAAATGGAGGCGCCGAGGGTACTGCCGCTGCGGCGCGGCGTCACGCTCGCCGAGCAGCTCGCCGCCTCCTCCAACCTCCGCGACCTCCTCAAGCTCCGCGACGACGGCGACGGCGAAGGCGACGGTAGGCAGCTCGCCGCGGCGGGGAGGCGACGCACGCTCCTCGACGTCATCCGCGACGTCGACGACCGCCCTCCTCCGCCGCCCTCCTCCGGCGCCACGCGCCGCGGTGTATCCACGACGGCGCCCGTGGCAGGCGGTGCGACGACTGCCGCGTCGGTGTCGGCTGCGCAGGGGGAGAGGAGGGTGTCGCTGATGGCGCTGCTGGTGCAGGCGGAGCGGCAGTGGACGGCCGGCGGCGGCGAGTGGAAGCGCGTGGAGGAGGACGCGGCGTCGGAGGAGGGGAGGAAGGGTAGCGGCGTGGGTGGGCGGTGCTGCGTGTGCATTTCGCGCGGCAAGGGCGCGGCCTTCATCCCCTGCGGCCACACCTTCTGCCGCGCCTGCGCCCGCGAGCTCCGCGCCGGCCGTGGCCGCTGCCCGCTCTGCAACGCCACCATCCACGAGGTCCTCAACCTCTTCTGACCACCACCCCGCTCACCTTGCTCCCTTCGCCGCCACCGCCAGTGACAGCGACTCTCCGTGCAAGAACCGATCTTTTTCACCTTTTTTCGCATCGGCTGGTGGTAAATTGCTCGGACGCTTGAATCTAGCCATTCTGTCAATTCGTGATAGCATTCGGTGTAGATTAACTTCTGCTTACTTGCTGTCCAGTTTCCTGTTTCTTGTTCTCGGAAAACTGAAAAGATTCAACAGAGCACGTTATTGGATCATAGGCCATGCTGAACTGCAACCTTCGTGGATCAAATTCTCTGTTCCTTGATGATACTAGTACTCTAGTAAACATCCTTAGATTCTGGTGTAAATACTGAGAATTAATTCGGCAGAATATTTCGGTGTTTAATATTGCAGGACACGTACGCGCGCTGCAGTGCGTGGGATCTGGCTCGTGCATCGCCAGTGCATGGGATGGGATTCATTAAAACTCCACCCGTTTCCTCGGTTTAACACACCGGAAAATTCTAATTGCTGGGGCGATGTCATGGCCGGAGAAGATAGATAGGGATGAGTCGAATTGCAGACCGTCTGTCCGACCTGATACGTTTCGGTTGACTCGGCCGATCCGCCGAACCGTATTAATTGTTAAGGCGCCCATAAGGTTGGTCACCACTCACCTGGTCGCAGTCTAACATGTAGGCGGACGGTCTGGATCGCGCCATAGTCGTGCATGATCTGAACCGTCCGCCACCAATTGGACGAAACACATGTACGTGTCGTGTCGTTTGAACAGATGGCAGAGGATACATTTCCGTTTTGCCAAGTCATCGACATGAACACTATAGTGAGAGTTAAAACAACAACATTATAGTGCAACCACTTCTATCGCTTGCGCTACCTTTCAAAGTACTAGAATCGAGCCACCGAGACACTGGCACGATAAAAAGCTGACTGCTCCTGTATTATAGGGCATAGAACATGCACGCATGCACTGAGCACTGTGTGTACTTCGATTGGATCGTGTTGGGTAAGCTAACTTCACCATCCAGCCCATTCACTCCTGATGCGCCACCTTATTATACAAAACGGTCAAAACATGGATGCAATCATGCATGTTACCGATGGCCAAGAGTCCGCGAGGCATCGACGGGTGTTCACTTGCGATCCCCGGACAGACAGACAGACAAACAAACTTATCTCCGCGTCGCTTGTCTTCGCGAACAACGACAGCGCGCATGATGGCGACGGCCTGCGACGAGCGACCAAAAGAGGGCTGGATCGATGGAGCTTAATTGGCAGCAGCGAAGTGGCGTTTTGGAGAGCTGCTGGGGGCGCAGACAAACTCACAAACATGTAAATAGCTGGGGGAATTGCCGTTTAGCACGCAAGAATACAGGGTCCATGGCCTGTAGCGAGGGCTGGACAGCTTACAGGAAAGGGTAGCAGTGTACTGCGCTCATATGTGCATAATGGAGAGAATAATAGTACACACAGTTCATGGTTTTCATGGGCTTGGTGGAGAAGGGTTTTTGTTGGAGTTATTAGGATCCGTAAGCGTGATTTTCTTTGCAAGAACAAACCAACACGTGTTATTCTGGTCCACATTGGTGTCATGCATGATGCCCGAGTATTAACAGGAAAATGCTATTATATATGATTGGCACCTTAAGGCCCATGACATAACAAGTCATCAGCTTTGTAACATGGCCTGAAATGGGCAACGTAACTTGATTGCCAAATATTAATCCTATGTACTACTGAAGGGCAATGACCATGAGCTTAGGAAAGTAAACAGATGATACTCCTAAATCTTGGTAGTTGAGCTGCATTGTCCATCTGCATGGACTCCAATACCCCATGGGCCATCACAGCATTGCATTGCCTGCTCGGATGGTGATAGCTTGTGCCTGCAGGAAAGAATAAACATCATTTGCACAGTTTGATCCCATCCGTGCCACCCCATCATGGCTCCCCACATATCCAATCTCTGCCTGCCTTGATTTCTCGCAGCCCATGTATAGATCTCTCGTCAGTGTGATTAACTAAGGGGTTATACTAGTGCAAAGCCTTTAATTTCTTGTAATTAAGTCTCAAACTAAGGTGATCCTCCAGTCTGCAAGCTCTGTCTGCATGTTTATTAGAGAAGCCAGTCTTGGCCAATAGCTCTTGTCGATCAGTTGTCTTGTCACCATGCAGTTCCACAGAAAGGTTCAAACTGTGGATATAAGCGATATAAGGAAAGTTTGTTCCATTTAGAGCTTCGCTGTTGTTCTGAAACAAACGCTCATGACAAACAAACAGTCTCGGAATGTTTCAACAAGCTACTATAATGCACACTACCCAGACGACAAGAACAACTCAGCAGCTCGCTACCAGTTTATCCGTGCCGTCAGTGGCGAATCTAGGATTTTGTCTAAGGGTATGCCATCCAAAAATTTTCATATACAATTCGGTAAATTCATTTTAGTAAATCGGTAATAATTGTAAAATTGACAACATGATTCGGTATATATGCACTGAATAACACAATAAGGGCTTAAATTCATGGATTAAGTTCAAACCATCCGCTAAGTATACTATAAATAATTCAAAAGCCACACCGATAATTGAAATAAGGCATAAAAGAGAACCGAAGACTTACAATGCTATTTGATTAATTCCGATATGTTGATATGTTCATCCATCCTTCTAGCAAAATGATTATAAATTCCCAAATTTACAAATCAAATAATAAAATCTGGGGACCTAGACCAAATACTACTACCAATCACGTCCCAAAGCTCCTCGGGTCTAGGCAGGGAGGCAGAAGAGAGGGTCGACAACGGTGGCGCTCCCCCAGTCCAGGCGACGGCAGCACCAGTTGGGGTCGGCCGCGTGGAGTCGCCCTAGGGACGAAGGGAATCGAGTGGGAGCGAATGGATTCCGGATGGGGAGGAGATTGAATGGAATGCCTTTTTAACTAGTGGCATTTCGTAGGTAATTTTATTGAACTTTTAGTGACAAGTCTCCTCTCGTAATAAGCTCAGAAAGCAGGTCCCGAGTTGCTTCAGCTTTTGGCCCTGCTTCGGCTTTGGCTTGCTCGGTAAGCTACTGCGAAGCTAGCCTGTTTAGGGGGCTCTCGACTTTTTCGAAGCCGAAGCCAGCTTAAAGCTCTGCAAACAGAAGTATCTCATATTCAGAACCCTGTATTTGGTAGGGTAATCAATCAATGCAATGCTCACATCAGATGAGGGGAGAGATCATGTTTTAGCTGTCAGATGAGAGACTAGCATTGAATAGAGACGTACTCGTTTTTTTTTGAAACAAGAAATTCCATTAACTGGACGAGCTAACTAAATCGCTAGCCATAAGTCTGATACAAATTCAGGAAATCCTTCAAGCCAAACCTGAAAGCTTTCCGGATTCAGAGCGGCGCCAACCTTAGCAAGTTCATGCGCAACTTTATTACACCCTCTAGGGAAATACACCACTTGAAATACATTAATTTTTTTAAAAAAAGAGAGGCTAGATTGGGCTTCCCTGATGACCATAGCATTCACAGCTCCATGAAGCTCACGATCTGTAAGAGTGGAGACTAGAAGTTTAGAATCAGACTAAGATCACCCTTCCCATCCCAAGTTCTCTGGCCAATCGTAGAGCCTGAATGCAGGCCAGCGCTTCTGCGTGTAAGGCGTCCTAATTCCTGAACACATTGAATATTACCAGCCGCCATCGCTCGAGAATGTCCCAGTTGGTCTCTGATAACAGCACCCCATCCACCACTCGAAGAGGCCATGAAGAAGGAACCATCAACATTGATTTTCATCATGTCATCTTCAGGTGGAATTGCAGGGTATGCCGGTGCATACCCGGCATACCCTGTAGCTCCGCCCCTGCGTGCCGTGAACCATGGTCCATGCTACAGGGAAACGGAAAATGGCACTCTTGGCTTTTCCCTAACTCAGTGACCCTCCATTTTTGGACGATGCATCTCAGATTCTCAGAGCTTGACGCCAAGACCTATCTGGGAGGAAGGAACAGAAAAGAAGCCTTTCGCCGTTCTGTTTGAGCATCTCACTGTTGAGGGCCTTGATGCAAATAGTGTGAGGCCTTTCACCGTTTCACGTGCTTCTACATATGCAATTCCAGGCAACATGTTACATGTGGCCATCAACTTTCGAACACTTGACGATTACAGAAGAGCGCCTTGCAGCCGCAGCGGGAAGGAAAAGATACAGCCGCGTGCAAGTTGGCGAGTTGCAAAATCACCGAAGTGCAAGTTTCTACTGCAATTTTGTTGTGAAAACGGCCCCCGCAGGCCACCGTTTGGACGCGCACGATTCCCTGAGCGCTTGTCTGCTTGACCCTACCTGGAAATTTTTTTTTTAATTTGGCTCTGTGCTCCACGTTAATTTCAAGAATAACTCCTTTGGCATGAAAATTTCAAAAGTAGCCTTCTCTCAGCGTGGAAGCACGGAAGATTGACACGTGGTTCATTCTATAGTCGGCGAGCGCGGAAAGAGAGTGGCCAGCGCGACAGGCCGGGTTGGCGCAAGAGCAAACGGTGTGGCACGAAAGCTGGTGGGTCTGGCCGCCTTCCGCGCCATCGGAGCGTAGGAAGGGCCGGCCAACTTCCGTGGTGCCGAAGCGCAGTGCAAAATTAATTAGCCGTTGTATTACGTTGCATTCATTGGTTTGCATGCATGCACGCTACAAAACAGCATTGGTTTGCATGCACCACAAAACAGCAAGCCGACTAAACAGCAAACAAAATCGGTAAAAGGGTAGTGGCCGGCATCCTGCGCTCCGGCACCGTGGAGGGTGGCCGGCCACTTCCTTCGCTTTGGAGGCGTGGAAGGTGGCTAGGCCATCACCTTCCGCGCTACGCAGCTTGCTCCCGTGCTAGCCCGGTCTGTCACGTTGGCCACTCTCTTTTCGTGTCTCTCGACTGTGGAATGAGCCACGTATCGGTCTTCCGTGTTTTCGCGCTCGAGGGGTTATTTTTGGAATTCTCATGCCAAGAAGCTATTTTTAAATTAACGTCGGAGCACACGGAGCCAAATTAAAAAAGATCCGCACACGGCCGTACTGACCAAATTAGCCCAGAAAAACTGCCACCGAGCGGCAACCGCCGGGGCCTCTCGTCCCCGCTCACAGTCACAACACCGCAACAGCCCCGTCCGCCCGGGCCGAATTACAGGCGCGCACGAAGTAGACCACACCCTTTTTCTTCCCGGAACGGCCCATCTCAGAGTAGAAAAAACAACCGCGCTCCGCTCGGCCTCTCGTCGAGCCAACGTTTAGACAGGCCCGTAAGTAAAACCAGACATATTTGCCGATTGCCCGGCCCACCTCGGTCCTGAACAGCCGCCGCCGCGGCGCTCTCACGCGCACGGACACGGCAACTATCGAGTCCGCGGCCGCCATGGAGCGGCGGCAGGAGGGTACAGGGGAGGGGGAGGAGCAGCGGCTGCGGGCGGCGCTGCGGTACCTGCAGGCGGAGGCGGGGGTGCTGGAGCGCCTTGTGTACAAGCACAGGAACCAGCACCGCGGCGCCGCCTACTTCCATTACCTCCTCAAGGTCTACTACTACTACTACGTCTACCTAGCTGTTCGTTCCCCGACCGCGTCCCGGCGAGTGGCTCTGTACTGATGAGTATGTCTGTGTGTGTGTTTGGGCGCGCAGGTGAGGAGGGACCTGAAGCTGCTGCTCGGCGCCAGTCTGGGGGAGGTCCTGAACGCCGTGTTCCCCGTCCTCGCCTGCCGCAAGCCGGCCAACACGATCCTTGTCCCGAACAGGTCCGTCAGGCTTGGCATCCGCAGCGCTTCTGCACTCTCCCGCTTAAGAATCTTGGTCACTTGTTGCGTGTATAGAACATAGTGGCAAAACTTATGTCCTTAAACAATCCTTCATATCGGGAACATTTGGTTCTGTACCTAGAATTTTGCAATTGTATGCGCATTGCTTGGAAATTCACATTCTTTCACTTCTTTTCGAGAAGATGCTATTATTTGATTGGTTGGCTAGTTGCGTTGTTGCTTAATGTTTTTTTTCTTTTGTAGGCAGAGTAAGAGGAAGCCTGGTGCAAATCATAGTCACCATGAGAGGCTTTTGGGTGCTGCACGCTTGTTGTCTCAGGTGCGTTTTATTTTTGTTGACACCATTGCGATCTTTGACTATCTTTAAGTGAGGTTTCACACTCTAGCCAACTATTCTACTGTAGCATCAGAATGAACCAAGTACTACGATGGAATCGTTTTCGTACATGAAATGTTCGCAGCTGATAAATCACAGCTATTTGTTCCTCATTTCCTTTCTAATAAAAGAGTTGACAACACTAGTAATTTGAACTTGATAAAGTTAACCAATATTGTTCGATCGTTCTTGCTGCTGTTGTTTAGCTAACTACAATTCAGACACAAAGTACTGTTATTATCCTTGCAAGTTTGGAAGCCCTCCAAGGAAGTTGTATACTTTTATGTTCTATGGTACATGTAGCATATTACTTGACAAATACTGTAATTTTTTTATTCCATGATATCTACTGCTCGAAGACTCATTGTACTATATTCCTCCTTCTTGACCTTCTTGACTAGCCAACTTAGATATTTACTTCTTTAGAGAAAGAAAACACACTTATATTTTCTCTGTTCTCTGTTTCTAAAATTTCTCTGTTCTGTGCAGATGGCTGAACCTGTTATGATGGGAGCAGTGTATCCTTTGTTTTTTTATTCCCATGTTTCTGTTATTCTTTTATGCACCGAAATAGAACAAGTTGTACATTAGCACTTGGCTTGCCTGAGGTGAGGCATGTCTCACCTTACCTATCTGCTTAGTCTTCCATTTTTTTTGTTCATATGTTTACTTTCATATAAACTACATATATTTCTTCCATTGTCGATTTGGTTGCAAGTTATCTGAAGTTCCTTAACCTACACTATAGAAAGATCACTTTTTTACTCGCTAGATCATTTTTCGTAGATCTTTGCACAGCATTGCTTGCTTTGCTTGCACGAGTGAGGGTCTTGATCCAACAGGTGAGTGGAATAACCTACATGCATTACTATGTGTTGTACCAAGCAAAGTCAGATATTAAATTGCTGACATACTACTATAACAGCTAACTTAAAAGTTACAACCCAACCGATATATTTGTTATTAAGAAAATCTAAGAGATGTTATTGGAAGCATATGCTGGCTAATATGCATCTTTCTCTTTTTACTGCGGAGCTTTTGCTTTAGACACTGACCCGCTGGTACTGTGTTCACAGATGTTACTTGATGTTGTGTCAGTATACAATAAGGTTACTGATCTTACTGATAGGAAACAGTCTGTTAAAATCAGTATTGATGGAGTGCAGGTGTGTTTTGCTTCCACACTAACATTCTGTATCCTTGTCAATCATGAAGAAACTGTACTACCTAAAATCAGGTTGTTAGTTGTTACACGAAATGAACTGGCTGGAAGTAATAGTTATTTCACTACCTTTTTTTAATTGCTTCGACAGGCTTTCAGAGAGTACTACCCCTCAAGCAATGATGCTTGTAATATCTTGGAGTGCGTGTGGGTGAAAGATAAATTTGTTTTGCATGAAAGGACGAAAGGTAGCTGTCAGAAGGCCCAGGATGAGGATCAGAAATCATGTGCTCTTCAATCATCAATCCAATATGAGACTCTTGGAGTTGTTTCTGAAGGTTGGAATGCTCTACCTTCTGTTCTTCGTGATATATGTATGAACATCTTGAGTTCTTAGTTGCTTTTTCTGCAATATTTATACATGGTCCTGGGCTCCTGGCAATGTTTGATGTCTGCCTGCTGATACTAAACCTGTCAGATACCATTGTATCTTCAAAGCATGGAAATGGAAATTTTGTTTTTTGTGTTAAGTGATTTGAAGTAAATATATATTATGTAAATATATATTAATGATGGAAAATTACTTTTTGTTAACTGAGTTTGCATGAGCATCAAGCAACTTAGTGGTGTTGTGCATTCTCAGAGCATACCTCCAGAAGTTCTGATGTCACTTAAGTAATTTGTGATAAAATCGCCATACCTCTTGTGGTAGTTGCCAAGTCCTGGAGAGTACGGCATTCGGGATTCAATCCAGCAATCTTTGGCATATGTGACATTAGTTGGCTGTAGTAACTTACTGGTAAACAACTGCTGTTTAGCATGATATCGTGATATACAGTGATATGGCTGATAACCTGGCTGACATGCGTTATAACTTACAATATTAACATCAGATAGCCTGGCTGAATGATAGCTGATATGGTGCTGACTGAAATACAACATGTTTTGCAAATTGCAAGTATGGTGCAACTTGTGATTAGTTCCTTTTGATAATCTCAAAATATCTTCTAGGTTGCCTGTTCCAATTGGAAATTCAATTGCAGTTATTGTTTTATGGAACAAAACAAAAATGTTATATTTTTTCAATACCAATTGTTTGCCATGTATTTCATAGAACAGGAATGCTCCTTTATTTATATTTTAATGCCTATTTGTGACAAATTTTCAGAGACGGAAAACATTGAAGAATCAAACTCCCCAGCCAACCAACCAGATGCTGCTCTGGCAAACCAACCAGAAACCAGCCATTGCAGTGATGTTGACGATTCTCGAAGAGGGAGGCAATTGGTGGATGAAAACAGTTCTACTTCTCTTCCGGACACGCTTGCAACTCATGTGCGTTCAACTCCGCGCCTGGATCTCAAGCCTGATACGAGGAAGAGAGTGGCATTCATCGCAGTTGGAAATCCAAAAGTCACTGTTAGGTCCTCTGAAACAAGATCACCAATAGTAGACAAGAAGCAAAGACTAGATGTGGTTCCACAGACCACTACAGAACCAGAAGATCTATCTGGCAACTTTTCTGAGAACGCAAACAAGTCCATATTTTAGTTCGGTTGAGATACAGCTGTCCATTGGAATGATTATCTGCTTTGTAACGGGGAAGAACAATCAGTAGCGACGAAAGGGCTGGTGCAGCTTCAAGATACAGCAAAGGTTGAACCAGGTTGCACTGTAGAAGCTCGAAGGTCACTCGGAGCTTCAGAAGGCAGAAGCTGAGGCGGTTTGCTTCTTTAGTACAAAGCATTCTGAGCTACATGATTGTCATGTAGGGTTTCTATTAGTCCATCGTCGCGTCGATGTTCAGGAGCACAATTTCAGATAATTTTGATTCTTGTTCGCGGTGTCTAATAATACCTCAGTAGATTAATGTATCATTATTTGATCTGATATCTGCTTATCTCTCCAATACCAGGACTTGTTTAGTTTAACCTACTTCCCCATCTTAGGGATGGGGATTCGTCATTTGCGCATTCTGTTCGTGTGAGAAGAGAACACGCGGCACGGCGGCAGTGACCTTGAGAACTTGCTATCTGTACGTCGGCCGGCTCTCTGCCTTGGGCATGGAGCTCGTGCTCATCCCTGATCACGCGCACGGCGCGCGGCCACGAGATGGGTAGAGCGCGCGTCTCACAATGCGCGCGGCAGCGCTAGCTAGCTGCAGGGCCAGACACGGCAACGCCACGCGTGGCTGCAAGCGGGAGCGAGGCGTCGGCCCGGGACTCTGGTTGCCAAGCAGCATGCCTTGCAAGCAATCGCTGCGTCCTGCGTGGAACAACAATGGGCATAAGGAGGAGCAGGACAACCGTGAGAGTGAGAATTCACAGTTTCTTCCCAACTTTCGTTCTGGCCAGTCAGTCGTCTTGCCCTTTTCAGAAGCTAATCACGTAGGAAAGCGATCGTTTTTGTGGCAACATACATGCAGAAACCGTTGGAATTTTGGGCTTGGCCCGTACAATTAAATCCTAGGAAAATCCTAAAGCCTCACTCATGCATGGTAGAAGGTGAGAAGTTTAATATCATATTGCTAGTCTAGGTGGGAGGACTCTAGCTCTGGCTCTATATAAAGGAGACCTCTCCTCTCAGATTAAGATATATGCAAAATAGAGTTAAACTCTCATAATAGCCGGACTCAGTTTTGACCGACGTGGGGAGAGCAGTGTCTCCCAAGCCGGCGTCGCTTGCGATCCTGCATGGGTTAGGACGAATCAGGTTTTTGAGAAGCGTTTGCGCGACTGCTCACTGCTTCCATCTCTGCGCGTCATCGTCTTCGAATCAAACTCTACCGCGACCTTCGTCGGAGCGATCCTCTGTAAGTCGCAGTGACAATATTTCATATAGCTAGGCTTTGTTTCCTAGATATTTGTTATATGATGATGTTAATGCCTACTACTGTTAGTAGCATACTTGTTCTAGGCTTTGCCTTATTAGTACATATATATGAGATAGATATATTTGAATTCAAATATGCCTAGTATACATGAGTTGGTGATCATGCCTAGTATATATGTCATCATCATATACTTATCATAGTACAGGCTATACATTTATAGCAGTTCAATCCAGGATATCTGACATGCCAATCAATATGATAATGGAATCCTGAGATGCTATTTTCTTTGAAAATATATTTCCTACGAAGAATTCACATAGCTCTTCTAGCCAAGCAAATAGTTTAACTTCTCAACCTACCACTCCAATCGAGTATATTGAATACACACATGAACATGCACATGAGGAGGATGACAGTGATGTAGCTCCTCGAAGGAGCAAGAGACAAAAGATTGCAAAATCTTTTGGTGATGACTTCATTGCGTACATTGTGGATGATGTTGCCAAATCTATTTCAGAGGTATATGCATCTCCTGATGCAGAGTACTGGAAGGATGCGGTTCGTAGTGAAATGGATTCCATTATCGCTAACGGAACATGCGAAGTCACCGATCGTCCATTTGGTTGTAAGCCAGTTGAATGCAAGTGGGTGTTCAAGAAGAAGTTTAGGCTTGACGGTACAATCGAAAAGTACAAGGCTCGGCTTGTGACAAAAGGTTATACTCAAAAAGAAGATGGGGATTTATTTGATACATACTCACATGTTGCAAGATTAACCACTATTCGAGTACTATTATCTTTGGCTGCCTCACATGGTCTTATTGTCCATCAAATAGACGTAAAGATAGTTTTCCTCAATGGAGAGTTAGATGAGGAAATTTACATGGATCAGCCTAATGGATTTGTAGTACCTGGATGGGAGGGCAATGTTTGTAAGTTATTGAAATCTTTATACGGTCTCAAACATGCACCTAAGCAATGGCATGAGAAGTTCGATAGAACTTTGACATCTGCTGGGTTTATGGTAAATGAAGCCGATAAATGTGTATACTACCGCTATGGTGGGGGTAAAGGAGTAATATTATGTTTGTATGTTGATGACATACTTATCTTTGGGATAAACATTGATGTGATTAACGAGGTTAAATTATTTCTATCCCAAAGTTTGGACATGAAAGATTTGGGAGAGGCTGATGTTATTTTAAACATCAAGTTGATCAAGGATGATAATAGGATTACCCTATTGCAATCCCATTACGTGGAAAAGGTCTTCAGCCGTTTTGGCTATATAGAAAGCAAACCCTCTCCAATACCCTATGATCCTAGTCTAATACTTCGAAAGAATCGAAGACTAGGAAATGATCAATTGAGGTACTATCAGATTATTGGTTCACTTATGTACTTGGCTAGTGCTACTCGTCCTGACATCTCTTTTGATGTAAGTAAATTGAGCCGGTTTACCGCTAATCCGGGAGATGATTATTGGCGCACACTTGAGCAGGTTATGCGCTATCTGAAAGGTATAATGAGTTACGGAATTCACTATACTGGATAACCTGGTGTACTTGAGGGATATAGTGATTTCAATTGGATTTCTGATGCTGATGAGATAAAGGCTACGAGTGGATATGTATTCACTCTAGGCGGTGCTACTATCTCATGGAAGTCTTGTAAACAGACCATTCTGACAAGGTCAACTATGGAGGCAGAACTCACAGCATTAGACACAGCCACTGTTGGGGCAGAATGGTTGCGAGAACTCTTGATGGATTTTACCAGTAGTTGAAAAAACAATTCCAGCTATCCTTACGTACTGTGATAGCCAAACAATTATCATAAAGGTGACAAGCGCAAAGGATAATATGAAATCCTCAAGACATGTGAAAAGGTCGTTGAAGTCTGTCAGAAAATTGAGAAACTCCGGAGTGATAGCTGTGGATTATATCCAAACAGCTAAAAATCTAGCAGAACCCTTTACAAAGGGACTATCACGAAATGTGATTGAAATTGTATCAAAGGAGATGGGAATGAGACCCACGTGAGTTACACACAGTGGTAACCCAAACCTATGTGATCAGAGATCCCGTGAAATAGGCCTTGGGAAAAACAAACTGTTTGGGTAACAGTAAAGTACATTCTTACTTTATATCTCACTCCGTTGGAGACGCAGTACTCTAATCACTGTAAGGCATGATGACTTTGTCTTAATGTGTTTTGAGGCTTAACAGCAAAATACCGTCCTACAGGGTATTCGTATAAGAACACGCCTATATGAGCCTTACTGTTGGTCGCAGTCCATGAGATGTGAGTGATCTCTAAGAAGCTAATGAAGAGACACAGGAGTATGACCTATACGCTTCACCCGAGGAGTAGCTAATCGGTGGCCAAGTATCAGCAAAGACCTTAGGTGAAACTTGTCCGTACAAAACTGCCAATTCAAGGCTTTATCCATTGTGTAGTTGTGGGCAAGTTTAGCTTGAGGTTCTAGGTGGATGTTCAATCTTAACTGGTCTCCACCGAAAAACTGGTATATCAACAACACTTTGGAATAATGGGCAAATTCGTGGTGCTTTTGGGATCTGGTGGGGGATTGTTGGAATTTTGGGCTTGATCCATGCAATTAAATCCTAGGAAAATCCTAAAGGCCCACTAATGTGTGGTGGAAGGTAGGAAGTTTAGTACTATATTGCTAGCCTAGGTGGGAAGACTCTGGCTCTGGCTCTATATAAAGGAGACCTCTCCTCTCAGATTAAGATATATGCAAAATAGAGTTAAGCTCTCATAATAGTCGGACTCAGTTTTGCATTGTTGTCCAATTCCATGTTGCTGTGCTACTCGGTTACTCCACCCCTTCCTCGGCGTGCACCGATGTAGGGAGAGTAGTGTCTTCAAAGCCGACGTCCCTTGCGATCCTGCACGGGTTGTGGCGAATCAGGTTTGTAGGAAGCGTTCGCGCGACTGCTCATTGCTTCCTTCTTTGCGCATCGTCTTCTTCGAATCAGACTCTACCGCGGCCTTCGTCGGAGCGATCCTCTGTAAATCGCGGTGACAACATTTCATATGGCCAGGCTTTGTTTCGTAGATATTTGTTATATGATGATGTTAATTTCTACTACTGTTAGTACTTAGTAGCATACTTGTTCTAAGCTTTACCTTATTAGTGCATATATATGATATAGATATATTTGAGTTGATGATCATGTTACTGTTCATAATTTCAAATATGACAAGTATATATGTTGTTGCCGATTCAATTATTGTTTTAGGAATTATAATAATCACAGAAGTGCGCATATTTCCAACACATAGAACATATGACAGCATCCAGAAGCAACATCTCATGTACTAAAGAAAAGTGTTTAACATATTATCTGTCAACCATTAGTCCAATACAAGCAGGACATAAGTGATCATGCTTCAGTCGAGGGCAAAAAATACATCCTGATACAGACTGAGCTAATAGCTTACAAGATCAGCGACAGCTAACAAAATATTCCTGCTCCTATCCATCAGGGCAAACTAGGAAGTGTAGCTTTGTCGACGGAGAGAAAACTGACCCGTCCATTATCAACATGACACAATTTTAGAGGAATGTCCTCAAACTTGTTTTCTATTGTTTCCAATTCATCCCTTGAGGGCGGCTTATCCCTGCACCAAATTGAAAAAACAAGAAGTTACGATAGAAATGTCTATCAATAGAGTATATGAAACCAACCCTAAAAAGCTAAACCCTATATTGTTGTGCTGTGACCTTCTGTGCACTCCTCACCTACTTTTATGACTTCTATGATAGTTTTGTTCTCTGCAATTTATGACTTCACGCATCTCTTTACCGACTGTATGATCAGAATCAGCTATTTTTTGCTTTGGGAAAAAGTTGGCGAGGAAAATGAAAATGAACTTGTGATAAGTCGCAACCGATAGAGACATGATAAGCATATAAATATAAGAAATCATGAACGATTGTACAATTTGATGGCAAGACAGAGTCCAACCAACTACAAATTCATTCAGAAACCACAAATTTCCCATCAGCTTTGATATTAAGCTTGAATTGACTTCCATTCATAGAGCTCAAACATGAATAACCACTGTGAGTGGATATACCAGAACAAGAAAGAAATCTATGTGCACACAAAGACAAATAATAAGAAATCTATGTGCACACAAAGACAAATAATAACACGTTTTAGACACATCCTTCATATGACTAAATATACAAAAGTTTCAGACCATATATGTGCCAAGGGCACTCACATACATTTTCAAACAAGAAGAGGTTACTAAAATCATATTAAGCACACCACCAAAAAATGATGCTTTTTTTAGGAAAAAAATGACGCATTCATGTCAACAGATAACTAACTCAGTAATTCAAGTACAGCCTGAATGAAGTTGAACCCTGTGATCCTATATTAAAATACTTAAAATGCAGGACATGAACTATTGTAACACAAAACTGCACTAGTTTATAAGTGGGAATGCGTGATCTTTAAGTGATTGGAAATGTAACATTACCTTAACAGGCATAGGAGGAACTAGGGACTCCTGGGGATGACCTTTAAATTTGCTGTTTGGTAGATACACTTCAAAGGATGGATATATCCCGTCTATGTGCATTTCTTTGAGCAATTTGGTTATGTCATTGCAGGCACCATTGGTCCTATTGAAGCTCTGATAAGTTCCAACCATACTCGTGGGGGAATCAGTGATGTCACAAGTACTAGTATTCTTCATTGTCTAGGGAACACCATATCGTCCAATAATATATCCAAGCAACTTCAAGTGCTTGTAAGCTTGGAAGGCGTCCCAGGAGCACCCATAATTTCCTCCAGCAATCTTTTCATAGATATCCTCCATTCCTATTGTTTCTTCCTCATCATCAAGAAGAACCAATGGCCCTCTTTCTGCCAAGAACCTGCATGGTTTGATCAGCCAACAAGCCTCAACTTGCAAACGGAGGTATTCGAAAAGAAAACCCATGCCATGCGTTTCATGCATGATCCATAACAAATGAGTCCAGAACTTCATGAGTGTGGCATTGCGAACATGGTGCAAACTGTGGCTAAAATACAGGTGCGATGAAATATAAGGAATCTGGGAGATGCTGCATAATTGCGGCATTTAATCGAACAAGTGGCGTTCCCGATCTCCTCGACATTGTAATACAGCTTGCCGCTCCGGGTGACACTGGTGGTCAACCAGAGCATTCGTTTACTATCCACCACCTCCGCTGCACCGACCTACTCCATCCAACGCACACGCGACGCCACCTTCCTGCGCCCACGCCATAGAACCCGATGAACTAGCCAGAAGCGCACCAACAACACAAACAGACCAACTGTAAGAAGAGCACGCACCTGAACTGGACTCTCGAAGACGGGGACGGCGCGGCAGAGAGGAAGGGGTTGAGGTGGTGCTCCTCTCCGTCGTCGTCCGCGGCGGTGGCGGCAACCGCGGGAGTGCAGCTCCTCCGCCGCCGGGCACGCGGCCCGGCGGCCATGGCTATTTTCTACTTTTCCCACCAAAACTTCTACTTTTGAATCTTACCCCTTGCTCTTTTAAGTGAACCCACCTGCCAGTGTCGAAATCACATGAGCCACTGGTAAGATGGGCCCAGAGGTAGGAAGAAACGCACCCTTTTGTTCTCCCCTTTGCTTCCTTTTATATAGGGAGTGGAATGAAAATTTGAGTTCGTGGGTTGGTCGCGGCTGCCTCCTCAAGTCGTTTCGATCGAGTTGGGCTCGAGTAAGTGCAAAATTTCCTATCTCTAGATGCGTATCTTCTCTGTTCATATCGATTTCTACGGATTATCTTGGCTGTTGGTGTTGATGTAGCGAACTAATCAGTGATGAGGGGTACTTCGATTCGGTTGCCGTGCCGGTTCCCCGATTCTTAGGTCGAATTCGCTCATTTCTAGGCAAAGTTCCCACTGTACGGTTTGGTCGATTCGATATATCTCTCCTGGGATTGAGATTTAGGAGTATTTGTTCGTGCTCTAGTTTTCTTCTTCAATTTTTCGATTATTCTGCGTATAATTCTCCAGATTCGCCCCTTCTACGATTGTTACGGGTTTCTTGCTTGGTTGTTTCGTGGTTATTCAGCTATTGGATTCGGCAAGTAGCTAGGTTTATGTCCTAATTTCATGACTATTTGTGATTTCACTTCCCCATATGTGATTTTTCTTTAAAAACTCCTCATAAACGTTTTTTTTCTGACATTCTGGTGAAGGGTTCTTTTTTGTTTTCTTCTTGTTTTATTTTATATCTGGTCCTCGTTACAAAATGTTGTTGCCAAGATGGTCAAAAGTTTTGATCTTAAGTGTTGGTGTCTTGATTTGTTATACTGCTTTAAGATGGTCGCAGGTTTTAATCTTTGTTGATAGTTGACAAATAATTGTCTAACAGTAGGTAAGAGTTGAATCATATCGCCTTGAATTTCAGGTTGATTCCGGTGTTGAAGGGAGTTAACAGTGAGTACCAGCATCAACGATAGCATAGCATGAGTACTGTCAGCGGCGCACGGCGTGCCCCA
Organism: Phyllostachys edulis; assembly: GCA_036346405.1. Classification (NCBI taxonomy): domain Eukaryota; kingdom Viridiplantae; phylum Streptophyta; class Magnoliopsida; order Poales; family Poaceae; genus Phyllostachys; species Phyllostachys edulis. The sequence continues at coordinate 52,727,694 of CM070561.1, read as the reverse complement.
AGGAGGCAATCGCAAGATGGATCTACTGATAAAGTTGTTGTGAACTTGGATGCAAGCTCCCCAGTGGTGGGGAGCCATCGTGGCGTATCAACCTCCGCTGGTGCACGCACCTCACCCATTGATGTGGAAGCTCTCGAAGATGAAGTGCAGGCAGTATCGCCTTCACAAGTGCCTCCTCAGGTATATTACTTTAAATTATCTTGAATTGAAAGAGTTAGTACTTCACTTTTCAAGAATACTGTGTAAATTTTAATGTGATCATTGGGTCCAGAATGATGTTTAAGGAGCACAGTATATAACTATATATACGCACCTTTAAAAAAATATGGTAGCTCTAAGTAAGGAGAGAAATGAGGCACCCAGCGCTACCTCCAGATCGAACCCTGGTGGGCGGCCAACTGAGCTACGGCTTGGTCCTCATATATATGCACCTTTTACTCTTATGCTACTTAGGCACAGTAGCTTTCCTGCTAAGGAAGAATTTTATAACTTGGTCATTATGCTAAATATGATGCATCATTTGCTGGCATTTATACTAAGCTATCTCGCATTTTGCAGAGGAGGAACCGAAGAGCTAGGAGGCAGCCTGTGGCAGTAGTTGATCTGGAGGTAGATGCTAGCCAGGAAGGTTAGTTCATTACTTACTACTTTCCTTATAATTGATTTGGCTTCTAACATTACGGAAATTGAGAGGGAAATTCTTCATCAGTCTAATATAAACTATCTTGATAGAATGTGTAGTTCTGTGAAAACTTTCCTTAAAGGTATAGTTTTGTGACAATTTGGTCAAAGTATGTGCAGCACTGTAGCTACATGAAATTTACCCAATTCATAAACAACACAGACATTTTTGGTTTATTACTTATATTGTACCGCTAAGATGACTGCAGGTGCTGATTATACCATGAGGATGTCAGTTATTTTCATAGTGGCAGCAGATATATATGCTATGCTGAAACTAGACTTATGGTTTTTATTGTTTCTAATTTCCCATTTAAATTTCTTGTTGTAAGGTTCTGCTTGTATATCAACATTGAATCTGGAAACCATACATGAAAAATGTTAAAATATGTTATCTGATTCCCTACCCCCCCCCCCAACTCCTTATCTGCCTAATCATCTATTCAATTAGGATTTAGGAGTGTTTCATGATGTTAGTGCAACTATGTCTTCTCCTAACACAGGGAATAAACGTCAAAGGGTTGCACCTGTAATACATTGCCTTTCTCCAGAAAGGGGAGAAGGATCCAGCTTGCAGGTATTTAAATTTAATTTTATAATTTTGATGGGAGTAAAGTTTCTCAGCTTTAAGGCCCATTTTGATTACTGATTAGTTGTTATCCACTTTATCCTCTATGTAAAATAGCATCTGGTATCTGGTGTATGCTCAATCTTAACTTAGGCCTTTGGCCTTCCTATAGAGTTGAAAATTTGTTGTCCTTTTAGTTGATTAAGAGAATAACAGTTATTTGCTTTAAGTTGAAAGCATTTTCCTTGGTCTGTTCAAGTCGTAGAGAACACTAATACCTGCAGTTTATGATGATGTCACTCAAGATTCTTGGTTGGCGCTAACAATTTGGCCAATGCTAAATTTCAAGCATCATCTTAACTTATGATGTAGGTGTCATGCCTGGTATGTTTATTCCAAATGCTAGAAGATATTTCCAGCTCAAAAGGCCACCCCATACATTTGATCCTTGTATCCAATTGTTCTTGGCTTATTGCCTTGTGCTTTGCGTTGAACTCTGACTACATGATCCCATCTTGGCAGTCAAACAATGCTGTGAAAACTAGCCAAGAGCCTGCTAAGGTGGCTCCAAAGGAACCAAGTTTTACCTGCCCAGTGTGTTGGAACAAGCTGGAGGAACCCTCCACAACAATTTGTGGCCATATCTTCTGTGCGAAGTGTATCAAGCAAGCAATCCAGGTCCAGAAGAAATGTCCTACTTGCCGGAAGAGCCTGAGAATTAACAATTTCCATCGTATTTACCTTCCAAACTCTGATGGTTAAGGTGAGTCCTTTTACCTATCTGTTGGCTTCTCTTTTTTCTGGGCAATCTGGTGAACTTCAGTTTCATCAAATACAGGTTCATTGGATGTGCATAAGGAACTTCTGACAACATCTTCCTGTGAAATGTATTTTCAGAATCAGAAGTCCTCTCCGAATGAAAAATGGATCATTTTCCCGAGGAACAGTGTGCCATCCCCTTAAATGTATGTATGCAAATACATCGCTAGAAGCTAATCAGTTGCTCGTGAAAAACTATCTGATGAGGGAAGTGGATGGCCTCTACCTCCAATCGATTAAAATTGACTATAGTTTCTTAATTGTCTCCGACAACTTAAGAATGTTCTTGTATACTGTTGTATGTATTTGGCTATTTAGCCGTGCACCATTTCTCCATAGTTGGTCAATGTAACGGGATTGGCTTGAAGCTGAGATGATACTCGTATCTTTTTATTGCTGTCTGTTCTTTTCAAGTGCCTTCCCTGCATGTCACGATTTTAATCTGCTAGCCAGCGACCACACGGCTGACAAATCGTTCTGGGGCTGCCTGTAGCAGTGACCCGAAGCGGTCTGGCTTAACAGGCGAACTCGTCCGCTGGCGTGACGTCGCCGGCTGATGACTGAACGGCCGGTGTCGCGTGCTGCTGACTTGCTGAGTGCCGAGCAGCGGCCGTCTCGGGTGTGCTGCTGACTCTCCACACTTCTACTGTCCCGGGCTACCGGCAGGCACACGCCGCTAATGCTGTGGATGCAGAGTTACAGCCACTACCGCACTACGTAGTACAAGATTTAGATGGATGGCACCGAGCAACAAACGAGGAGTAGAGTTTTAAAATGTTGAAGGTTGCAGGTCGAACTTCAAATTCACCTCAATCAGCGGAGGGGCACCGAAATAATTCCATTGGAGTTTTGAACGATACGAAGACTACCATTGTCAAGTATCACAGACAGTTACAAGCACATACAAACTATTCCCTACCGTGCGGATCTTCATAGTGAGAGTAATTTAGGTCTGCTTAGCTGCTGTATCATGATCAGATCCGAATTCCCTCCTCGAAGTTCGTCAGGGCACTTCCTATATCATGCCTTCAAATTTGTCGGTCTAAGAGATAGTTATCCTCCAAGATATGCGTTACACACACTCCAGTCATGCAAGTGTAAGATACACTCAGACCGAAATAGCTTGCAATAGGCACCAAATCTGCCTTAGGCCTTTGGCGGTAACTTGTTCAGCACATGGCTGATCTTTTCCTCAGGGAGGCCCCTTTGAGGATCAATCTTGTACGTGTCGTAGAAGTCTAAAATTTCCATTGAAATATTCTTAACCTGAGTAATGCAAATGAACATCAATGGATGAATATGATTAGAGACCCAATCAATGGGAAAAAGATCAACAAAATCGCTTACAATGTTCATGTCAACACGGAGCTCTTCAAACCACGAAGTTGTGTCCTTATCTTTAAGAACGCTTGCAATGTATATGCAGGCCAGCGCAATCATATAGGGAGGGTATATGAGAATGAGGTCCATCTTGTAAGTATCATTGACAAGGCCCCTGCAAGTAACAGTGGCTAATCAGCATACAAATAGGTCTAGTTCAAGATTGCGCATACAATACACCCATAAAGCATAATGAAGACATTTCACTTATATTTGTTTTCTATGTGATTCCAGATAAAAGCTATTTATCTTATCGTACTGTACCACACTAAAATGAGAAGGAAAACTCAGCATAGGTATTTGACTATTTCTATGTTCCTACAATACTATGGTCCTACCAAGGATATTCAATACGATGATACCAAATGTAAATACTCTTATTCAAATCGAAAGATATACATGTTGAGAAATCATGAAAGGAACACTGAAAGGGCAGTATGCTTGCTCCAAGACTAATATTAGTCATGTAATAAAATGTTTCAAAAACAGGTCTAGACTTTTAACCACCAAATGTCACTAAAAGCATAAAAAACAACTTTTTATTGCATAGAAAGCTCAAAACAACATTCATAAACAAAATAAAAGGACACAGTGTGACTGAAATAATATAGGCCTACAGGTTCCATTGCAGAATAACAGCATTCACTCCTCATTTGACACTGCATTGCATTCATGAAGCAGTGCTTACCAGGCGAATTGTGTCAGATCTGTTATGCCAGCATCCTGCAATAACCTGCAAACAAACACATTGGTCAATACCACTGCAGACCCTGTGAAGAGGAGCTGATTTCAAAGTTAAGAGAACATGAAAATAAAAAGGGTGCATTACACTAACTCCAGTGAAAAATGCCATTGTTATGTTGCATGATATGGAAAACAGAATCTTACTGTAAAAGAGGACGATATGGATGGTAAACCACCAAATAATAGTCAAGTGCTTCCAGGAGCTTCATTTCCATTTCAAGAATATCCTTAATTTCAAATCGGTACTTATCATCAGAACCTGCAATGTGGGGAAACAATGTTCAGTGCAGCTCTTCCAAGTAAATATGTGTCCATCTACATGATCATGAGGCTTACCACACATCTTTTTTATGTAAAAGACAAGAAGTCTTGCTTGCACTGTGCTCTCCTCCACCTTCGATGCCAAATACAAACAAGTTGGTGCTACCAAACGAGGATCATACTCAATCATGCTCTTTCTGTAAAAATATTCAACATTACAACAAAGTTCTGACTGCTTGAAGCTCCATTAGAATAAACAATTAAATGTTCTTCAAGGAAATATGTAGGAACAAGCAATAAAATGTGAACCTTCATGTCCAACTTTTGTTCACAGAAAGTATAAAAACACCGAGTTTGGTGCTCGAAGTTCAGAATTTTGCAAGGTGAAATTTATAGAGTTCCGGTCGAAGCAACATCGTACTAATTCTGATTGAAGCACATGGGTTCTGATTGAAGCAAGTCGAGAAATACCTTAACATCTACGATCACATGAGTTCTGATTGAAGCGAGGTGAAATTTATAGAGTTCTGACTGAAGCAAGTCGAGAAACACCTCGACATCTTAAAATCACAATATACTATGGTTCTTACTGCTCAGTAAGTTGACCATCTTACAATTTCAAGAAATGGTTACTAATTTCCTAGTAATGCAGCACCTTAAAATCTCAAGAATAATACCGTAATTTCCTTTCTCCAGCTAGATAAATCAATAGACAAGTTCATAAAATGAAATTAGAGGGCAGAGGGGCACTCCTTCTCCGTGATGAATAGAAAGTGATTACATATCCCATGCATCTTTCTTAAATAGAGAAAGATACCTCGTGTATACACGCCTGAAGTAAGTGATTGCAGTAGCTATGACTCTGAAATACAACGATTTAAGATCATCAGCATCATGAGTTAATGCCAGATAAGTCTTGTGGAAAATGGACAGAATATCGTAAGCTGGATAAGTGAGGAGTTTAATAGTAGACATGAACTAAATAGTATTGGTTACAGTTAGTCTTGTTACAAAAGTTGCAACACCCTTATGGTTCATAAGCAATACAGATAAAGGAGAATAAAGCATACCACTGATGTGTTCATTTTACTCTGAAACTTTTTTATATCAGTCTTGATGTTCAAGCAAACTATTCAGAAATGTTACAGGGAAGATGAAACCTGATTAGGGAAATAATAAATAACACCAAATATTTGCATGTGTTTCAGGTAGTAAGCCAATAATTTATACGCAAATATGTATAACTTCTATAGATATAAAGTAACCACTTCAGAGAAAGCAACTGTAAACTAGCATAGCCTAAAAGCAAAACAGACAAGTTTGCTTGTTCAGTAAAGATATAATACACAACTATAAACAAAGTGTACAGGCCAGGTAGTGTAAACAAGGTCTAACCTTTGTCTAACCTTCACCTGCTGCGCCAACCGCCAAATATCTGAAATCATTGAATGCTTTACTCTGTAAGGAAAAATAACTAATGCAAATGCATACCAAGCAATCCTAAGTGAGATATTATGACTGCTAGTGCTACAAATGGAAAGAGATGATTAAGTGATTTGGGTCCAATTTAGTACCTATGTTAATAATATGAGCTAGAATTGTCCCGGTTGATGAAAACAACGATTGCACAACTTACGGTCACCAAAAACTGATATAACAGAACAACTGAACAAGAACACAACCTGTATATCCTAAATCAGTAAAAATTGAGCAAATATCATAACATCCTTTTCCTGATATTTTGATAGAAACTGTAGGGAAGTGTTCAACATTTGCGCAGCAAATTTTACAGTACAGAGGCGCATGGCACGGCACGCCCACGCATACTATTACATATCATACTATCATACAACAAGTCAATTTGTCGCAGTTATATCCACACTTCAAACCAATCTACAATTGCCACATCTAAGGCTAAAAAGTTCCCTTTCTTAACATGTAACAGCGTGCACTGAGCATAACGCCACTTGTATGCTAGTTCCACTTGTATGCTAGTTCTTAAAGGCATTCAATCCTTTTTATGCTACGCACCAGTATTTCCCCAATTCCAAAAATTCACATCCCACAGGTAATCATACTGTACACGGGTTAAGAAACTAAACTAATTTGCAACACGGAAATAAACTAGAAGAAAAAGGGATGAAGAGGGCGCAGGAGGAGCTCACGGAAGGACATGTGGATCTTGACCAGGCGGAACTCCTCGGGCGTGATGCCCCGCTCCCGGTCCGCCGCCGGCACCACGTCCACCTCCTCCGGGTCCAGCAGCTGCTTGCTGCTCGCACCGGATCATGCACACACGGACACACCCCCAGATTAGCAGCTCAGTTCACGCCATCTCAGACAAAACCAAATCGATCGAGGTTTATAGGGGGAGCTCGAGTCTTACCAGTGCGACGACGTCCAGAAGTTGGCGGCCATCCCGTACCCGCGATTCCGGCAAGTCTCGCCGGCCGAATCGGTGGGGTTTCTGGGAGTTCGGAGTTCGGGGCGGTGGGGAGGAGAGGGGGACCGGGGACCGGAACGGCATCCGAGCCGCATTGCGAGGTGGTACTAATATCTGAGCACGAATTTGTTCAGGCCCGCCCAAAAGGAGGGCCCGTTTGAGGCGTGCTGGGCCCGTGCTACGCTGTTTTGCCCGCTAAAATTAAGGCCCATTTGGAAGAGGATTTAGGCACGTTTGGAACATGGCAATTTCACAGAAAATTCGCACGAAAAGAAATATCTATTCTCACCAGACGTGGGGATTCTTATTGGGAAGAGTTATTTGCAGAGTCTATTGCAAGATTTTGGATCAATGGTTCTAGGAATGAAGTTGTGAATGTTGCTCTCGTTTCTGTTTGCCCGATGGAAACTAGGGAGTGATTTGTGTTTTCAGATGATAAAGTGGAGTGGCGTGCATCTGCCTGGATTCAGGAGCGCAGTAGATCGACAGATGCATCCCGTGCTCGGAGGAGAGAACGTAGGCGCCGCCGGGTATATCTTTATCTTTACTATAAAAAGAAGTATTTGCTAGAGAAGTGAGTTTGTCATCATCTATCATGTCTTCTCCTCACATTTTGAATTGATAGAATATTTTGTGGATAGATACGTGACTATGTGTGTACATGTATAAATTACTTGAATGATCTTCTATGGATAATTAAATTATCTGTGTTTATAATTTATGATAAGATTATATGTGATTTATTGATTAGATGTGTTTTACGTATGAAACTTTTATTTGTAGGATAATTATCTTATTAATATTGATTTTCTAAGTTACTAACGTATATTATGTTTATTTAATAATCGTTGTAACAGACAGTCACTCGGCTAGTGTTTCCTCGTGTACTACTTTCTCTACACAAAATGAGGTGTTCGCCTGTTCGGTGCACTCACTTATCAGTGCAAGCATACCCAGCTCAACGCGACATGCCTTCTTTTGAGATGGCGATATGCCTGGTTAATGTGAATGCGGGCTACTAATTTTGTTTCATAGCGCCACATTGTACAGATCCAACAAATATAATTTGCCACAATGAAGTCTGCATGTTTACACTAGCTAACAGTGGCGGATCTAGGATTTTCACAATAGGTGTTCGAAGTTACAAAAATATTGTTCAATATAAAATATAAATATACACAGTAGCAAAAATCAAAGTACAAATTATTTGCACTAATGAAAACATCTCAAATAATTTAGTGAAATTACAAAATAATCAAGAAAATTTAAATTTAACTCGATTTCCCTTCATGCCTTTCAAATCGAAGTACTTCTTCATTTTTTTGAAGCTCTGAGATCTACATTTCACAAAAAAAGATAAGATTTACCGGTCACAATTCAAACTAACACAAACAAAATCACTGATTTGGCCATTTGGGTTTGCTCTTTGCTAGTGTGGAAATTGAGGATCTAATAATTCAGATTGAACTCACATCTATGCTGTTGGGAATTTGGGTACCACAACCACACGCAACCTTCTTGCCGAGAGTCGTAGGCCGCAGGCCTGTAGAGCTACCCGGTTGTCCTCTCCGCTTGACGGTCACCCCGTCTCGCTCTGCTACTCGACGCCCCAAGGACAACGGTTCGCCCAAAGAGCCGATGCTGACCCTCCGCCTTGCGTTATTTTTTATCGTGGCCAGCCAGAGAGAGGGGAAGGAGATGTGAGAGTCAGCTACTATATGTTGATTGTTAGGATTAGAGAGAGAGATAGATGAGAGGGAATGGTCTTGTTGTGGCTGGACCGAATGGTCCAGTACCGAAAGGGCAAATGCCGAATGGTGTGGTTGGCACCATATAGAGGCGTGGTTTGATGGGCTGGGAGGGAATTATGGTCTAGTTGGCTCAATTAAGAGTATATTTTATTACATATGTATTACACCTACTATAGAGTGGATGTTCTGCAAAAATAATGGGTGTTTAGCTGAACACCCATGAACCTAACAGGGTCCACCCTGTTATTGAGTGGTAGCAAGTGATCGATCGATCGATCGCTGGCCGGTCAGTGAGTGACTAGTTCACTGTCGAACTGCGTGTCATAGAAAGTTTGGGATCGGTCGATGATCTGAATTTTGAAGTCTGAACTTGACCTAGATGGTTAGCAACTTAGCATGCATTGTGGGATTATTCTCAATCGATGGGTTACTTTTTATCTTTTTTTACTTTTTACTTTAGCTAGATAGATAGCCAGGACCTATATAGGTAGCTCCTCAGGTCATTAGACGTCTCGATGAAATGGGCTTGACTGGCTAGCTGCTTGGGCCTTGGGAGTTGGGAGTGCGTCCGTGATGGCGTGACTCCGTGCAATATTGATTGCATTGACTTGATTGGGCCATTCTGATTCTGCGAAGGTTGGGTTGAGACGCGAGCGCGGCGAAAGGCGTGGTGTGATCTTGTTGTCTTGGTGCCGATCATGAGGTGCGAGATAGCTGAGAGCCCGAGACTGAAGACATTACACGCTAATTGAACTCACCTTACAATATATACATGTATTATACTCTATATATACTAAATTTTTGCCTAAAAAATTTGGGTGTTCAGCTGAACACCTATGAACCAAAGAGGATCCACCCCTACTAGCTAAGATACATCCTCCTGCTTTACACTAGTCCGTAGGTAGCTTTGTCCAATGCCAAGTATACGTATTTGACAGATAAAAACAAACAAAAATGGGTCTGACTATACAAGATTTGGCTATTTTCTCAGCTCAAAACAATCAAATTTTAGTTCATTTACAGTTTTATTATACATAAATTACAGTAAATTATTTATGTAATTTTTGTTTGTAGTCAATGCAATTATTCTCGAAAGTCTTAATAACTCATACTTCCATCACATGATTCAAAATGTAACATATACTTTGAGAGATTGAGCAAAAACAAAGACAAAAAATGAAATTCTATACCGACAAAATACAGTAATGTGGTGAACCTGTTATATTCCGAAGAAAAAAAATCAGAATACATTTGGACCCAATTCATCTTATGAGATGAAGTGCAAATCTCAAAGCATATCGGACGGATGGAAATTCGATTATTTTGACAAAAGAAAACAGTCGAATGTTGTTTAGCAAAACCCAACAAAAATATCGCAATTAAGGTTGTCGACATCAGCAGGCCCATCGACCATGTAAGAACAAAGGTAAGATGTTCTCTGTTGCTCTCTTCACGCACATGCTGTCCTCTGACCTTCCTAACATTTTGGAGGCCACAAGGGTGACACAAGTGGAAGCACTTTATAACAAAACAAAATTCTCAATATGTCACTGAGTAACTGTATAATTCACAATATGTCACCCATTGTGAGCTGACATATAGGCACATATTAGTGAGACACCAGTAGCATATTACAAAGATTTGGAGTTATTCAATGGCATATAACGAATTGCCCCTTATAACGACACCCTTTATTTCAAATGCAACACTAAAGTTCAATATATTTCCAAAGGATATGGCCACTAGACTTAGTACATAAAAAACACATAGTACTCATCGGCGACAATCCAGTAACACATTAATATTATTAATAAGTCTCAGAAGACTATAACATAACACTAAGGACAAAATGATTCAAGAGAATACTGGATTATCATCCTCATTGATATCATTATTCTCACCTAAATTTTCATTAGGTTGTTCTTCAACATTAACTAAAGGTCAAATTTCTCATAATTCCTAGAAGAACCTGTATTAATCCTAAAAATAAAATTATCAATGGATCCTTTTTGGATTCTATCAACTCATCTAGTCGTTTTGTTTTTCCTTTTTCCACTTCCAGATAAATACTTTTTAGATGACATCTTATCACACAACTATATGAGGGGATTTGGAGTAGAGCCGTTGCAAAGCAAAGGAATTGAATGCGAGTTGGTTGGAAATCCTTGAAACCGGGCTCTCCTTCTCCATTAATGGCGACGACATGGGAAAGCATGAGAGGCAGGAGGCGGCGACGGTGTTCGTTTTTTGGGAAGAGGAGTGGAGGAGACGAGGGTGTTAAGGGTGCGGCTGAATGAGACGCGGGCGGTGGGGCGATGACTCGATGCGTGTGTTTAGGGTGTGTTTGGTTCCCTGCATATCCTTAGCCTGGCCCATATGGGTCATCCAGGCTGAGCCTAGCTAGGCTGAGTGGATGCAATATGGGCTATTTGGTTGGTTGTTTCAGTTGGGTCAAGTTGTGCTGAGATATTGTTTAGTTGACTGCATCAAGAGAGTGGATGCATGACTGGATGCAATGTTGGGCTATTTGGTTACCTGCATGTGGGAGTGTGTTCTCACCTATTGTATTGGGTGGTAAGAATACCCCCTTAGTAAAATGTGTTAGTAGGATGAAAAAATGGCTAAGGATGTTACGAAGCTATTGCTCATACTTACATTTGCTTCTATTGTTTTCTGGATCAAAGGTGCTTATATATATTAACCGCCATCTGGTGTATGTAATGGCCTAACCTGAAACATGGCAACCTAACCTTGTACGTGGCAATCTCATTTGCTTCCTGTTGCAGGCGAGAGCTAACCTTTTCTATATTGGGACTTCTTAGTGGCACCAAGGGGAGTTCATACAAAGAAGCCATGTAGCCAAAGAACAAGGATGTCTGCATGAAGCCAGACATATTCGATTGTGCATAGTACAGACAATAGCCATAGACGAAAAATCCAGTTGATCCTCTTCATAGGAATGACCTATGTTAGAGAGCTCGGTACTGTGTAGCGTGTAGCATATGAGTATTCATGACAATCCATTGATGAAATTGGCATACAATACAAGAAAAACATGCACTAATACATCCAAATCCTGTCAATCATTAATAACTAGCAACCAGATTTTGTATTATCTAACAAACTACCATATTTTGTCAATCATTCAAACATTTCATAAGTTAACAACCTTGAAATATGAAAGACATACAGCTCAACTCTACTGAGTCCTTCTAACATTGTCAGATCCATATACAAGCTCTATATACAAACATTATCAGATACAAACAAGCTCCATATGCTGATTCACAGTAGTCCAAGCTCGTAGTAGCCCCATTTCTTTGTATCATTTCATAAGTTAACAACCTTGAAATATGAAAGACATACAGCTCAACTCTACTGAGTCCTTCTAACATTGTTAGATCCATATACAAGCTTCATATACAAACATTGTCAGATCCATATACAAACATTGTCAGATACAAACAAGCTCCATATGCTGATTCACAGTAGTCCAAGCTATGTACAAAATCCAGCCAGAATGCTAATTCATAGTAGTCTTGCACGAAACAAATTGCAAAGATGGAAAAAGGGGGCCCTCCTCATTCTAAGCTGCTCTAAATAATGTGTGTCATCTGAATTGTAGATCCATTAGAGGTTCGATTGCCGAGCTATGTCCCTTTCTACCAATAGGACCATACATAATAACAGGAGTGGACTGTCTAGCACTAGCTCTTCTAACTATGGCAAGCATGTAAGCACACAGGACAACAGCTAGACCAGCACTCCTCACAATTAGGAGTTGTCGTTTACGCGCCAAGTCATCCATCTATGAACCAAATACATAAACCAATATATCAGTTATGCATGTCTACCACGGCTGCCACATCCTAAGGATGCTTCATATTAAACAAGTATGCAGATCAAGAATGCTCCAGTGGCATACCATCCTAAGAAAGTATAGATCAAGTATGCAGATCAAGAATGCAAATTACCAGGAATGCCTAACAAGAGTAGAATGACTAACAAGGGTACAGATCAAGTATGCAGAGTACAAAAAATGACTAACAATGGTGGAATGACTAACAAAGGTACAGATCAACTACACAAAGTATCAACCGAAGAAAGAGCAGATCAAGTATGCAGAGTACCAACAATGACTAACAAGGGTATAGATCAACTAGACAAACAAGGGTACAGATCAAGTATCTAGTGGCATAACATCATAACAGATCAAGTATCCAAGGGTACAGATCAAGAGCTAACAGGGGTCAAATCAAATATTGATGTTTCATATTAAATAAGTATGTAGATCAAGAACGCTCCAGTGGCATACCATCCTTAGAAAGTACAGATCAAGAACTAACAGGGGTCGAATCAACTAAAAATAATTGCAGATCAAGTCATTCCAGCATGCAACAAGTAGATCTAGGCACAACATAGGAGAAGGGGAGGAATAGGAGGAGAGGGGGCACCGGGGCCGGGCAGCGGCAGGTACCCCGCTGGAGCACCGTCCGCTGGTCTTACCTCCGCCGGTGAGAGCGGTGAGAGTAGCGAGGAGGAGTGCGGCATTGCGCTTGGAGGAGGAGAGCAGCAAGGAGGACCCCGAGGGTACCCGCCGCTGGAGGGGAGAGGGGAGGAAGCCCGCCGCTGGAGAGGAGAGGGGAGGAAGCTGCGGAGTCGGATACGAGCAACCGGCGGCGCTCGAGGTAACCCTAGCACTGGATGATGCACACACTTATGCACGCGGAGGGCCAAGCAGGGGCACACTTTTGCACGCGCGTGGCCTGGCTCGCGAGCGAAGCTCGCAAGTCACGTTTGCGTCAGGCCAGGCTCAGAGCCGACTTTTGCACACGCGTGGCCTGGCCAGAGCGTCAATGCAGAGAACCAAACATGCTGCAACATGCACAGGTGTGAGCCAACCTATTGTAGGGAACCAAACACACCCTTATGTTTCTCTTGTTGGTTTGAAGAGTTGACTAGTTGGGCTGGCCCATCTAGGACTGCACAGGCTATATACATGTGCATACATAGGCTAAGGGCCCTGGATCTTTGGGGCCTAAGCGGTCGGCCCTGTTGCCCAGGCCCAGGAACGGCCCTGCCTGACTGCCTCTAACTTCAGCCGTATGTCTCGTATCTATAGCAAGCAGCTTTGCATACTGTACACCTCTCAGATAGGTAGAACAGTGTCGGTTTGTTGGTCGTTCTTGACTCAATAATAACTCAGGTTTACGTCGACGATGGCCTATCATGGAATGATACCAAAATTAAAAGAGGGGTATCACCAGCATGTTGACGTCTCAACCACCAGTCCACCAGGCTAGCTAGGTCCCTTATCCGCTGCTGCCCAATCTAATCTAACCTGCTGATCTGAATCGACGGGAAAAGCTCCTGTGAATCCAAGAAAACGACCAGTTTTCGAAGGACCATGCAGGGAAACGACATTTGTGCATTAGTCTCATTCAGCAAATCACTAGCTATAGGATGTGCTGTGATTCCTGCCTACGTCCAGTACTGCCAAATCAAGTTGATACATGCTCATATGCTTCAGTTTTATATTCTTCTAAAGTTCATTTTTTTTCAGTTAATATCGCAAGAATACAATTACACAAGTTTCTACTTCTGACAATACTGTTGTCTCAGATCGCAATGAGAGAGCGGCCATCTTATGGAGTTCTTTCAAAAATAGATTGGGGGCTTCTATCAACCCGCTAATATACTGTGATCTTGGCGATTTAATTTTTCCAGTGCAAGGCTTGGATATTCTCATGGCTAGATTCACACATGATGAGATTGATAATATAGTAAAAGTGCTCCCGTGGATAAAGCGCCAGGTCCCGATGGTTTCAATAGTCTTTTTCTAAAATCTATAAACTATGCGAGGACTTCTTTGATAATAAGATTCAGCTGAAATGCATAAACAACTCTCATGTTACCCTGGTGACGAAAAAAGCTTCTCCGGAGAATGTTAATGATTATAGACCCATATCACTTTTGAATTCATGTCTCAAGCTTTTGACCAAACTACTTGCTGATTGTCTTCAAAAGATTATTCTCAAATTAGTTCATAAAAATCAATATGGATTTATAGAGACAAGGACCATGCAAGATTGTTTAGCTTGGGCATATAAGTATATTCACCCATGCCAACATACCAAGAAGGAAATCATATCATAAAGCTGGATTTTGAACGGACTTTTGATTTGATGGAGCATGATATTGTTATAATAGGAATTCATTTGTATTTCTTTATATGTATTTTGTATTTTCTTATATATGTATGGCATATTCTCTTGTAATATCTCCTTGTATTCCCTATATACATTGTCCATTGGGCCTCATAAATACATACACAATATTCATAACATGGTATCAGAGCTAAGGTTCAAAACCTAGCCTTCATCCTCTTCCGCTGCCCCCAGGAGGATCAATCTCCACTCCAGGGGGATGGCCACATTAGTCTTAGTCGTAGTCTTTCCTCGTAGAAGCAGCAGTAGCAGCATCTTCATCCTCGAGCCTCCTCCTCGTCGGATCCGACGAGATCGAGATCTTCCTCGCCAGATCTTATCGCCGCTGCTCCTCCCTAGTCTAGATCCACTCCTTCCGTCGACGTCGCCTCACTCGGATCCGGCCGCCGCCGCGCCACCTTTGCTCACATGGAACTCGAGTCGACGCTAACACTGCCCCTGAGCCCGTGTCGCCTAGATCCGCGCTAAACTGCCTCGGATCCAGCTGCCTCAACTCGGATCCACGCTGCCCCGAGATTCGTGCGCCTCCTCTGCTCTGCGCGTGCCCAATGCAGCTGCCGTCCCGGACCTGCCGGATCCGTCACCGTCGCACCCCCGAGGGCCTTGGATCTAACCGCTGTCGCCCCGGATCGAGCCGCCGCCTCCAGATCAACGCACTCCCACTGGGCCCCGAGCTGGTCGCGAGCACCTCTGCTCCCAAAGCAGAAGGTACTTTCCCGCCAGGCCTCCCGAGCCGCCGCCTCTGGATCGACGCACTCACCGCCGCCCGAAGCTCGCTCCCGAGCCCGGACGACCGCCGCCGCCTCCCCTGCTAACGCCGACGCCAAAGACACTCGCTTCCGCCCACGTGCCCTCGCCCGAGTGCCCGCTCTCGCGAAGCTCCCCGCGACGCCGCCTCGGGTTGTCGCCTGCTGGTCGCTGCACCGCCGCCTGCCGCCACGCTAAGGCCGAAGAGCACGAGGAGGAGGGCAGGAAGGAATAGGCTCAGCCGCAGGGAGAAGAGAGGTGGAAGGAAGAGAGGAAGACATGCAGATCTGGTTTAACCAGATCTGGCTAGAGCCGTTCCGGTTTCACCAGCTCCGGATTCTCTACCGACTTTGGCTTTAGTTTCTGTTTTGGCTTCTCTAACTCCCACTTCGGTTTCTGCTTCGGCTTCTCACAGCTTCTTTCGCTGTTAAAGAGTGCTGCTGTTAGTATGCTGCTCCTCTGAGTCATTTTTTTGTTGCGTCCATCCAAGTCCGTAACACTTTATCTTTGAGTTCGTCTAAACCGTGTGAGTCCATAAAGTCTTTGTTAGCCAGCTGATTGCCTCTTGGCCCTTTCCTTCCCTTTCAAATGACATCAGCTGTCACTCTTCTCTTTGAGCCGCTGCAGATCGTAGAAGTCATTATGATGCAACCACTTCTTTCTAAGCCACTGCCCTGAGATTCTAAGGCCGTCGCGCTTCTTCTGCACTACGCCTCCGCTGCGCTTCTTATGCACTACGTCGCCGCCGTCTCAGGCTTTGATCTGCGTGCTACGCTTCTTATGCACTACGTCGCCGCCGTCTCAGGCTTTGATCTGCGTCGCCATACTTCTATCCATTCCCATTCGGCTTGATTTGATAGCTCTTTCTATTCCTGTCGGATTCATCATCTTCTTCGTTGTGTTGCTGCGGTCGACTTTGCTCCCGCTTACCTCTACTTTCTCAGCCCTTGCATCTTGTACTTTATGGGCTGTCGCACGACCCCGGATGGGAGGAGATCTTTTGATACTTGATATATTTTCCAAGTTTTGCACGCTACGACGACATTATCAAGACTCAAACTTTGGATTTTCTCTATTTTAGCGTGAACCATTTCCGAATGCAATGCTATTGCATACGATTTGCGTTTGAAGAGGGGGTGGTGTTCGAATAGGAATTCCTTTGTATTTTCTTATATGCCTTTTGTATTTCCTTATATATGTATGACATATTCTCTTGTAATTTTTCTTTGTATTCCCTATATATATTGGCCATTGGGCCTCATGAATACATACACAATATTCATAACAGATATTACAATTAAAATATTAGAGAAAAAGGTATTAAATGGCAGATGGCTTAATTGGATTAAAAATATCCTTGGCTCTGGTACTTCATCCATTCTGCTAAATGGTGTCTCGGGAAAAAGCTTTATTTTTTTAAATAATTTTTTTTAAAAAGATAATTACAAAAATAAATAGTCGCCTCAAAAAATTACAAAAATATGTTCTGCCGCCAGCTCAATCTGGCGAGAGTTTTTATCGCCATTCAATGGCGGCAGGACCTCTTCCTCTCCTGTCGTCGGTCCAAGCATCTATCGCCAGTTCAACTGGTAGTAGGAATTGAACAGTCTTCCTGTCGCCAATTGAACTGGCGATAGCTTCCTATCGCCAGTTTAACTGGCGACAGTATGCTATCTATAAAAACCCAAAAAAATCTCTCCAAACCTCATTTTAATTCCAGGAAAAAAAACAGAAGAGAGGAGGAGAGGAAGAAAAGAAAGGTGGCGAAGCTCTTTGGTTAAATCACGGAGGGAGAGATTGATGAGCAAAGCAGATCCAAATGGTAGGCCATCTTGCAAGTATATTTTTTTGCAACCTTGTACAGTATGTCAAATTATGTAGAATAGCCAATAGAATTAAGTAGAATAGCGACATAGACTTAGGTAGAATAGTGACTAGAATCAAGTAGAATAGCGACATAGAATTTAGTAGAATAGCGACTAGAATTAAGTACATAGAATTAAGTAGAATAGCGACTAGAATCAAATAGAATAGGGACTAGAATCAAGTAGAATAGCGACATAGAATCAAGTAGAATAGTGACATAGACTTAAGTATAATAGCGACTAGAATCAAGTAGAATAGCGACATAGACTTAAGTAGAATAGCGACATAGAATTAAGTAGAATAGCGACTAGAATCAAGTAGAATAGTGACTAGAATCAAGTAGAATAGCGACATAGAATTAAGTAGATTAGATAATTGTAGTCAAACTATGTACTATATTATTAGAGATGTGTATAGTTTAGTTCGTCGTACACATGTTCTGAATGTTACAGCAGTCGAAAGATTTAGGATAAATCAGCAGAAATAGGAAGACAACTATTAGAAATATGTAAAAAATAATAATCTCGGCTTTATTTAGCTTCCCATTTGCGCGTGGTAATTATGTTGGTAATGTCAAAAATTAATTTTAAAGTACGAAACTAGTTAGTAAAATAGGAAGAACTTTGTTTATTGTTAATATTTGCACTAGAAAAATGTTTAAAAATATCCTCTAAATTGGAAGACCCTATTACAAATCTGTTTAAATTGCTGAGTAGCCTAAATTTGGTTTGCATTTTTGTGTGGTAATTATTCTGTTAACGTCGAAAATTATTTTTAAAGTTGGAATTTTGGTTTTTGTACATGTTTCATAGTCTTTACAATGCATGCACTTAATTTGTAGGTATGGCGGACGCAAGCCACTACGAGTTGTTTGACCCGGTGATTGACGCGCATCACCGTAGTTGCCTTAGTACCATGCTCCCCTCGGAGGGCGAGGCGCCGATTGAGCTTGGCGCGCTACGGCTGCGCACGCCCATCAAGGCATAGAGGCTGCACCCAGACTGGGTTCTGAGGTACGTGTAGTTCTGACCTTCATATAATCAATCACGGTTTGACTACTTTGCGTTCAGTCATGTTTGTTCTTAATCGTTTCGACGCAGGTTGAGAGTGGCATGCCTCCTTCCACTAGTAAGGATGGTTGAGGCGACGTGGGAGGACGACCAGGACCGTCGTCCTGGCCGTATGTCTAGGTGTTTTCCATATGACCGGGCCTTGCTGACGGCGCTGGTTGACCGCTAGAGGCCAGAGACGCACTCGTTCCACCTTCCGTGCGGGGAGATGGCACCGACGCTCCAGGACGTGACCTTCCTGACCGAGTTGCCATGCACAGGCTCCCCCTAGCGGCGTACGACATCTCGGCAACGTGGCGCACGGACCTCCTAGCGTGGTTCCACGATGTGTTGCCGCCGGGCAGCGGGTACACTGAGTTCAGCAGCCCGCACGGGCCAATGTTGAGGTGGATCTGCTAGTTCTACGTAAGTATTTGTAACTATTGTCATCTCACTTAAATTCGTTTGTGAACCTTACTAACGTGTACATGTCTTCTTATAGCCCGAGCGTATGGCGCCTAACGCAGGGGACGTTATTGTTAGGAGGCACTTCGAGGCCTACCTGCTATGGTTGTTCGGGTGTGTCATGTTCCTAGGGTCCCATGGCGACAGCGTCGACAAGCACTACGTCCGGTACGCATGTGAGGTGGCCGACTTGCCGGTGGAAGAGATCCCCTCCTATGCTTGGGCTCCGGTCGTACTGTGCGCAACGTACCGCGTACTGTGCGACGCGTGCCACCGTGCCCAGGATAGCTCCATTCTCTCCGGATGCCCACTACTTCTGCAGCTGTGGTCCTTCGAGCGCTTCCAGCTCGGACGACCACAGCTGGACTTGAGAGCGTACACGGTCAGCTTGTACGCTCGGGGCAACGACATGGACCGGCCCACCATGGGCACAATGTGGTGCCACCGACGGGTTAGTTTGATGATCATTTATTATTTTTCATATTGTAATGACAATTTCGTGTGCTAAGTATTGCGTTGTTCTATTGCACAGGTCACCTTCACGCCGATCACTTCGCAGGGCTCCTACCCGGATTACGTCGCGATGTTCGATCAACTGACCGATGACCGCGTCATCTGGACACCGTACACTCCGGAGAGGGTGAACGCGTGGGCACCCGACGAACTGCCGATCCTGTGCACACAAGACTACATGTACTGGTACACGCAAAGGGCCTTGGTACATGATGTCTTCGTGGAGGAGTACCAGGTGCAGCGGGTCTTGCGCCAATTCGGTCTACAACAGGAGGTCCCAGCCCAATGGGGGGGACACGGGTGCCGGCGCACGTCCACGCGTAAGTTCACTCTTTACTTCTTTCACATAATGTGCATTACGTGCTAACCAAATACTTGTGTTGCCGTCCATAGGTACACTAGGAAGGGAGTGTGTGGCATGATGTCCTGGTTGGACAGGATGAAGCCTTAGGTTGAGGCTTGGAGTGGCGTGCACGACGACCCCATCCAGTGTGGGAATGATCCGTACGACCTCGAGACGTTCGGGGAGTACATGGAGTGGTACGCTAGTCGGACAAGGCTTCACTGCGCCCGGGTCATAGTCGACCCACCACGACACGAGGCTACGACGTCAAACACATACCCTACCCAGCCGGACTCCACTTTCCACCGCTCCGTACGTATTAAACGGTCCTTAATTCATATTTAATTTGCCAGATTTATGTTTCTAACTTGTTCATTACTTGTGCAGACGGATCTACACCGGGAGATTCTGGTGTTAGCAACCTCCGCTGAGACGTCCCCGATGTACACTACCCCTAGGACCTCTTGTGTGCTCTGGACCAGACCCAAGATCAGTCGCTGGTCCGCACAGTTTCAACCTCGATGTCATCACAGCCATACAACAACTATAGAAGAAGCAGACAAAACAATACTAATATTAGCAAAAGACCTTATGGTTAAGGTTTTTACAGGGGCTGCTCTGCAGGGCTACAACACAGCGGAGAACAAAACACACGCGGGAGCCAAATGACCAACCCACAGGCTATCGAGTGGAGGACGTCCTAGCACGCCTGGTCTTCGAAGACCTCCTCTTCAAAGAGGTCGAAGGTCCCTGGGTCTTCTTCGGCTGCTGATCAACCAGAGGGCAAAGCCATGAGTACTTTGAATGTACTCAGCAAGTCACAGGGAGATTAGTGCGAATAATATCATGCAAGGCTTGACAAGGATAGCTTTATGATTACTTTGTGGAAAGCAATATTGACTTGAAATATAGTAAGTAGATTGCAAGGCGCAAGTTGAAAGATTAATACGTAAGTAAGCAAGTTTTCTTTGAAAACAACACAGGACCACCCTGGTCACTGCCCAGACCTCCTGTGAGCACCCTGTTCACACCCCAGACCACTCGGAAAACAACCACGATCACCCATTTTTGAGAAAATCTACCCCTTGTGTGAAATCACTAGGCATGTCCATAACCGAGGACACGGCTATTCGAGTAGATTTACACTCTGCAGAGGTGTACAAATTTACCCACAAGACACGACTTCTCTAGTTGGTTGGACATCCGTCAATGCCCCTGCCCAATACCTTAGGTAAGCAGTCTAGAGCACGTGCCAAGGCCTTTACAAAGCTCTGTCTTGACTCGTTTCTACTTCCCTAAGGATTCGCCGTTCTGGCCACCTCTTGCGCCATTTCCAACCCTAACAGAATCGACTCAAAACATTGCTAATTAGTTGGCCAGGTCCACCCTATCCTGAACTTGTAGTTGCACGTATGGCCCGGATCAATGGCGTACAAGGTTAAGTCCTTAGTTTGCTACTCAAGCGAGACATCCTCATCCCAATATGCTTTCTACACCCCCTTTACTGCACAATCACTCGCCCGAGTATAAATCGTTTTGGGTTCAACCCGGCCAAATGACCACCTTGGCCATGGCATAATAAATTTTAACCACAATGGCCGCGCCAAAATTTCATATATCATTAAGTCAAGTTTATCATCATTGAATTATGTGGTCGAGAGACACCGCATAACTAAAGCAGGACTAAGCAATATACGCACCCGTGTTGGTATCACAAAGAGGTCCAACTAAGATTACCCAACCTATGGTGTCTAAGGGTACATGTCAACATATGGATCGCAAGTATTCAAGGATTCATAGTGTCAAGCGGGTATTTAGTTATTTCCCAAAACTATTTTTGTACAATTAGCCATGCATGTTGATATAAAACAATATAAGTTTTGCAAATTGGGAATAATATGATCAAAGGTCTATAACTTGCCTTCGACGAAAAGCTGGGGTTCTTCGGTGGAGGTCACCGGGTCCAAGGGCTCTTCCGCGAAGCCAAAATCTACACACGCGAAAAGAGCCAAATAAGAACCACAAATCCAAATAAAACCAAAAATTGCCAAACTAAGAACCAAAAGAAAAGGCGCTGAAACAGAAACGGGATCTCGGGAGGAGGTCCAACTGAGAGGGAGATTGAAGGAGGTTCTGAGGAAGAGGTCCTGAGGAGGAGGTCTTGAGGAAGATATGACTACTTAACGTGGTCGTAGGAGAGTTGAGCGAGGCTAAAGGGGATGAAAGAGGGCTCCTTAGGCTTTTATAGACAGTGGATGATTGAGACTTGGAGATGCCCACGTTCAAGGGTAGGTGAAGGAGAAGATAGGAGCAAGTAGGGGAGCAGACATGAGGGGGAACATGTACTGCAGAAGCGACATCATTTAATGCGACACAACAGCATTTAATGCGCAAGAACCTTTGCGTCAGCAGCGATGCGACTAGAGGAAGGAGAAGGTGAGCAGGATTGATAAAAGGGGCCAGTTAAAAGGGATGTCATGACCAAAGAGGAGGTCGTGACCACAGAGGATGTCGCGGCCCAAGGAGTGGTCGCGGACCAAAGAGGATGGTCTTTGCGAAAAGACCAGGAGAGTGGTCTTTACAAAAAGACCAAAAGGGGTGGTCGGGACCAAAGGAGGTCGTGACCATAGAGGAGGTTGCGACTAAAGGACAAAAAGAGGAAGGTCGCAGCCAAAGGGGAGGTCGTGGCAAAACGACAAAAAGAGGGGGAGGTCGCGGCCTAAGGGGAGGGCACGGCAAAACGACAAAAAAAGGGGGAGGTCGCGGCCTAAGGGGAGGTCGTGGCAAAACGACAAAAAGAGGGGGAGGTCGCGGCCTAAGGGGAGGTCGCGGCGAAATGACAAAAAGAGGGGGAGATCGTGGCCTAAGGGGAGGTCGCGGCGAAACAGCAAAAAGAGGGGGAGGTCACGGCCTAAGGGTAGGTCGCAGCAAAACGACAAAAAGGAGGGGAGGTCGCGGCCTAAGGGAAAGTCACAGCAAAAGGGGGTGGTCTTTGCAAAAGACCAAGAGGGAGGTCTAAATGGAAGAGAAGGCTAAAGAAGAAAAAGTTGTGTTGAGGGAAACACAGAGCGAACAGAGAAAGGGGAAAACCCAACACCAGAGAACACCGACCAACTCCAAAATAAACCAAACTCGAATTAGTTGAAGTTGGATTTAGTCATATTAAACACTTTTATTCTAAAATCTGAAGTTAAGCTTTAGAACTCTCATCAAAACCAAATGGTTCTTTTTATTTTCAAAATCTTCAAAAAGGCTCAGAAAATTGGGACGTTACAAACCTACACCCCTTAAAGGGAATCTCGACCTCGAGATTCGGGCTGGCTAGAGAATAGGTTCGGGAACTCGGCCTTCAGGTCTTCTACACGCTCCCAGGTGGCTTCCTCTTCAGTGTGGTTGCTCCATTGGACCTTGCAAAAACGGAGGACCTTGCTCCTTGTCACTCGCTCGGACACTTCTAAAATCTTGATGGGTTGCTCCTTGTAGGTGAAGTCTTGCTGCAGGTCAATGGCTTCTATGGACATCTGCTCCTCTGGCACACGCAAATATTTCTTCAATTGAGACACATGGAAGACGTCATGCACATCCGACAACTGGGGCGAGAGCTCCAATTTGTAAGCCACTTCTCCTCTTATGACTAGGATTTGAAATGGTCCGATGAACCAAGGCGCAAGCTTCCCACTTACTCTGAAGTGACGCATTCCTTTGAGAGGTGACACCTTTAGATACACATGATCTCCTGGTGTGAAGGCTAAATCTCGGCGACGGTTATCCGTATAACTTTTCTGCCTAGACTGAGCTGTTCTCAGTTTCTCTCTGATTGATAGAACTTGATCTTCGGCCTTTTTTAGAATGTCTGGTCCGAGCACTTGTCCTTCCATAAAGAGCTTCGATGGGGACATCTGCAGACTTGATTGGTAACTGTTGTTGTAAGAAAACTCGGCATAAGGAAACATTTGATCCCAACTGGTATGATTCTCTAGAGTGCATGCTCTCAACATGTCTTTTAGGATTTGGTTTACTCTTTCCGTTTGCCAATCTGTCTGAGGGTGGTAGGCCGTACTGAAGTCCAGATTGGTATCTAGAGCACTATGTAGCTTCTACCAAACTCTTGAGGTGAACTGAGATCCTCGATCCGACACTATCCTCTTTGGTACCCCATGCTGATATACTATCTTTGCCATATACAACTCTACAAGTCGGTCTCTTGAGTAGGTGGTCTTGACTGGGATAAAGTGTGCAACTTTTGTCAGGTGATCTATGATTACCCAGATGAAGTCATATCCGGCTTGGGTCCTTGGCAGACCATTGATAAAATCCATGCCAATTTCTTTCCACTTCCATTCAGGTATACTCAGCGGTTGCAAGAGCCTAGCATGTCTTTGGTGCTCGGCTTTAACTCGCTGGAAAATGTCACATTGTGCTACATACTCAGCGATCTCACGCTTCATGCTAGGCCACCAGTACATTCCCTTGAGGTCTTGATACATCTTAGTGCGTCCGGGGTGTATGGAGTACAAGGTTTCGTGACCTTCCTTGAATATCATCTGCTTGAGCTCTCCTTAGTCTGGTATACAAATACGCTTATCGAACCAAATGGTTCATTGCTCATCTTCCGAAAACCTTAAGGATTTACCCTTCTTCATGTTTCTTTTGATCTCCAAGATGTCTGCATCTTCTCTTTGGGCTTCTCAGATCTGATCTTGGAGAGTTGGTCGCACTTCCAGAGCAGCTATGTAACCTTCTTCGACCAATTCCAGCTTGAGCTTCTGAAATTCCTCGTGTAGTGCTGGCTGACCTTCCTTGATCATAAGAGTGTTGTAGTAGACCTTCCTACTTAATGCATCGGCTACCACATTAGCCTTTCCTGGATGGTAATGAATTCCCACATTGTAGTCTTTGATCAACTCCAACCATCTTCTTTGCCTCATATTAAGATCATCTTGAGTGAAAATATACTTCAAGCTTTTATGGTCAGTGTAGACTTCACAGCAATTACCGATGAGGTAATGGCACCATATCTTCAAGGCATGCACTACGGTAAAGAATTCTAGGTCATGAGTGGGGTAATTGACCTCGTGGGGCTTTAGCTGATGGGAAGCATAAGCCACTACTTTCCTTTCTTGCATTAGGACAGAACCGAGACCTTGTCGCGACGTATCACAGAAAATCTCAAAGTCCTTTCGGACATCCGGCAAGATCAACACTGGAGCGGTGGTCAAACGCTTCTTCAACTCTTGAAAACTCTGCTCACAGGCCAGTGTTGAAGGGCCACGGGTAGGCTACACTAGCGCAAATTAATAAAAATTCTACCCAGTAAACCAAGATCATCAGTAGTTATAGATCACGGTCTTACCACTAGACGCCAAGAAGTGCGGAATTGATGCAAAGACGTCAGGCAAGAGTAGTCGCATTTAAGTTGATGCAAAGACGTCGGGGTAGAGTAGTCGTACTACTTCCTCGTCCTCGTCGCGGCCCCACGTCTGACTCCTCTCTTGCGGTTCGTCCAAACGCTACTGATGGCGCCCAAAGGTATCCACATGTACGGAGGAAGCGCCGACGCCGGACTACTAGATCCGCGCGAAGCGATTAGGGCGTGGGAGGGTGGCGGCCGTGGTTTGATGGTGTCACGAAAAACTCATCATCAAACTCAGGCGCCTTTGCCCTCCTTTTATAGACGCCTTACAATGGGCTTCTACTAATAGAGGCCCATTAGGACTCAATGCCCGCCTAATTCGGATCCAATCCGAATTAGGCTTCACTTCTTAAGTGTGTGACCCTATAGGTTCACGATGTTTAGACATGACGCGAGTATACATACTTGGTCAATAGTTGGTAGCGGTCTCTAGCAAGACGTACAACTCCTAAACGCATACACAAAGATCATATCGACGAACCATCACAACGTTATGTACATGCCAATCCCTTTGCCTCACGATATTTGGCCGAGCTCCAAGTCGACCACTCTTTCTCGATCTGTGATTGGAATCCCTTACTAGGTTAACTCTTAACCTTAAGTAGCATGGCCATGCATTTCGATCCGATCACTCGAGGGCCGAGATATCTCTCTCGTAGAGAGGGCAAATCCCATCTCGACCGACCATGCCTCGCAAAGATGCTTCATGACAAACCCGAAAGCTACCTTTATAACTACCCTGCATTTTGAGTAGCGTTTGATAGCCCCTAAGTAGGTCGATTCACATCTCAAGTACATGCGACAATCTCGAGGTCTAAGGACAAGGCGTACACATTGTGTAGAGAGAACCATAAGTATAATTGTTATGTCTCATGTTGGGTCGGTCCAACCCCATGTTCTAAACATGTGTCCACATTATTGGTTTGACATCTCCATGTCTATGACTGTGAAACATGGTCATCAACCGATACATGTGCTAATCCATCATTCACATGTGTCCTCACATGAACTCTGACTAGGGACAATCTTTAGAATAACCATACAAGTGAAGAGTTTCACAAACAAGTCACATACTTGTTAATCAACACAAAGGAAATATTCAAGGAACATTTATTAAATCATGGATACAACGAAATATCATCATCTCTATGATTGCCTCTAGGGCATATTTCCAACAAGTGTCTACTTCTTTTCCTTCTTCAGCAACTGAGTGAGAGGTCTTGCTATCTTGGAAAACCCTTCTATAAACCTTCGGTAGTAACCTGCCATTTCGAAGAAGCTTCGGATCTGGGGCACTGACTTGAGTGACTCCCAATTGAGCACATCTTGGACTTTGCTAGGGTTGACAATGACTCCTTTGACAGAAAAGGCATGTCCCAAAAAGGTGCTTCCTTCAACCAAAACTCACACTTATTGAATTTAGCATAGAGTTGATGATCTCTAAGCTTGTTCAAGACTAAGCGAAGGTGCTTTTCATGCTCTTCTTCACTTTTAGAGTATACTAGGATATCGTCAATAAATACTATGACAAACTTATCCAAATACTCCATGAATACCTTATTTATTAAGTTCATAAAGTAGGCCGGGGCATTGGTAAATCCAAAAGACATAACCATGTACTTATATAGTCCATAATGGGTTGAGAAAGCTGTATTGGGGATGTCCTCTTAGCGAATCTTCAACTAATGGTATCGTGACCTCAAATCTATCCTGGAGAACACTTCGGCTCCCTTCAACTAGTCAAACAGATCATTAATTCTGGGCAGCGGGTACTTGTTCTTGATGGTGACTTCGTTGAGTGCGCGATAATCCACACACATCCGCTGAGTACCGTCCTTCTTTGCAACAAAGATCATTGGAGCTCCCCAAGGTGAAGAACTTGGTCTGATAAAACTTTTAGCTTGCATCTCCTCAATCTGCTTCTTCAGCTCGACCAAGTCGTCAACAGGCAGACGATAGGGTCTCTTGGAGATCGGTGCAATTCCAGGAACAAGGTTGATGACGAACTCCAAGTCTCTGTCGGGTGGCATTCCAGGTAACTCATCCGAAAAGACATCTGGAAACTCGTTGACAACTAGGACGTCTTCTAAAGACACAGCCTTAACACTGCAGACCATTGCTCCTTCATGCTTCTCCGAGGAGGCTTCAAATTTCACTTTAACCCCAACTGGACTGGCCAAGGTGATGCTTTTTCTGCCACAATCCAGAATTGCTTGGTGATCTGCAAGCCAGTCCAACCCCAAAATCATATCTAGGGACTTAGTGTCGATGATGATCAGGTTGGCTAGAAATTCTACCCCTTCAATGATCACCTTAACTTGTGGACAACCCTGGTTCGTACTTAACTCCAAAACGCAGGGTTGAACCAACAAGGAGGTCTTAAGGGTTGGAACCTTCAACTGGTGCTTTTCAACAAAAAGCTGAGAAACAAACAAATGGGAAACTCTAGAATCAAACAAAACAGCAGCTGGGACTGAATTTACAAGGAACTTATCCAGCACAACATCCTGGACTGTCTGGGCTTCCTCCACCGTGACCTGGTTCACATAACCTCTCCCAAAAGGCTGGGAGGTCTTGACGGGTGCGGTTGGAGGCTGAGGGGTTCCACGTCCTGCTCCTGGCATGGAGGCCCTGGTCGGAGTAGCTCCCTGGTTGAATCGGACAGGTAATGGACCTTGCTTCAAGGGACAATTGCTGGCGCAATGTCCCAATTGATGACAGTTGAAACAGGTGATCCCTTCGGCCGAATTGATGTTTCTTGACTGCGGGTAGTTGTTGCTGGGGCTGTGAAATCCAGGAGTAGCTAGGCGAGGTGCTGTGTAGAGGTCCTGGATGCAACAGGAGGGGCGAAGCGGCCAGAAGGCTGCACATTCATCCTTGCTCTCTGTGGGAGACCTTGATGAGCATTATGCTGCATCGTCTTCCTCTTACGAGACTCACTAAGCTGATGTTGAGCATCCTCTTGCACGAGGGCCTTATTGACCATCTGCTGAAAGCTGGGGTAGTCAACCGACACTAAATACACCTTAATGCTAGGGTCAAGTCCTTCCATGAAAAGCCAAGTTTTTGCTTCCTCATTGGCAACTTCCTCGGGTGCATACCTTGATAGCTGAGTGAAACAGTTGAGGTATTCTGACACATTGAGGTTGCCCTACTGCAGCTTGAGAACTCCCTCTTCTTCATCTCCATCCTTCCCTTAGGGATGTGTGCCGTACGGAAGGCAGCAGAAAACTCCTGCCAAGAAATGGTCTGAGCATCCTAGTGAGCTGAGCAGTAATTTTCCCACCAAGTTCCTACGGTTCCGCTCAGTTGGTGAGCCGCATAAAGTACTTTTTCTTGGTCATTGCACTGAGTCAAGATTAGCTTCTTCTCAACATTCTTAAGTCAGTCATCAGCTTCTAAGGGATCGATTGAGCTGGCAAAGGTTGGCGGCCTGGTCCTCATAAATTCTCCCAGATTGGATTGAGGTGGAAGAGCTGGAGTTGGTGCTGGTTGATTAACCTGGTTCTAGGCAAGTGCCTGAAGTAGTTGTAGTTGCATGGCCATCATCTGCTCCAGGGTTGAAAAGGCCTGACCAGGGGGAGTGGTGCCCGAATTAACACTATTGTGGGGATCCAAAGGTCCACTTTGACTTGCCGGGTTACGAAGCTGATCCATCTGCATGAACAAATCTTCCCAGGTTTAACAGATGAGAAGAGGAAAGCACGATAGGTAAGAGAGAAAAGCACAGAGGTGAGCGAGAACAAGGGAGAAAGAGGGAACAACCTAACTGGGGGGGGGTGTTGGTTAAACCCAAAGAGCAAATAGCCGGAGAGTTATAAAGAGGCAACAAAACTCAAACAGAAGATCCTATTTACCAGGCTAAACGATGCAAGAACTAAGAAGGGCAGCTCTGCTAAAGCACCTCTAACCTAACTTATCTGGCTGGTCGACTAAAGCAAAGCTCGATCCTATTGAGATCACTGAGACGAGAGGGATCAATTTAAATTTGAAAACAAAGTTCCAAAGGGGATAAGGTGTAAGAATCTAAGAATGAGGTGAGAAGAGATTAGAGTAAGATGAGAACAGAATAGAACAAGATGAGAGAAGAATAGAATAGGATGAGAGAAGAATATCTACTCGTGTTACTCTATTGGTTTGATTTAGAAAATAAAATTTGAAACTCTTGACTAATCGACAATGCTAACTAAGGTTACGTCCAACAGTCAATATGGCTCTGATACCACCTTGAGACGTCCCCAAGGTACACCACCTCTGGGACCTCCTATGCGCTCTGGACCAGTCCCAAGATCAGTCGCTGGTCTGCACAGTTTCAACCACGATGTCATCACAGCCATACAACAACTATAGAAGAAGCAGACAAAACAATACTAATATTAGCAAAAGACTTTATGGTTAAGGTTTTTACAGGGGCTGCCCCACAGGGCTACAACACAGCAGAGAACAAAACACATGCGGGAGCCAAACGACCAGCCCACAGGCTATCGAGTGGAGGACGTCCTAGCACGCCTGGTCTTCGAAGACCTCCTCTTCAAAGAGGTCGAAGGTCCCTGGGTCTTCTTCGGCTGCTGATCAACCAGAGGGCAAAGCCGTGAGTACTTTGAATGTACTCAGCAAGTCGCAGGGAGATTAGTGCGAATAATATCATGCAAGGCTTGACAAGGATAACTTTATGGTTACTTTGCAGAAAGCAATATTGACTTGAAATACAATAAGTAAATTACAAAGCACAAGTTGAAAGATTAATATGTAAGTAAACAAGTTTTCTTTGAAAACAATACAGGACCACCCTAGTCACTGCCCAGACCTCCCGTGAGCACCCTACTAACACCCCAGACCACTCGGAAACAACCACGATCACCCATTTTTGAGAAAATCTACCCCTTGTGTGAAATCACTAGGCATGTCCATAACCGAGGACGCGGCTATTCGAATAGATTTACACTCTGCAGAGGTGTATAACTTTACCCACAAGACACGACTTCTCTAGTTGGTTGGACATCTGTCGATGCCCCTGCTCACTACCTTAGGTAAGCAGTCTAGAGCACGTGCCAATGCCTTTACAAAGCTCTGTCTTGACTCGGTTCTGCTTCGCTAAGGATTCGCCGTTCTGGCCCCCTCTTGCGCCATTTTCAACCCTAACAGAACTGACTCGAAACATTACTAATTAGTTGGCCAGGTCCACCCCATCCTAAACTTGTGGTTGCACGGTATGGCCCGGATCAATGGCGTACAAGGTTAAGTCCTTAGTTTGCTACTCAGGCGAGATATCCTCATCCCAATGTGCTTTCTGCACCCCCTTTACTGCACGATCACTCGCTCGAGTATAAATCGTTTTGGGTTCAACCCAGCTAAATGACCACCCTGGCCATGGCACAACAAATTTTAACCACACTGGCCGCGCCACAATTTCATATATTATTAAGTCAAGTTTATCATCATTGAATCATGTGGTCGAGAGACACCGCATAACTAAAGCAGGACTAAGCAATATACGCACCCGTGTTGGTATCACAAAGAGGTCCAACTAAGATTACCCAACCTATGGTGTCTAAGAGTACATGTCAACATGTGGATCACAAGTATTCATGGAGTCATACTGTCAAGCAGGTATTTAGCTATTTTCTAAAACCATATTTATATAATTAGCCATGTATGTTGATATAAAACAATATAAGTTTTGTAAACTAGGAACAACATGATCAAATATCTACGACTTGCCTTCGACGAAGAGCTGGGGTTCTTTGGTGGAGGTCGCCGGGTCCAAGGGCTCTTCCGCGAAGCCGGAATCTACACACACGAAAAGAGCCAAATAAGAACCACTAATCCAAATAAAACGAAAAACTGCTAAACTAAGAACCAAAAGAAAAGGCGCTGAAACAGAAACAGGCTCGCGGGAGGAGATCCAACTGAGAGGGAGGTCGAAGGAGGTTCTGAGGAGGAGGTCCTGAGGAGGAGGTCCTGAGGAAGATACGACTACTTAACGTGGTCGTAGGAGAGTTGAGCAAGGCTAAAGGGGATGAAAGAGGGCTCATCAGGCTTTTATAGCCAGGGGATGATTGAGACTTGGAGGCACCCACGTTCAAGGGTAGGTGAAGGAGAAGATGGGAGCAAGTAGGGGAGGAGACAAGAGGGGGAATAGGTACTACAGAAGCGACAACATTTAATGCGACACAACAACATTTAATGCGCAAGGACCTTGGCGTCAGCAACGATGCGACTAGAGGAAGGAGAAGGTGAGCAGGACTGATAAAAGGGGCCAGTCAAAAGGGAGGTCATGACCAAAGAAGAGGTCGTGACCACAGAGGATGTCGCGGCCCAAGGAGTGGTCGTGGACCAAAGAGGGTGGTCTTTGCAAAAAGACCAGGAGGGTGGTCTTTGCAAAAAGAGGGTGGTCGGGATCAAAGGAGGTCGTGACCATAGAGGAGGTCGCGACTAAAGGACAAAAAGAGGGGGAGGTCGCGGCCTAAGGGGAGGTCACGGCAAAACGAGAAAAAGAGGGGGAGGTCGCGGCCTAAGGGAGGTCGAGGCAAAACGAGAAAAAGAGGGGAGGTCGCGGCCTAAGGGGAGGTCGCGGCAAAACGACAAAAAGAGGGGGTGGTCGCGGCCTAAGGGGAGGTCGCGGTGAAACGACAAAAAGAGGGGGAGGTCGCGGCCTAAGGGAAGGTCGCGGCGAAACGACAAAAAGAGGGGGAGGTCGCGGCCAAAGGGGAAGTCGTGGCAAAAGGGGGTGGTCTTTACAAAAGACCAAGAGGGAGGTCTAAGCGGAAGAGAAGGCTAAAGAAGAAAAAGCTGGGTCGAGGGAAACACGGAGCGAACAGAGAAAAGGGAAAACCCAACACCAAAGAACGCCGACCAACTCCAAAATAAACCTAACTCAAATTAGTTGAAGTTGGATTTAGTCATATTAAACACTTTTATTCCAAAATCTCAAGTTAAGCTTTACAACTCTCATCAAAACCAAATGGTTCCTTTTATTTTGAAAATCTTCAGAAAGGCTCAGAAAATTGGGACGTTACATCCGCGCACCACAAGACGTAGGGGGACACCAGAGGGGTTCTGCAGCGGATCATGGATGCCGCGAGACGAGGCATCCAGATCGCGACTTGTCACACACCGAGGGACGCGGTGGACCAACCAGTGCGAGGACGAGGGGTCAGCCGAGGTGGTTCACGGCCATGGGCTCCTGCCCCGGACGTGGCGGGCTTTCCATCGTGGCACCATGGTGGGAGCACCGTCGGGCAGGAGTACGCGGAGTCATCGGGGCACGGCTTAGTGCCACGAGGTATGACCGCCCGGCTTGCTTGCGTAACATAATGCTTCTTTATTTCGAACCCCAATAGTTACTAACGAAAATCTTCTCTTTCAAGTCCTAAGCTCCTCCCGTACGCGGGGCAGGGGTACGCGAAGACGTCGGGGCACACCTTCGAGGCATCAGGTATGACCACCTTGCTTGCTTGCGTAACTTTCTTTTTCGTGCTTTCGCCATGATTACGTCTGTAACGTAATACTTCACAGGAGCGCCTTGGGAGGACGATTCATTGTCGCACGACGAGGCACACCTATTGGCACCCCTCGAGGACTTCTTCACGGACCCTCCTGACACCTCGTTCTCCTTAGAGGCTTCTCAACTGCACGGTGCACCGGGACCAACCCAACAGACGCAGGACCCCCCCTCGCGACACCACCTTAGGCTACTCGTGTCGATCAGGTAGTCAAGTAGCGTGATCCTCTGACATACTTGGACCATCGCCGGGCGAGGCTAGGGATGACACGCAGGGTGCGCCCCAAGAGGGGCCGCCATTAGATATTTGTTCCTCTAAATATCAGTCATGCCATGTAAATATTAATTTCAGTACAACTATTATTATGCTAGTCTCGTGTTTCGATCTCTTTTTTGCTTGCTTGAAAACCGCGACCACATGTACGATTCTGCGTCGGGACACCCCACACCACCCTCTTTCTACGACTTACATCATCCTTACTTTGCGCAATGACGTGACCCGATGAGTCAACTTTGCGCAGTGACAAGATCCCCGTAGCAGCAACGTGACAACACTATACCTCCTCGGCTTTTTAGACAGAAAATACATGACTCTGTAAAGAAAGACGTGACAACACTCTGCCTCACCAGCTTTTCAGATCAATAAAGACAGCACTCCGCAAAGCAAGACATGACTTCTTTCTGCAAAAGTTTGACGTGACAACACTAAGCTTCGTCAGCTTTTCAGATCGACATGACAACACTCTACATCCTCAGCTTTTCAGAACCAAAAGATAGGACTCTGCAGGAAATTTACCACACCATGCCAACCCTGTGGCTTTTAAAAGGGGGTGGAAGAGATCTGGGAGAGAACACTATACAACCAAACCCAACACTACACCAGAGCTTCCTTCACCACGCTGGGATGGACGACAGGCAGAGGCAATGGGACCAGATCCGTGAACAAGCAAGGGCTGCTGGGGCCCGAGAAGAGCGAGCAAGGGCTGCTGCGGCCCGGGTCGAACAAGAGACACGTGCCTATCTGGCATCTCTTCATAATGAAGCCCCTCGTAGCAGCAACCCCATCCCAAATGTTCCAACCGAGCATTCGCCGCAACACCCGCCAGAGGAGGAGACGCCGCCCCTCTGTTGGTGTAGGGACCCATGCAAGTTCTTCAAGTTGAAGCACCGGCTTAGTCTGGGCATGCGTTACTAGGGTTGCGCGAACTACTCCAGTGACTATCCCGACCGACGTTGGGACCCAAGCAGCTATCGGCAACCGGTAAGGATTAGTTACATTGTGTTTCTGTACTATTTCTCTTTCAAAGTACGCACTAACAACCTCTCCCGTCTACCTGCAGTCCCCGGATCCGCTATGTGGCTACCGCAAGTGGATCGACCAAGAGATCCACCCACATGACCAGTGGTCTCTCGACTTCGACGAGTGGCATGACAAAAGAGACCGCGAGATCCGGGAGGAGCAACGACGAGCAAAACAAGCGCATACGTCGGGAGACGCAAGCTCACATCGAGACGTGCAAACACAGGGAGCGCGAGGCTCGTGAGAGGGAGCATGGGAGAAAGAGGGAAATGGAAGCCAAGGCCAAAGAGGCCAGCGAGGAGTTCAACGCTGAGCTAGCAAGGAAGGGAAAATGGCCCCGGTCCACGCAGTAGGTCGGACCATTCTGTACTAGTCCCCCGTCGAAACTCGAATCTATTTCCATTCCAAAAAGACGCATTGTATCGTAGGAGTACTTCGGTTTGTTGCATCGTATGATGTCAGGTCTTATGCATGTAACCAAACCCTATGTGCCGTGGTTATTCCTACTTCATTATAAAGTCTATTTTAATTAAGAACATCAAATCTCCTCGTCTTTTAGATTCGATTCTTCCTTGTTATTCTCAAAGATCGTAATATCACTTACCTTCCTACTTACTTAATCATTGATACCTCAATCGCCCTCGCAAAATTCTACGTAAATTCACCGCACTAGAACAACATACGATGATCAAAAATGCTATTCTTGCGACTAATAGATTTCGCACCGCTCAAAATTTATGAAAATCACAAGCATTGAAACTAGATTAGGGTTTGAGGAATCTATTGCCAATTGAACTGGCGACAGGAAGCTATCGCCAGTTCAACTGGCGATAGGAGTTTTTTGTCGCCAGTCGATCTGACGATAGGTGGTTGGACCAGCAACAGGGGAGAAGAGGGTCTCTGTTGCCAGTTCAACTGGTGATAGGTCTCTATCACCAGTTGAACTGATGACAGGAACATATTTTTGTAATTTTTTCAGGCGACTATTTATTTTTGTAATTATTTTTTAAAAAAATATTATTTAAAAAATTCAAAAAATCTTTACTTGTAAACGAGGTGTTCGACAAGGTGATCTGCTCTCGCCGTTACTTCTTGTCATTGCTGCTGACTTATTGTAGGATATAATAAGCTTAGCATACCAAAGAAATTTAATTTCCCTCCCAATGTAATTAATTTAAAGTGAATTATAACAAGTCCTTTCTATTCCCAATAAATGTTCAACAAGACAGAGTTCCTATCTTAGCAAGAACTTTTGGATGTCAAGTTGGAACACTGCCATTCGAGTCATGTACAATAAGCTGATGTAAGCTGTCTATAGATAGTGCCACGTAAGATTTTGGTGATATGAATGAAGGAGAACAAAAAAAAAAGAGAAATGCTCTCTATCATGAAGTAGCCGTCTATTGCACGCGAAATAAGAATGAAACCACGATGACTCGCCCTTTTGTATGAAAGAGCCGTCTGCAGCGATTTTTTTTATCTCGTGCGCCTCCGTGTTTTCTCTCTCTATCGATGAACTCGAAGCATCGCTCCCCATTTCTTCCTCCGTGCGCGCGGCGGCGATGAGCGGGTGGGCGCCGAGTAGACTTGTTCAAAAGTCGGGCGGTAGACTTTAAAAAAAGCAAGTTCGAGGCACTACCAAAATCGGATTTTCGATAAAACCATTATTTTAATCATTTTGGGAATAAAAACTAATATTTAATTGATTTTTAGCATTAAATAATTAGGTTTTTTTATTTTTTCACACTTTTTACGGAATTGGTAGGGCAGTTGCCTGGTCCCAAGCCCTACCTTGACACGGTGGCGGGCTCGGGCGGCGTGGTCGGCCGACCATGAATGTGTCTAGCGCCGAGCAATGGAGGAGCGCTTGGCCAAGCAGATCCTCGAGTATCCCCAGCGCTACTGGAGGAGGCAGAGCTGCACAGATCGCTCCCACCACCGGTGTTCACGGGTGGCGCTGAAGCCGGAGGAGCGGACGGGAGGCGGCCATGGGGCGCTTTCCTCCTGTGAAGGAGGCGATCACACGAGAGCTTCAAGGAGTTCAGCGCCAACAACATTCGTGACACCTTCCACCTCATGCTCCAATGGCAGTCTCCTCACCTTCGGCG
Source organism: Phyllostachys edulis (assembly GCA_036346405.1). Taxonomy (NCBI): domain Eukaryota; kingdom Viridiplantae; phylum Streptophyta; class Magnoliopsida; order Poales; family Poaceae; genus Phyllostachys; species Phyllostachys edulis. Next base: position 52,691,512 of record CM070561.1, on the reverse strand, counting down.
GCCAGATGCCCACCATCAAGGTCCTTCCCTCACTTCTTTCTCTGATCATTGTTTCTTATACCCTAAATATCCTTTCTTTTGTTCGTAAATTGGCGTGTTCAGATGAGATGGAACGATTGCCTTTTAGGTGGCTAGATTTTAAAATAAGTGATGCGGCTTCAATTCTGATTAAGCTATTGTAGCCTTGTAGGGTCCGGTTGTCATCCTCCCAATCTCTATTTGAGATTGCGCTACAGAGGTCACATTGTCAAGTAGCTTTGTTGTGGAGTAGTTTACTAGATTGTTAAAATGATCGACTGTGATATATTGTGTGGTTTGGCAAATCAGTTAAAATTCATCAGCAAATGAGGAACGACAAAAGAAAATATAAATGATGTCAAAGCATGATATTTCCATGCTGTGTTATGCTAATGTCGCAATATTCACAGATAGGTTGTATCTAATTATCTAATGTCGCAATATCCAAATCGTTTTCCTAAAATTGTATGTATTGACTAATATCATCTTTGCAGAATTGTAATGTGTCAGATTGTTTTCTTTCAACTGTTGAATCATTGTCGTTTTGTTTATGTCTTGGAATTACCAAGATGATCATTCTAGTTTTCATCTCACGTGTTTTTGTTTATCTCTTAGGGCATGTACTTTCGTGATCATCTTTTGAGCGACTTGAGAGGGCCTTCAAAAGCTGGTTGATCATCTTTTGGTGATCATGTCTTCGGTGATATACTGTTGACATTGCAAGATTTGTTCATGTGATGGATTTGCTCCTGTGATGAATGCTCCAGAATTACAATGACTGTTGACATTGCAAGATTTGTTCATGTGATGTATTGGTTGAATGCTCTATTATAACTGTTCTGGAATATAGCCCTCTTTGACAGCTATTACAATGACTATTGTAACTATTGACTGGCTATTACAATTACTATTTTGACAGCTTGATTCAATATTGCTCTGGTTATCATCTGATGCCTATCAGTTGTCCTTCTATTGCTCATGCTGTCATGCTATTTTCTATAGCATCCTCTTGATCAGAGTTTCAGTTGCAGCTCATTTTTGAACTTTCTCCGGTGCCTCCAACAAATTATACGCTTCCTTGAGCCACACCTAATAGTTGTGCTTGCTTATACACACCGGAATCTTTTAGTCATTGACTTATGATTACAAAGCTCGGAAATGCCATGAAAATGCCCCCCCCCCAACAATTAGTAATAACATGAAAACTTATCAGAATTATATATAAAAAAAACTTGAAAAGCAAAGGACAAGAACAGCAGGACAACTCTAGCTTAATGTTTCTTAGGAACATGTATCCGAAATAAAAAATAAAGCAACACAAGTAGTCCACAAGGATGAAAATTAGAGTTGATCATCACAATTTTTAGGTGTATGAAAGCATTAAATGATTGTGTGATCTATACAGATAAGTAAAAAGACAACTCATTGTATAAGCTATCTTCAGTGCTGTCTACAGATGACGTGGATGGTTGTTATAGACAGCAGCTGTTTGTACCATTGTACATGCCCTTACATACTTAGGGCTCCCTTTGGGAACAACAAGGCCACGTGTAAGGGATTTCTCACCACTGGTTGATCGAATTGGGCGGAGGTTATCAAGCTGTGCAGTTTATTGTGGTGCTTTCAACGCTTCCTACTTTCTATATGTGCTTTTTGAAAATTATAATAACTGTCATAAACAATATTGATCGAGCTCAGAAACAGTGTCTTTGGAGGGTAAAGACTTAAATGCAAAAGGATACAACTTAGCAGCCTGGGACTTAGGCTACTCTCAATGAGCAGTATCTTAGTGCAGTTTTTTTAGTGCATAAGGAGTGTTAGGATACTATCTTCTCAATGTATGGTTTCTTATGGTGTAGATCTTAGGCTGTTTCATTTAATTACATGCATGATCTTTACTAGTATTTGAGCATTGTGGCCTATTTGTGGTATGTACTAAAGCAATACATGCATGATCTTTCCAATGCACGGGATCGATCACAATAAATTTTATGCGTTGGATTTCCAGATCGAACCGGTATCCAGATTAGATACTAAAGTACTATCTTTCTTCATTAACTATGGTGCCACATCATCATTTTGCTTATATGGCAGATTTAAGATACCAGCTAGGGTGAAGCACTGGAAGCAGCCTTAGTCTGCAAGCCAAAAAATAAGGGCGGCCTTGGAATAATTAATTTGCAACCTCGGAATGAAGCTCTTTTGTTGAAGAATCTACATAAATTCTATAATTGTCAAGACCTACCTTGGGTGAAATTAATATGGGGAGAAGTACTATTTTTTTTAAAGGTCAGGGGAGAAGTACTATGGGAATGCAATCCCACATTGTGCAAGTAAGAAGGCTCTTTTTGGTGAAGAGATATTATGGGGCTTATCACGACTTTTCGAGGTATTGCTATGGCCACATTAGGGAATGACTCTTCAATTTTACTCTGGGAACATGTTTGGAACAACTTATATGCTTTAAAATTCCCGGCACTATATTCCTTCGCAAAGAATCAGCAATTTTCAATAGCAGAGTTCCTTCAAAATCCAGGTATAAGAGACTAATTCAATATACCTCGCTCAGAGCAAGCATTTTATGAATATAATTCAATGCTGGAGGATATTCAATGTTTCTTACCTATGAACAATTGTCCCGATGCATGGTCCTATACTTGGGGTACCGATCTTTATTCTTCCCAAAAACACTACAAGTTTTGTTTCCATGCAATTATCCCATCTCGAGCTCTAGTTTGGATTTGGAAGAGTAAGCGTACTACGAAGCTAAAGGTTTTCGCATGGCTACTGACTAAGGATAGATTAAACACAAAAGACATGCTACATCGAAGAAATCAGTTTTCAGAGAATGATCAATATTGTGTTCTATGTCAAGATCGAGAAAAGGGAACATTACACCATCTAATTTTTGGTTGCACTTTCAGTTAGGCTTGTTGGAATATTATTGGCATAAACTGGGTGGATGAAGAATAGGTGCACAGTAAAATCGAGAGAACTCGATTTGGATTCAATTCGTTATTATTGCATGGAAATATTCGTTACTGCAGCATGGCATATTTGGAAGCAAAGAAACGGAAAGACTTTTGAAAATGTTACACCAAGCATCGTATCCTGGAAAGCCCTCTTAAAAATGATCTCGTCTATATGTGCATCGAGCGAAAGAGCAACACAGAAATCTCATTTTCGACTGGCTAGAAACTATTATTTAAAGGACTGACCCCTATGGGGTTTTCCTTTTTTCTTTCTGTACATAAATCTTTTTTCTATATTTATAAATATACACAGTAGAGTCATCCTCTACTGTTGTTCGGTAAAAAAAAAGTGTTGATCACTCTGTTTAACTTTCTCTTTGGAATTTGGATCACAGTTCACTGAAAAAAATTTACAGCATGCAGCCACATATATGACTGTGGCCCTTGTATCCATAGGGACCCTTGGCCTCCAAAAAGTCAAGAAGTCCACCTCAAAGGGGAAAAGTTGTGGGCCGTGATTGGAGTTTGGAACACATGCCGCATCGGATCTGACTCGACTTGTCTGGATTGAATTATGATGCGTGAAATGACAAAGGAGATGCCAAACAGTATCGTGTGTAAAGGTTTGTGCTAGCCAAGTCTGAACTTCTGAAGCTTACGCAGAGAAAACTGAAAAGCGCTTATATATCAAGGCAATATAAAGTCTGAACTTCTTTTTGCTACAATGTATGACTGAATGTAACCCGCTTCAACTAAGGAATATTGCCTCCATTATATGCTCCTTGATTCCTACTTCACAGGTTTTTGCCTGGTAATTAAGTAGTATAGTTTCAGAGATAACCAGTGTTGCCTCTACTAGTAATTTCGCCAGATAGTAAGTATAATGCTTACCATGGACCAACTTAAGGGCTTGCCAGAAACGCAGGAATTTCACAAGAAATAATACAATTCGCTCGTTCCAAACAAGGCCTAAGTGATCTCACACATTCATCGATTTAAGTTGATGATGCTTCTACTATACAATGGCAGTAATGCTAAATTGTGGAGCACTAGTGACATGTATAGCTTGAATAGGAATCGACAGGCATGTCGTACTTACTGGTTCCATAGTATAAATCGCAGGCAATGCATCTTTGTCGAGTCGTCGCATTCAAAGGAGGATTACATTGCATTGAAGAAGCTGTTTGGCCCAAATCGATGAGCGTGTGTACATGGCAGATCTTTGCCATGCCGACGATGCCGTGCCTTCTCGTGACGGTGCCATAAATCTCCGGTAGTACTAGCTAAGTAGATCATACATAATTTCTAGCTAGATGCACTCTTACAAAAAAGCTAGTACTGGACGTTTCATCACAGACGATTCACTAAAACCGTCTGTATTAAATACAATTATAGACGATTTTGATTTAGCGATAAATGCGTATTCGGGCTGCGCTAAAAGCGCTGCGTGAAGAAGTAATATCACGACGGTTCGTGTTGAAAACCGTCGTGAAGTATCAACAGTAACTGCTCGTGATATTTAGTAATATTACTGAGCGGTTCGTGTTGAAAACCGCTCGTGATACTTCACTGAGCGGTTCTCAACAAAACCGCTCAAGCGTAACCGCTCGTGACTTACCCACAAAACACGTTTTTAGGTAACAAGTAAGTCTCCAATAGAGTATTTGGTTGTTTCACTACTACAGAAAAGGCTTTCGCAGACGGTTCGTAAGCGTCATCACGCAGCGGTTTCGTGAGCCGTCGAGTTTATGGGTCGATGATGACATGAGGTCATCACGCAGCGGTTTTGAACCGCTCGTAATGTATACTTTCACGAGCGGTTTGTGGTTCAAACCGTCTGCGATAAGCATATATCATGATGGTTGCATCCACAAACCGCAGTGATAATCATATCCTGAGCGGTTTGACCACAAACCGTCAGTGATAATCACATATCACTGAGCGGTTTGTCATTTGAAACCGCTCGTGATATGTGATATCCTGACAGTTTGTGGTCAAAAATCTGTGATGATTTCTCTATAAAGGCCCAGCGTTGGCGCTTGTACCATTAAATCGGCATCATATATATATTACATATATATTGTTCGTGATCTCTCGCCACTTTGGGGGATCGTCCACCTTGACATGAGAAGGATGAGGCGGTAGCCACGGGCAACCTCATTGAGCCCATGCAAATATAAAAATATGGATGCAAAGAGGCGGTCGGACATCCAATTACAGATTGGGCGTCGCTATGTTGAAAAAATATCGTTGATCTTTGAAGTACTCCGTAGGAAGTGGCATCATATATTAGCAACTAACCATTCTTGAGCATGTAATCGAATTGTTGGTTCTTTAAACCCAACAAGAACACCAAGCAACCATTCTCATATTTCAAAAGAATTCTCAACTTGCCTCATTCTTGTTCTTGTTGACTAATTTCTAAAGTGATCGAGGATCTACTTAATAATATATATATAATATATATATGATGCCGTTTTAATGGCACAAGCAGCCACCGCTGGAGACTTTATAGAGAAGAGATTATGAATGGAATGGTAGGGCGTGCACAGTGCAAGAGGTAGGAGAACTTGACCGCATGAACAAGGGGACTATTAATATGAACTAATTATCAATTCAATTTCAGCATAAGACTATTGACACCATTACATCACGAGCAAGGGACTATTAATATGAACTAATTATCAATTCAATTTCAGCATAAGACTATTGACATCATTACATCACACAACAAGAGGACTATTAATATGAACTAATTATCAATTCAATTTCAGCATAGGACTATTTACATCATTACATCACGAGCAAGGGACTATTAATATGAACTAATTATCAATTCAATTTCAGCATAGGACTATTTACATCATTACATCACAGAGCAAGGGACTATTAATATGAACTAATTATCAATTCAATTTCAGCATAAGACTATTAACATCATTGAGCGGTTCATCGACAAGAGAACAAGACCAAGGGTGTCCAAACCCACCACACCATTAGTAGCCCTCGGCATCCATCGCAGAGCACTAGCTAGCCATTTTCATCACGAGCAAGGAGGGTAGAGACAGAGAGGACCTTAGTGCAGCGCAACCACGGTGGCGACCCCACCACCAAAGACAACCCTCATCCATTTCCTTTACCTTGCATAAATCACACAAACATCGAGGACACAACTTAAGGCTCATGCATAAAAATCAAACTCAACAAAAGACATTAAGCTAACAGATCTAGAGGAGAATAGAGGAGGATGGGGAAAGCAAAGCCGGCCGGGGCCCTAGCGGGCGCAAGGGGGGTCAGGCGGCGGCGGCGGCAGCAGGTCGGCGTCGAGGTGGGGAGGAGCGGAGTTAGGGCGGCGCAAACCCTAGCGGCCGGAGCTGAGGAGTGACGAGTTTGGGCGTCATCGTGGTTGTAGCTATTATGGTGACGCCGCAAAAGACACTCTTATCGTCTGAGTGTCTTTTGCAGGTCACCAGATGCTACAACCGTCGGCAACAGGAAGAATAAGCGGCGTCGGCGGCGACGAGGAGGAACGGACGAGAGTAAGGCGGCTGGGAGTGACGAGTTAGGCGCAAACCCTAGCGGCAAGCTATGCTAGCTCCTACTTATAAAGACTTATCGAGACGGTTCTATTATGGAACCGTCGGTAATCATCACAGACGGTTCCATAATGGAACCGTCGTGATATAGACATATCACGAGCGGTTCCATTATGGAACCGTCCGTGATATGGGACATATCACAGACGGTTCCATTATGGAACCGTCCGTGAAATATTTTTTTCTCAAGTATATACACTTACATGACATGTGAAGAAATTACATGTTTATATTAAAAAGCGAAACCTATAATTAAACAAGGTTTTTCTAGTGGCGAAGGTAGGTTGCTATCTCCATCGCAATACTTCATAAGCGGCGGTGTCGGCATCGGACGGTTCGATCGTGACGAAGCTCGAAATGCGCCCACCCGAGCCGTTGACGCCGCTGTTACGATATAATTAATATTAATTGTAACTTCACCTCCAAACTAGATTTTGTTTTTCCACAAAACCGTCTATATATATATATATATATATATATATATATATATATATATATATATATATATATATATATATATATAGAGAGAGAGAGAGAGAGAGAGAGAGCAATAATTCAACATATAATTAAATATAGTAACTTCACCTCCAAACTTTTTTCCATTTTGGAATTTTCATATATATGGCCAAAGCAGCGTGGCGTTACCGCTACAAAAAGATTTAAAAAGTAAAACCTATAAATAAAACAAAGTTTTTCTAGTGGCGGAGGTAGGTGCTATCTCCGTCTTCAATACTTCATAGGCGGCGGCGTCGGCATTGGGCAGTTCACGATCATCGTGAATGAAGCTCGAAATCGTCCACTCACGACGCGCTCATTCAAGTGTCTCCCAAAGACCTCGATTGTTGAACCAAGAAGAATTGAGCCCATAGGCTCTCTTCCCTTGCTTGAGGGGTATCGGCACAGTCGTGTCGACGGCTTTCCGCCTCGATTTTGATCAAGTGGCGGCAAGCCTCCGAGGCGCAACGTCGTTTTGGAGGACTACGTCGATGACGCCAGAACGCGAAAGTGGGAGATCACCCGGAAGACACGGCGGAGGAGGATGTCAAGGCGGCGGAAGGTGGCGTCACTGCTCCGCAAATTCTCCGCCGGCAGAGGAGTGAAGACACATTGATCAAGCGGTGTTCTTCCGCAAAGACAGTTCAACCTACACCGAGAGAGGTGCTCGTCTGATGAGGCCAGAAGGCCATCGGTGCGGCGACGAGGAAGAGGCGACCATTTACGTTTTTAATTTTATAAGTATGTGGGGATGATCATCTTGGATGGCGGATGATCCTTTTATATCAAACAAGGAATAAATTCGGGCGTGAGGCGAAGAGAGCGATCGGGAGCCAGGCGGATTGGCGGCAAACGAGACGCACGATCGGCGATGAAGAGAGCGCGATCGGGAGCCGGGCGATGGCGGCGGCACCGTGGAGTCAGAGCGATATTATCCGAGCGGTTATTGTTAAGAACCGTCGTGATACTAATTAATATCACGAGCGGTTCTTGTTGTAACCGTGCGTAATATCACTGAGCGGTTGTGTTTAAAAACCGCTCGTGATCTCGATAATATCACGAGCGGTTCGTGTTGACCGCCTCGTGATACTTCATAAACGGTTTTCAAAATGAACCGCTGCGTGATATTGCCTCTTCACGAGCGGTTTTTAAGCGCGAGCCGATGCCTGAGCATTTCGCCTCTAAACCAAAACCGTCTGTGATTGAATATAATACCGACGGTTTTGGTCAACCGTCTGTGATGAGGCGTCCAGTATTAGCCTTTCTGTAGTAGTGTTTCTTGTGTCTTGGTATTAACAATTTGCTAGTTTTTTCATCTAGAAACACCACCGCCTTCTCTCCTCCACATCACCTAAATGCTGATATGGCAATCGTTTAGTAACAGCTGACGTGGACTGTTGTGTTGTAGATGCTCTAAAACAGAGGACGGCTAAAGCAACGTGAAAAAGAATGTTCTTTGGCATTTGCTTTAAAATTTAAAGAAAACTCTACGACAAAATATTTTAATATATTCGTGTCCTAGGTAATAGTCCTACCATGCATAGAATATTTATGAATAATCTTCACAAAATATTATTCAAAATTCATAATTTTAATACATTTATAATTAATAAAGTATCATGGAATCGTGATCCTAAGATACGATACTACGATCCAATCCTACCACAAGAAAAACGATACTGACAACCTCGGCCCCAACATGGCAAACATCGTAAATGCACGCAGAGGAATCGATCGAATACCAACCGATCGATCGAATTATAAGGGGGAGCAGAGACGTTGCTCTCAGCCTCAGCCCTGCATGCATGTGCGCCACTCTGGCAGTCTGGCATGTTGTGTTGCTGCACATTGCATTCCATTGGCCATGCACTGCCAATTGCCATGCCTTTTGGCCATTTAATCGGTCCGAATCACTAGCTAGCACACAACACATGCATGTGGGCTATAGCTAGCTAGCTAGTCAAGTAGTGTGACGGTGGGAGGAGCTATCATAAGCTATGGCGTTGCACTCAGCCACCGACACATGCACACACGACATATACATGTAGGCATGCCCCAAGCTTGTTGTTTCCTTGCGAAAACGACGACCGTACGGCGTGTACGTGTGTTTTGTATGCTTGAGCCGGGTACGTACGTATTTGGACGCTCATCAAACGCTTGTTGATGGGCTGACTAATTCATATACAAGTAGACAATTGGTTGTAAGAACGGCGTAATCGTACGTCAATGCAAGTACTCGGTTACTGACAAATTAAGCAGATTGCTAACTAGTACTCGAGTATTACTTTAGATTCGGAGCACTCGAATTTCACACCGTTGATGTTGTCTTAAGTTTCGTGCTCCGGCGATAGATTCCAGCAAGTAAGTGTTGTAATTTTGAGGCCATTCGGTAATTTCTTAATTGAGAAAAGAAGAAATGGAAAAAAAGAAAAAGAAAAAGGTGGGGCCCACCTGTCGATAAGAGAGAGGAAGAGATAAGACTGGAGACTGTCTTGAGCGCGTTCGGCCTGGGCAGCTCCTTCGCGAGCGGCGGCGACGCAGGAGGCGCGACTACCCAGGTGCTTTGGGTGCCGGCCGTTGGCTGCAGTCGTGCAGCTCCTCTCCTCCTCCTCTTCTTAAGGCGGCTCCCTTCTTCTCCTTTCTTCACCTGAAAATCAGTGAGCTACTTTTCTCCCTTTTGGTTGTTCCTCTCTTCTCATTTGGCTTCAGTTTTGGGTTTTGGGAGTTGTTGTACCGCCATGGGTGGACACAGCGTCGATGGCGGTGAGGACCAGCTCCTCCTACTCCTTGCGCACCCTTGTTCTTCTCTTGCGCCCTCTCCTCTGTTGAGGTTGCGGTGAGGGGATTTGGGACTTGCGCCGTTGGAGCTTGGACCCGGCCGTCTCTGGCTTGATCTAAGAGAGAAAGGAGGCTTCGATTTGGTGACTTCTACTCCTTGGGTGCATTAGGCCGGTGCACCTTGTTGTGATTCTTGTGCAGCATTCTCTGTACCTCGACTTCGCAAATTGGTGTGTCCCGGTTTGTAAATTGGCATTGTATCTTCGACAACCTCGTTTGTTCTTCACGGCACAGCGGGACAATTGATTTTCTGAGTCAGCGCATTCGGCATGCCTTGCCCGGTTTTGATTCGGTGGCTTTGAGTGCCATCCGCACTGTGAGTTTGCTATTTTTTGTTTTTGCATTACTTTGCTAAGTACGCCATGCTAGTTGAATTTCATTATATACTGTTGTCTAGCACAGGGAGACTTTGCTTAGTAATATTGTGGGATCGTTACATGGTCGATGAAGACAAAAATCATATATAAAATTGGATTGATAACGTAGATCAGACTTGAGCTAATTATTTGCTTACTACTGTTGTTTCATCTCTAGCAATTCGGTTCTGATACTTTCAGTGGTTTGGTTGTGAGTATTGTGACTAATTGAACTTGATCATTTTGTTCTGTGATATTGTTGATCTTCTATTAGTCGATAGGCTTAAGTGATGAAACATGTGATCTCTTTGCACTATGAGATAATTAATATCCTGTTGACTGAAAAGCTAATGTGCTGAAATTGTGATTCTTTTGCACTGTTAAACAAATGACCCTCTGGTGTCCGAAAGTATAAAGTATTGTTTATTGCTTATGAGATAATTCAATACTTGACATATTTGTATAACATTCATTTGGGCTCAAAGTCTGCTTTATTGTTGTCATATCTAATTAGTAAAGAGTACAGACTAATGTGGCGAGGGGGCCAAGATTTGATCTTGAGCAGCTCGACATCTAAGAGCAAATCTAAACATTTAAATTTGAGCATTATGCTGATTTTATTTGTTTTCAAGCACTATCTTTTTAGCATATTATCTTGTTTAATTGACATGAGGAGATTACATGTTTATATGTCTATTCTGTCTTTTATATGTGGTGGAAATATGTTTTAATAATCATAATTACTACTGGAATTATTTATGAATATTTGCTAAAACCGCTAATTTTATAACAGTTAGGGTTCAGGGGTTCATCGAAAGCCGACTCACCGTTGCCTTGTGCCGCCCTCCGGCGAAGCCGCCTGGCCGCCACCGCCACTGATTGAACTTGATGCCGAATGCCCCCCTTCTTCGTTGTTATACAAAGGTGATGCGCCGAAGACAACAGCAAGAGAGAGGGCAACGCGGCGAGAGCACTGCCGGAGAGGAGGCGGAGCAAGATGGGGGGTCGGTGAGGAAGAAGAAGGTGGACACCGGATTGAGACGAAGAAAGAAGGCCAGTGGAGGTTGTGGTTGGGCAGGTGGCAGTTAGGGTTGGAGGTGGAAGAGGTGGGAGGTGGTTTATATAGAAGAAGAGTGAAGAGTGTAATTGAGGAGATCCATTGGTCTAAATCTGATGAATAAAAATTTGAGTACAATCTAACAAAATATTACTAAGTTCTTCCTAGACACCTCCATAAATTAATGGGTCCTACTAAGTTGTGCAATTTTTATGGGTCTCGCTAGCTCGCTAATTCGCTAGAATGGCGATAAGTTAACCACTGTACGTGCGTGATGCTTTCAATAAGGAGCAAGCTTATCACTGTACATGCATGCTCACGCCATGCTAGTTGCGACTTGCGACTGCCTCACGTGGCGCGTGGGCGTGGTTGCGGTGCCATTACATCTGCGCCGCTTGCGGCCGGCGACGAGCTAGCCGCGGATTTTATTTCGTGCATGCATTGCGTGCGCGTCTACTTCTCGCGATTTCTGATTGGATCTCAAGATCGTTGTACATTCATGCATCTCGAGTGGTTGTTTCTTTCCTCCCTTTCTGGAAGGCTGGCTAGCTCGTCTGGAATTGCTTGATTAGCAGCTGCCATTTCGAGCAGGGAGGGGAGGCTAGGCTACTGGATCGGAGTAGTAGAAGAAGAAGGTCACAGCCGGAGCGAGAGAATTTCTACTTTGATGTTTGATCTGATAATTAGTGTTGTATACTTCCTCTAGTTCTAAATATAAGTTATTTTAAATATTGATATGGTCTTCAAGGTGACACTTTGACCAAAAATTGCTATATACATTATGAAAGTTTATTTCATGATTAATCTAGTAATACCAATTTCGTATTATGAATCTTGATATTTCTTTATACAGTGATGGCCAAATCTAAAAATATTTAACCGATGTAAATTTCAAGATGACTTAAATTTGGAATAGGAGGTAGTATATGAATATGATTGGGTCAGATGCTGTCCTGCACTGGAGTTGAAGTGGGCCATCCTGGTAGGAGGTAGTATATGATTGGGTCAGATGCTGTCCTGCACTGGAGTTGAAGTGGGCCATCCTGGTACACTAGTACTCTGCTACGCTCCAGGAGTACACGCGCGTACGTGTACCTAGCTACCTGCAAACGGACGGGATTCATACGCGTACATTTTGAATTTGACCAAGGACTGAAAACGTCCATGTCTGGACATTTCAGTAAAAAGCTATCAAGTCTTGCCTCGATACAACATTTTTTATAAAGCATAGTGCAAACGTATCTCTTAACACTTTTATATAAATGTTTGATTAGGATTGCTAAAATTCAAAAGTGATTTTTCTGGCTAGTCAGACCGCCACCCGGGGCCAATTAGACCGTCAGCCATTTGACCGTCACTAGGGCCAGTTTGATCTCCTGAGATCTGACAGAAATCCTAATTTTACCGAAAATGAGTGTATCGACAAACTCACGTCATCATTATCAATTGTATTATCATCCTAAGAATAGGAGCATATGCATATTCCCGTGACATCCACGGTTTCAGGCTCAGTACAAGCAGCCGGAGACGGTTTGTTGCATGATCAGGGAGGAATTTTGGGTCTGCAGAAGCGCCGGTCTCTTCAAGGTCCCAGCGCAAGAACCGAGTTTGCTTAGCATGATGTAACCTAGAGGGTGACATTTTGTTGTCCTTCTTCCTTCGTACTTTTGAACTTCTTTCTCTCTTAATAAGGTTCTTTGGCCGGCACTGCCCGGTAAAAAAATTAAATTTCAAAAGTAACTTCGTGGAGAAATTTAAGTCGGAAATTTAGATATGCCCAGCTGGCTTAGGCTTGGTACACTGCTTATCTCTCGCACTAGCAAAGAACTCGTCCATTAGACAAGAACTCGGGACAGAGTTTGTTGTGATGGTTATCATTAAGTACAGATAAGGTTGGCCTTTTAGAAGAAACAGTAGGAAAGGATCTACTGTGTATATCTATTATCTTATTAAACCAGAGCAAAAATATTAGAGTAGAGATGATGCAACAGTAAGGATTATGCTCAGGATCACAGAAGAGAACGTGACATGTGTCTCCAGCTGGGATTGGCGACGATTGTATGTGTATGCGTGTTGATGTTGCAATGATTAGCATTAAGCAATAATTGGGGCAAGTATAAGATAACTATGTTGTAAAATATTGCATTGGAAGGGGTAGCGGCCGGGAGGGATTGATCAAGATTTAGGCTTACTGTTGGAAGCTGAAGCAATAAACTATGATGATTAGAAGAGATAAAAGTCACACAATTTGGTGGGGCAGCCGGCGTTTGAGGGAAGATAAGTTTAAGGTAGGTCATCCATGGTGAATCGGTGTATGCGTGAGCAAGGTACTATAATACATTATACCATGTAAACTAATAAGACAATTTGCCGCACACATAATCAATGTAGTGTTTGACATTAAATAGAGGTACATGTGCATGCATACAATTTAGAAGAAAAAAAACTAATAGAGTAAGAATAGAGACGCGCAACTACATGATCTATGCACCATGAAGAGTGATTAGTTTCTAAGAACACCCACAACTTACTATGTTGAATGATTTTCTTTCATCAAAGCACATACTTCAATTACGTTTCTCAAGTTGTAATTTTTTCAAGCTTCTATTGTCGTTTTCAATGTTTAGGACATCTTAAAAGTCCAAATAGCCTACACGATACGTAAATATATTACCAATCATTTATACAAACTTTGAAACAAATCTAGCTGCACAAATGTGCGGAACACCCTACTAGTTTATATATAAAGAAAGAAAGAAAATATGTTACAAAGTTACAAGGATTCTGGCTTATATAATATCACCCTATCATTCTTCTATGTCTGGAAAATATTTTTTTTCTTCGCCTTATGGACAACCATGGCAAACTCTAACCTGAATTTACGTTTACAATCTGCAAATATTGGTTCAACTGATTGAAACACCTTCCAAACTCTAACTTGAATTTACGTTTACAATCTGCAAGTGTTGGTTCAACTGATTGAAACACCTTCCTGCTCCTTGTGATCCAGATGCTCCAAGCCATTGAGATGACTACTTCCATGAAAAATGTCGTTGTAAGCCGATCTTAAAATCTTGGATGGCTTCCTGAATCGAAATATTCCTAGTTCTTGTGGGACAGACAAAATCCCTGCACCGTTGCGAGACAGAACATCAAAAGAATAAGTGATGTAGAGTTTCCTCAACTCCACTATCACAGAAAACACAAGTATAGTCACTCATATGAAAATCTTTCCTCCTCAGTAAATTCTTTGTGTTTGATATGTCTAGCAGGAGGAGCCAAACGAACACCTTGTGTTTAGACTGACACAAGCATTTCCATAACCGTTTGAAAGATGGAGGTAGTTGTACATGTCCCATCATGATCTTGTAAGATTATACTGAGGAATAAACACCAGTTACCCAGATATATACCCATTGATCCTATGTTGTGCCCAATTGTAATCCCTGTAGCATTTCATTCACTTGTTTGAATTGATCATAAGCTTGTGTGGATAAAGGAAAGTAAAAAACATTCAACAAATTCATGAAGAGCTTGGAACTCTGCTACTGTTTGTGTAACATTTTTTATAAAGGAGAACAAATATGGTGTTTGATGTCAAAGAAGAGTACCATTACAAAGATCTTTCCTTAAAGTTGGCCTTGTTGGTCGTTAACGAAGAAACACAGATTAAATGGGGCCCTCAGTTTCTTGTCTCCGTCCTTTCCCTTCCCTTTTTTTTGGCTCGTTTTCTTCTTGAAGTGATGACATGCATACCCCCCTCCAACCACCTAGGGAATGGACCACGGCTAGCTTCCTCACAACCCCGAGTGCTTGTGTGACTCTTTTTTTTTAAAAAAAAAAACCCAGGTTTTATAGAAAGCTAATTAATCAGTTTTACAGACCAAAAGAAACAGAGACAGAAAGCAGAAAAAGGCTAGAGAAACCAGCTTACACTTCGGGTACATGAAACAAGAAAGGAAAGACCAGACCCCTTGCTACTACTAATACCAACATACGACACTAGCAAACAGTCTTAAGACAAAACACCCAAGAAGAGTTTAGCAACTTGATCTAACTTAAGCATGAAAGCCTTCATCCAGTCCTCAGTCATCTCCAGAAAATTTGCTAGCTTCCTTCGATCAGATTCTGTGAGCAGGATTTTCTATTGCTGCAAACAAGATACAAGTTTGAATATGACTCTGGTAGGTTGTTTAGGAAAAATTCTCTCTATAGCCCCTTTGTTCCTAATAGTCCAGAGAGTCTAGGCCATAGCTGCAAAACTGAATAGATCAACATGATATTCATTAACACCCCTCTTGTCCAGCCAATTCAAATGATGATCATCGAGAGATACATGGACACTATCCCAAAGAAGAATCTCTTTGATACAAATCCAAACAAATTTCGCCGACACGCAGTGGAAAATCACATGATTAGTGCTTGTGTGACTCGTATGAGCAAACATGTCACAGATCGAATTCATTCCGGTGTGGAACCTCCATCGTCATAAATGGCACAGTTAAGCGTGGAATTTATGCTAGATGAGGGCATCCATGTGCCCACTAACCCCACGAACCACCCCCCCCCCCCCGGCCCTGTGCTTCTCTGTGCATGCCAAGCCTATACATTTGCCACTTAATTAGCGCGACTTGCTTCTCTGTTCTCACCGTCAAGGTGCTCATCTGTGCTCCTCTCGCTATATGGTGCTTAATGCGCACTTAATTATTATGCAATGTCTATGTACAAACCCTGAAGCAAATCTACCACGAATGGAAGTCTCAAAGCACAGTAACTAAGCTATATATTCGAATTCAAATTTGGTTTCAAACTTTTGACTTTTTTACGTAACCGGAAATCTCGATGATCTCCGGTGTTTTTCACTGGCGTTCCCCCCCTCCTCGTACATAGCTAGCTTTGAGAAATTAACTAACCTGTGTACTCACAATAAATAGGCTAGCTACCACTTTGGTTTGCTACTTTGCTTCCCAACGAAGCAGGGCTTGCTTGTGGTTGTGGACACTACGGAGTACAGGAGCGAAAGGAAATCTAACCAAACTCCTTTCATGTTGAGCTAGCTGTTCCCAGATTAAATCACCATTGTTTCATTCATGCGTTCACTGCTTACTTGGTTTCCCAGCTGCTACTGCTACCCAACTCAGCCGAGCTCCCACTCCCAGTTGCGATTTGCCAGTTGAAAAGGGAAATAGATGTTATGGTGCAGGAGAAAGCAGGAAACGATCGCATCAAACGCGCGCCCATGCGAAGCCCGGCCCATTCCTACGCCCGAAACGCGGATCGACCGGGAGCACCGAGCACATCGCTTGCGCGTGATGACGATCTTCGATGCCCATGCATCTTCTGGATCAAGAAACGGAGGAGCATCAAAACACAGTACACACGAACGTCAAAAGCAAAAGATCACGGCTTGTGCTACGCATAAAAAGACAGATTAGTGTCAAAAGAATTTATGGTTACCGATCTCTAGATTTGCCGTTCACTCGGCTGAAGACACAGTGCATAGCATTGATCCAGCCATGCACATCAGGATCTTGTGAGCAACCGTGCGTATGCTCGAAATTTTTTATTCATTATCATCCTACCCACTGTATACGCTAGTGTGCAGTGTGCACCGAACAAATCATGAACAAAGACCAACACATAGATTTGGAAATGCAGTGTAGACACACACAATACAGTGTGCAGTGTGGGTGGGCAGGTGGCTATGGTATGCACGCACCTAAAGCCCCAAGCGGGATTGGCCGGCCATTGACTTGCCCACAGCTAGCCCACGTACTAACAACGAACTCACCGCAAGCTATAAGCACGCACAGTGCGGCCTGCCATGGATGGCCCACCTGTAAGCAACCAAGCCTGCTTGCTGCGATCCTACCAAAATTTTCTCTTTCGACTCGTCTTCGTTTACCACCGCCTGCAGAGATCCATCGAGCAAGTTAGGAAGGGAAGTGAGTGAGGCTCAACTCAACTCACTCGAGTGGCATCCAACCGAAACCAAAAACCATCCGCCGCGTGGGCCCACCTTCCCTTCCCTTCCTCTCTATATCACTCACTCTCTTACTGCTCCGCTCCCTCCTCAGCTAGCCCGCCTCTAGCTACTCAGACGCAACGCAAACGCCGAGCCGAAGCCGAAACCGAAGGCGAGCGCGCGAACAATGCCGGCGTCGGGGAGCGTGGACGCGGCGGCGAAGGGGGTGAAGCTGGAACGGTACGCGAGCGGCGGCGCGCTGCTGCTGCGCCGGGTGGCGAGCGCCAAGCTCGTGTCGGCGTCCTCGCACCTGCTCTTCCGCGCCACCGTGCTCGCCACGCTCGCCCTCGTCTTCCTCTTCACGCTGCAATACCCGTCCCTCCTCTCCCGCTCCTTCCACCTCTCCTCGGGGGCGGACGGCTCATCCGGCGCATCGCCGATGATGCACTCCGCCTCGCACCGGAGCCTGCTCATGTCCTCGGCGGCGGCGGCGTACGGGGGCGCCGCGTGGGAGAAAGAGATACGGCGGAGCGCCAAGCCGCGCCGCGACGGGGGGATCTCTGTGCTGGTCACTGGCGCCGCGGGGTTCGTCGGCGCGCACTGCTCGCTCGCGCTCAGGGCCCGCGGCGACGGCGTGCTTGGCCTCGACAACTTCAACTCCTACTACGATCCGTCGCTGAAGCGCGGCCGGCAGAGGCTCCTCGCGGACCGCGGCGTAGTGGTGCTCGACGCCGACATCAACGACGGCCTGCTGCTGGAGAAGCTGTTCGACGTGGTGCCGTTCACGCATGTGCTGCACCTGGCGGCGCAGGCCGGCGTGCGGTACGCGATGGAGGCGCCGCAGACGTACGTCGCGTCGAACGTGGCCGGGCTGGTGAGCGTGTTCGAGGTGGCGGCCAAGCACGCCGACCCGCAGCCGGCGGTCGTCTGGGCATCGTCGTCGTCGGTGTACGGGCTCAACACGGACGCGCCCTTCTCGGAGGAGCACCGCACCGACCGCCCGGCGTCGCTGTACGCGGCGACCAAGAAGGCCGGCGAGGCCATCGCGCACGCGTACAACCACATCTACGGCCTCTCCATCACCGGCCTCCGCTTCTTCACCGTGTACGGGCCGTGGGGCCGCCCCGACATGGCCTACTTCTTCTTCGCACGCAGCATCGTCGCCGGCGAGCCCATCACGCTCTTCCGCGCTGCCGACGGCTCCGACGCGCGCCGCGACTTCACCTACATCGACGACGTCGTCAAGGGCTGCCTCGGCGCGCTCGACACCGCCGGCAAGAGCACCGGCTCCAGGTCCGGCAAGAAGAGTGGGCCGGCCCCCCTCCGCGTGTACAACCTCGGCAACACCTCCCCCGTCCCCGTCACCCGGATGGTCGCCATCCTCGAGAAGCTGCTCGGCAAGAAGGCCAACAAGCGCATCGTCACCATGCCCAGCAACGGCGACGTGCCCTTCACCCACGCCAACGTCAGCCACGCGAAGCACGACTTCGGCTACCGCCCCACCACCTCCCTCGACGCAGGCCTCCGGCACTTCGTCGACTGGTTCGTGGACTACTACAAGCTCGACACCAAGATCGCCAAGGGCGCCCGCGCCGACAAGCCCGCGAAGAAGAAGGCCGCGGCCATGTCGGCGTCGTAGTGAGCACAATACACACTGTGTATTCCCTAGCTAATTCATTTAGACTTTTTGTCTGTAACCTTGTAAGTGCTTATTGTTTAAGCCCTCGTGCTACTTGTTTTTTCTTCTTCTTCTTAACCTGTTAGTGTTTAGAGGGGAGGGAAATAATGATGCAAATAACTATTGGTAGATAAATATTGGGGATATAGATGATGATAAGAGCAAACAGAGGAGCCAGGACAGAAGAAAGATGAAGTCATTGGCTTCCTTTCAATCAAATTGCTTTTTTTCTTCATAATGTCATTTGTTTTGTTCCTGTTCATTTGGCCTAAATGGCACTGTTTCGACCATTATTTGCACACTTAGCGCGTCCGTATTGGCAAAAATAGTAGCACGAACGTGTCTCTATCCGCCACGTGTCCTGCACCGTTCTCCCCTAGCCCGAACACGCCTAATGTCGTGTGCCCATAGCCCGGATTCGTGTGCGCCCAACACATGGCTGCTCTGGATACTCCTCACTCGGACAAGGCCTTGTTCGCGCGCCCCTTGCCCAGAAGCGGTGTTGCTGCACGCCCTTGGCCCGGACAGCGCGTGTTCGCACGCGTGTCGCCCGGACGCGTGCGCTGCCGTGCGCCCTTGGCCCGGACATGGGCTGGCCAGTCGCGTGTCACCGTCTGAAAGTCGCTGCCGTGTGCCCATACCTTGAACGCGTGTGGGCACATGTGTGTCGCTTGGACAGCCGGCGATGCCGCATGCCCATGGCCCGGACGCGGCCAGACGCGCTGTGTATCCCTCGTTCAGGGCCTCCCTGCCCCGGTCGTGCTACCTTTCCTACGCGCCTACTGTATTCCATGTCATCCATCCATCTTTCATGTCGCGCACGGACAAGGCTCTGTCCGGCTCCCTCGCCTAGCGTTGCCACTTGGCCCGCTCCGGCACTCCCCGCGCCCAGCAGCGCCTCCGGATTTCCCGCTGCGCTGTCTACGGGAATTGCCTTCGCAAGGCTATAAATACCATAGTCACTCACTCTCACTCTCGCTCTCACTCACTCTCAATTTCGTTCTCGCGCTCGTCGTTAAGAACACAAAGAATAGAATATATAATTTTTTTGGAGATTAAAGTTTGGAGCAATTTTTAGGACCATATTAGTATAGAACGGTTGCCCTGAAGGGGCAGGTAAATTATTGTGCACTGCATTTGTCGTTATTACTATAGTCGTAGTTAATTACTCTTAGGGTGCATTTGGTTGAGTGAACTAGTTGGTCCCTGCATCAGATGGTTCAAGATATGGTGTTGTCCCTTGTTTGGTTCACTAAATTGCACTGGATGGTCCAGGACCGAGTGGTTCAACAAAATAGAATATTCCTAGTAGATCCCGAACCATTTCGTTCGAAGAAAAAAGTCGAACCACACTGTTCACCTCGCGGCTCGTCCTCTCCCGTGTGCTGCCGCTCCCCTATGGCATCTCCCTCCCTACGGCGCTCCGGTGACTCATCCCCTTCCTCGCCCCTCCTCCCCTCCCCCACCTCCCCCGACAGCCGTGCGATGACCAACAGCGGCGGCAGAGGCGGGGGCCCACTCGGGCGGCTACTGAGCCTTCGCGGCGTGGTGCAGTTCCTTCGCTGCCCCATGGCATCTACCTCCCCGCGGCACTCCGACAACTTGCCCCTCCTCCCCTTCCCCACCTCCCCCGACAGTCGCGCCACGGCCAACGGTGGCGGCCGAGGTGGGGGCCTGCTCGAGCGGTTGCTGAGCCTCTGTGGTGCGGCGCGGTTCCTCTGGCATATCATGCGGGAGACAACCACCGAGCACCTCGAGGAGTGCCAGACCGACTGGGCCTACTCCAAGCCCGTCGTCGTGCTCGACGTGCTTTGGAACCTCACCTTCGTCGCCTCCCTCTCCGAGCATCCCGCGGTCCCACTCCGGCTCTGGCTTGCAGGGCCTACTCCAAGCCCATCGTCGTGCTTTGGAACCTCGCCTTCGTCGCCTCCCTCTCCGAGCATCCCGCGGTCCTACTCTGGCTCTGGCTCGCGGGGTACATGCTCCAGTGCCTCCTCTACGTCCTCTACGTTGCCGTCGAGTACAGGCGCCGCCGACAGGACCTCCACGACTGGGCTGGGGTAGAGCAGGAGGGTGTGGGTGATGTTGTGACTCGATGGCAGGTGGGCCCAGGTGGAGTGAGATGGAGTTGGGAGACCAAGGAGGTTCACCCAACCAAACAAACTCACATATCGTATCATCCCATAAACCAAACACAATACCCGGACCATCCTATCCAGGATGGTTCCATCCATCCTATATCATTCCATTCCCTTCACATTGGTTCACCCAACTGATGAGGATTAAAATCTCTATGTGTTACTTTAATACATAATTTAAAGATCATATGTCTTTATGGTCGTAACCCCTAAGGCTAATGACCCCTGCAGTCATCAGGATTCCAAAGGTTACATAATGGGTACCCTGGTCGGATGAGGTCCTGTACCCAGTCCCCGACCAGTTGACTGCTCGTAGAAGTAATGAACTGGTATCTGGATCTAACTCCAAGTATATTATGTACCGTGTGATGAATGGAACACATGTCATATTTGCTCCATACCACGCAACGTTTCATGATCCTAAGACACTAACAATAACCACTATACGATTTAGTATCTCACAGACATCAACCGACGATCAGTTACTGTTTCTTTAACTATAACTGACCCTTCGATCGGACGCGTCACTTCCAACAGGCGTCTTCTCTAGGAGTAACTGTCACCCCCTTCGATGGTTATTTAAAGATGGAGCACTGAGGAACAAAAGCATCAGATTGAAGCATCACAATCGATATTAAATTCATGTTTCAAGTCTGATTCAACAGCATAGCAAGCATTACGCTATCGAGGGCATCCCCTACAAAGGATCCAATTCATAGCAATAAAGAGCAATCCCATTATCTCCCAAGAACTCTCTGCCATTTTTCTCTATTTATTTCATAAGATCGGCAACTCGATCATCGACATCAACCAACCACACCCTTAATGAACAAGTCCTAATCAATGTAGTTTGTGGTCGTAGTTAAATAGTTGTAAATAATTTAGTTGTAATTTATTACTGCTTATTATTAAGAGGTAATGAATTAGTCGTAAGTAACGTATCGGTAAGTAATTAGTGCTTAATAATTAGTGGTAATTAATTAATCGTAATTGATGCAGCTATAATTCGGCTCCTTTCCAAAGAAGCGCCACGACTCCATTACGGGCTGTTGAGCATTTTTGGCAAGACTCCAAGCTATTCGTTGGCCGGACAGGTTCCGACCAGCCAACATGGAGAAGTTCAATGCGACTCGAAAGCCATTAGAATTTCTTCAAATCTATACTACCGCCATCAAAACTGCTGGTGGTAATGACAACGTGATGGCAAATTACTTGTCCACGGTCTTTGAAGGATCTGCACGATCATGATTGCTCAACCTACCGGTCGGATCTATCTATACCTGGGAGCAGCTCTGCGATTTGCTGATCGCCAACTTCCAAGGGATGTACGACCGCCCTGAAAAAGAAGACGACCTTCATAGGATCAGGCAAAAGACCAATGAAACTCTTCGGCAATATATCAAGAGGTTTAGCTAGGTTCGAAACTCTATCCTAGAGGTCGCAGAGTCTTCTGTCATCCAGGCTTTTAAAGCAGGGCTGAGGAATCGATGGTTCACAGAGGATATTGCAATGAATCCTTCACGAACGACCGTCGAACTTTTCAACATGGCAGACAAGTATGCGGCCGCTAGTAAAGCGGTCGAATGGAAGGAAGCCATTGATCGAAAGGAGAAAATCCCCCAGCCTGGCCTGGAGAAACAGAAGAAGTGTAAAAAGGCTCTCAAGAGTAAAAAGAATCGCAAGATCGACCACAAATAAGTCCTTGCGATTTCAGAAAAATTTACCAAGGACAAGAAAGACTTTTCCGAATGGAACAAGGCAAAAGCTCTGACCGATGACTACAAGAAGAATAAGAAGTGGTGTCCACTTCACCAGGCAGCAGGGCATGACCTACGCACCTGTCGGGCCTGGCAAAAGAAACTAGAGGACTACTACTCAGGTAAAGGTCCCTCCCCCTCCATAACAGAGCTTGGAGAACCAAGCTCCAAGAAGGACAAAGATGGTGACGAAGAAATGGAGTACCAGGAGCCACAACACACTACAGATATGATCTTCGGAGGATCTTCTTCGTACGACTCAAGGCGCCATCTGAAAGCTGTGGAGCAAGAAATTAACCTCGCTGAGTCTCCGATCGATATCAAGTCATCTAGGTGGTCGGAGACATCTATCTCCTTCAGCAAAGAAGACTGTTCCATCCCGTCGACTCGACCAGGTAGGTTCTCTATCGTAGTTGAACCTACTATTAACAATTGTAAAGTTAATCGAGTCTTAATAGATGGAGGTAGCTCTTTGAATATTTTATTTATGGGAGCATTGGAAGATATGCAAATTCCCAGGTCAAAGGTGAAACCTGTGAAATATGTCTTTCATGGCATAGTTCCTGGTTCTACAACAAAACTGATAGGGCAACTGTCCCTACCGGTCACGTTCGGAAGGCCTGACAACCTCTGAACGGAAAAAATTCCATTTGATATGGTGGATTTTGAAACAGTATACAACGGAATCCTTGGTCGTCCAGCATTGGCAAAATTTCTGATAGCCACGTATTACGGTTATCAGAGTTTTAAAATGCCAGGACCAAAATGAGTCATCACGGTTCGAGAAGATCAAAAAATGGTTTATGCATGCGATCGAAAATCCTTAGAACTGATCGATGAAGTTTCGACCAAGAAAACTAATCCGTCTACCATGTAGGTCAAACACTCGAGGTCAAAGATGGCGCCAAATCCTTCCGACCAAACCAAGGAGGTTCCGCTTGACAAAGGCGTTTCTCCAGAAAATGACAAAATATCGTCTGGATCAGGAAATGCTAACACATCTCCCCAAAAGGTACTGGTCGGGGCAAGACTCAATCTCAAATAGGAAGAGTCGCTCGTCTCCTTCCTCAGAGCAAACATGGATGTATTCGCTTGGCAGACATGCGACATGCCCAGAGTCCCTAGAGAGTTAATCGAGCACATGCTAGCTCTACAGCCTGATAAAAAACCAGTCACGTTTCGCACCTGATCGGAAGGAGGCAATCTAGTCGGAGATCGACAAGCTCCTCAAGGCTAGATTTATTCGTGAAGTCGACCACCCCGAGCGGCTCATCAATCCTGTAATGGTTAGAAAAAGCAATAGAAAATGACGAATGTGTATTGATTTTACATATCTTAATAAAGCTTGTTCGAAGGATGACTTTCCCCTTCCACGCATTGATCAACTTGTAGATTCTACTTCAGGGTGTGAGTTGTTGAGTTTTTTAGATGCGTACTCAGGGTACCACCAGATTAATATGAATAAGGATGATGAAGAGGAAACTTCCTTCATCACCCCATATGGCACTTACTGCTATGTAAAGATGTCATTTGGTCTCAAGAACGCTGGTGCAACTTTTCAGAGGTTAATGCAAAAAAAACCTTTAATCCTCAGATAGGTCGAAATCTAGAAGCCAATGTTGATGCCTTGGTTGTGAAAAACATCAATGCTGGCGACCATATTTCCGACCTGCACGAAACTTTCAATAACTTAAGAAGGCATAACATTAAGTTAAATCTAGAGAAGCGTGTGTTCGGAGTTTCTTGTGAAAAGCTTATTGGGTTCCTAGTTTTGACTAGAGGAATTGAAGCAAACCCAGCCAAAATATCGGCCATTGACCAGATGTGCCCTCCTACTACAAAGAAGGAAGTCCAAAAACTAACCGGCTATATGGCAGCTCTAAGTCATTTCATAGCATGGTTAGGAGAAAAAGGATTACCATTCTTCAAGCTTCTTCGGAAATATGGAAGTTTCGAGTGGACTAAAGAGGCAAACGATGCCTTTGAAGAACTTAAGAAGTACCTTACGAGTGTTCCGATCTTAGTTTCTCTAAGATCAGTAGAAGCATTGCTGATATATGTGGCTGCAATGCCACAAGCGGTTAGTGCAATACTAGTCGTTAAGCGTGACAACATGCAACGACCAGTATATTACATAAGTGAAGTCTTACATAGGCCAAAAGAATGATATCCACAGGTACAAAAGTTGCTCTATGGTCTCCTTGTGGCTTCAAGGAAACTAAGGCATTACTTCCAGGCCCACAGAGTGGTCGTACCAACCGAATATCCACTCGATCAAGTTCTCAGAAACAGAGAATCATCTGAACAAATAGCAAAATGGACAGTTGAGCTTGGGGCGTTCGACCTCCATTTGATATCATGAACAACAATCAAGTCCTAGACAATAGCATAATTCACCGCCAAATAGACAAACCCTGAACCCACCCAAGTGCCGGAGTACGAATACCACGATGAGTGGACAATGTACTTTGACGGTTCCTTGATGCTCAAAGGCTCGGGGCCTAGAGTTGCCTTGATATCCCCCTACTAGAGAACACATCAAATACGTCATTCAATTAAACTTTCTTGCTATAAACAATGTGGCAGAATACGAAAGTTTATTGGTAGGACTCCGAGCAGCCAGAGCGCTTCGGATTCGTAGATTACTAGTGAAAGACGATTCTCAACTAGTAGCGAATCAAGTCGGGAAAGAGTATCAATGCTCAAGTACCAAGATGTCATCTTATTTGGCATAACTACGGAAACTCAAAAAACACTTCTTCGGTTTCTTGATCCAACATATTCCTAGAAAGAAAAACTTTCTAGCAGACCAATTGGAACGGATGACCTCAACAAGGTCACTTGTCCCACCCGAAGTTTTTCTTGAGCAACTCGATTCACCCTCAGTGGTCGAGCATTCCGAGGACATAGATGTTCCACTAAAGGTCGTACAAATTGATCCTGAGAATATGGAAGCTCCACAAGAGGTCGTACAGCTCGACCCCAGTAGAGATTAGATGGCGTCGATCTACAATTATCTTTAGCATGACATTATTCCTGAAGATGATGTAGAGGTCGATCGTATAGCTCAAAAGGCCAAATCATACACTCTGATCGAAAGTACCTTGTACAAACGGGGATATCACGGAGTGTTGATGAGATGCATATCTCAAACGAATAACATTAAGTTGATATTCGACATTCATGGAGGAGTCTGTAGAGCACATCATTCCTACAAAACACTGGTCGGTAAAGCCACAAAACACTGGTCGGTAAAGCCTTTAGGCAAAGATACTACTAGCCAACTGCCTTTCATGATGCAAAAGAACTCGTGACAAAGTGCGTACAATGTCAATTTCACAGTCGACATGTACATCAGCCGGCACAAGCCTTGCAAACAATTCCTCTTTCTTGGCCTTTTGCAACCTGGGACTAGACATTTTGGGACCTTTTCCAAGAGAACCTGGGGGCTTCGAATTCCTTTTTGTCATAATTGACACATTCACAAAATGGATAGAAGCCGAGCCAGTTGTTAAAACAACAACTGAAGCCGCTTAGAGGTTTCTCACAAAAAATATGATCACGCGATTTGGTATACCCAGTCGTATTATCACAGATAACGGTACCCAGTTCTCTAGCAAAAAATTTCAAGAATTATGCAAAGATCTAGGTATCAAAATCCATTTCGCTTCTGTCACTCATCCGTAGAGCAATGGAGCAATCGAGCGAGCTAATGGTACCATAATGCAAGGAGTGAAACGCTGAGTGTTCGATCAGTTTACAAAACGGTCAGGAGCTTGGGTTTAAGAACTTCCTTTTGTATTATGGGCCGTTCGATCCACGACTAGTCATGTGACTAGTGAAATACCATTTTTTCTGGTTTACGGTGCTAAAGCCGTGCTTCCTCCGAAACTGAAAATTGGCTCTACTCGAACTGATTGTTTCAATGAAAATGATCAGGTCGAACGAAGACTCGACGACATCAATTTCTTTGAAGAACGATGAAACCAAGCTCTAATACAATCGGCAGTTTACCAATAAGCCATGAGAAGGTACCACAGTCGTAAGGTGCAACCTCACAACCTAGCTGTAGGTGATATAGTTCTACGAAAAATTCAGAGTCAAGCAAATCGTAACAAACTTTCACCCAAGTGTCAAGGTCTATACACTGTGGTCGAAGTCAACAGACCTAGTTCGGTACGACTAGCCATGACAGACAAGCATGTTTTGTCAAATTCTTGGAACATTGACCAACTGCGTAAGTGCTTTGTATAAATATATTTTACATTCTATCAATTTAAATAAAGATTCATCATTTCTTTACTTTCTTCGATGATATATATTGTTTATATGACTGTTACCCATAATCTGGTTGTATACTATTGTTGTTTAACTGGTCGGAGAGGATCAAATTCACTCCGATATCCTTCTAAAGGGTCTCTTTTACTCTCTCGCTCAAACATATTAGTCAAATGCGATAAGGGTCCTAGTCGTGACCATTACGTCAATGGTTCTCACGCGTGACCACATTCTTTTCTCAAAGAAACATACGAGTAAAAAGAGCATAACAAACAACTACATATAGTTACTTACATGCTCAAGATTTCAGAGGCTACCTTTCTTCACTTCAACATTTTGTTCTACTCTCATTTGGCTATTGGTCGGGACACAGAAAGCCTCCTAGACGAAATCTCTCCTCTCTACATGTGAACCTGCCTACTGGAAGGAATTTCCCAGCGACGGTCCTTTTCGTACGATCTTCACTGCTAGTCGGACTTGAGCATGAACACGTTTCGCGAAGTACTTTTCATGTCTTAAGTTCTTAGCAACCCTTACGACTAGTTTGGATACTATGTATAAACCAGTCCACTTATCGTTTATGCATACATCTTTGCATGTTTTTCCTATCATCAAGCTAAGTCTAGTAGTATCTTCCGACCACACAATGTACTATACAATATTTTCGATTATGGAAATAGATCTAAAACTAGTCGAAGTCATACACTGGTTCTGACCAAATTGATTTTCTAGTGCTACTTGGATCTTTTTTACAACATAGTCAGTACATACTTCGTACTATGGTCGTAGTTTTTGCTCTTTTTCTAAGTCTGCTACTTCTTTAGTAAGTTCTTCTACTAACACAAGTAGCCGGGGGCTAGAAAATATATGAGTATTAGTAAAGTGAAGAGATAAAACAAAGACTTTATTGATGATAAAAATGTAAGTTTTTACATTCATAATTCTTATATTACAACCATCTACTCCTTAGGACTATTAGACTGGTCGCTGTGAGACGGAGACCCGACCTCTATTTCCTCTATGACCTTGTTTCCGAGAGGCATCACTTCCTCGAACAACTTAGTCGCCTCTTCACTCGAGCAGTTGAAGTTTTCTTCAACAACTTGGATGGGAATGGAGGGGTCAGAAGCCTTTAGCTTTGCCAAAGCAAATCTAACTCCGTTGGCCACAGCTTCCTTTATGGTCTACGCATGGTTCTCCCGAGTGGTTTTCAGCAGACTTCGGAGATCTTCGAGTTGTTGGCCAAGTACGTTTATCTTCTCCGTTGGATCTCTTAGGAGAGGCAGTTGAGTTCCCGACCCCATGTCAAAGAGCATCTTGTTGAGGGCCTTGACCTTCTCTTCAAGATTCTTCCCAAAGGCTGCCTCCTTGCTACGCTCGAACTCAAGAGGTTTTCCTGCTCTCTTCAATGCTTGAGTTTGCTCTGCACGAGTAGACCAAAGAATAAATATATATAATTAGAAAATATAAGTACACTGGTCGAGTTTATGACCTGTTACCTTTATTCTTCTTCTCAAAAGTTTCAATAACTTCCTTGTGCCTAGTCGTCAAGTATTCGATCGACCGGTCCTTAGCTTGGCAGTCACCTTCAAGCTTGGTTATTATGGTTTCCTTAGCCATAACCTCTTCTTTAATTTTCTCCGAATCTATCAAATATGACAAGGGAGAAAAAGTTAATTAACAGAAGATGAGCAAGATGTCACATAAGGAGAGAAGAAGTCAACAGGAAAGTACTTATTTTGTAATTCGGAGTTTTTCTTCCCCAGGAGTTTTATTCGCTGGGTCAAATCTCCAACCACAACGAAATTCTCGACCATATGCTGTAAAAATAGTAAACACCTTTAAGTTTTTGATAGACTTATAAGGGAAAAGCTATAAAAGTGGTCGTAGATGCTTACCCGAAGGGCCACATCATTATATTTGGCGAAAATGGTATCAGGACTCATCTCTGTTTGATGGTCTGATATCCTCCAAGCCTCATCGAGTTCTTTATCATCGATAAGATGAGGGCAATATGGGAAGTTGTTAGATTGAGGATACTTCCTAGCAGTGGTTGAAACTTGCTGGGACCCCTCAGGAACCTCCACCTCCATAGGCGGGGTTGGAACTGATATAGGTTCCAAAGCAGACGTGGCTCTATTACCTGCTCGTGGGCTATCTCAACCTCCTCTTCCTCAGGAATCTTCTTCTAAGGGATGGTCTGGTCGGAAGCGACCGGAACACCAGATGATCTATAAAAACAGAAGAAAAGAAAATCAAGGTTTTAGAACGCCGAAGACACGAAAGGAAGCATCCTGGTCTTCTCCAAGGCTTCAAGCTTCTTCTTGCTCAAATCAGAGGCCAACTACTTGGTGATCGAATCCGACATTTTGGGATTTTTTGTGAATGGACAAGAGGTCGGAGAAGGATTTGAGCGAAAGGATGCAAGGAGGTTGGAAGAAATTCTTCGTGAGAAGATGAAAAGGGATTCAAGGAAGAACTGAGGGCATAAAAAACCCAAAGCTGTGCGTATTGGGGATTTTATAGCCACTATAATATCACTGCAATTGGGAGTTACCCAAAGTCCAACGGACACAAACCTTTTTTTTCCAACGGACAGAAAAACTCTTCGATTTCCAAGGCAGTTTCTCAACTTTAAAGTGAATATAGACCATCACATTTCTCACGACATTAAATGTGGGTCTGCTCGTGATGAGTATTAAAACCTCTATGTATTTCTTTAAGTACATAGTAAAAGACCATATGTCTTCGTGGTCGTAACCCCTAAAGCTAACGACCCCTTTGGTTGTAAGGATTCCAGATGTTACACAATGGGTACATTGGTCGAATGAGGTCCTGTACCTAGTCTCTGACCAGATGACTGCTCCTAGAAGCAATGAACTGGTATCTGGATCTAACTCCAAGTATATTCCTTACCCTATGATGAATGGAACACATGTCAAATTTGCTCCATACCACGCGACGTTTCATGGTCCTAAGACACTGACAACAACTACTATACGGTTGAATGTCTCACAGCACCAACTGACGATCAGTTACGGTTTCGCTAACTGTAACTGACCCTTCGACCGAACGTGTCACTTCCAACAGATGTCTTCTCTAGGAGTAACTGCCACCCCTTCGATGGTTACTTAAGGATGGAGCGCGGAGGAACAAGGGGATCGAATTGAATCATCACAATCGGTATTAGATTCATGTTTGAAGTCTGATTAGCATAGCAAGCATTACGCTTAGGTTAATTAGGATTAGTCTACTACCTTGTCGAGGGCACCCCCTGTAAAGGATCCGGTTTATAGTAATAAAGAGCAATCACATTCTCTCCCCAGAACTCTTTGTCATTTTCCTCTATTTATTTCGTAAGATCAGTGACTCGATCGTCGACAGCTGACGCTGTCCGTGGGGAGGAAGGCGTTTGAGTTCTTGAAGATTACTTTGCTCAAGCATTTCTCATTCACTCTCTTCACTCCATTGTCGCTCAACGAACATGGCAGGGACTTGGGATGAGGAAAACTGGTTCGACCTGGCGAACTACTCCAACCTCGACATGGATGCATGCATCTGTGCCATGGAAAAAATAAGATGTCATCATCGTCCTCCTCCGCCAGCTCGCCATTTGCTGAGATTAGCGAAATCAACTGGATGGATGAGGATTCACCGCCACTACCCGTCATGCTCCTAGAGGAATTGGTCGCTCCGACCAGCTCAGAACGATCGAACACCTCAACAAGCTCGGTCCATCCTACCAGCAAGAACGGCGACGAGAGCCCAGCGTTGTAATTAGAGAGTCCATGTGCTCTTGATATTGTCTTGAGCGATCAATATTCGCCAACGGCTCCTACATATTCTGGTGGCCAACTGACATCTACTAAGGGTATCAATGAAGTTATTACTGATCGTAGGCCAACTAAGCTTGGTGAAACTCAGCATACGGTCGGCAATCCGCCGGATCAGGCTGAGTCCACCACAAAGCATACCAGAGGCGGTGATCTCCGATCGCTCCCCGTCATGGAGGCTCCTTGCAGAAACACTAGAAGGCTCTCCCTTAGCTACGACGGGAGCTTGTCGGAAGATCACTGTTGGCGCTACGAGGTTAACGTAATCGAAGATACCGATCAAGATGCTGTGCACCGTCCTCCATGGCTTGTCCCGCCATCACTTGTTGGTGAAAATGGTACGGGCACTCAAGCACTACCTACCAAAGGTAAACAAACTAATGGGCATCGATTAGTTATTTCGTCTGTTCCTACCTCACTGCGCGTGACAGGTCGGACAGGACAAGACGGAAGGTCGGAAGGACATTCGACTCATCGAAATGCCCACTGCAAGTCAGAATCCTCCAAGACCTTCAGTAACAATGCAAAACCTGTAACGAGTTAGGGACATTTTGAATAACCCAGATCCAGCTATGGCAGGAACTCTAGGCTATGTCCAACTTGTAGGGCAGGTATCGGAGATCCTCCAACAAACCATGCAGCGTACAGAAATGTACCGAGAGCAAAGAAACTTGCAAAGTCACACCGTGACTTCATCCCAATGCTCCTTCCTAAGCAGAGGGCAACGTGGTCGAACGGAGGACCGATCGACACCAAGACCCCCTCGTAGATTCTGGCCAGGGAATCACGAAGGAAGGCTGCACGTCCCAGCAGCCTCCCCTCCTCCTCGTCAAAAGGAAAGACCATTTGGTTCTGATGATTCGACATCATCTGAACTAGGTAGATGGTCAAAGACGTAACACTAACGTCTACGACCGGATTGGGACGCTGGACGCTAGGTATGCAAATCTAAGAAACCGGTCCCCAATCGATTATAATCCAGCTCCTTTTCAGAGAAGGCACCACTACTCCATTACAGGTTCTCGAGCATTCTTGGCAGCCTTCAAGTTATTCATTGGCCGGACAGGTTCCAACCAGCCAACATAAAGAAGTTCAATGGGACTCAGAACCCATTAGAGTTTCTTCAAATCTATACTACCGCCATCAAAGTTGCGGGTGTTAATGACAATGTGATGACAAACTACTTGCCCACAGTCCTTGAAGGGTTTTCCCGGTCGTGGTTGCTCAACCCACCGGTCAGATCTATCTACACTTGGGAGCAGCTATGCGATACTCTGATCACCAACTTTCAAATGTCGTAAGACCACCCCAGAAAGGAGGATGATCTCCATCGGATCAAGCAAAAGACCAATGAAACTCTTCGTCAATATACCAAGAGGTTTAGTCAGGTTTGAAACTCTATCCCAGAGGTCGTAGAGTCTTCCGTTATCCAGCCCTTTAAAGCAGGGCTGAGGAATCGGCGGTTCATGGAGGATATTGCAATGAATCCTCCACGAACGATCGTCGAACTTTTTGACATGGCTGATAAATACGCAGCCGTCAGTGAAGCGGTTGAATGGTGCGAAGCTATTGATCGAAAAGATAAAATCCCCCAACTTTGCTTGGAGAAACTAGAGAAGAAAAGTAAGAAGTCTCTCAAAGGTAAGAAGAATCGCAAGCCTGACAACAAAAAAGTCCTCACGATTCCAGAAAAATTTACCAAGGGCAAGAAAGACTTTTCCAGTCGGAACAAAGCTAAGGCTCCGACCGACGACTACAAAAAGAACAAGAAGTGGTGTTCACTTCACGAGGCGGCAGGGCATGATCTACGCACCTACATAGCTTGGCAAAAGAAGCTGAAGGATTACTACTCAGGTAAGTGTCCCTTCCCCTCCATAACGAAACTCGAAGAATCATGCTCCAAGAAGGACAAAGATGGCGACGAAGAGATGGAGTACCAGGAGCCGTAGCAGACAGTCGATATAATTTTCGGTGGATCCTCCTCGTACAAGTTAAGATGTCATCTGAAGGCCGTGGAGCGCGAGGTGAACTTTGCCGAGTCTCCGATCACTGTCAAGCCATGTAGGTGGTCGAAAACTGTAATCTCCTTCAGTAAAGAAGACTGCCATGTCCCGTCGACTCAGCCAGGTAGGTTCCCTATTGTTGTTGAACCTACTATTAACAATTGTAAAGTTAATCGAGTCTTAATAGATGAAGGTAGTTCCTTAAACATTTTATTTACAGGAGCCTTGGAAGAAATACAAATTCCCAGGTCGAAGGTAAAACTAGTGAAATATGCCTTCCATGGCATAGTTTCTAGTTCTATCGCTAAACCGATAGGACAATTATCCCTGTCGGTTACATTCAGAAGACCTTTACAACTTCCGAACAGAAAAGAATCCATTTGATGTGGTGGATTTCAAAACCGCATACAATGGAATCCTCAGTTGTTCGGTATTAGCAAAATTTCTGATAGCGACGCATTACTGTTATTAGAGTTTTAAAATGCCAGGATCGAAAGGAGTCATCACGGTTCGAGAAGATCGAAAAATGGCTTAGGCATGTGATTGAAAATCCTTAGAACTGGTCCCTGAGCTTCTGATCAGGGAAACTAAACGGCCTACCATGCAGGTCAAGCACTCGAGGCCAAAGATGGCGCCAAAGCCTTCTGACCAGACCAAGGAGGTACCACTAGGCAAAGACACTTCTCTGAAAGACGCCAAAATGTTGTCTGGATCAGGAAATGCTAACGCTTCTACCCAAAACGTACTGGTCGGAGCAGGACTCAACCCCAAATAGGAAGAGTCGCTTGTCTCCTTCCTCCGAGCAAACATGGAAGTATTCACCTGGCAGGTGTCCGACATGCCAGGAGTTCCCAGGGAGGTGATTGAACATAGGCTAGCTCTCTAGCCTGACAAAAAACCGGTCAAACAGAAGCTAAGGCGCTTCGCACCTGATCGAAAGGAGGCAATCCAGTTGGAGATCAACAAGCTTCTTGAGACTAGATTCATTTGTGAAGTCGACCACCCAGAGTGGCTCGCCAACCTTGTAATAGTTAGAAAAAGCAATGGAAAATGGTGAATGTGTATTGACTTCACAGATCTTAATAAAACTTGTCCGAAGGATGACTTTCCCCTTCTACGCATTGATCAACTTGTAGACTCTACTTTAGGGTGTGAGTTGTTGAGTTTTTTTAGATGCGTACTCAAGGTACCACTAGATTAATATGAGTAAGGATGATAAAGAGAAAACTTCCTTCATCACCCCATATGGCACTTACTGCTATGTACAGATGTCATTTGGTCTCAAGAACACTGGTGCAACTTTTCAGAGGTTAATACAAAAAAAAAAAAAACCTTTAATCCTTAGATAGGTCGAAATCTAGAAGCCAACGTTGATGCCTTGGTTGTGAAAAACATCAATGCTGGCGACCACGTTTTCGATCTATATGAAACTTTCAATAACTTAAGAAGGCATAACCTTAACTTAAATACAAAGAAGTGTGTGTTCGGAGTTTCTTCTGGAAAGCTCCTTGGATTCCTAGTTTCGGCTAGAGGGATTAAAACAAACTTATCAAAAATATCGGCCATCGACCATATGCGCCCTCCGACCACATAGAAAGAAGTCCAAAAACAAACCGGCTTTATTCCCGACGCGAAGATCCATCTCGCCCTTTGCAATTCTCCTACTCTTTGTTAGACTCTACATCGAATTGTAGATATGAGCAACCGATCCGGTATCAAATACCCATGAGTTAACAGAAGAGTCAGCAAGAAAAATATCTATAACATTAATACCTGTAGTGGAAGTTTTAATCCCACCATTCCTTTTCTGATCAGCAGGTATTTCTTGCAGTTCCTCTTCCAATGGCCTAACTCTTTGTAGTAAAAATATTCATTCTCTTGAGTCGGCCGGGACTTAGTCTTGGGCTTAGGTTTGTTAGTTTGGATCTCATCCGAAACTTTAGCCTTGCCCTTTTTCTTGGCCTTCTTCTTGAAGCTTGTACTCTTTTGCACCATCATCACATGACTGTTGCTTTTCTTAATGCTGCTCTCTGCTGTCTTAAGCATCATATGCAGTTTGGTGAGATTCTTGTCTAAGCCATTCATATGGAAGTTCAAAATGAATTGGCCATAGCTTGTAGGAAGCGAAGCAAGAATCAAATTTGTAGCCAACTCTTGACTAAGTGGAAAACCCAATTTTTCCAAGCTCTGTGTGTAACTAACCATTTTGATCACATAAGGGCTCACCGAACTACCCTCAGCTAGCCTACATCCGAACAAGTTCTTTGAGATCTCATATCTCTCAGTTCTTGCTTGTGTCTCAAACACGCCTTTGAGTGCCACGATCATATCGTAGGCCTCAATGTTCTCAAACTGCTTCTGAAGGTCTGAGTTCATCGCAGCAAGCATGAGACAGCTAACATCAAGGGATTCATCACATGCCTTTTTATATGCGGTTTTAAGAGCAGCAGCAATATTCTTTGTAGGCACATCTGGAATTGGTTCATCTAGAACATGTTCCTTTTTATCTTGTCTAAGAACAATTCTTAGGTTGCGGGACCAATCCGCAAAATTCGTTCCTTTCAGTTTTTCCCTTTCAAGTATCGAACGTAAAGCAAAACTGGATGTAGGTACAGCAGTAGGTGCCATAATCTACAACATAAATTATGCAAAACTAAGACATATGTTCAATCAAAGTAACTTCTATTAAAGATACTCCCACTAAATACCATATCCCTCTTATGAAATTTAATGATTCAAGATCCATAATCATTTAATCTACTAGTGAGCTTTGGCATCACTGCTAGAAGACTAGTAAAAATGGTAAGCAACCCTTTGCTAATCATATCTCCATATGACTCTTGTTGTTGGGCAGCATCTCTATGCTTCGGCACCCAACCTTTATACCCCAAGGTCCACAACTGTTATGATAACCTTGTTAAGTTAAACCAATACCAGCGTGTAAGTGTCTGACACAAACCCATCTAGTCAAGTAGAGTTAATGGCACTCTGCTTTGGCAAGACCTACCATTAAAATACATGACTTTGGATGGTGCAGTATATTTGGGAAGGCATCAATTTAACTTAATATTATGTGAAGGAATTTTACTTCTACCAAGTCAAAAGCATTTAAAGCAAAAAACATGTATAGAAATAAATGAACAGGAATATAAAGGCATTCATATACAATCAAATTACATTGTGATATAGTATGACCATTCTCCATGGTGATCCCCATCGCCATGCATCCTGTTCACCATGTCTCCGAGTGGTCGACTCCTTCAAGCACTCCCACTAAGCCATTACTCCTAATAGCGCTAGTAATGAATTACAAGGAGTAAAGAAGCATCACAAGTCGACACGCAGGCCGTTATACAAAAATATAGACAGCCTTGGGCTGCAATAAGCATGACACGCAGGTCATGAAAATTACATACATACATGCATCTCATACATGAACCATTATGGGTCATACTATTCAAATCAATCCCTACAAAAATAAGTTATGCACAGAATCCAATTCTATCGGACGACATGAGCACATACCACCTAAAACACGCAGTACGATTAGCCAGCACGGCGGTCCCTATTCCGAACCATCCGATCATTGCCTTGATTCGACCACACACTGCGGCATACTCCGATGGCGGAATTCCGACCGGTAGGAGTGTTATGCAAAGTGGTCGTGAACAAGCGCAATAAACCATCTGGTCCTTATAAGCTCATACCTCCTCATAAATCCATCTACTACCACGATAGCTACAAATCAAAATTTTTACCACGCAAACCAGGAAGCCAAGCAAGTAGATGATCACAGATCGTTACCACCAGACGCGTAGAGTAGCAGAAGAAGGGTTGGAGCAGCCTGGTCCAACGTAGAGCGTGTCGATGTAGTGGTCGTAGTCGATCGTCCAGCGTCAAGCAAGTCGATGCAGTGGTCGTAGTCGATCGTCCAGCGTCCTCGCGAGTCGATCATCTCCTCCAGCAACCTCTATAGTTCCTTGTGAAGATCGTGGATCGCCCTCAAGCGCAACAGTCGCAGTAGCGCCTCTACGGTATCCACACGTCCAGGGAAGGAACAACCATGCGCAGGTGTGCTAGCACCAAGTCGCACGGTAGAGCTCTCAGGAAGATGGCGGCTAGAGTTTCGGTGGTGATTCACGTGTCCGTCCCAATAGCCTCATGCATCTCCTTATACAGTGCTCGTGACGGATCCTATCCGAACACGTTTGTCGAATCGTATTCGTACTGGTTTGTTCCAACCCGTTAAGTGTGTGACCCTATAGGTTCATGCGTAATCGATTGTGATTCGGAAACCCTTTTCGATCACGAGTCGTAGCGGCTCCTAGCAGAACATAGCGATTCCCGAATACACACAAATTATATCGGACGAACTTTAATGCAATATGATCTACGACCAGGTCCTCATTACTTACGACTAGGTCCTATCTCTATACGACCAGTTCGTATTTGGTCACGACCAGTTCGTAATTCCTTACGACCAGGTTACAACCACCCTGTGACTACGTTCGACCAGTCTACGACCAGCTCGTATCTCCATACGACCAGTCCATAACTATTCGAACTAAGCGACCTACTCGTGTATACTCCCTTTGCCTCACGATGTCTGGTTGAACTCCAGGTGAGATGTTGTGTCATCCATGGACTGTTCAATACTTTCTCGATCGAGTGTCGAATTACTTCACGTGGT
Organism: Phyllostachys edulis; assembly: GCA_036346405.1. NCBI lineage: Eukaryota > Viridiplantae > Streptophyta > Magnoliopsida > Poales > Poaceae > Phyllostachys > Phyllostachys edulis. The sequence continues at coordinate 52,653,838 of CM070561.1, read as the reverse complement.
CGAACACTTCGACTACTAGTGGCATGGCCATACACTTTCTTTATCCGACCACAATGAGGGGCCCAGAGACATCTCTCCTGTTATGTTAGGAGGGGCAAATCCCATATCCGACCAGTCATATTCCTCTGCATGTTTCATAGCATACCCGAAAGCTACCTTTATAACTACCCGATTCATTGATTGTAGCGTTTGGCAACCCCTAAGAGTGCTATTACATATGTAGAAAACCATGCCGATCTCGTGTCTAAGGATTATACATCAACATTGCTTGAGACCAACTAACGACACATAGAATCATAACAATCTCAATAGTGTCTCAAGGTGGGTCTAATCCAACATCATGTTCTCTAACATGTGTCCATATTATTGGTTTGATATCTCCATATCCATGACCCGTGAAACATAGTCATCAACCAATACATATGCTAGTCTATTCATATGTGTCCTCCTATGTTTCCGACCAGGGATCGTATAAGAATAATTATCGCAGAAATATAGAGTTTCACAATCAAGTCACATACTTGATAATCAATATTAACAATATTATTCTTGGAACAAGACAATATTTTATCCAATATTATGAACATAAGGAAATATAATCAGCTCTATGATTGCCTCTAGGGCATATTTCCAACAGATGCTCCACAGGAGCGTCCAAACAACCTCGTTAGGTGCATCTGAGGGACACCACGGGCGCTGTCCAAGACAGGTATGCCAAACCGATGCCCCAACCAGGTCTTCCAGTCCGCTGGCGGATGGCCTGGAACTAGTGGCTCACCCCTGATCGGGAGACCGGTCAAGATTGAGACGTCCTGGAGAGTGACCGTCATCTCTCCCCACTGAAAGTGGAAGGTGTGCATCTCGGGTCTCCACTTGTCGACAAGTGCCGACATTAGACTGTCGTCCAAGGTTAAGGCGCATCCGACCGAGAGCAGCCTCGCAAAGGGCAACAAGCCCGTATCCCGAAGGATTGGGAAGTAACGAGCGTCGAGCTGCCAGTAATGCCTCTCGGACTGAAGCACGAGGGGAGGAGGGCCATTCATGTCCCTGGTGATCCACAAGTTGCGCCGATGATGCTCGTCATACAAGGGTTCCAATAGCTCCGGTAGAGGCATGGCTTACAAGAGATGAAAGACACAAATTATTAGTGAATAAATTAATAATGGCGATGAATTACTAGAAATTTAAAATTATGACTAAATACAACAACAAATTAATATACACTAATTAGCTACGACCAAATTAATTGCGACTAATTAACTACGACCAAATTAATTGCGACCAAAATAATTATGGCTAAAATAGTTATGACTAAATTAATCCGAGTAATTCAATTCCACTAAATTAATTAGGACTCTTTAATTACCACAAACCTATTACAAATAAATAATTCGAATTACGACTAATTAATTTGAGCTAATTAATTATGACTAATTAATTAACTAACTCTAACTAATTGTGGCTAATTAATTAAGACTGAATTAACTACGACTAATCAATTAACTAACACTAACTAATTCTGACTAATTAATTAGTATCTAATTAACTATGCCGCAAATAATTACGATAAAAAGAAAATGACTAAATTCATTACCACTAAATAAGCACAACTAACTATGACTAATTAACTAACTACACAGTTAACAAAGAAAATGCATACGAGAAAAATAATTACCTGCTAATATGACTGCTAATGATGGTTTTAAACAATCATCAATCGTCTACGAAAACAAAATCGATAAAGCGAGCGAGAATGAGAGAACGAGCGAGGGAGGGAGGTTGAAATTTTGCGTAGCGTCTCGCCGTTGTCTCCGAATTTATAGCCACCCAATGCAAACCACGACCGACCGCGAAGCGATGGGAGGAATCAGATTCCCTCCCGCATGCGGTTTGCATGCATGCATAGCCAAGACAGTGAGGCGACAAGGAATAAAGCGCAAGGCGACAAGGAATAAAGAGGAGCATCCGGTGCGATAGCTAAGCCCTTGAGGCGACAGGGAATAAAGCGCAAGGTGACAGGGAATAAAGAGCAACATCCGGCGCGGAAATGTTGAGGTGGAAGTGACTCGGGAGAGAGGAGCAGACGGGGCGGTAGCACGTCGGGCGGCGAGGACCAAGAGAGGCCACATCCGGCGACACGCGCCGGCCAATACAGGTCCCGGCGAAGCGGTGACTCAAGAATCTATTCCCGCCATTATGTTATTATGGAGTATTTTGGTAATTAATGGCAATCGTCATGTGGACTAATATTTCCATTAGTTGGTGAAATAGGTTAAGTCACATGATGATAAAGACTTTGGGTGGCATCATGAGTTGATTATCATCAAGTCAAGATTCGAGATGAAAGATGTCATGATGTGTTGATGAGCATCAAGACAAGATCCCGAAGTAAAGAATATCATCATGTGTTTATGATATTCAAAACAAGATCCCGAGGTAAAAAAATCATCATGTGTTGATGATATTCAAGTCAAGAACTTGGAGTAACGAAAATTATCTTGTGTTGATGATTATCAAGTCAAGAACTCGGACATGAAGTGAAGATGTTTATCATCAAGTGATCACTCCTAGATGGATGCTTAGGGAAAAGGTATGACTAGCATAGGCTAAAGATGTTTTCCTAGTCTTTTACCGGTCTCGGTGTTTGGTTGGAGGACCGGATTGCTAGTATAGGTTGCCATACTATTAAGAGGAGTCTTCACAAGTAGCTTGAGTGTATCTTGTGTTGATAGCTCTTAGTGCTTTGCTACAGCTCTCTTGAGCATGTTGCCTATATTTGCGAATGTGTTTTGAAAATAGTTGAGGCTCATGTATAATCCTTGTAGCATGTGACTTTTGTTTCCAAATATGTTTTGCAAACGGTTTAAAGTCATGTACCCAATTTTCTTTTGGCTTGATTCTAAAAGTCGGAAAATGTGTTTTGCACCTTGTTGAGAACATGCTTTCATACCTTATTTGCATCACGTATCAATTTGCAAATGTGTTTTACAAAATTGAGTTGAAGTGATTTGCAAAATCAGCTTGTGGTATCCTTGACCGGACTGACCGCAATGGGTTGACCAAACTGACCGGAACCCCAGACCTTTGAAGCGGTCAGGTTTTTCCATAGAGCTCCCTTTCCTCACTTGTGGTTGGCCGGACTGACTGCAAGGTTTAACCCGGACTGATCGGACCCCCAGTCTGAGTCGGGCGGTTAGCATTTTCCAGAAACTCTCTTTTTGGCTTCAACTCTTCTCTATTGTGTTAGCCGGACTGACTGCAGTTGGAGGGCAGGACTGACCAGACCTCCGGTCCATTGATGCGGTCGACTTTTTCTAGGGAAAGGTATTTTTGGGTCTTGCTACTTAATTATCCATGCCAGACTAACCGTAGTGTTTTCGCCGGTTAGACCAGAACCCCTGATTGACCGGTGCGGTCAGCTTTTTCCAGTAGCAAGTCTTTTCTGTTTTAGAAAACTTTTGAACTCGGTCTGACCGGACCTTGAGTGGGCGGACTGACCAGACCTGGCATAACAGATAGATTCTGTAGCAATGGTTACTGTAGAGTTTACCATTACTCTGTAGTCCGGTCTGATAGGCCCTATGCCTGCGGTTTGACCGACCTTCCTGTTTTTGCACAGATTCTCCTTTAACAACTAGTTTTAGTGTGTGGGTGTATAAAAGTCGGTTGTGCAAAACATGGACGTGCCAGTTTCGTTCCCCTAAAGCAAAGAGCAAGCCCTCTTCTCTCCTTTGTGCATGTGTTGCATTTAGTGAGCTTAGAGAGCAAAATCCTATTGCATGTGTTGTATTAGATGTTGGATTGTGTATCCATTGAGCTTAAACATTTGATTCGTTCAAGTGAGCGTCTCTGACTTATTACTCTTGGTATTTGCCAATACCTAGATGACTTGGAGGAGTTGCACCTATGATCTTTTCAAAGAAGGTTGTGAGAAGACCCAGGGCGGCTGTGAGTGGCTTGGTGCTCGCCATCTCCGGAGTGGAGGAAGAACAACCTCAAGTGGATTTGAGGTGTAGGCTAAATTTATGGAGCCGGTCCGATTCGTTTGGGCTTACCTCAACGTGGATTAGGGGAAACCGGCAAGTTTCCGATCATGACAGGAAAAAGTTCAAGTGTTCTTGTGGTTTGCTTTCTTGAGCTTTGCTTTCATGTAATTTACTTCATAGGATTAACTTGCTTGCTTGTCTCCTTAGGATTGCAATCATAGTCTTAATCTTAGCTTGTTGGTGCACTTAGTCTTGACTAGTTGATTTAGGTTTTGAATAAGCAAAACTGAATTGATTTACAATTCCGAATAAAACTCAGTTTTAGCCAAAATAACTTTTAAAACCGCCTATTCACCCCCCTCTAGTCGGCCTCTTCGATCTTACAGGACCGACATAGGCCACTTCCGGTGGTGGCACACACTACCGCCAAGACATCGCTCGTCTGGGGGCGACGGCAAAGACGCGCGATCCAGCAACACGCGTGTGGACACGTCTGGGGCTTTGGGCGGCGAAGGTTGCGCGCGGACAAGGCCTTGTCCGGGCGAGGAGTGTCTGAAGCAGCCACGTGTTGGGCACACACGAATCCGAGCTATAGGCGCACAGCATTAGACGCGTCTAGGCTAGGGGAGAACGGTGCAGCACACGTGTCGGGCGCACACGAATCCGGGCTGTGGGCACACAACATTAGACGCGTTCGGGCTAGGGGAGAACAGTGCAGCACACGTGGCATGGCGGATGGAGGCACGTCCGTGCTGGCATTTTTACCAATATGACGCGAGGGGCGGTATGTTTGCAAAAAAGTGACGCAACAGTGTCATTTAGACTAAAAACTTGGTCATGTGAACCATATATTAATAGGGGTAATTTGCTCAGTAACACTACACAGATACCACGAGTTGAAAAATAACATCGATGTATTACTGACATGTGGTCCTATGACCCACCTGTTATCCTCACATTAGATTGTATTTTCTGATTTATACATTATTACAATATTACCCCTCAAATTTTCCCTATATCAATATGTTGTGGGGGGATGGATGCAAATCCACACTGCGCAGCTTCAAGACTTGCAGTTCTACTTGTATACTGTTTCTGAATTCTGAGTTCTGAATCAATGTGTATAAAAATCCAATCCAAGCCGTCTCTTGATATATGTGTACACAAGCTTGTATAGATTCAGGCACTGCTGCTACTTGTGTAGCTATTGGTGTGTTCATCATTCGGGTCTGGTTCGTCCATCACTAGGGTGAGGTAATGAGGCCGGTTGGTGAGGTGATCATCGGTATGGTCTAATGTGCTGCTCCTTTTGGCATCTGTACTAGGGAGCTTTTTTTCCCTACATGACACTGTTTGAAAGCGTATTAGTAAAAATAGATTTCTCGCGGACGCAAATGAAAAATTAGCGCATAATTTCACACCTGAGAAGCACTGATGCATTGGCGCCATGTCTGCATCGCCCGCGCCACGGACGAGGGGCAAGGCCTCGTCATCACCAACCCGGTGCAGACAGCACTGTAGTAACCTCGTCCGCACCTCGCTGATGCGGACAAGAACTATTCACGCCTCATCCGCACACTGCCTGTTGCGGACGAGCACTGTACATGCAAAACCATTATCTAGCGATGGCAGTAGGGAAGGACTAGCAGAAGCATTCAGTGCTTTACGACAGCAGAGCTTGCAGCAGTGGACGAGGTGTGAATAGTTGGTGGCCAAGGCGTGAAACAGGGACACGCGGCGGTGCTACAGTGCTGTCCGTGGACGAGGCCTTTCCGCTCGTCAGGCGTGACTCCACGGCACGATATCCGTGCTTTCCTAGCGTGGTATTACGTGCTAATTTTGTATTTGCGTTCGTAAGAAAGTTATTCCAAACAATGCGGCAAAAGTTTCTTGTAATGGGTAGCATGAGCCCATGGGTACAACCCGCTGTTCTTGCCGTTTCAGAAGGTAGCGTACTGCCAATTCGGCAATTATTGCTAGAATTTGTGTTTGGAGACTTCACTGGAAATGGCTGGAGGAAGAAAGCATGCTGCTATATTTTAACGCCAATAGAATGTCGGCACCATGTCACGAGCCTACAGTTGCAGTTTCAGCGCAAAATTTAGCAACGATATTATCTTATATGGATTAGACTATTCAAGGCAGCTATCTTCTTCCATTCAGAGTGACTGAAGTGACATCCATCTTTATTCGCTTATGGTGAGGATAACAGGTGGGTCATGGGACCACATATCAGTGGATAGTTGATAGGAACACTGCAAAAGGTGTTCAATTGTGCATTTTCGCAGCACTAATCTGAAAGAGATAACGCAACTATTCAAGTTTGCAGAGTAAAGATAAGCTGAACCTTGCATTCCGTGTAAGCCCAATTTATTCCCACTGCCAATGTCTTCCATATTGCCCCCCTTCCTGATCCATCCATCATGCTTCTAGGACGATTCTTGTCCACTCCTGCCTTTACACCACAGCATCTTGTTTGCTTGGGCCATCAGATTCCAGTGATGTAGTAGTGTTGTAGTATAAACTAGACTTGTGCTACAGACTCCCGAAAGAGAAACGAACACATCATTGTACTCTGTGAAAATTGCATCTGCTCCAGGCAAAAATCTGGCCTCGTCAATATGTGCCTCTATATATATATTACAAAACTAGGTAGTTGTTCTAAAAAATTACAAAGATAGGTCACTGTTGTCAGTTAACTCTAAACAGTGGGGGAGGTTCCTGTCGCCAGTCCTAGGAATTATTAAATATAGCAAATTAACTAAAATAATTACAATTTTTTTTGTGGAGCATCCCGACATAGTGTTCTTGCTTATTTAAATTTTTTTCCTAATTTTATCTATTCTGAATTTGTTTCCAAAATTTATTTAAGTATATTATTTGTAGAAATTTGTAAATATACAAAATGATGTCCAAAAATATGATTTTTTGTGAACACTCCTTACATATTTTAATTGATTGTGTACTTTTTTCATAATTTTATATATTCTGAAATTATCTCAAAAAATAAGGGTTTGCACAATCAAGTACACTATATCGAAACCTAAATTCGAATTTTAGAGACTATTTAAGAATATATAAAATTCTATAAAAATTACAAAAACAATTACACTATGTAAGGAGCGTTCACAAAAAATCATAATTTTAGACCTTATTTTGTATATTTACTTAATTCCTACAAACAAGATACTTAAATAAATTTTGGAGACAAATTGAGCGGATAAAATTATTAAAAAATTACACAAGCAAGACTACGATTGTTTGGAGGATTTACAACAAAATTTATAATTTTTGAGTTCATGTGCTATATTTTAAAAAAATCTAGATTTACATCATCAATTCAATGCTGATGTGAACCTCCTCAAGACTTATTCAGATTCTTGTCGGCAGTTCAACTGGCGATAGAGAACTGCTGCGATGAACTGGCGATAGGGACCTATTTTTGTAATTTTTTGGGATGACTATCTAGTTTTGTAAAAATAAATAAAAAATATTATTTTAAAAAAATCTCAAAGGTTTCTTCTTCCTGAACCTTTGATTGGTTGCAGCTCACAGCAAGAAAGTCATTTAATGTGGTATGGGATTTTGTTCATGTTGGACCGGATTAAGCAATAAGAGGGGGTGAAAAGGAGCACATATTTTTTTCAGCATCTATGGTATTTAATTTCTTTATTACTTCAATAGCTATGAAAACTATAAAGATCCAAATCATAAGAACACAACGGAAATCTTGTACTGAAAACTGGAAAACCTCGAGGACAAACCTCACGGCCGATCTGGCCGCCGATGGCTAGCTGATCTGACCACTTGAGGGACCGGTCTGATCGCTGGCTGCAGAGACAGTAGCTTGAAGTGATCTCCAAAAGACATAACTTTTGATTCCGACATCCAAATCCTCTGAGATTTCAAACATAACTCATCAAAAAGGTCAGGAACCTATTTCAATCGACTATAGGGACGATTGAAGCCAATGTTTCACGAATTTTTTAGATGAGGTCAAGAAGGCACAAAAATCGAGGGAAACCAAAACTTAAAACAACAGCTTGTTCGTGGGTGTTAGATGGTCAATATGACTCTAGATCAATTCCCACAAGTCCTACCAAACTAGATCATAACAAAAGACCTAGTCAAAACCCTGCAAGACAAAACCCCAAAAATCGTCAAAGAGACAACAAGAACAAGATAGAACTCATCTTTGGGACAATCTTGATTGGATTTATTAGAGGGATGGTAGGTTTACAGCCACTCCACCATGGAGGACAAAAGCTAACACTTGAGCACCTAATTTCTCAATCCATCTTTCTCAAACCCTAGCCTCTATTTCCTTACTTTCCCCTAAATCACATATTAGGGTTTCAAGGCTTGAAAGTGCAAATCCTGCACTCCTGTCTTTTATAGTGGAGTCTGGGTCTAGAGAGGAGTCCAAACGGGCGCCCGTTAAGCCCATACATAAACGGGTCTACACTCACGCACATTTCTCAAAGAAGATGACGAACTGGGTCTTCCGAATCCATCTCTTCGTGAACTCCTTCTCTTGACCTAAACCGTCTCTCCTTATGTCGCCTTGCGCCGCAGTTTCTTTAAGGCCACCAACCCGATATCTTATCGAAGATACCAAAATACCCCTTCTTGATCCTTCTCCAAAGGCTGAGTCCAATCAACGTGAAGCAATCCCATGCTTCGTCACATGTAGGTTCATCAATGGATCTCTTCATGTCGGTAAGTCTCTCACATTCGACTCCCACCGAAACCACCATGACACTTGCACCGACCCCCAAGCCACTTGATATAACCCGTTGCACCGAACTTCCCGTTTGATTGTTCTTGTCCATCTTGCACCATGCTTTAGTCCAACCACTTCACTCGACATCCTCGATCATTCTGGACCTTGGCTCTCCTAGCCTAGTCTCAATCATCCTCGCCTTTGACCTAGTTGACTCCAAGCGACCTGCACAACAATAGATCAAGAGATCGATTCCGAGCACAAGTTCCTCGCAACTTGACCCACGTTAGCCAAAATATACTTCATGCAACACCTATGCATTGACACCCATAACTTTGGTCAATTCCACAAGGTTCTCCACCTTTCTGGTGCAAACCCCCCCCCCCTGACCGATCTAACCGTCACCCTATTGTGTCGACCGCCCACCGACCTAACCATCGGCATACGATCGAGAGACCGCTCCAAAAAAATTCCCAAAGACTAGAAAGTGCCCTCTCTGGATATTCGGAAAAACTCTATCTAGTTTTACCTCAAAACACCATTTTTCATTAAATCTGGTGCAAATGCACCTCCTAATACTCTCACACACATTCCCCAAAATTCTACTTTTTCAACTTCGGCCCGTCTGACCGCCACTTTTAGCCAGTCTGACCGTCACCCTAAGGGCGGCCTGAGTGCTACTTTTGGCTAGTCTGACCGTCACTTTTGGCCGGTCAGACCGCCACCCTAGGGCTGGTCAGACCGCCTACGACCTGACAAAACAGTGAAACTTTACTAACCGAGAGTTTGAATCCCCAAACACCTGGATATTGTTGTCAATTGGTCAACACTAAGATTAAAATCGGTCAACACTAATATTAGAATTATACACATGATCTCCACAGTTCACCTATCCATATATCATATATGGTATTTCTCCGCTAAATTGGACAGCTTTTTCTGACTAGCATTTTCAGCACACATCAGTGAACCAAAACCACGGACCTATTTATTTCGCAGAAAATAAATATGTTGGCATCTAGACGGTTCTAGCATTTCATGGTATGCTGCATACTCCAAACAATACATTGAACACGGCTATTATGCAGGACCAGAGAGAATCCATCTCATAAATTATGCAGAAAGCAACAAATATGCCTTAGGTATTAGAGATGGGCTGTACTTAAAAGTCTGAATGGTGATGAACGAGGCCTGTCTATATAACAACACAGTCTGGTGATCTTGTTCAGTATTATCAAAATCATTTATAAGCAGGCAAGCGCTTTGGATCTTGGAAGTGCTGTACTGCATTGTGCAATGTACAATGGGGTCAAAGTTCTTGGCTTATCTTTCTTGCTGCACACTTCAGGTCACTAGATTAGTTGGAGATGCTAAAGACAGTTGAACTCTGCCATTTTACAACTAAATCATCAGGTAGAGATCGCGACGGCTCGGTGGCAGTGATTCGTGCGGCGCTCGACTTCTCCCCGGTGAACGGTTGTCAACCGGCCGACGCGTGGGCTGCGGTGGACGTCGCATTCCTTCTTTTGGCGCTTCGCTTTGTGCGACGCGCGGCCTCAATCCGCGATGGACGGATCTTTGGAGGCTCGGTCAGTGTGTTGGATCTATGGAGGCGTGTGCATTCGTGACTTCACAGTGGTGCTGGCGGCGGTTGGCCGTTGAGAATATTGCAGACGTCGTCTTGGCGATCTAGCCTTCATTGGTTGGATCCAGCGACGCGGTCGTGCTGTGACGTGGTATTGGAGCGTTGGTACCTTCGATCCGTGATGAAAACTCTTAATCTGATCTTCGCTGGTTGGATCTGGTAACAACGTCGACCTGAGCAGCGTTACCTTCTTGAAGGCGTTGCTTTGGAGCACCGGTACCTGAGCTTCAGAGTGAAAACTGCTGTTCTGACCTTCGCTGGTTGGATCCGGCAACGACGACGTGAGTCGTATCCCTTCTTGGAGGCGTCGCTATGGAGACTGACCCATCATCACCTCTTCGCTGCGTAGCTACTGTTCGTGTGTGGACGATCTCCTGGTTGGCCCTGGAGGCGGGGCTAGGTGGTTTGTTTAGGCTAGCTTTTGCATTTCAATTTGTTTGTCATTGTTGGCTTTTAGCCGATTTTTGTTTTAAGCTTTCAGCTGATGATAGTGTAATGGATGTTTGCATCTCTAGTTAATGCAGAGACCGAAGGTTGTACTTCTATTATCTAAAAATATGTTTAAGAAATATTTGCACATCGTTCATAAAAAAAAAAAATTCATTTGAGAAATTAGCCTACTACCTTGAGGCTAGTGCTACAGTTATATTCTATTACGGCAAGAGAGAAGTTTGGTCCCATGGACTCGGTAAGCTTCAGATTGGAACGACCTTTGACTTGCATTGGAATGGCATTAGGCGGTTAGGCCAGAAATTGACCTAGGCCTGATTTGGTCTGCCAGTGCTTCTTCACCACTTGCGAAAAAGTTAGTTTTGTTGAGGAGCTGTCATCGACGAGTCCAAATAATGATCACCTTATAGACAAGCGTAGAATCGTTTAGAACAATACAAAAACAAACAATACAGAATAATAGATTAAACACAGAGATATGCGGAGAGTTTAGGCTTCTCTTTATTGCTCTTCTCAAAACGGTATACAATGGTTAGGGTTCTCTCTCTTTTATATAGAATACTAGATGAATGAGGAGCCCATCTTAGATCAGGTCCCTGGCCTGGCCCGGTCTCTCAACAAGTTTCTTTCCCTCGTGCGCTGAGTTTATGGGGGCGGTTAGGCCAGAAATTGACCTAGCCCTGATTTGGTCTGCCAGTGCTTCTTCACCACTTGCAAAAAGTTAGTTTCTTTCCCTCATGCGCTGAGTTGATGTGCCCCCATTTTCCTTTTCGCTGATTGGAGAGTTGCATAATGGGCACTAATCCAATTGCATGGCTTGATTAGTTGATTTGGTTGCTTCCATTATGCGTGACTTGTTCAAGCCTTGTGTGAGCCTGTGAGAGACCGGCGTGTCTGCACATCTAGCAGCACGCGTTTTTCAGCTAGATTGCCAGATGTGGCCAACTGCCAGACCCATTAACCAAGTTCGTTGGCCAATTCAATTTGCTCTGTACCATCCACAGGGACCATCCAGTTTTTTCTTTCTTTTCTTTTTGCGAGATTCTGATCAAAGATGGGTTTTTTAAGTACAACAGACGCACTCGCCACACATACCGCACACATGTTCACACACGCGCGTGTAGATATGTCTTTAACACACGTCTAATTTAGAGCGAATGCTGAATCTCACGGAGCACGGGCCCACGCTTTGATCACTGAAAACATCCATGTGTGCATGTACTGTTTCTGAAGGAATAGATTCCCCCAGGTGAGACGCGCGTTGAGCCTTTGACTCGAACACGGACGGGCTGGACGATCAACGTCGCCCCGAGCCATCCGAGCTACGCTCGGTTCTTTGATCAAAGATGGTGGACGAAGCGATAAGGCACCTAGTTGCAGGAGTACGAATCGAAGGCTTGCAAATTACGGGGTTAAGTCTCGTGCGCGCTGATTTAACATTGTGCGAGCTCTGTCCCATGCAAAATTTTCTACGTAAAAGCCTCAAAGATGTCATGCCATAGACCATAGTGCATCATCCACCAATTGGTGCAATCGCAACGGTTCACTTCGGCCGAAATGTGTCACACGAGGAAGACCCACCATTTGGACCATGGCTTGAGTATCAATGCTCAGATTTGTAGTGGAAATGGTTGCAAGATTTGGAGCTTCCCTTTTTGGAGATCGTCTAACACCTGACCTCCTTTTCTCTGTTGGTGTTGTTTCCCTTTTGTCTTGTTTGTATCATTCATGCGTTGTGCTTCGAGTCTTGCATTACTGGACATTTGTGTTTCAGCTCTCGTTTTCTGCCCTTGTTTTTACAAGGGAAATCTTGTCTTCAAGCAACAGGTATTGGAGGCACAATCAGCTGATCGATATTCTAGTACCTTTTTCATGTCCATCAGATTGTAACTATGACAATACATTGAAACATCAGTAGAGATGCATGTCCTAAAACATGAAACTTTTTTTTTGGTTTTGGGAGTTGGCACTACTGAATTCTGAGTTCGGATCGATGTGACTGCACCAGGAAGACACGAATTTTTTGCATTTCTGCCCTGTTGTCATTTTTTATTTCAAAAATTGCCCTCTTCCGCCATAATTTACAAAATTAGCCTCTACACAGTGCTCCTACCGCAGGTACCGAGGGCGGCAGGGGACCTACCCCCGGCCCCGGGCACGGCAGGTCACCTGCCCCCTACGCCGGGAGGGGCAGGTGATCTGCCCCATATGGGGGGCGCGGCAAGAAGAGGAGAGAGGAAATATGAGAGAGGAAAAGAAAAAAAAAAGAAGAGGGAAAAAATCCGAAATTTTTTTAAAAGAAATTCAAAAATTTCAAGAAAATTATGTAAAAATCCTTTGAATATGAATAGATTTAATAAAATATTTTTGAATTTAATTTAAATTTATTTTATTCATTTAAAATGTTTTTTCATTTTTTGGGATTTCGCAATTAAGCTTTAATTAATCCAATAAAATAGAAATTATTTATTTTTCTACAGTATCTAGATGATGATTTCATATGAATTTAGGTGAAAAAATTATTCCATTTGGAGCTAGTATGTGAAAGTTATAGTAGTTTGAAAATCGATTTTTGGAAAATGCTAAAAACAATGCTTTGGTTACTAGTCATCCAAAATTAATTATTTAGTAAAATTTTGCAGGACAGAGGTGGAGAGAAGGATTACATAGCTAAATAGATAATAAACTTATAAGACCAAAATAACTTGGTTCAACTCATTTGGAGTTTATATGAATTAGTTAAGAATTTTCAAAATTTAAAGCATTTTCCTGTGTAGAACTAATTCGGTTACGGATCAATTTCCAAAAACCATTTTTTTTGGGACAATGAAATATTTGAAACCTATTTAAAAATAAAATTAACTTAAAATAAAAATTATCAAAATTGGTTTCACAAGATTTTGAGTTGAGATGAATTATTTATGCATTTTAGAAATTTATTGTATTTTCAAGTGGAACAAATAATTCGTTTCGGGATTTCTTAAAGTAATTAATACGTTTTGTACCGAGCACTACACTAGTATTAGATGCTGACAGTGGGACCCGCGTGATTTTCATTTCAATTTCATTTATTTCTCGAATTTAAGCGTTCTGACAAGTGAGGCCCATAGTTAATGTTCGGACAGTCCGATCGGAGCCGGGTCTGTTCAGATGGTCCGATTGGAGCCGAGTCTGTTTGGACGGTCCGATCGGCTCAAGTCAACCTGACTAGTTACTGTTTTAACTTCAAACCCCTTAACTTCAACCAGGCTAAAAAAATAGCAAATAATTTTCTAAAATTCTAAAAAATTTCAAAGGTGTTCCTGCGATGATCTAGTACCCAAATAAAATTTATCACCTTACTATTCATGATTTATTATTCTTATTTTAATTCATTAACAACAAGGGCTTTTAGAACTTGGTTTGAATTTTTACATGGTTGAATTAGGTTCCAAAAATTTGAGGAAAAATGTTTATTCATGATTAATAATATAAGGTTTAATTTCTATTTTATTGGATTAATTAAAGCTTAATTGCAAAATCCCAGAAAATAAAAAACATTTTAAATGAATAAAATAAATTTCAATTAAACTCAAAATATTGTATTAAATCTATTCATGTTCAAAGCATTTTTTATGTAATTTTCTTGAAATTTTCGATTTTTTCTGGAAATTTTCTGAATTTTTCCTCTTCTTTTTTTTTTCTTTTCCTCTCTCATATTTCTCTCTCTCTTCTTCTTGCGCCGCCTCATATGGGCAGTCACCCCTCCCTCCCGGCAGGCAGGTGACTCCACACCGGTCAAGGCAGTCCTGCCGCGCTCTAGGTCGGGTAGATCTCCCACGCAGACCATGCCAGAGAGCACTGTGCAGATGCCAATTTTGCAAATTATGGTGGAAGATGGCTACTTTTGAAATTAAAAATGACTACCTGGCTAGAAATAGAAAAATTCTAAGACACAAGGCATGACAAGTTTTCTTTTGTGTTCATTTTTCCGTAAGCTTGACAAGTTGTTCAAGTTCTAAGGCTAAGAGGTGCTACACTATCAAAAGTTAACAAAGAGCCATATGTTTATAGATTGGCATGAAACAAATTATGTATGTAGCTCTCCGTTATAGCTGCAGAGAACTGCAGTACAGGTACAGGTCCTGGTGTATCCTATAACACAATCCTATATAATTGGTCCTACTAACTGCAATTATTGCTAAGTCTCTCTTCCCTGCTGCAGCCACATCGTGTCAATTATTTGTAGCCGTTGGATGCTTCTTCATCGGTTCAAATTACCGATTCCTGATTCCTTCATTTGCCTCCAGACGGCTTGGGCCGATACAATACATCGAATCCAATCTACTTGGTTCGGTTTTAATGTCAGGTCATTTGTTATGATGTGCGGAGCCCAATTTTCTTCGTTTGCTGCTTCTTCCCCATGTGTTAAGATACTGTTAAGACAATTAAACTGTCGCTGACGAGTCTAATCCGAACGATCACCTTATAGACAAGCGTAGAATCGTTTAGAACAATGCAAGAACATAAATACAAAATAGTAGATTAAACATAGAGATATGGGAGGCTTCTTGCTTCTCTTTATTCCTTCATCAAGCGATCAGCCTTTTACAATGACTAGTACCCCATATTTATAGGCTACAACCCCTGCTAGGGTTTTGGATGGGGCACCCACCTATGGGCTGGCTGCTGAGCCGAGTCCATGGTTTCCCAACACTCCTCCTTAGGCACTCATCCTCACATGTTCATGCCTCATCAAAATTCTATAAAAACTCAGTGAGAAAAATTTGGAGAAAGAGTACATGATACATGTTCTTCTGCATTACATGAATTGCCTCGTCAAAAACCTTAACCAAGAAACTTCAGGAAAACTCGTCAAAGAAAAAAAAAGTACAATCCACCCAATTTCATTTAATCTCCAGGATTTACTTTTTAGGTACTCGATCTTCGTGATCAAGTTTCAATAATGAGTTCGTGAATATTCTCCCTTGAATTTCGTGACTTCTAAGTCTCATCATTCTAATTCCACGATGCATCTTTCAAAGCTAGATCTTGAAGTGACTTAGTGAATAAATCTGCAAGATTTTCACATGACTCAGTATGCAATACTTTAATTTTGTCCATCTTTTGCAATTTATGAGCATAGAAGAACTTGGCGTTGGTATGCTTTATGAGATAACTCTTCACATAACCCATCTACACTTGTGCAACACAAGCTGCATTATCTTCACGGATAATAGTGGGGTTCGTGTGATATTCAATCCACACAACTGTTGGATGTGGTGAATCGTCGGCCGAAGCCAAACACATTCTTGTGAGACCTCGTACAGTGCTATGATTTTCGAGTGGTTCATCGAAATTGATACAAGACTTTGCTTAGATGATTTTCATGAAATTGTAGTTCCACCACATAGAAATACGTAGTCGGGCTTATGCATTTGGTTTCTCTTTTGTGTTTGTTTTTCTAGTAAGCTTGACAAGTTGTTCAAGTTCTAAGGCGAAGAGGTGCTACACTATCAAAAGTTAACAAAGAGCCATATGTTTATAGATTGGCATGAAACAAATTATGTATGTAGCTCTCCGTTATAGCTGCAGAGAACTATAGTACAGGTGCTGGTGTATCTTATAACACAATCCTATATAATTGGTCCCCACTAACTGCAATTATTGCTAAGTCTCTCTTCCCTGGTGCAGCCACATCGTGTCAATTATTTGTAGCCGTTGGATGCTTCTTCATCGGTTCAGATTACCGATTCTTGATTCCTTCGCTGCCTCCGTATCGGCTTGTGCCGATACAATACACTGAATCCAATCTACTTCGGTTCAGTTTGGGCTATGGGGCTGTTGTGATGTGCGGAGCCCAATTTTCTTCGTTTGTTGCTTCTTCCCCGTGTGTTAAGATACTGTTGAGACAGTTAAACTGTCGCTGGCGAGTTCAATCCGAACGATCACCTTGTAGACAAGCGTAAAATTACTTAGAACAATGTAAAAACACAAATATAGAATAGTAAATTGAATACAGAGATATGGGGTGCTTCTTGCTTCTTTTTATTCCTTTATCAAGCAATCAGTCTTTTACAATAACTAGTATCGACTAGCATCCCTTATTTATAGGCTACAGCCCATGTTAAGGTTTTGGATGGGGCACCCACCTATGGGCCGGTTGCTGGGCCGAACCCATGGTTTCCCAACACTCCCCCTTGGGCACTCATCCTCACATGTTCATGCCTCGTCAAGACTCCATAAAAACTCAGTGAAAAAATTTGGAGAAAGAGTACATGATACACGTTCTTCTGCGTTACACGAATTGCCTCGTCAAAAACCTTAACCGAGAAACTTCAGGAAAACTTGTCAAGGGAAAAAGAGTACAATCCACCCAATTTCTTTTAATCTCCAGGATTTACTTTTTGGGTAATCGATCTTCGTGATCAAGTTTCAATAATGAGTTCGTGAAGATTCTCCCTTGAATTCTGCACTTCTCTAAGTCTCATCATTCCAATTCCACGTATACACCTTTCAAAGCTAGATCATGGAAGTGTCTTAGTGAATAAATCTACAAGATTTTTACATGACTTATTATGCAATACTTTAATTTCGTCCATCTTTTGCAATTCATGAGCATAGAAGAACTTGGGGTTGGTATGATTTGTGAGATAACTCTTCACATAACCCATCTGCACTTGTGCAACACAAGCTGTATTATCTTCATGGATAATAGTGGGGGTTCATGCAGTATTAAATCCACACAACTGCTGGTTGTGGTGAATCGTCCGCTAAAGCCAAACACATTCTCGTGAGACCTCGTACAGTGCTATGATTTTCGAGTGGTTCATCGAAGTTGATACAAGACTTTGCTTAGATGATTTTCATGAAATTGCAGTTCCACCACATAGGAATACATAGTCTGTTTGCGACTTGGTTGTATGCAGGTCCGACAGGTACCCGGCATCTGCATAGCTAGTCATATTCAGGTCTTGTTGCTTTCTGTACTATACATTGCTAATAGGTTTATGGCAAATGCAATGCCCAATCTAGTACAGTTTGCTAAATAAATGAGTGCTCCTATTGCACTTATGTACGGGAATTTCGGTCCCATGACTTCCTCCCTCTCTTTTCTAAGTTTGTACGGATCATTGTCTTACTGCAGGGATCTTTCGACCATCGGCACTTTCGAAGGGTATGCGTATTCAAAATCAAACATTTCTAATACCTTTTGAGTATAGGCTAACTGATGCACTAATATCCCTTTAGGGGCATGCTCAAGTCATGAGCCAAGGCAATATTTGGTTTTACCTAAATCTTTCATTTCGAACTCTGACTCCAGGTAAGAGTTTGCTTTCTAAATACCTTCTAGGGTTCTGGTGATATTCATATCATCTTCATACACTGAGATTATATAAAATCCATCCTAAGATTGTCGTATAAATACATAAGGACAATTCTCATTGTTCGTGCAGCCTTTCTTGCATAGAAAGTCGCTTCAAGCGATTATGCCACATCCTGCCTGATTGCTTAAGTCCGTACAGTGACTTTCTGAGTTCCACACTGTACAGATTTCTATTTGCTCTGTCTTGGTTTGGGACATAGATACATTTAGGTATCTTCATGTAAACGTCCAAATCTAAGTTTCCATAAAGGTATGCAGTTACCACATCCATCAATTTCATTTCTAAATTCAAGTTTACTGCCATTGAGACTAAATATCTAAATGGTAGTTTCGCCTATGACTAGGGAATAGGTTTCTTCATAATCAACTCTTGGGCGTTGACTGAAACTTTGTGCAACAAGCCTTGCTTACAACTTTATTATTTTCATTTCTCTTTCAAATAAATACCCACTTATGCCTACGGGGTGCACATGGGGAGGCGTGTGGCTTACAGGCCCAAACACTTCTCTTTTATGCAGATATAATAATTCAGTTTCTATTGCCTTTTTCCAATATTCCCAATATGATATTTTCTTACATTCAGCAAGCGATGCAAGCTCTGGATCAAAATCGATGATTGTGGCAATTTTCTTTACAGAGTAAATGTTGACATTGGCTGTTGACTTATTCATATATTCTCTCGTGGTCACCAAGTTTATAGCTATTTCTTCATGGTGCGATTCTTCTAATGCTTCTACTTGCACACCGCTGCTTCCAATTACGGGGGCAAGTCCCTTTAGTTTTTTAGCTCCGATGTGTGCGCACACATCCCTGCTAATGTCTCTCTTCATGGGGATGTTCAAATCCGGTATGCCTTTTCTGAAGGTTCCATACTAGTGCCAGGTCTCAACTGGCTCCCCTTCCGGTTCTGGGGAACTTCAGTGATCAACTGTGTTAAGTCTTCTTATCCTTTTTCACTAGGCATCCCCGGTTACTTCAGATTTGAGGAGCCGGAGTTCTCGCCCTTTCTGAGGCCTCAAGATGGAATTAGGGATACATTTTTCTTTCTTCGGTATTTTAACCCTCTCAAGGGGTTGATTTCCTCCCCCATAATGACGGGAAACAATCCTTATCTAATATACTATCAATGAATTGGGCAGTATGCAAGTCTCCAGTCATAGGGTCCTTATACCTAATTATGGATGATGTCTCATAATCAACGTATATCCCAGACTTTCGGAGAGGGCCCATTGCAGTTCGCTGCGATGGTGGTATAGGTACATAAACCTTGCAACCAAATCTGCGAAGATGATAAATTTTCGGTGCTGACCCTTGCGCCAGTTGCATAGGTGAATGGATGTTATATGCCAAAGGTCTAAAAATGATGAGAGTTGCTGCGTGAAGGGCTACGTGTCCCCAACATGTAGTTGATAAATTACAATTCTGCAAAAAGCTGCTAGTCCATTCTGGGTGTGGACATACGGTACGGAATGCTGAATTTTAATTCCTATTTTCATGCAATAATCATCTCCGGCGTTATCCATTCCGACAGACTTCACATGATGATCTGGGAAATTATTTTTTAATTTTAATTATCTGCGAGATTAGCTTTGTAAAAGCATAATTTCTCGTAGACAATAAACACACGTGCAACCATTTCGGGGAAGCATCGATGAGCACCACAAAATACCTAAATGGCCCTGATAGAGGCTGTATAGGATCGCAAAAGTATCCCTAGATACGATCCAGGAATGCAGGGACTTCATTCTTCACTTTTAGAGCAGAAGGTCTAGTAATTAATTTCCCAGTGGCATATGCGGGGTACACAAAATCTTTCTGATTCAGCACACAACCATTATTCAAAGAATAAAATAATTCAATGTTCTGTTTCAATTACAAACTGCAAGTTACTATAAAAGATCCAAGTGCAATGCATGCACTAGATCGAATCAAGTATTCGTAAACTTCGCCTCAATCGCCCATGGCGATCTTCTCCTCTTGGGCAACTACTACTGCGATCATTTGTGATGTCCAAAGGAGGGATGATGGGGTCGCATCGGGCGCCCAAATCCATGAGTGCAACTAATGGATGTGGATCCTCCGCGCCTGCAATGGCGAGGTGTGTCATGCTGTCCTTTGCCTTTCTTCTTAGAATGAGAAGCATCAATAACGTGCGACCCACGACCTTGTAGATGCTAGCATTGGCTTCATGGCCAACATTGCTACTAGGCGGCTGTGAGGTGTAGTTCTTCCTTAGAACATCATCTTTGAGCTTCTGCAACTTGCCTGTTGTCAATTAATTCATCATACTCCTTGTAGCCGTCTTGATGACAGTTGCATGCGGATTGCACCGCATTCGGGTGAAAGGTAGAGAGAGTCTTCTCAATCTTTTGCTCATCCGTAATTACCGTACCACGGAGTTGAAGACTGGTACAAATTATGTACAAAGTCTGGCCATGCTGGGCCAGCTCTTCGAACTCCCAATTCGCAATGCTAGCCATCTACATATTCATGCAAAGAATTGATAAGATCACTGTTGGTAATTTGCATAAAATGATTGCAAAATTCTCATAATGTTCCCGTATTTTTTCTATGCATTTTTCATGATTTACTGCTATTTTCAACGATTAAAAGTAATATAAACAATCACAGATAATCAAAACAGCAAATACAATATATAAATTGCATAGAAATAATAACAACAGAGTTAAGCATACTTCAAAAGTTCAAAATTATTCAAAAACTGAATTCCTGAGACCCTTTTCTACCGGAATATGAATTTTCGGTGAATTCTACAATTTCCAGAGGCTAAAACATTGATTTTCCGTTTTGAGAAAATTCTCCGCGCAATTTTTCAATTTCTAAGGGGGTTATTCTACAAGAATCTCTTTCCCGAAATAATTTGCTCGTAATTTTCAGAACTTCGAGGGTTTATTTATAAATTTTTCTTTTTCTTTTCATGTTTTTTCTTTTCTTCTCCAGAGTCCCCCGTTTTTTTTTCGGATGTGAGCTGGTCCGACCCACATTGCTTGTGGCCTTTTCGGCCAGACCAAAAAAAGGGGTGCGTGCATGATAGGGTTCCCCTACCCTGCTCATTGAGGTGGCGGCGGCTGGCGCTTCATGCGCGCAGCGTGGTGGGCGCGAGGGCACGCAGGCAGCGCATCGCGGTACCGGATGGCGCCTGGCGGCGCGGGAGGCTTGAGGTGGCCGAGTCAATGGCGCGCATGCGGGCGATCGGAGCAGTGCCACTTTAGGCTTTCGGCGGCGGTGTGCGTGTGGGCGACCGGAGGGTGGCTGCTGGCCGGCGGTGACGCGACTGGGTGGCAGC
This sequence comes from Phyllostachys edulis, assembly GCA_036346405.1. Lineage (NCBI taxonomy): Eukaryota > Viridiplantae > Streptophyta > Magnoliopsida > Poales > Poaceae > Phyllostachys > Phyllostachys edulis. Next base: position 52,632,361 of record CM070561.1, on the reverse strand, counting down.
GTGGCCATGCAGGTCGACTGGTGGCACACCCGAGTGACGGGATGCGACGGTGGCACGCGGATGGCTGGTCATGGCGGCGCTGCCGTGTTTTGGCGTGCGGGGCCAGCGGCATTCGGCTCGGCACGGCGGCATTCTGGCAAGGCAACGCGCCCATTGCGCAGGAGTTCGGCTCGGCACGGTGGCGTTCTGGCAAGGTGGCGCACGGCTACGGGAGGTGCGCGATAGTCAAGGCGGCGGTGTGCTCGCGGCAGAGGCGAGCACGCATACGGCGGCGGCGCACAGGCCGCGCGGAGGCGGTGCAAGGCCGTAGGCGGTGGAGACGGCGACGCGGCGGCTCGAAAAGCCGCGAGCGCGCCGCCGAGCCAACGACACAGGCGTGGGATGAGCGGGGCACATCTTCGAGATGGCCGCGCGAACGCTGCTTTGAGCGTGAGGCAACCGCTTGCGTGGGCGGCGCTGCGGCCGTGAGGGGCGGGCCACAGGCGAAGAAGGGCAAGGCGGCGCCAGTCGTTCGGGCGCGCCATACAAGGCGGCGCAACATCTGGGGCAAGGTCGCATGCAGGCGGCACAGCTGCATGCCGGCGCCGATTTTTTTTTCTTTCTGTGTTCATGCAATCTATCATCTACAGTGCAATCGTCATCTACTCCTTCATGCAACCTACCGATCGGCTTGGCCGATGACTTCAAGTCGGCTCGCGATGGATTAGAGTGGATTTGCACCGTAGAAAATACTCTAGAAAACCAAATTTGCGGAATTGAAAGCGATCTAGAAAATTTGATTCAATCTACATGCGTTGTGCTTCGACGGATACCTTACGATCTGAGTAAAGGAGGCCTAGAGGTAGGCTGGTGTCGATCGTATTGATAACATGTTGAGGAACCGTCGCTGGTGAGTACAGTCCGATCGATCGTCTCGTAGACTAGACAAGCGTAGAATTGCACAAAACAATGGAAGAACAAATAGTAGATTGAACACAGAGATATGTGGGGGACTTCTTTCTTCTCTTTATTTCTCTTCTCATAGTCATCGTTTTACAATGACTAGCACTCCTATTTATAGACTAGAGACCCTACTAGGGTTTTGAATGGGGCGCCCACTCATTGACCGGCTACTACCTGCTGGGCCAAGCTCATGATTTCCCAACAAAAAACACTTGCTAGGTGTTTAAAAGAGGAATTTTTTTTTCAAATAATCTATTTTTTATTATTTATTACAACATTATACCCGCGATAATATTTTTTACAGAAATATACTGTCGCTCAACCGTTGGGCGACTGGGACACTTGTCGCTCAACGGTTGGTCCTAGTGTGACGCCACTCATCTAGTCAAGATGCATTGGCTGTTACAAGTGTCCTAGTCGCTCAACCGTTGAGCGATCGTTGAGCGACTGTGAGTATATTTCGAAAAAATATTATCGTAGGTATGATGTTGTAATTAATAATAAAAAATGGATTATTATGAAAAAAAAATTCTTTAAAAGAGCTTGTCATGACTTCCTTCTAGAAGATTCTAAATATTGAACTTGATGGAGAGCGGAGACATATTTATACGTGCATGCAACCATCTACAATACTACCACTACGTGCGCGTGGCCGTGCTGTGCGTGCTACCCACTAGAGCATGCAACAACTCCACAACGTCAGAGCCTATATTCTCTCGTGTTTGTTACTCCATGCATATAAGTTTTATTTATCTCGTTCAATCTTTTTTTTTCCAAGGAATATCGTTCAGTTCAATAGTACGAAGTGCGCGGGCCGAACGAAGCTCCACCGAGTGCAAGTGTGAGTGGAGATAACGGTGTAACGCAGACTGAGTCGACAGGGGGTCAAGGAGGAGCTCGGCCAGGCCCGGCGGAGAAGCCGAAGGCCTGGTACAGGCCAAGCATAACAACAACAGCTCGGCATTCTCCAGAGCAGAACGCATGGTACAGACCAAGCATAACAACAACAGCTCGACACACACGGTGATATGTTTTTTTTTCCGTAGCAACGAACAGACATTTAGAATGTTAATAAAAAGTTATAAAAAAATATAGGTCAAAGTCACATCCGAGAGACCGTGAAATTTTTTAAAAAAATGCCGTCACAGACCACCATGCCACCAATGGTTACCACCTCACCGACCGTGTCAACCTCGTTGTTTGTGGAGATTATAGATAGATGATCCTAATCTTAGTGTATCGAGCAATTGACAATGATATCAAGGTGTTTGGAGAAACCCTCGTTTTAGTGAAGTATCGCTGGTTGTTGGGTGTCTAGCGATTTGACCAACCCTGTGGGTAGTCTGATCGACCTTAGTGATGGTCAAACCGGTCAAAAGTGGCGGTCGACTTGTTGTTTTGAAAAAGTGGAATTTTGATAATCGCCGAAAATCTCTTGCATAGGAATGTGACACTACTACAAAAAGGCTAATGCTGGATGCCTCATCATAGACGGTTGACTAAAACCGTCTGTATTACATGCAATTATAGATGGTTTTGGTTTAGAAACCGTCTGTGTTACGGGCTGCGCTAAAAACCATCTGTGAAGAGGTAATATCACAGACGGTTCTGAACACGAACTGTCTATAATAATTGTAGACTACACATACGATTTTTAATTATAACCGTCTGTGATAATATCGCTTCAGCTCCGGTGAGTTTCTTCATCGCCCGATGAGTTTCTTCGCCGCCGATATGTCTCTTCGTTGCATTAATGCCGCTTCGGCTCCCCGATGCGTCTATTCGTCTCACGTGCCGAATTTATTCCTTGTTTTATAGAAAGGATCATCCACCATTGAAGATGATCATCCCCACATATAACTCTATAATTCTAAAGCAGAAATGGCTCCCTCTTCTGTTTCCTTGTCGCCGGCATTGATGGCCTACCTGGCCATACTATACGAGCGCCTCTCCGGTCGTACGTTAGCGGATGTTGTGGAAGGATACTGTTTCAACAGTGTCTTCACTCCTCTGTCCTAGGATTTGCCAGAGCAGGTGACGGCCACCTTCCGCCGTCTTGGTATCCTCCTCCGCCGCGTCTTCCGAGTGATCTCCCCACTTCCAGCGAGTGTACCGTGTGGATATCATGGGGATATGCTCATGATCTTAGGATTATGTTACAATTGGCAATGTCGTTATCGGTTTGTCGAAACACACATTTTCGTCGAAGGTTAAAATGCTGTCAGGGCTTGTGCGGTCAGACCGGCGTTGGGCACGCGGTCAGATCGGCCAGCGGTCAGACCGGCCTTTCAATGGCGGTCTGATCGGGTTCTTGCTGATCATCGGCCAATCGGTGGTGATGGGTGTTAGGTTAGGTCAAGTTCATGGGTTTCATAGCATATGTGTTGCATGATGCATGTTTTGACTAACGTGGGTCAAGTTGTGAAGAACTTATTCCCGGAATCGATTTTTTTGTCTATTGTTGTGTAGGTTGCTTAGAGGTCAATGACGGTCAACGGCGAGGATAATCGGGACTAAACTTAGAGTGCTGAGGTCCAGAACGATCGGGGATGCCGAGTGAGGTCAATGGAGTCAAGCATGGCGTAAAAGGGACAAAGGTAACCGAACGGGTAGTTCAGTGCGACGGATTGGATCAAGCGGCGCGGGGCTTGGTGCAAGTGCCATGGTGGTTTCGGTGGGAGCCGAATGAGAGAGACTTGCCGACATGATGAGAGCCGTTGGATCAACCTACACGTGGCGAAGCATGGAGATGCTTCACGAAGATGTGACTCGGTCTTTGCAAAAAGATCGAGAAGGGGTATTTTGGTAATTTTACCAAATGCCGCATTGGTGACCTTTTGCCAACCCGCGGCGCAAGATGGCGCATGATGAAGCGGATTAGGTTAAGAGGAGATGAAGACGACGCTTTAAAATGCGTGCGTGTGTGACCCGTTTGTGTGTGGGCCTTAACGGGAGCCCATTAGGGTTAATGCTTCTAGAAGGTATAAACCTCCACTATAAATAGAGAAGGGAGGTGGCTGCACCCCCTTCAACCCTTCATTTTGGAAACCCTAGCTTTGGTTGTTAGGGCTTGGAGAGATTAGTCGGAGGTTAGGGTTCTAGAGAGATGGATTGATTTGAGTGCTCAAGTGTTGAGCTTTGCCCTCCATGTTGGAGTAGCTGTAAACATACCATCTATCCAATCAATCCAAGGAAAGATTTCACAAGATGTATCTCTTTGTGTTCTTACTCTCTATTTCTTGATTTTGGGTCTTTCTTTGATCCGTGAGTCTTTGTTTGGTTTCTTGCTGTGATCTAACTTGCTGTGACATGTGGGAACCCATATAGGGTCATCTTGATCATCAATCACCCACGAGCAAGTCTCTAGATCATATTTCGATTTTGACTCGGTTTTGGAGCACACTTCGTTCAAACTGAAAAAGATAGGAACTTTGGCATAGATCTCTGCGATCTTTGATTGGAATAGGTTCCTAATATCTTAGAGAAGTTGTGTCTCAAATTTCGTGGAGTTTGGCCTTACGGATCAAAAGTTAGACCAATTTGAGTTTTGGTTTTCGGGCTGTTTGTGTTGTTCATCGTGCCTAAGGTTAGTCCGGCCCAAGGTCAGACCGCACTTTTGCCTGAGGTTAGTCCGGCCCTCTGGATTAGGGTTTGTGTTTCTCTTTTTTGGTCTTTTGCTTTGGGGATTTTGGATTGGATTCAATACTAGTCTTCCGTTGTACTGGTATATTGATCTTCATAGCTTCCATAGCTATTGGAGTGAAATTTGTGTTGAATCTGATCAAAGTGAAAAAGTGAGCGTGCTCCTATTCACCCCCTATCTAGTCGCTTTTTCGGTCCAACATACCGTGTCATCGACGTGGTCCTCTACAACGACGTTGCACGTCTCCAGGAGGCTTATTGTCACTTGGACTGCTTAATCGAGATAGTGGGCGACCGAGTCAACCATGCCGATACCCCTCAAGTAAGGGAAGAGAGCCTATGGGGCTCAATTCTTCTTGATTCAACAGTCCAACGGTCTTCGGGAGACACTCGAACGAGCACATCAGCTGGAGGACGCATTTCGGGCTTCGTTCGCTGATGATCACGAACCGTCCGATGCCGACACCGCTGCCTACGAAGTTTTGAAGAAGGAGATAGCAGCCTACCTCCGCCACTAGAAAAACTTTGTTTATTTAGGTTTCTAATTCTTTTAATCTTTGTAAGAAGCGACTGTCTACACTGTTTGGCCATATGTAAATTCCAAAATGAAAAAAAAAATCTAGTTTGGAGGTGAAGTTACTATATTATATGTTGAACTATATATCACAGACGGTTTAGTTGAATAAATTAATTATATCCGTTTGTGATATGTATAGTAGTTAAAGCAAATTTTCAGCATATTTAAATGACAAAATTGACATATACATATGTAATTTCTTCATGTCATGTAAATGTATACATAATAATATGCTCAAAACATAGAACTTGAGAGCAACCATATCACAAATGGTTCCATAATAGAACCGTTCGTGATATGGTCCGATATCCCATCCGTAATATCAGACCATATCACGAACGGTTCTATTATAGAACCGTCAATGATAAGTATCACTCTTTATTAGTAGGAGCCCACTAGGGTTTGTGCCCTAACTCGCCACTCCCCAGCGCCCTTACTTTCATCTGTTCCCCTCCCGACCCGAGTGCCCCTGCCCTCGACGCCGTCGCCAACGCCGTCCTTCTTCCCGTCGCCGCCGGTTGTGACATCACGGTTCACTGCACAAGACACTCATACGATAAGAGTGTCTTGTGTAGTATCACTGTCGTGTCACAACTACAGTGATGCTGCCTTCCCCTCTTCCTCCTCCCCCCGGCGTGCGCGACCCGACTACCTCTCCACCGACCTCCCCTGGCTACCTCTCCACTGACCTCGGCCTCGGCTACCTCACCACTGACACCAGCAATGTCGAGGTAAGATAGATCTATCATCTATTGGTTTGTATTGTTAGTATTCATGTGAACCGAGCTGCAATGTGGGCTACCTTGTCGGTTGATGGTCGGTTTGGATACCCTTGGTCTTGCTGTCTTGCCCTCTGTTACTGCTGGCTGGCTGGATGGATGGATATGGAGGTAGGGATTGGGGTTGTGTTTGGGTGTGACTGCTGGTGCTGCTAGTTGTGGATAGAAATATTCGTATGCTCTGTGTGATTTGTCTGTGCCTAGCACTGGGTGGTATTGCAAATTGGTATTTGTATACTCTGTTGAACTGCTCAATGATGTTAATAGTCTCATGCTGAAATTGAATTGATAATTAGTTCATATTTGAGCTCTAATGAATTGCTAACATTCATTATTTTGATCTTTAGTTTATCGGTTTGTGCCCAAAGTGGTTTGGGCCTTCCTCCTCCCTGGACTCAATTTAGTTTCATGCTTGAGCTTGTTTTGGTTTACTGATGTGAGTTGATTATTTACTAATGTGGGTTAATTTATTGATTAAGCATGGTAAATGAAATGGATGTGGGTTAATGCATGGTTGAGGTGTCGCACTGAGGTAACTACTCCCCTCTACTCTCTATCGCTTTCCCTCCCCTTGCTCTGTGATGTAAACTGAGGGCTATTGGTGTATGTGCATTCTGTGCATCTTGCTTAGTTCATGCTATAGGTTCAGATTGACAAAAATGAATGGGGCAAAATGGTGGGTTTGGTTAATGCTGTCCAATGGATACTGAGGGTTATTGATGCCAGTTCTTGGTGCTTGGTTGGCTTACATGGGATGTGGTCTTGATGGGGCAAAACATCACTGCACACATACAAATTTTTGTATATGTAACTAATCTTATGGTATGTTCCTATATGGTATTCTACTTTTGAAAGCTGCAATTAACTTTTAAAATTTGTAAAGGTTAGGCTAATTTATAAAGCTGCAATCAACATACAAATTTCTTGAATTTTTACCTAGTCTGTGCCTCTAATCATCAATTATTTATTAATTGGTATGTATTCTATTCCAAAACAAGACCAAATGAGTCAAAAACTACTACAACACCTCTTCACGTGTCTCTCGCCATTCATGTACCACTTAAATCACATGATGATACCTCTTCATCTATTTGAGCATGCTCCAATAATGATTGTAAGATACCCCAAAGTGAGTTCTATGAAAAATTTCATTAAATTCCACTTTTTATAGCAAAATTTGTGCGTGTGCGTGTGTATGAAGCCGTTTTTAAAGGCACAAGCACCCACTGCTTGGAGACTTTATAGAGAATATATATCACAGACGGTTTCATATGCAAACCGTCTATGATACATCAGCTATCACAGATGGTTTCATCTACAAACCGTTAGTGATACCTAAGCTATCACAGACAGTTTCATCTACAAACCGTCTGTGATAGTCAGCTATCACAGACGATTCTGAGTAAATAACCGTCTGTGATGACCTCATGTCATTACTGATCCATAAACTCAGACGGCTCACGAAACCGTCCGTGATAACGTTTTTGAACTGTCTGTGATGACCTTTTCTGTAGTAGTGTGAGATGATGTGTTTGCACTAGGACTCATGGAAAATGGAGTTTCGAGGTGAAACTAGATAGAGTTCAGAATTTGCAGAGAATGTGCAGTCTGGGACTTAGGAAAATTCCCAAAGAGGTTTGACACGCCATTTACCAGCGGTAAGACCGGTGGGGCGGTCTGACTAGCCAGAGAGATTTCATGCACCGGGAAGGCGATGAATTTTGTGGAATTAGCCAAAGTCATATGTTTCGGTGCATAAGTGTTACAAGATGTATGTTTTGGCTAACGTGAATCAAGTTGCGAAGAACTTGTGCTCAGAATCGATTTCTTGGTCCATTGTTGTGCAAGTGGTTTTGAGTCAACAACGGTCAATGACGAGAATGATCAGGACTAGGCTAGGAGAGTTGAGGTCCAAAACTATCGAGGATGTCAGGTGAAGTGGTTGGACTCAAGTATGACGCAAGATGGAGAAGAACAATCGAACATGAAGTTTGGTGCAACGGGTTGCATCAAGTGGCTTGTGGTCGGTGCAAGTGCCATAGTGGTTTCGGTGGAAGCCGGATGGGATGAACTTGCCGACATGAAGAAAGTCATTGATGAACCTACGCGTGACGAAGCATGTGATTGCTTCACATTGATTGGACTCGACTTTTGGAGAAGGATCAAGAAGGAGTATTTTGGTATCTTCGATAAAATACCGGGTTGGTAACTTTGGAGAAACCGTGGCGCAAGGTGACGCAAAGAGATGCGGTTTGGGTCAAGAGAAGACGGAGTTCACGAAGAGACGGATTTAGGAGACCCGGTTTGTCATCCGTTTTGAGAAGCGTGCGTGAGTGTAAACTCATTTATGTGTGGGCTTAACAGATACATGTTTGGGATTCCTCCCTAGACCTAGCCTTCACTATAAAAGATATGGTACATGATTTGCACCTCAAATCAACTCAAGTCTAGAAAACCTTAACTTGTGATTTGGGGAAACTAGATATACAGGATTATAGGGTTTAAGAGAGATAGATTGATTGAGTGCTTAAGTATTAAGCATTTGTCCTCCATGTTAGAGTGACTGTAAACTAATAATCCATTGAATCAATCCAAGCAAGTTTGCCACAAGATAAGTTTTATCTTATTCTTGCTTTCTTTGATGTCTTTGGGATTTTTTTTATTTCTTAGGTTTTGATTGGGTCTTTTGCTATGATCTGGCTTGTTAGGACTTGTGAGAATTCATATAAGGTCATTTTGACCATCTTTCACCTACGAGCAAGTTTTTGGATTAAAGTTTGATGTTCTTCAGTTTTCGTGCCTTCTTGACCTCGATCAAGAACTTCGTAGAAATTGGCTTCAATCGTCCTGATCTTCGATTGAAATAGGTTTCTGACCTTCTTGATGAGTTATGATTGAAATCTCAAGGGATTTAGATATCGGAACTAAAAGATAGGTCGTTTTGAGATCGTTTCAGGTTGTTGTCCCTATAGCCGGCAGTCAGACCGCTCACCTAAGCGGCCAGATCGGCCAGGAGACTTTTACCTCCGGGTTTCCAATTTCAACACAAAACTTTCGTTGTGTTCTTGTGTCTCTGATCTGTGTGGTTTCCATAGCTACTGAAGTGGGGGGAAAAGTTGAATACCGAGGTGGAGAAAAAGAGTAAGTACCCCTATTCACCCACTCTGGTCTTTTTCGGTTCGAAACTATCAAAGAGGGCAAGGGACATGAGTTCGCGACAAGGGAGGGATCCATTGGCGGCGGTGGCGAAGGAGGTGGTGCGTGGGATTCGAGATCTCAGAGAAGTGGGGAAAGAAGGAGAGGAAGATCAGAGAGACGAAGTGAGGAAGAAGAAGATCAGAGAGCCATGTTCACCAACCGCTCCATCTCGTCCTTCTTGGACATCAGGAGCATGTGATCAATGGCACCAGCTTCTTCTTGGAGAAGCTCACCTTCCGCAGGAACGACGTGACGACGACACCGATCCCCAGCATGCCATTGCGTTGTCGGCCAGCGTCGGCCGGCTTGATCACGGACCACGGCGTGCCCGTCGCGCAATGCGCCACCGCGTCGTACTTCCTGCCGGACGTACGGGCTCTGCAGCGCGGCGCCCTCAGGCGTCTTGTGGTCCAGCATCTCGTCGGTGCCGACGTTGCCCAGCTCGACGAGTTCGCCAGATATATAGATCGCCAACTGTAGCAAGTAAACCACACGGAATTTGCCGTAGCAGTTGTAAGTATGCATCTCGGCATGATCACGAGGCACTGGGTCAACCCATGTACCCCTCCTGGCCCAACTAGCCCAACCACGCCACCCGCGGACCGGGCTGAATTACCCAACTCACATAGATCCCCAGGAGAGTCCACTGTCCAGCCTCCTCCGGCAGACGTGATGTAGTTGAGGTGGAAACGGATCGGATAGTTTTCGACTGATTAGGATGGAAACGGATTCGGATTATCTCGGATCAGATTTTTCTCAGATAATTTTCAGATCGGAAACGAATTCGGATTTTTTTGTTGGAAACGGAAACGAATACGGTAGGTATGCTATCTAGCGGATACGAATGCAGATTATCCGGATAAGACGACGTCCGGATATCCGGATTTCAGCCCAAAAGAGAAAAAGAGATTTTAATTTTTTTTTTTGAATTTCAAAAAATGAAAAAAAAATCAAATAGCCTTTTAGAAAATAGCAAATAGAGTTTAAAAATTTCTAGAAAAAATCACAAAAATTCCTTGAATTATTTTGAACTTAATAAAATTAATTCCAACTTAAAGTTGGTTTTTATTTTTGCACATAAATTATTTTTAATTTCTAAAAATAGGAAAAATATTTTTAAAATCCGTAAAATTCAAGAAATTAATTAAAATTTCCTTTTTCACTTTAAATCCAATAAAATCCTAGAAAACTCAATAAATTTTATTTTTGACATTAAAAACTAGGAAATTAAATAATTGACTTTATTTTATTTTTTTCTTTTTAACCAAGAAAACTCTTTTAAATCTCGTAAAATCCAATAAAATAATAATTTTATTTTTTGTAACATACTTTGGGATGTTATAGTCATTTGTGTATAGATTAACCATCTAGCCTGATCAATGTTAGTGTGAATGCGTGATGACTTGTGACTTTGTGTGTTATGACTTATGAGCTAAATATGATAAATTAAGTGTTATGTTTGTGATGAACTAGTTAATGCAGCTTACTAGTGCCAATATTATATGTGGTTATTAAAAATATGAACAATTCATGCATGTTTGTATGAAATAAACTAGTTATATGTTTTCGTTAATTTCTGGCATACAATTTAAGGAGTTTTCATGTTCCGAAAAATATCTATGACCGTATTCGTTTCGATTTGTATTCGCTCTATATTCGTATTCGATATTATTCATATTCATATTCATATCCGGATTCGGGAAAAAAATAAAAACAAATATAGCAGAACCATTATCCGTCTGTATCGAATCCGTTTTCACCCCTAGATGCAGCCTCGCGTAGCGGCGCCGGTGTGATCTCCTCCACCTCCTCCCCTCGCGTCTTAGTTAGATACTCGGATGCCTAGAACTCAAAAAGGCTCGACTACTTCGCGCTCGCGCCCCCGTCTTCTCGATCCCAGGCATCGTTCCATGCGGGATCTGGCGCTGACGATTTGGGGCGCATGTCAGCTTGGTTGTGCATGTATTCCATCGTTTTCTGTACTCTTATCATGACTCTGATGCACTATTGCAGATGGATCGATTGCTTCTTTGGATAAAAGAAAGGGCTCGCCCGCCCTACCAACAAGATGAAAACTCTCAAGGTGGCAAAAGAACGAGATGTTCTGGGCTAGACCTTCCAAAGGTATAAAATGTTGATAATGGAATACTTAAATTGCGAGTAAAACACCGTCGTGAGTGCTAGAACTGCACACATTTGGATTGTAGGAAAGCACTGGTGGATTTTTACTTGCTGAAAAAACATTAAGAACAGGTCTGTTAGTAGTTTATGCCGTGTTTGGTTCGTGGGAGTTACGGTCAAAAGACTGTTACTAGGGGATATGATTAGACCCAGAATTATAACCAAGCTTAGAACCATGCCAAGGATGCATATTCGGAGTATAAGGTTAGGCAAATGACCAGTTTTGGTAACTTGAGCATCAGTGGAATGCTTTACTGTATTGCCAAAATGCCGAGCACTTAGCTGTAACTAGTTTTCTACGAAAGAAAAAAAATGTATCCATGCTTCCATGCATGACTACCGATTATCTCTGGCTCACTGTTCACACTAGAACATTGCTTTATGCTTCCTAATTCCCAATAGTAGTAGCAGATTGAATCTTACCAGGTAAATGGAGCAAGAAAGGGGGCGCGACCAGGCCATCCACGTAGCCAAATTTTTTTAAGCCGTCCGATCTCCTGCCTCGTGCTTCACTGGCCGTTCGATTTTTTTTCGATCTGCGTGCTGCGCTTTGCCCGCTGCTACGCGAGAAAGCTGGCTGGCATTCTCTAATACGCGGGCCCCACGGGCGCGTGACTCACAGGCGAGCATGGGCTCGCACGCCCAAGGGCGCGGCATCTACTAGTTACATATGATTAAACAAGGCTGTTCTTTTATCTGGTTTGTTCAATCTATTTTATTGCCTCAAAATGTTCAGATGTACTATTTATACCCTATACAGAATTTACATGTTTATTTCAGGTTCTTTGCTATACTGACTCATTTATCGTATGATCGTATCATATTGTATGGTATAGCATCATTGTATGGATCTTGAGTCTTGACTGACACAAATGCACAGCAATAATTCTTGTTGACTGCCATATGCCTAATTCAAGCAAGCTTGCAATTGCATACTAGTTAATCAATACTAACTACCATTGGGGAATTTGTTTTTCCCAAAAGCTCCTATATAGTTCCCAGTCCAACACCATAATTACATCCTAGTGCACTATCTACTACTGTAGTATGTAAATATGTAATACAGCTAACTTTGCGCAATCATGTGACTATTCTCCCGTGCTTCTACATCCAGGACATATGGTGACATATCCATGGCCCAATGCCACTACGAGATGGTGCTCGTGCTGCTTGTGTGTCACACTCATTTCTAAGATCCTGGAGATGCCATCCCAACCTTACCTTCAGTAAGGAATCACTGGGCTTTAATGGAAATGTGTTTGCAAAGGATAAAATGACAAGAGATCTCATCACCAAAGTTGACCATATTCTGCAAAATCATTCAGACATTGGCATGAAGAAACTAGAGCTTGAATTCCACCACTGTAACAAAGTCAATTCCTGTTATCTCAATAGTTGGCTTCACATTGCTGTTACGGCAGGGATTGAAGAACCCACCATGTTGTTGCCTCCAGACAGCAAGGCAGAATACAGCTTCCCATGCTCACTTTTATTTAATGGGAGTGGAAACTCAATTCAGTATCTTCACCTCTCCAATTGTGCCTTCTGTCCCACGGTTGATCTTGGTTGCTAGGGAAGCTTGACAAGTTGTATCTGTGTCTCGTGCGGATTACTGAGGATGAGCTAGAGTGCCTTCTATCCAATTCTTTCGCATTGGAGTTGTTGAAACTCATGTATTGTGATGAGATAATTTGCCTGAAGATACCTTGTTTGCTGCAGCGGCTCATGTAACATCCCAATTTTCTGAGCTTTAAAAATTCTTTGAATAGTTAGTAGGATAAAATTCATCATTTGATTTTATTTGAATTTAATTTAAAAGCTTAAACATGGACTTTGTACATCAAAATAATTTAATATGATTAAAGTCAACATCGACAATGGTCAAAACTATTTTATTTGGATTCTTTGTGCTTGGATATATTTTCTAGATTTTTCTAGAATTTTTCAAGTTCATTTGCTATTTTCTTTTTCTATTTATATTTTCCGGTATTTTCTAAAATAGAAAACCTATTTAAAAATCCCAAACAGTCTTTGGGCCGATTTCCAACTCGGTCGGCCCATCCTTCCGTTCAAATTTCATTCCTCATGGCGGCCCATTTTTCCTTTTCCTCTAGCGTGCAAAGCCATGCTTTCCTTGTCTTCTTTTGTGTCACTACGTGTGGGCCCGCCTTGGACACCTCGGCGTCGTCTTCCTCAGAAACTCCTGCGCCCGTGTTGGAGCCGGTTTCTTCAGCGCCGCTGCACCCGACTCAAATCCCCATCTCTCGTGCCTATTTAAGCGAGCCGACCGCATCAATCTCGTCGCCTCGTGCTCCTCCCTCAAAACCCTAAAGCGACGCCACCGATTCATTCTTCTCTTCGCCGAATTTCGCCCTAGAAGCTCCGCGCCGCCGCAAGCTTCTTCGTCGGAATCCTTCGCCGTTCGTCGATCTTCGACCACCCGGAGCAGCTCTTGGTGATCCCCGTGTCCTCGCCAACTCGGTGCTCCCATCCGTTGTTGTTGGGCGCCCCTCCTTTGCCGTTTCCGTTGTCGCCCGCAAGCTCGCCGCCGCCAAAGCCTTCACCGTCGCCGTCTGGTCGCTGCTGGAGCCGAGCCATCGCCTCTCAGAGCTTCGTCATACCCTCGGCGTCCCGTTTTGGTAACTCACCGAGCCTCTCTTGTCTCCGGTCGCCCTCGCCATCGAGCCTTCTTGCCGCCGGCCATGGCCGCTCTCCTTGCTTGTTCTGCTCTGTGCCAAGTCATCGCCAAATCAGCCGCCTCATCATCTTTTGATCCCATGTGGCGTCCTTGTCACGTCCGAGTGGCACTGCCATGTGGCGTGTTTACACCCCACCAGATCCAAGGGTCCATGGACTCAGTCCTTGTGCACCGTCCCTATGACAGTGGGACCCACATTCAATTTCCTTTTTCCTTTAATTCTTTTCAACCGATTTCCTTGATGACGTCGTTAATCTGAGTTTCCAATTGAGAAATAATTCGGGTTATTCCAAATATTAGGGTTTCTTTTAGATTCAAACTTCCAAAGCCCATATCTTTTGCATCCGAACTCCGATTGAGCCCATCCAAATTTCTAAATTCAAGATCCATTTATCTGAGTTTTTTATTTAATTTTTGGAGTTTGTTTTGCCTTTGTTATTTATTTGTTTTGTTTATTTGCTTTTGTTTGCGAGTAGACGTCGATACTTCGGGAAGATTTGAAGAAGAAGGAACACCTCAAGAGCAAGATCAGTACTTAAACTTATTCCAAGGCAAGTTATACCTTTGATCATATTGAACCCAGTTTTCTAAAGTTATTTTGATTCAAATTATTGCATTTACTTTAATTATTTATTTCAATATTTTTGGGATTAGTTAATATCCAATTTGTTATGACCTCCTTGTCTAATTGTATGCCATAATCTTTTGTCACCCTAGTTTGGTTCATATTTAGTTGGTGCTATTGTATTGCCAATGTGGATTGGTTAAATACGATTAGTTTGCTTAGCCATGCTACGAGTCATCATTTCATGTGAGTCGCAATAATAAACTTGACTAAGTGACTATGGAACCATTTGATAAAATTGTGTGTACTATGTGCTATCACTCGTTGATGACATATGTTGCACTTAACCAACAGGGTGGAAAAAGGTTTTGGACGGAGGCAAGTGGTCTGGTATATTTTTATGGTGGATCTATGTTGGCGGGAATGATAGGTTAGAATTTGGAAGTCTTGCCTCGGTCAGTTAAGGACTTAACCTTGTGCGACATTGAACTGGGCCTCTCGTACAACCACATGCCTGATGGGACGGGCCTAACGTAGTAAGTTATGGAGTCTTGACATTGATTACTCAGGTTGTAGGTTAGCTGTGTCAGATTAGGTGGAGGTGTGTACTACCAAGTAGTCGCATCACGGGGCGGTTCGCCGTGTCCCTGTCCAACGGTGTGCGTCTGTGGCGGCTAAGCATACCGGGAGTGTCAATGTCGAGATGAAGTTTCTGAACTGTTTTGTTACGGCTAGTGCTAGCTACACTAGTTGTATCTTGTGGGTAAAGTGTACAACCTCTGCAGAGTGTTAATCAATCTATTCGAATAGCGCGTCATGATCATGGACATACTCGGGATTTCACACGAGGGTAGATTTTCATGAAAACCTTGGGAAGGGAGTTGTGTGACTTAAGTCATATGGCTATGTGAATAACTTGTTTAGGACATGTGTCTTTGGAAAACAACTAATAAAATCACTATTTGTTATTTGTTTTGAATTATGCTTTCAATCTATTATTCATATTCAAATTGCAAATGTCGCATTTATGCAAAAGAACCACGAATACATTCCTTTGGAATAAGCTTGCATCTATAATTGCATTTACGTGGTATGACTTGTAGTACGGTATGTACTCATAATTGCATTAAGTGAGAAGTGAAGAGATCGTTAGTCAACAAGGTCTACCTCAAGGATCGTGGAGAACTAGGTCGCGACCCTAGTCGATTACTGTGGGCATATGGATGGGCTTCCTTTGGGTTATTCTGCTTCGTTCACTGCAGCCTTCATTGAGCTATCTGCCCTCTGAAGCATTAATTGTAAACTTTGACCATAAGGTCTCTACTCTTATGTTTATTGTTATTTGCCTATTTATTAGTTATCTTTGTATATGGAAATGATATTTCACTGATGTTGCCACTGTGTGCACTAGCGTGATCCTGGACTAATGCAGTATACACAGAGGGTCCAGAATTGCATATTTGGGTCCCAACAGCTCAGCTTCCTGCATGTGGCTCAATGCAAAAGGATGCAAGTGATAGAAAGTGATGCTCCAGATCTCTCCACTTTTCACTTCGGCGGTTCCCTCATACGGATTTCATTTGGAGGTTCATCGCAAGTAAAGAACATACGAATGAGGTGTTCATATCAGTCCAGCGTTGTTTGGTATGTTTGTTGGGCCACGGGTAGGCTACGATAGCTACAAATCAAAACTTTCTGCCACGCAAATAGGAAGCTAAGCAAGTAGATGATCACAGATCGTTACCACCAGACGCACAGGGCAGCAGAAGAAGGGTCGGAGCAGCCTGGTCCAACGAAGAGCGCGTCGATATAGTGGTCGTAGTCGATCGTTCAGCGTCGAGCAAGTCGATGCAATGGTCGTAGTCGATCGTCTCCTCCAGCAACGTCTGCAGTTCCTTGTGAAGATCGCGGATCGTCCTCAAGCGCCTTGATCGCGAGAGCGCCTCTACGGTATCCACACGCCCGGGAAGGAACAACCATGCGCAGTGTGCTAGCACCAAGTCGCACGAGTAGAGCTCTCAGAAGATGGCGGCTAGGGTTTGGTAGTGATTCACGCGCCCCTCCCAACAAACCTCATGCATCTCCTTATATAGTGCTCATGACGGATCCTATCCGAACACATTTGTCGAATCGATTCGTCGGTTTTTTCCAACCCATTAAGTGTGTGACCTCAGAGGTTCATGCGAATCGGCCAGACTCTAAACCCTTTCCGATCACGAGTCAGAAGCGGCTCCTAGCGAACATAACGATTCCGAATACACACAAATTATATCGGACGAACCTTAATGCAATATGATCTACGACCGGTCTCATCACTTACGACTGTGTCCTATCTCTATACGACCAGTTCAGATTTGGTCATGACCAGACACGACCACCTCAGGACTACGTTCGACCAGCCTCACGACCAGCTCAGATCTCCATACGACCAAATCAGAACCGCTCGAACTAAGCAACCTACTGTATACTCCCTTTGCCTCACGATGTCTAGTTGAACTCCGGTGAGATGTTGTGTCATCCATGGACTGCTCAATACTTTCTCGAACGAGTGTCGACATTTCACGTGGTCGAACACTTGACTACTAGTGGTATGGCCATGCACTTTCTTTATCTCGACCACAACGAGGGCCCGAGACATCTCTCTGTTATGTTAGGAGGATAAATCCCATATCCCACCAGTCACATTCCTCTCGCATGTTTCATAGCATACCGAAAGCTACCTTTATAACTACCCGATTCACGGTGTAGCATTTGGCAACCCCTAAGAGTGCTATTACATATGTAGGAAACCATGTTGATCTCGTGTCTAAGGATTATACATCAACATTGCTTGAGACCAACTAACGACACATATAATCATAACAATCTCAATAGTGTCTCAAGGTGGGTCTAATCCAACATCATGTTCTCTAACATGTGTCCATATTATTGGTTTGATATCTACATATCCATGACCTGTGAAACATAGTCATCAACCAATACATATGCTAGTCTATTCATATGTGTCCTCATATGTTTCCGACCAGGGATCGTATAAGAATAATTATCGCAGAAATATAGAGTTTCACAATCAAGTCACATACTTGATAATCAATATTAACAATATAATTCTTGGAACAAGATAACATTTTATCCAATATTATGAACATAAGGAAATATAATCATCTCTATGATTGCCTCTAGGGCATATTTCCAACAATGTTTGGACCAAGCTTCTATCCATTGTGCCAAATGTTGAAACACTTACCATATCCTCGCCTAGTGAGGTATACTCTGAAACTTTCGATGATTATATAGTAGCTATATGCATATAATAGTAGGCTGGTGGTCCAACCGGCAGAATTGTGTCATCGGAGGTGCTTTATGTGACATCAAGACTTGATGATATTCGGTGCGTTCGTTCATACTGTTGTAAGAAAAAGGGTCCTGGTGGGGATTCGATGCTGACACCCTCTTAGTTGGGCAGAACTTCTCACTACACCATGGCATAGTATTAAGGGCAATGCAACTGCCGGGAAAAACTGCTTTTCCCGGCAATTTATCTGTCAGAATGTGTATTCTCGGCACTTATTGCTCGCCTGTAGAAGTCTTCACGGAAAAACATTTCCGGCAGATATGTATTCGGCAGCTTAACCCGCCCTAGAAAAGTCATTTTTCCCTAGCTAGAGTTTCCCGCAATTATATGTATTATGCAGATTAACTTGCCCTCGATTGCATGTTTTCCCAGCAGTTAAGTGCCCTAGATAAGTTTTTTCCCCAGCAGTTAAGTGCCCTAGATAAGTTTTTTCCCCGGCAGTTAAGTGCCCTAGATAAGTTTTTTTTCTAGCAGTTAAGTGCCCTAGATAAGTTTTTTCCCCAGCAGTTAAGTGCCCTAGATAAGTTTTTTTCCCGGCAGTTAGTTCTATTGCCGAAAGTTAATTGCCCTCAAATGCTACATATAGCCAATACTTGAAAGTTCAACCTAATTGCTACATATAGCCAATACCTGAAAGTTGCAGCTCATATATTTAGCAACATCCAAGAAATAAAACATAACAGTAGGGGATAGGGTAAAAGATACACTTCACAATTCACAATATGGTGATAATTAAACTTACACTAATATTTGAAACCAGGTACCAAACAAAACAAGAAGTGAAATGTTTGCCAGCCAGTTCCTGATCGTTCTCTCTTTCATGGGCAAAACATAAGTGATTCACATGATCTCGGACCAAATGGAAAGGGAATATACTCGGCCTCTACATGACCAAGAGCGAGGCATAATTTCGACTATGATGAAGCTGACTGACTACTTTGACTCCTAGTTTTACTCAAAAGCTGCATATCATTTACTAAGCTGGGAATCTTGTGGTGGGGAATCTTGGCTAGCATCTTGAAATTGCTTTTCAAGAAATGCCGGAGATAGTTCTTTATTACGAAAAGGATTGTCGATTAACTTGCATGTATTCTCGAAGATGTAGGGCAAGACATTACATATACAAATTCTTCCTTGAGCAAAGTCGGAAATAAGAGAATCCATAGATCGGTCTCAAATTAAAACCAACATATATCTCGAGAAGAGTACAACGGTTTATACAGGTGTTTACATTTTCCTCCAGGTGTTTACATTTTCAGCAAAATTAATAAATGAATGTTGATGTTTCAACCCAAGGTCCAAGGTATTTGGTGGGAAAAAAATACCTTGGACCTAGGTCAGACAAATGATGTGTCATTAAAAAAAATAAAGTTGCTAATTACTTGCATAAAAGCAAACATAAGGCTAAAAAATAATGGAGAGCAAGTATCACACTTTATCTCGATCATCGCCCCACCAGATGTGGCATTAGAGATTGCCCAAGCAGCCTCCTTCGACATCGATATCAAACTCAAGTGATTTTGCAAAGAGATGCACTAGAGGACCAATTATGTTCGCATTGATCACGACCTACAAGCAAATGAAAATAATTTATTGTGGGTATCGTTTTTAATTAGTACTTAGGCAAAAATACAAACAAAGAAATGTAATCAGATTAACTTAGTATCTTTTAGTGGTGGCCCTAACTAAATTAACTTAGTATCCTTTCTAAGTAATCTTGCCTCTATACTTTAGTTAAGCATAGATTATCGCTCACCGATAATGACCATTCCTAGTCATCTGTATGGATTACCTTGGTTAGCTTAACTACAAAACCATTTCCATCTAACCTTCTTACCAACTACTTATCCTATAGTTTAACCTCGGGTTTAATCTCTTAATGATGTGGGGCCCTCATCGACTACTTCTAATGGTCACTTAAAATCAAACTTTAATTAACTCAATGAAATACAAGGGCAAATTTTGCTCTAAATACAAACTAACTTAATGTGGAACTATATAGTCTATCAAATCACGATTCGAGAGAAACTTCACTTGAAAATTGTTGGATAAAGATTTGACCAATATTTCAGAACAAAAAATAAGCAAGTTAACCATGCTCGTGAAATAAGTTAGGTAAGGACTAACCAATGCCTATAAATTTCTAGGTTGTGACAATTATTTATACACCTAGGCATGTTTTCAGGTGTTTCAACTATACCTAATAAAAGTGTAATATAGAAAAACCACAAGTAAAAGGAATCATAATATTTTAAGCCTATGCATATCTCAAAATATTTTATCACACTTGGTAAACTGCTCATCGATTTTTAAATCAACATTACATGTCCATTTGTCAACTAATTGTGAACAACTTCACATAGAATATCCGAATGAACAAGTAAATGGAACTAGCACGGACATAAACTTATCGGTTGAAATGAGACGATCAAGAAAATCACTCACTTTTCATTTGATTGTTCGTTCATAAGACCTCAGTGCCATCCACTCAGTGGTGGGATACCAAAAATATATATATTTTTAATTCAAGAAATAGAACCAATAAATGTTTTAATGATGATTAAAGAAAGTAAAAAGCATCCTGTTATAGTCTAAGTGCTAGTTACTTACAGGCCCAAAGAAGTGGATTTGGATGATAAAATGTCTTGTGCTTCAAGCTTGAAAGTCCAAAATCACAAACCTGTTTTATATCATTGGGGAGCCAATAGACCAACACACACATTAATATGACTACGAGCTGTCAGATTTTAATTGTTAAAAGGCAAAAGAAGCACATACCTTTACATTCCAATTATTGTCAACCAGTAAGTTTGGTGATTTAAGATCCCGGTGAACAATTGTTCGTACACTAGTGTGCAGGCAATTCACGCCTTTGGCCTTAAGAGAAAATAGTCATCTGCATAAGCAAGGGCAAATAAACAAACATGACAAGAAAATATACAAGATCCATCATTACCACATCAAGGGCCATCTTAATCCTCCGCTTCTCATCAATTTGGCAATTAGGACGGTGAAGGATCTTGTATAAGCTTCCCCAGAGCAAGGACATAACAGTCAAGTGTGAACCATCAAACGTGAACCACATCCATTATAGACTTGCTTAAGACTAGAACATGAGTTACATGACATTATATTGGAGCTATGATAGATACATGCCACCTCCGAAGAACACATAGATCTTTAGATTTTATGTGAATCTGATGAACATGAGTATTTTTTCCATTAAGTAGCATGTAGCACCTTCAGTATTACGCTCCATTTTAAAGCTAAGTTGTTGAACTTTCTATGTAGGTCCGCCACTAGAATTCATTCCATGTTATTTGGACTCGGGACCGGGATCTTGGTAGCTTGATTCACAAACACCACAATATTATAACCTAACTATGTAGTAAAAAATATACAAAATTGTTATACCTTGGAAGATACTCGGATAAAATAGATAAGTTTGGAGGCGTGTAACAAAGACCCATAAAGAGAACAATATTTGGATGACGCAATGACGATAATCCACAACTTGTAAAAGACAATACATGCAATTATCAAACATTGCAGCAACAATGAACTAAATATGAAAAACAAATGATACACTCAAGACAACTCTAAGATAGAAAACATATACTTTCACCTACTTCACTTCGGAATTGCCTAAAGCATCACCATAGAAATCATGATCCAAGAATTTCTTTACTACTTCTCGCAAATAAACAAAAACTTCACTGTGTTGACAGAACCAAGTTATCCAATAAGGAAAAAGTAAAGATGTGTAACACCCTGTTTTTCAGAGCCTTTTTGAAAATTTTCAAAATAAAAAGAACCATTTGGTTTTGATGAGAATTCAAAGCTTAACCTGAGAATTTCAGAATTTGAAGAGTTTAAAATGACTAAACTAAACTTCAACTAAATCCAAAGCTTAGTTCTTTTGGTGTTGCTCTAGCTCTCTAGAGCTATCTCTCCTCTTTTCCTTTCCTCTATCCCGTATTTGGACATTCTTATATGTCCGCACTGGTCCCCTTTAGTGGACCTCTCGATTGTTGTGGTTTCCCCCTTGTCCTTGTGGTCTTTCCTCTCCTCGAAATCTCCTCTATTGAGACCTTTTGATTAAGTTTACCCTCCTGGTCCAGCCCATCCTTTGGGTTAGGACCTTCCTTAATCTCGATTATAGTTTACACCTCCTCTGAGGTTTAGATTTTTCCTTGTATCTAGACCTCCTTTGAGGACTAGACAATCCTTGTGTTTTAGCCCCTTTGTGTGCCAGACTTCCTTACCACTGGGACCCCTTCCAGTGGTTCGGACCTCTTCCTTGACTTGACCTCTTTGATGTCTGGATCTCTTTTGATCCTAGACCACATTCTTCGGTTGGGCATATTCTTATGCCTGCATTCTCCTCCGGGTTGATCTAGCTGCACCTTCCCTTTGGTTTGGATCACTTTAGATCTCTTTGTTGGTTTGAATCTCTTTTGGTTCAGACCTCCTTCCTGCTCTAGACCTCTTCTTAGTCTAGACCCCTTGTTGCTCGGGCACTCTCTTATGCCTGCACCTCTTATCGCTTGAGACCTCCTTGTATTCCTTGGATCTCTTACAGTGCCTTCAACCTTCGTGTTCTCTTGAACCCCTTGGCACTTCCCTTGGCCGCCAGATCTCCTTTGGGACCATCCCGACCGCCAAGACCTCCTCTCGATCTCCCTTTTGGAGATCTTAGCCCACCGACCTCCTCCTCTTGATCCGAACGTCAAGACCTCCTTCATGGTCTTGACCAACAGATCTTCTCGACTAGACTTCGCCTTTGATCTCCTCCGCTCGGACCTCCCATGCGTGGATCCGAACCATTCGGGAACTCTTTGTCCTAATCTTAATCCTCGGGACCTCCCTTCGCCTTGATCTTAATCGTTAAAGCTCCCTTGATTTCATCCCACCGCTGAGACCTCTCATGAGTTGATCTCACTCACCGAGAACCTCCTAGACCGATCTTGACCGTTAAGATCTTCCTTTGGGGTCTTAGCCGTCAGACCACCCATTGGTCATACTGCTTTGTGAAGTCCCAGACTACCGCTACCAGCAATTTCACTTCACCCCTTCAACCCTTTTGTCCTTCAGACCTCTTTGTGTTCTCTAGGACCTCCTTATGTTCACTGGACCTCTCTCGGATTCGGACCTCACCTCGTGGATCTAGCGGTTCGACCTCTTCCGTGTTAGATCCTGTGGTCCAGACCTCATGTTTGTCAAATCTAACGGCTTTGATCTTGTCCTTGATAGATCCGAGGGCTCCAATTCCTCCCACGTATCCTTGCTTACGCGACCTCCTCCCTTTGCCGATCGTGACCAATGGGATCTCCCCGTGAGGTCCTAGCCATCGATCTCCACCTTTCTATTTGAGTTTGACCTTGGACCTCCCGTGAGTAGGTCGTTGGACTTCTGCCCGAGGACCTCCTCCTGGTTGTGTCTGTTGGACCTCCTGTCCTTGACCACATCCTAACCGCCTGCACCTCCTCCGGCGTGTCTAGACCGTTAAGATGTTCTTTTGATCATCTCTCGAGCCACTCAGATCTCCCTTGCTTATTTTCTTGATCGTCAGACCTCTCCGCTTTTTGATCTTGACCGTCGGACCTCCTCCTTGTGAGATCGACCGTCAGACCAGCCTTTTGTGGGTCCTGTCCTCAGGACCATCTTGTGGGTGTCTTTTGGACCTCCTGTCCATAAGACCTCCCCATTGTGTGTCTTCTGGACCTCCTGTCCAGGACCTCCTTAAAGTCTTTTAGACCTCTTAGTCCTTTGGACCTCCGTATCCTTTGGACCTCCCTTTTGTGTTTAGACCTTTGTGGTTTAGACCTTTATTGTCTTTTGCACCTCATGTCCTTAAACCTTCTTGTGGCCTTTAGGACCTTTTGTCCTCAAAGACCTCCCTGTTTGTCCTCAGAACCTCCTTCTTAGGATCTCCTCTGTGAATCTCCTTGCAGGACCTCTTGGACCGTCCCCTTTGACCAAGCTGTTCACCATTTGACTGATTTTCCTTGGCTCTTAAGTGCATTTGATGTGGGTGGAGTCACATTAAATGTTGCCACCTACCTTTGTCCTCTTTTGTACTTTCTGTCACATCCCTTGCTTTCTTTATCCTTTCTAGTACCTTGGGGTAGTTTGCCTTTGTACCAATACACTGAATTTGGACATCCTCTTTTTATGGTGCTTCTATACCCTTGCTCCTTTAAATAGAGCATCAGGGGCGCCCACCGCCTCCCTGTTGTTCATTTAGGCCTCGCTCTCGCTCTCTGCTTCAGGAGCTCTCCAAGCCTCTGGTTCGGACCCCCCTGGAGCCCGAGCTCTTCACCCATCAAACCTCCTCCCAAGGATCCTCTCTGATTTTCTTTTTAGTATCATCCTCTGCTATTTACTTCTTGCTCAGTTCATTCGGATTTCATTTGGATCTTTATTTGCTTTGCTTTGTATACGTGTAGATCTTGGCGTTCCAGAGAGCCAGAGCTGTGTGTGAAAGTAGATTCTTAAGCTGTCAAGTAAGAGGCAAGTTACACTCTTGACCATATTGCACCTAATATTTCAATCTATTTATGTTCAATTTCAAAGTATAATGCATGCTTATTTCTACCAAGTTATTTCAATACCTGTCTTTAAACACCTAGTTATGTCTATTTCCTTCATATGACCAACTTTGACATTGAACCAAATCTATTGTCACCATTAGGCAAAATCTGGTTGATGTAATAGGGTGAACCAGGAACATTTGTAAAACCAAATGCTTAGATTTGCTTAGACCAAAAGTAATTGATTTGGGAAAATCTTTACCTTCATGACCAGCTATTGTTTAAAATGCTTTGGCCATGACATTGGGATGTCATGGGGATTATAAAATACTGCTGGGGAAGCAAAAGAGAATGAAAAATGATTTAGACTTGGACGAATTGGTTTGCTTGGTTGGTGCAAGGTTTATGCACGGACTCTATCCTGGCTAAGGTGGAGGTCCAAGGGTATGTGATTGTCGCCCAAGTCAGTTGAGGACCGGTCTTTGAGTCGCCAATGCTAGGCCTATAATGGGCTTTGCCAAAACCGTGCAACCACATGTCTCCAGTATGGGGTGTGGGACCTAGCTAAGTAATTTGCAGAACTTCCACCGCAGTTAATCCAATTGGAGGAGTGGGAGGTCTTCGATGGCCAAAATGGTCTTTTATGACCTATGTTCCCACTGGTGCAAGAGGGGCCCAGATCTCATGAGTCAATCCAAAGGGGCTAAACCTTAGCAAGGAGAGGTGGGACAATGCATTTTAAAGGCTTTGTCATGATCTCTAGACCTCTTACCTTCTAAGAAGGAGGGGTGGCACTCGCGCAGGCCAAACAAACTAGAGGAATCATGTCATGTGGGTAAAGTGTACAACCTCTGCAGAGTTAAATCTATTCGAATAGCCGTGTCCACGGTCATGGACGTCTTGGCGCCGCCACTCGAGTTAGATATTGGTTTTGGGTTCGTAAATGTTTATTAAACTGTTTTGGGATTGCTATCCCATGGGTTTGGGCAGGAGCCTTGTGACAGAGGGTATCCTTCACCATCTTGATGATGAAAGTTATCCAACTGAAAACTGCTTTGATAAAATGAATTTTATCTATTAAGTACCTGCTTTGGAACTTAGTATTCATATTTGAAAGAAACTTGGCTTTACGCAAATTAACCATAATAAGCCTTCCATTGTGATATCCATTTATGCATGTCATTTTGTTATCTAACGGGTGTAACTTGCGAGCACGGTTGTTGTGCTCACTCTTGCTTGCTGCTGTCTTTAGCAGGGAATGGAAGCCTTGGGTTGAGCCTGTTGTGGACCTAGTGGTCCTGGACCGACTAGGATGCGCCCTCCAGCCGATTGCCTGTGGTGTATCGGGTGGCCCCTGTGTTTGTCTTTCATTATATGTTGTTGCTGAATTGTAAGCTCTCTTGTAAACAACTTCCTTGATATTAATAAAGCTGGTGTTGTTGCAATGCTATCACTATTGTTGCTGTGAAGAGCTAGCCATGATCCTTGGGACTAGCTCAGCTCACATTGAGGACCTCAGAGAGATCCCAGACCTCCCCGACCACCCTCGGGTTTGTGCGGGTGTGGTTCTGGGGTGGTCTCAGTCCTCCCCGACCTCCTCTGGTGGGTCGCGGGTGGTCCTGAGATGACCTCAAACCTCCACGCCTTCCCCTGGTCTGGCCGTGGCAGGTCTTCGGGGTGCTCCCTGGCTCCACGACCTCCTTGGGTCTGTCCTCCTGGACTTCCAGGTGGTCCTGCTGGACCTCCTGGGAGGTCTTGGTGGACTGTCCGAGAGGTCCTTTTTGGACCTCTTGGGAGGTCCTGATGGACTTTCCAGGAGCTCTTGGAGGACCTCTCGGGTGCCCTAGAGTTGGGTCGCTACAAGATGCTCCATGATTTGGTTTCTCATCTTAATTATGTAGAACATTTCGTGCAAATAACATCTTGGAAGAATGGCAAAGCTCAAGATGCAAATGAAGGGGAAGAACTGCTTACTGTTCCATTCCAATCAGCATAGTACACCTCTCCATATGAACCTATTGGAAAGAGGAAGCAATTCATTCAATTGTTTCCTTGCAGAGAACACAAAGATGCAAGCTCATGCAACAAATTTGCTCCTAATAGTGCAATGAATTAAAAGCACATAACTGACCACGCTAACAAATTGACATATTGTATGACAAGTTTAAAATATGTCCCCCTAAACAAAGAGTGTGTCAATTCAACTTGTTAGTGTAAAGGGTAGTAAGGAATACATCAAAACTTGGTTGCAAGCGTAACAGGTTTTCTTCGCCACTATAGCACCTAAGGACTTCATATCATAAAAAGCAATCTTGAAGAAGAGGAAATTAACTCGTTTTTTAGTCGATCAATACCCAAGCAAGCAAATAATAGACTAAGAGAAACATTAGTCAAGTACAAAGGTCATTCTCAAATTGTTTGCGCTTTTCGACGAGCAAACTATTTTATGACTAGAGGTTTCCTGTCAAGTCAAAATTGATGTAAGTCCAATTTCACCAAGAAAAATAAAGAATATGACATGCAATTGGTGTAATACATGAGTCTTTAACTGATGATAATTAGTCATATGGACACCTATTCATTTAATGCAAATATGCAATAGTTATGAACTAGAAGATTTTAAGCAGATGGTGTACATCAGTCGATTAAACTCGAGCATGATAGTAGATTTTGAGTAGATGATGTACATCAGTCGATTAAACTCGAGCATGATCACAACGTGAGCATGGGGAAAATAAGATCAGAATAATATCTTTGTGATTCAAACAAATATCTGGCTAAAGATTTGTAAGCTCTAGGGAAAAAAAATCATCTAATGTATCCATGAATGTGATTCATCAATGATCTACTTTATTACTAATAAGTAGCAACATGCCCAAATCCCATTTACCATTACAAAAATCCCCATCTCGCAAATGGTAAAAGGACAAGAAAAGGCCAAAAGGTCTGTTGATTTACTTTCCTCAAATCTAAATAAATAGAGCCAACTTATTGTTTCCTCGATAGAAAATAAAAATAAAACTAAAATGCCCAATTGAAAACGTATCAAAATCATGTTGCCAGCCTTTTCTTTTTTGGTGGTCTAGACTAACAGGTGCTTCAGTGTTTATAAAAAAATGAAAGCCATCGTGGTACTTTCAAATGGCCTAACCAAGTTTCAGTTGCAAATTAGCTCCTTAGTCACCCTTTACTCTCCTAAATAGGCTTATAGGAGAAATCAGGGCAATCTTTCATACTATGATGGGCATCCATATCAATATAAAAATTTCAATGTACCTGTGGCAACACAATAAGAAGTTCAAGGAAGCTTGAGATGTATTCTGGTTGAGATTTTCATTTCATCGCTTAACCAATTCACAATTCCACCACCTCCCCAGTCCTCTACAGGTACATGAACAACCAGAGCAACAATTGCAATGCAAATCTAAACATAATAGAACGAGTGGTGTGGTCATTATAATTGTGTTAGAATAAAATATACCTGCTTAATTCAGTCATTTCATTTACCTGCGTTCTAATTTTCGGTGGTCCGTTATTAAATTTTTTCAAAGAATTTCGCAGATGCGCATCAGCTTAAACAAAAAGAAACAATGATCTTAGCAAGATTAACCAATGCTTGTAATAAGAGAAATAATTCTAAAAGAGATCATGACAGAGAACATAGTACACATTGCAAAAGAACTAGACACAATGCACGCACCACTAGAGCAAAGCAGAACAAAAGACCACTTCAAACAAATCTAACCACAATTGTCGCCTCACCACCCCTCCAGCCTCCACATCAACCATACTACGTATCACTACGAACCACTCCCAAAGGGCAACAAATTTCGCGCACACGGCCAAATCAACATCTTGCCTCGCTCAAATTCACTCGACTAACCCAAATTCGCCGCCACGACACCCCGAATCGCGACGCGGAGATCGCCAATGACCCTACGCCAAGGAGCGAGAGGGCTGAATCGAGCCGAGGAAGGCCCGCACGATCCGCCACGCGCCGAGGGTGTGCTGAACTATCGCAGCCTGGCGATCGGCGGCGGTGCGGATGGTGGCGTCGGGGTGGTGGTCTGGCCATGCGAGCGCCTCCTTCACCATCGTCGCGGGCCTACGCTTCCATGTCAAGACGGACAACACTACTAAACCCTACCCTCCTCCTCCACCTCCCACCGCCGCTGCGATTTCCGTTAAAAAACTCGCGGCTACTGAATCGCGAGAACACGGGCGATTCGGGTGGGTGGGTAGGGTCTTATCTTCCGCCTCGGCGCCCGCCTTGCCTACAGCCTGCCGAGCGTCGCCGACGACCGCCGTGGACTGCCTCGGCGCCAATCCTGCCTGGAGCGCCGCCTCGGTGGAAAGCGCAGCGGGAGAGGCCCGACGCGAGCGTAGTCGGTGCCTAGGCGCCGCCGAATGCCGACTTTTATAACCTTGGTGGCTGCAGCGGCGGAGGAAGTGAGGAGGAGAGGAGGGACCGCGGGAGGGGCGGCAGCGGCAGTGCGGTGAGGTAGGGTTGCGGGAGTTGTGAGCCTGTGACTGAGAGACTGAGCATAGCAATTTGGTGATTTGGGTTTTTGGGGGCTGGGGCGGGCGGGACCGCGGGCGTGGGATGGCGGGAGCATGAAACATCCAGATAAATTTTTTGTCTTCCTGGCAGATAGGTTGACCTGATTGACTTTTTCTACGGCAGATATAGTGTTGCTAGCATTAAAACATTGCCAGCAGATAGATTGTTCTAGAAAATAATTATTCCCAGCAGATAATGGGACCCCTAAAATCTTGGATATTGCCGGCAGATAGATTGCCACTAATCCAGTTTTTTCCCAGCAGATAATTGCCCTTAATTCTATGCCATGGTGTAGTGTCTCTAGCAAGACGGTCGTGCAACAAGCTATAGCACGGTACGCCTTGCCCATCAGCTGTGTGTACTGGGTGCACCGGTCTAACCCAAAACATTACGTAGTGAAGTGCATAGCGGAAGGCTGCCCTGGCAAGGTTAGCGATCACTGAGCAAAGTTTTTCGGCTCGGTTTTCGCGGTCAAGGCGGTGACCGAACACACTTGCGAGCTTATTGAGCCCCCGCAGCAGCATCGGAACGTGACTTCCACATATGTGGCCAGCCTCATCGGCCACTTAGTTGTGGAGGACGTGTCCGTCTCCCCTAAGATGCTGATATCGGAAGTCGTCAATCTGGTTGGTTATCCAGTCAACTACAGCAAGGTTCGACGAGTCAAGTAGAAGGTTATCGAGTCCATGTATGGGACATACGAAGAGGCGTACAACTTTGTGCCAAGAATGCTTCACCATATTGCCAAAGCAAACCCCGACACGTACATAAACAAGCTTGAAAGTGAAGATGTTGATGGAGGCTCCAACTGTTTTATACTGGACCGGGTGTTCTAGGCTTTCGCCCAGACCATTCTTTCTTAACGTGTACGTATCTCGACATTATATCTGTTCCGAACTAACTTGCCCTTGTTTTGTGCGCAATAGTGAAACATTAGGTCGGCCTACAGTATGTCGGACTCGCCGGCGAACTTTTATACAAAGATATTGCATAAACGCAAGTGGCTTGCGAAGAGGGCTAAACCCTACCCAGATTTTTCAATAAAGGATGCCCCAGTACCACCAGAGTTTCCACGCCCATATTGTGTGTGCGAACAGCCGGCGAAGATCATTCAGTCAACACACCTGACCACCATCGCCCGGGCGTACTACACGTGTGGGAACATCCTCGTAAGAGAATATTACACACATCGTATTTGCACACCCTACGTTGAATTCCACAATTTTCTAACTGCATGTGCGTGTAATGGTAGCCTGAGACGCGTTGCAACTTCTTCCAATGGATCGACAGCTCGGAGAAGTACGATAGAATGTTCATCGAGCAGAAGTATATGTTGAACTACGCGATGCGAGCCGATGCCTTCCAGCGATGGAAACCTTACGTATCGGACCATATTGAAAATGCATCGGAGGAGCCCAAGACAACCGGGTGGTGGTGGTGGACCCCCAAACATGAAGCTGAGTACAACCGGGCACAGCGCACGACGGACAAGGGGGAGGCTCTTGCTACTAAGACCGACTGCCATCGCAGATTCTCACATCACATGGGCGCACTCCATATCAAAGAGGTGAGTCATGTACAATTTGCATCCTAATTATATATTTGGTCTTTCGTTGTTGTAACATCATGCAATCGTCCAACCCGTCTAGCAGAACATGGAAGACTTAGACACACGCCACCGATGCGGGCAATCCCGAGACAAGGGAAGGCTCGCTACGAGAGAGCGGCGCCGCCGCTATGCTTCCGTTACTCGGTGCATTCCATATCGATGAGGTGAGTCATGCACAATTTGCATCCTGGTTATGTGTTCGGTCGTACGGTCTACTTACATCATGGGAATCGCCGGACATGGATGACTTCGACACTCGGCGCCACTGTGGGCAGTCCCAAGACAAGGGGAATGGGCTATTGCGCCGCGAGGACTAGTATTGATCCTCTATTTTCCCGATTCTAAAAAAATCGCGCGTGTATCTTAGTTGTTTTCCGGTTTGTTCAATCATGCATGTTGTCGTTTAAAATGCATGTACTGAGCAGGGCATGTAATTCACAAATCACGAAGTGCATTATGAAACGGCGTCAATTTTCTTTATCAAATTTTATGATTTCATGTCCAAACTATCGTGATTTCATGAATCCATGAGAACCTCGTTGTTTTCTGATTTCATGTTAGTCCGGAACCGATTTACTCCGACAATACGCACATAACATACAAAATATACATACAAATATAGCACAACAAAAGTGCATAACATATATATAGTGCAGTTATACACGGGATAGCATATACAACAGCTAATTAATTACGTCTGATAAAATACGACTAAATTAATTACGACTAATTAATAATGGCTAATTAATTAAGACTTAATTCGAACTAACTATTTACTTACTAATTAATTGAGTAAAACTAATTAATTACGACTAATTAATTGGTAACTAATTAATTACGACTAATTAATTGGTAACTAATTAACTATGCCTGAATAATCACAACTAATTAATTACATAAGATTAATTTAATTACGCCTAATAAACTCACACAAATTTTATTATGAAAATTTGACAACGACTAAATTAAGTACGCCTAAATAAGTACAACTAATTAACTACGAAAACTTCACTACGACTCATTTATTAACCACCAAAATTAATAAAGAAATTACGTACGAGGAAAAATTACCTGCTAATATGGTTGCTAATGATGGATGTAAATAATGCTTAATCGTCTATGAAAACGAAATCGACAGAACGAGCGAGGATGAGAAATCGAACAAGCAAGCGGGAATGAGAAATGAAATCGTCGTCGCCTCGAAATTTACAGCCGTTGCGGGAGGAATCGGATTCCCTCCCACGCACAATGCTTGCATGCATGCATGCATTTGCAGACAAGGATGCGACGGAGAGGAGAATAAAGGATAAAGGTGATGGTGATGGTGATGGTGATGGGGAAAGATGGACGGTGACAAGCACGCGTGGGTGAGGTCCGGGCAAGGAGAGCTTGTATGCATGCATGACACGACGCTAGTCCGGGTGGTGGCCGTGCGGACGTGCCACATCCAGGCGATGGTCGTGTGAAGGAGGCCCGTTCAGGTGGTGGTCGTGTGGATGAGGTGCCTCCGGGCGGTGGCCGTTCGGAATTGCGCACGTGGCGACGTCAGACTCATCCGTGCTACCATATTTACAAATACCGTATGAGTAGAGCCACACGGTGCTATTTAGGCCAAAACCTCCGTGTTTGTGCGTGGAGAGGGAGGGAGGGAGGGAGAGAGAGGGGGGGGGCTGGTTTGTAATGCATTGATGCTGATATGGTTTGTACGGGTGGGGTTGTGGACAAGAAATTCAGCTAGTGGGGACCAAATATATAAGTTTATAGAATTAGGCCGTTCTTACTAACAGACTACAATACCTGTAAACATGACTTGGATAACATGTGTTGGAGTGTCTCCTATCAAACAATGCGGTTCTTGGATTCTTGCAATCATGCTGGAAAAGCATAAGGTATCAATTGGGCGCTGATAGATGCAACGCATCTTCAGTATTTTTTGCACGGGACGCGAGCAGATACATTAAGCTTACAAACTAGTAACAGTATTCAACAACAATTTATAGTAGCATCTTTTTTTCCTAGTATCACAAGCGGGAAACAACTGCAGCTCATTCATGACTAATCCGTACGTACGTACGGTCTGCGTCGTGCTCTGCTCACTCGGCGCCTCCCATTTCCACGACGATCTTGCCGGTGGCGTGGCCTTCCATGCTCTTGGCCCAGCCCTCCTGCGCTCTGCTCAGCGGGTACCTCGAGTCGATCACCGCCTTGAGCTTCCCCTGCCTCACCATGCCCACCAAGAACTCTATCTCCTCCTTCTTGGGCAACGTAATGAGCGGCACCAGCCTCTTCTTGGAGAAGGCCACCCTCTGGAGGAGCGCGGTGGCAGCGGCCGCAGCGCCCGGCGTGATGTCCACAACCACGCCGGCGTCGGCGAGAACCGGCTCGAACGTGGACCACGGGAACGCCGTCGCGCAGTGCACTACCGCGTCGTACCTCCTGCCAGACGGGCTCCGCAGCGCGGCGCCGTCCGGGGTGCCGTAGTCCAGCGCCGAGGCTCCGGACGAGGCCGATGTTGCGCGCGCCGCAGGTGGCCGTGACGTGCTGCCCCGCCAGCCTGGCGAGCTGCACGGCGAAGTGGCCGACGCCGCCGGAGGCCGCGGTGACCAGCACGTTCTTGGGGTCGCCGCCGTCGAAGCTGACCCCGGCTACCTTCAGCGATCGGAGCGCGGTGACCGCGGCGATCGGCAGGCAGGCGCCCTCAGCTGCGGACACCTCCGGCGGCCTCGCCACCGTGAGCGACGCCTGTGCCACCGCGTACTCGGCGAGCCCGCCGCCACCCTGCCACAGTGGCCAATCGTATCTCACAAATCTGGAAATCGGAACAGACGAACTACTGTGCGTACGTACATCTGTTAGTGCAATTGATCTTACCGGGAAATTGATGGTGATGACCTTGTCCCCTGGTTTGAAGTTGCTCACCCCACTGCCCAGCTCCACGACTTCTCCGGCTAGATCGCAAACTGTTCCAGTTCCATCAGGCATTAGTGGTTACTACTTCGTGTAATTGTTGTGAACACGCCTGTCAAACTGCCAACAGCACGACGCGTCATGTTTTTCGTTATATACCTGGGATGAACGGGAACTTGCTGGGCATGAACGGCCGCGCGACGCCATTCTGGAACTTCCAGTCGGCCGGGTTGATGCTGGCCGCCTCCATCCTGATCAGCACCTCGCCTTTCTTCGGCAACGGCATCGGTGCCTCCACATGCTGAATTCAGTAGCATTTCCCAGCAAAAGACCATCGATCAGTGAACACAAGCACAAGATGCCTCGCTCGCTAGCTTGCTAGTATGTATGAGTGAAGAAGCGAGTATGAAATATGTGTGTACCTTAAGGCCTTCTGCTCCTCCGCCGTACTTGTCGTACTGCACGGCTCTCATCGTCCTCGAAGAATCCGCCATGGCCGCCACGGATCTCCTAGGAATTTCAGGAAACAGTTCAATTCCCGTGTCCCAAAACGCGGCCTAACTTAGACGCCGGAATCAGGGAGGAAAAGAATGTGCCGAGCGATCAATCCACTGGGACAGTGGTACCGTCTGTTTAACTGGCACTGTACTCGCCGGTGCGTGTGCTGATACCTGGAGGCTGGAGTGATCGTCAGATCGGGCGCGCGGCGTTAATATGTCGCCGATCGTAGTAGGCCGGTCATCTGCAGCTTTGTTAATTTGACCCGCCCGCGGCAGCTAGAGAATGTGGCCCGGTTTGCACGGCACGCCGGTGCTCGCGCTGCAGGCAAGGGGGCAGAGACAAGTCTGCAGAGTCACACAACACATGATCTGGACTACGGAAATCACCTCGGCCATTGCCTATTTGTGGTATCGTGGCGCACGCCGGTACGTACGAGCTCGCGGTGCCGTGGTGCAGGTGGCTGCGGGCGCCTGGTCACCTACGGCGGCTTTCCTTTCCTTGCGCCGGGCCCAGGAGGCGGAGACAAGTCCGCAGAAGTCGGGGTATCCAATCCCATCGTTTAGAAAGGAAAAAAAAAACTATTTGCACGTGTCGTGATGCCTATGCCGTATGTTTAGTGACTCGAAAGAGTGGTCACTGTTGGATTTTGTTGAGGAATAATCGCTGTCGAGTCTAATCCGATCGATCATCTCGTGGATAAGTGTAGAATCGTACAGAACAATACAAAAATAAATAGTAGATTGAACATAGAGATATGAGAGACTTCTTTCTTCTATTTATTTATCTTCTCATGATCAGCCTTTTACAATAACTAGTATCCCATGTTTATAGACTAGAGATCATGTTAGGGTTTTGGATATGGCGCCCACCGATGGGCCAACTGCTGGGCTAAACCTTGCAACGAAATCTTCAAAGATGAGAAATTTTCGTTGCTAACCCTTGCACTAGTTGCATAGGTGAATGAATGTTATATGCCGACTGTCTAAAATTGATGAGAGTTGCTGCGAGCAGGACTGCGTGTCCCCAACATGTAGTTGGTAAATTACAATTTTTCAAAGTGGTCAGGCAAAATTTAATGCTTTTAATTGATGTCTCTGCTGGTCCATTCTGAGCGTGGACATGCAGTACGGAATGCTCAACTTTAATTCCTATTTTCGTGTAATAATCATCAAATGCCTTTGAAGTAAAGTCTCCAGCATTGCCTATTCTAGTAGACTTCACATGATGATCAGGGAAATTATTCTTAATTTTAATTATCTGCGAGATTAACTCTGCAAAAGCGTAGTTTCTCGTAGACAATAAACATACGTACGGCCATTTCGGAGAAGCATTGATGAGCACCATAAAATATCTAAATGGCCCTGACAGGGGCTGTATAGAACCGCAAATATCTCCCTAGATATGGTCTAGAAATGCAGGGACTTCATCCTTCGCTTTCAGAGTAGAATGTCTAGTAATTAATTTTCCGGTGGCACATGCGGGGCACATTAAATCTTCGTGATTCAGGAAATTCTTTACATTGATATTATATCCCTGTGAACTATTAATTATATTTCTTATCATCCTAAGACCTAGGCGGCATAATCTATCATGCCAGGATAGAAAAGTTCAGAATTTCTAAATACGGTTTTCAGGACAGTATAAACTGCAGATGCCTTAATATTATTGTAATATAGCCCAATTTTATATGAAGGAAGTCGTTCTAATACTATTTTCCACTTTCTTCATGCTTTGTAATGAGCAGGTATTCCTTACCATACTCTTCTTCAGTTTCTACGTAGAAACCGTTAACGTGAATATTCTTGAAAGTTCTAGTCGATTCTGAGTACAACAAGGCTTCTTCAATGACCAAAGTTGTACCAATTGGGAGTATAATTATGGCCCTTCCTGAGCCGATTATACAAGTATCGTTGCCTGCGATTTTCGTAAGACTACCAGTATTCTTGCTGATCGACTGAAAGAATTTCGTCTCTCTCAAGATGATACTCATTGTACCGCTACCTACTAAGCACACTTCCTCCATAGGGCGCCACACACGTTCTAATATAATGTACTTTATTAATATACAGCAGGAAGCAAGTAACACATAAATAAAAAACTTCAGATATCAGAACATAACCTGCTATTATAAATACGGGAATATAAGCATTGCAGGACTTATCATAAGAATTTAATGCTTTGCTTTCCTAGAGCTTACAACCATTATTCAAAGAGTAAAATAATTCAATGTTCCATCACAACCACAAATTGCAAGTGGCTATAAAAATATCTAAGTGCAATGCGTATACTAGATCCAATCAATGAAGTATTCAGAAACTTCTGCATCAATCTTCTCCATGGCAATCTTCTCCTCTTGGGCAATTACGACTACGGCTGCTGCAATGTCCAAAAAGAGGGGTGATGGGGGCTGCTACTTGGCTATCCACATTCATAAGTGCAACTAATAGATGTGGATCCTCTATGCCTGCAATGACGAGGTGTGCCTCATGCTGTCCTTTGCCCTTCTTCTTAGACTAGAAAACATCAATAACGTGTAACCCATGACATTACCCTTCTTACCCCTCTACTTCGTGAGAGGTTTCATCACCTTGTAGCTACTAGTATCGACTTTATGGCCAACATTGCTACTAGATGGCTGTGAAATGTAGTTATTCCTTAGAACATCATCTTGAGCTTTCGTAACTTGCATGATGTCAATTAATTCGGCATACTCCTTATAGCCGTCTTGACGATAGTTACATACGGATTGCACCGCATTCGGGTGAAAGGTAGAGAGAGTTTTTTCCATCTTCTGCTCATCCATGATTACCTTATCACATAGTTGAAGACTGGTACAAATTCTGGCCATGCTAGGTTAGTTTTTCGAACTCCTAGTTCGTGATGACAGTCATCTTCATATTCATGCAAAGAATTTATAAGATTACTGCTGGTAATCTGCATAAAATGGTTGCAAAATTCTCATAATGTTCTTCGAACTCCCAGTTCGTGATCCCATATTTTTCTATGCATTTTCAAGATTTACTGCTATTTTCATTGATTAAAAGCAATATAAACAATCATAGATAATAAAAATAGAAAATACAATAAATAAATTGCATAGAAATAATAATAACAAAATTAAACATACTTCAAATGCAAAAAATGATTCAAAAATTGAATTCTCGATGCCCTTTTTCTGCTGGAAAATGAATTTTCGGTGAATTCTTCAATTTCTAGGGGTTAAATCATAAAATTTCGGTTCCGAGAAAAAATTTGCGCAATTTTCAGAGACTCCGAGGGGTTTTCCACAAAATTTCCTTCGCAAAAAAATTCTTGTAATTTTCATAACTCTGATGGCCCTTTTTGCAAAAACTAGATTTTCTTTTCCTGGTTTTTTTTCTTTCAGAACGCTGGCGAAATTTATTCGCCCATCTTCTATGGCAGTGCTTAATCGGACAGGGTGGATAGGGTTTCCGCCTCGCTGTTCCCATGGCGCAGTAGCTCCAAAAGGCGCCGAGACGACGGCCCCAAAGGAGTCCGACGAGGTGGCGACGACGGCGCGGCTGGCGCGGAGGCGGCCGACGAGCTCACACGGCGCCATGCGACAACAGGTTTCGGAGGTTATGTGGCGGCGCTCGAAAGAGCACATACGCTGGCGGCCGAGGCTATCGGCCGCTACGAGGCGGCTTGAGGCGGGGCATGCTGCCGACGCGGGAGCCGCTTTAGGCGGCGAAGGCGAGGGGCGGCAAACCGTGGCGGGCGCTACACGGCAATCTTTGCGGCGGAAGCCGGCCGCCGGTGACAACACGGCGGAGCCGCAGAGCGGGCGGGCAGAAGAGCTAGCCAGCGTGCGGTGTGGCGATCGACGGCGGTTTCGCGGCAGTGGCACATCCGCGCGGTGCCGCGCCACTTATCCCTTTTTTGCTTTGGGGCGCGAATCGGTGGTTTGCCGATGGCGGCGCGCGCGTGGGGAGGCGGTGGTCGGCTTAAACCGGTGGTGCTTTGGGATGCGCGGAGCAAGCGTGGCGGCTTCAGCGGCGGCACCGGAGGAGATTCGCGGCGGGCGGCACATTGCGGTGGTGGCCGCGGCGACGCGCGGTTTCAGCGGCGACGCGATGGCCGTGCGGGGTAGGACATGTCCGTGGTTCAAGGCAGCAGTGACGCCGTGGCTGTGTGCACGGCTCCAGGCCGGCG
Organism: Phyllostachys edulis; assembly: GCA_036346405.1. Lineage (NCBI taxonomy): Eukaryota > Viridiplantae > Streptophyta > Magnoliopsida > Poales > Poaceae > Phyllostachys > Phyllostachys edulis. Next base: position 52,594,140 of record CM070561.1, on the reverse strand, counting down.
GAGTGCGGTGCGGCGTCGGGCCGACCGCCATGCGCGTTTTTTTGTTGTTGTTCCTGTTCATGCGATGCAATGTACTATTCATCCGAGTACTACTGATCATGCAATTACCGATCGGCTTGGCTGGCGACTTCAAGTCAGCTCGCGGTAGATTAGAACGTATTTGCAATTTCCAATCTACGGCACAATCGACATCCATGTTTTCACATAATCTACCGATCGGCATTAGCCGGCGACTTCAAGTCGACTGGCGGTAGATTAGAGCGGATTTGCACCATAAGGTACAATCTAGAAAGCCAAATTTGCAGAATTGAAAGCAATTTAGAAAAAACGATTCGATCTACGAGTGTCGTGCTACAACAGTTACCTTTTGATCCGAGGAGAGTCGATCGTGCTGATAATGTGTTGAGAAACCGTCGCTAGCGAGTCCAATCCGAGCGATTACCTCGTAGACAAACTCCTAATCGTAAGAACAATACATGAACAAAATAGTAGATTGAACACAGAGATGTAGGGGACTTCTTGTTTCTCTTTATTCCTTCATCAAGCGATTAGTTTTTTACAATAAATAGTGCCCCCTATTTATAAGCTGAAGACTCTACTAGAATTTAAGATGAGACGCACAAATATGGACCCCAACAAGTTGCACGTAAGCACGTGCACCATTTCAACATGTCATATGCCGGGCCCAAAATCTCCTCGGAACAAGCTCGGCCCACATATAAGAGCCGAAGCTTGCCTTCTCGGATTTTATAGATTTTTTTTGAGACTCGGATTTTATAGATTTTGGAGAGGATCATGTCGTTCATGACTGGACTAGTGGACTGCAACGTTGCCTGAGTTGCCAAACGGCTGGCTCGGCTTAAGCCGGAAGCAGCTGCGACCTTCGTGCTTGCTAAGTTGCTATCCGCTACACGCAAGAACGAAAACGTGACAGCCCAGTAAACCAACAAGGGCTGAACATCTACAGATCACGGCCCATCACGTCCTGTATTCGCATATCAGGATTTGTTTCCTACTGTGTTTCCGTCCGCGGGAGAGTCTGGTAGCCGTAGCCCTCCCCTCGCCTTGCGCCTCGTATGGGAGGAAAAACATACGTCGTCCACTCGTCCGCCTTCGCGCCCTTGATTCCTCGACTCGATCCCAAGTGTCATCGACTCATCGTCGTCCTATCATGGGGCTGCTGGAGCTGAAGCGGGTCATGTCCATGCAGCGGGAGCGGAAGCGGAAGCGGCGTCGCCGGCAAGTCCAAGCCCGTAGTAAGCCGCTCGGCCTCTCGGTTATTCATTGCTGTTATGTGCATGCCATGCATCCATAACTTGTTCATACCGCTCGGTCTCTCGGTTATTCATCGCTGTTATGTGCATGCCATGCACCCATAACTTGTTCATAATATTATTCCGCGGTCTTAACAAGACTCGGTTTCTGTGTATGTTTTTCTTTTCCTTAAACTTCTCTCAACGAGTACAACACACAAATACCTAACTTGATGGTCAAAACTTCTTTATCTTCCTCATCATCGACTCTGTATCTCGCAATAGTGTCTTGATCGCCGACAAATATGGCAGTAAAAAGTAGATTGTCAATGATCTCTATTGATAGGACATATGCCTCGCTTGCAGTGTTGTTCGTTAGAAGAAAATCAGATGTGATTTATTTGCACCCTTCTCAACCTGATGTCGATTTTTGGCATAGGCGTTATCATTGTCATCCTGGTGAGTCGGCCAAATGAGGCCCATCGTGGGTAAATAAAATCCGGCTAAGAACTCGCCGGAGAAAAATAAAAGTAGAAAATTTAATCTAGGAGGAAAAACAGAAAAACTAAAAAAAAAAATCTAAAGTTACTTGTAGAAAATCAACGAGTCCCGTACACTCAACGTCAGCGAGACCACCAGAGAAAAAAAAAAGGAGAGGTACCGATGCGGCGACGACGGAGTTGGGGCCGGCGACTCCAGCCCGTCTACTTATGCCTTACTTTTAGTCATTTCTGGTTTGGTGACCGTGGATTACTGGATTAACGTCTCTGCTCTGGCAAGTGTTTGGATCACAGTCTGAAAGTGAATCGAAGTGAACTTGCTAACCATCAGTCTGTCGCGCTGCTGTTTAATTACCTCTCTCACTGGTCGGGCCCATAACCCCCTGGGAAAATGGGCCGGCCCGTATATAAAAGCCCCCTCTCTCCTTTTCATTGCCGACAATTACATCTACATGGATGATTGGATGAGGGATGAGCTTGGCTCCAATTCGGCTCATATAAGCAGTTAGGTGAGTATAGTCGACTCGAAGCACAGCAACGTTGGTCCGCCTCGAACACGGCACTGTCTATACTGTAGTTGGGTTGGCACGGCATAGTCCGAGCGGGTGTGTCGTGCTTGGATCCGTGGCCTGGCACGATGGGCAGCACGACATGACATGCACAGTGTCATGCCAGACTAGGCACGGTGACCACAACCGACTGAGGAGGACGTCGACACGAAGGAGTGGAGAAGGTCGATGGAGAAGATCGGGGCGCCGGGCACGGCCAAACACGGCGGCAAGGCGCGGCGCGGCAGCGGCCTTGTGCAGGCGCAGCTTCACTCGTTGGTTCAGTTCCGCTCAGTTTGTCCTCCACGCTTTAAGGCCCAACCCGGCTAAACAGTAGCCAGATCAGCTCGATCGGCCAACGTGCTTGGGTCGGCACTCTGGTCCACGGGTCAGCACGACACGACTCGTTTACCTAAATAGACGTATCGTGTTGTGTCTAATTGGGCCGTGTCCGACCGGTCCGTGCTATGCGGGCTGTCCGGTCTATCTGGACACCACTAGCTGACTACCACCTCGTTCGTCCCTACTCCCCACTCTGCTCAGACCAGACCCGCAGACCGCTCTGCGCGGTCATTGCCTCGTTGCCACGTACCAGTTTTGCTGCGCCTATGAGTGACGAGAGAGACGGCACGATGACGGTACAAAGAAGGGCAGTTCGAGCAGGTGACAAGGAGCGGAGTGCGCGAGACCGGGCCAGCGTCAGCGCGCGCCGTGCGGTCACGACGGTGCCTCCTGCGGTGCGATGCGTGCAGAGGAGACGGGGCTGCTCGCGTCAGCCAACGAGACCGGCCGACGCGGCTCGGTTCCCTCGCGAGCGTCTCGTCAGTCGCACTCGCTTCTGCGGTTATGCCCAGCCAAACTGACTTGTGCACCATCCCATCGGAGAGAGAAGGGCCGATGTGGACGAGCGCAAAATGACTAAGCATTGCTCGCTTTCTTGAGCTGAAATCATATTATTCTTCCTACTACTAGCAAAAGCGAAAAGACAAGGAATAAAGGGCAAAGGCGATGGAAACTTCGTGCACAAAATATCATGCATCGTCTAGGAAGGACACCGGAGGTCGTAGCCATGTTCTCTCTTTACTAGGAATAGGATTATAGGAACAAGGACAAAGTCGCAATGTTGTAAAGTACTAGTGCTGTAGCTTCGGTTAGATCGTATTACTCAGTTCTTTTTCACTTACCTACGGGAATTTATGCCGTCAAATTTTGTAAAGTTTGATTACTAATAGGTTTGAAACTATTTAGATTGATTGTATGAAAATTATATCATCGTTAAAAAATATTTTCATAATATTATAATTTTATTAGTAAATATTAATGTAAAGTTATATAAATCAATGGTCAAGATCTCATCTCAGAGAGCGTAGAAAGTAAAAAACGGAGGGAGCAGTAAAAATACAAGATCCCTACTTTTCCTTTTTAGTACCCACAACTAGAAAGTGTTTTTACAGCAAGAAAAGCTAGCAACTGTAATTGCACAGCTTTATCCCTCACAAATCACAATTAACAAACCCCCAAATCTGACCTAGCGAAAAGAAAGAGAGAAAAACACACGGGTAAAGCCAGCTTCACCCAAGCGCCTCTCCAAAGAGAGGATCCAATGCACAAAAGCGAAGAAGAAGGAGGCGGCGACAATCAGCAGTGGCACAAGTAAATGCACCGGCTTTGCTTGTGAATTTCTCTCCCTTGCCTTTCTCCCGGGGCTTTACCTCAAAAAAACTCACCACTTGTTTAATGATTTCCCACTCGAAAGCCGCATCCTGCATGCATTGGCCAATGCAGCCTAGCCTACTACACCGTTAAAACGGTAAAACCCCTGCTACATAAACCTCTCTACGAGGAGTCGAGGACTCCCCGGCTTCCACATTCCAAGGCACACACAAACAACGGCTCAAGAAACAGAGCAGCCATGGCATCCATGGCCGTCTCCCCTGCTTGGGCTCTCCCTCTCCTCCTCCTCCTCGCCGCCTTCTCTTGCCACGGTATGCGTGAGCCACCTCCGTCGGGTCGTTTTGTGAACTGGCCGAAGCTAAGGTGAGGTGGGGTGAGCTAGTAGCTGATGTGTTGATGTGTCTTGCAGGGGCGCACGGGATGAACCCCCACGGCCTTGGCGTCAACTACGGCAGGGTCGCCGACAACATCCCGTCGCCGCGGCGCTCGGTGGAGCTGCTGCGCGCGGCGGGCGCGGGGTCGGTCAAGATTTACGACGCCAACCCGGGCGTCCTCCGCGCGCTGGCCAGGACGCGCATGCGGGTCTCCATCATGGTGCCCAACGAGATCATCCCGGACCTCGCCGCCTCCGCGGCCGCCGCGGACAGGTGGGTGGCCGAGAACGTGGTGCCGTACTACCCGGAGACGCGGGTCAAGTACCTCCTCGTCGGCAACGAGGTGCTCTCCGACTACTCCGTCGCCAACTCCACCTGGCCGCGCATCGTGCCGGCGATGGAGAACCTCCACCGGAGCCTCCGCGCGCGCCGCATCAGCAGCTTGAAGATTGGCACCACGCTGGCCATGGACGCCCTCGCCTCCTCATCCCCGCGCCCGCCATCCGCGGGCGCCTTTCGTCCCGACATCACCGTCGCCGTCCTGCGCCCGCTGCTCCATTTCTTGAACGGGACCAACTCGTACTACTTCGTCGACGCGTACCCCTACTTCGTCTGGGTCAGCAACAACAAGACCATCCCGATCGATTACGCGCTCTCCAATGGCGGCAGCTGCTACGTCGACCCGGGCACGGGGCTGGCATACACCAACCTGCTCGACGAAATGCTCGACTCCGTAGTCGCCGCGATGGCGAAGCTCGGGTACGGGGGCGTGAAGCTGGCCATCGCGGAGACCGGGTGGCCAAACGGCTGCGACTACGACCAAATCGGTGGCAACGTCCACAACGCCGCCATCTACAACAGGAACCTCGCGGCACGGATGGCCAAGAACCCCGGCACGCCGGCACGGCCGGGCGCGAAGATGCCGGTGTTCGTGTTCTCGCTCTACAACGAGGACCTCAAGCCCGGGCCGGGCACCGAGCGGCATTGGGGGCTGTACTATCCCAACGGCACAGCAGTGTACCAGATCGACCTCACCGGGAGGCGGCCGCTGTGGTCGTACCCGCCGCTGCCGCCGCCGGAGAACAACACGCCGTACAAGGGGCCGATATGGTGCGTGCTGGCCGCCGGCCGCGGCAAGAAGCTGAACGAGACGGCGGTGGGGAACGCGCTGGCGTACGCGTGCGGGCAGGGGAACGGGACGTGCAACGCCATCCAGCCCGGCGGGGAGTGCTACCGGCCGAACACGACGGCGGCGCACGCGAGCTACGCATTCAACTCGTACTGGCAGCAGCTCAGGAAGATCGGAGCGACATGCTACTTCAATAACCTTGCAGAGCAGACTATTGAGGACCCAAGTAAGTGTGCTCAAACTCCATACTCCTCCATCCATTGTTAAATTAGTACTTACCAGTACTCCAAATTCTAAGTGATTAATACCACATGAGCAGTGCAATTAGATTCTGCAATTTAGTGCGTTAGATCAATTAAACTGTTTACTTTTGAGTTTTGATGTTGGTTAGTACCTAGTGAATAGAATAGATTGTACATTTTGCTAATTTAAGGAGCAAAAAGAAGTGATGTCTTTAGCTGGCCGAGGTGACAGACTATGTGAAAGCCGGTCAAGGTTACAGTTTTGGAAGCAGTACAGGACCAGGTCGTCCCTAGGTGTCTTTTTCTGATGATTGGAAATGATTAAAACCGATTGTCTTGCGTCTCTCCGGGGATTATATTGGATTATCCGAATGAACAAATCTGAAGTCGTTGCCATGATGCCATTTGCCAACAAGGAGACTAGACAAATAATAATAATAGAGAAATGGAAAGTCTTTTGTGAATTGTGATCCATCCGGTGTAGTACTTAACTACTATGTAGGCTGATCTCCAAAAAAAATATACGTATGGAGATCTTTGGAAATGCTTACCACTTCCAAGAAGATGGTAGCATGTAAGCTTTCAGTACCATGTTTCACATAGCTGATTGATTCCTTGGATTATTTATGCTAGTATTGGATGATTATAATGGACATGTGTGTGCTGTCAATAAGGAACTCTTTTGCTCCTCATCTGTCAAGAGAGTTGACCCCCACTTAGGACCTTCAGGAATCAATAGTTATAATAGGTATTGATCATTATAAGATGTAGATGAGGCTATGTTGCCAAGATTTAATCAGCAGTATTGTGATTGACCCAAAACATGTGGATCTTGATTGGTTTTGAATATTGCATTTGAGCATGAGTAGAAAGGCTATTGTTTTCTGATAAGTTCGTCTTTTGAATTACATGGATGATGGAACTAGTGTTTGTTTTAGAGTATGAAGTCCCGAATTTGAGAACCCCTGGGCTTATGACTAGGACATCTCCTAAAGTGGACCAAAATTCTGAACCATGTTGAGTCTATGTTGTACAACTGGTCAGATCTACTGTCAAGTAAACCTGAAGGGGGTGTTGAAGTGGTAACAATTAATGCACTTGTTCAAGCTAATAAGGTATCCCCATCACCCCATTAGCCTAGTGCATATACAGTAGAAGGCATCTTTGTTAGGAGTTGACACAGAGAATCCTACCATGGCACTGCATAATACCGAGGGTGTTTTAGTGTTTGTCTGTCACTGGATGGCTTCTAAAAGATGTTCTGAAATGATCTGGTCGCACACTTGTTCTGAAAGATTCATTCATAGTTTCGGACAGCGGAGCTGGCGACTTGGCTGTCATTACTCCTAGGAACTGTTGCTTTCCATCTAATGCTATACTAGATGCCTGCATACTTGTGTTCTCTGTGGTCCGTTCATTGATTGGGTCAAAGTCCAACTGCACATTTCACATAGCCTTGGATTCTTGTAGCTGCAAGCCTGAAGCCTGCAAAGCATGCAGGCATTTGCGAAGGTATGGCTATAAAAATCGGTACTAGTTCTTGATACATTTGGGCATTTGCTAGTAGGATGAATGCAAAAACACAATTTCTGCACAACTGGGTGTTACCTCGATCTTACTTATTTTAAGTGTTAACTGTGTAAACCATCTCAAAACTTTTTTTTAGAACAATATGCTTTCTTTCAAGCATTTGTTGTGTCAAACTCAAAAACGCTAGAACTCGGGAAAATGCTACATTGGCTAGTTGTTTATACGTGTTGCAATTTATTAGACTGATGTGGTCGCTGCTGAAACTCTTGCTTCACTGCATTAGCATGCTCTGAATAAACAGAAGAGGTTGTTTTCTGACAGTTTTAGATCAAACGTCTGTGTAAGGTTGCCTCTCAGGGCTAAACCCATCCTTGGACACTTGCTTGCGCATCTTCCTGTTCTTCAGTTCTTTACGTTCTCATTTAGTTGATGTTGATTTGGTCTCAAAAGTAATGTCCTTCTGCTATTGGTGGTTGGAGAAATCAGAATCTCCAGGTGCATATTGCATACCATATCAGTAATTCTTGAGCAATTAAATTACCATTTGTGAAAAGTAAAACTGATCAAATAATATTTCCAGAAGCTTTATTCGATTAATTTCTGCTATCTCAAGTAATTGACTATTTTGTGATCTTGATATGCAGTTTTAGCCTTTAGTTGTTAACCTGCCGTGCTGATTAGTCCGTAACACTGAGTTTTTTTTTTTGCAGGCTATGCATCCTGCAAGTACAAGGGAGGACAAGAGGAAAAATATGATTCTTGATTTCGCCAAACCTGATTAGCTAGGAACGTGCTTGTCGCCGTTGATGTTCTTCAACTTCTGATGTAACAGTGAAGTCTTGCCGTCTGTTTTGTTGTGGCTTAGTCTTGAGTTTGAAAAGCTTAGTTCAACTACATTTCCAAAGCTAACCATCCCCACTTCCCATGCCATCTTCTTGATTGATTTTTACGACAGATTTACGCAGAAGCTCCTGAATTTTACAACTTGTAAGGCCATATAATTCCCTGGACAGATGTTCGTGCGCACGAGCCCTTGCGATCCAAATTCCAAAATATTGATGGAAAGAGCAGAACAGAAGGAGGCCATTAAAGTCACTCACGAGAAGACACCTCACTATGAGGCTACGGCACAATGCAGTGACTGTTCCTTGGCAATGGCAACACCAAACAACAACGCCAGTACAGAGAGACAAGTTGCTTCTACTCGCACGCATGTTGCATCCGATCTTTGTCCATGCACTGTAGGAAATGCATACGGTTTACTGCCTAAGACTTCCCTCGCTCTCGTTGCCTGCGTTTGTGCCGTGCGTTAGTTACTTGACAGCCACTCGTCGATCTCACGAGTCACGATAACGTTCGTTTGAGTTGAAGAAAAAAATAGCTCAAGAGAGGCAACTTTTTCGTTGCAGAGAGATGACCGCTACTAGCTCATGGTGACATTATAGTTGGGGCTTTGCTTGACGTGGATGTTAAGTACGAAGATTCCTCCGGCCAAGAGGTCGGTAAGATGAGCAAGGGAGGAAACGTATCATCTGTCATTGACATTCTGTAGCAATACTATGGGTGAACAGTAACGTGACATTACGTACGAGCCGTCGGATCGGAAATGAGAGGCCGAGATAACGGTTAATCTATGTCATTCTTTCCGGATCCGATGGCTAGATCTACGAAATATCATTGTGCTATTCACCCGTGATGTCACGGGATGCCAATCCAGAGTTATCCAACTCACCACGAACTAGCATTAACGGGCGGCGCCTCAGGACGGAGGAAATCATGAGATAGTGGTGAGTGATTCATGTACTGTGCAAGTTTTGGACAACCACACCCACTTCAACTGCTAGATAGCGATAACCACCTCTCTTATATCCAACACGAAACAGCGCAATTACTTCCAAGTAAGTTAAAGGCCAGTAGATGCCAACACCAACATATATTCCTGGTCTAGTGTGGTATCAGTTGGCAAGTACCTTTCGCAGAAGGAAACGACAGGCACCATCTGCCGGTTTTTCCATGTCCATGAACATGGTAGTGCGTCTAACTAAGATGGTTGGTTAAATCTCCTTTAGATTAAAAAAAAGGAAATTATCACCGAATTAAGTGGCTTGTGTTTCAAGACCTGTCTTGACCGTAGATTTTTTGTGTATAGAAAATTGCATAAGCACTGTAAAAATCCTACAATATACATGTGGTCCAAACATGACCTCAGCGAGGGATGGCCTACACTACGTGTGTATAGAATCACAAGTAGACTTATTCAAATACCGGGTCAGGCTTCGGGCTAGGCCTGAAAAGGACAGTCTTGAATAGGCAGGCTCGGATCAGCCCAAAAAAATATTTTCGCAGTAAAAAACATTATTTTAATTCTTTTTTGGAATAAAACGAAACATTTAATTCATTTAGAGAACAAAAAATAGTTTTCATTATTTTTGTTGCATTCAGCGAGCTTTTTCGTGCTTTCGGGGCAGAAATCAAGGGGGCTCGGGCCGGGCCAGATCGCCTAAGAACAGGTCTAATCACAAGAGATGTTGCAACTAAGTGGTTGAACCGTTTAGGGCTATGAAAAAAGTTCAAGCTCGACAGGCTACTCAAGCTCGGCTCGCTCTAGACTCGGTTCGAGCCTACGCTCAAGCTCGTGAGCCTACCAAGCTCGAATAGTGTGGTTAAAACTCGATTTACATATTCCCTCACATGTTCCAATGTTAAAGTCTAGTTTTCAAGTTTATTCGAGCTGAGCTCAAGCTTACTCTAGCTTTGGCCAAGCCGAGCTCAAGCCTCAACCTAGTCTCGCTCGAGCTCGGCTCGTTTACAGCCCTAGAACAACGTTCGATCCGAATTTGCCATACAGTCCATCACTCTATCTAGTCGTGTTCTTTTTTCTTAAAAAAAATCTTAGTACTTAATACACATGGCCACACTGATTGTGCTCTGAAAACTGCTACCTGGCTGCCTCTGCCTGGATCCAATCGGAATGATGATTAAAATCAGATCGAAATGAATGCCTTTTCCAGCAAAACACAGTCGTGCAGACAACTCGAACGCACATGTGTACGTAGCTAGCCAAGCTAGCACAACCCAGATGGTGGGTATATCAAAGCCATTTCCTCTGGAAAGATGTTCAGAAAAAGTGAAATGCCATGAACTAGTCCATGATGATCCAGCGGCAGGGAGATCATGGGAATGAGATGGCCTTGTCCGGTTGTCCCCGTAATATGCAGTACTTCCATGAAAGGGGCCAGGCCAGAGGTGGCATTTGTCAAAGAGTGCGTTAAAGCTGGTCGGACGTTTTATTTCGGGTAGAACATAACGTACTGGACCTAAAATAAGCGGCTTGAGGTGTGTACTGAGCAAATGAAAACATATAGCTCCAAGCATGCCAGGAACCATAGTAAAAAAAAAAGAGGTCGGATCGCCGGTTAAACAGGAAAAAACTGGAACCGGTGACCTTGTTGGCTCTGTTCAGCTCAAAGACCGTCCCTGCATTTGGACCAGAAAAAAAACACCCGAACCAGTTGGTTTTTTAGTAAACCGATGAACCGGTGCCGGTTTCACTAAACCGGCCGGTTTTTTGTTTACGACATAAATACCCTCGCTTTTATTATTTTCTTGACGTCAATTCAGGGGTTAGATTGGAAAGATGTGAATATGAGTGCTCCACTGTTGCACGCTAGTTGTTTTATTGAGAATTAAACTACAGTTTCCATCCCGTTGGTCTGAACAAATACTCTGACAGACAATTACAATACAACTATGATGTTGCTATAGCTATAAATGCTTAATTCTAATGATAAATTTCTTGTTCTGAAGATTTATAATCTAAATATACAAATTGACTGCAGTATTTACTAGAAAATCAATATTTTTTATAAAAAAATAATGAATATATATATACACACACACCGGCGGTTGGAGCGGTAAACCGATGAACCGACTGTTTGTCCGGTTCAATTGCCGATCCGACTTTTTGCACTATACCGGGAACACGGCTGAAGTATCAAACCACTTATAGCGGACTGGTCTTCAAATAGCTCTAAATTTTGGCATCAAACCAAACAACCCCTAGAGCTGAACCGGTAAAAAGCTTATCTATCATTCGCAAGTGAATATACACATCTCATGCGACCAATCTAGCTAGATATATATATATTTTTACGTATTGATGATCGAAACTAATAATATTTTTCTAAGACAATCTACGTGTAGTGACTAGTGACAGAGAGCATCCTACAGCTACGTTAAAAAAAAGGCCATAAATAGAGTATGAACGTACGAGATAAACTCCCAACAGAACCATAAACACATAAAAATACAGAAGGTTGCATGCGTGCAAGCATATTTTACTCCTCCATGACTTGACTACTCCACAACATAATACCACTCCTACGAGATCTACACTCTAGAAAGAGCTACTATTAGTACAAGCAAGCTCTACTCACTAATTAGCCTCCTAATTAGAGTTTGTTTGGGAGGTTCATTCCCAACCGAGATCATATGGATGGACCGAGAATTTGAATTAAAATCCTAGTCCATCTTTAGTGTATTGAACCGACGTCGATTCAAAGAGATGTCGCGTAAGCATTCAAGGAACTGAGTTTGTTTTTCTCCAATGTATTGATCCAATTCCTACTAATAATTGGGACCAACGTTATATTAAAAAACTACAAAAAAAAATATTATCCTCTCTCAACCGCACTCTCTCTCTTTCATAAATGGGCTTATATGAATTGTTTAATGCTTTGAATCGACTCCTATGTAGAGTCCGATTTCAGGATTTTTTTTTGTTGGAATCGATCACTCTAATATATTGAATTGATTCAATATCTTCTCTCTCCTTCTTTGAACCGACTAAAACAACACGTTATAAGTCCACCAGGAAATGTGTAAAGCACAACAACAACTGTGGGATTTGCGGATCTAGCACCTTTTCGTGACGACGGCGGATCTCGACCACGAAGTTGTGCGTATTTGCGCATTTAGCACCGTTGGAGCATGGTGGCCGTGCACCGACGCCAGAGTCGATGCCACGTGGCGTTAGCGCACGGCCACCGTCGGCGCTAATGCCGAGCCAGCCACAGGTTCGCTTTCGCCGCCGCCACATCACCACCTCGCCGCTTCCCGCCCGCGTCGGCCATTGGCACACAAGGCATGTACTACTAGCGCCAACAGCCCTCACTCCGCCTCGTGTAGGTGGTTAGTGGTTAGGGTTAGGGTTAGGCTGAAATTTGAAAGAATTTTAAAATAGAGCAAATGAGTCCAGAAAATTATGAATTTTTTTGTGGAGCCTCCCAACACCATGTACTTACTTGTGTAAATTTTTCATAACTTTATTCGTCCAGAATTTTTGTCGCTATTTCGTATAAGTGTCATGTTTGTAATAATCAACAGAAAAATGTGCTATGTGTTCTTTGCCTAAACATCTGAATAAGGCCCTCACTCCATTTGCGGCATTTGCCTTACTTTTCCACTGAAAGCATCAATCACTTGTCATCCTGTCACCTCCTTGTCTCATCCATCAAATCTTTGTCCCCCGAAATGCATGGCTTAATTAGCGCGCGCGGGATAAGGATTCCCTTCGAGCAGCGGCTATAAATTAGAGCGAGCGAGCGTAATTTCATTTCGCGGTCGCTCGCTCGCTCTTCTGCTCATTCATTTCATTTCGCAATCGCTCGCTCTCTTGCTCTATTGATTATATTTTTGGGGATATTTCAGCGTTATTAACCGCCGTCGTTCGCAGGTAGTTTGGTCGTAATTTTTCATTTACAGTGTTTATTAGTTACGAAATAATTAGTAGTAATTAATTAATTAAGTAGTGTACATTAATTTGTAGTGTTAGTTTGGTCGTAAAGCCAAATCAAATAATAAGAAATGCATTCATCGAAGAACAGAGGAGCATAATCTAATTAAGCTAGCTTATCATATAGCTTATCTCCCCAGGGAAACTACTCTACAATTAAAAAGCTAGCATGTTTAATTTACAATCTTTTATGGTCATTAGCCACCTTCTCACTAATATTCCCTCTATTTGATGTGTTGCAAGCCATGTCTCTACCGGCGCTACTGGAACACTTGTACAATGGCGACCACCAGTGCAAGCTGTGGCTCACCGCTGACGCGGATGGCCCTCCGCCTCGCACTTCAAAGTAGGAGGGATCATGGGCGTTGACGATCGACACGCCCCGATCCTCCGTACATGTGCTTGTTGCCACTTGCGAGGATGGTCTCCGTCGGACGCCAGTTCACCCTAGACGCCAACTGTAAGATCGAGGAGGCCAACTAGAAGGGGGGTGAATAGGCGGTCTTAAAATTTTCTTTACTAAGTGCACCAACAATATGACTATTGATAATGATAGCAACCGTACAAGACATGTAAGCAATTTAATTCTAGAAATATAAATTGCAATAGAATAAAGCACAAGAGATCAAACCACAAGGACACAATGATGTTTTACCGTGGTGTTCGGAGACTTGCCGACCTCCCCTAATCCACGTTGAGGTAAGCCTAAACTAATTGGACCGGCTCTACGAATTAAGCCAAACACCTCCGAGATAAGTCTAACCACTTGGACCGACTCCAACACGAGCCAACACCCCGATCCACTCAGGGTTGCTCTTTCTCCACTCCAGATATGGCAAGCACCAAACCACTCATAACCGTCCGGGTCTTCTCACAACCTTCTTTGAGAAGATCACCGGCGCAACTCCTCCAAACCGTCTAGGTGTCGGCAAAAACCAAGAGTAATAAGTCGGAGACGCTCACTTGAACGAATCAAGTGTCTAAGCTCAATGGATACATAATCCACTACCTAATGCAACACATGCACTTAGGGTTTGCTCTCTAAGCTCACTAAGTGCAACACATGCACAAAAGAGAGGAGAGGGTTTGCTCTTTGCTCAAGGAAATGAAATGGGGCATCAGCAACTTCCCACAACTAGCCAAGGTGGCTATTTATAGCTCACACACAAAAACTAGCCGTTGGGAAGAAGTTACAGAAAAACAGGGATAAACCGGTATGACTGCCAACTAATGACCAGTCATACCGTCTAAGCTCCAACGGCTATAAAACTAGCCGTTGGACACACATCCGGTCTGACCGCCAACCAATGGCCGGTCATACCGGACCAATCCGGTCAGACCGCTCCACAAAGGAACAAGCCAAACCAGAAAAACACATTCCTTGGAAAAAGCGAACCGCCAACTAAAGATCGGTATTACCGCCTTGCGATAGTACCGCAAGAGGAATGCAACATATCACTGAAGCGGTGTCTACGACTGTGTCCTACAACCAGTTCACGACAGATCCACGACTGTGTCCTATGACCACCCTCGACTGTGTCCACGATCAAATCTATGACCAGTCCATGACTAGGTCCTACGACAGTGCTACTTAACAACAAGCATTGACTCAACTCACTGCGGTCGATCGCTCAACAACCGCGATCATACCGCCAGAGACTGGAAAACAAGGAATTTGTATTCCGCTTCAACTCAATTTGCAAAACACATTTGTTAATTGATACGCGATACAAACAAGGGATAAAAGCGAGATTCTCAACAAGTTGCAAAATACATTTGCCAATTTTTAGAATCACACCACAAAGGAATAAGGTACATGGACTTAAACCATTTATAAAACACATGCACAAACTAAATTCACATACTACAAGGATTATGCATGAGCCTCAGCTATTTGCAAAATACATTCGCAAATATTGGCAACATGTTAATCACACCATAAGGAATAATGTACATGGACTTAAACTATTTGCAAAACACATTCGCAAACTAAAGTCACATACTACAAGGATTATGCATGAGCCTCAACTATTTGCAAAACACATTCACAAATATTGGCAACATGCTAACGAGAGCTAGAGCAAGCACAACGAGCTATCAACACATGACACTTTCAAGCTACTAGTCAAGACCCCTCTTAATAGTACGACAAATCTATACTAGCAATCCGGTCTTCCAACCAAATACCAAGACCAGTAAAAGACTAGAAACATATCCTTAGCCCTAGCAAGTCATACCTTTGCCTTGCACATCCTCTTGAAGCTTGATGATGCACATCTTCACTTCAAGTCCGGGTTCTTGACTTGAATATCATCAACACATGATGATTTCCTCTTCAAGATCTTGACGTGTATCAACACATGATGCGTCCTCTTATTGAACCTTGGCTTGATAATCATCAACATATGATGACCTTCACTTCGAGATCTTATCTTGAATATCATCAACATATGATGTTTTTCTTCATCCTGAGTCTTGACTTGATGACGATCAACTTATGATGTCATCAAAAGTCTCCATCATCATGGAACATAACATATTCATCTAACTCATGAAAAATGTTAGTTCCACAATATGATTATCATTCATTACCACAACATACCATTAACTCATAATGGTGGGACAAGATACTTCTATCTTTCCCTATTTGGTAATTGATGACAACCATCACAATTGCAAATAATTGAATGTAAGGTCATATGAGTATATACGAACTACACAAGTTTTGTGTACTCATTTGACATGTTTCACAGTATGTGTAGATCAAGAAATATAGATCAATACTAATGAAACCACAAAACACAGAGTGAACTCCTCCTAAAAGTGTGCATACACAAATATGTAATAAAAATATATGCACATATTCAAGTTAGACTTTTAGTGGAGTTCAACCTATATTTTAGATCCGATGAATGCAACAAGATATAAGAATATGATGTCGAATGCACACCTCCATGATTTTCACCTTTTTATCCAAATGAGACTAAACAATATCATACTAAACAAGAGAGTTAGTCTCACAAATAGATTTGTCATTAATCACTAAAATACTCCATTAACTCATAATGGCGGGTCTAGATTCTTCACCAGCCTGCTGTCGGTACTTGTCGACAGGTGGAGGCCCGAGACGCACACCTCCCACTTTCGGTGGGGTGGGATGATGGTCACCTTGTAGGACATCTCATTCTTGACCGGTCTCCCGATCCGAGGTGAGTCGCTTGTTCCGGGCCCTCTGGGTGCGGACTAGAAGGCCAGGCTGGAGCAGCGGTTCGGTCAACCTCTCCTGGAGGGTGCACGTGGCGTCCCCCGGGCTTGGCTGAGGCAGTTCAGCGAATGCCCGCAAGGTGCACCTCACGAGGTCATTAGGACGTACCTCGTTGCTTACCTTCTCCAGCTCTTTGGTTGGGTCCTATTTCCAACCACAAAGGGCGATTTTTGTACCTCACTTCATCCGTCGCCGAAGTCTTTGGTTGACGAGGGTCGGGCCGATGCCTCAAGATACTGGGATCACCGCCCTTGCGCCACATACCGGGGATTGTGTGATGCTACGCTGTGCACTGGCACCGCCTGGTACCAACTCGCCGTCGCTACATGCTCCTGGTTGCCAGGAGTTGGGAGCACTTCCCTGTTGGGCGTCCGACCATCGAGATAGCGGCGCACCCGTACCTCGTTCTGCATGACCAAGTAGACGGGCCCACCATGGCTTACGATGGATTCTTGCCTGTCTGTGCTAGGCCAGCGGAAGACCGACGAGGTGCTACTCGTTGTACCACAATGAGTTAGAGTCGTTACATGAGAGTGACATCATCTGGTGTCCATGGTATCATGATTTCCCGTGCACGGTAGCTCCACAGGTGTCGACGATCAAATCGCCGATCTTATGAAAATAAAAGGAGGAAAATGACGTAGAGTATCCTGGAAGAGAATGGGGCTGCTCTTTATTTATATGAACGGGTTTACAAGACTTGACTAGGGACTATCTCCAATTACATCAATGTATTGAATACTACCGCTTCGCTTCGTGGTTGCCTTCCGTTGTTATTGTTGTGTCTCTCCTTCCTTCGCCTTCGTGCTTCACCATTAAATAACTCCCGGGGACGGCATTACTCCCGGAAAGGCGCCCTTGATGAAGCGTTATAACCGGTCGGAGGTTTAAGGCGCTAACAATGTGCTAATCGCTTGCGGTTAAGTATTTGTGAGACATTTAACCGCAAGGTGGTTTATCGTCGAGTCTTGTATGTCATCGTAAGTTATGGAACGTTTAGCACATGTTCCATTCATCATACGGTTAATGGTACTGCTCATAGCATTTCAGCACCACCGGTGAACCTAGTCCCACCGTGGTACCCATCGTAACCTCCGAATTCTTACGACCAAATGAGGTCGTTAGCCTTAGGGGTTACGACCATGAAGACGATGGTCTTTTTATGTATTTAAATTAATACATAGAGGTTTTAATCCTCGTCAGCTAGCCCCCGAACTTTAAATGAACAGGTCGTGTGAATGCCTTCTCCCGATGAATTCATATCGCGCACTCACCATTTAATGTCGTGACATCCGAGGTGGTTTGTGTTCATTTTAAAGTTGAGAACTTGCCTTGGGAACCGAAGAGTTTCTCTGTCCGTTGGACGAAAAAGAAGCTTTTTGCCGTTCAGACTTTTATGGATGACCTCCGATCGTAATTCGAAAGACCCAAGGCTATAAAATCCCCATTGCTAGACCTTTTGGATTCTTTATGCTTCCAGATCCCCTTTTCTGATCTCTTTTACCCAGACAAAAAATCTCCGTCCTTTCTTTCTTGTTCTTCCGACCACAAAAATCTCCTACGAGTTCTCGCTTCATCCTCAAGGATTTTCATCATGTCGAGCAAATCACAAAGTGGTTGCCGCCGGAGTTGAGAAAGAAAAAGCTTGAAGCTTTGGAGAAGATCGATGCTTCCGGACAAGAATTTGATCGATGGAGATCGGCATTTGGAGAGCATTTCCCAAGTCGCTAAGATGAGGAAATTCTGCTTTCCTCGCCTACATCGAATGTGGGCCGAGATTGCTGTGACACAAATTCTTTCTCCATGTTCTTGAATTCTACGGAGTGGAATTAGTGAATTTGGCCCCGAATTCCATCGCCAACATCAGCATCTTCACATATTTGTGTGAAGCATACCTGGGATTGCCTCCAAGTTTGAGGCTCTTCAGGTATTTTTACCGAATGGTGGTGGGGAGAACCACGGAGACTCCCGGGAAATGTACATTGCGCCTTCACGACGGAAAGGCCGATGAGTACATTCATATGTACTCAAAATCCTCGTGGTCGTCATGGAAGAAGAACTGATTCTATATGACGGTTACGAGGGACGATGGCCTCTATTTCGCCGGGATGAGAGCAACGGAAAATCCCAAATGGAGAAAGACCGTGGAGAAGACAGGAGCGGTCGGGCGATGGGTGGATGCCATCTACGACCTACGAGTCAAGGGCTTGACCTCTTGGCATGTGGTGAGGGATTTCACTAAGCGCCAAATTAGCCCATTAAAGCTTCGGACTCACTCCTCGATCCGTCCATTGGTCGTGATGAAGCTATCTCAGAGGTGGTAAGTCTTGAGATAACTCCGACCAAGATTTTCAGTTGATTAATGTATTACCTTAAAACATGTTCATGTCTTATTTTTCTCTTCTTTCAAGCTCTTTCCTGAAGAAGTTAGAGAAAAGATTAGGCCGATCTGTGCAGGGAGCCTGGAGGAAAATTTGGATTTCGAGATCTTGGCCATAGCCTCTCTCAAGAGAGAACAACAAGGCTTAAGGTAAAAATCTCTTTTATCATGTATACATATATATTCTCCGATCAGTTTTTGATCATGCTCGCTTTTGTAGCCGGTCGGGTTATGAATTACACACACCGGTGAGGCTAAACATCCCACCGTTGTCCCAATCGACTCGTGCCAGATGCACCGGAAGAGGATGAATCTCCCGAGGTAATGTAACATTTCAAAAGAAATATATATATAGTTTAGATAAAGATTTCATCACCTAACCAAATTCATTTGTTGGTTTAGGTGGAGAAGGTCAAGGCCACCAAAGATGCGACTATGGAGGTTACCTAACCCTGCATCGGCCGTTGATTTAACGGACAGCTTGTTGCTTTGGAACAACCGGTATGGAGGTCGATGAAACCTCTCCGTCCGACCGATCATCAAGGACGAACTTTTGACGAAGTGATCGAGAATATCGCATCCGATATTCTCGTTGGATAATGCAATAGATTTGGCTAATCCCGCCGGATCGTAATCGCAAGGCCGTAAGAAAAGAAAAGGAAGGAGACGGCATGATTTTACTCTTCCGCTTTTAAAGTCAAATCCGGAAATTAACTAGGTACGCCAAATGAAAGTGGTCGATAAGCGCATACCTTTAATAACTTCTTGATGATTTGATGCCTCTCCTTTTTAACTTCCCTTATTTGCTTGGCATAGGTCCTCTGGCGTTCGAGTCGTTTTCGACCAGATTCCTTCTAATGACCCAATACCTGAAGAGGTCCATGAGCAGACCACTTCCCAGGATAAAGTTCCTGAGGAAAGAGTGGTCTGAGAAGCCCCGAGCAAAGGCCAAGGCCAACAGCTTGAGTTGGAACCATTGGTGGTTCTAACTCCTTCATGGAGGTAGATGCCCCTAAAGGCCCTCAACAGTTCGATCATTGTTGGCAATTCTCCTCAACCTGACAAGTTCCCTTTTCTCCCCCGATTCATCGAGGATAAGGAGCTTGACGAGGCATGGGGAAAGATATCGGACCATCAAATCAAAATACATCCTGATTCCATTTTTGGAGGATACAATGATTTGGCAATCCGTAAGTATCTACGACAGCTTATAATCTCTTAAAAAGTCTTTTAAAGAGAATTTTAAAGAGAAAATGCTATTTGAACAAAGATATGGTCGAGAACTTTGTCGTGGGTCTGAGGATCGACCAAATAATTAAAGACTTGGAGCAGAAACACTCCGAATTAGAAAGTAAGAACTTTCCCCTTAGCTTTTTCTTTCTTCAATGCTTTGTCCTTTGCAAATTATTCTCCCTTATCGTATTTGATAGATTTGGAAAAAATAAAAGAAGATATCCTGGCTGAGAAAGCCAAGACGGCTCTACTTGAAGAAGAAATCAAAGCTAAGGACCGGTCGATCGCCGAGGCTACGACCAGCAAGGAAGACCTTAACAAGAATATTGAAGGTAAGAGGTCGTAAACTTGACTTATTATTTTCCTCCAATTATTTTCTTGCTTATCACCTGTTTTACTCTTGCAGAGCAAAAACAAGTTTTGGACAGAGTAGAGAAAACTCTGAAATTTGAGCAAGACAAGGAGGTAGCTCTCATTCAAAGTTTAGATGAAAAGACTATATTTTTGAACAAGATGATCTTTGACATGAGATCAGGGTCAAGCCTGTCTACCTTAAGAGATCCAGTAGAGAAAATGAACTATTTTGGTCAACTTCTAGAGGATCTTAACAATCTGCTCAAGACTACTCGGAAGAATTATGCCCAGGCCATGAAAACAGGCGTTGCTAATGGAGTTAGTTTTGCTTTGGCAAAACTGAAAGCTTCCGACCCCTCTATTGATTTCCAAGTTGTTGAAGATGACTTTAACTGCCTACCTGAGGAGGCAACCAAGTTCATGGAAGAACTCAAGCCACTTGGAGACAAAGTAGTAGAGGAAATGGAGGTCGGATCCCCATCAAGCAGTAATTAGTCTGGGTATATTTCTAGAGTAGACTCCTGCAAAAAAGTGTAACAATATTGAATATGTGTAAAACTTACCTTTTATGTCATTTAACAATGCCGTTGTTTTATCCTGTTTGACTATTTTTAAATTCTCACACACCTCCTAGCCCCCGACTGCTTTATAGTAGAAGAACTTTACTATACAAGCAGGTAGCCAAGAAAGAGAATAATAAAAAAAGTCGAAACCATTATTTTGAAGGTATGTGCCGATATGAAGTCAAAACTGATCGTACCAATACTAGGAAATCATTGTGGTCGGAACCAGCTTATGATTTCGCTTAGTTATAGATCCTTGTTTGCCATGATCAAAATACCAATCAAAAAGTTATATATGGTTGGATAAGAGACATTGTTTTGTGACATAAGGAGAAATGCAAAAATGAATGCAACAAATTATATGTGAACTTTGTTTATATCTATTATCCTAAAGTCTGGTCGGAAGGAATGCTTTAGATCTGAATTCACATATGATATTTCGCGAAACGTGTTCAAACTCTCTATCCGACTGGTAGCAAGGATCGTAAGAAAAGAACCGTCGCTAGGAAGCTCCTTCCAGTGGGCAGGACCACGTGCGAAAAAGGAGAGACTTCGACTAGGAGGCTTTCCGTGTCCCGACCAGTAGCCAGATAAGAGCAGAGCAGAATCTTGAAATAATGAAATATAACATTCGTAATCTTAGGCATTTCGTTCAGTATGGGAAGTTATTTGTACGATGCTCTGATTACTCATATATTTCATTAAGAAAAAGAATGTTGTCGCGCGTGGTAAAATGCTCACGACTAGGACAAAAACGGCGTATGACTTAGAAGTCGTTGCCAGAGAGTAATAGAGATCCTTAGAAAGGATATCGGAGAGAAAATTGTCTTCTCCAACCAGTTTAATTTAACAACCATGAACCATCAAATTTATAGGTATATATATATATAAGCAATGTTACTTATTATTATTATTGTTTTTTAGAGCGTAAATGATTTTATTGAAATTGAAAGAAATGAAAGAAAGTAAACAATAATTAAACATAGAACTTACGCAAGTGATCAATGTTCCAAGAATTTGACAAAATTTGCCCATCGACATAGCCAATCGACGAACTCGGGTCTGTAACTTCAATTACGTTGTAAGGACCTTCCCACTTAGGGAAAGTTTATTGCGATTTGCCCGGCTCAATTTTTTCGAGAACCAAATCACCTACAAAGAAGGCTGCGAGGTTGCACCTTACGACTATGGTACCTTCGCATGGCTTATTGGTAGATTGCCGATCGCATAAGGGCTTGGTTTCGTTGTTCTTCAAGGAAATTGACGTCGCCGAAGTCTTCGCTCATTTCGATCGTTTTCGTTAAAGCGATCAATTCGAAAGCAGAGCCAATTTTGAGTTCGGAGGAAGCATAGCTTCAAATTTCCATAAACCAAAAAGAATGGTGTTTCACCGGTCGCACGACCGTCGTGGTTCGAACGCCCATAATACTGACGGAGTTCTTGAACCCAAGCTCTCGACCGCTTGATTAATCGGTCGAATACTTGGCGCTTGATCCTTGCATAATGATACCATTGGCTCGCTCAATCGCTCCGTTGCTCTCGGATGAGCGATGTATAAATGAACTTTACACCAAGTTCATCGCGAATTCTTGAAATTGACCGCTAGTGAATCGGGCGCCATTATCTCGTGATTATACGACTAGGTACACCAAATCGTGTGATCACATTTTCATTAGGAATCTCTTAGCGGCCTCGGTTGTTATTTTAACAACCGCTCGGCCTCGATCCATTTTGTAAACGTGTCAATCATGACGAAAAGGAATTGAAGCCCCGGTGCTCTTGGGAAAGGTCCTGAATGTCCAAATCCCAAAGTTGCAAAAGGCCAAGAAAGAGGAATCGTTTGTAAGGCTTGTGCCTACCGATGTACTTGTTCCGCTATGAAACCGACATTGTACGACCGTCACAAGTTCTTTTGCATCATGAAGGGCGGTTGGTCAAGAGTATCCTTGCCTAAAGGCTTTACCAACCGAGTTCTCAGAGGAATGATGTGCTCCATGCACTCCTTCATGGATTTCGTTAGCAACCTAATGCCATCCGCTTGAGATAGGCATCTCATCAACACTCCATGAGATCCTCGCTTGTACAAGGTACGCTCGATTAGAGTGTATGATTTGGCTTTTCGTATACGATCGCCTCTACATCATCTTCTCGAATTATATCATGTCAAGATAATTGTAGATCGATGTCATCCAATCTCTACCTTGATCGTGACAGCGCCAACCGTCAACGACCTGTGGAGCATCCATGTTCTTTTGATCGGTTTGTTCGACCTGTAAAGAATCATGTATGTTCTCGGAAGGCTCGACTACCGAGGGTGAATCGAGTTGCTCGAGACAAACTCCGGACGGGACGGTTAACCTCGTGGAGGCCATCCGTGCCAACTGGTCTGCCAGAAAGTTTTCCTTTCTAGGAATATGTTGGATCTGAAAACCGAAGAAGTGCTTTTCGAGTTTTCGTACTTCCGCCAGGTAAGATGACATCTTGGTACTTGAGCATTGATACTCTTTCTCTACTTAATTCGCTACCAGTTGAGAATCACCTTTCACTAGTAATCTGCGAATCCCGAGCGAACGAGCTGCTCGAAGTCCTGCCAGTAAACCTTCATATTCTGCCACATTATTTGTGGCAGGAAAATTTAACTGGATGACGTACTTGATGTGTTCGCTAGTAGGGGATATCAGGATCACTCCATCCCCCGACCCTTTTAACATCAAGGAACCGTCAAAGTACATTGTCCACTCCTCGTGGTGTTCGTACTCGGGCCCTTGGGTGGGTTCAGGGTTTGTTCATTCGGCAATGAATTCTGCTACTGCATGGGACTTTATCGCTGTTCGTGAAATGAAATGGAGGTCGAACGCCCCTAGTTCAACTGCCCATTTTGCTATTCGTCCTGATGATTCCTGTTTCAAGGACTTGACCAAGGGATATCCGTCGAGACGACCACTTTGTGGGCTTGAAAGTAATGCCTTAGCTTCCTTGAAGACATAAGGAGACCACAGAGCAACTTTTGTACCGTGGGTATCTTTCCTTTGGTCCATGTAAGACCTCGCTACGTAATAAACCGGTCGTTGGATGTTATCCTTTCACGACCAAGACACCGCCATTGTTTGTGGAGTTGTCGCCACGCATACATTAGCGATGTTTCTCCGATCTCTGAGAGGCTAAAACCGGCACTTGTAAGGTACTTTTAAGTTCTTCAAAGGCATCGTTTGCCTCTTTAGTCCATTCAAAACTCCCATGTTTCCGGAGAAGTTTAAAGAAAGGTAACCCTTTTTCTCCTAACCTTGCTATGAAACGACTTAGCGCTGCCATACAGCCGGTTAGTTTTTGGACTTCCTTCTTCGTGGTCGAGGTTGCATCTGGTCGATGGTTGCTATCTTTACTGGATTCGCTTCGATACCTCTAGCCGAGACTAGAAAACCAAGCAATTTTCCAGCAGAAACTCCGAACACACACTTTTTCGGATTCAACTTGAGGTTATACCTTCTCAGGTTGCTGAAAGTTTCTTGTAAGTCACAGATGTGGTTGCTAGCGTTGGTGGTCTTTACGACCAGATCATCAACGTAAGCTTCTAAATTCCGACCTATTTGCGGGCTAAAGGTTTTTTTGCATCAACCTTTGAAAAGTTGCACCAGCGTTTTTGAGAGCAAATGGCATCTTAACATAACAGTAAGTGCCATATGGAGTGATGAAGGAAGTTTTTCCTCATCCTCTTTACACATACTAATCTGGTGGTACCACGAATACGCATCTAAAAACTTAGTAATTCGCACCTGAGGTAGAATCTACCAGTTGATCAATGCGTGGAAGGGGAAAATCGCCCTTCGGACAAGCTTTATTAAGATCTGTAAAGTCGATACACATTCGCCATTTCCCATTATTCTTCCTAACCATTACAGGGTTAGCGAGCCACTGAGGGTGGTTGACTTCACGAATGAATCCAGCTTTGAGAAGCTTGTCAATCTCTCGACCGATTGCCTCCTTCCGATCAGTGCAAAACGCCGCAGCTTCGCTTGATCGGTTTTTATCGGCCGAGAGCTAGCCTGTGCTCGATCACCTCGGGGACTCCGCATATCGGACGCGCTGCATTTAATACGCCCCGATTTGCTCGGAGGAAGGAGACGAGCGACTCTTCCTATTTAGGATCGAGCCTTGCCTCGACCGTAACCTTGCGAGCAGGTGGGCCAGGATCTTCTAGTCCAGGTAACGACTTGGCGCTGTCCGGAGAAGTGCCTTTGTCGAGGGATACCTCTTTTGTCTGGTCGGAGGGTTTTGGTGTCATCTTCGGTCTTGTGTGCTTGGCCTGCATGGCAGATGAATTAGCCTCTCTGGTCGGGAGTTCATCGACTAGTTCTAAGGATTTTCAATCACATGCATAAACCATTTTACGATCACCCCGAATAGTGATGACTCCTTTCGGCCCTGGCATTTTCAAACTTTGATAACCGTAATGCGTGGCTATCAAGAATTTTGCCAACGCCGGTCGACCAAGAATCCCGTTGTATGCGTATTCAAAGTTCACCACATCAAACGAAATTTTTTCCGTTCGAAAATTATCATGCCTTCCGAACGTAACCGGTAAGGAAACTTGTCCTATCGGTTTAGCGGTGGAGCCAGGAACTATGCCATGAAAAACATATTTCACTGGTTTCACCTTAGACATAGGGACCTGCATTTCTTCTAAAGCTCCCGAAAATAATATATTCAAAGAACTACCTCCATCCACCAAGACTCGATTAACCCTACAATTATTAATGGTTGGTTCGACAACAAGAGGGAACCTACTTGGTCGAGTCGAAGGAATGGGGCAGTCGTCCTTGCTGAAGGAAATTGCAATGTCCGACCACTTCGATTGCTTGATAGTGTACGGAGATTCGACGAGGTTGACCTCCCGCTCCACGGCTTTCAGATGACGTTTGGATTCGTATGAAGAAGATCCTCCAAAAATCATGTTGACTGTATGTTGGGGATCCTGGTACTCCATCTCTTCGTCGCCATCCTTATCCTTTTTGGAGCTCGTTTCTCCGGGTTCTGGTATTGCGGGAAATGGTCATTCACCTGCATAATAATCTTCCAGTTTCTTTTGCCAAACTCGACAAGTGCGTAGATCATGCCCTGCCTGCTGGTGAAGTGGACACCACTTCTTCTTTTTCTGGAATCCTTCGGTCGGAGCTTTTGTCTTGCCACAGCTTGGAGCCCTGCAGAGAAGGCCCGACAACCTGTGATTGATTCATGACGCCTTCTCTGGGAAGGTGACGGATTGTAATCGGTCGGAGACCGGTTCCTAAGATTGGAATGCTGGAACTCCGGTGTGCCGATCCGGTCGTGGACATTGGTATGATGTCTTCGATCGCTTACTTGATTCGAGACGATGTCAAGATCGTCAGTCCAAGCGATGGTTCTTCTCGACGTGATGGGGAGTGGCTTCATGAAATAACCTTCTCCCTCATGACTCCTTGGTCGGAATCGCCGAGGAGGCCTTGGTATCGATCGTTCCCGAGTATGATCATCTTTGTTCCTCGCCGAGGAGGAACGGTGAGATGAAGTCATAGTTTGACTCCTCAAGCCCTTTGTTCCCGATATGCTTCAAAGGCCGCATGGTCTATTGGAGAATTTCGGATACTTGACCTACAAGTCGTACAAAACTCGGAGTTCTCGCCAAAGCGGTCGTAATTATTTAATATATCTTGAACACATCGCAAGTTTTGTACAGTGACCGAAGGTCTCGGGCGGTTCAGACTGGTCGTAGGTGTACGCAGACCTGAACTCTCCCCCGACCCTCGGATTTGATCTGCCCTATCAACTATTCTAGGTGGGGCAAAGCAAAGTAATTAGTTGATGGACGCCGATCGCCCGTGGCCTCCGGAAGTTGGTGCTCGACGGCTCGGATCATCTCTAACAACACGTGATGGCGTGGTAGAGTGTAGGACCATGCAGGCATCTTGATTTTCATCTCCGATCGCGATTGACTTCGTGCCTCCAAAGATCGATCTTCCGATGAGCTTCCATCGTAACTAATGGAGAGCTTATCGATTTCGCCGAAGTTTCCACGACGGAGAGCGGTCGAGATGAGCACCTCTCGAGGTCTCTCACCGATTCGGCGATCGCCGATCGTATGTCGAAGCGTGATTATCCCCACGTGGTCTATGACCAGTGGAGGCTTCATCGACACCGTTACCAGATGTCGTTTGACTGCTGGAATTGCCAGAAGCCGTAGGAGAGTATCTTTCAGCCATGATTTCATCGAGGGTATAGAGATTTTCGAGTGAAGGTGCTGAAATTTCTTCACCTGTTTTGCCGGTCGGAAAGGCCGGGCTTGAAGAGATCCCCTGACATTCCGAACTGATCGGAATGGCTAGTTCCTCTGATTGCGCCACCGTGCGGTGGCGCATCTCGCCCATCCGGCCGATCTCGCTATCGTCGGCGACGGCGAGCCACGGAGGAGGAAGATGAGGATGATCGCCATTTTCCTCCATGGCACGAATGCATCCTTCCATGTCGAGGTTGTCATAGTCCGCCAAGTCGAACCAATTCTCCTCATCCTGCACTCGGGCATATTCAATTAACGATTGCCGGAACTTGGGTGAGAATTTGTGTGAGCGAAAAGTTTCTTCAAGAAACTTACGTCTTCTTCCCCACGGACGGCGCCAGCTGTCGACGATCGAATCGCCGATCTTATGAAAATAAAAGGAGGAAAATGACGTAGAGTATCCTGGAAGAGAATGAAATTGCTCTTTATTTATATGAACTGGGTTTACAAGACTTGACTAGGGACTATCTCCAATTACACTGAATGTATTGAATACTACTGCTTCGGCTTCTGTGTTGTCTTCTGTTGTTCGCTGTTGTGTCTCTCCTTCCTTCGTCTTCTGTGCTTCACCATTAAATAACTCCCGAAGGGACGGCAGTTACTCCTGGGAAAGGCGTCCTTGATGAAGCGTTACAACTAGTCGGAGGTTTAAGGCAGTTAACAATGTGCTAACTGCCTTGCGGTTAAGTATTTGTGAGACATTTAACCGCAAGGTGGTTTATCGTCAGAGTCTTGTATGTCATCGTAAGTTATGGGACGTTTAGCACGTGTTCCATTCATCATACGGTTAATGGTACCTGTTCATAGCATTTCGAACGACCACCGGTCGAACCTAGTCCGACTGTGGTACCCATCGTGTAACCTCTCGAATCCTTACGACCAGTGAGGTCGTTAGCCTTAGGGGTTACGACCATGAAGACGTATGGTCTTTTTATGTATCTAAATTAATACATAGAGGTTTTAATCCTCGCCAACAGGGGCTATCCGTGCAATGCATCTAGGACAGACGACTGTGGTTTGACGACCTGCCACCTAGTGTTCGCACATATGGTGGAGCCTTACGCGCCGTAGCGCGTAATACGACAGTTTGGTCGGTACCAACTCGTGCCCCCCGGACGGCAGGCTCCTGCAGTGAGTCGTACACCTGTGAGTCAAACTTCATCATAGTAATATTTACAGTCCTTATGTCTTCTTTTCTAACATCAATCCTTCCAAAAATGCAAGCAATCGAGGGCGGGTGGGCATACTCAGGACTGGCGCCTGGTCCAGGAGGAGTGGACTACGACATGGACGGACAGGACGTACATAAATGTTTGGAATGAGCCGCGTCCGTACGCCCTTGAGACGTACGGTGCGTACTTGGAGTGGTACGTGTCACGGACACGCACAAGACTCACCGTTCTTCCGCTGGAGCGCCTGGACCGGGTGACATGGTAGATGCACCACGAGAGCCTCTACCGCACGTATGACCATCACAGCGCTTCGCGGCGTGACGACACCGTACGACACTTACAATCTCTGGTCGTTTCATTAACGACATTAGTACTTTTTGTTAATGAACTTGTTACGTATGTCACTATAGTTGGATCGAGCGCAGCGCGTCCAGAGCGCATCGGAGGCCACCCTCCGTAGCCCAGATAGAACCCCGACGGGATATAAAAAAGTTTTGAAGCACATATTGGCGAAGATGAAGATGATAATATAGAACTTGAGCTGCGGTCGTTCGACGGACGACGTCTTGCGCATCGGGCACCAGGGGGCGTGCTCACCCGCTAGGTCACCACGACCTAGCGAGTCTGGTAGGCATCGTAGCGTTTCCCGTCGGTCATCCGCGGGCTAGGTCAGCGTGGAGGTAAGTCGCTATGTACAAATCTACGTTCAGTTTTTTTTTGTTATGCCTTACGTTCCACTAACATCATGTCGTTCTCCCGCCGTAGGTCCGTCGGGATGAATCATTTCTACCATCTGAACCCGGTACACAGACTGGCGCTCCCCCTCAGTCATCTGCATTGCACATCAGGGAGGTACGAGGTTCTCAGTTTACGTCCAGAGTGTTTATTTGTATTAACATCGTTCCGTCTTACAGCCTTCAGTTGGCCGTAGGGGTGACGGTCAGTTCACGTCGACTGATACCAACGATACCGGCCTCCTAGCTCCTGCCAGGGAGCAGTACAGGGCGCCAGAGTACGGACAATGGCAGCTAGGGTTTCTAGCGTACACAGGAAACTTCTCGGGTTATTTGTCCCATCGACGCTCAGGACGAGCTCCTAGGTTTCGCTGCCCCACCGTACGTTTAAGGCCAGAGCTCCTCTGGGTACGCGGGAACCCTGTACATTCAAGGCCAGAGCTTATCCGCACAACCGGAGTTACATGCATCGTACGCTCATAGTGATTTTATAGACTCTGTCGTGGATGAATTCTTCTGAGGTGTCCCCCAGGTCAGTATGGCTCATCATGACGACATGTACGCCTACCAGACTCTGCTCTAGAGTCAGCCTACTGGTCTACCTCCGCCTCAACGGTCTCCGTACCCCCTCTGAACCGACACGCGCTCTCCAGATTGGTGGAAGTATTCCACGGGTCATGCTCGGCGCAAAACAAGGCCGCACACGCGGACGCAGCCGCAGCAGGCAGAGAGTAGTGGCTCAAATGAGTGAGCCATATAGTATCGTGTGTTATGCGATTTTTTTGCTATATTTGTACGCGTATTTTGGTTGTTACGTGTGTACTCCAGCGTCATATTGTATATCGACATCTCCACTTGAGTTGTAATGCAGTTTTTTTTAATACATTCCAAGTCACATGAAATCATGAAACCCTAATTTCGAACCTAAAATCAAAATTTTCGAGACAATACCAGAACACATATAAAATTGCTGAAACATTACACAATCAAGTCCACTGCATGAGGAGCCTTTAAAATAAAATTCATAATTTTTGAAGCTCATTTTCTACATTTACAAATTCGTACAAACATAACACTTATACGAAATAGCGATAAAAATTCTGAACGAATAAAATTATGGCAAATTTACACAAGCAAGTATAGTCGGGAGGTTCCAAAAAAAAATTTCATAATTTTTTGGACTCATTTGCTCTATTTTAAAATTATTCCAATTTTTAGTCTAACCCTAACCCTAACTAACCACTAACCCTAACCACTAACCACCTATACACGTATGAGCGAGGGTCGTTGGCGATGCCCACCGTCATGCCAATGGTCGACGTATGAGGCAGGCGGTGACATGGCGGTGAGTAGGCGGGCTAGCGGGCACGCGACGACGGCTCTGGCGTTGGCTCCAGCATCGGTGTACGGCCACCGTACGTAACTCATAATCAGATCCACAAATACGTCATGAAAAGATACATTAGCCAAAAATTCTGTAACAACCACCTTTACCCATAGAACAAAAAGGAACTAGTTAAAGCATCATCAGAGTCTCCACCCCACTCTCCAGCGGGCCCCCACCTCCAAACCTTCGCAGTTGGCAGGAACCTTCACGGGCTCGCTACCTGCTTACCCGCATCACTAGCCGTCCATCACCCACCCATGACCCAACGGCCTGATCTTTCGCCACGTGGAAAGCCACGCTACAAAGCCCCGCTTACAAGGTGGGACCCACCACCAACCTCTCTCCTTCCCTCCACCAGTGCCCTAAAACCGAGCGAAATTTCCTCCCCACCGCGCACCCACGACGCACATGGCCTGCATTGATGGCGCCACCGCGACACGTTCGCTCACCGACACCACGGCCCCACCATTTCCCGGCCCTACACGTCATACTCTCACTCGCGGGCTTAGTTAAGGCTCCCACACCGTAGCCTTAACTCCAAACCCCGCCGTTGTCTCGTCTAAAAGAGCAGCAGTAGTAGCCTTCCTTGGTCGTCTCCGCCCTTATCGCCGTCGTCGTCGTCGCCATTGCCGAGCAGCAGCCGAGGGGGTCAGGAGGGCGGTGGCCATGGAGGGCGACGAGGCGCTGCGGGGGAAGGAGGCGCTCAGCGGGGGCCACCTCTGCCACGTGTGCGGGTACCAGTACCCCAACGCCAACCCCAGCGCCAAGCTCCGCCGCTCCCACCGCAAGAACTGCCGCAAGGTGCCTGCGGCGGCGAACGAGGGTGGCTCCCTGGGGGTGTACGAGCGGGAGGAGGCCGCCGCGGAGCGCAATGCGGGCGAGGGGATCCTGCTAGGTACGGGTCCGTACGGTGCTTCGCTTGGTTTTGTTTGGGGTTGGTGGTTTTGGGTTCTTGATTTTTTTGATTGGTGTTCCTGCGTGTGCGCTGTAGGTGAGGAAGGAGGAGAGGGGGATGGTGCGAGCGAGGCGAACGGAGGCTCTGCTTTGCGCGGATCTGCGAAAGAAGATGGCGATTTGGTGGAGGACAAGGAGAACGCAGGCATGCTCTCTGATCTTTTCCTGCTTACTTTGCCCACTGCTCTATCTTGTGTTTTTCTTATATTTTTCACGCGGGATTTGCAGTTATTGTGTTGATTTGCTTGCTGCCTTCTGGGCTGTGAGAATTCGATACTATAGATCATGATGATTTCTGTAAACTAAGTTGCAGTTTTGCATAGCTTCCTTCTGTAGTGTGCCATGTTGTGCTTTTTGTTGTTTTGCATTTTTGGCTAGAGATTGAAAATGCAAAAAGTTTGGTTGCCTTTTGCTCAGTCCCCACCTTGGAGAGGAGCACAAAACTCACGTGGCATAGTGAGATGGTACTGTTGTGGGGGCCTGGAATAAAAGTCTGCGTGGTTCTTGGTTAGCATTAAAGCTGAAAGCGTAGGTACTTTCTTGTTTCCCTTGGAGTTAGGGCGATACGTTGTGATAACGATGTACAACAGTTGGAGTGGCTTGCTTTTGTTACTGTAGATCTGAACTTTGCTTAAGTAACTTATGTCAAATGTTGAATAAAGTAGTGAATTCAGGCGCTAGTCGCTGAGATCCATGTACACGATTCCACCGTCGCTTACCTAGATTATCTCTCCGTGTCTTGTGGCAAGTTGGTAGGTTGATGTTGGTAGTCAGCAATGAGAAGGTACATGTCTTTGTGGACATGTACATGTATTGGATTCTTTTTCTAGTCTGGCAGTCAGGCAAGGGTGAACCGATTTTTTGGTTTCTTGGTAATCGGGCTTTCATCAAAATATGACATATCTGTCATTACTCGGATATCTTCTAACCTGTCGTTGTAACATTGGTTTTCTTGGATTAGCTTGCTCGTCGTGGTCTTCCGCCACATGTTGTCTTAGTCACATGTGCGTTCTGTTTGCTGTGCAAAATAGTTGTCTCATTAGGTCCGTGCATGTCTAATGTCTCTCAAAATTTTGGATGTATCCCCTATTTTATATATATTTTCAAGTCATCTACTTGGGCAGATTCCGTAATTCAGGGTGTTGACATAAGTTGCCATAATTTATTACCTAATTGTTGTGACTTGTAGCCATGTTGTCATGTATTATCCGTCAATTCTGAAGTCACTGTGCTGTTAAGTCTTCTAATGATTGTAGTGCTTCAGTGGTGAGCATCGAGCTACTATTTATCTGGCTTTCAGGCTTGCTCGGTGAATTGTTTTTAGAGCCCAGCTTTCAGGTTTAGTCCTATATCATCAATGTTATATATCACTCAAACTATTGGCCGATTCAGACTATTTTATTTAGTAAATCACATGAGATGCACTTGTACTGTAATCTTTGGCAATTTTTATTTTCACTTTTACCAATGATTTCAATGTCTTTTGTCAATCCTGAAACCTTTGTTATTTTACTGATTAATTTTTACTAGCAAATAATAAGGGTCAAAAGAGTGCCTTGCCACTGAAAATGACTAAGAACACTAGGAAGTAGCCTACCCAACAAAAAATTGCTTTATTTGTCATTTTTACACTCTGTTAGATCTTGTTAGCCGGAATTGCTTGAGTTTGCAAACTGCTGTTGTGTGTCGCAGAGACAGGAGATTAATAACACTTTTTTTCAAGAAAATTGGAATTCTAAGAATGGTTTTACAAGAGTATGTCTCACATGATTTGCTCTTGGATGTACATATTTGTTTCTGTTCTCGCCGATGCAAATTTCAATATGGGAAAAAAGACATAAAGATGTTATTCACACATGGAGTGACAAATCCTGAAATCCACATCTTTGCAGTGGCAAATAATTGATTATTCTTTTTTTAATACAAGTTTGTAGGGTATCAGTTCTGTCATTCATTTGTATGATGTGTTGGTGTAGTTTGTTCCTTTGTTTACCATCTGAACCACACAATACTAGTGTCTTTAGTGGTTTCAGTGTTGCTACTTGCTACCTACTCCATAGTTGCACTTATCAGTATGACTTCACTTTTAATAGCCTTTTTTCCCTGTTAACTATAACCTGCTAGCAGATTCATGTTTACCTGATTTTTCTGTTGCTCGAAATCCCTCTAGTCTTTTATACTCATTCCTTGCATTTTTGTTAAAAATGCCTTGATTTTCTTTAGAGAACTTGAATATTTCTTTTGGGAGGGTAAAATGCCTTGAATATTTACTGATGTTTATACTGAAGCTTTGGTAGTAGAAATGTTAGGATGCCTGCTTTTCAGTTCTTTCTGGCTATTCCTATGTATCACTCGTAAATGTTCTTTTCCAGAATATTGAATCATTTTGCTGGTTTATTCAAATTACAGTGAGCATGTGTTGATTTTTGATTTGATGTTTTCATAGAACATGCTTCTCCAAACAGTGCTGGAGTTCAAGTCATCAGCAGTGAATGCGGTGAAACTGGCCTGATTAATTGCACCAATGATTCTTTGGAAATTGCAAATGAAGGCAATGGAACTATTACTAATTTACTACTTGCTTGCACCAATGCAAGTCAAAATAAAGTGGGCAAACATTGCTCTGAAATCGCACCACCCTCAGTTGGGCATCTGGCTGAACAAGAAGATAATTTTGATGAGTACCAGGACGCATCTCCTTTTCTTCATCAATCAGATTCTGAAGATGGTGCAGCAGTAGCACACAACTCAGAGTTTTCTGCAGAAGAAATCAAGAATTTGAATAACGTTTCATTGCCACGAAATGTTGCTGCAAATGAAATTCCTGTGGAAACGAATGTGTTATGCAATGACCATTTTTCAAGAGAACCCAGTCTGACTGATTTATCTGCTGACTCCAAAGTTGGAAAAGAAGTTGAATGTCATTTGGAGAATAGAACTCCTGGATTGGCTAAGCTTGAAGTTAGTCTGAAACTTGAGAGTGCAGATGAATGCTTAGTAAATGTTGAGAGCAATAATACAAATATGGTTGACAGCAAATCTGACAAAACATCCAGCTATTGCGAGTTGATTGGTGAATTGAATGCTTCATCACTTCAGAAATGCTCTCCACTTATTTCAGACCCAGAATCCCAATCTACGTGTTCCAGAAAGGTGGAAGGCTTCATTGAAGATAGTATGGATGTTCTGCATATCATGTCTGAAGTATCACCAAGACCAGAAGTAGTAGGATCAGATAATGTTGAATCTGAAACAGTAACCAATTCTAGCACTAAAATCGTGCCAACTGGAAATGAATCGAAGCCCATTCACACTGAAAATACTACCACAAGGTGCACCTTACAGAACTGGCCTGTTGAAGATACTTCAGATGTTCAGCTGTGTGTTGATAATTCTTGCCAGGGAAATTCAGTGTGTTCTGTAGTTGGTTACCAGAATGATCTTGCTGTTACTAAAGTGGATGGCATGCTCAACTCCATTGCTGAAGACAATTGTAGTGAAGGCATTTCAGTAAAGGGCAGTGAGTTGGATTCCTCGTGTGAGGAGAGGCCACAACCAGATGATGTTGAACAGATTGCTGATATAGTGGAAGAAATTCATTCCATAGAGAAGCCTAATGGATTCTCTAATGAGGAAGTCTGCAACAAAGAGATTAACCCTGAGGTTCCTACAAAAGATCAAGTTTCTACAAGTCAGGAGTATGTCGCTTTACTAATGGATCAAGTGTCTTGTACCAAGAATCCATTCAATCTAGATGATACAAGGAGCGATGACTTATTTGAGCTTGATACTGACAGTTACCATTTGGAGGCATCAAAAGTTGTTGAATCCAAGCAGCATGTTGACTCTAAATCTCCAATGGTGGATCAACTGACAGTATCCAATCAAATTAACATTGCTGAAGGGCAACACTGTCTTATCTCAGGTGAGAATATTCTGAGTTTTTAATCGTGTATTGTCAGTATAAGATAGTGATGATTAATTAAGAACTTCAGTAAAATGCTAAGCTGTGGAGGACTTTATCTAAGCTGTCTAGTTTGGGTTGATTGAAGTATTAGTCATATGGTCTAAGCTGTTTGTACACTTTTTGTTTTACGGAAATGCTGTTTGTACACTAGGCTTTAAATCCTAATCTGGTTCAGTGATATTTTCATCAGGATGACTATTGTACAAATAACTTTTAGCTACAATTTTTTCCCCAACTTTTTTATCCTTCTACATGCCACTTTTCCCCACGTCCCACTTGGTCACTTATAGGATGAATAGTGGACGGTGGTAAGAAGTTATGTGAAGTGCATAAAATTACATGTACAATAATCACTCCTTATTTTCATATGTTGAATTATTCTAGTCTCACTGCCCCAGTGTTACTGTATGATTTTTCCCTATCAGATCTTGCAAGTTTTGGATTACATGGTGTTATGCACTGAACTTTATTGAACATTTCTGGCAGATGATCGCATACTAGCTGTGTCAAGTACTAGTGAAAATAGGCCTGCAGTTGGTGCAGAAGACCTTTTTGTCAGTATCTGTATTGACCTTGCGAAGAAGGTTTCCTTTCCTGATGCCTCAGTGAACAATAGCATGCAGCACGACATAGCACATACAAATGGTATCATATTTGCGCCATCTCAAGTATTTCCAGCGGAGTTTAGCACAATGCCTACTTCTCAGGAGATCAATGCACTCAGCATGGACGTTGAAGAAAAGATGCAGACCGAAGACACTAGTACAAAGGAGATGACTGCAGTACACGTCATAGATAATGTTGAAGAAAAGAAGCAGACAGAATACACTACTGCAAAGGAGATGAATGCAATATCGAACGCAAGTAATGCTGAAGAAGAGAAGCTGACTGAAGACACAAGTGCGGAGATGAATGCTGTACAACACACAGATGGCATCGAAGGAAAGAAGCATGCTGAAGACACTGGTGCAACGGAAGTGAGTGCACTACGAAGTATGGAAAATGTTGAGGAAAAGAATCAGGCTGAAGACACTGGTGCAAACGGAGTGAGTGCAGTACGAAGCATGGAAAGTGTTGATGAAAAGAATGCAATATCGAACGCAAGAAATGCTGAAGAAGGGAAGCTGACTGAAGACACAAGTGCAGAGATGAATGCTGTACAACACACAGATGACATCGAAGGAAAGAAGCATGCTGAAGAAACTGGTGCAACGGAAGTGAGTGCACTACGAAGTATGGAGAATGTTGAGGAAAAGAATCAGGCTGAAGACACTGGTGCAAACGGAGTGAGTGCAGTACGAAGCATGGAAAGTGTTGATGAAAAGAATCGGACTGAAGACACTAGTGCAAAGAAGATGAATGCAGAATTTAATGCAGATGATGTTGAAGACAGGAAGCAGACTGATGACACTAGCGCAGAGGAGATGAATGCAGCACAGCGCACAGATAACGTTGAAGAAAAGAAGCAGGCTCAAGACACTAGCACAAAGGAGACGAATGCTGTACGAAGCACAGATAATGTCGAAGAAAAGAAGCAGACTGAAGACAGAGTTGGTCGGGAGGGAATTAAGCAGAATGAAGAGATTGCTGCCACCGGCGCGAGGTTGAATTCAGGAAGGATTCATGTCCCTTTGAAGGTTCTCCTTGCTGAGGCGAGTGCGGAGACCAAAGAAGAAAAAAACAGTACCAAAGAGCTGGTGCTGTCATTTAGGCGCCGAGTATCAAAGGGCGATGCGTCATCAGTGAAGTCAGGGTCTCCCAAAGCTGGTTCCGGTGACCAGTACTGGGACTCTCCTGCCAGACTGCCTCACAACAACGTTGAGAAGAGATCCAAAGGAAGGAAACGGCCATGGGCTCCGTTCATTTGCTGCCACTCCGTACATTAGGCTGCCTTCTTCAGCTCACGAGCTCCAAGCTTCTATACGCCATGTGCATCTTGTTGTATCCATGGCACTGTTAGTATTTTTGCGAGGAGACTGGCTATGCTTTTGTAGTGTATTGGTCTACATATGCCGCTGTAACTAACGTTGCCCATCGTTGTGTAGATAGTCCATGCAATTAAGCTGGTTTGATATCACCTGATACTGCAGAGCTGCGTTGCTGTTAAGACGTTTTGAATCAGTGTAATTTTGATGTATCACCATGTCACGTACCCGGAAATGGAGGGGTTGAGAGGAGCATCGGAGGTAGAGGAGAAGCAGTGGTCAGGGAAGACAGAACGGAGACGAGGAAGAAGATGGTAGATTGAGAAATGGATTTTAGTCTTTACAAGTCGATGCCTCGGCCGGCACGGAAGCTCCCTATTTAACCACGTTTTTGACAAAGCTGGACGCAGCTATCAGCAGCCCACACGCCCACGAACCCGGGCCGGCCCAAGGATTAGGCCACCCACTCATCCAAAGCGAACCTGGTGCTAGGGTTCCGTTCCCGTGCCCAACCGTCTCTTGACTGCTTCCCTCTCCCGTGCAGTAGCACTAGGAGCCGTAACACACCAGCCGACTTAGGGTATGTTTGGATTGAGACCTGAAGAGAGCAGGCCTGGCTAGGAGTGCTCTGGATGACTGCCTGGGCGTCGTTTGGATGAAGGCCTGGCGACCAGGCGCAGAAATTGAACGCCTGACAGGCAGCTATCTGTTGCTTCTCTTTTTAGTTCTCTCTCTTTTTTATCTTCAGGCATGAATCATTAGTCAAACACTATATCTTCAGGTTTGTCTGATCAGACAAAAATCATCTGTTTCTCAGGCTACTCTCAGGCACCACTTTTTCTCAGGCACGACTCTCAGACCTCGAAACAAACATACCCTTAATATGTCGCTACTCGCTAGCCATTTGCTCATGCACGTCTTTAACCCTGCACGGTGATTGCTGATAAGATTCAGCTAATATTTGTGCTGGTACTCTTCCGTTAGCAAACTAAGCAAAGTGAAGCCAATGAACGATTACTGCATTTTGCAAGCAAAGGACGTGAAGGGTGGATTACGCTGGAAGGGAAGGTTGTTGCTTGTTGAGCACCGTGCCACCGTGGCATGCACGCCGTTGCAAGTTGCAATTAGCAACTGTCATACTTCAGGTTCGTGGTTTGCTAGATCTACATGGGGTGAGAGGAGAGGAGAGGAGAGGGGTCGTGTGGAGCATCGTTGTCGAGCTCGTGGTGTTTCGCGCCGCGCGAAGCACTAAGTCGCGAGGAATAGGATTTCCCTGGGCCATATATATCTGGCCGGACGTTCGCGGGTGTTTCGTTCCTGGGCTGGACTTTTTTTGGACTCGGCATTTGGTGGCACGGGCCGGGGGTTGTTCGCGTCGTGGGCTGGTGCTACTGAAAACGCGGGTTGGAGGGTGTTTTTTTTAGTGGAGCGTGGGTTGGAAGTATGAGCCAGGGCCCAGGGCCGGCGGCTGCGATGCGGAAGGTAGGCCGGCCCGGCGCTAGGCTCGTAGTTGGGAGGCATTTTAGAGGGATAGAGGAGGCCCAGTCCCAAAAAACAGCCCAACACAACACTGCTCCTGCTTCTATATAAATAAACACGCAAGACGCAAGTTCAGCAAAAATCCTCTCTGTTCACGAGTTCCTGAACAAAAATTGCAGCAGCAGCAGCAACCATGGCGAGGCCGCATCTTCTCCTCTGCCTCGTGGTAGCCGCCGCCGCGCTGCTACTCGTCGGTAAGTAGGCCCCTCCAGCCTCGATCTAGGGGGTGCGCCCCACGCGGCGATCTCTGATCCGATCTGACTCCGGTTCTTGCAGCCTCCGCCAAGAAATCCGGCGATGTGACGGAGCTCCAGATCGGCGTTAAGGTACCCGCTCTTGGGCTCTTGGATCTGGTACCAGGAATGAGTTTTTCCTGTGCGCGTTCAAGATTGTATCTTTTCTGCCTGTCTTGTGGGGTGGGATCGGTTCAGCTTGAGTGATGTCAGATTAGGTGGTATACAATTATGGATTTGATGGGATCCGAGGTGTAGTTTACGCGGGTTAGACTAGATCCCTTGGATATCGTTATGGATGGATCAAATTTTGAGAAAACATGTTGTGGTTGGAGTGATGTCCTGAGACATGCCAGTCTGCCTTCTCAATTGGATTCACATTTGAATTTGTATAATTCCTTCACTGGAAAGAAGGAAAAACCGTGCTCAAGAAAGTGGAAAATTGAGGAACTTTCGTGGAATTGATTGGGCAACAATTACCTTGGGTTTTTTGTTATATCAAGGTCTTGACTTCTTGTTGTAGGAAACAGGATTTGGGTCTACCAGAAATTTAGGTTGTGTAATTGTAACGTTGAGTTCATACGACATCGAACTTAGAAGATGCATTTTTTTTGTATCCAGACGCTTAGGAGAAAACAGTAACTATTCATAAAACAAATGGTTACTCCAAAGATATTGGATCTCAAACTGAACTTCCGTGGAGGATAAATAGCATATGCCTCATTTTCAGCTACTAATTTCATCAGATTCTTGTACTGATGTTATGCCTGTTATGCCCTTGTTGCAATTTGCAGCACAAGCCAGAATCCTGCACCATTCAAGCTCACAAAGGTGATAGAGTTAAAGTTCACTACCGTGTAAGTTTGATTTTCTGCGTGAACTGTTTCCCCTTTTATGCAATAGATTGATCAGTTCAACGTGTGACTCTTTTGATGAACTGGAACACCTGTATTTTCCCTTCACTCCATTTCGCACTAACTTGCATGTTTTAAACTTTGTCCTCTACTGCTCCTAAGAATTTTGTCAATTTCAACTATATATGAATTTTCCTTTTCTTTTTAAGTGGAAAAAAGTGATTTTCCCTTATGAGAAAGATACAATAGATTATTTTAATCTACTGCTAAAATGGCATTGCCAGTTTGCCTAGCTATGAAACTTTCACTAGAACTTGTTAATGCAACCTTTGCTTAAAGAAGGTTTGAATAATTAATACTAGACGGCATATGCTACATTCATCACTGACATCAAATTTCTTCTGAATTGTGGTGTTCACTTGTTCTTTTCTGTCTTTTATCTACCAGGAAAACTTACTGATGGAGCAGTTTTTGATTCTAGCTACTGAAAGGGTGACCCAATTGAATTCGAACTTGGCACTGGCCAAGTGATCAAAGGTAATCAAATTGGTAACGAGCCCCATTGGTAACTAGCTACTTCATTTATGGTTTGGTCCTATGTTTGAATTTCTGCACTTGAACCCATAGGATGGGATCAGGGGATTTTGGGCATGTGCGTTGGTGAGAAGCGGAAGCTGAAGATCCCTGCAAAGCTTGGCTATGGGCCTCAGGGATCACCACCTACCATTCCTGGTATGTCATTTTGTGCTCCTTGTCTTTTGAGTTTAGGGTTGCCTTCGAGTATATCACAGTCGTTTCAAGAGAAATTGTGAAATCAAAATAATTATCATGTAATTGTGCATGATGACTGTATCTGCGCGAACTGCTTCAATGCTCTTGTTTTCTAGCCAGGCCGTTTTTACCACAGATTTCTGATCCTGGTTTTTCATCTTTTGGACTGCAGGTGGAGCAACACTCATATTTGATACCGAGCTTGTTGCCGTCAATGGAGAGCCAGCCAGCAAATCAGACGAGGGCGATGCTGGCAATGAGCTTTAGATAGCCAGGACAGTTCGACCATCTTACGGATCAAACAAAGTCTAGTTGTCAAATCAAATAGATGAGTGGATGGAATATTTACTCGAGTAAGGGGAATGCGATGCATTCCAGGGTCCCATAGAGAAATGATCATTCTTGCCCCGTGCCTTTCTGCTATTTTATAACTTCTGGTCATATCTAACTATTGGCCTTTCTGAACAATCCCTTGATCTAGTGATTTGTAATGCATGTTTTATAGCTGCGGTGGATATCGTCCAGCGCTATTGCAGACTTACTAGTATTATGTTTGTTTTTGTTTGGACTTCGGACAATGGTTATGAAATGACTCGTGTAGATTTTGGCTTCCATACTCGATGGAGGTAACAAAAGTTTCTTTCTTTCGTTTTCTTTTTTTGCGAGGGGGGTAACAGTCTAACAGAGGATTTGGACAGTCGGATTCAGTGAAGAATAGCACTCCATCAAGGAGAGCAACATCAACCAGAGTTCAGCTAGCATCGCCTATCATCACAACGTAGCTCTTCAGCACTCGAAAGTTTTGCACACTCAGACGAAATCCCAGACATGTCAACCGAGGAAATAGTCTGGATCGAAGCAGTACTGTCAACATTCATGGGCTACGTTCCTTCTCTTGATTCGTTCACATTTCCAGCCTTTCTTCTGTGAATCAAAAAGGACTAGGAGAACTACAATGCGAAACATCATTATATTATTATTTCCTTACCTTTCGTTCAGACGGCTGCACTTCACTCACCTTGGCGAGCATATTGCTGTAGAATTTTGCATCCTTCTTGTACTTTACATTTTCCTTCAGTGTCTTGTATTGCAGTTTCACATCCCTGAAATTGTGAGCGCAACAATCACGTCAAAATGACGACAGCAGTGTTGGACAAGTATACGAGACCATTCTCAATGGCAGGCATTTGCCCGGGTGTCGGATGTAGCTCCGACAACCGGCGTGTAGCTGTTGGCTTCGTCTCAGTGGCTTTGGCGGCGGCCGCGGACATCCTACTGCGTTTGGCCCGCCGGGCCATTGGTGCGGCCGCTGCGGCTGCCACTCCGGTTGTAGGGGCGTTAGGTGTGCTCTTCTTGTGAGGTGCCATGTTGGTGTGACTCACTTGATGTGACTTGCTTGCCAGTTCTCACGGACAGCGTCAACTGTCGTAACTACAGACTAGACAGTAGAGAAGAGGGTTCCCTACAATGCGAAGGGTTACAACCCCGAATGTCATCGAAAATGGGGAACCAATATTGAATAAAGGGATTATTGATGTTTTGCCATTAAGTTTATGTGTAATTGCCAGAATGCCATCTGATGTCTCAATGACATCTGGGTCCCAGACATTGAGTGTCATTCTGGCAATTGGGCATAAAGTGGTATGGCAAATATGCCAATCCCCCTGGTCCACCACGCGCGGTACTCCTGGTCTACTAGTGGCATTGACTCCCTACGCTTCATGCAAAGCGGACTCGGAGCGAAGGCTCCATGGACCCCTTTCGCTCTGTGCGAGGTGGCCTAGAGCAAGGGCTCCCTAAACCCCTTCGCTCCAAGTTGTGTTATACTCTTCAGTCAAGGCTGCCTTTGGCGACCTTTATGTACCCT
Source organism: Phyllostachys edulis (assembly GCA_036346405.1). Lineage (NCBI taxonomy): Eukaryota > Viridiplantae > Streptophyta > Magnoliopsida > Poales > Poaceae > Phyllostachys > Phyllostachys edulis. The sequence continues at coordinate 52,551,588 of CM070561.1, read as the reverse complement.
TCGTTTTGTACGAAGGGGTACTTGGTACCCTTCGACTGGTTCAAGGGGTACCCATAACGTGGTGTCTTCGTCAGGTCGCTGGGGCCGGTGGGCCACCCCTACGATAGAAACCTCACTATTATCAAAGGTTAAATTGAACAATTGTTCTTCTGCATTCCTCAAGTCAACTCGATCATTTTCATAGCTTTCTCTTGCTTATGGACCAAGTTGAGCCTTTGCACAAAATTGAGTTAGCGTTTTTGAAAACAACCTCAAATTTGCATTTTTGTGTAGAATGCCAATGCGTTCATCAAGAGGAAGATTGTGGAGATCATATGTATATGATCCTAATCGTAGTGTTGAGCAATTGGTATTGGTGTTGAGGTGTTTGGGGATCAAAACCTCGATTTAGCAATTTACTGGTTTTGCTGTCAGGCATTCTACGGTCTGACTGGCCCAGGAGTGGCGGTCAGACCTACCAAAATTGGCGCTTAGACCGGCTAGGGACGAAAATTGGAATTTCGGGGAATGTGTTTAAACACTTATGTGGGAGTGTTAGGATATGTGTTTGCACTAGATTTTATGAAAAATAGAGTTTCAAGGCAAAATTGGATAGAGTTTTTCTGAAATATCCAGAGAGTGTGTTTTCTAGGACTTGGAATTTTTTTTGGGAGTGGTCTGACTGGCCAAAGGTTGGCGTTCAGACCGACCAGGTAGCAGTCAAACTAGCCCTAATGGCTGTCAGACCGGCCAGAGGGAGTTCATGCACCGAGAAGGTGGTGAACTTTGTCATTTTGTCCGAAGTCATGGTATTCTGTGCATAGGTATTTTCATGATGCATATTTTGGCTAATGTGGGTCAAGCTACGAGGAACTTGTGTCCGGAATGGATTTCTTGGTCTATTGTTATGCATGTGGCTTGGAGTCAACTATGGTCAACAACGAGGATGATCGGGACTAGGCTAGGAGAGCCGAGGTCCAGAATGATCAAGGATGCTAGGTGAAGTGGTTGGACTCAAGTATGGCACAAGATGGATAAGAATGATCAAACGAGAACTTCGGTACAACAGGTTGCATCGAGTGGCTTGTGGTCGGTGCAAGTGCTATGGCGGTTTTGGTGGGAGCCGAATAGGAGAGACTTACTGACATGAAGAGAGCCATTGATGAATCTACATATGGCGAAGCATGGGATTGCTTTACGTTGATTGAACTCAGTTTTTGGAGAAGAATCGAGAAATGGTATTTTGATATCTTTACCAAAATAGCGGGTTGGTGACCTTGGAGAAACTGCGACGCGGGACGGCGCAAAGGAGAGGCGGTTTAGGTCAAGAGAAGACAGAGATCATGAAGAGACAGATTCGGGAGACCCGGTTCGTCATCTTCTTTGAGAAGCGTGCGTGAGTGTAGACTTGTTTATATGTGAACTTAACAGGTGCCCGATAGAGTTTTCTCTCTAGACCCAGCATCCACTATAAAAGGGAGGGGTGCATGATTTGCACTCACCAACTCAAGCCTAAGAAACCCTAATTCTTTTGTCCTTTATGATGGGCTGACTGCAAACATACAATCACTCGAATCAATCCAAGCAAGTTTGCCCCAAGACGAGTTCTATCTTGTTCTTGTTATCTCTTTAATGCTTTTGGGATTTTTGTGTTCCAAGGGTTTTGATCGAGTTTTTTTTGTTGTGATCTAGTTTGCTAGGACTTGTGGGATCTGATCCAAGGTCATCTTGACCATCTTCTACCCATAAGCAAGCTTTTGGATCAAATTTTGGTTTCCCCTGGATTTTGTGCCTTTTTGACCCCATTCAAGAAATTTGTGGAGCCTTGGCTTTGATCATCTCGATCGTTGATTGTAATACGTTTCTGACTTTTGTGATGAGTTATGTATGAAATCTCAGGGGATTTAGATATCGGAATCAAAAGTTAGATCGATTTGAGATCTTTTAAGCTCTTTGTTCTGTGGCGTGGTTAGACCGCCTCCTCGTGATCGACCGACCAAAGGGTTTTTCTTTAGGGGTTTTTTTGGGTATGACACAAGACTTCCGTTGTGTTCTTTGTTCTTTTGATCTTCATAACTTTTGTAGCTATTGGAGTGAAAAGAAGTTGAATACCGTGGTGGCGAAAAACATAAGTGCTCCTATTCACCTCCCTCTAGTAATTTATTCGATCCAACACTTCTTTATGTCATTGTGGGTGATGTAACAATCGTATAAGTGAATAAAGGTTGCGTTGAGTTAAAAAAAGGAATAAGTCCATTTTACACCCCTGAACTTTGGCGAGAGTTCAAAAAACACCCTGAACTACAAAACCGTTCAGTTTACACCCTCGAACTGCCAATACCAGATCAAGTTACACTCTACGCTGGTTTCATTGGTGGTTTTGGATGACGTGGCAGCCACGTCACTAGTTTTGGATGACGTGGCGTCCACGTGTACTTATTTGGGTGATGTGGCATCCACGTGTCCTCTCTCCACTCCATGGGAGCAGTGGCGCCGCGGGGCCCACTGGGCAGTGAGAGCAAGGGGAGGATCGGGCAGTTCACTGTGCATAGGGCCCATGGGTTAGTGAGAGCAAAAGGGGGGCGGGGTGATTTGGACATCATTAAGGCTAATGATTCGTTAGGGTTTTAAACTTCGTCATTAATGCCTAATGATGAGGCGCATAGCGGCTTATTTGGCGTCTTGTGCAGTGCGTGTGGCTCGTTAAATCACCGGCGGGCTAGGGCGTGGCGGCGGTGGCTAAGCACGGGAACGAAGAGCTGGCGAGGTGGCGGAGTCGGTGACGGGGTGGCGGCGTCGGGTGGATGGGTATCACCGGCGGCGGGTGGTGTAAAGCGGCGGCGGCGACTCGGTGATGGTGGCGGGGAGGGTCTAGTGGCGGCTTAGGCAAGGAGGTGAGCAGGCGGCTCTCGTCGGCGAGCCATTGGGCTCGGCGGGAGGCCGGAGAGGAACGAGGGCGGCGGATCTTTGAGAATCTGGCGCCGGAGGCGGCGAAGAAGCCCATCTGGCGGGTGTGGCGGCGGATCCTCGAGGAGTTTGAGGAAAGGCTCTCGGTGGCGAGGGCTCACGGTGTGAGGTTGGTGGCGCCAGAGGTGGCCGGAGCAGCAGGCGGCGCGTGGGCGGTTGGGGCTCACGAAGACGTCGAAGCAAAACCGTCGCCGTTTCGTTTCGGCTGCCCTCCGGCGCCACCAACCCCATCACCGTGAGCCTCCGGCCACCAGGAGCCTTTCCCCTCAAATTCCCTTGAGGATCCGCCGCCACAGCCGTCGCATTTGGGCTTCTTCACCGCCTCCGGCCGCCGCCTTCCCTAGCATCCGCCGCCACCTACGTTCCCTCTCCGACCTCCCCGTCGAGCCCAATGGCTCCGCCTCGACGAGAGCCGCCCCGTGCTCACCCTCCCTGGCCCAAGCCGCCACCAGACCCTCCCCGCCACCATCACCAAGCCGCCGCCGCCGCTTTACACCACCCGCCGCCGGCGACACCCATCCACCCGGCGCCGCCACCCCGTCACCAGCTCCGCCACCTCGCCAGCTCCCCGTTCCTGTGCTTAGCCGCCGCCGCCGCGCCCTAGCCCGCCGGCGACGAATCGAGCAAGACGCACCGCCAAAGATCGCTCGTGCGTTGAACCGTGGAGAGAGGACACGTGGACGCCACATCATCCAAATAGGTACACGTGGACGCCACGTCATCCAAAACCAGTGACGTGGCTGCCACGTCATCCAAAACCACCAATGAAACCAGCGTAGGGTGTAACTTGATCTGGTATTAGCAGTTCGAGGGTGTAAACTGAACGGTTTTGTAGTTCATAGTGTTTTTTGGACTCTCGTCAAAATTCAGGGGTGTAAAATGAACTTATTCCTAAAAAAAGATGACATAATACAAATAGAAACTACTAACATGTTTTCTCCGTCCTGAGTTCTCTGCTATAAGATCCTTGTCACATGAGCAACATAAGAAGACTCATTTTTTCCCCACTTGCCATAAGGAGAACATAGGAACCAAGTATCACACAAAAAAAGAAGAAGAGAAGAGCAGAGTTGCTAATGTTTGGAGCCGAAATGTCCAACAAACAGCAAACATTTGAACAAAGTTTTGCTTTTCCACATTAGAGAACAGAAAAAAGAAAAGTGGACCAACCAAAATCAGGAACTTGAACTGACATTCCACTGATTTTTTATCCAATTAGGAGCTCAGCTATTTAAGAATACTTCAGACTGACAATAATATTGTTGACACCAAAATTTGGTCGATTAGAGAAGATGGCTTCCCAGGATGATTCCTCCGTAAAAGGATATGGAAACCGATGATAAGGAAAGACTCAGTTTAAAATTAGCTCCTCGCATGAAAGAATTTGGAAGAAGATGATGATAACGAAGTATTCGGTTCAAATTGATAAAGGAGTGAATATTGATGGAAACCTGGATCGGGCTACGACTACGGATTTGCATGTAGGATAGGATGTGATTCCAAGACTGAGGAACTGAAGAAAGGCTATGGAGAGCTACGATGCAAAATATCAACGAGATTGACAACAAAGGAAGTCTTTGAAGGGATACGAGTAGACTATATTAGCTGGCAATTAAAAAATTCTACTATATAAATCAGAAAGCCATACAAGCAAGAGATCATAGATCGTCACCACTAGACGCGCAGTGCAGCGGAAGAAGAGTTAGAGCAGCCTTATCCAACGTAGAGTGCGTCGATGAAGTGGTCGTAGTCGATCGTCCAACGTCCTCGACGTTGATCGTCTCCTCCAGCAACCAATCGCGTTCCTTGCGAAGTCGTGGTTCGTACTTGAGCGCAACAGCAACCGCATCAGCACCTCTACGGTATCCACACGTCCAGGGATGGAACACTGTACGCTAGTGTACTAGCACCAACTCGCACGGCAGGGCTCTCTCAAAAAGATGGCAGCTAGGGTTTCGGTGGAGCAACTCACGTGGTCTCTTCTCAGGTCCCAACAGTCACATGCATCCCCTTATATGGAGCCTATGACAGATCCTATCCGAACTCGTTTGTTCCAACCCGTTAAGTGTGTGACCATGTAGGTTCATGCGTGATCGGTTGTGACCCGGAAACCCTTTTCCGACCACGAGGCGTTAGCGGTTCCTAGCAGGACATAACAATTCCCGAATACACATAAATTATATCGGATGAACCTTAATGCAATATATATGATCTACGAGTATGTCATTATCACTTACGACTAGCTCGTATCTCTATACAACCAGTTCATATATGGGCATAACCAGTTCGTAACTCTTTACGACTAGTTAGTGATTATGTTCGACCAGTCTGCATCTGGTTGAACCGAACGACCTGCTTGTGTATTCTCTCTTTGCCTCACGATATCTAGTTGAACTCCATGTGAGATATTTTATCATCCATGGATAGTTCAATACTTTATCGATCAAGTGACAGATAACTTTATGTAGTCGACTCTTCGACCACTAGTAGCAAGACCATGCATTTTCTTTATCCGACTACATCGAGGGGCCTAGAGATATCTCTCCTGTTATGTTAAGAGTGATAAATCTCATATCCGACCAGTCATATCCCTCTGCATGTTTCATAGTATACCCGAAAGCTACCTTTATAACCATCCAGTTACGGAGTAGCGTTTGGCAACCTATAAGTGTACTATTACACATGCAGGAAATCATGCTGATCTCAAGTCTAAGGATTATACATCATCATTACTTGAGACCAACCGGTGATACATAAAATCATAACAATCTCAATAGTATCTCAAGGTGATTCAATCCAACACCATGTTTTCTAACATGTGTTCACATTACTGATTCAATATCTTCATATCTATGACCGGTGAAACACGGTCATCAATCAATACATGTGCTGGTCGATAAGTCACTAGTGTTCCGACTAGTGACATTCGACCAGAGATACATTTAGAATGTCATCATATAAGTTAAAGAGCTTTACCAACAAGTCACATACTTATTAATCTTTATAACTAATGATTCATTCAAGGAACATAATAACATTTATTTTATAACTCATAAATATATACGTGATACAATCATCTCTATGATTGTCTCTAGGGCATATCATCAACAGCCTCTTCTTTTAAATTTGGTCATGACACTGGTATTCACTTAAGAAGAGAAGATAGACACCCTACACCCGGGTTCAAGCTCAAGAAGATTCGACAACAGCCTCTGCCAACCGTGCGCTGCACTTCACTCACGTTGGCAAACATATTGCTGCAGAATTTTGCATCCTTCTTCTTGTACACCTTGACCTTTTCTTCAGTGTCTTTATTCCAGTTTCACATCCCTGAAATTGTGTGAATGGAACAATCACGTCAAAATGACGACAGCAGACTTGACGCTTGCCTGTTGTAAGGATCGATCTCAAGCGCCTTATTAAATGTCAATCTCAGACAAACATGAGCCAGCAAGTTGAATGTTTGCCTTCGCCCTCCTATACAGGAACCCTTAACGCTGCTGCTATCTAGCACCAAAACCTGCCAATTAACAAGCAATCATTTTTGTTAGCACCAGTCAGTCAATATTTGATCAGCTGGTAGGTACTAACGGACAAGAAACCCTGCAGTATGTGATGTCTACCCTTTGTGCAAAGATTCTCTCAGTTTGCTTGTAATCTCTTGAGTTTCAGCTCGCAGGCCGCGTTGTTTAGGCTGCATGCAATCTTCAGTTGCCTGAATGAATGAACCGTCATACTCAATGTCTCAATGAACTTTCCAGCCTGAATCTTCTTCTCTTTTCATTGTTCAGGTCTGGGTCTGACGGCTCCTTATCCTGGAAGCGCGCACTGCGATGCACGTCCTCCTACAAGAAGCAACCCCGCGCAGGCCACGCCAATCACGCCCGGGCGGCACGGGCAACGGCGCAAAGCCACACAACCCAGTCTGCCGCGCCGTGCGCGAGCGGAGTTGAGCCGTGCCCCCTACCGACCGACGCCCTGGACGCCCTGGTGAGACGAGAGGAGGTGCCGAGGTGGCCCTGCATGCACGCGCGGCCGAGCTGCGCCTTGCGGCCATGCGGGGCGGGTCCATTCCACTCTCGCTAACGTTTAGCTCGCAGGTGCTGCGTGCCAAGCGACAACGGCCTACGAAGCTTTCTCAGCCCCGACCGATCGGCAGAGCCACAGCCACCAACGCATGCACGGCCCAAGGTGGGGTCTCGGCCCCGTCCATACGTTTGCGCGGCCCGTAATCGTTGCTAAGCGGCAGCGCGCGGAACCCAGAAAAACAGACTAAACTAAAATAACGCTAATTACTTATCAGTAATTAGTAGTAAATTAAAAAAATTTAAGTACAAACAAAGCATAACTTTAGACTAATATTAATGGCATCGCCAAACAATTTCACATAAAAAAATATTATCAATAGATCATCAACAACATTTTACAATATATTTTTTTGCCGTAAGAATAAATCACCAATATAATATCAGAATCATTTGCAAGAATTCATCACAAATAGAAATAAAACATTAGTACAATTCAAAGTCAATTACAAAGAAGGCAGGTAACATTAATTCAATCCCCAAATTAATCGCCATACGAATTCCTTACAAGCAAAAGTAAATTATTACAAACTCCGAATTTATTACAAGAATGATTTACAACAAATCCAAATATAAATTACAACATTTAATTAAAGTACAATATAAATTCTGCATGCATATCGCCGAAGCCCTTCCTTCGCTTCTGTCCATTTATCGCCAGTTCATAGAACCATCCCTCGATCCACATTTTCATCGCTCGTCAAGAAACGCAAAAAACGATTAGCAAGCAAAATTGAGAGCAGCAAATAGAAATTAGAGTATCAAAATATTGCCGTCTGATTTCACAAAGTACAGCCGGATTCCCAAACCAACCTAATTCAGCCGACACCTTGATCAACAAGATACCCATGCTAACCTAGGTCAATCGGCACCGTTCACTTACGTAGGTTTTATCATTCGGCGTTTATTAAAACCCAACACCCATGTTTACGAGTATAATAGCCGAAACACCCTTTGAAACAAAAGATCCAATAGCCAAATATCATCATGTGAGGGCACATCTAGATAAGGGCAAGGGCAATTTTGGGCATGCACAGGGCCAAGGAAAGGAGCTAGCCGAAAGCTCCCTTCCTTAAAGCCACACCTCACAATGCCCCTCTCATTTCTCCCCTCATGCTCAAGTTACAACCAAAGAAAAAACCCACTGGCTAAGCACAAGTCTCACCAAGCCAGCAAGCAGAGCCATCACCACCCTCCCACCTTGCCAACAAACAAACAACCCACAGAGAGAACCACAGGAGGAGAAGGGGAGCACAAGGTGAAGGGGAAGACGAAGGAGCAAGGACGACATCGATAACGGCTTCGAACCGTCGACGACCCCTATGCCAAACCAATAAGGAGGAACAAGAGGAGAGCAGCAGCACACTACCCCGAGTTCTTTGGACCAACAACCATCGGATCCTCTTCATTCAAATCTCGCGAGTGAGTCCCACACCCTAAGGATATTCCAAATAGGGGATATATCTTTGATGACGAGTGGCTTCAAAGAGTATGGTGGGACCAAGTCAACGGGCTTTATGAACTACAATATTTCGAGATGGTGTATGCCAAATTTGCTCAGTCAGCCATCAGTGTAAGTACTCGATGCTAAACATTTTCGTATTTGGATCTTTCATTTTTCTTACTGACTTTCTTTGTTCAGAGAGCTCTCGAACAAGTCGCCACCATTGGTGAATACCACAGGCAACTTATATTGCTGAAAAAACAACAGGCTGAACTCTGTGAACTAGCAGTAAGATCATAAGTATTTGTTATGAGAAGTCTTATTTTGTTATGACCATTCATTCAATACGCATGTCTACTTTAACCTTTGGAGGTCTAGAAGTGACGGAAGAACCTTGATTTCTGCACTTGACTATGTAAAAGCCGATGCGCAAAGGTTGAGGGATGAAAAAGAAGACATGTTGACGAACATTCAGGAGGCAAATTCTGCAACCTGTGTGTTGTAAAATGAAATAAACAGTAAGTTTTATACTACAAAACTATTCACTTCAATGACTTTCTTTTCTTTCTCTAACTCTTTTTCTTTGCTTAGAAAAAGAGGTCAATATGAGCAAGCTCAAAACCGAGGTCGATTCAAAGACCCTGGTGATCAACGAGCTCACTCGTATCACCAAACAAAAAGACAAGAGTATAAAGGCATGGGAGGAGCAAATCACAAAGGATGCTGTCTCCCACGATGACGAGATCAAGAAGCTTGATTCTCGTTTAATAGGTAAGTATTCTTTTACCTACTACTAGTTTTATTTACTAGTCTTTAAGAAGTGTTTTTTAATGACTGGTCGTATTCTATTTTTAGAGCAAACAGTCGAAATAAAACAACTTCAGGAAGCTTCAACTCGCAGTCAGAAGAAAATGAAGGCTATAAAGATTAATCTTCAAGATAATATTTCACTCCTTAACAGTGTGCTTGGCGGACTTGGTATTAAGGAGGTCACTCCTCTTGGAGACACTGTGGTCGACCATACGAGCACCATTGGACAGCAAGTCGGAATTCTTCAGGAGTTAATAACAACTCTGAAGACCAAACAAGTCGACTCAATTAGAGAAGCGGTCAAAAGTGTAGTAAGCTATGCCTTGGCAAAACTTAAGGCTCATGACCTTAATCTTAGCCTTCAACCAGTCGAAGCTGGTTTTGACTGCCCTGAAGCAGAGGCAGCACAACTGATTGAAGAAGTGCAGCTGGTCGGCAAGAAGGTCACGGAGGAGATGCAAATTGGATCTCCTTCATCAGAGCCGTTTGTAATAGAGAATGTAATTGTAAAAACGATTTCCTATTTTGAATATAAATCTTTATGTTCCTGCAAATTGTCTCATTAAGTAGTTAGTAACTCATAAGAAAATAAAAAAAAAATATGAGAATTGAACTTTAAGACTAAGAATTGAAGTTATATTTATAACTTTATCCTAGCCCTGACTATTTGCTTAGTTTAATTATATAAACTAAGTAAATAGTGGAAAATGGTTTGCTTAAACAAGTTGTTTGACCTTTATTGTTGATCTAGATTGTCTTATACTGGTAATAAGAGTTAGTAATTGTTCGACGTTAGGAAGTTCCTTCTAGTGGGCATGACCACATGTAGGGAGGAAAGACTTCGACTAGGTGATGTTACTTCCTCTGACCAGGTTAATCAAATCGGGGGTGTCAACATTAGTCGAACAGACTATAAGTGTGCTTAAAACAAAATTCGTTCGATCTTTCTTATTAAACTCGATTGTCATGTACTGGTAGCAAGAGTTAGAAACAGCTCGACGCTAGGAAGTTCCTTCTAGTGGACAAGACCACGTGCAGAGAGGAAAGACTTCGAATAGGTGGTGTTACTTCCTCTGACCAGGTTAATCGAATCGAGCGTATTTAAAGTAGTCGAACAAATAATAAAAGCTCAACTCACTTAGAGAATTCTTCATAAAAATGAAGAAATATAGTAAGTTAATGATTCAAAAAGAGCTTACTGTAAATTATTTTGACCATATTTTGTTGAACCTAGTTTCTTTGTGTTTGTAACAAAAGTTAGGGATAGATCGACGCTAGGAAGTTCCTTCTATTGGGCAGGACCACGTGCAAAAAGGAAATACTTCGACTAGGTGATGTTACCTTCATTCAACCAGTGTAAAGAAAACCAAGTGTTAAAAAGTGATAAAAAAATCATCGAAGCGTTGCTCACTGTAAGACAATAAAGATTGTAGAAAGCATAAACTTTATTGATAATATAAGAGGTTACACATAGAACTTGCATAATTGATCAATATTCCATGAGTTAGAAAGAATCCTACCGTCTCCCATTGCTAGTCGTACCGAACCTAGACGTGTGACTTCGACCACTGTGTAAGGACCTTCCCACTTAGGGAAAAGTTTGTTCCGATTAGACTGGGATTGAATCTTTTTTAATACCAAGTCACCTACAGTAAGCCTGCGATGTTGGACTTTACGCTCGTAGTATTTTGCGTAGGGCTTGTTAGTAGACTGTTGAACGGATTAAGACTTGATCCCTCTTTTCTCCGAGTAGCTTGATTTCATCTTCTCGAAGAGTTTCTTGGCCGGAGTAGTTATAATTTTTGACTCATGTCGACTGAATCTTTTGTTCTGGTGGAAGCATGGCTTCGGCCCCAAAAACTAAGAAAATGGTGTTTCACATGTAGCCCGACTAGCAGTCGTGCGAATAGCCCATAATACTAGGGGTAATTATTTTACCCAAGCCCCCGAGCGCTTTATTAGCTGGTCGAAAACTTGAGTTTTAATTTCCTGCATAATTTGGCCATTTGCCCTTTCAACTGCTCCATTGCTTTGTGGATGGGCAGCAGAGGCATAACATAGTTTGGTACCCAATTCTTCTCAAAATTCCTGGAATTTTGCACTAAAAAATTATATACCATTATCTGTAATTATTCGACTTGGAACGCCAAATCGAGTGATTACATTTTTTATTATGAATTTCTTGGCTGCTTCTATTGTTATCCCTTTTACAGGTTCGGATTCGATTCATTTTGTGAACATGTCAGTTGCCATAAAAAGGAACTCGGTACCTCCTGGTGCTTTTGGGAATGATCCTAGGATATCATGACCCTAGGTTGCAAAAGGCCAAGAAATAGGTATGGTTTGTAATACTTGAGCCGGTTGCTGTATTTGCCTGCTATGAAACTGGCATTGTACACACTTCTTAACAATTTCTTTAGCATCATGGAGGGCTGTTGGTAAGTAGAAGCCTTGTTGAAAGGCTTTTTCGACCAACGTTCTGTAAGAAGCGTGAGTTCCACAGATGCCTCCGTGTATTTCTTCAAAGAGATTTAATCCTGCATTTTGCTATATGCATCGCATGAGAACTCCTTGAGTTCTTCGCTTGTAGAGGACTCCTTCGACCAAAGTATACATTTTGGTCTTACGGGATAAACGATCAGCTTCGAGATCGTCATTGGGTACTATGCCCTTCTAAAGATACTCCTAGATGGGATTCATCCAAATATCTTCGTATTCTAGGCATATTGTCTCATTAGAAGATGTCTCTGGTGTTTCGACCAGGGATAACTTCTAGAGTTGTTCCATGAAGACTCCTTTTGGTTCTTGTGATTGGGAAGAAGTCAGTCGAGCTAACTGGTCAGCGCGGAAATTGTCCTTTCGAGGGATATATTGCAACTCGAAACCCAAAAAAAAAATGCTTTTCAAGCTTCCAGACTTCTGATAAGTACTAAGACATGGTCGTATTGGAGAATTGGTACTCTTTTTCGACCTCATTCACAGCCAGTTGAGTCTCCTCTCACGAGTAGTCGTCGAATACCTAGCGTTTTCGCTGCTCGTATGCCAGCCAACAAACCTTCTTATTCTGCTACATTGTTAGTAGCAGGAAAGTTTAACTGAATAGCATACTTTAAGATTTCTCTTGTAGGAGATTCCAGGATCACCCCAGCCCTTGATCCATTAGAGTAAGTAATCCATCAAAGTACATTGTCCATTGGTCGTGGGATTCGTGTTGGAGATCCTGAACAGGTTTAGGATTTGTCCATTCGGTGAAAAACTCTGCCAAGATCTGGGATTTAATGGCAGTTCGGGACACGAAATGGAGGTCAAACTCCCCAAGTTCAACCGACCATTTTGCCATGCGTCCCGCTGCTTCCCTGTCCTGGAGGACCTCTCATAAGGGAAACTCAGACGACACAATTTATCTTGTGCGCCAGAAAATAGTGCCTCAGTTTCCTCGAAGAAATGAGGAGGGCATATATAAGTTTTTGGATCTGAGGGTATCGCTCCTTAGGCCCATGTGAAAATTTACTAATGTAGTAAATTGGTCATTAGATGTTTTCACGTTCTGCAACCAGTATTGCGCTTACTGCTTGTGGCATAGCAGCTAGATATATGAAGAGTGTCTCTTCTGATTTTGAAAAAACCAGAGTAGGAGCACTCTTAAGATACCTCTTGATATCCGCGAAGGCATTGTTTGCCTCCTTTGACCATTCGAAGCCCTCATGTTTCCTCAGCAGTTTAAAAATGGAAGCCATTTTTCTCCTAATCGTGCGATGAAATGACTTAAAACCGCAATGCATCCTGTGAGTTTCTGGACTTCTTTCTTTGTGGTTAGAGAGCGCATTTGTTCAATGGCTCTTATATTTTCAGGGTTTGTTTTGATTTCTCGTGTAGAGACAAGGAATCCAAGCAACTTTCCCGAAGAGACTCCAAACACACACTTCTCAGGATTGAGTTTCAAATAGCGTGTTCTATGGTTATAGAATATTTCTTGCAAGTCGAAAATATGATTAAGACGTTTGATGCTTTTTATGACTAGATCATCAACATAGACTTCCAAATTTCGGCCTAGTTGAGGAAGAAAAGTTGTTTGCATCAAGCGTTGAAAAGAAGCGCCATCATTTTTTTAGACCAAATGGCATTTTGACATAGCAAAATATTTCAAATAATGTAATAAATGCAGTCTTTTTCTTCATCATCTAGGCACATACTTATCTGATGATAACCAGAATATACATCTAGGAAATTTAATATTTCACAACCAGCAGTAGAATCAACCAATTGATCAATACGAGGAAGAGGAAAATCATCTTTTGGACAAGCTTTATTGAGATCAGTAAAGTTTACACACATACGCCACTTACCATTAGACTTTTTAACCATTAAAGGGTTAGTTAATCACTCTGAGAGGTTGACTTCTCTTATAAAGTCTTCTTTAAGTAACTTGTCCAATTCAGATCTAATAGCATCTCGTCGATCATGTGCGAATCTCTGTAATTTTGGTTTTACAGGATTCTTGTCAGGCCATAGAGTTAGCCTATGCGCGATCACCTCCCTGGGGACTCTAGGCATGTCGGATGCTTGCCACGCTAAGACATCTGTGTTTGCTCGGAGGAATGTGACGAGAGTGTCTTCCTACGCAGGGTCGAAAGTAGGCCCGATATGAACAGTCTTTGAAGGCTCCTCTGGATTTTGTAGAACTTCTTTGACTTGATTGTTCAATTTTGATGCAGCTTTAGGCTTTGACTACTTGGTCAAAGGCTGCCCTCTACTTGCTTCTCGAGTTGGTATTTGGCTAACCATCTCGAGGGATTTGCGGTCGCATGTAAGCGCCATCTTTTTATCACATCGGGCTGTGATTACTCCTTTGGGACCTAGCATCTTAAGACACTGAAAACCATAATGAGCAACCATTTGGAATCGTGCTAGAGTTGGTTGATCGGGTACGGCATTGTATGCCGTGTTGAAATCGATCACATCAAAGGGGATTTTCTCTGTCCTGAAATTGTTTGGAGAACCAAACGTTACAAGAAGATATACTTGACCAATGGGTTTGACCGAAGATCCTGATACGATCCCATGAAATGAGTATCATACCGGTTTGACCTTTGTCCTAGGAACTTGCATTTCTTCTAGGACACTCGTAAAAAGTATGTCCAGCAAACTCTCACCATCAACTAACACACGATTTACTCGATATTTGTTGATGGTGGGCTCAACCACGATCGAAAATTGACCAGGTCGAATAGAAGGGATTAGACAGTCACCTTTCTCAAAAGATATGGTGATTTCCGACCACCTCGATACTTTATTGATAAGAGGAGGGTTGATAGAGTTTACCTCACGTTCGATAGCCTTGAGCTGTCGTTTTGACTCGTATGCCCAAGATCCTCCATAGATGTGATCGATGGTGTGTTCTGCATCCTGAAACGACATATCCTCATCGTCGTCCAACTGCTTTCAACCAATTGTTTGTCCTACCTCTTCGAGTGTAGGGAGTGGTCCTTTGCCGGTGTAGTAATCTTCGAGTTTTCTCTAAAAAAAATTGGCAATTGCGTAGGTCGTGTCATTCCTTTTTGTGGAAAGGACACCACCTAGGCTTGTCATTCTTTCATTTGGGGCGTTTGCCTTTCTCCCAGTCGGAGTATGGTTTGAAGCTTCGAGGCTCCTTGTCGCTTACGGCCAAGACTTCTTTAGAGCTTTTGACTTGAGGCTTTTGGTCTTTAATCTTGTTCTTGGACTTCTTAGCCTTTTTATACTTCTTACTGCTTTTGCCTGGTCCTTGAATGTCCTTATCATCACGGTCGATAGTACGATTCCATTCGACCACTTCTGCAGTAGTTGCATAATGATCGGCCATCTCAATGAGCTCAACGACGGTAGCCGGAGGATTTAAAGTGATATCTTCTGTGATCCTTCTACTGCGAACTCCCTGCTTAAATGCTCTGATGAAAGAAGAGGCAGCAACTTCTGGAATCAAGTTGCGAACCTGACTGAAACACCTGATAAACTGGCGCAAGGTCTCATGAGAATTCTGCCGTATTCTGTGCAGGTCATTCTCCTTTCCAAGACGGTTGTAGGTGCCATGGAAGTTGGCTAGTAGTAGATCGTAGTGGTGCTGCCATGAGTAGATCGACTCTTGTGGCTGATTCAGTAGCCATGATCAAACAGATCCTTCGAGCATAGTGGGAAGGTAGTTAGCCATAACGTGCTCTCCTCCTGCTGCTGCTCGGACAGCGATGGTATAGATTTGAAGAAATTCAATGAGATTTTGTGATCCATCAAACTTCTCCATGTTCACTGGTCGAAAACGAGGCGGCCAACGAACTGCTCGAAGGTCAGGCGAAAAGGCCCAACATCCGGTAATAATATTATGACGCCTTCTTTGTGGGAAAGAAGGGTTGATGTCACCAGACGATCGTACTTGATGATACCCATTGGTATGTGGACCTGACCTATCATAGTTGTGGTTGGGAGGGTCATTTGAACGACTGGCGTTCAACTGAGTTATCTCGGTGCAACTACCAGAATGGTGTTGCCGAGTCCGCTCAAGTTGGACCATCATGTCTCGAAGCTTTCATGCGATCTCTCCAACGAAGAGGTCGTAGCCTGGCGCTTGTCCAAGCTCTTGAGTCGGATTTTCGATCATGTCATTGATCCGTTGAAGTTCTTGAGCTTCCTCTGACCGGTATTGGATGCTCACAGGTAAAGTTCTCTGGTCTGCAATTCTTCTCCTCTGGATGGTCTCAGGATCATCTACATCTAAGTCTACCAAAGCATGCCTCAGTGGAGAGTGATTATTTTTAGGATTTCACCCACGCTCATAAAGGTGGTGATCCTGTTCATCATCGGAGGCATCCTCGCCATCACCACGAGAGCACGAAGTGAGTCTGCGATGGGAAGCATCCTCTGTCCTCCCTCCTGAAGAGAGATTATGATCTGGGGGGAGGACAAAGACCTCCTAGATGCTATTATCTCTACTTTCGCCTGAGCCCTCCTGGCTTGTGGAGTAGTTGAAAGACAATGCCTCACGACTTGTAGCAATCCTTCCAGGAAAGGGAATTCTGGGTTATAACCGTCTCCAACTGAAGGTGAACCCTGCGAGGGTGTGGTGCAGCCCACAAGAGAAGCGGGCTCAACCACGCACCCCGTGGGGGTAACGAGGGGTGACGGTTATCATGTGTTGGTTGAGTCCCGGAATGATGGATTCCAGGACTTGTTATACTAGATCGGAAGGCCTCAGACAGACTTGAATATTTGGAGGAGGAACCCTCGCTGTGTTTTGTACTCGTCTTGGTGCAATCCTGACCCTGGTTAGATGGACCCTTGCCCTTTGAGGAATCTGGCTCCTCAACTGGGCGTAATGTTGTGGGGGAGAAAGATCCATCATCAACCTTGTTTGCAGCATGGTCTCCTGGGTCTGGTGAAAGATCTCTGGAAGCGGCATTGCCATCAGACAAAATGATGCTCTGCTCGTACTCGTAGCAGGCACCCATGTCAAGTTCTGCGTAGTCTGCCAAATCAAACCAGTTCTCCTCATTTCACTCTCCTACCATGAAAGCATCAGAGTTGAAAAAATAAAGAGAATTTGTTGAAAAGGAAAAACTGGAAGATATCCCCATGGTCGGCGCCAACTGTCGATGATCTAGCATCGATCTTACGGATGAATGTTTGGGGTCTTCCTTGAAATAGATCCACACAAAATGAGACATAGGGATTTAGACAGATTCGGGTCTTCTCCTGGGAGAATAACAACCCTACTCATGTATTGCTATTTTGATTATGCTTTTACAATCGGGAAGAAATCACAGGGACTAAGACTTAATGACTTCTGTCTCTTGTCTCCAATTGTCTTCCGGGTTTCTCTGCTTTGATGTCCACTGACTTTAGCCTTTATATAGTGCGTGAAGAGGTGGTAGCTATTCCATTCCAAGGGGCACCTCAACACTTGATGGAATGCGCATGTTGATGGTAGTTATTGTTAGAGAAACTACACCCCACGTTGTCTTGCAGTTATGTCAAGGACAGAGGTGTAATACGTGTAGTTATCCCGGAGAATAACACGGTATATTAACTACTATGTATATCAAACACAACGTATAAGAGTTCCTAGTCGATTGGGCCCACATGTCTGTAGGTTTTATCGGCTATAGGGTGGTCGTAATTGACATGGTCATAGTAAGGCTTATGACCATGAGATAATCGTAGAAAGGCTTACGACCATGAGGTGGTCGTAGAAATTCTTACGACCACTCAGTTAAGATTTTTCCTTATGAATGATAAGGGGTATACTTGCGAGCAATATGAAGGTATTGTTATCTATAATAACAATTACATATAAACAACTTAATTAATTGAGGATTATTAGATCCTCGTCAAGTAGCTAAGTAGGGTAGGTAGAGTTTAATTAAAATAATCTCAACTTAATTTTGGTTTCCATTTGTGCGCGGTAATTATCCTGTTAATACCGAAAATGCTTTTTAAACTGGGAAAACAACATGACACATCTTCAATTATAAAAAAATATAAAGTTTCTACGTAGGTTACATAGAGCTGAATTAAAATATTGTTCTTTATTTTTTTGTTTCCATTTGCACACGGTAAATATTTAAAAAAAATGCTGGAGACACTTTTTAAACAAGAAAAGTGGCAACATACATATTTAAAATCTATAAAAATTGCAGAGTAACTTAGTAGGGTTTGTAGAGCCTAATAGAAATAATCCCAACATAATTTTGATTTCTATTTGTGCACAATAATTATTCTGTTAGTGTCAAAAATACTTTTTAAACTAGGAAAATAGCATGACACATCTTAAAATTGTAAAAAAAAAATCCAGAGTTGCTACATAGGTTACATAGAGCTGAATTAAAATATTTTGAACTTTATTTTTTGTTTTTATTTGCACACGGTAAATATTTAAAAAATGCTGGAGACACTTTTTAAACAAGAAAAGTAGCAAGATATCTATTAAAAAAATTGTAGAGTAGATTAGTAGGGTTTGTAAAGCCTAATCGAAATAAGCACAACATAATTTTGATTGCCGTTTGTGTGCGGTAACTATTATGTTAGTGCCGAAAATACTTTTTAAACTAGGAAAATAGCAACATACCTATAAAATATCTGTAAAAATTGCAGAGTTGATTAGTAGGGTTGTATTGCTTAATCAAAATAATCTCAACATAAATTTTGTTTCCATTTGTGTATGGTAATTATTTTGTTAGTGACGCTTATTATTACTTTCTGTATATGTTTCGTAGTATTTACAATGTATTCACTGAATTTTTAGGTATGACGGACCCTGGACACGCTGCACATTGGTCGTACGAGTTGCTTAACTCAGTCATTGATGTGCATCATCGTAGCCACCTCAGTACCATCCTACCCCAGAAGGGCGAGGTGGCGATTGAGCTTGGCACGTTGCGGCTGCGAACGCCCATGAGGGCATGGAGGGTGGACCCACCTTGGGTTCCGAGGTACATGTAGTTGTGACCTTCGTGTACTCAATTGCAGTATGACTACTATGGGTGGACAACCGTTTCTTCCTAATCCTTTCGATGCAGTTTGCGAGAGGGAGACCTCCTTCCACTAGCGAGGATGGTGGAGGCGACGTGGGAGGACGACCAGGACCCCGCGGGCGGTGGTCATACGTTGAGGCACTTTTCGTACGACCGATGCCTCATGACGACACTAGTTGAACGGTGGAGGCCGGAGACACACACGTTTCACCTCCTGTGCGGGGAGATGGCACCGATGCTTCAGGATGTGTCCTTCCTGACCGAGTTGCCCAATATGGGCTTCCCTTGGAGGCGCACGACATCCCGGCCATGTGGAGCACAGAGTTCCTCGAGAGATTCCAGGGGGTGCTGTCAGCCAACAACGGCTACAGGGAGTTCAACAGCACCCACGGGCTGATGCTAAAGTGGATCTACTAGTTCTACGTAAGTTTTTGTAACTCTTGTCCTTCCGCTTCAATTGCTTTGTGCAACTTACTGATACGTATTTGTCGTCTTGCAGCTGGAGCGTATGCAGAGGACGCATCCGAGCACACAGTGAGGAGGCATTTCAAGGCCTACAACGTCGACAAGAACATGATCTCAGACGACGCCCGGTGGCGAGATGGGCGGTGAGGAGATCGAGCCTACGCACGGGGCCCGACGGTCTTTGTCTTGAAGTACCACACTGCGGCGACGCGTCCCACCGGGTTTGGGATAGCTTCATCCTTGGAGGATGCCTGCTACTCCTTCAACTGTGGTCCTTTGAGCGTTTCTAGATCCGACGACCACAGTTGTACCTGGGAGCGTACATAGTCAACATGTACGCTGAGAACGACGACATGGACTGGTCGACCATGGGTACAGTGTGGTGCTGCCAACGTGTAGGTTTCCTGAACATTTATTATTTTTCGTAATATAATTCAATTTCGTGTGCTAAGTTTATGTTATTATATCCCACAGGTCACCTACACACCGATCATTACTCACGCGTCCTACCTGGATTACGTTGCGATGTTCGATCAACTGATGGATGACCGCATCATCTGGACACCGTACACTCTCAAAAGGGTGTACGCACGTGCGGCCTAAGGCCTGTCGAGCCTATGCACGCGAGACTACTAGTATTGGTACACGCGGAGGTGCTTGGTGCACGACATCTTCATGGAGGAGCACCAGGTGCTACGGGTCATGCGCCAGTTCGGTCTGCTATAGGATGTCCCAGTCCCCTGGGGGGAGCGGGTGGCGCCGAACGTCCATGGGTAAGTTCACGTTTTACTTCTATCGCACCATTTGCCTTACGTACCAACGAAACAATCGTTTTGCCTTCCATAAGTACACTAGGAAGGTAGTACCTGTTATGACTTCCTAGACGGAGAGGATGTTCCCTTGGGTTTAGGGCTGGATCAGCGCCTTTGCTGACGTCGTCTAGGAGGATGCTCCCTACGATCCCGGGGCGTACGCGGAGTGCATCGAGTGGTACTCCAGTCGGACGAGGGTTTATTGTGTCAGGGTCATGGACGACTCACCATGACATGAGGCTGCGATGTTCGACATGTACCCTACCCAGCCAGACTCTGCATTCCATCGTGTGGTACGTATTAAACGGTCCATACTTCTTATTTGCTTTGCAAGATTTCGGTTTCTAACTTGTTAATTATGTCCACAGGTCGATCTGCACCGGGAGGTGCACGAGTTGGCGCCATCGTGCATCGCTTGGACGCCGGGAACACTTCAAAGATGATGGGCATTCGCATCGAGAAGACGAGACGAGGGATTCAGATCGTGTCTTGTCAAACGCCGAGGGACCCAGTGGACCCACCTGTGCGTGGACGAGGGGTGAGCAACGGTGCGTCACGCCACAAGATTCCTCACCCGGACGTGGCGAGTGGGTCCTCGTGGCACCATGCTGGAAGTACCCTAGCACCGTTCGCATGTCAGCATGAAACACTCACGTCCGATTCTCTATTTCAAACTCCACTAGTTACTAACGATAATTTTCCCTGACAGGTCGTGACTTCCACCCGTACACGGGGCAGGTCTATGTGGAGCCATCCTCTAGCTTCATGCGACGAGGTATGACTATCTTGCTTTCATGCATCATACTATTTCATGGTTTTTGCCATGTTTACATGCATAACGTAATGTTTCACATGTCGTACACCGCTTTGGGACGAGCCGGTGGTGTCGCATGAGGAGTCATGCTTCGAGTACTTCGACTTCGACCAGCGCGGCAGCCAGGTCTCCGTGGGCCTTCACAGCTGCATGATGCATCCGAACCGAGCCAATCAACGCAGGACCCCCTCGCGACACCCCATAAGCTACTCATGTTGGTCGGGTACTACGACCGCCTGAGCCTTTGACGTACTCGTACCAACGCCCCCAGCCGCCCCAGACCAGGCTAGGGGCCACACGTGGGGTACGCCCCAAGAGGGTCCGTAAGTAGATATTTATTCTTGTAAATATCAGTCATGCCATGTAAATATTAATTTATGTACAACTTATATTATGCTAGTCTCGTGTTTCGATACTATTTTTTTTTGCGTGCACAGGTAACCATGTGAGGGAGCCAGCATCGCAAAACCCCACACCACCCTGTTTCTAGCCTTTACACCCCACTTTTGCAGAGCGAGACGACCGCATACTACGACGCTACTGTTTCGGACCAAAAAAACCGCACTCTAACACGCCAGCTTTTTAGACCTTAAATACTGCACCCGGTCACACCACACACTACCACTTTTGCAGACCAAGATGACAATACACTGCGATGCTACCTTTTCAGACCGACAAGACCACACTCCGTCATGCCACCTTTTTAGACCGAAAAGACCGCACCCTGTCACACCACACGCTGCCACTTTTGCAGATCAAGATGACAACACACTGTGACGCTACCTTTTCAGACCGACTAGACCACACTCCGCCATACCACCTTTTGAGACCTAAAAGGCCCATTATAAAAAGAGGGAGAAGAGAGCTACAGGAGAATAGAGATCGAGGAGAGAACCATACCACCACACCCAACACTTCACCAAAACTTGGTTCATACAACTGAGAGGAAGGACATGTCGGACTCATCGGCGAACTTCTACGCGAAGATACTGCAGAAGCGCAAGTGGCTTACCGAGAGGGCTAAACCCTACCCGGATAATTCTATGAAGGATGCGCCGATACCACCGGAGTTCCTACACCCACAATGTGTGTGTGAACTACCGGCTAAGATCATCCAGTCCACACACCCGGCGACGGATGCTTGGGCGTACTACACGTGCGGCCACCACCTCGCAAGTGTATCTTGCACACACAAAGATTTTTCACATCTTAAGTTCCATTACACAAATCCCTAACTACACCCGCGCATAATGGCAGCTGGAGATGAGATGTAACTTTTTCCAATAGATCGACGACCCGGACATGTACGATGGGGCGTTCATCCAGCAGAAGTACATGTTGAACTATGTGATGCGAGCCGAGACCTTCAAACACTGGAAACCTTACGTTCCCGACCTTCTGAAAAGGCAATGGAGGAGTCCGAGCACGCGGTAGACAAGGGGAAGGCTCCTGCTAATGAGGTCGGCGACTGTCCTAGCGCTCCCTGTCCCCTGGGTGCAGTCCGGGTCCAAGAGGTAAGTTATGCTCGGTTTGCATCATGATTATTAATTTGGCCCTACGTTGTGCTATACTAACATCATTCAATCGTCCAGCCCGTCTCATAGACCAGAGACAAGGGGAAGGGACTGATGGGCTGCCATGACTGATCGATTTCATTCTAATCGACCTTTTCCGGATTCCAAAAAGGCGCACATATATCGTAGGTGTATTTCGGTTTGTTTATTTGTACATGTTGGCGTTTCTAATGTACGTAATCAAACCTCGCGGCGCCTATGTATTTCATAATTAAATTATGAACTCTTTCAAACTTACATCTCTTTTTTCCAATTATTTCGTCTGTTAAATATTACATAATCTTTTACTGACGAAATCGGTTCCACGAACAATACAATCGGGACAACATCGCGCATGGCAACCCTAAACCCAAATATTTTTTTTTCTATTTTGCTCCGAAGGGGCCTGTTTATGTCATTGCGCCACCGAACTCGTGTTCTAAATTACATCGCCGATCTCGCATTTTCTACTTCATGTTACATTGTCTTCTCCAATTTTGCATTCTGAACTACGCGAACACTTCAAGATATTACCAAATTTAAAAAAAGTAAAATTCTCTAGACATAAATAAAAATAAATAAATATCGATAGACGTCCTGCCGCCTGTTCAATTGGCAACATGACTCCTATAGCCAATTGAAATGGCGACAGGGTTCGGTCGCCAATTGAATTGGCGACGGAAACCTCCCTCACTGTTCTAATTGGCGACAGGGTGCTTATCATTAATTGGAATGATGACATGCACCTACTTTTCAAAAAAAATTCTGACTATTTAATTTTGTAATTATCTTTTAAAATACTATTATTTTTTAATAAAAATCATTGAACTACCACAACTTGGTACCAAAAGAAAATGCATTTGCAATACCCGCAGGAAATGAAAATTACCCATAATTTACCCTTCCCTGCTGGCTGAAATGATTAGAGCTGGCCAAATGGGCGACCCGACATGGGCACGATGTGGCTCGACCCATCTCGACATGACCCATCGCAAGTGTATCTTGCACACACAAAGATTTTTCACATCTTAAGTTCCATTACACAAATCCCTAACTACACCCGCGCATAATGGCAGCTGGAGATGAGATGTAACTTTTTCCAATAGATCGACGACCCGGACATGTACGATAGGGCGTTCATCCAGCAGAAGTACATGTTGAACTATGTGATGCGAGCCGAGACCTTCAAACACTGGAAACCTTACGTTCCCGACCTTCTGAAAAGGCAATGGAGGAGTCCGAGCACGCGGTAGACAAGGGGAAGGCTCCTGCTAATGAGGCCGGCGACTGTCCTAGCGCTCCCTGTCCCCTGGGTGCAGTCCGGGTCCAAGAGGTAAGTTATGCTCGGTTTGCATCATGATTATTAATTTGGCCCTACGTTGTGCTATACTAACATCATTCAATCGTCCAGCCCGTCTCATAGACCAGAGACAAGGGGAAGGGACTGATGGGCTGCCATGACTGATCGATTTCATTCTAATCGACCTTTTCCGGATTCCAAAAAGGCGCACATATATCGTAGGTGTATTTCGGTTTGTTTATTTGTACATGTTGGCGTTTCTAATGTACGTAACCAAACCCTGTGCGCCATGTATTTCATAATTAAATTATGAACTCTTTCAAACTTACATCTCTTTTTTCCAATTATTTCGTCTGTTAAATATTACATAATCTTTTACTGACGAAATCGGTTCCACGAACAATACAATCGGGACAACATCGCGCATGGCAACCCTAAACCCAAATATTTTTTTTTTCTATTTTGCTCCGAAGGGGCCTGTTTATGTCATTGCGCCACCGAACTCGTGTTCTAAATTACATCGCCGATCTCGCATTTTCTACTTCATGTTACATTGTCTTCTCCAATTTTGCATTCTGAACTACGCGAACACTTCAAGATATTACCAAATTTAAAAAAAGTAAAATTCTCTAGACATAAATAAAAATAAATAAATATCGATAGACGCCCCGCCACTTTGCTCAATTGGCAACATGACTCCTATAGCCAATTGAAATGGCGATAGGTTCGCCGCCAATTGAATTGGCGACGAAACCTCCTCATTGTTCTAATTGGCATGTGGTGCTTATCATTAATTGGAATGATGACATGCACCTACTTTTCAAAAAAATTCTGACTATTTAATTTTGTAATTATCTTTTAAAATACTATTATTTTTTAATAAAAATCATTGAACTACCACAACTTGGTACCAAAAGAAAATGCATTTGCAATACCCGCAGGAAATGAAAATTACCCATAATTTACCCTTCCTCGCCGGGTGAAATGATTAGAGTGGCCAAATGGGCTAATTCGACATGGGCACGATGTGGCTCGACCCATCTCGACACGACTCCATCGCAAGTGTATCTTGCACACACAAAGATTTTTCACATCTTAAGTTCCATTACACAAATCCTAACTACACCGCAAGATAATGGCAGCTGGAGATGAGATGTAACTTTTTCCAATAGATCGACGACCCGGACATGTACGATGGGGCGTTCATCCAGCAGAAGTACATGTTGAACTATGTGATGCGAGCCGAGACCTTCAAACACTGGAAACCTTACGTTCCCGACCTTCTGAAAAGGCAATGGAGGAGTCCGAGCACGCGGTAGACAAGGGGAAGGCTCCTGCTAATGAGGCCGGCGACTGTCCTAGCGCTCCCTGTCCCCTGGGTGCAGTCCGGGTCCAAGAGGTAAGTTATGCTCGGTTTGCATCATGATTATTAATTTGGCCCTACGTTGTGCTATACTAACATCATTCAATCGTCCAGCCCGTCTCATAGACCAGAGACAAGGGGAAGGGACTGATGGGCTGCCATGACTGATCGATTTCATTCTAATCGACCTTTTCCGGATTCCAAAAAGGCGCACATATATCGTAGGTGTATTTCGGTTTGTTTATTTGTACATGTTGGCGTTTCTAATGTACGTAACCAAACCTCGTGGCGCTATGTATTTCATAATTAAATTATGAACTCTTTCAAACTTACATCTCTTTTTCCAATTATTTCGTCTGTTAAATATTACATAATCTTTTACTGACGAAATCGGTTCCACGAACAATACAATCGGGACAACATCGCGCATGGCAACCCTAAACCCAAATATTTTTTTTTTCTATTTTGTTCAAGGCCTGTTTATGTCATTGCGCCACCGAACTCGTGTTCTAAATTACATCGCCGATCTCGCATTTTCTACTTCATGTTACATTGTCTTCTCCAATTTTGCATTCTGAACTACGCGAACACTTCAAGATATTACCAAATTTAAAAAAAGTAAAATTCTCTAGACATAAATAAAAATAAATAAATATCGATAGACGTCCTGCCGCCTGTTCAATTGGCAACATGACTCCTATAGCCAATTGAAATGGCGACAGGGTTCGGTCGCCAATTGAATTGGCGATTTAAACCTCCTCTTCGTTCTAATTGGCTGTGGTGCTTATCATTAATTGGAATGATGACATGCACCTACTTTTCAAAAAAAATTCTGACTATTTAATTTTGTAATTATCTTTTAAAATACTATTATTTTTTAATAAAAATCATTGAACTACCACAACTTGGTACCAAAAGAAAATGCATTTGCAATACCCACAGGAAATGAAAATTACCCATAATTTACCCTTCCCTGCTGGCTGAAATGATTAGAGCTGGCCAAATGGGCGACCCGACATGGGCACGATGTGGCTCGACCCATCTTGACACGACCCATCGTGGCCCGGCTAATAGGTGGGTCGTGTCGTGCCGGTCCACGTGCCGGGGAGGTGGCCTAGACATGGCCCGATGGCCTGTTGTGCCATGCCGGCTTGGCCCGAGCCCATTTAGCCAGACAGGTCGTTTCTGCCCACCTAGCCCGTTAGGCCCCCCAAAAATAAAAAATATCGGAATTTTTTTAAAAAATTAGAAAAACATGTAGAATTCAGAAATAGATATGAAAATTGTAAAAAAAGAGTGATAATCTTATTCAAAATGTAATGAAGAGCTTTATTAATGTTCAAATGACTACCTCGTTAAAACCTTTGCTAAGTAAAAAAAACTCAATATGAGAAAACCTTTGCAAAGGAAAAAGTGTACAACCTATAGCTCTACATACATCCTTGTTCTACGTGTCGTTGTCTAGGTACAGATTTTTGAACACCTCTGACAACTCTGGATTTTCCACAGAGTGTTGTGTTCGTGAATCAGCTTGTTCCCAGTCATTCACTGTTAGAAGTATCTCCACCATCTCACTTGTGAGGCTTATTCTTCTCTTCTCCAATATTCTTTTAGAAAGACTGAAAGCGGACTCAGAGAAAACCGTTGAGACAGGAACAGTTAACACATCACGTGCAAGTATGGATAGCACGGGATATGTTAACTTTTGGGCTTGCCACTATTGCAAAATTTCGAAGCCTTTTGAGTTGAAATCCACTGTATCGCTATCCAGATAGATGGATAGTTCCCCACTCCTAGGGGTTTTAGGCTAAGCAGGCGGCGCTATAGAAGAAGACCTGGACCTGGAGGAAGAGCCACCAAAAATCTTGTCCCACATATTTATCTTGCTACTTGAGCTGGGGGCTACTGGAGGTCGTTACGAGCGGACTCCCCAGAACTTATTTTCATACATTTGGTAAACCTCGTGTAACCAAGAACAAACTTCTGCAAAATAGTTAGTATAGTCTAGCCCTGTAGCATCACTAAGAAGATTAAGTACACTACCAAATGCTTCAATTTTAGCTCTAGGATCTAAAACAAATGCAAATGCATATAGGTAAGAGATTTCTCTCCAATATTTAAGGTATTTACTTTTCATAGCAACAATAGCCTCGTGTAAAACTAAGTCATTTTCATACATTTTTAATTGAGTAGCAATCTGTAAAATACTATGCATAATGATAGAAGATATTGGATAGTAGACAACGAACAAAGCAATAGTGGCTTCATTAAAAATACTAAAAACTGTAGTATCTTCTCAGCAATGAACTAATGTTGCTCAGTTAATAGTATACTACCGTTAGTGCTCTGATAGTGCGTTTGAGTAAAAACATAAAAAAGTGCTCTTATATGGTAAAAGACTCTTAAGCATCGGGTAAGTAGAGTTTCATCTCATTGGCATGTCCAAACCAAACTTTCTTGGACGTACACCCATCGCCCTGCAGAAGTTCTTATATGCTGCTATTCTTACGTTAGAATTATTCAAGAAAGAAATCGCATCGCAAAAAGCTTTAATATACAGACTCAACCTCTTCAAACCACATTTGACTATAAGGTTGATAATATGACAAGCGCATCGCTGATGTAGCAAGAAGAAATCAACGTATGTACTCAACACTGGAGTAGGAATATCCATGGCCCTAAAGTTCAAAGCGGCATTGTCTAGAGTAATTGAGAACATTTTGTCTGTAAAACCAAAATCTTCCACGTTAATGATAATACAGTCCGCAATATTCTCACCCATGTGTACTACATCAATTAATTTCAAACCTATAATTTTTTTTCTCCATTACACAATCATCATTAACATAATGGGCAACTACACTAAAATAATCCTCCCTAACCCGACCACTCCATATGTCCGAGGTTAGGGCCATAAAAAATGTGCACGTACTAAATAGTTCCTTTATTTTATTACGACGTTCATTGTAGTATTTTACTAGATCCCAAGTTGTTGTCTGTCTAGAAATGATAGAAAATCTAGGATTGTGCGTAGTCCTAATGTAATTTTGGAAAGCAGTAGACTCCCTAAAGCCTAACGGTAAATCCTCAGAAGCAATTAAACGACAGAGAGATTGACAGGCTACCTCAGGATCATAGTCCCAGCTACGTACCGTACCCTCGGGGTTGTACTGCAGCTGCGTTGCCCTCATCACCAATCCTTGCTTGGCCTTACATCTTGTAGCATGTCTGAGCAAGTGCCCCGTTCCACCTGTATACCTTGCAGATAATTCATTGCGACAAATTTTGTAAATAGCATATGGTACATGATTTCCCTGTGCGTCTTGCTTGGTTGTCCTGTCGAAATTCTCCCACACTCCCGTTGTAGACGACCTCGACTTCTTTGCTCCGGTGGTCGCCGACTTAGATGCTGTCGTGGAGCCTGATGATGGAACTCCGTCTTGCCCTTCTAGTTGGCTTGACGTAGCCGCAACCGTCTCCATGGATGCAACTTCCTCCAGTGAAACTCCGTAATCACCTAGAGCAAAGCTGTCGTAACTGTCCATAACGACAACTGCAAAATCGAAACTAACACTATTATTACTTTCATCTAAGCATAGCAAGTACTAACAATAAAAGTATGCAAAAATAGCATTGTACCTCTTTTGCTAACTTGCTGCCGAAAATTGAATTTTTCGAAATTTAACAAAGTTTTTTTGAATTTTGCCAGATTATCTCACAATGAATTTGAATTTTCACACCAGAATTTGAAAGAGAGATTGAGGAATGGGTGGCTGCTGAATGAGGGGGGGGGTACGGTGGCTAATTATAAAAAAGAGGGGATTTTTTTTGCTATTTTTAAAGAGCCAAACGATCAAAAACGCCAACAGCCGGATTTTAGTTGGGCTGTGCTGTGCCAAACATGGCCCATGAGCCCGCCTGCTTGGTTGCCCGCCCCACCTCCTCTTTTCCCTAGCCCGGTGGCCCACGCACCCACTATCGCACTACGGCATAGCACTGCTACTGCCGAGTGTGGCACGATCGCCTACCTCCATGCTACCACGTCCGCTTACCTCCACACCGGCGCCGCCCTCCTCATCGGCCTTCTCCCTCCACCTCCTCTCCTCCTCCTCCTCCTCTCAGCTCCCTCCCGGCCTTGTCCTCCCTCACTTTGGCCTTGATCCGCCCCGCCCTCCTCCTCTCCCTCTCCCCCTCCTTCCTCCGCACTGACCCTTCTTCCTCCGCGTCGGCGTCGCCCCGTCCTCCTCTCCTACCGACCCAGCTCACCAGCTGCCTCTCTCGGTCGATTGGCCCCTGCGCACGTGGACCGTGCCGGGCTCGTGCCATGGCTGGCACGACCCGACACTATTAAATGCCGTCTTTGGGCAGCCCATCGTCTTGGGGTGGCGGCCAGCGCTGCCAGCTATCGTGTCGTCTTGGGGCCCGCCCGAGGCACGACACTATTGGCTCAACCTGTGCGCGACACGACCCATCTGTTCATGGGTTGGGCCGACACGACACGACAGCTTGGGCCTGGCCAATAGTGTCGTGCCTCAGGCCGGCCCGGCAGGCATGGCCCATCTGGAGAATTTTTGCCACAAATAGCATGTTTGTGAGGCAAAATTATGGAAGTAGCAACCGTCGCGACGAATTTGCAGAATTGACGCCTCGTCCGGCCGATGACGGGTCAGACGCACCTCTCCATCCGACACGTGGCCTCGTCCGGCCGGTGACGGATCGGACGCCTCTGCCAATCTGACACGCGGCCTCATCTAGACGGTGACGGACCGGATGGCTCCAGCATGCCCTCGTCCGGTCGGTCACGGGCCGGACGGTGATTAGTTATTGATTAATTAGTTTATTTAATTGGTAATTAATTAGTTTAATTTTGTGTTGTTTGTAAGAATTTATAAATATAGCACATGAGCTCAAAAAATTATCATTTTTTTGTGGAGGCTCCCAACACAGTGTACTTGCTTGTATAATTTTTTCCATAATTTTATTCGTTCTGAATTTTTCTCAAAAATTCATTTAAATATACTGATTGTAGGAATTTTTAATATAGAAAATGACCTCCAAAAATTATGATTTTTTACGGCTCCTTACATGGTGGAATTGGTTGTGTAATTTTTGCAGAATTTTTTTCTTGCATTTTTACATCGTCTCTCATTCCCTCTCTACCATCTCGAACATGGACAGGAGGAACAAAGTACAAGATGGGGGCGGGATAAACGAAGATTGGTGGGTATTATCACATGTACCCCCTCAAATCCATCACCTCCATCCAGCCTGCACACATATTCCAGATCTTTTGGCTGCCTTGATCCGTCGTTTCCATCCGGATTATAGGGGATGGGGACAAATTCCAGAACTTTTACTTGTATGTATACGAACGTCAACTTTTAGAAATATGTGCGGCTTTGTTTAAATTTTTACCGATGGGTGGAATATTTAAACGTCACTTCTGATTGCAATAGGAGGGGGTATTATCACATGTACCCCCTCAAATAATTCACTTTATTTGCTTCCATCTAAAATAATCCACCGATTTTTAGGGGGTATTATCACATGTGAAATTTCACTTTATTTGTCATTTATTTGCTTCAATCTGTCAAAAATTTCACCCGTCAATATGTGAAATAAAGTTGAAGCAAATAAAGTGAACTATTTCACATGTGATAATACTATTTGACTTTATTTGCCATTTATTTGCTTCAATCTGTCAAACCGCTGCTCTATTTCACATGAGATAGTCCACTTTTCAACACAAGCCCCCATCTTCCCTACTTAAAAACTCCAAGCCACACACTCCACTGCCCCCATGGATCTCCATCCCTGCACGCTCCCAACCAAAAAATAAAAGGAAATGCCTTCAAACTCTTTTTCTGCTCCAGAGCCAACTACTCCCCTTCCACAGATAGTTCTAGCCTATCTCGCCCTGATATACAAGCACCTCTCTGGGCGGGACCTGGGCCAGGCTGCAGACGATGATTATGTCCGTGATCTCCTTCGTGCTCCGCCATCATGTCTACCAGAGAGTGTAGCTGCGATCATCAGCCCGCTGCATCTCCTACTCTGTCGGACCAATGTCATGGTCTCCGATGTTCGACGGGTCAACCTCGTCATTGAGATCGTACTCTCTAACTATGTGGAGCGTGTCAAAGCATCGGTGAGGAGGCTCGATGACTACATCAACAGGCAAAGTGTGAGGGTCGACCTCGCCGAGACCATGAAAGAGGCTAACAACCTCCTCTGGCACCTCCAAGACTTGGGGGGGGGGGGGCACATGCGACAATACTGAAGTGGATCGAATGCCCAAGAGGGGGGGTGAATTGGGAACTATTTTTTTTTGTTTTTGATTAAGAACAATTTAAATAACAGTTCTAACAAAAAACTACGTGACACTAGAATCTAGTGAGGATAAACAACTCCTATGCAATTCTAGAGAAATTTAGATAGAGCAAGAAAGTAAATGCGTAAATGTAAAAGAGACAAGAGACACAACCAATTTTTTACCGAGGTCTCGGAGATTCGGCGATCTCCCCTACTCCTCGTTGGAGCACTCTCGCAAGAGTATTGCTCCGACTTGAAACCTAGCAAGGTATCAAGCCATTCACTTGTGGTAGTCCTTCTCCTCTCCGGATGGGTGGACTCCGAACCTTCACAACCTTCCCGGTGCCTTCCACAAGCTCCTCCTTAGAAGGTCACCGAGAACCACGCCTCCAAGCCGTCTAGGAGACGCCGATCTCCAAAGGTAACAAGCCTAGACCATCACTTGAACTTAGAAAGTTCAAGCAACTAGAGTGATGCACACTAAGCCTATGCTACCTCTCAAAATCTCTCAAGATATGCTCTTAAATGATCTTGGGTGCACTAGATATTCCCTTGGTATTAGATGATACTGTAGAGTGGCCAAGAGAGCTTACAATCACGTCCATGAACAGTATTTATAGCCTCCTTGAAGAAACTAGCCGTTAAAGCTACTATCCTGAAAAATTAGCACATTCCGGATCATCCGGAAGCCTTCCGGATCATCCTGAAGCCCAAAATCCAACGGTCACAAAACTAGCCGTTGAAGGCTTAAAGTATCATCCGAAAGCTTGCGGATCATCCTTACATCCAGATGATCCTTTCCATCCGGATCATTCATAATGTACTCGTGTTTTCAGCCCATCCAAAAATATCTCTCTGGATCAATGATCCGCTTGATAGTCCGATAGCATCCGGATCATCCGGAAGGCATTGTCAAAAACTAATTCGGTACTGGTCCATTGATCCGCTTGATGCTCCCTTAGCTTGCGGATCATCCGGTAGCCATTTGTCCAATTTCAAATCGGTACTGGTCCAATGATCCGCTTGATGCTCCCTTAGCTTGCGGATCATCCGGAAGGCGTTGTCCCAACTCAGAGTGGTACTGATCCAATGATCCGCTTGATGCTCCCTTAGCTAGCGGATCATCCGGAACGTCTTAGTTTTCAGCAAAAACCTACTGGTCCAATGATCCGTTAGCTTCCGAATCATCTGCAAGGTCTTAGTCATTTTTCACCATAGAAAAACAGCCTTCTGTTCCAATGATCCGTTAGCTTCCGAATCATCCTTAATGCCTTCGTTAACTCTTCAACCTTCTCAAATAAAGATCCAAATTGATTTCATTTCAACTCCAACTCTTCCAAGAGCTTCATTTGACTAGAGATGAGCTAAATAAACCTAGTGTGCATCACAACTAGCTACTCAACCAAACCAAACTCAAGCTACTAGCCTAAACCCCCTTTAATAGTACGGCTAAAACAAAAACAAAGGACCTATCACTACGATGATCCATCCTCAACTCCTTGGATCATTTCTAAAGAACAAAGTCCTTAATCTTCAACAATAATTCAAGCTTGCCTTCAATGTCCATTTAGGTTCAACAAGTAGCCCACATAACCAAACCATCATCGCGACCTAACTTGAACTTATGCAACACCAACAAAAAGTTAGTCCCGATGATTTAAATCGTCATTAATCACCAAAACACGAATTAGGGGCCTAGATGCTTACAATCTCCCCCTTTTTGGTGATTGATGACAACCAAACCAACACAAGTGATATAAAGGATTTTGAGTATATGTCATAAGCAAAAAGCAAAGCATATACTTGACAAGAAAAGCACATGAAAGCTTTGATCCAATATATATGGAAATAACAGAACATGATCAAGCAGATATCTCAAGTAAGCATTGGATAAAGCATATATGAGCAGGATACAAGATAAGACAATGTGATTCACATGCTCATAAGATAGCTCCACAAAAATAACAAAGTCTCCCCCTAAGTCTATGCATGATACATGATGATGCAAATAGTACTCATACAAGCATAGACTCAACCAAAAAACACAAGCACCAATCTTACAAGCATAGTCTCAAACAAACAAACACTAGCACCAATCTCTCCCCCTTTGACATCAAGCACACAAAAAGGAAAAAGGGGGTGCCCAAAAGTCAGAAGCCGGCGTCGGACGCGTAGTCGTCATTATGGAGCTGAACAGTCGCAACGGAGTCGCCGGCCTGAGGATCATCGGTGGGAGAGCCCTGAACAACAAGAGTGTGCACTGAGGAAGCAGGAGAAGAGGGAGCTACAGAAGAAAGAAGCAGAGCTGCTGGAGACTGTTGAGCTGCCGGAAGAACATGCAAAGGAACTGGAGTTTCTAGAGCAGCTGACTGGCTGAGATCTTTCTCTTCCTCTTGATCAACAAAATGCTCGGTCTGAGATGAGGAATAGTCAAGAACACGACCAACCAAAGCACTTGTAGAACACAAAGGAGCTGAAGAAACCAGAGTATCAACAGGTCGGTGAAAATCTGCTGGAAGCTGTGCACTAGGAGACTGAGTAACAATAGGACCTGCTGCTGCTGAGACCGGTTGTCACTGAAAAGAAGAGTGCGAATGAGCAAAGCGATCGATTCGGTGCGATGGGATCTCTGTTCTTTGGTGAGACCGAGGCCTGTTGATCTTTGAAAGGAAGAGTGTGTGTGGTGGTGGTCGATTCTCGAGCGGGAGGAGAAACATACGGATAAGGAATGAGCTTTTGGAGATCCTCATCTTTGCCACTAGGGCGACCAAGATTAGTAGCATCCTTGCCCTGTTTCTTAAGAAGCGACCGAACATCCTCCCAACAACAATTTAGTTGATCATTTAGTGTCCAAATAGCTCTAGTCAAGTTTTGTTGCTGAAGACGAATGTCACCACAAAAACTGATAAGAAAATTCCGAAGAGAAACATTTTCTTTGTGTTGCATTTCCAACCTTTTCTCAATGCGATCAAAGCGCTTCGAACCGAACTACTTGCCTCGAGAATTATGAGAGCCGGTTTGAACTTCTTCTCAGAAGGGACTGCTGAAGGTAAATCATCAGCTGGATCAAAACTTGGATCACTGTCACCATCATCATCATCATCCAAATCAACATCTGAAAGTGGATCCCGAAAGTCAAATAATCCATGTGGCTCACGATGGTCAAAAGGTAGAGGATCTTGGTATAAAGCATCATCGGCTTCGGGATCGAGTGGTGGAGGAGCAGCACGCTGTCTAAGGCGTTTATCCTGAGGAGACAACGCTTTGTATGGAGCAAGGAATTTTGGATATCTATCATGAGTTAACTGAGGTATCCAACGGGCATTAAGAAACATCTTGATAATGTATGGAGCAAAAGGAATCATGCGGTTGGTGGTTTTGATAGCATCCTGCATTTCTCCAACCATAAGGTCAATGAAATCTATCTCCATGTCATCCATCAAGTAAAAGAGCAACCAACCCATAAGAGCACTAATTTCCTCTCTAGATCCCTTCCTTGGCAAAATGGTATATCTAGTCACACATAAGGTAACAAAAGCCTCACGAGAAAGCTGTGCTTGAACCTTCCAATTAAAATCTTTTGCATCAGGATCAAGGTACATGTGTTGAATCAGCTCAAGTGAAGGTGGTACACCATCTGCATGACCTCTATGTCCAGAAGGAAAAGCACGATTGTGCAAAGAGTCGCCACCAAGAACAATACCAAGAAGGTCTGACATATCTTTGCGATCAAGCCGGCGGCGCTCACTTCCAAACATGAATGAAATGTACTCTCGATTTTCAGGAATCCATAGAGTGGCATAGAATTGGAAAATAATATTATCCAACCATCTCATTGGTTTAGTCTCAAGAAGTTCTGTGAGACCACGAGTCGCTGCAAAATGAGGACAAATATCTGTGCCATATGCATATTCATTGATAGCTATCCAATCAATCCATTTGTGATTTCGGATTTTGTTATGCTTCTCAAGAATGACAGCAATATCTTTCTGCACAACTGTCCAATATAAATCAGTCCCAACTTCTGTGATCTTGCCTCGCTTTTGAGGGAACCATTTTGATTCTTCAACCTTCCTCACTTTTCTCATCTTGTCACCTTATATCTTTGAGTAATCAATGATAGCAAATCTTGCATTGCGATTTGGCTCAAGTGAAGGTAGAGCCACCCGGTGAGGATCCTCCGGGACCTACTCGGGTCTGAGCGTCTTCGAAGCAGGTGTCGTCTTAAGGTTGAGCGACCACGAGATGAAGGTGTATTTGTCTCCTTGATGTAGTATGGCTCAAGGAGGCGAGTGATGGCTATGCCTCATTGCCGAGGTCTAAGGCTGCTACCGAGGAGGATCTGGACTTGCCTTTCTTTTGCCTTTGCCTTTGTCCTTTTGGTCTTTCATCATGGAACTCATGCACAACAAATCTGTAATGATGAATCTCAATCAAGCAGAAAATAGAGGTGAACCTCGAGAAGTAATCACTTTTCCAGCACAAATTATAGCAGCCTCTGTAGCAACATTCAATCTCAGCACACACTGACTGCCACTGCCCCTGTTAACCACAAACCGATTTGCACTGCCCCTGAGAACCACAACTCGACTGGCACTAATCCCTGCCGAACCACAAACCGAACATCCTCCAATAAGCAACTAGCCAAACAACAAGAACACGCTAAGGCCTCAGCTCAAGAGCATGAAAGAACTTACTCACGGGAGGGAGAAGCGGCAAAACGGCCGGAGCCGAGGAAGACCCCTAGGGCGGCGGTGGAGGTACAAAATGCGGCCGACACCAAGCGTCCCTCGAGGAACCGAGCACACCCAGTTAATCTTGAGGGGAGTCGATTTGGTGGTCGCCATGATCGCGAGGGCCGACGGCGTGGAATGCGGTGGAGGCGGCGGCGCTATCCCATGGCGCTGTTAGCACGGGAGAAATCCAAAGGGGAAAAGAAGATGGACTGAAGACTAGGGATTTTGACCGAGTGGATTGGATAGAGAGGAGATCAAGGGCTAGGATTGAACACAATAGAATCAGCGGCCGGGATGTGAGCAAGGGAAAGGGATGGGAGTAAGTGGCATCCAACGGTTCGGACTGATCAAGAGGGATCTAATGGTTGAGAATCAATCCTTAAAGACGAAGGGGTAAGAGAGCATCTGAACCATCCAAAATGACTTAAGGTGATCCATTGGTTCGGATAGAACTACAAAGGGGTAAGGAGCTAAACATGAAGACCCTATGTAACGGATGATCCGGTAGGAGCAGATTGTTCTCATATCCAGATGATCCGATCCTTCAGGATGATCCGAAACATTTGGGTAAGAAGAGAGGGTATTTTAAGCTGAGAATTTTTGTTCTCCCATGGTCCAAAATTGCAGCAATCAACATAAACACTTGATTGGACATGGTTAAACGATGAATAAGATCTAGAACACCAACTTGAGACATTTTTGAAAAGATATTGCTATATGCATATAGTTTTTCAAAACCCCCCTTTTTAAAAAAAAAAATGTGAACCAAATGAGTTTGGGTTGGCGATCTTTGGAAATGTATGGGCCTAATTTTGCGCCACCATGAACCAAGTGATGGAAACATTCGGCTCAAGTGACTTAGACCCATGTTATGCTAGAAAGCTCACGGTTTAGCACATAATAGAGTTTTGGTAACTTTGTCAAACTTGTTTTTAAGATGTTGGCCAATATAAAGCATTAGAAAAATCACTTGACCAACCTTTTTCGTTTCAAGATATTTTTTTTTAAAATCATAGTTTTGGACATACGTTCTTTTTAAAGCAAATCAATTTTTCTTTTTATGATGAAATTTTTTGAAAAGCAAAACATTTAGAAAGCATTTGATACAATATAGTACATTTGCATGAGAAAAGCATTTTTCAAGATGCATCTAGCAAAGTATTGATTTGTTCACATTTAGGGTTGCAAGAATACATGAGAGGTATAATGCTCCCCCTTAATGTGATAATCCCATTTGAGCTCACAAAAACCGAAGCAACTAAAACACTCAAAACTTCAAACAACTAAACAAGCAAGGCAAATAGAACACACAAGACAATGACAATATATTACATGAGAAGTGAATATGATCATGCAATGTTAGAGGAATCTATGATATTTAACTCACTCCTCAACTTACAAAAGCGGGCCTCATCTAAGGGTTTGGTAAAAATATCTGCAAGTTGATCCTCGGTTCGGACATGGCTTAGCACAATGTCACCTTTTGCAACATGATCCCTAAGGAAATGATGCCGGATATCAATGTGCTTTGTACGCGAGTGTTGAACCGGATTATTTGCTATTTTTACCGCACTCTCATTGTCACACAATAGAGGCACACTTTTGAAGGAGATCCCATAGTCTAGAAGAGTTTGCTTCATGTACAATATTTGTGCACAACAACTACCCGCGGCAATGTACTCCGCTTCGGCGGTTGAAAGTGCAACGGAGTTTTGCTTCTTTGAAGCCCAAGAGACAAGGGATCTACCTAGCATATGACATCCCCCCGAAGTGCTTTTACGGTCAATTTTACACCCAGCATAATCGGAATCCGAATAGCCAAGCAACTCGAATTTTGCACCTTTGGGATACCACAAACCAATGCTAGGGGTGTGTTTTAAATATCTAAGAATTCTCTTAACCGCAACTAGATGCAATTCTTTAGGGGAAGCTTGAAATCTAGCACACATACAAACACTAAACATGATATCGGGCCTAGATGCGGTAAGGTAAAGCAAGCTACCAATCATTGATCTAAATAATTTTTGATCAATCGGGGTACCTCCCACATCTAAGTTAAGATGTGTGTTTGTAGCCATAGGAGTCTTGATGAGCTTTGCATCTTCCATTCTAAAGCGCTTGAGGAGGTCCATAATATACTTTTCTTGAGAGATGAATGTGCCCTCCTTCAATTGCTTGACTTGAAATCCAAGGAAGAAGCTCAACTCTCCTATCATAGACATTTCAAACTCCCTAGACATCAT
Organism: Phyllostachys edulis; assembly: GCA_036346405.1. Taxonomy (NCBI): domain Eukaryota; kingdom Viridiplantae; phylum Streptophyta; class Magnoliopsida; order Poales; family Poaceae; genus Phyllostachys; species Phyllostachys edulis. The sequence continues at coordinate 52,513,205 of CM070561.1, read as the reverse complement.
CTCACCAAATTCCTTGCAAAATTCTTGATTAGTTGATCCAAAAATAATATCATCAACATATACTTGACAAATGAAGAAATGATCATCAAAATGCTTAGTGAACAAGGTAGAATCAATTTTCCCGATTTTGAAGCCCTTGGCAAGTAGAAAGTCTCTAAGACGCTCATACCAAGCTCTTGGCGCTTGCTTAAGCCCATATAGCGCCTTAGATAACTTATAGACAAGGTTTGGGTGTTTAGGGTCTTCAAACCCGGGAGGTTGTTCTACAAAAACTAGTTCTGAAATAACACCATTTAAGAACGCGGATTTAACATCCATTTGATATAGCTTGATATTAAAACATGATGCAAAAGCTAAAAGGATACGAATGGCTTCGAGTCTTGCTACCGTAGCGAAAGTCTCTCCAAAATCAAGTCCTTCAACTTGGGAGAACCCTTGAGCAACTAGTCTTGCTTTGTTGCGGACCACCACTCCATGTTCATCTTGTTTGTTACGGAAAATCCACTTAGTGCCAATGACGCGTTGTGATTATGGGACGCTCCACCAATGTCCATACCTTATTGCGGGTGAAGTTGTTTAATTCTTCATGCATTGCATTCACCCAATCTGCATCATTAAGTGCTTGATCTACATTTGTGGGTTCCAAACAAGACACAAAAGAGTAATGTTCACAAAAAGATGCTAAACGAGAACGAGTTTGAACTCCCTTAGTAACATCCCCCAAGATTTGATCAATGGGATGGTCCTTGGCAATGGTGTGATGACTCCTAACTTGAGGTGAAGGAGAAGGTACAATATCCTCATCATCTTTATTTGCTTCATCTTCATCAACTTGAGGTGCCATTGATGATGAGGGTTGAGCTTCGACTTGTACCTCTTGATCATTCTCCTTTGGCTTGATATCACCAAGAGACATATTCTTCATTGCACTTCTTAGGCCTTCATTACCTACATCATCAAGATTTTCATGCTCTCCTTGATAGCCATTAGATTCATCAAACTCCACATCATAGGTCTCTTCAACAAGCCCAGTGGCATTGTTGAAGACACGGTAAGCTTTTGAATTTGAGGAGTAACCCAAAAGAAACCCGATGTCGCATCGCCTTTGGAACTTTCCAAGATGGGTGCGCTTTTTGTAAATGTAGCATTTGCATCCAAACACTCTAAAGTAGGAGATATTGGGTCTTCTCCCTAATAAGAGCTCATATGATGTCTTCTTTAAGAGCCGGTGGAGATAGAGCCGGTTGATAGCATGACAAGATGTGTTGATGGCCTCCGCCCAAAACCGATCCGAAGTACCATACTCATCAAGCATAGTCCTTGACATTTCGATCAAAGTCCTATTCTTCCGCTCAACAATTCCATTTTGTTGAGGTGTGTAAGTAGCGGAAAGCTCATGCTTAATGCCTATCTCATCACAATAATCTTCAATGTTAGTATTTTTAAACTCGGTTCCATTGTCACTACGGATTTTCTTAATTGGAGTTTCAAATTCATTTTGGGCCCTTTTTGCAAACCTTTTGAAAATACCGGAGGCTTCGGTCTTGTCTTGTAGAAAGAATACCCAAGTAAACCTTGAGAAATCGTCCACAACGACTAAAAAATAAGAATTGCCCCCGATGCTCTTATAAGACGTTGGGCCAAACAAATCCATATGTAAGAGCTCTAGCGGTCTAGATGTGGACAAAAAATTCTTTGTGGGATGAGAGTTTGCCACTTGCTTGCCGGCTTGACAAGCACTACATAACTTATCCTTCTCAAACCTCACATCCTTTAGGCCCATGACCAAACCGTTTTTGAAAAGCTTTTTCAAAGTAGACATCCCCACATGTCCAAGACGGCGGTGCCAAAGCCAACCAAGTGAGACTTTAGCAAGCACGTCGAGATACATGAAGCATTTGAGGAGAAATCCACAAGGTAAAGATTTTGAAAACGAAAGCCTTTGAAGATCAAACTTTGGTCATTTTTGTTTAAAACCAAAACACCTTCTTCCGAAAAGAGACAATGGAACCCTAAATCACAAAGTTGAGCAACGGAAAGTAAATTAAAGTTTAGGGATTCAACCAATAGAACGTTGGAGATTGAATGGTCATTTGAGATTGCCACCTTTCCTTGTCCAATTGCTTTACTCTTGCTATTATCACGAGTTGCCGGTCATGTGTTGAGTACATCCACTATCAATCACCCAATGCCGGCCTCCGGTCTTGTAGTTCACCTACAAAAATAGAGATCACGTCTTTGCTTTAGGTACCCAAATCTTTTTGGGTCCTTTTGGATTAGTGCATAGGGACTTAGGCACCCAAATGGCCTTCTTTTTTTCATTAAGTATTGGAACACCTATGAACTTAGCAACAAATGTACCATCCTTACCCTTTTGGAGCAAGTAGTGAGAGTCGTAGATGAAACTTTTGGTTGAAGCATTTTTGAATGAAGTGGCCAATGGACATGCAACGGGCTTATGGCCTTCACCATGACACTTGTAGCAAAAATAGCCCTCCTTCACGAACTTCGTCTTGGGTCTTATCCAACCACCTCCCTTGGGTACAACCTTTGGAATGTATCCCAATCCTTCCTTACCCAAGGTGAACCTTTGCTCCCCAAGAATCCGATCGAGAGTGGCACTTCCTTGATAGCACTTTGCTAGCCCCTTGTTAAGCATATCCACTTTTGATTTAAGCTCCAAGTTCTCCTTCACAAGGTTAGTAGCACACGAAGCAACACCACAAGAAGGAATATTGCAAGTAGGACTAGCATCTACTTTAGAAGAGCATGGCATAGAAATTAAATCATTACAAGAAGTAGAGCTATCTACCATGACGGAAGCATTGCATGCTTGAGTGGCAATTTGTTGAGGATAGAGATCACATGCAATACCCCTATCAACCTTGGTCACGACAAAATCCTTGTTAAGGAGAGAATCATGTTCAAGCTCTAGCTCTTCATACTTGGCAATAACTTCCTCAAACTCGGTGCTAAGTGAAGTGTGCATTTTCTTGAGCACTTTGAACTTTTGCTTCTCCTTACCAAGAGACGCATTGAGCTCCTCAATAATTTCAACAAGCTCATCATATGAGGGAAGAGAGTCATGTACCTTCTCATCATGCGTTGCCATGAAGCAAAATGGTGAGGTTGGAGGTGGTGGAGTGGACTCAGTGAGAGCAAGTCCCGCAAGGCCTTTTGGTGGTGTTGGACCTTCATCTTCATCACTTGAGTCAGCCTCGGAGCTTTCCTCATCGGTAATCCACTCTCCAATGTAAGCTTCCTCCTTTCCATTTCGATTTAGCTTCTTGAATCTTATCTTCTTGCTATCTTGCTTCTTCTTGCCCTTATATGTGTCCTTGTTTTTCTTCTTCTTGTTCTCACATCTTGCAAACAATGTGGCCCTTCTCATTGCACTCATAGCATATGGTGTTGGCAAAAGGGTTCTTCTTGTTCGACAAATAGTTTGATGAAGATCTTCTTCTCTTGTCAAAGTCTACCCCTTATCATTTATCTTCTTGAGAAGGCGCTTCTCTTCTTCATGAGCAAAGCCATATCATCGGAGTCCTCGGACTCATCATCTTCAACATGATTACTATCATCTTCCTCATGATCTCCTTTGACCTTGAGAGCAATGTTCTTTTTGCTTGTAGGAGACTCTTCATACTCCTTCAAGAAAAGCTCATGTGTAGTGAGCCTTCCCAAAAGAGCGGTTGGTGTCAATGAATTCAAATCTCCATTTGTGAGTAGCACCACAAGCGTCTTGTACTCCTTGGGCAAAACCCTAAGCATTCTTCTCACAATTTCAAGGTTAGTAAGAGTTAATCCAAGACCTTTCAACTCATTCACAATACTATTCATACGAGAGAACATTTCGTTAGCCGTCTCATGAGGTCGCATCACAAAATAGTCGAATTGCTCTTTAAGAACATACATTTTTGCCTCTCGCACATTAGATGTGCCCTCGTGAATCTCACGAAGAGTAGTCCAAATCTCATGAGCCGTACTAAGATTGCTAACACGGTTGAAGACTTCAAGACTAAGAGAGCCAAAAAGTGCATTCTTTGCTTGGGCATTGTATTGAAGGTTTTTCACTTCCACATCCGTGGGTGCAAGTGGATTGCGTGGAGCAACAAAACTATATTCAACCACACGCCAAACGTCCAGGCTCATAGCCTCAAGATAACAGCCCATACGAACTTTCCAATAGGAATAATTTGTGCCATCAAAAAGTGGAGCCCTACCAACATTCACACCCTCACCCGACATCCTTACTCAAGGCGATAAAGCCCTAATTGAGCAACCTTGCCCTGATACCAATTGAAGTGGATCGAATGCCCAAGAGGGGGGGGGGGTGAATTGGGAACTATTTTTTTTGTTTTTGATTAAGAACAATTTAAATAACAGTTCTAACAAAAAACTACGTGACACTAGAATCTAGTGAGGATAAACAACTCCTATGCAATTCTAGAGAAATTTAGATAGAGCAAGAAAGTAAATGCGTAAATGTAAAAGAGACAAGAGACACAACCAATTTTTATCGAGGTCTCGGAGATTCGGCGATCTCCCTACTCCTCGTTGGAGCACTCTCAAGAAGAGTATTGCTCGACTTGAAACCTAGCAAGGTATCAAGCCATTCACTTGTGGTAGTCCTTCTCCTCTCCGGATGGGTGGACTCCGAACCTTCACAACCTTCCCGGTGCCTTCCACAAGCTCCTCCTTAGAAGGTCACCGAGAACCACGCCTCCAAGCCGTCTAGGAGACGCCGATCTCCAAAGGTAACAAGCCTAGACCATCACTTGAACTTAGAAAGATCAAGCAACTAGAGTGATGCACACTAAGCCTATGCTACCTCTCAAAATCTCTCAAGATATGCTCTTAAATGATCTTGGGTGCACTAGATATTCCCTTGGTATTAGATGATACTGTAGAGTAGCCAAGAGAGCTTACAATCACGTCCATGAACAGTATTTATAGCCTCCTTGAAGAAACTAGCCATTAAAGCTACTATCCTGAAAAATCAGCACATTCCGGATCATCCTGAAGCCCAAAATCCAACGGTCACAAAACTAGCCGTTGAAGGCTTAAAGTATCATCCGAAAGCTTGCGGATCATCCTTACATCCGGATGATCCTTTCCATCCGGATCATTCATAATGTACTCGTGTTTTCAGCCCATCCAAAAATATCTCTCTGGATCAATGATCCGCTTGATAGTCCGATAGCATCCGGATCATCCGGAAGGCATTGTCAAAAACCAATTCGGTACTGGTCCAATGATCCGCTTGATACTCCCTTAGCTTGCGGATCATCCGGTAGCCATTTGTCCAATTTCAAATCGGTACTGGTCCAATGATCCGCTTGATGCTCCCTTAGCTTGCGGATCATCCGGAAGGCGATGTCCCAACTCAGAGTGGTACTGATCCAATGATCCGCTTGATGCTCCCTTAGCTAGCGGATCATCCGGAACGTCTCAGTTTTCAGCAAAAACCTACTGGTCCAATGATCCGTTAGCTTCCGAATCATCCACAAGGTCTTAGTCATTTTTCACCATAGAAAAACAGCCTTCTGTTCCAATGATCCGTTAGCTTCCGAATCATCCTTAATGCACTGTTAACTCTTCAACCTTCTCAAATAAAGATCCAAATTGATTTCATTTCAACTCCAACTCTTCCAAGAGCTTCATTTGACTAGAGATGAGCTAAATAAACCTAGTGTGCATCACAACTAGCTACTCAACCAAACCAAACTCAAGCTACTAGCCTAAACCCCCTTTAATAGTACGGCTAAAACAAAAACAAAGGACCTATCACTACGATGATCCATTCTCAACTCCTTGGATCATTTCTAAAGAACAAAGTTCTTAATCTTCAACAATAATTCAAGCTTGCCTTCAATGTCCATTTAGGTTCAACAAGTAGCCCACATAACCAAACCATTATCGCGACCTAACTTGAACTTATGCAACACCAACAAAAAGTTAGTCCCGATGATTTAAATCGTCATTAATCACCAAAACACGAATTAGGGGCCTAGATGCTTACAAATACCCGCCAATCTTCGCTGATCCCGCCCCCATCTCGTACTCTGTTACTCCTGTCCATGTTCGAGATGGTTGAAAGGAAATGAGAGATGGCGTAAAATTGTGAAAAAAAAATCTGCAAAAATTACACAATCAAGTCCACTGTGTAAGAAGCCTAAAAAATCATAATTTTTGGAGGCCATTTTCTATTTTAAAAAATTCTTACAAACAATATAGTTAAATGAATTTTCGAGAAAAATTCAAAACGAATAAAATTATAGAAAAATTATACAAGCAAGTACACTGTTTCAGGAGGTTCCACAAAAAAATTAATAATTTTTGAGCTCATGTGCTATATTTATAAATTCTTACGGACATCACGAAATTAAACTAATTAATTACCAATTAAGTAAACTAATTAATCACTAACTAATCACCATTCGCCCTGTGACGGGCTGGACGAGGGCATGCTGGAGCCGTCCGGCATCACTGGCCGGATGAGGCCGCGTGTTGGATTGGGAGAAGCGTCTGGCCCGTCATCGGCCGGATAAGGCCGTGACATGTCACCGGCCGAACGAGGCATCAATTCTAGAAATTCGGCGCGACGGCTGCTACTTCCATAATTTTGCCTCACAAACGTCCATTTGCGGCAAAAATTCCCCACCTGGCCAGCTCTAGAAATGATTGAGCAGGAAGAGTGATTAATCAACTGAACCCGACCTTTTGCCGTGTTACATGATTAATTAATTAAACAAGTACAGCTTGTGTACTAAAAAGAACCCAGAACTCCAGAAGAGGCACCTAATTTGGTACTATATTCCTTCAATTCCTAGCAGCTGGATGATTTAGTAGTACCTAGGCGATCTGTTCTTTCGTAGTAGCATCACACGGTTTGGATCGTTGTCCCAGCGAATGACTAAGGATTCTAGCTAAGTAGCCTAGTACTTGTGCCATTCATGGATCATGAATACTTACTGTAGTACAGTGCTTCAGCTTTCAATTCCCAATCTGCAGTTGGTGTTGCAGGCCAGCTGGTGGATTCCGGACACCTACTGCTAGCGTCGTGCTGCAACACTGCACGGCGTCGCGACCGCGCGAGGAGGAGCCGTGACGGTGCCGGATAGCGCTCGCCGCAACGCGATTACGCGAAACTCCTCGAGCTCGGCAGCACGTCGCACGCAGGGTGTCCCGCCGCGAGCTCGGCACTCGGCAGTACTTATGAATTCGTTTACTGTTGGATAGTCCCACATCGGTTGTAAAAAGAGACAAAGCATGATTTATAAAGGTGAGGGTACACCCACTTATCAGGCTAGTTTTTTTGGGGGAGATGGTCCAAGACCCCTTGGTTGTTGTTCTGTAATTAGGCTTGCGGGTTAGCGGCCCAACAACCTAAGACTGGGACACTGATTTAGCGAACCCGATATTAGACACTGAATTAGTGGTCTAATGACGCTGTACTAACATTTACTCCATGCAATTGCAACACAGCGTGCATACGTGTGTATCGATGAATTCAACTACTACAACTTCTATCAAGCTGGTCAAGGTCTAGACTCCAGAGTTGGTTTGCGAGATTTTTCTTGGTTAATTAACTCCACAGTGCATGTGATTCCCACGGCAACATCGAGGTTAATTTGATTATGACATCTTCAATAGTGGCCACCTCAGTTGTTTCTTAACTGACATGTCACTCAAAAGTCTAGTTGAACGAGACAAGGTGTGAAGAGAGAGAATGCGTCATCTCTTATATAAAAGACAAGTTGAGCACGCAAATCATCGCAAATTGTGAGTGTGTATGGAGAGAAGTTGTGTTAAAAATGAATGATTTTATAGATAATTTGTTAGATATGTTGTCTCTAAAGTTGTCTGTAAATGAGTTGGAGGCTTTAGAGGCAACCTAAAAGACAAACTGCTCTATATGTCCTTAGAGACATGCAATTAACTTAACATACCACAATAAAGTCTTTCCTTAGCAACTGACCAAAACTCTCATAGTAGTTGTTTAGTCCACCTTGTATAGCATGAGTGGAGCAGCTGGTGTTGGGCTAATCTCGGCTAACAACCCCGAGATTCAAGGGGGCCACGCCACACTCGCGCCCGTCAACTCTTGGTTTCGGTCTCGTTCACCTGCGCTATAAGAAATAGTGGACTCGGTCATGCTTTTCACCATGTGTGGTTCTTGGCTACCAAAGTCCCAACAAACCCGATCTAACCGAGCGCTGTGGTGAGCGAAGACCGAAGGCCGCCGTCGTGACCGTGTTGCTGCTGTCCTCACCCACGCCATCTCTACGGCCACCGACCGGGTCTACGGCTCTACTCCGACGCATCTACAACCCTAATGGCATCTCCAAGTTCAGGTATGCAATTATCGCTTCCGCTCTAAGAATTAGGTTATGTGTTCTTCACTGTGCTAGGATTAATGCCATCTAAATCATGTTTAGCCTTAGTCAATATTCAACATTTGGTATCAGAGCAACCCTAGTCTCATGTTGAACCCGATTAATAGTCCCTACCGAACTTGTTCATGCGCATATTTCTCTCGATTTAACAATTAGAAGGAGGGGACTTAAGAAATTTTTGCAAAATCCTAACGAAATCCCCAAACCGGTACCACCCGAGCCTTCAAACCCAAATCAGAACCCTAAAGTGTGGCGGAGACTTATGTTTTTGATGTTCACTGGAGTCTCTCCGGTCACGGCCGGCGCCGCCGCCTCATGTTGTGCGCCATCTCAAGCCACCGCTTCGCCCTCCCGTGCGTGCGCCGCCGCCGTTGTCACATCCCGCGCTGGCGCCTCATGTTGCCAGCCGTCACTCACGCTCTCCCTGCGCCCGTGGCTGGCGCCTCATCTTGTGAGCCGCATTGCTGCTCCCTTGCAGCGCCTGTATACTGCCGCCGCTTTTTTTCGGGAGAGGAAGGGAAGAATACGCTAGGGTTAAGAGTTGGGGCCTTTTATGTTTCTCCGGTTCCATCCTCAGCCACCCGATGAAATCCAATGTTTGATCTCTAATTAAAATTGAACCAACGAGATATTTTGATTAGAGATTTTTTTGTTTTATTTTGACATTATGTATGCACATGATTACATTCTGACCAGCGTTGTTTATAATCACGTGTCGCCATATTAAATTGTTAAAGTTCTTTTCCATTTTCTGCCCAACGGTGATATGGATTAGAACTGTAGTTTTGCATATTGTTAATCAGACCAACGTATGGTTAATTGCATGCAATACATCTTTATGATTTCTAATTTTGCAGCAATAAACGCTTCGAATGTTGCCGCCACAATTGACAATATTGAGCAGCTCACGGGAAGCAACTTTCCCGCTTGGAAAGAAAGAATTCATGTTGTCCTTGGAGTTTTGGACCTTGACTATGCGTTAAGGGTAACTTCTCCCATTCCCCCACCGACGGTGAGGATAATTATGATGAGAAAAAGAAAACTTATGATGCTAATGCTGAAAAATGGGAGCGGTCCAACCGCCTGTCACTAATGGTCATGAAGACCTCTATCTCAGTTAGGATCAAGGGAGCAATCCCTGATTCCGAAAATGCTAAGCAGTACTTGGCTTCAGTTGAGGAGAAATTCAAAGGCTCCACTAAAGTTTATGCCAGTACTTTAATCCAGAGGCTCTTATCCACTAAGTATGACGGGTCTAGCAGCATAAGAGAGCATATCATGATGATGACCGATATGGCTGGAAAGCTCAAGGGCATGGACATGGAGATATCCGATGGTTTCCTAGTCCACTTTATTATGACTTCTCTTCCTTCTGAGTACACTGCATTTAAGATAAATTACAATACTCAGAAAGATAAATTGAGCATGAGCGATTTAATCGCCATGTGTGTCCAGGAGGAAGAAAGAATAAGGCCGAAAAGAAAGATTTTGTGCATCAAGTTGACGACCCTAACAAAAGGAAGTTCCAAGGGGACTTCAAATCCAAGAAAAAGATGCAATTCTCCTCCAATTCAGTTAAGTCAGGGCCTAAGGTGCACAATGCACCTAAGCCCCATATTGCTCCCGCTGGAGCACTTAATGGGGATGAATGTCACTTCTGCAAGCAGCGTGAGCATTTTTAGAAGGATTGTGTCGGTTTTCTGAAGTGGCTCGCAAAAAAGGGTAATGATACAATAACGTTCATTGATGAAACTCTTTATGCTGATTTCTCCATTAAGTCTTGGTGGATTGACTTAAGTGCAACTGTGCACGTTACCAACTCTTTATAGGGATTCCATACCGCGAGAACACTAAGAAAGGAGAGCAAAGTCTTAGAGTCGCGGATGGAAAAGAAATTGAAGTGGAATCAGTTGGATCTGTTTCATTAGTTTTAGATAGCGGCTTCATACTTCGTCTTAATAATGTAGTCTATGTTCCTTCCATCAGGAGGAATTTGATTTTGGTTTCTTTATCAGACGATGATGGTTTTAAATGTAGTTTTGGTAACAATAAATGCATTATTACATTTAATTCAAATAATGTTGGTCTTGCTTTTAGACAAGACAAGCTCTATATGCTTTCCCTTAATGAATCTCCTGTATCCTTGAATGTGTGTGATGCTAAGCGTAAAAAGAATGACGAGACTTCTTCAAAACTGTGATACTGTCGTTTAGGTCACATTTCGAGGGGGAGAATGGAATGTCTCATTGAGGAAGAAATTCTCCACCTATTAGATTTCTCTGACTCAGATCACTGCATTGATTGCATTAAAGGAAAATATGTAAAGCAAATAAAGAAGGGAGCCACTCGCAGCACAGGACTCTTAGAATTAATTCATACTGATATTTGTGGACCTTTTCCTGTGACATCAGTGGATGGTTTTGATTCTTTCATCACATTCACTGATGATTTCTCCCGTTATGGATATATCTTTCCCATTAAAGACCGATCTGAGTCACTTGACAAATTCAAGATATTTAAGGCTGAAGTTGAAAATCAGCACAACCTAAGAATTAAAGTAGTAAGATCAGACCGTGGGGGAGAATATTATGGGAGACATGCCCCTTATGGGCAAATTTCTGACCCTTTCGCTAAGTTCCTTTAGGAAAATAGCATTGTTGCACAGTATTCTACACCAGGTGATCCTCAGCAGAATGGGGTAGCTGAGAGACGCAACCGTACACTTATGGATATGGTACGGAGCATGCTTAGCTATTCTAGTTTACAAACTGGCTTGTGGATGGAAGCACTAAACATAGCTGCACATATTCTTAATCGAGTTCCTAGTAAATCAGTGCCTAAGACACCTTATGAATTATGGACTGGGAGGAAACCAAGTTTGAAATATTTACGAGTGTGAGGTTGTCATGCTGAAGCTAAGATATTTAATCCACATATTGGGAAATTAGACCTTAAGACAGTAAGTTGCCATTTTATTGGGTGCCCTAAAAGATCCAAAGGGTATCGATTTTACTGGCCTGATAGGATAACTAAATTTGTAGAAACAAGGTACGTTGTGTTCTTAGAGAATGACGAGGACCTAGCGCCTAGGAAAATAGATCTTGAAGAGAAGCGGGTTTATGTTCCTTCACCGCTTATCCCAGAGACCTTTATTCATGTGCTTCAGGTGGTTGCATCTCCAGTACAAAATACTGTTGTTACACCCATTGTTGAGATCTCTGAAATTCCTAATGTCACACCTAATGATGAGCCTCAGCAGTCTCCTGCAATAGCTATTGAACCTATTAGAAGATCACAGCAGGAGAGAAGATCTACCATCCCAAATGATTATGTTGTTTATATGAATGAGGATACTAATGATATAGGGAAGATAGATGATCCCACCTCTTATAAGGAGGCCATGATGAGTGAACATTCTCCTAAGTGGCTTGATACCATGAAGGATGAACTAAAGTCTATGAGCACTAATGATGTATGGGACTTAGTAGAAATTCCCGACGGAGTCAAAACAGTAGGCTGTAAATGGGTCTACAAAACCAAGCATGACTCTAAGGGAAATATTGAAAGGTTCAAAGCAAGGCTTGTAGCAAAAGGCTTCTCACTGTTGGACCGAAAAGACGACTAGAGGGGGGGGGTGAATAGGAGCACGCTCACTTTTTCACTTCGTTCGGATTCAACACCAATTTCACTCCAATAGCTATGGAAGCTATGAAGATCAATATACCAGTACAGTGGAAGACTAGTATTGAATCCAATCCAAAATCCCCAAAGCAAAAAACCAAAGGAGCTCAAACCCTAGTGGGCGGTCAAACCAGCGTGTATTGCGCGGTAAGACCGAGTCTTGATCGATGGCGGCAAAATCACGGATGGCGGAGGCGATCGGCCGGCAACAAAAAGGTCGGACTGATCGGACCTGATGATGAATAAAAGAAAAACAGCCCGTGTTCAAAACACAAATCGATCTAACTTTTGATTCACATGACCAAACTCCACGAAACTTGAACCACATCTTTTCAAAGATATTAGGAGCCTATTCCAATCAAGGATCGCAGAGATCCATGCTAAAGTTCATATCTTTTTCAGTTTGAACGAAGTGTGCTCCAAAACCGAGTCAAAAACGAAATATGATATAGAGGCTTGCTCGTGGGTGAATGATGATCAAGATGATCCTGGATGGGTTTTCACATGTCACAGCAAGTTAGATCAAGGCAAGAAACCAAAGAAAAACTCGTGGATCAAAGAAAGACCCCAAATCACCAAATAGAGAGAAAGAAAGCAAATAGACTCATCTTCGAGAGAACTTTTTTTGGATTGATTTGATATGGTATTGGTTTACAGCCACTCCATCAATGGAGGACAAAGACTCAATACAAGAGCACGAAATCAAATCCAACTCTCTAAAACCTTAACCTCCAACTATCTTCTCCCTAAGCACAAGAGGAAAACTAGGGTTTTCAATAATGAAAGGGTTGAAGGGGGTGCAGCCACCTCTCTCCTCTATTTATAGTGGAGGTTTAGACCTTCTAGAAGCATTAACCCTAATGGGCTCCCGTTAAGGCCTACATACAAACGGGTCACATACGCATGCATTTTAGAGTGCCGTCTTCATCTCCTCTTGACCTAATCCACTTCATCATGCGCCGTCTTGCGCCGCGGGTTGACAAAAGGTCACCAAGGCGATATTTGGTAAAATTACCAAAATACCCCTTCTCGATCTTTTTGCAAAGACCGAATCCCATCTTCGTGAAGCATCTCCATGCTTCGCCACGTGTAGGTTGATCCAACGGCTCACATCATGTCGGCAAGTCTCTCCCATCCGGCTCCCACCGAAACCACCATGGCACTTGCACCGATCCCCACACCGCTTGATCCAATCCGTCGCACCGAACTGCCCGTTCGGTCACCTTTGTCCCTTTTGCGCCATGCTTGACTCCATTGACCTCACCCGGCATCCCCGATCGTTTTGGACCTCAGCTCTCCAAGCTTAGTCCCATTCATCCTCACCATTGACCTTCATTAACTTCAAAGCAACCTACACAACACTAAACAAAGAAATCGATTCCGGGAACAAGTTCTTCACAACTTGACCCACGTTAGTCAAAACATGCATCATGCAACACATATACACTGGAACCCATAAACTTGACCTAACCCAACACTCATCACCACCGATTGGCCGATGATCAGCAAGAACCCGGTCTGACCGCCATTGAAAGGCCGGTCTAACATTGGCGGTCGACCACGTGTCCAACGCCGCTCGACCGCACTTGATCGACAAACACATTAAACTTTGACGAAAACTCGTGTTTCGACAAACCGTTAACGACATTGCCAATTGTAACATCATCCTAAGATCGTGCACATATCCCCATGATATCCACACTCACAAAGAGAGGGGATTGACTATATTGACACTTTTTCTCCTGTCTCAACTAAAGATTCATTCAGAATTATTATGGCACTTGTAGCTCATTATGATTTAGAGCTACATCAGATGGATGTTAAGACGACATTCCTTAATGGCGACTTGCAAGAAAACGTTTTCATGGCTCAACCGGAAGGTTTTGTCGTGGAAGGCAAGGAGCATATGGGATGTCAACTTAAGAAATCAATTTATGGCTTAAAGCAAGCGTCGAGGCAATGGTACCTTAAATTCGATAAGGTCATAAGGAATTTTGGATTTAAGGAAAATGAAGTTGATAACTACATATATGTCAAGTTCAAGGGGAGTAAATTCACCATCTTAGTTCTTTACGTGGATGACATCTTATTGGCTAGCAGTGATAAGGATATGTTGTTTGAGACCAAGAGATTTCTTTCATCTAATTTTGATATGAAGGATTTTGGTGATGCCTCTTACGTTCTTGGCATTGAGATTCACCGAGATAGGTCAAAAGGAGTATTAGGTTTATCTCAGAAGGCATACATTGATAGAGTACTGAAGAGATATAATATGCATAAGTGGTCTAGCTTGCCAGCTCCTATTGTTAAGGGCAATAAGTTTGGGACATTTCAATATCCAAGGAACTAATATGAGACTGATCAGATGAAGTCAGTTCCTTATGCTTCAGCTGTCGGAAGCATTATGTATGCTCAAGTATGCACACGCCCTGATTTAGCTTTTGTGACCAGGATGCTTTGCAGATATCAGTCAAATCCAGGACCGGATCACTGGAAGGCCGTTAAGAAAGTCTTGCGCTATATGCAAGCTACTAAACATTTCATGCTCACATATAAGAAGTCTGACAACCTTGAGGTTGTTGGTTATTCAGATTCAGATTTTGCGGGATGTGTTGATACTAAGAAATCCACGTTAGGTTATATCTTCACACTCGCTGAGGGAGCTATCTCGTGGAAAAGCTCAAAATAAACCCTTACAGCATCTTCAACTATGCAAGCTGAGTTTGTGGCATGTTATGAGGCTACCGGGCAGGCTGTATGGCTTAATAACTTTATCCCAAGACTTAGAGTGGTAGACAACATCTCTAAACCACTCACCTTATACTGCGATAATGAACCCGCAGTCTTTTATGCGAGTAACAACAAGTCAAGTGGTGTTGCCAAACACATTGACATTAAGTACCATGTTGTGAAAGACAGAATCCAAGATCAAACCATTAGTATCAAGCATATTAGTACTAAGTCAATGCTTGAGGATCCGCTTACTAAAGGCTTACCACCCAATATCTTTCATAATCATGTTGCCAGCATGGGTCTATTGGAAAGCCTCTGATTCTGGATAAAAGGACCTTAAAGCAAACCAATTCCCATCAAGTATAATGAATATCCATTTCAAGATGAGATAGTACACTATAGGTACTGGAGTTGTATGGCACTTCATTGGCCATGCGACGCATTACCTTGGTATGCTGTTTTATTGAGAATGGGCTTATGATGTTAGCCTTACGGTCAAAGGGGAGAATGTTGGGTTGATCTCGGCTAACAACCCCGAGATTCAAGGGGGCCACGCCCCACTCGCGCCCTGATCGGGGGCGCAACCGTCAACTCTTGGGGATTCGGTCAGGCTTTTCACCGTGTGTGGTTCTAGGCTACCAAAGTCCCAACAAACCTGATCTAACCGAGCGCTATGGTGGGCGAAGACCGAAGGCCGCCGCCATGACCGTGTTGCTACCGTCCTCACCCACGCCATCTCTACGGCCACCGACCGGGTCTGTGGCTCTACTCCGACGCATCTACAACCCTAATGGCATCTCCAAGTTCGGGTATGCAATTATCGCTTCCGCTCTAAGCATTAGGTTAGGTGTTCTTCACTGAGCTAGGATTAATGCCATCTAAATCATATTTAGCCTTAGTCAATATTCAACAGTTGGGTGCCCAGTATACCTAATTTTTTTTAAAATTATCTTGTATACCCTTTTTTGTTATGTTTTAATTAAAATTGGACTTGATTGCAATTTGATAATACTTTAAGAGAATTAGATTCAAATTGTATTTTATGCCTTTTTTTAAGATTTTGTAGGCCTGACCTTTTTGTCTACCTATATGGCTCCATGTGAATGGTACGAAAGTGTTTTATTTTATTTAACTTATAGGAACTTCTTTAATTTTTAACTAAAAAAATCAAGTATCCAATTATCTATTTGTTTGCACTATTGCGACCATCACAATGAGTGCAACGATTCAAAACAAACATATATTTTGCTTACAAATTTTGAAGACACATAAATAGGCCGCATCAATATCGGCGCATTAAGCATAGATGTACTAAAACCGTACGTGTTTTTCGAGTGGTAAGTTACGTGAATTGCCATGCGGGCCGTGTGATGTACCACTAAAAATTTATGGAATGACTATTTTCAATAATGTGTTCACAGATATTTAACATGTATTTATCAATGTTAGTAATTGCTATCATCACCACTCCATAAAATTAAGTTGTGTTCACAACTAAATGTGTAAAGTAGTCAATTGATTGGGAAGAAGCCTAACTAATTATATAGAAACATTAAGTATTATGTGAATACAATATTCATAATGCACGGTTTAATCGACACTAACATTCGTTGAAACGATAATTGCTTAATAGCTCCATCTTTATTATCAATGGTGCACCCCCAACACAAATTTTCTAGCTCCGCCACTGGCCACTGCTTACAGATCTTTGTTTAGTTGGGAGTGCTTCTATGCCCTTCTTGTCTTCTGGTAAGAGGAGAGTAGGACTGCAGATTTGAGACGGATTATATTAATTTTAGTACCACATAATGCCCCAAAGGAAAATGCAGTAGAACACTGGCGTGCACTGCAATGCAGATCCAGTTAGCCCTCTTGCACTCGATGATCCATGATTTGCATATGTTTCAGCTCCCTTTTGTATAAGCAGAAATCTTCCAAAATCTGTTGTCCAGGAAGGAAGCACTAAAACACTTACATGCACTGCAATGCAAATCCAGTTAGCCCTGTTGCACACTTGCACTCGATGATCCATGATTTGCAGATGTTTCAGCTCCCTTTTGTATAAGCAGAAATCTTCCAAAATCTGCTGTCCAGGAAGGAAGCACTAAATGTTGCAAAGCACACAGTTTGACGACCACAAAATGGTTATGGCCTCATTTATTTGTTTGCTTATGTGTATGCAGCCGGCAAGGATGGCAAACGTCAAGTTTGGCTTTGCTTTCTTAGTTTCTTATTGGAATATTGTGAATGCATGATTGATCACTGACTCCAGTTAAGTTACTAGTACTCTTTAGATAGCAAACTGTGTATGAGTTGGGGTGATCGTCCCTAGAGTTTGGGAGAAATTTCATCCAGTAGAGTTTGATTTCTGCCATTCGATTTCCAATTCAACATTCAGAAGTCGTGCAAGGATTTATGAACAAAAATGGTTTCTTACTTGGAGCTAACATTAAAGTAGACCGCTTGAAACGTTAGATTTTTTACCTGATTTCCACAAGAATCGAGTGCCCGTAGAATTTCTGCATTCCAAATGGCCAAGGGCGGAACTAGAGCAAAAATAACCGGGGTTCACCACTTTACCATGTATATGACAACATATAAAATTTTCAAACAACATTGTACTAAATAATAATATGTTCGACTATTTTAGCATCAATAATTCAACATAATCGGCGACAATGTACAATGATAAAGAAATAGCGATCAAATCATCAAAATGGTTACCAAAATGAAGAAACCCAGTAATATTTTTTTTAATTGTAGCAAAGTGAAGGAGCTAACTACTAAGTACGGAACCACAAACAAAAGATCGTTGGCGTTGGCAAAATACATCATTCAACCTCAATGGTCTAAAAAGAAGAGAACAAAATGACTTAAAATTCTCGAGTAAAAAAATAGTAGAATAATCAAATGAAAGTAATTAAACAAATATATTACATTTTAGTATTTATGTTCTTTCAAGTTCATGAAGTATTTACATTCTTTCAAATTCATGAAGAGATGAACCACAACATCATTAGTAACTTTCTTCATTTCTTGTTTCTCCACATCTTTCTGATTAGGATGGTAATCTTCTATTGCTTTCCTTTTGCTTAGATCTAATTGAATCTCCTCTTCCAAGTTGGTATCTTTTGGAGGTGAAGTCCTAGCATTAGTAACACTACTGACACTTTTGTTTTTAGATATTCGAAAACTTAATTACATGTTGCTAATTATCATACTCAAGAACAAGAACAATAGAGTAAAAACATAAAACATACATGCAAACTCTAGAAGCTTTGCTTACTTACTTGACATTGTAGTCAAAGATGAGAAGCTGAACACACGGGTCAGTGGTCACGATCACGTTCAATTCTCGGCTTTGATAATTCGATTGGCAACTTGGCCAGTATTTCCAAAAGGACCCAAACCCAATTTGAAACCCTAAGCCATAACCCTAAAATTTGATGGAAAAACAACACTCATCAAATTGAGAAGTCACTTTTCTTGGAAAAAATTGGAAGAATTGGGAGACAATAGAACAAAGAAGCGATACCCCATGTAGATTGAAGACTCGACTCGATCGAGTGGCCGCTCCACTGTCGTCAAGGTGGCACTGTGGCAGTTTGGCGGGCAAAGGGGCAAGTTCTTAGGCCCTCCGGCGACCGGCGACGGTAGCCAGGAGAGCCACGCGCGAAGAGGCATTTTCGCGCGATGCAGATTCTGGATTCCCTCACCCTCCGTTCTCCTTTCCTTTGGCGACTTCACGGCTGGTGCTACAGCCTACAGCTACTGATGCAAGCGAGGAGCAAAGGGCCAGGCACAACTTCGTGGAAGGATCGTGCTCGGCGTCTCGCATTGCATGGGTGTGGCCGCCTAGCCATGTGGATGTGAGCCGCGTGGGCGTTCGGGCGTGGCCGCCTGGCTAAGTCAGTGGGTCGCGTGGGGTGTGGCCGCCTGGGCGCATCCATGCATGGACGTGGGCCGCGTGGCCTCTCATTGGATGGTGCGCGCGTGGGTGTGTTGATGAGTGTTGAGTGATAACAAGCACTTGAGGAAGTTGTTTGAGGTGGACCCTCCGGAGTACATGCTTCATTTGGGTCATCCGACCGTGGACGTGGGACTTGGTGGATTGGTCGTCTAGTTGGGTTGCTCTCGAACCCGGGAATGAAGAATCTCGAATTCTCTGTGTTTATACACTAATCTAAGATTTCTAGTGTACACAGTCTTACAAAAAATGATATCACAAACATATCACGCATTCTATTAATAACAATTCAGAGTTTAATACAAATAGGGCCTGATGCCAAATAAATAAATAACACAACGGAAGCAAAAGCAGTAGTAGACCACACGATTCACCACAGACAATCATCTGGGAGCGTAGCCTAAGTGTCGGTGTCCTCACTGTCCTGGTAGAAGTCTTCTCCTGAATAAAGATATTCAGCAAGAGTGAGCACAACTTCCGTGCTCGCAAGTTACACCCAATATTGAATTATGATGCATGCATAAAGTAAACAATTGAGATTGGCAGGGTTTATTTGCATAAAACATCATTTTCAGTTTAAATATTCATACTAAAGTCCAAGGCCATTTTTATACTATATCTAAAATCAGATTTTAAAATGACAGTTGTATAGTGGATAACCTCCATGATTGAATGGTGAAGGATACCCTCCTATCACATGGCTAACTGCCCAATTTTACCACAAGGACTAACTATCCTAAAATCATCTGTTGAAATCATTTTAAAACCAAAAACAAAGTGTAACTTAAAGTGGCTTTGCTAGCATGTCTATGACCACGGACGCGGCTATTCGAATAGTTTTCTACTCTGCAGAGTTTGTACAGCTTTACCCACACGAGATAACTTGCTCTTAATGTCGGCCACTTCACGCTTCCGAAGGCGTGTGACTGAGTAGTTATCATGAGGCCTTTACAATGCTCTATCTTAATGTATTTATGCCCGCTAAGGTTTTACTTCCATTGGACTAACCATCCTCCGGAAGCCCCCTCTTGCGCCAGGTGGGACTTCTGTCTAACCGACACCCACACATAAACATAGCACAAATAACACTAAGATATCACAAATTATTTAGCCAAATCCTGCCCACACAGGACATGTGGTGGTACGGTAAGGCATAGCAAAGGAACGCTCAAAGGCCGGTCCTTAATTGACTTGGGCGTCTTCCAAAATAAACCCTAGGCCTTAATCCTAACCAGATTAAGCCCGTACATAAACCTACACCCACTATTCATCCATTTCGCCCAAGTCCAAACCCATTTTGATTTTATTTTAAATAAAACCATCTTTATAAACTTTCTATGGTAAAACAATACCATAGATTCAAATTTAAACCAGTTTGAAATGATTTGGCTAAATCCTCTTAAAATCACAATTATGATCTAAGCATTGGCTAAGCATATGATTATTTTCAATATTATTTTATCTAAGGGTTACAAGGAAATGATAATCAATATTTAAATTGGCCATTTAAAAGGAATTGAATAACTAAGTATTTAAGCGGGATTAAAATAATTGAATAAAAGTATGCATGCAATAATAATTTTAAAACTTAATTAAATAACTTTAAAAATATTGGGAGCAATATGGTCAATGGTATAACTTTCCTTCGTTGAAATCTTGGTACTCTAAATCCTCTGAAGGATCGAACTCTCCGGAGTCGTCGAAGTCTATACGCGAAAATACGACAAATTCAATTGAAATTTGAATAAATTAAAAAAGACAAATCAAATGAAATCCAAATAAAATAATTTTAGTTTAGTTAGCTAGATATTGATTTTATACAAATTTAGAAATTTGAAACACCCAAATCGGAGTTTGGATGCAAAAGATATGGGTTTTGGAAGTTTTAACCCTAAATATGAAATTAAATGATTTTCCCGAATTATTTTTCTAAAGGAAACTCTATTTACTGCACAAGGATGACGTTAGCCCGCAGGGTTTCGAAATAAAACAAAAGCGGCTAAGGTTGACATGTGGGACCCATGTGTCATAGACACAGTCCACATGAACGAAGTCCGCGGGGTTTTGGCTCTGGAGGGCTGGGTTGACGTGGTACCACGTAGGCGGCCATGTTGGATTAGCGCTTGTGTGGCGTCAACGTGGCGTTGACTGGCCACGTAGGCCCGATGATGGCGCACAACCGGCAGCGAGCTCGCCGGCGTTTTATGCCGAGGCGAGGGGGTGTGGATGGTACCAAAAGAGAGAGGGAGACATGGGGATCCTGATGCGCTACCTTGCGGCGGAGGAGCGTGGCGATTTGGTCGTCGGCGGCGTCTTTACGGCTCCGGTGAAGATGGGGCTCCGGGGGTCCTCCAGCGAAGTGAGTGGGAGCACCGGCTTCGCAACGACTCAACGATGACGACGGTGTGGACGATGCCACCGGAGAGGGCTTGACGGCAGCGGAATCAAAGTTTGACGCACACTTGGTCGGCGGTGAAGAAACTCCAAATTGGGGCGCTAGAGACGAAGAGGGTGGCAATGGGTGGCGGCGTTGGGTTGTGGGGGAAGATGGCGCACCCAGGGCCTCCTTTTATAGGAGCCGAGGGGCACCGGGGCGGCGAGGAGATCGTGGAGGTCGTGGCGGTAGTTGCGGGATCGTGGGCGAACTGTCGCGGAGAAAGGGGAAGAGGGTGGGGGTCATGGCGGAGGCGGGCGCTGGTCATGTGCACGCACGCATGAAAAGTCGGGGCAGTTGAGAGATGGCTGTTGTGGAGCTTCAAGCTCGCAACAATGGCGGCCGCGCTTGTCCGCGCAGAGACGAAGGCGAGGAGGAAGAAACAGGCGGGCCCATATGGCAGTGAAGGAAAAGGAAGGAAAAAGGAACAGGCGCTGCGGTGGCCATTTGATTTAGATCGAACGGTCCACAATGAGTGGGCCGTTCGGACCGTCCGGAAGTCACAATAAATCTTGGCCGTCTATTTTAGATCGGACGGCTCACGCATGTTGGGCCGTTCGGACCATCCAAA
Organism: Phyllostachys edulis; assembly: GCA_036346405.1. Lineage (NCBI taxonomy): Eukaryota > Viridiplantae > Streptophyta > Magnoliopsida > Poales > Poaceae > Phyllostachys > Phyllostachys edulis. Next base: position 52,491,420 of record CM070561.1, on the reverse strand, counting down.
GGTCACACGAGATCTGGCCGTTGGTTGAAGATCCAACGGTTGATGAGCGTTGGTGGGTTTTAACGCGCGGGCGCTCGAGTGAAGGTGTGAATGACAGGTGGGACCGGGGAGAGAGAGAGAGGGTGTGCGATGCGGGTGAGAGCGGGCCGAATTGGATGGGAATTGGGCTGCACAGTGAAGGTTTTGGCCCAAAGGTCGTTTTAGGATTTTAAATTGATTTGTTAATTAAAATAATCTAATTAATCCAAAAAGACTTTAGAAAATAGCAAATAAATTCCAAAAAATTCTAGAAAAATTCACAGAAATTCCTAGAGTTATTTTGGACTTAAATAAAATACTTCCAACTTAAAATTGGTAATAGTTTTTGCACATAAATTTATTTTGGCTTTAAATTAATTAAGGAAAAGCTTTTAAAATTTCAGAAAAACCACAAAAGTAAATTAGTTTTAATTTTCAACTAAATTTGAAATTTTGGGCTGTTACAGCTGCTGGTTGTCTATTTGGGCTATAAGGAATGGTATCGACCTACTCGAGGGTCACAAGATTTGGGCCATACTATATGTGAACTGATACCCACTATTTTTTTTGGACTCGGTGTCCTGTGACATCGGGTGGGTTTACTGGGCTCCGCCTCTGCAAATGGCCTCTTACCACTGCAGTGGATCTCGTTAGCGTGGCAGCAGCAGGGAGGGCTAAAAAAAACATGGCCATCTCCGTAGCAAAAATCTCGGAGCAATGCCCCCCCCTAGCGCTAAATAACAAAAATATGTTCTTTCTTGTAGCTGCTTAGAGCATGTACAATGATGTGACGTCAGCTGTCTGTAAGCCTTGACAAGTAGGACACGAGATGATGTAGAGGAGAGAGGGGAAGTATAGAGAATTGGGTCGTTTATCATGTAGTAGTCGATTGTAACACGAGAAACAAGACACATTGTATATGGATGATCTTAGAGACATGTAAAAAACAACATGTTATAAAAAATATCTATAGTACCGTCTATAAATGGCATAGAATGATATTATAGTTAATGAATAATTGATTATTTGCCACTGCAAAAGGATGAATTTTATGATTTACCACTGCATGTGAGTATGACATATGGGTCCCAGGACCACATGTCATACTCACATCAGTGGCAAATAATCAATTATGTATGCTTGGTAGTAGCAAATAATTGAATCTCCCAGTTAAGAAATAATTATCAATTACGCATGTTTGATAGTAGTAAATAATTGAATCTCCCAGTTAAGAAATAATTATCATTTCCGTATGTTTGATAGTAGCAAATAATTGAATCTCGTTGTAGTTAACCGTTGCCCTTGCCTACCCGGTTTCATTTTGCTTTGACCTCCACTCCGCTCCAGTGAAGCAGAGGCAGTAATCCACCGCCGCAACCGTAAGCATCGATCCTTCCTTCCACACCACACCACCACTCCGCGCTGCCCTCCACCGCCAGCACCACCACCACCAGTCCACCACCCAAACCCTCCCTATAAATCGATCCGCGAGCCCCCCACCTACCGTCTCGGTCTGCCTGCCTCGCCTGCTTTCCCCAAATCCACTTCTTGACCTACTTTGCTTTGCGTTGCTTCCTGCGCAACCCTTGCGGTTTCTTGGCGCCGGGAACGATGGACAACGACTACGTTGCCAGCCTGCTGATGGGCTCGTCCTCCTGCGCTCCGGGGCTCGACTTCGGTGCGCCGCTGCTGGACGGCGGGTTCTTGGAGACGCTGTGCGGCGGCGGTGTAGGGTTCGCGGAGCGCGCGGCAAGGATGTCCGCCGGCGGCGGTCTCTACGGGGTGACGGGTGTGGCGGCGGGGAACGCCGAGCTCGGCGGCTCCCGGGAGGGGTCCTCGGTGTCCGACCCGGCATGGGCTCACGCGAGGGACGCTAATGCCAGGAAGAGGAAGGCGCCCGCGGGGGCTAGTACTGGGAAGGGCAAGGAGACCTTTTTGAGCAGCAGCCCTTGCAAGGTGGGGAGCAACGGGGAGGGAATTCTGCCATGGACTAGCTTGCTAGTGTTCTTGATGTGTTCCTGTCATACTAAAAAGATACCGTCGGTTTTGATTTGCAGGTGGGACAGGCCAAGGGACCGGACTCGAAGAAATGCAAAATGGAGGAGGGACCGGTGAAGCCCAAAGTGGAGGAGACGGCGAGTGATAGCTCGGTCGGGGACAGGGGGCAGAAGCAGGGCAAGGGGAAGAACTCCAAGCCGGCGGTTGAACCGCCCAAAGACTACATCCATGTCCGGGCAAGGAGAGGGCAGGCAACTGATAACCACAGTCTTGCGGAGAGGGTAATATACTGACATTTACTCTTGTCTCTGTCATTTCAATTATATTGGCTTGAGTGCAAAATTACTTACTGTACTTTGTGGTTTAATAGGTTAGAAGAGAGAAGATTAGCCAGAGGATGAAATTGCTTCAGGACCTGGTGCCAGGATGCAACAAGGTATCATAAGATTTCAGAATAGGACATTGTTGTGTCAAAGTGTCAGCTGTTACCCAAAAGTTGGCTAATTTGAAGAAATCCCCTATTGCAGGTGGTTGGCAAAGCACTCATGATTGATGAGATCATAAACTATGTACAATCGCTGCAGCAGCAAGTCGAGGTTAGATGCTGCCGAGGGTTTGTTGTGTCACACAATCAAAGTTCGCAATCCTCACGGAATTCTAATCCTATCACTGGCTTTATGCTTTCAGTTCTTGTCCATGAAGCTTGCGACCGTGAATCCACAACTTGACTTCAGCAACTTGTCTACCCTCTTACACAAAGATGTGAGCTTGAATTATGTTATTTCTCGTGCTTCCGGTCTATGAAAGAATCTGCACCTAACATGTTATTTCCTCTGTATATTCAGATGTACCAAGCCTATGGCCCTTCAGTGAGTTCGGTCTTTCCATTGGAAAGTGCTGGCGTAGCTTTTCCATTTTGTGACCAAGCAGATATTTTCCAGTTCTTCGGTTCGGGTACTATGGAGAACCAGTGCTCCCTAGGTCTGTTAGACACGGCTGTACCCCACACAGACAACACACAGTATGCTTTTCAGAAGCAGGTGATTGTTGCGTGAAGAATTGCAATCTACCTAATTAATGAGAGTTAATATGCATCTTATCATAATACTGTTTACCTCCTTGTTTTTCAGCGAAGGGACTTCTGGGAGGAGGATCTCCAAAATGCTTTGCATATCGACAATGAGCAAAGCCAGGAGAATGGGGTTTCAGCACCGCATGTTGATGGTTCGTATAATGGATGATGGTTCACTTGTATTGCACGGCTTGGCAATTACCCTATTAAGCCTGTATGGTTCAATTGACACAGGTCAGTTACAAGCAGCAGATCATACAAAGATCAAGTTGTAGACGATCACTGTTAATCACCAAGGTCGATATTTTTGTACATAGGAAGAACGGCAACTATGGCAAGTGAAGCTCCTAAGCTAACAGACCTGAGAACTGATTAATTTTATCATATGCTGAATGTACGGCAACTTGATTCTTCCCATATTTATGAGATTATATGATCTATGTACTAGATATGGTGCAAATATTGAAAGCACCATCTCTCTTCTAATATGTAAGAGCTGGCAGGTATCGGGATAATACCATGTACTACTGCATTTTGTCTTGAAATGGAAATTATGATATATTTATCCTCAGCATGTTACAAATGTTTCTGCTCCATCTTGTTGCAGCTGAGTTGCCACGTTATTATTACTGGAGTAATTTTTGTCGAAACAAGATCATTACTGAAGTAATTCCAGTGATACATATTGAAGGCTCATCACAATGAAACAGTGCTCCATCATCAATTCTTATGAGATATATAACCTGTAAGCTTGCAGCTGTTAAAAATTATAACCTGCAAACCAAGTTTAATTTCACCATCACCATGGATAGCCAACAGCTTTCCTTTTCAGCCTACTCACATCACATTCATCTACGTAGGCAAATGGTTCTACTTGTTTCATGTCTTCGCTTACGTACAGACAAACGGGCGTCATTGTCTAAAGTTTGGTAGGTTAGCCATCGTTTTTTTTGGCTGCTTGCTGGATCTCATTTCGTGGTACTGAAATATGCTGCCGTCATCCGTGCCGCGATCGAATCTTGTCCAGTTTTGACAACGTGTCACTACGTTTACTACTTACTCCAGTCGTACAGCAGCAAAATGGTAATACCAGATTACACTTTTTTTCACCCATTCATTCCATCCTTGTAGTTTTCTTTTTACTGGAGCATGGAATCATTTTTTTACATAGTAATCCAAGGTTCTTGCGCCAAAGTCTTACAGTGTCTGCATAAGGTTCAGGCTTTGCTGTCTCCCCATTCTTGTGCCTAATTTCTACAGGTATCTTAAAAAGACTCGTGTATTTTAATACTAACTAGCAGGCCGTCCCGTGTATTTGCACGACTAAATTTGTTTCAAAATTTGTATAAATAATTGATAATATATTTACGTATCCTTTAAGCTATTTAGAATTTTAAGATATTATAAACATTAGAAACAATAATAAAAGCTTAAAAGAAATTACAACATAAGGAACGTAATTGAAGTATGTGCTTTGATGGAAGAAAATTATTGAGCATAATAAGTTGTAAGTTGTTGGGGTTCTTAAAAACTAACAACTTTTCATCATGCATCTATCATGTAGTTGCATGCCTCTATTCTTACTCTATTAGTTATCCCCCCCCCCAAATTGTATGCATGCACATATAACTCTATTTAATCTCAAGCAATAGTACCTTGCTCACACATACACCGATGCACCATAGACGATCTACCTTGAACTTATCTTCCCTCACACACCAACTACCCCGCCAAACCGTGTGACTTCTATTTCTTCTCGTCGTCATAGTTTTTTGCTTCAACCTCCAACGGTAAGCCTAATCTTGATCGACCCCTCTCAACTGCCACCCCTTCCAATGCAATACTTTACCACATAATTATCTTCTACTTCTCCCAATTATTGCTGAATGCTAACCATTATGGCATCAACATGCATACACATGCAACCGTCATCGATTCCAGTTGGAGACACATGTCACGCTCTCTCCGGTGACCCCGAGCATATTCCCTACAGCTGTGCCATCTCTACTCCAAGTGTTTTGCTCATCTGCCTTTGTACTCCCACACTTCTATTCGTACGGATGTATGCATGTACATATGTATGCATGATGTTATAGATGCTTGGCGTCCTCTTCTCTCATGTCAGTCGCTCCTCTTCTTCAACGTTGGCTAGCTCAACGTTGTGGTTTCCTCACTATCTGTGATGACCTCTTATTCTCACTAATGTCGGTATGTCTGTTTTAATCGTTGTCTAACGATATGGAGAATCTTTTCGTCATTGCCGGCGACAACGTGTCCCTCACCAATGATGGCACGCTCCTAACTACCCGATGGCCCCATATAGTTTATAGCTTGTCTTTAATGCAAAGCTTTATCTCCTCTTTGCTAGAATTTTTCTATCATTGAGCTTCTTTGGCTACTAACTTCTTCAACAACGCTAACGCTCACTACTTGTCATTGCGGCCATTGGCTCCTTCAACACCGGACTTTCTCTTCAATGACCCCGGTGAGTAGCACGATATTGTCCTCATCTTCGTCGTCGTCGCCTCAGCTCTTCGCTTCTCTGTGGATCAATGTTTTCTTACAGGACAAATCGATGTCATTGCAATCTTTCGTGATCTCCTCCAACACCATTCGTGCTATCTGCGTTATAACTTGTACTTTTTAATAAAAAAATTTAGTTATTTTTTATTTTTATTACATAGGAAGCAACAACAGAAGCACGTGACCTTAAGAGCGAATGTGGTGGCTTCTTTTGTGTCTCCCCCGGCAACATTCATGTTATCATCATTATAACTTTTATTTTTATTCAATATTTCAGTTATTTTTATTGGAATTCATATACAAATCAAATGCTAAATTTATTTAATTTATTCAAAATTTTAGTTATTTGGGGATTTTATTTGAATACGTATGAAAATCAAATTGCATTTTAAAATTTTTATTCTAAATTTTAGTTATTTTTCTTTGAATTAGTATTTGAATCCAATTGCTATTTTTTCTTTAATTTTTATTACGAATTACGAGTTATTTAGGGATTTTACTTTGGAATTCCTATTGAAATCAAATTGCTAATTTTATTTCATTTTTATTCGAATATCAATTATGTTTTGGTTGTATTTAGTATACAAATCTAATTGCCAATTATTTTTTAATTTTTATTCTAAATTATAATTATTGGAATTAGTATCGAAATCAAATTGCTAATTTAATTTAATTTTTATTACAATTTCAGTTATTTTTTTGTTGGATTTAAGTAAACAAATCTAATTTCGATTTTTATTTTTTATTCTAAATTATAATTATTTAGGAATTTTACTTAGAAATTTGTATGAAAATTAAATTGCTAATTTTATTTTATTTTTATTCAATTTCAGTTTTTTGTACTTGACATGAAGTCTTTTACTTAGAAATTCATATGGAAATCAAATTGTTGATTTTATTTTTAATTTTTTATTCCAAATTTTAGTTTTATTTTACTTGACATGGACTTATTCTTTTAATCTAGACAGCTATAATCTGAACCCATCACGATCGACGGTGTAAATTTTTATTTTTTTACAGAATAATACGAAAATTTTTAATTCTTGAGAGTGAATGTGGTGGCTTTTTTTTTCTTAGTTTGATAAGATAATAGATAGACGGATAGATTTCTGCGGTTAGGTTCCATGTCGCGCTCGGCTCCGTTTCCTACTCCCTGGAGAAAGCCATTTAATTGTACAACTATTGTATGTTTGTCCTCTCTGAAGAATTGACAGGCTGTTGAAAATTGATGGCTGCAAGGTATACAGCTCATGACAAGATTCTATGCAATTTCAGTACTTGGAACACCTAAGCTATCGCTGTATCGAAGACTTCAAGATTGAAGTCCTTTCTTACTAGAATACTTTACTCTGATTCTTGAAGGTGCCACTGGGCCATTATTTGTGCCGCTGGGCCATTATTTGTAAACGGAAAGATATCTTCTACCAATAAACTAATACTGGCATAAGCAATATCAATATTTCACTGAATTTTTTGTCTTTAAAAAGTAGTTCACTGAAACTCCGTTGTAATGTCAGTCAATTTTCATTCCAATCTCATATAGTCCAATATAGTTCCACTTAATATCATCTATATTTACCATATTTAAGGATGTTACACCTGCCTACTTAAGCCGGGTCATTTCCGGTTAACATCTGCCTGCATTTACCTTATTTGATGATCTTAGACTTACTTAATCCAACTAGCTGCAGTAGAATTTGCATCGTGCGCTGCAAATCTGTTTGGTGCACTCGAAGACTGCTCGAGGAGCATCCTGATCCTCAATCACATAACCCATACTCATCACAGACTCTCATTGCCTGAACCTTTAAGTGCAGTAGCATTCCAAATAGTGTTTGTCATTTGTTAAATTACTGGATTGGCAGCTTTGGGACAGAAGCACCGGAATCTGGTGCGTGTTGGCGCTGCCGCAATGTTGTGGGCTATTTGGAAAGCACGCAACAGAGCTTGTTTTCAACATAAATGGCTTAGTGACTCAACCTCAGTTGTGTTTTCTGTTTGCTATTGGTTGGAATCCTGGTTTGTCTTACAAAAGGACGACGTACATGAGGCAATGCGAATGGGAGCAAAACTGGTGGGACAAGTGGCTCTGGAGATCTTCAGCACTTGCAGAGGATGGGATCCTATGGTGAGAAGAATCAAGTGATCAAGGGGGAGAAGCTGAAGGCATGCGCTTAAAAAACCCAAGGAAGGTGATGAGAATCTGATGGATGTAGGGAGGAAGAACGCTGAAGCCAAGCAGCAGAATTGTATGTTGTGCGTTTGTTTCGTTGTTGGTAGTCCTAGTAACTGTTAGCCTGATGTGGTTTAGAGGAGTGTTGATCTGTTAGTTACTGGGATCGCTGATGCTGAGATGTGGATGTTTGTGCCCATTTCATTTTGCTGTTTACCTTTCTTTAGAACCATGTAGCTGTGGTTTCTGTTAATGGAAATCGAGGTATTGCTTTGTGTCAAAAAAAAAGAAAAGAAAAAAGCATCACAGATTTGGGATGCAAGGCAGGCTGCACTGGACATCACCATCACCTGCCAAATTTGCTGATCTTGTGATGCACTTCAAGGCCTGCCAATCATGGCAATGGTACGATCGGTGCGTTAAAGAAACCGGGTCAGGCCGGCAGTTCAGGCCTACGATGGTCTCCTCATCTATCCAATAGCCTATATAAAGAAAGAAAGACACTCAACTATTGTACTACAGTTTTACAGAAGAGCAATAAAGAGAAGACAGAAGTCCCCTCATATCTTTGTGTTCAATCTACTATTTTGTTCGTATGTTCTTGCATTGTTCTTACGATTCTGAGTTTGTCTACGAGGTAATCGCTCGGATAGAACTCGCCAGCGACGATTCCTCAACACGTTATCAGCACGATCGACTCTCCTCGGATCGAAAGGTAACCGTTGTAGCACGACACTCATAGATCAAATCGTTTTTTCTAGATTGCTTTCAGTTCTGCAAATTTGGCTTTCTAGATTGTATCCTACGGTGCAAATCCGCTCTAATCTACCACGAGTCGACTTGAAGTCGTTGGCACAATGCCGATCGGTAGATTGCATGGAAAAGTGGATGTCGATTGTACCGTAGATTGGAAATTGCAAATACGTTCTAATCTACCACGAGCTGACTTGAAGTCACCAGCCAAGCCGATCAGTAATTGTATGAACGATAATTGTATGAACAATAGTACTCAGATAAACAGTAACAAACAAAAAAACACGCACGGCGGTTGGTTCGGTGCAAGCTGCGTAGGCTTGCCGAGTCAAGACGCGACGCCGCGACTAGCCTGTGCGTCGCGCTTTGAACGCGATCGGCTGGCCCTGCCACCACGGCCACCGCCAAGCTCGTCCAACCGGCCACGTGCCACGGCTTGGAGCCACGCCGCTGATCTCATACATCTCCCGCGCTGCCGGTCCCCTCCACGCCATCCAATCAAGCAAAGAGGGAGGGGGAGGTGGTGCCGGCGCCACACGTGGAACTAACAGGCCTCGCTTGGCCCGTGACGGGCGCACCATCACTGCTGCACTGGGCCCAGACGGCCGCCGTCGGCCTTCAGACTAGCGACGCCCACGCCACCCGGCCGCACCTCTCGGCCCTACGCGTGGCGGCCGCCGCCACCGCCCAAGCAAAAAAAAGGTGGGGAGGATGGGTGGTCTTGCGCGCCAGACAGGCCCTCCCCGCTTGAGCTACCAAGACCGCCGCCTTGAAGCGGAGCCGCCACCTTGAAGCGGCACCGCCCGACGCCGAGACAAGACACCCACATGTCTGATTGGAGCCGCCGTCCGTCGCGCTTGGGCTGTTCTTGCACAAGACAAGCATCGCCGCCATTGGGACTCGGTGCTAGGGGAAACCCTTGCACCGGTTTTAGTAGGCCACTGGTTAGGCCGTGTGGGTCGAAAGAAAAGAAAGGCCGGCCCATTTGAATTTTGAAAAAAAATCAGGAAAAGAAAACGAAAAAACTTGAATTTTGCAAAAGGGCCCTCGAAATTCCAAAAATTATGAGAAATTTTTCCAGGATAAGGGATTTTTGTAGAAACCCCCCTAAAAATTGGAAAATTACGCGATTTTTCTCTCAGAACAGAAATTTCATGATTTAACTCCTGGAAATTACAGAATTCGCCGAAAATCCTTTTTCCATTGGAAAAGGGCCTCGGGAATTCATTTTTTGAATCAATTTTAGAATTTAAAGCATGTTTAACTTTGTTATTGTTATTTCTATAGAATTTATTTATTGTATTTACTATTTTGATTATCTGTGATTGTTTATATTGCTTTTTATCACTGAAAATAGCAGTAAATCATGAAAAATGCATAGAAAAATATGAGAACATTATGATAATCTTTACAACCATTTTATACAAATTACGAGTATTAATCTTGTGAACTCTTTGCATAAATATACAGATGACTGGCATTACGAACCGGGAGTTTGAAGAGCTGGCCCAACATGGCCAGAATTACTTGACTTGGGCATTAGATGTCGAGATCGTACTAGGAGCCAAGAAGCTCTGTGCTGCTATCGGACTTGGCACCTCGAAGGATGTCACTCTAACTGCTGAGAAAATGATTAGGCACTTCATTTCCTCAGACAGCATCTCTGCCTAATGCTCAAGAATGAGTATATGGTGGAGAAGAACGCACTAGCTTTATGGACCATACCGAAGAAGCGGTTCGAGAAGCTGAAGTACACCATTCTTCCTCGTGCAGAGCAGGAATGGAACCGACTACATTTTGCTGCTATAAGACCGTGGGGGAGTACAACTTTGCTTTGCACATAATTTGTATCGGTCTTCAGCTTTGTGGTAAGGCAATCATGGATGAAGAGAAGATTGAGAAAACCCTCTCTACCTTTCACCTCAATGCGGTGCAATCCGCACACAACTATTGTCAAGATGGCTATAAGGAGTATGCCGAACTGATTGACATCATGCAAGTCGCGAAAGCTTAAGATGAGGTTCTAAGGAAGAACTACATCTCACAGCCGCCTAGTAGCAAAGTTGGTCATGAAGTCAATGCTAGCAGCTACAAGGTGAGGAAGCCTCACTCAAAGGAAAGGGGCAAGAAGGGTAAGGTCATGGGTCGCAAGACCAAGCAGAATGCTCAAGCAAAGAAGGCGAACAAAAGAAGCGCGATGAGAAGCCCTATGGCCAGTAGGACCAAAGTTGCTACAAATGTGGCACATGGGGATATTGGTCACGTGTTTGCCGTGAGCCGCAACACGTGATTGATGCTTTCAAGGCTAAGAAGAAGGGTAAAGGATAGCATGAGGCACACCTCGCCATTGCAGGCACAGAGGATCCACAGTCATTGGTTGCACCTATGGATGTGGACAGCCCAACAGTAGTCCCCATCACACCTTTTTTGGACATCGCAGCGGCAACAGCTGTAGTTGCCGAAGAAGAGAAGATGGACATGGAGTAGATTCAGGCAGAAGTTTTTTCATACTTCGCTGATTCGATCTAGTGCACGCATTGCACTTAGATTTTTATAGTCATTTGCAGTTTATGGTTGTGATAGAACATTGAATTATTGAATAATGGTTGTAAACTCTAGGAGAGCAAAGAATTACATTCTTATGATGAGTCCTGCAAGACTTTTTCCCGTATTAATAATAGCAAGTTATGTTCTGTTTTGTAGTATTTTATTCATGTGCGGATTGCTTCCTACCCCATATTAATAAATACTTTATATATCAGAACACGTGTGGCACCCTATGGAGGAAGTGTGCTTAGCAGATAGTGGCACAACGAATACCATCTTAAGAGAGACAAAAAAATTTTAGTTGATTAGCAAGAATGTTGGTAGTCTTACGACAATCACAGGCAATGATACTTGTATAATAGGCTCAGGAAGAGCCACAATTGTACTACCGATGGGCACAACATTGGTCATTGAAGAAGCCTTGTTGTACCCATAATCGACTAGAACTCTTTTAAGCTTTAAAGATATTCGTGCTAACGGTCTCCACGTAGAAACTGAAGAAGAGTATGGTAAAGAATACCTGCTCATTACAAAGCGTGAAGAAATAGAAAAAAGGGTATTAGAACGACTTCCTTCATATGAATCTGGGCTATACTACACTAATATTAAGGCACCTGCAGCCTATACTGTCCTGAAAACCGCTTTTAGAAGCACTGAAATTTTGTCTCTGGCATGGTAGATTAGGCCACCCCGGTCTCAAGTTGATGAGAAATATAATTACCAACTCTTAGGGACATAATATCAATGTAAAGAATTTCTCGAATCAAGAAGATTTTGTGTGCCCAGCATGTGCCACCGGAAAATTAATTACTAGACCTTCTACTATGAAAATGAAGGATGAAATCCCTGCATTCCTGGACCGTATCCAGGGAGACATTTGCGGTCCTTTACAGCCCCTGTCAGGGCTATTTAGGTACTTTATGGTGCTCATCGATGCTTCCTCGAAATGGTCGTATGTATGTTTATTGTCTACGAGAAACCACGCTTTTGCAAAGTTGATCTCGCAGATAATTAAAATTAAGAATAAGTTCCCTGGCCATCAGGTGAAGTCCATCAGAATGGACAACGTCGGAGAATTTACTTCAAAGGCATTTGATGATTATTGAATGGCAATGTGAATTACCATTGAGCATTATGTACCGCATGTCCACACCCAGAAGAGACTAGCAGAGGCATTAATTAAAAGAATTAAATTTATTGCTCGACCGCTTTTGCAGAATTGTAATTTACCAACTACATGTTGGGGACACGCAGTCCTGCACGCAACAACTCTCATCAATTTTAGACCATCGGCATATAATATCCATTCACCTGTGCAACTAACGCAAGGGTTAACACCGAAAATTTCTCATCTTCGCAGGTTTGGTTGCAAGGTTTATGTACCTATACCACCACTGTAGCGAACTGCAATGGAACCTTCCAAAAGTCTGGGATATACGTTGGTTATGAGACATTATTCATAATCAGGTATGTGGACCCTATGACTCGAGATTTGTATACAACCCGCTTCGCTGATAGCATATTTGATGATGATAGTTTCCCATCATTAGGGGAAGGAAATCAACCCTTTGATGAAAAATATCGGGAAATAACATGACAAGCCACGGGAATCCATGCACATGACCCGCGCACAAGTGAAGCAAATAGAGAAGTCCAAAAGATAATTCATTTGCAAGTATTAGCGAATCAACTGCCTGACTACTTTAGTTATTTGAAGAGCGTGACCAAGTCGCATGTGCCTGCACACAATACACCAGAGAGGGTTGAAATACCAAAAAAAATTGACGGTACCCCTAATCCCGTCCAGAGGCCTAAGAATAAAAGGACAAGAACTCCGGCCCCTCGAATCCCAAGTAACTGGGGACACCTAGCGAAAAAGGATAAAAGGACTTGACACAGCCGATCACTAAAGTTCCCCAGAACCAGATGGGGAGCTGGTTTAGACCTGGCACCAGTATGGAACCTTCAGTAAAAGGCATACTGGATTTGAATATTCCCACGGAGGGAGACTTCAGCATGGATGTGTGTGTACACGTCGGAGCTAAAAAACTAAAGGGACTTGCCCCCGCAATTGGAAGCAACGGTGAGCGAGTAGAAGCATTAGAAGAATCGCCCCATGAAGAAATAGCTATAAATTATGTGACCACAGGAGAATCTATGAATAGAACAATAGCCAATATCGACATTTATTTTGCAAAGAAAATTACCACAATCATCAATCTTGATCCAGAGCCTACATCACTCGCTGAATGTAAGAAAAAAAATCATATTAGAAAGATTGGAAAAAGGCAATAGAAGCAAAATTATTATCTCTGAATAAAATAGAGGTGTTTGGGCCTGTAAGCCGCACGCCTCCCCATGTACACCGCATAGGGCATAAGTGGGTATTTGTTCGAAAGAGAAATGAAAATAATGAAGTTGTAAGACATAAAGCAAGGCTTGTTGCACAAGGTTTTACTCAACGACCAGGAGTTAATTATGAAGAAACCTATTCCCCGGTCATGGGCGAAACTACCTTTAGATATTTAATCTCAATGGCAGTAAACTTGAATTTGGAAATGAAATTGATGGATGTGGTAACTGCATACCTTTATGGAAACTTGGATTCAAACATTTATATGAAGGTACCTGAAGGTATCCTGTCGAACCAAGGCAAGGTGCAAATAGAAATCATGACAAGTGTGCAACTCGAGAAAGTCCTTTGTATGGACTAAGCAATCAGACAGAATGTGGTGTAATCGCTTAGGCGACTTTCTCTGCAAGAAAGGCTACACGAACAATGAGGATTGTCCATTTGTATTTATACGATAATCCTAGGATAGATTTTGTATAATATCAGTATATGTAGATGATCTGAATATCATCAGGACCTTGGAAGATATTAACAGAGCAAGCTCTTACCTGGAGTCGGAGTTCGAAATAAAAGATTTGGGTAGAACCAAATATTTCCTAGGCTTGCAGCTTGAGCATACCCCTGAAGGGATATTAATGCATCAGTCAACCTACACTTAAAAGGTGTTAGAAAGGTTCGGCTTTGAAAAGGCATACCCTTCGAAAGTGCCAATGGTCGGGAGATCTTTGCAGCAAGACAAAGACCCATACAGACCTAGAGAAGAGGGGGAGGAAGTCCTAAGACCGGAATTCCTATACTTGAGTGCAGTAGGAGTACTCATGTATTTAACAAACTATAATAGACCGAACATTGCTTTTGCAGTGAACCTGTTAGCAAGGTATAGTATAGAACCTACAAAAAGGCATTGGCAGGGAATAAAGGACATGTTCCGATACCTCCAAGGAAACAAAGATCTTGGTCTGTTCTACAGAAAGAACCAAGACCTAACTATGACTGGCTATGCAGATGCTGGTACCTATCGACCAAGATATCTGACTAAGTCGCAAACAGGCTATGTATTTCTGTGTGTTGGAACTGCAATTTCATGAAAATCGTCTAAGCAAAGTCTTGTATCAATTTCGACAAACCACTCGGAAATCATAACACCGTACGAGGCCTCACGAGAATGTTTTTGGCTTCAGTAAATGATTCACCATATCCAGTAGTCATGTGGATTGAATATCGTGCAAACCCCCACTATTATCTATGAAGATAATGCAGCTTGTGTTGCACAAGTGCAAATGTGTTATGTGAAGAGTCAACTCACAAAGCATATCAACCCCAAGTTCTTCTATGCTCATGAATTGCAAAAGATGGACGAAATTAAAGTACTGCATACTAAGTTATGCGAAAATCTTACAGATTTATTCACTAAGTTACTTTCAGCGTCTAGTTTTGAAAGATGCATACATAGAATTGGAATGATGAGACTTAGAGAAGTGCAGAATTCAGGGGGAGAATCTTCACGAACTCATTATTGAAGCTTGATCATGAAGGTCGAGTACCCAAAGAATAAATCCTGGAGATTAAATAAAATTGGGTGGATTGTACTCTTTTTCCCTTGACGAGTTTTCCCAAAGTGTCTCAGCTAAGGTTTTTAATGAGGCAATTCGTGTAGCACAGCAGAACGTGTTTTATGTAATCTTTTTCCAAATTTTTTCCTCTGGGTTTTTATAGAGTTTTGACAAGACATAAACATGACGAATGAGTGCCTAAGGGGGAGTGTTAAGAAACCGAGCCCAGGCCGGCAGTCCTGGCCCACGATGGCCTCCTCATCCATCCCGTAGCCTATATAAAGGAGGAGGACCCCCAACCATTGTATTACAATTTTATAGAAGAGTAATAAAGAGAAGATAGAAGTCCCCTCATACCTTTGTGTTCAATCTACTATTCTGTTCTTATGTTCTTGTATTGTTTTTACGATTCTGAGTTTGTTTACGAGGTAATCATTCGGACTGAACTCGCCAGCGACGGTTTCTTAACACGGTGTTTGGTCTTCTCATGCTACATTGCCGCTCATCCTCTCATGTCACGCGTGTTGAAAATAGTACCTGCTAGAGAAAAGGAACAATAGATATACTTGGTTCAACCGAGATTGTAGTTTCCTAATCACGTACATGTATTTGTTTCCTTGCCGTATACTCTAAGGAGCTGTAGGCAATTGTACTGTGTGCTATATAAACAAGGAGTCGCTGCCCTGTTTGGTACGCGATATCGTTCCCCAAATAAATCTACTAGTTTAGCTTTTACATGGTATAAGAGCCACAAAGCTTTACCGCGATGTCGACTTCACCATCCCTGGGCACCGCATCTTCGCCGTCCCTGAGCGTCGCCACTTTCGGCGCCCTGCAGTTTGCTATCTCTGTCGTTGCCTCCGACACAATCTTGGCTGGTCTTTCTGGACAAAAATAGAGGGGATGTTAGTGGGACAATATTATTATAAAGTAAGCTAACAAATACATATTTAAATATCATGTGCAATATAAATTATAAGGAACAAAGTTAAAATAGGAAATACATTAAATGTGTTAGAATTGAGCCAATAAGTGTAAAGACTTATTCATTCCTGAAATTCTGAAGCATGCATGTTTTAGTCTATATTGCCTAGCCAAGTGGTGGGAGAGCAATTTATAAGGTGAAATTCTTGCTACCCCTTTATACATGTGACACATGACATGAGGTGACATGAGGACTATAGCTAAAGTTACACATACGCACTATGAACGTGCCGTGAATCTAGTCCACCTTTCTTTTGCTAACCGTGCATTTCTCTCTCTCCTTTTAGACTGGTCTAACCAGTGGTCAAATGTAACACCCTAGCCCATTCTTTGGGCCTAGAATGCTACCACAACGCATCGTAACATCCCAAACTTTGCGCAGCTAAATTAACAATTAAACATATTACAGCAAAAGTGGTTATTTAAGGAAGTATGGTTTGCATCAGTGTCTGCGTGTGACGTAGATGTGCTATTCTCCCTTCCCGATGCATGTCATCTTCGTCGTTCACCTAAACACCAAAAATAAACCAGGGTGAGTCTGAAGATTCAGCAAGCACATAATATAAATGATAAACACTGCTACACAAACATAAACATAACCATATCATTATTGCCATCATTATCTTTCCATTAGTTCAATGCATCATAATTCTACATGCACTATCATACTCATGCTCATATGCATTTCATCAGCTGATACCAGTATAGCGGAGTGTTCACCCGTCGATGACACACTCTTCCCACATCTTCGTTAGGATGGGGTCCCTACATTGTAGGGCTTTATCTAGTCCCTACAAATGTAAGACTTTATCTAGAGCACTCTAGATTAGTCATGTATCTTTCTCACTGACCTCACTGGAATAGTTACATGACTTTCTCACCGACCTGGCTCGTGTATTCTTACCATGAGGCAGATGCAAATGTCTATTGTCATTAATATGTTTCATCATCATCATCATTGATAGGGTAGACTCATTGCTCGGCTACCCTGTTCCATCATTACTGCCATTACCATAAGCATCATCATATCATGAAAACATTGCACATTCCATACCATTGCGTGATACCGCTCTACCATACACTTGACTGTTAACCAAACGGAGCGGAGCAACGTGCGGATGGCGCCGTTCTCGAACCTCCACCTGAACAGACATTCAATCGGACTCAATACATTATAGCAATATATGTACACATACGGACAACATCGTTCCTACGCGCAATCTGACACGAACAAACCCTACTCACCGAGCACTACCCTGCTGACCCGGTGCCCAAAATAATAATAGGTTAGAGATCACATCATCTAACCTCGTGATTAAATTTATTTGCGCACCCCCAATTTATTTTTTTCTTCCTTTTCTCTCTTTTCTCCCCTTTTCTCTCTCCATCCTATCTACTCGGTTCAGCCGAAGCCTTCTCTGGCTTCTCCTCCCTCATTTCTTTTCCCCACTCCTCGTCCTCCCTTCTTCTTGGTTCTTTGCTTGGAGCCGAATGAAGCCCATGGCGCCGCCAACCTCTCCTCCAACTCCTCTGCCCCTACTCTGGGAGCGCGCCGCCCACCAAAGCCACCTCCCTTGGCCCGGGCCCAGTAGCGTCGCTCCGTGCGGCCCCGTCCAGCGCGCCTGCTTGGCTTGCCCGCCGCCTCGCCTCACGGCCTCGCCCAGCGCCTCTTGGCCTGGCTTGCCCTGGCAGCCGCCGTCGGGCTCTTCTGCGTCTTTCGCACACAGACCCGACTTGCTGTGACCGCCCGTCCGCTCCCTCGTCGGCTCACCCAAGCTCCCCTTGTGCCCGACTCAGCCTCCGGCCGCCGTGCGCCTCCCCTACACGTCGGCCCATCCCTAGGTGGTGTCGCTACCTCCTACGAGCTCTAACTAGGAAGTCTTCTCTTACCCCCCCCCCCCGCCCCTCTACTTTATGCATGAAAGTAGTGTGCCAAGCTTGTTCGATCGGGATGGACAAAAGATGGAGGGATGGGGTACATACTTGGTTTGCCGGTTTAGAGGTGGGAAGTGGCGACAATGACGCTCATGGTGGCCATAGCTTTGCTCCCTGGTGGGTGCTTCTTCCCTTGAGGTGGTTGGGTGGCTTCTCTGGTGGTGCTTGCTTATAGAGGGAGGAAAGAGTTGGCTTCTTTGGGTGGGTTGTGTCTCTGGTGGGTACTAGTTTTGGTGATCTTGCTCTGGTGGTGCTCTCCTTTGCCTCTGGTGGTGTTTACTTAAGGAGAGAGGAAGGATATGGCCTCTTGTCTGTGCAGTGGCTTGATCTTATCTCCTTAGCTCCTTCTCTCTCTCCCCTCTCTCTCTACCTCTCTCTCTCTCTCTGATGGCTTGGTCAAGGGATATATTTTTTCTATTGCGGAAGGTAAGTTAGTAAAAATTGTGGGCGCTGGATTCTCAATTTTCTCTTTCCTTCTCTTTTCATTTCTACTAGCATCACATTCCACCCCCCCCCCTTAGCAGAATTTGACCCCGAATTCTGGCGTTCAAAAATCCACATGAATGAACAAAATGAAATAAACTATATATAAAAATAACTCTAACTCGTACCCGCAGTGAACAACTCCGGGTACTTCTCGCACATGCGAGACTCCAATTCCTAAGTCGCTTCTCACTCAGACTGATGCATCCAAAGCACCTTAACATACTTTATCGTTCTGTGCCTGAGCACCCTCTCTGATTCCTCTAGAATCCGAACTGGACGAGACTCGAAGGTGAGGTCTTGCTTAAGGGACAACGGTTCTAGCACGATCTCATGCTCTGGATCCCTTAAGTACTTTCTCAACATAGAAACATGAAACACATTGTGCATTCCTCGCATGGACTCTAGAAGATCCAAGCGATATGCCAACTTTCCAATTCATGCCAGAATCGAAAATGGCCCATTATACCATGGGCTAAGCTTCCTTTTGGTACCAAATTGCACAACTCCTTTAGTGGGAGACACTCTCAGGAGCACCTGATCCCCTACTTCGAACTCTAAGTCGCGCCTCCTCACATCCGCATAGCTTTTCTGCCTACTCTGGGCAGCTAGCAAATTCTATCTAATCTCTGCCACTTGTTCCATTGTTTGCTGGATCCAATATGGACTCAGAAAAGCCTTCTCGCGTACGGCATCTTAACAAAGTGGTGATCTACACTTCCGCCCATACAAAACCTCAAATGGCGCTGCCCGAACACTCGAGTGGTAACTGTTATTGTAGGCAAACTCGACGAGTGCCAAATGATCCTCCCAGCTACCTTTCTAGGATAGAACACAGGACCTCAGCATGTCCTCTAGTGTTTGAATGGTGCGCTCGGACTGCCCATCCGTCTGCGGGTGGAAAGCGGTACTAAACTGAAGTTTCGTACCTAGAGCGCCCTGCAAACTCTTCCAAAACATAGAGACAAACTTGACAACTTTGTCAGAAACTATCGTCTTGGATACATCATGCAATCTTACTATCTCACACACATAGATGGGTGACAAATCACTTGCCAAATTCGTCGTACGAATAGGGATGAAGTGCGTGGATTTACTAAATTGATCCATCACTACCCAAATTGTGTCCTTACCTCGCTGGGTATGAGGTAGGCCGACTACGAAATCCATGGTAATATCATCCTATGGCCACTGGGGAACATCCAAAGGCTGCAATAGCCAGCGGGACACTTATGTTTAGCCTTCACTTGTTGGCAAACCCCGCAAGATGCCACATAACGAGCGACATCCACCTTCATTCTCTTCCATCAAAAGCTCTTTTTTAAATCCCGATACATTTTGGTCTCCCCAGGATGTACCGTGTATGGGGTTCAATGAGCCTCTCTCAATATATCATCCTTGACCTGAGTCTGTTGTGGCACACAAAGGCGACCCTTAAACCGCAATGCGCCTGACTCATCAAGGCTAAAGTCCCCCTTTTTCCTTTATCAAGACGTTTTCTCACTTGTTGAAGCAACTGATCACGTTGTTGTGCTTCTCTCACTCGCTTCGAAATTGCTAATTCCATCAGCAGTTGCGTCTCAGTCAGCACTGTACTAGCATAACAATAAGATATTTCCATTCGATCGAAGTCAGCAATAAGACAGCCTAGAGTGGAGGGTGTCTCCTTGCAACTAAGGGCATCCGCAACCACATTCGCCTTGCCCGAGTGGTACTAGATTGTAAGATCATAGTCCTTAATCTATTACAACCACCTTCTTTGCCTTAAATTCAACTCCTTCTGAGTAAAGATATACTTGAGGCTCTTGTGGTCAGTAAAAATATCACAAGACTCTCTATACAAGTAATCCCTCCAAATCTTTAGAGCAAAAACCACTGCGGCTAGTTCTAAATTATGAGTAGGGTAATTCTACTTATGTTTCTTCAACTGTTAGGATGCATACGCAATCACTTTGCTGTTTTGCATGAGCACGCAACCTAGACCCACTCGGGAAGCATCCGAGTAGACCATGAAGCATTTTCCTGGCTCAGGGAGGGCGAGAACATGGGTATTAACTAACTTTTGTTTCAAAGTACAGAAAATGCGGTTGCATTCATCGGTCCATTGAAATTTCACGCCCCTCCGCGTGAGCTGAGACATTGACTTGGCAATAATTGAGAAGTTTTTTACAAAGCGCTAGTAGTAACCAGCTAAGCCCAAAAACTTCTCACTTCTTTGACATTAGTTGGCCTCTCCCAGTTCATTACAGTCGAAATCTTGGCTAGATCTACTGAAATACCTTCCTGGTTAATCACATGATACAGGAAGCCCACTTCAGAAATCCAGAACTCGCACTTTTTTAACTTGGCAAAGACCTGATTCTTCCTCAGAGTCTCAAGCATGAGCCTCAAATGCCGCTCATGCTCTTCCTCCGTCTTAGAATAAATCAGGATATCGTCGATGAACACAACCACAAAGTCATCAAGATACATATGCAGCATATTGTTCATCGTCTCCATAAAGACAGTAGGGGCATTCGTTAGTCTAAAGGACATAACTTTATACTCATAGTGCCCATACCTTGTAGAGAAAGCGGTCGTTTCTATATCTTGCTCCCGCACTCGAATCTGATTATACCCAGATTGTAGATCAATTTTGGAGAACACCTTGGCTCCCTTCAATTAATCAAACAAATCCTCAATACGAGGCAAAGAGTATTTATTCTTGATGTTCACCTGATTAAGAGCACGATAGTCTATGCATATGCGCTAACTCCCGTCCTTCTTCTCAGTGAATAGGAAAGGGGCTCCCTAAGGTGACACATTATGACAAATCAACCCTTTGGACAACAAATCATCCAATCGCTTCTTCAATTCTTTATGGAAAGGTCATGCCAAATGGTACGGGGATAGAAAAATAGGTTATGTGCTAGGAATAAGATCAACCCTAAACTCCATATCCCTTTCAGGTGGCATACCTAGAAGCTCTTCGGGAAATACATTGAGATACTCACATATCACTAGAATATCCCCAATGAGCAATGATGAGCTCGGCTTCTCCACAAGTGCTAGAAGCGAACCAGACTTCACCGTTCGTCGACCAGGGAATAGGCTGGCCAACACAAAAAGAGAACACGGAGGTGCATTCCCCTGAAAGATTATCTCCTCCCTAGAAGGAGCTTGCAAAGTGATTGCCCTCCAGAAGCAGGAAATCATGGCTCGGTAGCAATGCAACCAGTCCAGGCCAAGAATAACATCAAAAGGTTCTATCTGAATAACCATTAGGTTGGCAACAAAATCCTCACCATCCAATGACACCACGCATCTAGGACATACTGTGGAGCTAGCAATGATACCTCCTAACTATAACTGACTACGAGATCCACTACATACTCAACTTTGCTTTTCTAGCGAACTCACGGGACACAAAGGAATAAATAGCATAGGAATCGAAAAGAACAAGAGCAACACACGAATCCACTAACAGGGTACCTGTCACCACGTCCAGTCGACCCACGGACTCAACGACAGTCAATGTGTAGACTCCGGGTGGCCCCGACACTCTGTTGATACCGCTCTACCATGCACTTGCTTGTTAACCAAACGGAGCGGAGCAACGTGCGAATGGCACTGTTCTTGAACCTCCACCTGAACAGGCATTCAACCAGATTCAATACATTATAGCAATATATGTACACATACGGATGATATCGTTCCTATGCGCAATCCGACACGAACAAACCCCACTCACCGGGCACTGCCCTGCTGACCCGGTGCCCAAATAATAATAGGTTAGAAAACACATCATCTAACCTCGTGAGTACATTTATTTGCGCGCCCCCAATTTCTTTTTTTCTTCCTTTTCTCTCTTTTCTCTGCTTTTCTCTCTCCATCCTATCTACTCGGTTCGGCCGAAGCCTTCTCTGGCTTCTCCTCCCTCATTTGTTTTCCCCACTCCTCGTCCTCCCTTCTTCTTGGTTCTTTGCTTGGAGCTGAATGAAGCCCATGGCACCGCCAACCTCTCCTCTAGCTCCTCTGCCCCTACTCCGAAGTCGCGCCACCACACCAAAGCCACTTCCCACCGGCCAAGCCAACAGATCACAAGCCACACACAGACCCCCAGATGCCAAAGTGTGCCACTCAATGACGCCTCGCCTCCGGCCTCGGCCAGCGCCTCTTGGCCGTCGGTTTGCTCCCTGGTGGGTGCTTCTTCCCTTGAGGTGGTGGGTGGTTTCTCTGGTGGTGCTTGCTTACAGAGGGGGGAAAGAATTGGCTTCTTTGGGTGGGTTGTGTCTCTGGTGGGTACTAGTTTTGGTGATGTTGCTCTAGTGGTGCTCTCCTCTTGTGGTGTTTACTTAAGGAGAGAGGAAGGATATGGCCTCTTGTTCGTGCAGTGGCTTAATCTTATCTCCTTAGCTTCTCTCTCTCTCTCTCTCTCTCTCTCTCTCTCTCTCTTTCTGATGGCTTGGTCAAGAGAGAGACTTTTTCTACCGCGGAAGGTAAGTTAGTAAAAATCATGGGCGTTGGATTCTCAATTTTCGCTTTCCTTCTCTTTTAATTTCTACTGGCATTACATCAAAATAATTTAGTCGAAACCATAGGCCAGTGTGGTTGAAATAATATGGTCGAAGCCATAGACTAATGTGAGTATGGTTGAAATAATGTGGTCAAAACCATAAACCAGTGTGGTCAAAAAATACTGGTCGGATCCATAGACCAGTGTGGTCGAAATAAAGTGGTCGAAAAAACACTGGTCAGATCCATAGGCTAGTGTGGTCGAAATAAAGTGGTGGAAACACTATGATTGAAATAAAGTGGTCGAAACACAGTGGTCGAAAAATAGTGGTCGAATCCATAGACCAGTGTGGTCGAAATTGTAGACTAGTGTATAATCAGGAACTGATAAACACTGCTTAATTACCATAAATTGGTTTTGAATTAGCAGTTACCAATGGTTTAATATGTGCTTTATTATACAGTTACTAGAGAGTAATTGTCTCGCCCTTAAAAAGATCTGGAGACGTCCAGACCTAAAATTGATCGATTCACTTCCATTTTCTTCTTCTTCTTCTTCTCTATTCTACTGTGCTGGAGGGTTGTGCTATCGAACCAAGCTGTCTCTTCTTCTCGACGTGCACCGGGAATGAGGGTGAGTGGGTATCTCCGAACTATTGTCGTAGAGTTCACCTGCACAATAAAGTTTCTGGGCAGCGCATCTGCGTGACTACTCGCTTTATTGCTACATCTACGTTCTGCATTGCTTCTAGTCTGCATTACTTCCTGTTCTTCATCAAGCTTGACTGTAAGTTGGTTGTGCGACCAAACTATTATGCTATAATCCTATTATTGTGTATGTTTAGGAGTGTAATGAGTTACCTATTATTAGTATTGCTTTATGCATCTCTAGTTTTGTGTGATATTTGCCTCATAATAAAATCTGGAATTAAAATATTATCCACATTTCCAACAAAATGTAGTATCTTAATAATGGATAGTGTGTTTCAAAAGCCCAAAAATATGCACAAGTAGCAATCTTAAGAACAAAATTAACTAGATTTGTGATACAAATAATGGCAGAGGCACTGGGAGGGTACCAAGGGTACAACGAGTGGAGCCGGTGCTCCAACCCCCCTCGCGTCCCCATGGTGGATTCGCCACTGGTCATGGCGCTATCAGATGCTATCACCGATTTGATCACTCCTACCAGGAAGAAGGTCTTGTGGCTGTTACTGCATCCTATGGAGTATATACTAATTGGTACGCTGATTCGGGAACAACCGATCACATTACCGGCGACCTTGACAAGATGAGCATCAAAGAGAGTTATCATGGCAAGGATCATATTCAAATTGCTAATGGCTCAGGTATGACTATTCATTATGTTGGTCAATCTCATATTTCCACTCTTGTCCAAACCTTGCATCTCAATAATATTTTTCACGTACCCCAAGTCAAATGAAATCTTCTCTCTATTCATAAACTTTCATTCAATAATAACATATCCTAATTTCTTGGTTATTAAGGGGCCACAAAGAGAACTCTTCTTAGAGGCAAGAGCAAGGGTGGCCTCTGCCCATTTACATCCAATCCAGTTCATGTTGTTAGGAGTGTCTACGCCAGCACCAAGATCTCAACCGAGGATTGACACTCTCGCATTGGTCATCCATCTTTTTCTACCGTCAATCGTGTCGTCTAGTCAAATAATCTCTTGTGTTCAAATAGTTCAAATAATAGTGTGTGCAATACTTGTCAACAAGCTAAGAGCCATCAATTACCTTTCTATGCTACTAGTAGGGTTTCTATTTCCCCTTTAAAACTTGTTCATTCCAATGTGTGGGGTCCTGCCTGTACATTAGTAGGGGATACAAATACAATGTAAGCTTTATCGATCATTTCAGTAAATTTAATTGGCTCTATTTGTTGCAAAGCAAAGCTGATGTGTTGAGAACTTTTGTTCAATTCCAGTCCCATGTTGAGAGATTGTTAAACAAAAAGATTGTTTGTGTTCAAATCGATTGGGGAGGAGAATATCAAAAGCTAAATTCTTTTCTTCTAGAAAATTGGAATCCCTCCTCACGTGTCATGTCCTTACACACATAGCATCGACATATTGTTGAGACCGGCCTTGCGATTCTTGCTCATTCTTCTGTTCCCTTATGCTTCTGGGATGAAGCATTCCAATCAGCATGTTTTTTAATCAATAGATTACCGAGCAAGGTTATTGAATATTCCATGCTTCGTTTTTTTGTTGTGTTTGTTGGCCTAATTTTAGACCCTATAATCATCATAAACGTGAGTTTCAGTCACAAAGGTGTGTGTTCCTTGCATTGGCTATAGTCCTATACACAAGGGATACAAATGCTTAAATCCTAGCACCGGTCGAGTTTATATATCTAGAGATGTGGTTTTTTTATGAACATGTCTTTCCTTTTGCTGAAAACAATACTGTTTCAAGTTCGGTTGCTCGTATATTGCTGCGTCAATCCTCTTGCCATCTCTTCATTCTGACCAACATATGAATAGTGATATTCTTGCTACGCAGTCTAATCTGTCTCATACAGTCTCTCTAGAAATTTCCGAAGAAGCAGCTACTGCAGATGCAACCGCAGCTGCTAACTTGCCTACCACACCAACCGCATCGCCTACAGCACCGAGTTCTTCTGCCGTGGCAGCCGAAGGCACTGCCAACTCTCCTGCCATGTCTACCGTGGTGATGAAATCTTCTGCCGCGACAACTAGTTCAGCAAATATTAACACATCTACTACGGCTACAGTTGCACCATTGGATCAGCATCCCAAGCACACCAGGTTGCAAGATAATACAAAACGACTCAAGGAGCGTATAGATGGGATAGTACCTTATCCCAGTGATCGATGATAGACATTAATTAGTTGTACTTTAGTAGAAGAAGAACCTACAAGTTATCTTGAGACAGTTGGTCATTGTGAGTGGAAACAAGTTATGGATGTTGAATATGATGCTCTCACCAAGAACAAGAACAAGACGTGGAGGTTTGCCCCTAAGAATAAGTGGGTGTTGAAGATCAAGAGAAAAACTGATGGAAGCATAAATCGCTACAAGGCTAGACTGGTTTCAAAAGGCTTTAACCAATGGTATGATCTCGATTACGAGGATACCTTTAGTCTGGTTGTGAAACCAACAACTATTCATATAGTCCTGTCAATTGCCATTTCAAGAGGGTGGTCATTGACACAACTCGATGTTCAAAATGCATTATTGCATGGCTTCTTAGAAGAAGAGGTTTATATGGCTGAGCCGCCCAGTTATGACAATCACAAGTGTCCAGATTATATATGTCGGCTTAGCAAAGCTTTGTACGGACTCAAATAGGCTCCTCGTGCGTGATATTCTTGTTTGAGCACAAAGCTTCATGAATTAGGATTTACCCTATCAAAGACTGACACTTCTCTCTTTGTTTTCCATCAAGCTACAGCAACCATGTATATGCTTATTTATGTTGATGACATCATAGTAGTGAGCTCGTCACCGCAAGCCTCTCAGTGGTTGGTGCAGTAGCTAGGGGAGGAATTTGCAGTAAAAGATCTTGGTAATCTTCACTATTTTTTGGGCATAGAGGTGATCACAGCCAGCACTTGTATTGTTTTGAGCTAGTGGAAATATGCAACAGAGTTACTGAGGCGTGCAAATATGGAGAAGTGTAAGCCGGTTACAACTCCTATGTCCGCTATAGAAAGATTGTCGAAAGAAGATGGGAGTTTTTTGTCTGCTGAAGACTCCTCAAATTATAGAAGTATGCTTGGTGTGTTGCAATACTTGACGTTGACGAGGCCATATATCTCTTTTTCGGTCAATAAGGTGTGTTGATTTCTTGCCGTGCCTACTACTTCGCATCGGAGTGCAGTCAAGAGGATTCTAAGGTATTTGAAGCAAACTATGACAAACGGCTTAGAGATTCAAAAGTCCACTTCGAGTTTTCTCAGCGCCTTCTCTAATGAGACTGGGCGGGATGTCTAGATGATCGGTGCTCGACTGGAGTTGTAGGAAGCAAAATACAGTGTCACGATCAAACACGTAAGCTTAATACAAGTCTCTAGCAAATGCTACAATAGAACTTGTATGGGTACAGTCTCTTCTTCGAGAGTCGGGAGTTTATCAAACAAGACCACCGAGCTTGTGGTCTGACAATTTAGGAGCTACGTATAGTCGGCTAATCCGGTGTTTCATGCACGAACAAAGCATATTGAGGTGGATTTCACTCTATTCGAGAAATGGTAGCTCGCAAAATCTTTGAGATTAGGTTTTTCTCTTCTGCAGATCAAATAGCTAATATATTCACTAAGCCATTGTCGAATCGACAATTTGCTAATTTGAAGCGCAATCTCAATCTTGTGTAACAAGTTTGGATTGAGGGAGGCTGTTGAAAATAGTATCTACTAGAGATAGGGAATAGTAGATACACTTGGTTCAACCAAGATTGTAGTTTCCAAATCATGTATAGCATGTATTTGTTTCCTTTCCGTATACTCCAAGGAGTTGTAGCCAATCTGGCAATTGTATCTGTTGAGGAACCGTCGCTGGTGAGTCCAGTCTGAGCGATTATCTCGTAGACAAACTCAGAATCGTAAGAACAATGCAAGAACACAAGAACAGAATAGTATATTGAACACAGAGATATAGGGGACTTCTTGCTTCTCTTTATTCCTTTATCAAGCGATCAGCCTTTTATAATGACTAGTGCCCCTTATTTATAGGCTACAGCCCCTGCTAGGGTTTTGGATGGGGCACCCACCTATGGGCCGGCTGCTGGGCCGAGCCCATGGTTTCCCAACTCTCCCCCTTGGGAACCCATCCTCACAAGTCCATGCCTCGTCAAAACTCCATAAAAACCTAGTGGGAAAAATTTAGAGAAAGAGTACATGACACACGTTCTGCTGCGTTGCACGAATTGCCTCGTTAAAAACCTTAACTGAGAAAATTCAGGAAAACTCATCAAGGGAAAAAGAGTACAATCCACCCTATTTTATTTAATCTCCAAGATTTACTCTTTGGGTACTCAGTCTTCGTAATCAAGTTTCAATAATGAGTTCGTGAAGATTCTCCCCCTAAATTCTGCACTTCTCTAAGTCTCATCATTCCAATTCCACGAATGCACATTTCAAAGCTAAATGCTGAAAGTGACTTAGTGAATAAATCTGCAAGATTTTCACATGACTTAGTATGCAGAATTTTAATTTCGTCCATCTTTTGCAATTCATGAGCATAGAAGAACTTGGGGTTGATATGCTTTGTGAGAGGACTCTTCACATAACCCACCTACACTTGTGCAACACAAGTTGTATTATCTTCATAGATAATAGTGGAGGTTTGCGCGGTATTCAATCCACACGACTCCTAAATGTGGTGAATCACCTGCCGAAGCCAAGCACATTCTCGTGAGGCCTCGTATAGTGATATTATTTCTGAGTGGTTCATCGAAGTCGATACAAGACTCTACTTAGACGATTTCTATGAAATTGCAGTTCCACCACATAGGAGTTCATAGCCTGTTTGCGATTTGGTTGTATGCGGGTCCGATAGGTACCCGGCATCTGCATAGCCATTCACAGTTAGGTCTTGGTTCTTTATGTAGAACAGACCAAGTTCTTTGCTTCCTTTGAGGTATCGAAAGATGTCCTTCATTTCCTACCAATACCTTTGGTAGGTTCTGCATTATACCTTACTAATAAGTTCACTGCAAAAGCAATGTCCGGTCTAGTACAGTTTGCTAAATACATGAGTGCTCCTACTACACTCAAGTATGGGAATTTCGGTCCCAGGACTTCCTCCCCCTCTTCTTTAGGTCTGAACAGGTCCTTGTCTTGCTGCAAGGATCTCCCGACCATCGGCACTTTCGAAGGATATACCTTTTCAAAATCAAACCTTTCTAACACCTTCTGAGTGTAGGTTGATTGATACACTAATATCCCTTCAGGGGCATGCTCACGCGGTAAGCCTAAGCAATATTTGGTTCTACCCAAATCTTTCATTTCGAACTCCGACTCCAGGTAAGAGCCTGCTTTCTTAATATCTTCTAGGATTCTAATGATGTTCAGATCATCTTCATACACTGAGATTATACAAAATCTATCTTGGGATCATCGTATAAATACATAGGGATTATTCTCATTGTTCGTGTAGCCTTGCTTGCATAGAAAGTCGCTTCAAGCGATTATACCACATCCTGCCTAATTGTTTAAGTCCGTACAATGACTTTCTGAGTTTCACACTATACAGATTTCTATTTGCTCTGTCTTGGTTCGGGATAGGGACACATTCAGGTATCTTCATATAAATGTCTGAATCCAAATTTCTATAAAGGTATGCAATTACCACATCCATCAATTTCATTTCTAAATTCAAGTTCACTGCCATTGAGATTAAATATCTGAAGGGTGGTTCTGCCCACGACCGGGAACCAGGTTTCTTCATAATCATCTCTTGGACGTTGAGTGAAACCTTGTGCAACAAGCCTTGCTTATTTTCATTTCTCTTTCGAATAAATACCCACTTATGCTCTACGGGGTGCACATGGGGAGGTGTGCGGCTTACAGGCCCAAACACCACTCTTTTATTTAGAGATAATAATTCAGTTTCTATTGCCTTCTTCCAATCTTCTCAATCTGATCTTTTCTTACATTCAACGAGCAATGCAGGCTTTAGATCAAGATCGATGATTGTGGCAATTTTCTTTGCAAAATTAATGTTGACATTGGTTGTTGTCTTATTCATAGATTCTCCCAAGGTCACAAAGTTTATAGCTATTTCTTCAAAGGGCAACTCTTCTAATGCTTCTACTTGCTCACCGCTACTTCCAATTACGGGGGGCGAGTCTCTTTAGTTTTTCAGCTCCGATGTGTGCACACACATCTATGCTGATATCTCCCTTCATAGGGATGTTCAAATCCGGTATGCCTTTTCTGAAGGTTCCATACTAGTGCCGAGTCCCAACTGGCTCCCCTTCTGGTTCTGGAGAACTTCGGTGATCGGTTGTATCAAGTCCTTCTTATCCTTTTTCACCAAACGTCCCCGGTTACTTCGGATTTGAAGGGCCAGAGTTCTCGTCCTTTCTGAGTCCTTAGGATGGGATTAGGGATACCTTCATCGGTATTTCAACCCTCTCCGGTGCATTACGTGCAAGCACATGCGACTTGATCACGCTCTTCAAATCACTAAAGTGGTTAGGCAGTTGATTCACTAATGCTTGCAAATCAATTATCTTCTGGACTGCAATTGTCTTCTAAACTTCAATTATCTTCTGGACTTCTCTATTTGCTTCACTAGTGCACGAGTCATGTGCATGTATTTCAATTATCTTCTAGACTTCTCTATTTCTTGATATTTTTTATCAAGTGGTTGATTTCCTCCCCCTAATGACGAGAAACTATCCTCATCAATTATACTATCAACGAAGTGGGCTGCATGTAAATCTCTAGTCATGGGTGTCCAAATACCTAATTATGGATGTTGTCTCATAACCAACATATATCCCAGACTTTTGGAGAGGGCACAGTGCAGTTCGCTGTGGTGGTGGAATAGGTATATAAACCTTGCAACCAAATCTTCAAAGATGAGAAATTTTCGGTGCTGCCATTTGCACTAGTTGCATAGGTGAATGGAAGTTATATGCCGACGGTCTAAAATTGATGAGACTGTTGCAAGTAGGAATGCGTGTCCCCAACATGTAGTCGGTAAATTACAATTGTTCAAAGGTGGTCGGGCAATAAATTTAATCCTTTTAATTAATGCATCTGCTAATTCATTCTGGGTGTGGACAAGCGGTACGGAATGCTCAACTTTAATTCTCATTGCCATACAATAATAATCAAATGCCTTTGAAGTAAATTCTCCGACATTGTCCATTCTGGTGGACTTCACAGGATGATCACGAAAACTATTCTTAATTTTAATTATCTGCGAGATTAGCTCTGCAAAAGCGTAGTTTCTCATAGACAATAAACATACGTGCGACCATTTCGAGGAAGCATCGATGAGCACCATAAAGTAACTAAATGGCTCTGATAGGGGCTGTATAGGACCACAAATGTCTCCCTAGATTCGG
The DNA here is from genome assembly GCA_036346405.1 of Phyllostachys edulis. Classification (NCBI taxonomy): domain Eukaryota; kingdom Viridiplantae; phylum Streptophyta; class Magnoliopsida; order Poales; family Poaceae; genus Phyllostachys; species Phyllostachys edulis. The sequence goes on along the minus strand of CM070561.1, from coordinate 52,460,468 downwards.
TCTAGGAATGCAGAGATTTCATCATTCACTTTCAGAGCAGAAGGTCTAATAATTAATTTTCTGGTGGCACATGCAGGGCACACAAAATCTTCTTGATTCGGAAAATTCTTTACATTGACATTATGTCCCTGTGAATTGTTAATTATATTTCTCATCATCCTAAGATCTGGGTGGCATTATCTATCATGCTAGAGATAGAAAATGTTCAGAACTTCTAAATACGGTTTTCAGGGTAATATAGGCAGCGGATGCCTTAATATTAGTGTAGTATAGCCCAATTTCAAATGAAGAAAGTCATTCTAATACTATTTTTCTACCTTCTTCACACTTTATAATGAGCAGGTATTCCTTACCATACTCTTCTTCAATCTATATGTGGAAACCATTAGCGCGAATATCCTTAAGAGTTATAGTCGATTCTAGGTACAATAAGGCTTCTTTAATGACCAAAGTTGTGCCTATCGGGAGTATAATTGTAGGTCTTCCTAAGCCTATTATACAAGTATCGCTGCCCGCGATTGTCGTCAGACTACCAGCATTCTTACTAATCGACTGAAAGATTTTTCGTCTCTTTCAAGATGGTATTTGTTGTACCGCTATCCTGCTAAGCACACTTCCTCCATAGGAACCACACACGTTCTAATCTAATGTACTTTATTAATATGCAGCAGAAAGCAAGCAACACATAAATAAAATACTTTAGATATCAGAACATAACTTGCTATTATAAATACTAGAATAAGTCTTGCAGGACTCATTATAAGAATTTAATGCTTTGCTCTCCCAGAGCTTACAACCATTATTCAAAGAATAAAATAATTCAATGTTCTTCTTCAATTACAAACTGCAAGTTACTATAAAAGATCCAAGTGCAATGCGCGCACTAGATCGAATCAGCGAAGTATTCAAAAACTTCTGCCTCAATTTGCTCCATGGCGATCTTCTCCTCTTAGGCAACTACGGCTGCGGCCGCTGCGATATCCAAAGGAGGGATGATAGGGGGCTGCTACTAGGCTGTCCACACCCATGAGTGCAACTAATGGATATGGATCATCCGTGCCTGCAATGGTGAGGTGTGCCTCATACTGTGCCATGCCCTTCTTCTTAGACTGGAAAGCATCAATAACGTGCGACCCACAACCTTACCCTTCTTGCCCCTCTCCTTCGTGAGAGGCTTCATCACCTTGTAGCAGCTAGCATTGGTTTCATGGCCAACATTGCTACTAGATGGCTGTGAGATGTAGTTCTTCCTTAGAACATCATCTTGAGCTTCCGCAATTTATATGATGTCAATTAATTCGACATACTCTTTGTAGCCGCCTTGACAATAGCTGCGTGCGGATTACACCGTATTCGGGTGAAAGGTAGAGAGAGTCTTCTCAATCTTCTGCTCATCCGTGATTATATTACCACAGAGTTGAAGACTGGTACAAATTTTGTAGAAATTCCAGCATGAGTAGAAATTCTAGCCATGCTGGGTCAATTCTTCGAACTCCTGGTTCATGATGCTAGTCATCTCCGTATTCATGCAAAGAGTTCATAAGATTACTATTGGTAATTTACATAAAATGGTTGCAAAATTCTCATGATGCTCTTCGAACTCCCGGTTCGTGATCCCGTATTTTTCTAAGCATTTTTCATGATTTACTGCTATTTTCAGTTATTAAAAGCAATATAAACAATCACATATAATCAAAAACAACAAATACAATACATAAATTACATATAAATAATAATAACAAAGTTAAACATGCTTCAAAAGTTCAAAAGGATTCAGAAATTGAATTCCCGAGGCCATTTTCTGCTGGAAAATAAATTTTCGGTGAATTTTGCAATTTTCAGGGGTTAAATCGCGAAATTTCAGTTCTAAAAAAATTCGCGTAATTTTCCAATTTCCAGGGGTTTTCCACAAAATTTTCTTGTTCGCGAAAACTTTCTCGTAATTTTCAGAATTTTGAGGGCCCTTTTGCAACAGTACCTTTTCTTTTTTGGCTTTCTCTCTTTTTTTCTTTTTCCCAAGCCCCCTTTTTTTCTTCAGCCAGGCTGTGTTTCAAGGCTCATTCGGCCTTTTCCCCCAGCCCAAACTTCTGGCCCATATAGGCCGGTTCAAGAGGTGCTCACAGGGTAGGGTTTCCCAACATTGGTTCTTATGGTGGCAGCGTCTCCATGGGGGCCTGAGGAGGCGGTCGGTGATTGGGTGGCGCCGAGGCGGCGGGCGCGGCGCCTGCGAGGTGCGGCGCCATGCGGAGCGGCGTGGTGGCGGCGCTTCAAGCGGCGTAGGGCCATGGCGGCGGCAGCGGCGTGGCGCATGGAGGCGGCGCCCGGCGGCGGCGGCGGTCAATAACTGGGTCGCTTGAGGCGACGGCAACGCAGCGTCTGGCGGCCGAGGCGCTGGGCTTCGAAGCGGCGGTGGGTGGGCGGCGATGGCAAGACTTGGTGGCGTTGGCGCATAAATGGCGGAGGGAGCAGATTCGGTCGGTGGCGGCGGCCGGGTTCTTGACGCGTGGCGTGGTTGTGGTGGTGGTGGCTCGGCCGTCAGGTCAAAGCGGTGTCATGCGGGATGTAGGATCAAGAATAACCGACTAGAGGGGGGTGAATAGGAGGTTTTAAACTTTTTGGCAATTTAACAATTTAGGCTAAATAAGAACTATGTCTAAACTAGATACAATTCTAGCTAAGCAATTCAACACAAGATAAATGCTAGAATTGTAAATGCGGAATATGTAGAGACAAGAAATAACCACAATGAAAAAGGACTTTTTCCTGTGGTATCAAACACTTGCCGGTCTTCACTAGTCCGTGTTGAGGAAGCTTGAACGAATCAAGCCGGCTCCACGAATTAAGCCTTCCCTCGATCACTATGTGTAGTTCTTCCTCTGCTCCGGAGATGACGAACTCCAAGCCACTCACAAACTTGCACCGGGCCTCTTCACAATCTTCTTGAAGAGATTACCGTGCTCCACCGTCAAGGTCGTCTAGGAGTTTGGCAAAATTCCAAGAGTAACAAATCGATGACCTTCGCTTGACGGTGCTCAAGTGCAATAGGATCAACTAGGATGAAATGATGCACTTGAATGAACTCAACCACCTCACAATGAATGCACAAGAGAATTTTGGTGTTGAGTGAATGCTCAAGGCTCTCAAGGCTCTAAGAATGATAAATGAACACTAGCACACTGTCCTTGAGTAGGTGCGGGGTATTTATAACCCCCCACCAATAGATATGACCGTTGGGGAGGAAATCCCCAACTTTCAGTGAAATGCGGTATGACCGCCAACTAGGGAGCGGTACGACCGCACCCTTGTCAGAGCATAGTAATGGCTAGAACAGTAGCATTAATTACTCTCACATAGCCGTTGAAAATCCCAGCGCGGTACGACCGCCAACTAAATTGTGGTACTACCGCTTGATGCGGTCATATCGCATAGAGAAGTGGTACAACCGATCGTAGGGTTTCCAATTTCGCTGAAAAGAGGCGCTCTCTGGAAAAATCGTACCACCACATAAGAATCGGTACAACCGCTAAGCGGTACTACCGTTTCCAAGGCACGGTACTACCGATTGTCAAAGAGAGCTTCGAACCAAAATACACTTCTCCTGTTTTTATTGAACCGCCAACTAGAAATCGGAACGACCGCAATGCGGTAGTACCGCTGCAAGAGCCAGTTGTACCGCATTAGCGATTAGTTGGCCGAGAAGTTCAGAATGCGGTAATACCGCCAAGTAAAGCACGGTCATACTGCTTTAAGTGGTACTACCGCCAGTTAGCCTCCGGTACTACTGATTTCTAACAAAAACACTTAGAGCTTTTCAAAAATCAAATACAAATGCATGCATAATCCTAAATTGGTCCAAATGGCACAAGAACATGCTATCAAGCTACTAGTCACGTTCCCTCTTAATAGTACGATATTTAACCTATAATCTGGTCTTCCAACCAATTCTCCTAAGATCGGTAAAATATAAAAATGATCCTAGACTACTTGTATCTTGTTTTTAAACCATGTAGATATTCACGTTGTCCTTTAGCATGCACCTTTACATCATCAAGCTCACCAATGGGACTTAACCTTGTAAATACTCAATAAACATGTTAATCCCATATTCACATATTATCATTAATTACCAAAACAATTTTTAGGGGCCTAGATGCTTTCAATCTCCCCCTTTTTGGTAATTGATGACAACACAACTAATATGTGAGAAAGATTGTTTTGAATATACTAAGAGTGTATATTCTTTTGATGACTTAACAACAAAATAATTCTTGCAATAAGCTCGAAAGAGTTTTGAGAATTATTTTCTTGTTAAATCCAATTTAAAGAAAGCTCCCCCTAAACATGTGCATATAAATGATAGAAAATCTTTGCAAGCACATGTAGAGATTTTTGAAAGTTTGGCGGAGTTTCTTTAGCATGTTTGAACTTGAGGGAAATGCAATATTTGTAAAAAGGCTATAATTGAGATTGCATTTCAAGAGAATATTATAAGCATAATCATGAACCAATAGGTTCAACAAGATAAGCAATACAGTTTTAAACTATTACAAGCACATAAGCATAAGTTCAACACATTACAAAACATATAAGCCCATATAAGATAATAGTAGCCAAAAGACTTACTCCCCCTAAATCTTTCTCTTCTCGCTTCTCCCCCTTTGGCATCAAAGCACCAAAAACATCTCAAACTGCTGGGTCCTGAGGAGGAAGAGAAGCTGGGTCCTGAGGAGCGAGATCCTGAGGAACTGGGTCCTGAGGAGCTGGGTCCCAAGGAACTGGATCCTGAGGAGCAGGAGATGTTGGAGTTGGAGCTGGAGGAGCTGAGGCCTGAGGAACTGGAGGAGCTGAATCCTGAGGCCCTGAAGTTGGGGCTAAAGGAGCTAAGGCCTGAGAAGCTGTGGCCGGATCCTGAGGAGGAACTGGATCTGTGGCTGATGCTGGAGGAGCTGAAGCAATAGGAGCTGGAGCCAAAGGAGCTGTAGCTGGGGCCAAGGGAGGAACATCTGAAGAAGTAGAGGCCCCTGAAGCTGGAGGAGTACGACGTGAGTATCGCTAAGGAGTCCTCAAAATATGCTCCATTCAGTCAATGGACTCTGCCATGGCAGCCATCCTGTTATGAAAATCATTTTGAACTAACTCCATGTCAGCTAGCTTGTCGAGAGTCTCATGCTGAAACTCTATCTGGGCTATCTTCATTTCTTCCAAAGTGCTAATAATCAACTGCTGATTTTGAAGAATCTGTGCAAGAGTACCTTCAGCAGGAGCACTCTCCTGAGCAGCAGCAAAAGTACCAGTAGCAGTAGTAGAATCATCATGACGAGCAGGAGGGCTGTCTCGAGGCTTGTAAGCCTTATGAGCTGTTCCCAATCCCCTTAATACTAAATCTTCTGTTGAATTAAAGCCATGATATAAGGTGCATAGTAAATCCTCTTAATCCTATCATTCTTTGAAGAAACTATGCCCCTGAGAATGACACCCACAACATCAAATCTCCTCCTGCGCATAATATTATCAATAATATTCTAGGCATATCCTCTCACTGCATCAAAATTCCCACTCTTGGGGTAAAAAATATGATTAATAATCCTATTAATCATGCTTGGAATGGGCTTAAGTCTAGTAATCTTTCCTAGGGTATACCTGACCGATGGGTCATAAAAATCAGTCCAAGCAGGAGACAGTAAAGCAGGGTTGTTAAAGAGCTTCTCCCAAGTACCAGACGGTGTCCTCAAAGCACGCTCAAAGTCCTCCTTAGTACTCTCCACATATTTAGTTACTATAACCCATTTCATCTTGGAAAGATCTGCCTCAACATGAATTGTAGCATAAAACTGCCTGATAATCTCATCATCATAATTTTGCTTTAGAGCCACAAGATCATGAAGGTCGACTCGATGAAAGAGCTGGTATACACCACTATACTTATCCAAGAAGTTTATGTGATGCCACTTAATCCACTTGTGATCTGCAAAGTTTCTATAATTTCTATATAGCTGCTCATATACTTGTTCTTGAAAAACTGTATGGAATCTTGGATTGACTGAGTCAGACTTGAAAAGATATTGATTTACATGGCGCTTGATTGCGTATTCATCAAGAGTAATAAGTCTCAAGTCAACTGGAGGCTCTCCCAAATCATCTGTCTGAGTTTGAGTTTCTGGCTCTGTTTCTGTTTCTGACTCAAATTCTGACACTACATGGGAAGAACTGTCTTTACTTTCTTCAGACTCAGGTTCATGTGCTGGCCTTTTGCCCTTTCCATGCACTACCTTCTGTCGAACTGATCTTGTGCTTTGAGCTAGAGCTGCAGGAGGTCGAGTTCTTGGAGGTTGAGATGAAGATTGCCCTCCTCTAGGTGGTCCATGCGACTTTCGAGTCGCAATTCTTGTCCTAGGCATCTTCACACAGATAGAATAGGTTACAAGGAGTTCAAAAGATCAATCAAGATAGAATTAATTGTGAAGGGAGATGAATTTTCTGTTTTCTGTCAGGATGATCGGTCATACCGCCGTTATATGGCAAGTACGATCGCACTGCGGTCGTACCGCGCTCAAGAACCGGTTGTACCGATTTTCTTGACCGAGTTCTAGGGCAAGCACTAGATCGAATTTTTCGATGTTTTTCATGGGGTGAATCCATGATATGGATGCACAAGCATCATTAGACATCAAATATGTACTTTTACCCAACTGGAAACAACTAATTCATCCACATTCTCAAGTCATCCTAAAATGAGACCTAGGGTTCGAAAATTGCGGTAAAACTCGAATCAAAGAAGTTTTATCTTGAGATTTGAAGGAGATGAACCCTAGAGAAGCAGGAATCAACAAGAGAACGAAGAATCGCCGGAAATTTGAGAGGATTCGCGAGGAGGTTTTTGGAGGTTCTCGAGTTGCAGAGAGAACAGCCGAGAGCGGTCGAACAGTTGCAGGGGGAAAAGGCACAAGAGAATAGTAACCGCAAGGAGTTACGGCTTTTTACAAACCGACGCGGTCATACCGCTAACAGACCGTCGGTAGTACCGCATTGCGGTCATACTGTTGTTATAACGCCGATCGTACCGCGCTTAACACGCCGGTTGTTCCGATTTTTCTAGAACTTCAAGGATTTTTCTTGGGATTTGAGAATTTATGCAAATGATCCTTAGTTTTGCACTCAAATAAATATCATTTAGGATCATTATGCATTGAATAGACTAATGTCTATTTAAGAACATATTTTTTTTATGAACATAGTAGTCTTTAATAAATAATTTTGAAAATGCTTTCATAAAATGATCAAATAACACCAAATGAAGTAAAATACATGAGGCAACGGTTCAACCAACATTTGAATAATCTATGACATTTAACTCATTCCTTAATTTACAAAAACGGCCTTCATCTAATGGCTTGGTGAAAATATCCGCTAATTGGTCTTCGGTTCTTATGTGGCTAATTTCAATGTCTCCCTTGCTCACATGATCTCTCAAGAAATGGTGGCGAATATCTATATGCTTGGTTCTTGAGTGTTGAACAGGGTTATTAGCTATTTTCACCGCACTATCATTATCACACAAAAGAGGCATTTTATCAAATTTAATTCCATAATCCATCAATGTTTGCCTCATCCATAGCAATTGAGCACAACAACTTCCCGCGGAAACATATTCGGCTTTGGCGGTGGATAATGCTACGGAGTTTTGTTTCTTGGATGACCAAGATACTAAAGATCTTCCTAATAATTGACAACTACCTGAGGTGTTTTTTCTATCTATTTTACAACCCGCATAATCGGAATTCGAATATCCAATTAAATCAAATTTAGCACCTTTGGGAAACCATAGGCCAATGCTAGAGGAATGCTTTAAATATCTCAGTATTCTTTTAACGGCCATCAAATGGCACTCTTTTGGAGTTGCTTGAAAATGTGCACACATGCAAACACTAAACATAATATCGGGCCTAGATGCGGTAAGATAAAGCAAGCTACCAATCATATACCTATAAAGCTTTAAATCTACTGGTTTACCTCCCTCATTTAGGTCGAGATGACCGTTGGTTGCCATGGGAGTCTTGATGGGTTTTGCATCCTCCATGCCAAATTTCTTGATCAAATCTTTTGCATACTTGGTTTGGCGCACGAAGGTTCCATCCTTGAGTTGCTTAATTTGAAGTCCAAGAAAATAGCTCAATTCTCTAATCATGGACATTTCAAATTCTCTAAACATCATATCACCAAACACTTTGCAAAAATCTTGGTTAGTAGACCCAAAAATGATATCGTCAATATAAATTTGACAAACAAAGAAAGCATCATTTATGACTTTAGTAAATAGAGTTAAATCAATTTTCCTGATTTTGAATCCTTTTGAGACTAGAAAATCTCTAAGGCGTTCATACCATGCTCTGGGAGCTTGTTTAAGACCATAGAGCGCCTTGGAGAGTTTATAAACATGATTAGGATTTTAAGATCTTCAAAACCGGGAGGTTGTTCAACAAAGACAAGTTCGGATATTTTACCATTTAAGAAAGCACTTTTAACATCCATTTGAAATAATTTAATATCAAAGCATGATGCAAAAGAAAGTAATATCTGAATTGACTCAAGCCTAGCTACGAGAGCAAAGGTTTCACCAAAAATCCAAACTTTTGACTTGTGAATAACCTTGAACGACCAATCTTGCCTTGTTTCTTACAACCATACCATTCTCATCTTGCTTATTCCTAAAGACCCATTTTGTACCAATAACATTGTGTTCCTTGGGTTGATCCACCAATGTCCAAACTTCATTCCAGCTGAAGTTATTGAGTTCTTCATGCATAGCATTCACCCAATCCGGATCTTCAAATGTTTCTTCTACATGCTTTGGCTCAATAGAAGAGACAAAATAGTATTGTTCACAAAAAGAAGCAACACGAGAGTGAGTTTGGACACCCTTACTTACGTTACCCAATATTTGGTCTATTGGATGATCCTTTGCAATTGCATTGTGAATTCTTGGTGGTAGGTTGGATGGTTGATTATCTTCCTTATTGTCCTCTTCATCAATTTTGCTTGATTTGTGGAAGAGGTAGGAGGTTCAACTTGAATAGAAGATGATGGATTGTCTTCAAGCTTGATATTGCCTATTTGCATTTACTCCATTGCTTTTATTAATCATTCATCACCTACATCATCCAAATTCTCATGCTCTTCTTGAGAGCCATTAGTTTCATCAAATTGCACATCGTGCCTTTCTTCAACTAAACCGGAGTTTTTGTTAAAGACACGATAAGCTTTACTATTTGAAGAATAACCAAGCAAGAAACCAACGTCACAATGACTATCAAATTTTGAAAGACGAACACCCTTCTTCAAAATATAACATTAGCAACCAAAAACATAAAAATAAGAGATGTTCGGTTTTCTTCCTGCAAGAAGCTCATAGAAAGTCTTTTTCAAAAGTCGATACAAATAAAGACAATTTATGGCATGACAAGCGGTGTTAATAGCTTCCGCCCAAAAACTATCAGAAGTATTGTGTTCATCAAGCATTGTCCTAGCCATTTCAATTAATGTACGATTTTTCCTTTCTACAACTCCATTTTGCTCCGGAGTGTAGGTTGTGGAAAGTTCGTGCTTTATTCCATATTCATTACAAAAGTCTTCAACTTTAGTGTTCTTGAAATCGGAACCATTATCACTTCGGATTTTCTTTAATTTGAAATCAAATTCATTTTGAGCCCTTTTTGTAAAACTTTTGAAAATGCCGGAGGTTTCACCTTTGTCATCTAGGAAGAATACCCATGTGTATCAAGAGTAATCATCCACAATAACTAAATAATAGCTATTACCCCCGATACTCTTATAGGTTGTTGGCCCAAATAAGTCCATACGTAAGAGTTCCAATGGTCTAGAAGTTAACATGATACTTTTGGAAGGATGAGAATTAGCGACTTGTTTACCGGCTTGACAAGCACTACAAAATCTATTTTTCTCAAACTTCACATCTTTCAAGCCAATAACTAAATCATGTTTAAAAAGCTTTTTAAGTTGAATCATCCCACATGAGCTAGCCTTCTATGCTAAAGCCAACCCAATGAGGTTTTTGCCATTAAACAAGTTTTTAAACAAGATTCATTTGAACTAAAATCAGCCAAATAAAGATTTCCAAATCTAAAACTTTTGAAAACTAAAAAACTATCTTTTGCATTTGAGATTGTAACACCTTCACTAGAGAATGACCAAATTAGTCCAAGATCACATATTTGAGCAACGGATAGCAAATTAAAATTTAATGATTCTACTAAAGAAACATTGGAAATGGAAAGGTCATTTCAGATAGCAATTTTACCCAATCCTATTACCTTTCCTTTGCTATTATCACCAAATGTGATCTTGTCTACTCCTTTTCCATTTTCGAATGTGGTGAACATCTTTCTATCACCGGCCATGTGTTGAGTACATCCACTATCAAGCACCCAATGTTTTTCACTGGTTTTATAGTTCACCTACAAAACAAGAATCACATTTTTTTAGGTACCCAAATTTATTTGGGTTCTTGGAGGTTAGTAAGCAAGAATTTAGGCACCCAAATAGTATTTTTTTTAGCACCTAAAATTAAAGTACCAACAAATCTACCAATTACTTTACCATCCTTAGTCTTCCTAAGTATATAACAAAAATCATATATACCAAGGGATGGAGTCTTACCCATAGGACAAGCTTGTTCTAAATGTCCTATTTCTCGATACTTATGGCAATATTTACCATTTTGCTTCACAAACCTTGTGGGTTTGTTTATCGGTTTCTTACCTTTATTGGGCAGATACCCAAGTCCTTTGTTGAATGAGCATCTTTGCTCACTCAAAAGCTTGTCAAGGGTGGCCTTACCCTTGAAGCACCTTTCCAAGTTTTTGCTTAGCTTGGTCACTTGCTCTTTTAGCTCATTGTTTTCAACAATAAGTTTTGCATTATTATTGACGAGGATATAATAATCCTCATTTTACCTTTTATCTATAATTTTTATTATAGGTAAATATGGCGTCATGTGAACCCCGAGTGTACCCTTAATGTTATGAAGGAAGAACCAAATGGATGGTCGTAAGTTCTTCTCGACCACCCCCATAGTCGTAAGTTATGCTACGACTATCCCATAGTCGTAAGTCTTGCTTTCGACTACCTTATAATCGTAGATTCATCTCGACTAGGTCAGCCACCGACCACCTTATAATCAAATGAACCTGCAGACAAGTGGGTCTTATTGATTAAGGAATTCAAGCGATCATCATCTGTTGTTATTCTCTGAGAATAATGGCACGTAATACCCATTATCTACGGTATATAGTTGTTGAGCGGCGTGGAGGAATTAATACACGGTAATTACTACCAACATGCACGATTCATAGGAGGTGATGAGGCCGCTTTACAGAGTAGCGCCGCTCCTTCACGTACTATAAAAGGCTGCAACTAGTGAAAAGGAAAGGAGGAGAGGAGCCATCAGGAATACAAGCACTATCTGTAATAGTCTTAGTTTTTCCCCGATTGTTCAATATACACTCAATACCATACACACACAGGAGTAGGGTTGTTATTCTCTCCGGAGAAGGCCGAACACGTATAAAAATTCCGTGTCGATCTCTGCATGATTCTATTCTAGGAGACCCCGAATCAAACAATCTTTACGTAAGTTCGGTTCTAAAACAAGCGGTTGGCGCCGACCGTGGGGATCTTCGGTAATTTCTTGTCAACATTTTCTCTGTTTTCCAAATCTCATGCACTCATGGCGGAGAATGGAGCGAGGAGAAGCTGGTTCGACTTGGCGGTCTGTGACGTCGACATGGATGCCGGATTCGGTCACGAACCAAATGATGACTCATCCTATGGCATTGCCGCCTCAGGGATCTTCCCACAGATCCGAGGAGACAATGTCGCCGGTGGAGTTGAGGAGGATCCTTATCCCCACAACAAGATGCGTCCAAGAGAGAATCTACCCTCTCAAGGGACAAGGGTCAATCGACCGGGACCACACCCAGTGGACTCACGACCGACGAGAGTTTTTCCTCGAAGTGTCCAAGTTCCCTAAGGCGGTCCGACTTGGTGAGGCAAGCTCTAGAAGACACAGTGCAGGACTTCAGGCATCTGGTGATTCTCTCTCTCTGGATAACGCCAGAGAGGCGGGATCAAGCATGCTTTTCTGCAAATTCGACCATCTCTCCATGAGTCACACCGCCGACGGAGACAGTTATAACCAGACTTCCCTACTTGGAGGATTACTCCAAGTCGCCGGATGGTGTCTCGGCGACTCCTCAAGCGGAGAGGCCTCGGCGCAAGTGAGAATCATCAGCAGGAGGTCTTCGTCCTTCCCTCGAGATCAAGATCACTCTTCTAGAGACCGAGATGGAGACCCTTCGAAGGTCACACTGCGCCCCTCGTGGCAATGGCCAGACACCACCATCTGGCGGACACGACTAACGCCTTCATGAGCGCCAGGAAATCCTCGACATTCTCGCACTTCATTGAGGCAATCTCAAGAGTCTAACATGGAAAATCTTGAGGCAATTGAAGGAAGAAGATTGAAGCTCGAGAAGAATTTGCTCGGGCGTATTCAATATCAATCGGAAGAAGCTCGAGAGCTCCGGCACATCAATGATTTGCTCGAGAATCCAACTCAAGAGCTAGCGAGCGCGAGACTCGACCTCTTATTTGAAGAGATCGGACAAAGGCTTCGGAGTACAATGAAAAAGCTGGAAGCTCCTCGTCGACATCATTCAAGTAGTCATACCCATACGACTTCTTCGGCTACCAGTCAATCCAACATATCACCGCGTAGAAATCGGCGCAACAGCAAGTCGTGTCGATCTCCTACTCGAAGAAATGTTTTCCAAATGACTGATGATCAAAAAACTCCTCGGCAAGGTGATCGTTCACCACTTCGACATGGAAATCTGCAACAGCAGATAAACTACGAGGAGTATTCCCCTCGTAGGACCGAGACTTATTACAGGTCGGGTCAACCTGTTACTGGGTATCATCGAGTACGACCACCTGATGATATCAACCCTTCTTTTCTGCAAAGTAGGCGTCAAGAAGTTATTACCGGATGTCGGGCATTCTCGCCTGATCTCCGAAGCTGTTCATTGCCACCTCGATTCGACCGATGAACATGGAGAAGTTTGATGGTTCCCAAAATCCCATCGAATTCCTTCAAATTTACTAGCGGTTGTTCGAGCGGCAGGAGGAGGAGAGCATGTGATGGCAAATTACCTTCAAGCGTGCTCGAAGGATCGCTCGATCGTGGTTACTAAACCAACCACTCGAGTCGATCTATTCTTGGCAACATCTCTGCGATCTTCTCTTGGCAAATTTCCAAGGCACATACAATGCATACGGAAAGGAGGGCGACTTGCACGGATGAGGCGAGCGACAACGAGACATTGCGCCCGATTCATCAAGCGCTTGATCGAGTTAAGTAACTCAATTAGGAAGTTTCGATTCATCTGTCATCGGGGCTTTCAAGCGAGTCCGTAGTAGAAGGATAACAAAGGATATTGCTTTAAATCCTCCTACTTACATCGCGAACTCTTGAAATGGCCGATCGATATACTCTCGCCTCGAGGCGGTCGAGTGGAACAACACAATCGATCGTGAAGACAATCCATCTCGAGAGCGGCGAAGTTGGTAAGAAGAAGGATAAGAAAGCAAAAAGTCCAAGAATAAGATGAAGGGTCAAAAACCAGCGGTTCCAAGGAGGTATTGGTGTGAATGATAAAGAGCCACGAAAATCAAGCCACACTCAAGCAGAGGTAAAGGTAAGCATACGATCGGAAAAATGATAAGCCTAGGTGGTGTCCATTCCATAAAAAGGAAGGGCATGACCTTCATAGCTAAGGGTCTTCCAACGAAAGCTTGAAGACTACTACAGCGACAAGGACCACTTCCCACCCTCGGCGGTAGGTCAAACCAAGTGGTCATAAATCTTGGATGCGAAGAGAAGATGCCGTTCGGGATCCGCAACACACCGTTGAACACATCTACGGGATCATCGGCATATGAATCAAAGCGACGGCTCAAGGTCTGCTGAGCGAGGTAAACTCCATAGATCCTCCTCTCGTCAATAAATTACGAAGTGGTGGAAGTCACCATTTCTTTCGAGAAGAGTATTGCCGATCCCTTCGACTCGACAGTCAATATCCAATCGTGGTCGAACCCACCATCAACAATTGTCGGGTCAATCGAGTTTTGGTTGATGGTGGAAGCTCGTTAAATATTTTATTCTGAGTGCCACTGGATGACATGCAAGTACCCAGGACCAAAGTGAGACCGGTACGATACTCTTTCCATGGGATTGTACCGGGATCTTCGGCCAAACCAATTGGTCAAGTTTCTCTTCCTTTAACATTTGGTTCACCAAGTAATTTCAGGACAGAGAAAATCTCCTTTGATGTGGTCGATTTCGATACGGCATATAACGCCATACTCGGACGACCAACTTTGGCAAAATTCCTAATGGCTACTCATTATGGATATCAATGTATTAAGATGCCAGGTCCCAAAGGAGTAATTACAATCCATTGTGACAAGAAGATGGCGCATACCTGCGACCGTCGATCCCTTGAGATGGTAGGACAAATACCAACTCGAGAAGAAAGTCAGCCTTCGACTAGCAAGTCGAAGCCTAAAGCTGCACCAAAGCCGAACGACAAAGTCAAAGAGGTTCCTCTGGACGCAGGGGAGCCCTCGAAGACTGTTCGCATCGGGGATACTTCCGACCCCAAATAGGAAGACGCCCTCATCACCTTCCTCCGAGCTAACGCAGATGTATTCGCGTGGCAAGCATCCGACATGCCCGAGTCCCAGGAGGTGATCGAGCCGAGCTAGCCTTACGGCACGACAAAGTACCGTAAAACAAAAATTGCGGAGATTTGCCCGATCGGCGGGATGCTATTAAATCGAATTGGATAAGCTACTTAAGCGGGCTTTATAAGAGGTCAACCATCGAGAATGGTTGGCTAACCTGTAATGGTTAGAAAGTCAAGCGGCAAATGGCGTATGTGCGTAGACTTTCTTGATCTTAATAAAGCTTGTCCAAAAGCGATTTTCCTTTACCTCGTGTCGATCGGTTGGTTGACTCTCTGCAGGTTATGAAATGTTAAGTTTTTAGATGCATATTCGGATATCACTAGATTAATATGTATCTAGGCGATGAAGAAAAGACGCATTTATTACACCATTTGGTATATTTTGCTATGTCAAAATGCCATTTGGTCTAAAAATGCGGCGCTTCTTTTCAGCGCTTGATCACGAGCAACTTTTTCATCTCAATTAGGCCAAAATCTAGAAGCCTATGTTGATGACTTAGTTGTCAAAAGCATCAAGAAACTTAATCATATTACCGACCTACAAGAAACATTCGACAATCTCAGAAAACATCGCTTAAAACTTAATCACGAGAAGTGTGTGTTTGGAATCTCTTGAAATTGCTTGGATTCCTAGTATCTATACGAGGAATTGAAGCGAATCAAAAGATAAAAGCCATTTTACAAATCGCCCTCAACTACGGAAAGAAGTCGAGAAACTCACTTTGGGTGCATGGCGGCTCTAAGTCGTTTCATCGCCTGTTGGGAGAAAGGGACTACCTTTCTTTAAACTTCTAAGGAGACACGAAAGTTTTGAGTGGTCGAAAGAGGATGCGCTGCCTTTGAGGATGTCAAGAGGTACCTCACGAGTGCTCCTATTACGGTCTCTCAGAGGCGGAAAAAGCGCTCTTGGTTTACCTAGGCGCCACGCCACGAGCGGTCGGTAGCGATCTTGGTTGTAGAAGCGTGAAAATGTACAGCGACCGGTTTACTACGTAAGTGAAGTTTTACGGACCTAAGGGCGTTACCCTCGGGTCCAAAAGCTTCATATGCCCTCCTCATGTCTTGAGAAGCTGCGGTATTATTTTGGTAGCACAAACTAGTCAGTCTTGCGTCTGAGTTTCCTTGGGGCGATCCTCGAGAATAGGGAAGCAATGGGGCGCATGGCAAAATGGTCGGTCGAACTTGGGGAGTTCGACATCCATTCGTGTCGACGGCCGTTAAATCAGATCTTGGCGGACTTTGTCGCCGAATGGACAAATCTGAACTGTTCGGGATCCCGATCTGATTCCCGACCGATGGGCGATGTACTGACGGTCGCTTACTTTAAGTGGCTCGGGTGGGGTGGTCTGGTATCTCCTAGGAGAGACCTTAAAGTATGCCATACAATTAAACTTTCGGGCCACTAATAATGTGGCGAGAATCTGAAGGTTTGCTAGTCGGTATCTGAGCGGCGTGGCGCTCTCGATTCGCCGACTACTCGTGAGAGGAGACTCTCAACTAGTCGTGAATCAAGTCGGTAAAAAGTACCGGTGCTCTAACCCGACAATGTCTCGGTACTTATCGAATCGTAAGCTAGAAAAGCATTTTTTAGGTTTGAGGCACAATTCATCCCTCGAAAGGATAATTTCCTCGCGGAGACCGGCTTGCTCGAATAGCTTCTTCGGATCTGAAGTACCAAAAGGAGTCTTCTTGGAACAACTCGAAGCCTTCTCGGTTGAAGAGCGAGACACCTCCTATTGAGGCGGCCTCTCTAGAATACGAGGATACATGGATGGCGCCCATCTATGATTATCTTGAAGGGTTACATGCGAAGGCGATCTCGAGGCGGATCGCTTATCGAAAAGCCAAAATGTATACTTTGGTGAAGGAGTTCTCTATAAGCGAGGTACTCAAGGGGTGCTCATGCGATGCATTCATGAGCGAAGGATTAACACTCCTTCACGACATACATGGTGGCATTTGTGGAAATCATGCTTCCTCTGAGCGTTGGTCGGCAAGGCTTTTCGACAAGGTTTTCTTGACAATGACCCTATCGATGCTAAAGAGTTGGTTAAAAGTGTGTCGATGCGGTTTCATAGCGAGCAAATACACCAACCAGCTCGGGCATTACAAACAATACCTCTATCTTGGCCTTTTGCAACCTGGGGTCTTGATATCTTGGGACCGTTTCCTAAAACTCCAGGAGGTTTCGAGTTCCTTTTTGTGGCTATTGATACGTTCACAAAATGGATTGAAGCTGAACCGTGGATGGGATAACCACGGAAGCGACAAAGCGGTTTATGATGAGATCGTAATTACTCGATTTGGAGTACCAAGTCGAATAATTACGAGATAATAGTAAGCAATTTTGGCGCAAAATTTCAGGAATTTTCTGACGAGTTGGGTACCAAGTTATGTTATATACATGGCCCATCCCGAGTAATGGGGCGTCGAGCGTGCAAGCGGCCAAATAATGAGAGGAATTAAAACTCGAGTCTTGACTAGCTCATCAAGCGCTCGGGGCTTGGGTACAAAATTACCCTACGTATTATGGGCGATTCGTACAACTACGGTCAGACTCTGGGAGAAACACCTTTCTTTTTAGTCTTGGTCTTTGAAGCTATGCTTCCTCGGAACTAAAGATACGGTCAACACAGTCGAAACATTCACGGACTCCAACGAGGAACAAATTGAGCAGATGATATTAATCTACTTGAAGAAAGGAGAAACCAGCCCTAATTCATTGGCAATCTACCAACAAGCCTGCGAAGATACTACGATCGAAGGTTCAACCTCATGACCTTCTTGTAGGTGACTTAGTATTGAGGCTTTGCCAATCCAAGTCTAATCGGAACAAACTTTCTCCCAAGTGGGAAGGTCCTTACGAGTGGTGAAGTTACTCGTCGAATTGATGCGATTGGCAATGGAAGACGGCGGAGTTCTCTCAATTCTTGGAACATCGACCCGATTCATAAGTTCTATGTGTAACCGACTATTCGGACAATAAAGAATCGGGTTTTTCTATCTCTATTGTCTTACTTTTGAGTAGTGCTTTCATTATTTTTCGATTATGTTTTAAACACCCGTTTTCTTTACTTTGGTCAAGGCGATAACATCACCTAGTCGAAGCCTCTCCTCTCGCATGTGGTCACGCCCACTAGAAGGAGTTTCCTAGTGTCGACTCGTTACTCGCTTTTATGGCCAACACAAAGAACTCGGGTTTTATTTAGTCGAAATATTTTTGAAGGCCAACTCTTTTCACCTTAGTTTATTTCTTGATTAATTTGAAAAATACTCTAAGAAAGCGCACTTTCTCGATTTGCTTAACCGTCTTGGGTGTACTCGTTTCATCTTAAGCGGTGGGAGGAAGAGACACATCTAGTCGAAGCCTCTCCTCTCTGCGTGGTCACCTTGCTGGAAGGAGCTTCTAGCTTTGTTCGGATTTCCTACTCTTGCTACCGGGGCGGACTTATCGAGTCCACGAAGAAGGACGAGTAAATATTTTAAAGTCCTCTAGGCGTTTGCTTAACTCAAGTTGCCGTTCTCGATTTGATTAAACTAGTCGGAGATGTTAACATTACCTAGTGAAGCCTCTCTCTCTCTGCGTGGTCACGCCCACTAGAAGGAACTTCCTAGTGTCAACTCGTTACCACCCTTTCGACCGGTGCATGACAATTGAGACCAAAAACTACAAGTTAAACAAACCTCTCTGTTTTCAGAAACCCTTTCTACAGACTATTTACTCAGTTTGTCTAAACAAACTCAGCAAATAGTCGGGGGCTAGGATAATTTGACTTCAATTCTTAGTTTTTATTTCGTTAATTATCTTTTGAGTTACTAACTACTCGACAAGATGATTTGCAGGAGACAAAACTATTTACTTAGTTTTCATAAACTAAGCAAATAGTCGGGGGCTAGGATAAAGTCATTACATTTGACTTCATTTCTTAGTCTTTAAATTCGTTAATTATCTTTTGAGTTACTAACTACTCGACAAGATGATTTGCGAGGAACAAGATGGATTACATTAACAAAAGATGTTTTTCACAAGTTCATTCTGAGACTACTCGAAGAGGAGAGCCCAATGCATCTCCTCTGAAACTTTCAAACCAATGATTGCATCTCCTCCATCGACGTCTTCCTTACGCTTCAGCGGTTGAAGTCGACGAGTGGTTGCACATTAAGGTTGGGGTCATGAGCTTTAAGTTTTGCTAATGCATAACTTATCTGCAGTTTCGACCGCCTCCTTTATCGATTGACTTGGTTGGCCTTGAGTGGTCACGGATCTTGCAAAATCGACTTGATCCCCAATGGTACTTGTGTGAGCAGCTATTGTATCATCTTGAGAGTCTTTCCCTCATTATGTAGCTCACCAAGCACATTGTTGAGGCGTGATGTTTCCTTGAAGTTTAATCTTCATTGCTTCCATCTCTGTTGGGTACAAGTCGAAGCCTCATGAGCTTTTGTTTTCGACCACTTGCTCTGAAAAAATAAGATTGGTCAAACAAAAATAAACTCCTAGAGGAAAAAAAAACAAAAATAACCACGGGTAAAAGAACTTCTTACCCACTAGTTGAGAATCAACTTCTTAACCTCTTCATTATGGGAAGCAACGGTCTCGGCATACTTTTTCTCCCATGATACAATATCCTCCACATTCTTCTTTGCAATAAGGGCGGTTCGATTATAAATCACGGCTTTATCGCGATTTCGATCTCAAGTTCTCTCAACTTAACGTCCATTGCTAGAAAGGAAGTGGAAGTGAGAAAAGGAAATAACTTCGTAAAGGATTGCGGTAAAGAATTACTTACTTGATATTCGAGTTCTCGGCGTCTCAAGGTTTTGATCTTTATTTTTGGACATCTGAGTAAGCTCGTGAATAAGCGAAGTTTTCTCTCTAACTTCATTTCGGAGCTTTTTCGTCTCGTCTTCTTTTTACGAAAAGAAGCAAGAGTTAGGTAAAGATCAAAGATATAAGCGATCTTAAGTTCGGCACTTCATTGTTTAATTTTTCCTGCGACTTCATGGTTGCGAGTTAGCTTCTTTAAGCTTTTTAGGAGGTCTAATACCTCTTCCTAAACTTTTTCGACTCCTCTTTTTTATAATCGGCGAGTCGGCTAAGATCTTAGCGTCCTTTGTTTAGCCCGCAAGGATAACGGTGGACATGAGCATGGGTCAATCGATTGTAAGTTCTTCTACAACCATTGACCTAGTCGTAAGTTCTTCTACGACAAAGCCCTTTGGTCATAAGTCTTTTATGACCATTACCTAGTCGTGAGTTTTTCCATGACAAATTCCGTAAGCACTATGTAAGCAGTCAAATCCAAGGTGACTATGAATAGTAGTGACTTACCACCTCTCTGCTTGTTTGCAAAGTTCCTCTTTTTCCTGTCGCAGCTCTAGAAGTTGTCGATGATATTCACCGACAACAGCAATTTGCTCTATGGCTTTCTGCAAGATGAAAAGATAGTGAGAAACAAGAGAAGATTATACCTGTATATATATAGGTACGATTAAATACTTACATTCATGGTTGATCGAGCAAACATCGAATAAGCCAGCTCCGGGATCTTCAGCTTGTCTACCCTCGTGACTTGGTCCCACCAAACCTTCTCAAGACGTTCATTATCAAATGTATCCCCTCTATTGGGAATATCGTTGGGATGGGGGACTCGGTCGCGAGATCTGAAAGCAGAAGACCCTACGATGGAAGCAGGCCCAAAGAAGTCAGCGAAGAAGTTGAAATACTCTTCTTCTTCTCGATTACGTAACCGATTTCTCTTTGGGTGCGGAGGAACGTCTGAGCGATCTCCTTTCCCAAGCACGGTGGACGAGAACCGCCACCATCTTGACCAGAGGCCTGCGGTTGCCTCTGTTCTATCCACGACCATCTCGGTGGTCGTGGCGACCTCTCGAAGAGTCGCATTTGTTGTTGGAGTTTTCACGACCATCTCGATGGTTGCTGTTCTTCTTTGGAGTCTCCACGACCATCTCTGTGGTCACATTTGCTACTTCAGAGGTTGTAGCCGTTACCTTCTTGGGTACAATGGTACCTCATTGGTTGTCGTAACCACGTCAGCGCCATGACTTCTTCTACCACAGGCGAGGATGATCCTCGACCACTTTCCTTGTTGTCTCTCCGGCGGTTGGAGAGGTAGCAATAGGCTTCTCAACGGAAGCATTCTCGAAATTTGAAGGAGTCGGGCTAAAAACAAAGAAAAGGAAAGCAATTCAGGTTGTGAAAAGGAAAAAGGTAAACTCTGTTCTTACACTTTAGTATATTTCACATACCTCTGCACTTGGACCTAAGCAGAATTTGGGAGTCACTTTCCCAGCGGAAGATTTCTTCTTCTCTCGACCATACGGTCGGAGTTCGAGTTGAAGAATGGGCTTAGCCACGACCACGTCCTCGGTCGTGGATCTTGAACGAGGACCATCTCTCTGGTCTCGACTTTCTGGATGGCCGAGATCGGTCTCGACCACTCCAAGAGCGACATTGCCATCACCATAGGCTCTCTTTGGGCGGTATTATCCTTCACAAAAGACATAAAATCCTTCGGTTCTCCTTTTCCAAGTGCTTAACAAAACCAGGAGTGGCGTAAGCTGCGAAAGATTTTTGTCATAATAGAAGGGTACCTTGGCCTTGCGAGCTTTGCGCTTTAGAGGTTCGGCTACTTGACCTCCTCCACTTGACTATTTTAGCCTCGGTTTGATTCTTGCTATATCCGCCACAAGTTTTGCAGAGGATCTGGTCGAAGGACTAGAACTTGAGCTCGTCCCTACTTTGTCGTCACTCCTTAAAAGTCGACGTCTCTTGGACGAAGGAGCTGAGCCTTTGTCCTTTGTCAACCCTGCACCGATGGTTATCAGTACAACTTCTTCATCATCCCGACGATTTTCCATGCCTACTTTCTATAAAGCAAAACAGAAAGAGAAGAATTATTAGCGATCGTAAGATTTTCTCGACCGATATCAAGTAAATAAGTTTTTCTCGACCTTTCCTCGTAGTAAAGATTTCCTACGGTCACGACTAAGTTGTAAGTTTTTCTACAACATTTCTCTAGTCGTAAGTTCTTTCTCGACTATAAAGTCTTAAAGACAAAATCAACTCTTGATTACCTTTAGGTGAACCATCCTTTCCTCTGCGGATCGACCGCAAGGATTTTAGGAACCGCCACATTAAGTGGCGGAAACTTCTCTAAGCGAGTTTGACTCTAACGTCAATCTCCATTTGGTGAAAGATCATTCAAAGCAGATAAAGGCATCTTTTAAACAACTGCGAGAAAGACCAAAGCGAGAGTTAAGTCGAAAATTCACTTACCCTCGTTGTAGTCCCCGGTTGGGTCTGCATAGCCCGAGTATCTCCACATAGGGATGCTCGTTTCTTCAAGGACTAATTAGGCGTGTGATGAAATCTTTCACCACATGCCATCCGGTCGACCCTTCCTTCTTCAAGTCCTTGATAGCTTGAACATAAGGGCAATCCGGTGATATCTTCGAGTCGAATCCATGAAGATTGCTTTTTGACCTTTCCCACTAAAAGAGGCATCTTACGAGGTGACTTTCGATAAAACCACCTCTTCCTCCATCCGACCCACGAAGACGGGTGAAACTCTGAACATACTCCTCGACTTCCCTCGTGGAGTTTTAGACCGCAACTTCCAACAATCCCGGCTTGCCGAGACATTCCATAAAAATATTGGAAAAGCTCAAGGTCCGGAATTCCTGTGTCGTCTCGCACAAATATCTAAAACTTCAATATGGTGATCGAGTTAGGACCAAGATTCACTAACTCCACCCCAAAATGCTCGAGCACAACGGTGAGAAAGGGGTGAGCAGGCAGTCGAAGGCCACACTCACAATAAGCCTGAAAGACCGGAATTTGCCCATTCTCCCCTGACGGCCAATGCTACCCAAATGCCGGAAGCCATTTCACGAGAGTCTTCTCTGGAATCTTCCCGGCGACAACTAGGGCTTGAATCTTCGCCGCATCCATCTCCGACTCTTCCCACTCAGAAACTTTCTGGCCATTTCTCTCGGAAGCGAAATTTTGGGTCGAAAAAAGGGCACAATTGGAGTGGCGCGGAGAAGGCAAAAACGACTTCGGCGCAATGAGAAGGCAAGAGGTTGAAAGAACGGCGAGAGCAATTTGGGGAAAAGTAAGATCTTAGGTTTTACCTTCGGTGAGTATATATAATCGCGTACCTTGAGCCGGGCGTGACATTCAAGGGTCGCCACCGTCTCGGGAACGCTTTGAGACAGGCTAACGGCGTCGTTTGAGATTCCCGTGTGTCCGTTAGAAATTCAGGTTTGCGTTTACATCTCAAGCGAAATTACTTCCTTGGTTAGATCTTTTCAACCAAAGAAAATGATAATCGAAAGTTCCTTCTTAGGTCACTATACTCGACCACCTTGTGATCGTAGAAATGCTTTTACGACCACTTGATAGTCGTAAGCAATTTTCTTGACCAAGCACATTTCGGTCAAAATAGTATACAATCGAAGAGTTTTTCCTTCGATTATTTTCTCTGATCCTCTCATGATCGTAAGACCATCTAGAACCCTTTACCAAGTAACTTGCTTTCACTTGAAGTGGGGGCTAGATGGCGAGGATATAATAATCCTCATTTTACCTTTTATCTATAATTTTTATTATAGGTAAATATGGCGTCATGTGAACCTGAGTGTACCCTTAATGTTATGAAGGAAGAACCAAATGGATGGTCGTAAGTTCTTCTCGACCACCCCCATAGTCGTAAGTTATGCTACGACTATCCCATAGTCGTAAGTCTGCCACGACTACCTTATAATCGTAGATTCATCTCGACTAGGTCAGCTCCACGACCACCTTATAATCAAATGAACACGCAGACAAGTGGGTCTTATTGATTAAGGAATTCAACGATCATCATCATTGTTATTCTCTGAGAATAATGGCACGTAATACCCATTATCTACGGTATATAGTTGTTGAGCGGCGTGGAGGAATTAATACACGGTAATTACTACCAACATGCACGTGCATAGAGGTGATGAGGCGCCGCTTTACAGAGTAGCCGCCGCTCCTTCACGTACTATAAAAGGCTGCAACTAGTGAAAAGGAAAGGAGGAGAGGAGCCATCAGGAATACAAGCACTATCTGTAATAGTCTTAGTTTTTCCCCTGATTGTTCAATATACACTCAATACCATACACACACAGGAGTAGGGTTGTTATTCTCTCCGGAGAAGGCCCGAACCTGTATAAAAATTCCCGTGTCGATCTCTCTGCATGATTCTATTCTAGGAGACCCCCCGAATCAAACAATCTTTACGTAAGTTCGGTTCTAAAACACCGGCGGTTGGCGCCGACAAGTGGGGATCTTCGGTAATTTCTTGTCAACATTTTCTCTGTTTTCCAAATCTCATGCACTCATGGCGGGAGAATGGAGCGAGGAGAAGCTGGTTCGACTTGGCGGTCTGTGAGACGTCGACATGGATGCGGATTGATCCACGAACCAAATGATGACTCATCCTATGGCATTCTTGCCTCCGGGATCTTCCCACAGATCCAGGAGACAATGTCGCCGGTGGAGTTGAGGAGGATCCTTATCCCCACCTGATGCGTCCAAGAGAGGAATCTACCCTCTCAAGGGACAAGGGTCAATCGACCAGACCACACCCAGTGGACTCACGACCTGACGAGAGTTTTTCCTCGAAGTGTCCAAGTTCCCTAAGGCGGTCCGACTTGGTGAGGCAAGCTCTAGAAGACACAATGCAGGACTTCAGGCATCTGGTGATTCTCTCTCTGGATAACGCCAGAGAGAGCGGGATCAAGCATGCTTTTCTGCAAATTCGACCATCTCTCCATGAGTCACACTGCCGACGGAGACAGTTATAACCAGACTTCCCCTACTTGGAGGATTACTCCAAGTCGCCAGATGGTGTCTCGGCGACTCCTCAAGCGGAGGCCTCGGCGCAAGTGAGAATCATCAGCAGGAGGTCTTCGTCCTTCCTCGGATCAAGATCACTCTTCTAGAGACCGAGATGGAGACCCTTCGAAGGTCACACATCGCCCCCTCGTGGCAATGGCCAGGACACCACCATCTGGCGGACACGACTAACGCCTTCATGAGCGCCAGGAAATCCTCGACATTCTCGCGACTTCATTGAGGCAATCTCAAGAGTCTAACATGGAAAATCTTGAGGCAATTGAAGGAAGAAGATTGAAGCTCGGAAGAATTTGCCGGGCGTATTCAATATCAATCGAAGAAGCTCGAGAGCTCCGGACATCAATGATTTGCTCGAGAATCCAACTCAAGAGCTAGCGAGCAGCGAGCTCGACCTCTTATTTGAAGAGATCGGACAAAGGCTTTGAGTACAATGAAAAAATTTGGAAGCTCCTCGTCGACATCATTCAAGTAGTCATACCCATACGACTTCTTGGCTACCGATCAATCCAACATATCACCGCGTAGAAATCGGTATATGACAAGTCGTGTCGATCTCCTACTCGAAGAAATGTTTTCAAATGGTGATGATCAAAAACTCCTCGGCAAGGTGATCGTTCACCACTTCGACATGGAAATCTGCAGCGGCGAGATAAACTACGAGTATTCCTCGTGAGGACCGAGACTTATTACAGTCGGGTCAACTTTCATTCTTGGGTATCATCGAGTGCGACCACGATGATATCAACCCTTCTTTTACGCAAAGGCGTCAAGAAGTTATTCGGATGTCGGGCATTCTCGCTTTGATCTCCGAGCCGTCATTGCCACCTCGTTTTCGACCCGATAAACATGGAGAAGTTTGATGGTTCCCAAAATCCCATCGAATTCCTTCAAATTTACTAGCGGTTGTTCGGCGGCGGGAGGAGGAGAGCATGTGATGGCAAATTACCTTCCAAGCGTGCTCGAAGGATTCGCTTTCGATCGTGGTTACTAAACCAACCACTCGAGTCAATCTATTCTTGGCAACATCTCTGCGATCTTCTCTTGGCAAATTTCAAGGCACATACAATGCATACGAAAGGAGGGCGACTTGCACCGGATGAGATAGAACGACAACGAGACATTGCGCCGATTCATCAAGCGCTTGATCCAGTTCAGTAACTCAATTAGGAAGTTTCGATTCATCATCGTCATCGGGGCTTTCAAGCGAGGAGTCCGTAGTAGAAGGATAACAAAGGATATTGCTTTAAATCCTCCTACTTACATCGCGAACTCTTGAAATGGCCGATCGATATGCTCTCGCCTCGAGGCGGTCGAGTGGAACAACACAATCGATCGTGAAGACAATCCATCTCGAGAGCGAGCGAAGTTGGTAAGAAGAAGGATAAGAAAGCAAAAAGTCCAAGAATAAGATGAAGGGTCAAAACCCGGCGGTTCCAAGGAGGTATTGGGCATGAATGATAAAGAGCCACGTACATCAAGCCACACTCAAGACAGAGGCAAAGGTAAGCATACGATCGGAAAAATGATAAGCCTAGGTGGTATCCATTCCATAAAAAGGAAGGGCATGACCTTCCATAGCTATAGGTCTTCCAACGAAAGCTTGAAGACTACTACAGCGACAAGGACCACTTCCCACCCTCGGCGGGTAGGTCAAACCGGTGGTCATAAATCTTGGATGACGAAGAGGAGATGCTTGTTCGGGATCCGCAACACACCGTTCAACACATCTACGAGGGATCATCGGCATATGAATCAAAGCAGCGACTCAAAAGGTGCTGAACGCGAGGTAAACTCCATAGATCCTCCTCTCGTCAATAAATTACGAAGTGGCGGAAGTCACCATTTCTTTCGAGAAGAGTGATTGCCGATCCTTCGACTCGACAGTCAATACCCAATGGTGGTCGAACCCACCATCAACAATTGTTGGGTCAATCGAGTTTTGGTTGATGGTGGAAGCTCGTTAAATATTTTATTCTGAGTGCTGGATGACATGCAAGTACCGGGACCAAAGTGAGACCCGATGCGATACTCTTTCCATGGGATTGTACCGGGATCTTGACCAAACCAATTGGTCAAGTTTCTCTTCCTTTAACATTTGGTTCACCAAGTAATTTGGAGACGAGAAAATCTCCTTTGATCTTGATCGATTTCGATATGGCATATAACGCCATACTCGGACGACCAACTTTGGCAAAATTCCTAATGGCTACTCATTATGGATATCAATGTATTAAGATGCCAGTCCCAAAGGAGTAATTACAATCCATTGTGACAAGAAGATGGCGCATACTGCGATAGTCGATCCCTTGAGATGGTAGGACAAATACCAACTCGAGAAGAAAGTCGACCTTCGACTAGCAAGTCGAAGCCTAAAAAGCTACACCAAAGCCGAACGACAAAGTCAAAGAGGTTCCTCACGGGCCAGGGAGCCCTCGAAGCTGCTCGCATCGGGATACTTCCGACCCCAAATAGGAAGGCGCCCTCATCACCTTCCTCCGAGCTACGCAGATGTATTAGTGTGGCAAGCATCCGACATGCCGGAGTCCCGGGGAGGTGATCGAGCACAAACTAGCCTTACGGCGACAAAGTACCGTAAAACAAAAATTGCGGAGATTTGCCTACGATCGGCGGGATGCTATTAAATCGAATTGGATAAGCTACTTAAGCGGGCTTTATAAGAGGTCAACCATCCGAATGGTTGGCTAACCTGTAATGGTTAGAAAGTCAAGCGGCGATGGCGTATGTGCGTGAGACTTTCTTGATCTTAATAAAGCTTGTCCAAAAACGATTTTCCTTTACCTCGTGTCGATCGGTTGGTTGACTCTCTGCGGGTTATGAAATGTTAAGTTTTTAGATGCATATTACGGATATCACTAGATTAATATGTATCTAGGCGATGAAGAAAAGACCGCATTTATTACACCATTTGGTATATTTTGCTATGTCAAAATGCCATTTGGTCTAAAAAATGCGGCGCTTCTTTTCAACGCTTGATGCAGGCAACTTTTTCATCTCAATTAGGCCAAAATCTAGAAGCCTATGTTGATGACTTAGTTGTCAAAAGCATCAAGAAACTTAATCATATTACCGACCTACAAGAAACATTCGACAATCTCGTAAAACATCGCTTAAAACTTAATCACGAGAAGTGTGTGTTTGGAAT
This sequence comes from Phyllostachys edulis, assembly GCA_036346405.1. Classification (NCBI taxonomy): domain Eukaryota; kingdom Viridiplantae; phylum Streptophyta; class Magnoliopsida; order Poales; family Poaceae; genus Phyllostachys; species Phyllostachys edulis. The sequence goes on along the minus strand of CM070561.1, from coordinate 52,432,573 downwards.
CTCTTGAAATTGCTTGGATTCCTAGTATCTATACGAGGAATTGAAGCGAATCTAAAAGATAAAAGCCATTTTACAAATCGCCCTCAACTACGGAAAGAAGTCGAGAAACTCCTTTGGGTGCATGGCGGCTCTAAGTCGTTTCATCGCACGATTGGGAGAAAAGGGACTACCTTTCTTTAAACTTCTAAGGAGACACGAAAGTTTTGAGTGGTCGAAAGAGGTAAACGCGCTTTGAGGATGTCAAGAGGTACCTCACGAGTGCTCCTATTACGGTCTCTCAGGAGGCGGAAGAAAGCGCTCTTGGTTTACCTAGGCGCCACGCCCGCGAGCAACAAGAAGATCTTGGTTGTAGAAGCGTGAAAATGTACAGCGACCGGTTTACTACGTAAGTGAAGTTTTACGGACCTAAGGGCGTTACCCTCGGGTCCAAAAGCTTCAGTATGCCCTCCTCATGTCTTCGAGAAGCTGCGGCATTATTTTCAGCACAAACTAGTTTGTCTTGCCCGAGTTTCCTTGGGGCGATCCTCGAGAATAGGGAAGCAATGGGGCGCATGGCAAAATGGTCGGTCGAACTTGGGAGTTCGACATCCATTCGTGTCGACGGCCGTTAAATCGAGATCTTGGCGGACTTTGTCGCCGAATGGACAAATCTGGCTATTCAGGGATCCCCGATCGATTCCACGACCGATGGGCGATGTACTGACGGGTCGCTTACTTTAAGTGGCTCGAGGGTGGGGTGGTCTGGTATCTCCTAACGGAAGACCTTAAAGTATGCCATACAATTAAACTTTCGGGCCACTAATAATGTGGCGAGAATCTGAAGGTTTGCTAGCTGGTATCTGACGTGGCGCTCTCGATTCGCCGACTACTCGTGAGAGGAGACTCTCAACTAGCCGTGAATCAAGTCGGTAAAGAGTACCAGTGCTCTAACCCGACAATGTCTCATATTTGATCTGAAGCCTATGCAATTTGGTTTCTTTGACCGTGGATGTTCCATCATGGATTTCTGAGAGGGTGGTCCAAATATCGTGAGCGGTTTCCAAATTGCTCACTCTATTGAACTCATCCGCATTCAAAGCACCAAAGAGAGCGTTCATAGCTTAGGCATCTAAATGAGCATTACGTGCCTCTTGATCCGTGGGAGCTAGTGGATTAAGGGGCATGACGTAACCCTCATTTACGATTTTTCAAATGCTCGGACTCGTGGCCTTTAAAGAAATTGACATTCTAATTTTCTAATAAGCATAATTAGAGCCTTCAAACATAGGAGCCTTTCCTATAGCAATTCACTCACTAGCCATCATTTTCTCTCTTAGACGGTTAAGTTTAAATCAATAAGAGACCAAACTCTCATACCACTTGTAGGATCAAGGATAACCGACTAGAGGGGGGTGAATAGGAGGTTTTAAGTTTTTTGACAATTTAACAATTTAAGCCAAATAAGAACTATGTCTAAACTAGATACAATTCTAACTAAGCAATTCAACACAAGATAAATGATAGAATTGTAAATGCGAAATAAGTAGAGACAATAAATAACCACAATGACAAAGGACTTTTTTTCGTGGTATCGAAAACTTGCCGGTCTTCACTAGTCCACGTTGAGGAAGCTTGAATGAATCAAGCCGGCTCCACGAATTAAGCCTTCCCTCGATCACTATGGGTAGTTCTTCCTCTGCACCGGAGATGGCGAACTCCAAGCCACTCACAAACTTGCACCGGACCTCTTCACAATCTTCTTGAAGAGATTACCGTGCTCCATCGCCAATGCCATTTAGGAGTTTGGCAAAATTCTAAGAGTAACAAATCGATGACCTTCGCTTGACAGCGCTCAAGTGCAATAGGATCAACTAGGATGAAATGATGCACTTGAATGAACTCAACCACCTCACAATGAATACACAAGAGAATTTTGGTGTTGAGTGAATGCTCAAGGCTCTAAGGATGATAAATGAACACTAGCACACTGTCCTTGAGCAAGTGCGGGGTATTTATAACCCCCACCAACAGATATGACCGTTGGGGAGGAAATCCCTAACTTTCAGTGAAATGCGGTATGACCGCCAACTAGGAAGGCGATGACGATCGCACCCTTGTCGAGAAGCACGAGAACTTGGCTAGAACAGTAGCATTAATTACTCTGACATAGTCGTTGAAAATTCCAGCGCGGTACGACCGCCAACTAAATTGTGGTACTACCGCTTGATGCGGTCATACCGCATAGATAAGCGGTACAACCAATCGTAGGGTTTCCAATTTTGCTGAAAAGAGGTACTCTCTGGAAAAATCGTACCACCACATAAGAATCGGTACAACCGCTAAGCGGTACTACCGTTTCCAAAGCGCGGTACTACCGATTGTCAAAGAGAGCTCCAAACCAAAATACACTTCTCCTGTTTTTATTGAACCGCCAACTATAAATCGGAAGGACCGCAATGCGGTAGTACCGCTGCAAGAGCCGGTCATACCGCATTAGCGATTAGTTGGCCGAGACGTTCAGAATACGGTAATACCGCCAAGTAAAGCACGGTCATACCGCTTTAAGAGGTACTACCGCCAGTTAGCCTCTGGTACTACTGATTTCTAACAAAAACACTTAGAGCTTTTCAATAATCAAATACAAATGCATGCATGATCCTAAATTGATCCAAATGGCACAAGAACATGCTATCAAGTTACTAGTTACGATCCCTCTTAATAGTACGGCATTTAACCTATAATCTGGTCTTCCAACCAATTCTCCTAAGACCGGTAAAATATAAAAATGATCCTAAGCTACTTGTATCTTGTCTTTAAGCCATGTAGATCTTCATGTTGTCCTTTAGCCTGCATCTTTACATCATCAAGCTCACCAATGCGACTTAACCTTGTAAATACTCAATAAACACGTTAATCACATATTCACATATTATCATTAATTACCAAAACAATTTTTAGGGGCCTAGATGCTTTCAGGGGAGGCGGTCGACCGGAGGCTTCCCCCTTTTTTTTCTTTGCTTACGTCGTTGCCATAGCCGTGCGGCGACTCTAGGCGGTGGGAAATTTGGAGATCTTGTTGTAGGCGATGATGGTCCCATCATGGTCCGTGCAGAGTGGGGAAGGAGAGAACCCGTCTTGAGGCGGTGCGATCGCCGATGGCTCTAGGCCTAGACGGGTCAGAGGCCAAATCTCCCCTTTTTTCTTTGTTACTGTTCATCCGAAAAATACTGTTCATGTAGAATACTACTGATCATGCAATTATTGTTCATACAATTACCAATCGGTTTGGGCCAACGACTTCAATTCAGCTCGCGGTAGATTAGAACGTATTTGTAATTTTTCCAATCTACAGTACAATCGACATCCACTTTTACATGTAATCTACCGATCAACATTGTGCCGGCGACTTCAAGTCGGCTCGTGGTATATTACAGCGGATTTGCACCGTAGGTTACAATCTAGAAAGCCAAATTTGTATAATTGAAAGCAATCTAGAAAAAACGATTCGATCTACGAATGTCGTGCTACGACGGTTACCTTTCAATCCGAGGGGAGTCGATCATGATGATAACGTGTTGAGGAATGTAATGGCGAGTCTAGTCAAACGACCGTAAACAAACTCGAATCGTAAGAACAATCTGAGAATCTGAGAATAGAATAGTAGATTAAACACGAGATATAGGAGAGTTCTTGCTTCTTTTTTCTTCATCGTCGATCGGTACTTTTCTGATAGTAGTCTCTTATTTATTGGCTACAACCACAGCCTCTGCTAGGATTTTAGATGGAGCACTCATCTATAGGCTGGCTGCTGGACCGAGTCCATAGTTTCCCGACAGTATTGTGTGTTAAATAAACAAGGAGTCGCTACCTGTTTGGTGCGCGATATTGTTCCCAAATCAATCTGCTAGTATAGCTTTTACAATGTGTTCCACTGATGGTGGTCTTCCCTTATTTCATGGAGCAAATTTGACAACGTGCCGATGAAAGGATGTGTCGACATCGGTCGCAGATCTCTCTCAATGCGGTTGCGGATGAGTTGGACCGAAAACGACCATTATCGGATAGCAAATTAGCAATAGCATATGATCCAAGCATATATGATCCATGGTGGAACTGTAGCACGTGGATCAGTTTTCACTGTGCACTAGATCTGAAGCTCTGAACAGACTGAATGAATGGCCCTTGTTTCGATCCAATCACTCATCAAGGGCCTATCGCTCATGATGGCTTCCATGACATGAATGAATGCATGATAGATAAAATGTTGTTCCAAGGTATGGTCCTGAAACAAGAAATCGAAGAGGATGAAATTAGCATCTCTATCAGGCAATACATACTCTGATGTGTCCGCCCCCGGAAAAGGAGGAAAGAAGAACATATCAAAGAGGATAAGAGTAATGATTATAAATCGAATGATTCAATACGGATTCAGACGACTGGCTGGCCGTCTCTGTCGAAGCGATTTCGGGTCTCCATGACAGTAACTTAAAGTTTCCTGTGCAATGCCGATGTGCATCGCATCTAGCCATGTTTACTATGCCTTAGACGCCACAGGGCACGGCATATTCCCATTAGCTTGCAGAGATAAACCAAGTTAAGCTTGTGTGCTCTGGTCCACAAGAGCATTGATGGATGCCATGTGTAGAGTACTAACTGTAATGTCACGGCCTAGCTAGCCCATGTATCATGTACCATCGATGGCTGCAATGGAAGCAATTGACTGCATGTCGAGTGATCCAGGCTTATCTTTTCCATGTGAATCTGTCGTGTCGAGGTCAGTTTCTTGCGCAAAATCGTTGTCGAAGCCGGTGGTCTTCTCTGCTTTGCTGCAACGGCTTTACTTGGATGAAGCTGAATTTGTCTTCTTGGCGAGATAGTACATGTGAATGTGATTGGGTGGAAGCTAGGTTGCTGATATTTTGTTGGCCATTTAAGAACTTTCGCCAATAGCAGAGATGGGCGTGTCCTAGTTAGCCAGTTGCTCGCTTCCTTCCAAGTTCCAGCATGGTCCCGGAGACGATGCCAATGGGCGCAAGCCCTGTGGCTGCTACGATGGTGTTATTGAGCCGTGTACGTGTAGGCCAAAATTATTCTTGTTCAAAATATCCGGGAAGAGGCAAAAACGGAAGCGGTTCGCCTCAGCGTGACGGTGCAGCCCGCAGTCTGCCCGCTCGCAATTGTATACGCATAGGTTGTGTTTGGTTAGCTGTATTAGGTTGGCTCGTATCAGCTTGTGCAGTTGCTTGCATGTTTGGTTTTCTGCGTTGTCGCTCTGGCCAGGTTCCACTCGTGCAAAAGACCACCCCGGGCCTGGCCCGACGCAAACGCAGCTTGGGAGCATCCCTCGCGAGCCAGGCCACATGCGTGCAAAGTCATTGGCCCTCCGCGTGTATCCTACTCCGCAGCTGCCTCCAGCGCCTCCAGTTGCTAGGGTTACCTCCCCGGTCTCCGGTCGAGTTTGGCGGTCTGAAGCGGCCGGGCCGACGGCGTCGGCGGCGGCCGAGTCTTGGCGGCGTCTCAAGCCGAGGGGCGGGGACGAGGCGAAAGGGCTGGCGAGGCCGCCATGGCTCGACTCGGCCTTGTGGGGGGGAGGAGTTGGTGGCGGGGAGGCGGGCTCGGCAGCGACATCTGGCGACAAACTGGTACAAAATCGACATGAAAGATGAGACGAGAATCAAAATCTTAAGCGCCGAAAAGAAAAAAATTCGATCTTGAGAAGAGTTAGCGATTGAATCTTACGGTTGGGGAACCCGAATCAGAACCTTAAAAATGCAGATGATGCTTACGTTTTTTTTATGCTTACCGGAGTCTCTTCGGGTTCGGGCGCCACCGTAGCTCCATTCGACGGCGCGCAGCAGAACCTAGGTCGACGCGAATCTTGGCGAACAAGGCTGGGCCACCATGCTTCGACACCATTTCACGCCCGTCGCTCCGCGCCTTGCGACGCATGCCGCTCAGATCCGCGCTCTCCCGTCTTGCAAGGCCGCTTATGGGCTCTTCCACGTGGCGATGCATCGGCGGCAGCGTCGCCGCCTTTCGCCGCCATTTTTCCGGGAGAAAGGGAAAATGAAGCGAGGTTAGGGTTTTGGGGTGTTTATATTTCTCGGGATCAATCCTCGATCGTTCGATCAAATCTAATAGCCATGTGGCTTCGGGCGACGATTGCACTTGAACGGGCCTACCGAGAGTTAAGGAAATGGGTGGTGAGAAATTAAGATCCGATCTCCAAAGAAAAAAGAAGTGATCACACACTCTCACATGCAGGCAACCAAACAACTCAAATTTGTATCCAAATCATCGTCCACTTACGATCGACCAACCAAACAATATTTCAAGATATAGCTTTGGCCCAATGAAATGACCAACCAAACAACCCCTCTTGCATCCACTAAGTCTGGCTAGCCCTAGCATGAATGACCCGTACAGGACAGGCTAGGCCCATACAGGCAACTAAACACACCCATAGCGACTCGTGGGGGAATCCTCCTAGGTAGGAGATTTTGGGCATGTTGGTTTACGACTCTAGTAGTCGTACTAAAATTTTGTCAATGTCAAAATATAGATTAAAAAAATGGTGTTTGGATATCAATTCACTAGTAATGCCAAAATTGATGTGTTTAGATTGCAGTCATGCCAAAATTTGCTAAAATTGTGAGTATGACATGTGTGTCCCGCATGACATATATATATATATATATATATATATATATATATATATATATATATATATATATTTTGCACCAAAATATACCAACATGAGTCTTGTTTTGTTGATTAAATAACAAGGAACACAACGGTTCAAACGAACCACAAATCGGATACTCGGTTTAGGAAATATGGCCATTTAAAACTAATTAATCAAAAAGGTCTGAATTAAATGTAGCCTATTGGCTGCTTCCACCTCATCGGAAGAATGGTAGGAGGCGAGCCAAAGTTGGGGTGAGCGTTTTGCTCGTCCAGAATCGCCCGCGCTAATGAACTGTGAGGCATTGGCTCTTTCAAATTTTCCTGAGCGCATCAAAAATTTGGTACCAATTCAAACACTAGTCAAATTCCTTTTGTATTACCGAAATTTTGGTTTGGCAACGAGGAGATCCAAACCAAACAACCCCAAATCCCAGATACCTTATGATGTGGACAGGAATAACTCCTCCATCACCCCCTCCCCACCCACGCACGTGCGTTGTACCTCCCGATAAACATCCATATACACGTAGATTGATACATTACATGTCTAACAACATATGTATTCTGTCTCTGGTCTAATATATGTTGGTACAATCTATAGTGTAATACTCATTTTGTACCATTTTACCGTCTCATATGTTAATAATTTTATGTATCCCTATGTAATCGTACGATAAAGTTGTGAAATTATATGTTTTTAACAGGCCCTATCCCTTCCATTTTGTAGGGAGTGGAGATGGGAGAGGGAATAGCCCATTGCCATCCCTAACCGCGACGGGCGGCAGGCCTGCAGCGCGCGTCGCACGGTTTACTCCTGGCCGCGCGGGCTGCCGGATTACGTCTCCACGGCTTCAGAATCCATGCCTTCCGCCCGTGCGCGAGGCCTGAACGATCGAACGCACGCTGCTTGACAACCCACCACAAGTCACAGAGTCACAACGTACATGAGCACCCGTCGCTCGCGCACATGGACGGGGACCTGCCCGGCGAGGCGATGCACCTGTGCCGGGCAGCCCTTGCATTCGCTGCAGGTGCATGACGCCACGATGTAGCCCGGGAAACACTGTTCCACACCTTGCTCATCACCTCGCCTCACCTCACCTCACCTCACCCTATTCCGTAACCTCACGTAGCATCAGTAGGAAAAATGCTAATGCCTAGCTACCAAATGAAATAACCATCGCTCAATGCTTCTTTCACATTCCGTTCTGTCACCCTTTTTCCCTCAGTCGTTCTAAGAGCTTAAGTGGCTTCAAAGATTCAGAACTTGAAGGTGGCATGAAATTGACATGCAAAATCTGCTTGAAAGCAAGACTAGACACCAAGAAAGACGAAACACTTTCGGTACAAAATCCATCCTCGCCGGAAGCACGCGGGAGAAAACACAAAGTTTCTGCTCAAAGGTTGACTTGTGTTGCCACATTGTTGCACACTTCACGATGCCCGGCTAAAACTAGATATAGTAACCATTACTCATAGCAAAATGATGTCCATACAGGAAATCTAACAGCAACATGAAAATGGGGCGAAAATTTATCAAAGCAGGGTACTGTCATACAACCAAAATTACTCGTCTTCCTGGCTGCGGAGCCTGGCAAGCTTGTTAGTGACCACAATGTCGAGCTGTGCAGCACGCTCAACAATCTCCTTGCGCTTGCGGGTGGAAACGTTGTGAGCAATCTCAGCGCAGTATGTCCTGGTTGTAGAAATATGGCGTAAGCAAAAAGAGGCATTTCAAAGGCTCGAACACAGGTAGCGTATTAACAGTACACAAGTTGGAGAAACAAAACACAAGAATTGAGCTCCCTCGCCACATCAATCAGGGAATGTTGGGAAAATAGATTTTAAGCTCGCTAAGATGACACTTTTATTACTGTGATGACCGCTACTGTACTCTTTTAGCATGACTATCCACACTACTAGGAGACTACACTGTCCTCCAGATAAGTGCTGTCGTAAGTCATAGCTAAACTTTCTACTATAATTATCAAGTAAATTCCCAATGTGTGGCATCTTGCACCACCTATGAAGCTTCTAAAAGGGGGAAGTTTACCTGTTGTGCATCATAAGAAGCTCCAGCTCAGAGACATTGTGGACAACAAACTTCTTGAACTTGTTGGGAAGGTAGTGCCTTGTCTTCCTGTCAGAACCGTATCCAATGTTGGGCATCAAGGTGCATCCCTTAAACTTCCGCCTAACGCGAGAGTCAATACCCTTTGGCCTGCGCCAGCTTGGCTACAGAAAACATTATCAGCGAAAATGAGCCCTTTTCAATCACACCAACAGAAAATGACAATGCTATATGAGGTGACTATATCACTCAAGAACTAAAGGGAATATGCACAGTTCTCCTTGTGGGCTGTCTTCCCTAGAGGTTATATGCACACATATCAGGATAAAGGTCATATTTAGATAAAATATAGGGAACAAAACACGGGCAAGGTTACACATCAGTAGCACAATTGAATTGACCCGGGCAAGGTTACACATCAGTAGCACAATTGAATTGACCCAGATATGAACGAAGCTATAGACATTTCCTCCCCATTCCCATGATACAGCATTACAGCTTAAGCAATCCTCAGTTCCAAAATCAGCAAGAGTTCATCACTAAAACTTAATCTCCCTTCACAATTAACAGGACATTGGTCTGCTGTAACTACTGTTAGAGACTTGGTTATCGCAACCTGAGGCAGCATCCTAAATAAGCAAAACTCCCATTCCATGCACAAATACCACCCCACAAATCGAGCTGACTGAATCGTTTGCTTACATTTCAGGTTGCAAGTAAAAGATTCTAAATCCAAGACAAGCTAACGAACTGCTACAGGATCGACAAAGAGGACCGCCGCCACAGCTTCGTAAACTAGAAGAGCGAGAGCTGCCTGCAAGAAGAGGATGGGTGCGTTACCTTGAGGCACTTGTAGCGGTCGCTCTGGGGCCTCTTGAACTGCTTGACCCGCTTCTTCACGATCTTCCTCGTCAGCAGCGGCACCGCCATCTGCAAGGCGGAAACCAACAGAAGAGAGCGCGTCAGTTCGATCGAGATTAGCAGCGATTTTGAGAAGGTATCGACCGAAATCACACGTTAGTGGGTTCGAGTTGCTACCTTGCAAAGCCTGCAACGAAGAGAGCGAGAGGCGCGAGGCGGCGGCAGAGAAGCAAGCCGTTCGTGGGGCGCGAGGGAATCAGTCTTATTGCACCGCGAGAACCCTAGGCTGTGGGCTCGGTACGATGAACGGCTGCGATCTCAGCCGGGTGGACCGGGCGTCTGGGCCTCCACCACAGGCACATGGACTGGCCTGAATGAATGACTCGGGCTGCTAACCCCATGGCCACAAGCCGTACGAACGTCTAGACGGGGACCATACAGCGGCTCCTGGGCTGTGGTGGCGAATCCCTGGACGTCGCGAACGTTAGTAGCTGGGCCGTTCTGTGGGCGCCAAGACGGCTGTTGGCACGCAGCACCGCTTGCGCGGTTTCGCCTTTTCGGCTGTAAAGACGGGCCGCGCGTGGGTTGGCACCAGACCGACTCCGCACCGCTTGGCTATCTCACGTCACGACGGTGGGTTGGCACGGAGCGCGCAGCTCAGCCCCCATCTCATGCCCGCGTCGTGCGCCTATCGGCACGGCAATGCAGCCCACTTTAAATTATGTATAATGGTATAGACAGTTGCTGTTTATAGTAATTTTTTATATCATCTATAGACAATATTAAAGATAGCTCATATAATGGTACATGCAGCTGCTGTCTTTTTAGTTGTCTTTATAGAACACACAATCTTTTAATGTTTTTCTTGTTTTTGGTGCTATAGTCGGCTACAGAATTGTAGACAGCATCTTTATCTCTCTTCATTCTCTTTCATCCACGTCAGCAAAAATCCTACATGACAGTAACTATAGACAGCTGACATAAGCCTATTGTACATGCTCTAAGGCTAGCTGGTAGGCTGCGTCCTTATTTGTTGCCCATCTTTGGTTCTTGGCGTACCAACCGGTGAACCTTGTCAGAGGCATCTCTAATAGTGTATTTACTGTCGTATCTTAACTATGTCATGTCAACAAAATTCTACATGGAGGAGAGAGAGTGGAGAGAGAAAGAGCACATGTCGTCTTTTTCTGAAGAGACTGTCGTGCATGCAAAACAAGACATAATATATTAATCTACTCTAGTTGATATGTAAGCCTATTTTAAAGAAAAATTATAAAATATAAATATTGAAGAGTGTGTTAGAGACTATCTATTAGAGATGTTATCTCTAAAGATGATGTAGCATATATTAGAGACAAAATTATGTCTAACTATTGACCCTCGTACGCTGGTCTCGTTTGGTCTCGAACAGCGCGCAGTCACGAATCGTCAAACCCAGTTGGATCTTTAATAACTACGCCAAACATAGGGAGACACGAACAACATATTTCGGCTCATCATCTGTAATAACTACGCCACCAACATAGGATCTGTAATTAGGATCATCACATGCGTTGCTTACTTGTTTACGCAGGGAACAGTGTGCCCTCAGTCACACGGAATCGGCAAGAAAAAGATAAAGCTATTCCTTTAAGCTGCAGCACCAATACCGTAACTAGATCGGGTCATCAATCAAATGATTCAGGTTCACTTTGCACACAGCATCAATGTAAGTCAAACTTTGAGTACAGTTTGGCCAAACTCATCCAGTAAGCACTCTCTCGGAGCCTCAAACTGAATCCACAGATATAATCTAATTATCCCTCCTCACGAAGAAACAAATAGCCCAAGAACCCAGGACGTGCCAATACGTGTGAACCGTTGATTGTCGTTGAGATGGACGACTGAGATTGCTCCTTGCCTTGCTTCAGGTGAGAGTGTGAGAGAGGCATCTAAGGCAGCCATTAGAAAAACCAAAGGAGAGACAAGAGAGGTGGAGAAGAAGGTGAAGCAAATCATTGTGCCGCAGTTTGTGCCAATTATGCATGCTGTGATTATTATTCCGCTGCTAACTTATTGGTTGAAGCTATCCTCAAAGTTCACTACAAGACGAGGGATTGAATTGTGCATTGTTGCTAGGGATGGCAACGGGGCCATTCCCTGGCGGGGAGTGGTGGAACAGCTCCAACCCCAAAAGAAAGAAAAAAAATCCCCGTTCTCGATCCGTCCCTGTCCTCGGATGCTATTCTCCCCCGTTCCCTGCCCCTATTAGGTTATCGAGACCCTATGGGGACCCAGACCCGAAAGATATCAACTCCAGACGAGAAAACACCAGTAATTTCACAAGACAATCCCCCAATCCCTCATCGATCCATCACTCTCGGAGCCTTGCCACATTGCCCGCCGGGGCCGCGACCTTCCCGGAGCCAGCCCTCCCTCCCGCAGCGACGTTGGTGATGTTGCCGAGCATGACACACTTCTTCGCCTGCTGCGCAGCTGCCTTGGCTCCCCCGGTGTTCTCCTCCAAGACGGGGCGCTTCGCCGTCGCGGTCATCGCCGACGACGAGGAGCGGCGGGAGGTGGTGGCATTGCTCGACATACAGATGGCAGGAGAGCTCGCGGGCACCACCACCCCTTGTGGAATCCCCCTCGGGCTGGGGCTAGGGCTAGGGCTAGGGTTTGTGGTGGGGAGCGGAAGGGAGGAGGAGACGAGGGTTTGGGTCTCGACAGCGCCCAGGGGATTGGGAGGGGGAGGACGAAGGGAATTGAACCGGGGGAGGGGGGTGATATGGCAGGAGTGACGCAGGGCCAGATGAAGTGCCTTTGTGGGTTGTGGCCTGTGGGCCGGCTGGCTTAGTGTAGAGGCTGGACTGTGCGGTAGTGGCCCACATGTCATAAAGGTTATCAGGGGCCCATGCGGGTAGCGGGGATGGGGAGTAGGGGAATGGCCCCGACCCCGCCTTCCCTGATGGGGAATAGATTTTTCATATTAGCATCCCCATAGGGGAAGAAATAATCCCAACCTTAGCCCCTAATGGGTGAATTCCCTAGCGGGGAACGAGGAATGGGACCCATTGCCATCCCTAATTGTTGTTTTTTTGTGATGAAAAGAGAGCTTTATAAATTACTCGGGATCTTGAGGGATCTCTTGAGATACCAGGTGTTCAATACAAAAGGGAACTTGCTCCCGCCAAACCGCACAATGGTTCAGACGTTTCGCAAGTTGTACAAGTTCATAAGCTACAACATTTTGCTCTCTTTTCGTGTGACGAATTCTGAAGCTTGGCAAGTTACGAGCCATATCTAGCACTTCAGACACAATAAACATCAGTCTAGAGAGGTGATTCTTTGGATGGGACAGCAGATAGACCAGTGAAGCACAGTCCATCTCAAGCACTACCGCTTTGTGAATCCATTCCGTAGCCAGTTTGATACCTTCATAACAAGCCCTTGCTTCAACTTCCTCCGGATCTCCGCGGTGAACTGTCCGCCAAGAAAAGAGTAACACTGCACCCTCCTCATCTCGAATTATTATCCACACACCCGCTTCACCCGTATGATACGAGAAAGCTCCATCTACATTAATTTTAACCCATGCTGGGTCAGGTGCCTCCCATCTCTCCTTGGATTTAGAAATGGGAGCAGGTAGCTGGCTGTGCCCCTCTCGATGCCCAGCCTTTGCTTCCCTTTGACAAAAGAACCATAAACTTCTTGCCTGGCGTTAAACAGAAAATTCCAATAGTCCCCAATAAACTTGACAGATCCGATACTCGAGATTTTTTTAGAAGCAAAAATCGTGTCATTCCGGACCTGCCAGTATCGCCACAACAACAGCATCAGCTTGTTACTCTCTTCACTCGACATAGAATTCAACAATACAAGAAGCCATTCTGGTCCAGAATCACAAAACTTATCTTCCTCAAGCATCAGGCAAGGCCTCACGCAGATCACGCGCGTGTGGACAAAGAACCACAGCATGGAAACCTGTCTCCTCTTGTGCCGTGCCGGTGTTTTGTGCATTGCATTGTTTGCTGCCCAGTCCAAACAATTAGCGCCATGACGATCAACCACACAACCCTAAAACAATTAACGCCACCCTCTAGGCTCTAGACAACACAAACAATCTTTTTTATTTTATCCCCAGAACAGAAAACAGAAAAGAAAAGAAAACAATATTAGTATGCAAGAACTAGTAGTTTCTACGCCCTTCCCTAGATTTTTTTTTATTAATTAACCTTTTTTTGAATTTTATTTTAAAGTTAATCCCGGCGCACTTTATTTCCAATTCTGACCTTTTTGGTCACGCCACCACCCATGACGTGACAAAATAACACTGTCACGCCAGCCCATTTCTGGTCAAACTCTTGTCACGCATCCAGTAGCATGACAGTGTTATTTGGTCACGCCACAACCAGTGGCGTGACAAAAAATGCTATTTTAGGGATTTATCCTGGCGCGTGACAGTATTATTTTGTCACGCCACCACCCGTGGCGTGACCAAAGAAGTTGGAATTGGAAATAAAGTGCGTCGAGTGTTAACTTTAAAATAAAATCCAAAAAAAGGTTAATTAATAAAAAAAGTTCCCTTCCCCAACACCATCTCTAGAGATCATACAATCACCAAGAAACACGCCAATGCCAGAAGCACGAGCATCGGAGCCGACGCGTACGTGGCCATCGCCGCCGACTTCCCGCCGGACGGGGCGGGCGACGCATGCGTCCCCATGTTAACAGACTCACCGGACGGCCCCCCGGCCACCGGAGCCGGCGCGGGCTCCGGCGCGCCACCGGCAAGCACGAGCTTGCCCTTTGCGTACAGGTTCTCCTTGGCGAACGCGTGCTTGGCCGGCGCCCCGCTGGTCACCGTTGAGCCCACCTGCCAGATGTGGTTCACCGCCTCCATCCCCTGGTGCAGCTGCAGCTTGCCGTAGAGCCGTATCTTCCCGCCGCTCTCGTCGGCGGCGAGGTCGGTTGCCTTGAAGTCGATGGGCGTGGACGCCCCGCCGAGCGGGCTGTACCCGGTGATGTTGTACGTGTTCACGACGTAGGGGGAGGAGGAGGCGCTCCTGAAGGCGACGAGCGCCTGCGCGCCCTTCATGCCGTCGGCGGTGGGGTTGATCGCCCACGACACCCAGCCGGCGCTGCTGCCGCCCGCCGGCTTGGCCACGAACGCCACGGAGAGCGTCGAGGCCTTCGCGTCGTAGGTCCAGTGCAGCGTGGCGCCGAGGCTCGGGAGGTCGGCGCACGTCGCGTACTGCCTGCCGGCCGGGAACTTCTCGCTCTCGCAGCTGCTGGCCTTGGCGCCGCTCGCGGCCGCCAGCAACGCCACGGGCGAGGCCAGGAGCAGGACGGCCAGGAGGACGGCGCGCTGGTGCTGCGTCGCGGAGGCCATTTTGGACGGTGCGCGGCGTGGGTCTAGAGACCAGAGGTGTTTTGTTCTTGGAAGGCGCCGGGAGTGCGAGGAGAAGCGCGTATGGGTGGTTTATATAGCTAGGGAGCTGGGGACGAGTTGGGGTGGCCATGGGAGGGTGCAATGTATTTGGATGCTTGCAAAGTTGCAAGATTGTGTTAGCAATTGCGATCTCCTGCCAATCTCCTGTCTATATTTATTGATATTGTTACTATTCATAAACCGACAATACCTCTTGTAATCTTTTGTATAGATAGACTTCTTCCAAAACCTTACGGATTGTTACGACCAATAATTTGGGAGTTGACTTGTGATCACAGCGGTCAGAACGAACTGATCATTTAGTAGTAGTACATTAAAAGTGCATGCAGCCTTGTAATGGTAAGAACTCTGCTAGCTAGCCTTGTTTCGTCTAGCGCATTTCGTATGTTCGAAAAAGTAATGTGAAGGTACGAAGGTAGAGATGCAACTGGTAACATCAGCGTATGCATACATCCTAAATTGCTTGTTAATTACGCTGAGTCAACTTGTTAATTGGAGCAACTACAAGTTTAAGCCCTCCTAATCATTCACTACAATATACTCCCTCCATTTCACAATATTTGTAACACTTAAATATTGTGCTTCCTTGGTACGCGCATCACAAATATTATGAAACGGAGGTAATCCTAACCTTCAGCTACAGTGCGTAAACAAGCATTCTAACCTTTATCTATATTTGTCAAGGAACCCACAAATCACATTTTTGCAGCGAGATGAGAAGTTTCCTAATGAAACCTAGCCCTCCTTGTAAATTAACAGAGCCCAAGACAATGTGGACTTATTATATATTTTTTAATGCTTTACAAATAGCAAAGCCGTTGAAATATACACTTCACGGGTATTTCCCTACGAAAAAGTGTAATCCCTATAGGGCTTATAGGGGTCGTACGAAATTACGGTATTATGAAAGGAGCCTAAATCCAAATTATTTTGTTCTGTTTGATCATCATATTGATCCAACAGATTTCGCATCGAATTAATTTGCGAGCATAAGACTTTTGCCTATTTTTTTTATTAAATAATCTTTTTTTAACTTTTATTTTAAAAGTAACCTCCGGCGCACTTTATTTTTAAAAATAACCCCTTTGGTCACGCCACCCCCCATGGCGTGACCAAACAACACTGTCACGTCAGCCTGTTTCTAGGCAAACTCTTGTCACGTCATGGGTGGTGGCGTGACAGTGTTGTTTAGTCACGCCATGGGTGGTGGCGTGACCAAAGAGGTTTTTTTGTGGACTTATCCTATGGCGTGACAAGAGTTTGCTCTAACGTGACATTGTTGTTTGGTCACGCCATGGGTGATGATGTGATCAAATGGGTTATTTTTAAAAATAAAATGCGCCGGAGGTTAACTTTAAAATAAAAATTAAAAAAATATTATTTAATAAAAAAAGTTCTACGAACGTGAGGTCCAATCACGCAGGGACGTGCAAATACATGCATCATGCATGATGTACTGCTACTCCTCCAGGGTTAGAACGCTTCGGACTTTGCAAGTTGACCCGTAAACCACGGGGATCAGGACTCAAGAGACGAGCGAGCCCGTAGTGTGGGCTTGTAACTCTCCGACAATTTTTTTTTTAAAGAGGAAAGGCAAAGCTTTCATTAAACTGCAGGTGTAGCTAAATGGCTGACTTCTACAAATGTAATTTACTACTCCCTCCAGTTCACAAAAACATACCGCTTTGTACATCAACACAGTCAGAAAAACTCAATCTTAGCCACTAATTTCTATTGTAATATATTTATAAAAATAATTTTCGAGATGAATTTACGCATATAATTTCACATATCCAATCTAAATATTTAGAAAGATATTCATAACTAAAGTTTCAAATGTTTGACTACATGCATCCCAAAATATTTTTTTTGGAACCGGTGGGTGTACAAATTTAGGGATCCCATCGTGCCGTAACACAACCAGGGGCGGATCCAGTAAGACCTACCAGGGTGCACAGGACACCGGGTCCAAAATCGTATATCTCATATTCTCGTGTATAAAAATACTGTACTGTCTGGACACCCGTTGGCCAAAACGTAGGACACCGACGGGCGACAGACTCGCATGCATGCCAGAACGCTGCGTTGGCGCGTGAACTGCTGGCTCACTTCCCTTCCGAATTCGGGCAAGAACAGAGACCGGTAAATCGGCCGAGAAGCGAGGCCACGGCGCGGCCAGCGCCAACCGGCGAGGAGCGAGCGAATCACGCGGCCCAATGGCGATTGAGGGCGCGGCGCGTGCGCCCGGCCAGCAGTACCGGCGGGCGTGCGCATGCGCGCGCGCGATACAAGGGTGGGCGTGCTGCGTGACTTCTAGAATTCGAGCAATCGCCATCAAAGAAACCACCGAGGCACTGAGGCGAGAGTTCGAGACACAGTTTCTCGTGACTGCTCCAGCTCCAGGCAGACAATAAGATCGACTGATCTGATGTCCAACACCCATGTCAGCTCCAGATCACCAGATGGTCCAGATGTATTTGGACAAGCTCAAGAATGGGCAGCCCAACTGCTGCATGCAAGGATGGATTCGAGGCAAGGGCTCTGCATCAATCCATGCTAGGATGTTGTTTTTTTGCTCTGATCATCTTTTATCCATGGTTTGAAATTTTATCCATTATTTATTCACTTTGCACAGTTAACCAAAATTACTACTAAGAGTATAGGATTCTTTGTCTTGGTAAGCACTTTAATGGCTATTTTTTCATCCGTCATGTTGAATTGTTTAACACGTTACTATTCTAATTTTTATACAACATTATTTCATAATTAGACATGTGTAATATGTATAGGACACCCAATCATTTTCGTTCTGGATCCGCCCCTGAACACAACGACACCCGGACCCAAACTCGACCCTTGACGAGCTAACACATGTGCTGCTTGATTACAAGACCAAGGGGCGAGGGCACACCATAATCTTAAAATATAGGAAGTCACACAGGAACAAGAATTTAGCTTCGTTGAACAAAGTACCATGCCGCGATAAATCGTGGTCGACCTTCCAGGGCATATTTCAGATTTTTTTTTTTTTGGTGAGAGAGTAGGGCATGCTTCAGATTGATAGCATCAGTCTCGACTCTAGAGTATAATCTTTCCCATGCCTAGATCAGAGGCGAAGTTTAAAGCCTATGCTGCAGACAAGCTTCGGTCTCTGTCTGCATTCCACGACCATGTACATGACCTTGCTCATCTCCTATGACAAATCCCCATCCACCCGATCTTGTTTCTTCGGAGAAGGCCCCATCTACATTGATCTTTAGAAAATTTTCGCTCGATGTTTTCCAAGAATCAGCTGCAGTTTGCCTTTTTTTTTCCCTCCCTCGGTGTGTTTGCCGACTAACTCGATGAACTCCACTGCATTAGCCTGCGATTGCGCACATATCACTGTTTGATTAATTATATACACCGCCTCACTGTTAGATGATACGATTGGGCCCGTAAAGGTTAAAGCCCAAGTCGGCGTCGAAGTGAAACAGGCCTGGTAGCAGCGCGCCATGCCACGCCGCACAAAAAAGGCAGTAGCCAATGGGAAGTGACAGAAGGACATCACGCGAGAACCAATAGGGAGTGAGAGTCGATGCGGATCTCTGTTTTGATTCCCCACTGCGGTGACCCCTCCGGCGGCGACCCCTCCGACGCAGGAGGGGGTATAAATACTCCCCCAAACCATCCATTCCCCACTCGTCTCCACTCCTATCACCCCAAGTGATGGCGCAGGTTCAGGACTTTTCCACCCTGAAGGACATCCAAGGGCTCGCGCTCACCACCGATGATCCGCATGTGGTGTGCATCATCAGCATCGACGCGCTCAAGCACGCCCCAACGATCAAGCAGCTTCTGGAGCGGATGGAGGCGTCGCACGGCTGGATCGTGGAATGTCCCCGGCTCCTGCAGAAGCTCACTCGTCTTCAAGTCCTCCTCACCAACACGGGTGGACCAAACGTGGGGCATGGGGGTTCAGCTGAACCCCTAATAATTTGGAAACTAAACTGCTACTAGTACTCCACCACGCGGCAAACAAATCCGCAACAAACTGCATGGACTCACTATCCATCCTAGAAAGAAAGATTTGGATGAGATTGCTCACAACAAAGAGATCCCACAGGGCAAAGCTCACTCTTAGAACAACAATCCAAGCAAGCTGGGACTTCCTTACCAACGAAAGAACAAATCAATCCAAGCCCGGATGGATCTCCACTCCATGCCAGTCCGATAGAGCAGAGGAGGAGGACGATGCATACGAGAGAAAATGTTGGCGTGAGAATTTGAGACAAACGGGAAAGCAATAGCCGCCACCATCGTGAGGAGAACTGAACAAGAGTGCAAGGAAGAGGATGGACTGGAAGGGATTTTGGGGGTTGCTTCAGTCTTTTACAATTTAGCCATTAGGGTTTGGGCTTGTGTGCTAATTGTCGCCTTGAGTTTGATTGCACACCTAAGTGTAGTATGGTGGTATTTTTTTTAATTATGTAGTGTCCTACTATTTGATGGTTGTCTAGTCGGAGGCATAAAAATTATCATATTCTTGTGTATGTCTGGCATAGAATCCTCCTAGATATTGTTAACATGAGTTAGTAATTTGGTTTAGGTGTCTCCAAATTTAGACCCTGAACTCGACATGCTAATAATTAAGCAAATCATTACATAACCATTTGGGGCATGATTGTTATCGCTACACCGCATCGGTCATTATCACATGCTACCACGCAATTAGCACTAGAGGCTCCTCCCGACACCCTCTCATCGTCCTCTCCGATGAGGTCATGCAGATCCATGGCACCTCTCCTACGAGTCACGTGGAATTGATGACACCTGACTCCACTACTGCACAAATGTAACTTTCTTTCTATGTTCTATATGGTCTGCACAACCAACATATTTGGGGGCTCGATCCTAGCAATCAAGTTGATAAAGACTTTTGTTTTTAAATACCAAGTTGATTCGGTTTGGTTTTGAAAGATTTAGATTTGGGGATTGGTCTCCTATTATTTTCTTCCTTTTAAGTTCTCATGGATTTGGTGGATGGGTGGATGCGAATAAGTATAGATGGTTGTGATTTGTGAAAATGATCAAAATGTTTTAAGATGTATCTCTCAAAACATATTTGTCTAGTTAATACTCAATTTCGAAAAAAATGTCATTACGAAAGTGCAAATCTAGCTTACCTTATTAAGCACATGCACTCAACTAGTTTATCAAAACTAATAAGAGATTTTTTTTTCTTTCTAAAAAGGCATCATAGCATCCAATTAATTTTTTGAAAATCTTTCCAAAATATAGATAGTTTCCTAGAAATATCTAGATACTTTAGACGTTTTATTCCAAGGAATTTGATGGTGCAAATTGTCATGAATCTAGTGGTCATAAGAATTTCTATATACTCCTTTCAATCCAAAATATGCATCATTTGAGAGAGTTGGTTTTGGCTTGCAAATACTTTTTTTTTGAAACAATATGTTCGACAAAATGTCCATGTTAATTGGCGGTATCCTACATATGTAAAAAACAAAAAATATGTACTACTTTCTTTTGTATGTGTGTGAAAGAACCATTTAATATGCTAACGTAGAAAATAAGAAGAGTGTTAGAGTTAATATTTATTTAAGAACAAAATGCGCCCTTATGTTGTAACCTAAAGTTGTAATAGTTTTACTATAAAAAAAAGCTGTAATTGTGTTGCCACCAAACAAAGTGCTAGTATTAGCTTATTACTTCGTAATTTTTTAGTCTTATTGACTTTTATTAGAATTAGAAATGTGAATTTCATCTTTAGTTTTTATAAACCAATATAAGTATATATTAAAAAAATTGCAACGCAATGCAATTAGCGAACCCCCATCCATAAAGTATTAAATCCGCCACGCTCACCAACGTCGCCGAGGGCCTCATCCCGCTGGTCGACAACCCTGTGAACCCAGTGGCGGTCCGCGAGCTCCGTCAGTGCGGCTGGAGCGTCCACCACCTCAGCCGCGCCATCGACGGAAACGCTCATGCATCTGCTCGCCGCCTTGGCAACCTCATCTATTGACACATATCACTAGTTGATTAATTATATACGTTGGCTGGCTGTTAAATGATACGATTGGGCCCGTAACGGTCAAAGCCCAAGTCAGCATCGAAGTGAAACATGCTGCACCAAAAAGGCAAGAGCCAATGGAAAGTGATAGAAGAACATCACGCGAAAACCAATAGGAAGTGAGTCGATGCAGATCTCCGTTTTGATGACCGTCCGATCAAGTTTGATCGAACGAATAGGGAGTGAGAGTCGACACGGATCTCCGTTTTGATGACCGTCCGATCAAGTTTGATCAAATGGTCGACTTCCTCTCTCGTGGCAGCGGCCAAAATTTCGATTCCCCACCGCGGCCAAAGAGGTTTATTCTTTCATTTTATTATTATGCTACATTTCTGCATAGAGTTAATAAGCAACCAAAGAGGTTGATTCTTATGAAAATGCTTCTTCCATTTTAATGGACCAAAATTGACATTGAAACAATATGAAATAATAATGCAGTGGTTTCAGTCTCGATCACATTTGCACAGAAGCAAAAGTTGCTATGAGAAAAGATGCTGCCGACCGACGCAATATAATACCTACAGTTAGTTCGCCACCAGCCCAGCAACCTGCAAATTCAATCCGGATTTGTCTTTCATCGACTTCAGGCTACCACCAGCTTGCTCAAATCCTATTTGGGGGCTTGAAGCCTAATGTGGAAGACAACCAATGTTAACAGACAAACCATCATAAGGACAGTCGTACAGAGAATCTGGCAATCATTACTTTTGAGTAAAGTTTTGCAGCATGCAGATTTGTGCATCCTAAGCAAAGAGCCAGAAGTCATACCCTGTTCATCATGGACTTATGTATCTTGCGTTTCCTTCGATGATCAGAATTTAACCTCATCCTCACAACGCTGCCTTTCCCTTGTGCAAATATGATACCAATCCCAAGATGATCACTGGATGGTATAATCATGCAAATTCTGTAAAGGCCTCTCAACTTATAGATAGCCAATAGTAGGACAAAGCATTAACCATTTCATATGAGGAAGCAATACTTGAATGACATATAAGTTAAAAACTGAAGTGGTGCAGTTATTTAGAGCATCACTTTGTAAAAAAAAAAGCCTCAATTTCAATTTCAAGTGCTTGTAAGCTTGGAAGGCATCCCACGAGCACCCATAATTTCGCCAAGCAATCATTTCATAGATATCCTCCATTCCTATTATTTCATCCTCACCAACGAGAAGAACCGATGCCCCTCTTTCTGCCAAGAATCTGCATGGTTTGATCAGCCAACAAGCCTCGACTTGCAAACGGAAGAATTCGAAAAGAAAATCCATGCCACACAATTCATGCATAATCCATAACCACAAGCAATGAGTTCAGAACTTCGGCGGTGCAACATTGAGAACCTAGTGCAACCTGTGGCAAAAGAATAGGTGCAATCAAATATGAGGAATCTGAGAGCAACTCCATAGTTATGGCATTTCATCGAATAGGTGGCGTGCCCGATCTCCTCGACATTAAATTACAGCTTGACGTCCCACCGGCTGTCATCCACAGCATGCAGTGGCGGAGCCAGGATTTTAGTGTTAGGGGTGCACACACAAAGCAACGCCGGGTACGATTAGTTCAAATCAGGGAAAAAACTATCGGTTGGGGAAAAAATTCGGAGCCTAGCGATAGACCCGGTTACCGGCGGTTACCGGAATTTTCAGATTTATTTCGGCCGAAATTTTCAAATCGAAATTTGAATTTTTTGTAAAGTTAAAATGAAAAATACAGAAAAAAAAATGCATAGCCAAGATTCAAACCCAGAACCAACCTGTTCAAGACTAAGGGTGCTTCCACCACGGCACATGCACTCTTGTGTTTGCATATGTTTACAAACTTTCTTTATATTTGTCAAAAAACTAACAAATCCAAATTTTTGGCGGTTGTAAATTTTACTAGGAGGGTTCTAGAGATCCGATTTTCACGGTAACCACCAAAATTTCGAAAAAAGTTTTCTTGGTTCAAACTATGCATCGCCCAACGGCTTTAAATTTACCCGTAGAAGTAAAAAAAGTCAAGAAAAAAAGAACAGAGGAAATTGTCTACTAGTATCTTTTCACATGTCATTACTATAGTAATCAATTTGAAAAATGACTTGCATAATAATATGAATGTGAGAAAAATGGAAGTTGCTCCATACGCGCCTGCAAAACCAATGATCTTAGTGAGTGGCGCGTCGCCTACTGCTACTTGCTGCTCCCACACTGGTGCCACGCCGCCCACCGCTCCTCCTCTGCTGCCATGCGGCCACGAGCCATGAGAACCAAATTGGAGAGGAGTTGGAGTATTGGAGATAGAGATGAATGTGTGCTGGTGAGTGATGAGATGACTGTGGGCTGGTGGAGACACGAGCGGGCCGTGAGTTGTGAGATGAGCTTCGAAGAGAGTGCACAATATGAATATGGCCTAAATGCAGAACTAATACCTGGAAATGTTTTCAATTTTTTGATGTGTCCGGGCACCCCTACTGGCTCCGCCCATGATTGTACCCAGAAATAAATTACTGGTACTCGCAGTGTGCATCGAAGTGATTGTTTCAGATTGACGATTGTAGCTAGCCGAGATGACACCATGACAGAACAAAGGTCGCGCCAAGAACCAAACGCTTCGCCGTAACAGATGCCAAAAGCTTTCGCTAGCTTGTACAACTAGTCTTTTGTGATAGTACTCTCGTGATCGATTGCTCAATGACTTAGGAAGGTGCGGTGCCTCACCGCTGGTAGGGATGGCACCGGCGCGGGCTGGCGAGTCTGGTAGTGCTCGCCCATACCCATGCTCATGAACCCAATTTTCCCCACGGGCATGCCGCTTGCGACGACGGCGAAGAACCTCGCCCATGCCGTCGCCCATGGTACCGTCGCGCGCAGCATGCCCGTTACCGTGAACAAGCAGACCACGCCCATGGGTACCCATCGCCATGGTACCTATCGCCACTGGCGAAACGAAGGCACTATGCAAGCAGTCCTCTTAAACAGTTTGTCAGTAAACCACTTGAATGCAGCAAGGAATTTTTACGCTCATCAAACAGCTTTAGTATGACAGTCGCAGAAGATAACATTTGAGTACAAGCACATACATATTGGACATAATCTAATAACAGCTGGCAAAGATCTCGGACTTATTAACATCTACATGATCATGAGAATTCACGGTCAGACCGAATAACTCCAATTTCAATATTGTTGGAAGAGATTTGTCCTTCATATCTGCAAGTCCAGAATAAGTCAGTAACTCAGTAAGGATGTTTTGCAAGTAGTAAAGCAACAAGCAGGATGTGATACACTTCTTTCAGAGTCAAAATTGCAGTATGAATGGCATCATCAAGCTCCATGTCTTCTGTGTATCTGCAATGAAACCATAAATAAAGGCTACATGGGTGAAACCATATATCATTGGAAAAAAAGATGAACCTTTACAACATAGGTGCTGCTTATATTAATGATAGGAGATACACAGAAAAAAAATACATATGCAATTTATTTAGGATCAGATGAAGAAAAATATTACCACTAGTAAATCGTAACAGTATCTAGTATAATATTAGTGGTAAGCTAGATGAATCCTCTATGTACCTCTTCTCAAGAAACGTCTTTGCATTGGACTTGTTTTTCCCCATAGCTGATGCTTTCCAGGAGAAGTATGATCCTGAGGGGTCAACCTAAGAAATAATAAAACAATGAGCCATCCAGAATTTTATTAACTACACCATAATATGGTATGAAAAGTGAAATATTAGTCCAAAAGCTTCATACAAAGAATAGCTGTATCTATTACAACTAGATAATTGGTGCCAACAATTAAACACATTCGGCACGTCGTTATTGAGATATGGATCACCATGTTAATTGAGTCTGAAACAATGGCAAGGAAAATAACAAGATCTCTATCATGCAGCTCTTTGCGCATACCTGATACAACTGCGGGCCGTTGTCATCATACCCAGCAATCAACAATGACACACCAAATGGTCTTACACCACTGCCACAAACAAGTAGGTCATGATTAATACATTGTTGCATCGTATCTATATGGAGTAAAGAGAGTTCTTCAGGCTTCACCTACAACTGGAGGAGGAGGCGGCGATCGAGGAGGCGGCGACTGAGGAGGACGCGGATGGCGGACGGGAGGGAGCTTGATGGCGGCAAGGAGAAGGGCGGCGATCGGGGGAGGCGGTGGACCGAGAAGGGCGACGGCCGGGAGGAGGCGGTGCCGGGAGGAGGACGGTGGCGGCCGGGAGGAGGGCGGCGACGGGAGAGGCGGCGATCGAGAGGCGGCGACTGGAGGGCGGCGACGGGAGGAGGACGCTGGCGGCCGGGAGGGAAGGCAGTGGCGACGGGAGGAGGCGGCGATCGAGAGAAGGCGGTGGATCGGGAGGAGGCGGCGACGGGGAGGAGGAGGCAGGGACGGGAGGAGGACACGGTGGCGGGGAGGAGGGCGGCGACGGAGGCACGGGAGGGCGGCGACTGGAGGAGCCGATTTGGGAGCGGGAGTGGGTGGGGCGCGAGGAGGGAGAGGACGATCATGGACATGGAGGTGGCGGCTCAAGGCCGAATGGGTATAAGGCATTGTGAGCTAGGGTTTTTGGGCCCTTTGTCGGTGTGGGTTGACGGTAACGAAAGGTATGCAGGTGGAGGTTACCCATGCTCGCGCTTGCCATCTCGATGGGTAGAGAATTGCCCCATTTCCATACCCATGGGCAAAGAAAGGCCCCTATACCCGGCTCTATTAGGGTATTTACCCGTGGGCACGCGGGTAATTGGGCACAATTGCCATCCCTACTGCCTGGCGACTTGCTCTGATTGGTGGTCTGGTAGGCTGAATTGTTGAAATGTCTAACTCAAGTGTCCAACTGTTGAGTGCTTATACCTAGTTAGAAAAAAATTTCATTTATTTTTGGTGGTGTCCCGTGCACCACAGGCACCCCCCCGGAGCCGCCCATGACAGCATGCCCTTGGTGTCCACCACCTCCATCGTGTCGGCCACCTCCACCCCACCTCGACCATGCGCGCACACCATAGAAACCCAATGAACGAGTCACAGACGCACCGATAGCACAAACAAATAACCTACAAGAGCACGCACCTGAACTGGACTCTAGAGGAAGGGGTTGAGGTGCTGCTCCTCGCCTCGTCCCCTTCTACGGCTACAACCGCGGAGCGCGCAAATTGTGTGCGGCTCCGTTATAGCATTCATTTGAAGCTACAAGCATTCAACAATAAGTGCATAAACATATCGAGGCAAAATATTCAGATTTAAGACCATTGTCAAAGCGTGAGATTCAGCTAGCTGCAACCAAGGGATAATAATCCTAAACAAGGGAATCATGTTTATTTTATAACTTGCAAGCCAATGACTAATAACGATCAGCTCATACACCTAGGGGAAGAGATCCGCTGGAAATTTAACTTTAAAATCCAGAAGCGAAATTCGAAGCAAATCAATGAGGCAAATAGAACTCATTACAGAGAAAACCCTCAAATTCGAAGCAATTAGGGGTAGAAATTTCACTAAAAATCATAGAGTTCATACAAAAATCGAACGCAGTAGAGGGTAGCTTTCACCCTTTCGTATACTCATACCATTTAGTTCATACAAAATAGCCAGCATACAGGGCAGCATTTGATCCAACCCTTGTACACCAGCGAGGATTACAACTACCTCTATGATTTGTGATTTACACCAGCGAGGATTACAACTACCTCTATGATTTGTGATTTATCTATGATATTGACACCTCATATCCTATTATACTAATATGAGCTGAAACAAAATCTACAGGTAGTAAAGAGTAATTTCCACAGGAGGTTAGGGGTGGTGGATGGCGGTCATTGGCTTGGCAGGGTGGAAGTAGAGGGTCGGCTTAGACAACGGGGAGAGGGAGCAAGAGCGCTTGGTTCTACAGGTGGGGGATGTGGAACTAGCGGATGGCTTTCAGATTGCCAATCATCCAGTCGACCGAGTGCATGCCCCTCGTGGTGCGGTTGACGTGTCGACAGAGGAGGTTGCCAAGACGGTGAGCAAATGCATGAGCCTCTCCGCCGGCGACGAAGGTGGTGGAAGCTCGGTAATGCCGGCGGAGTTCCTGAGCGCCACCGGGTCCGCAGGATTGTCAGCGGCGGCGAGATGAGGCCCTCGACGACGATGATGAGGACTTGAAAACGAGCGAGCTTCTTCAGGGGCCGGGGACGATCCACGATCCAGTTGTGCGTCACCTCCAACTGCTCCAGAAGCTGTGCGATCGCTGGGGCATGCTTGAGCGCGTCAACACCGACGATGCGCAGCACCTGCGGACCGTCGACGGTGAGCGTGAGCTCTTGGACACCCTTCAGGGTGGAAAAGTTCTGAACCCCCGCCATGGCTTTGGGTTTGCCCCAAACCTGACCTCCTCGATCCATTCCCCACTCTCATTTCCGCGCCTCCTCGATCCATTTCGCCGTCTCCACTCCACTCCCGATTGGGGTGGTGGGGGTGGAGACAGGTGGGGAATGGATCGAGGAGGCCGGCTTTGGGGCAAACCCAAAGCCACGGCGGGGGTTCAGAACTTTTCCACATTGAAGGGCGTCCAAGAGCTCGCGATCACCACCGACGATCCGCGGGTGGTGTGCGTCGTCGGTGTCGACACGCTCAAGCACGCCCCAGCGATCGTGCAGCTTCTGGAGCGGATGGAGGTGATGCACGGTTGGATCATGGACCGTCCCCGGCACCTGAAGAAGCTCGCTCATCTTCAAGTCCTCACCACCGTCGCCGAGGGCATCATCCCGCTGCTACTTGACAACTCCATGAACCCAAATGGTCGTCGCATGAAGCTCGGTCTTGGCGGGCCGAGCGTTCACCACCTCGGTCGTGTCGTCGACGGAGAGGCTCATGCATCTGCTCACCGCCTTGGCAACCTCCTCCGTCGACACGCTAACCACACCACAAGGGGCATGCACTCGGTCGACTGGATGACAGGCAATCTCTAAGCCATCCGCCAGTTCGACATCCTCCACTTCCAGAACCAGGCGCTCCCGCTCCCTTCCCGATTGTCTGAGCCAGCACTCTACTTTGACCCCACCAAACCAATGGCCGCCATCCACCACCCCCAACCTCCTGCAGAAATTACTCTCTACTGCCTGTAGATTTTGTTTCAGCTCATATTAGTATATGATATAAGATGTTAATATCATAGATAAACAACAAATTATAGAGGTAGTTGTGATCCTCGCTGGTGTACAAGGGTTAGATCAAATGCTGCTCTGTATGCTGGCTATTTTGTATGAACTATATAGTATTAGTATACGAAAGGGTGAAAGCTACCCTCTACTACTGTCGATTTTTGTATGAACTGTCATTTTTAGTGAAATTTCTACCCCTAATTGCTTCGAATTTGAGTTTTCCTTGTAACGAGTTCTGTTCGCCTCATTGATTTGCTTCAAATTTCGCTTCTGGATTTCAAAGTTAAATTTCCAGAGGATCTCTTTCCCTGGGTGTATGAGCTGATCGTTATTAGTCATTGGCTTGCAAATTATGGAAAAAAAACATGATTACCTTATTTATGATTATTCTTTCTTGGTTGCAGCTAGCTGAATCTCACGCTTTGACAATGGTCTTAAATCTGAATATTTTGTCTCGATATGTTTATGCACTTATTGTTGAAAGCTTGCAGCTTCAGATGAATGCCATAACAGAGCTGCACGCAACCTGCGTGCTCCACGGTTGTAGCCACAGCCGCAGAAGGGGACACGGCGAGGAGTAGCCCCTCAACCCCTTCCTCCGCTGCGCCGTCGCCGTATGTCCTGGTTGTAGAAAATGTGGCATAAGCAAAAAGAGACATTTCAAAGGCTCAAACACAGGTAGCGTATTAACAGTACACAAGTTGGAGAAACAAAACACAAGAATTGAGCTCCCTCACCACATCAATCAGGTAATGTTGGAAAAATAGATTTTAAGCTCGCTGAGATGACACTTTTATTAATGTGATGACTGCTACTGTACTCTTTTTGCGTGACTATCCACCCTACTAGGAGACTACACTGTCCTCCGGATAAGTGCTGTCGTAAGTCGTAGCTAAACTTTCTACTATAATTATCAAGTAAATTCCCAATGTGTGACATCTTGCGCCACCTATGAAGCTTCTAAAACGGGGAAGTTTACCTGTTGTGCATCATAAGCAGCTCTAGCTCAAGAGACATTGTGGACAACAAACTTCTTGAACTTGTTGGGAAGGTAGTGCCTGGTCTTCCTGTCAAAACCGTATCCAATGTTGGACATCAAGGTGCTCCCCTTAAACATCCGCCTAAGCGAGAGTCCATACCCTTTGGCCTGCGCCAGCTTGGCTACAGAAAACAGTATCAGCGTAAATGAACTCTTTTCAACCACACCAACAGAAAATGATAATGCTACATGAGGTGACTATATCACTCAAGAACTAAAAGAAATATGCACAGTTCTCCTTGTGGGCTGTCTTCCCTAGAGGTTATATGCACACATATCAGGATAAAGTTCATATTTAGATAAAATATAGGGGACAAAACACGGGCAAGGTTGCACATTAGTAGCACAATTGAATTGACCCAGATATGAACCAAGCTATAGACACTTCCTCCCCATTCCCACAATACTGCATTACAGCTTAAGCAATCCTCAGTTCCAAACTCAGCAACAGTTCATCACTAAAACTTAATCTCCCTTCACAATTAACAGGGCATTGGTCTGCTGTAACTACTGTTAGAGACTTGGTTATCGCAACCTGAGGCAGCATCCTAAATAAGCAAAACTCCCATTCCATGCACAGATACCACCCCACAAATCGAGCTGACTGAATCGTTTGCTTACATTTCAGGCTGCAAGTAAAAGATTCTAAATCCAAGACAAGCTAACGAACTGCTACTGGGATCTTGTAGACTAAAACTGTACCAAGAAATACAAACTACATAGCTAAGCAACGGCGACCACATGACCTCGATGGATTCATCCAGTGCTAAATCTACCGCAAACAAACGAACTGCTACTAGATCAACAAAGAGGACCGCCGCCACAGCTTCGTAAACTAGAAGAGCAAGAGCTGCGTGCAAGAAGAGGATGGGTGTGTTACCTTGAGGACGAGGCACTTGTAGCAGTCGCTCTGGGGCCTCTTGAACTGCTTGACCAGCTTCTTCACGATCTTCCTCGACAGCAGCGTCACCGCCATCTGCAAGGCGGAAACCAACAGAAGAGAGCGTCAGTTCGATCGAGATTAGCAGCGATTTTGAGAAGGTATCGACCGAAATCACGCTGGGTTCGAGTTGCTACCTTGCAAAGCCTGCGACGAAGCGAGCGAGAGGCGCGAGGCGGCGGCAGAGAAGCAAGCCGTTCGTGGGGTGCGAGAACCCTAGGCTGTGGGCTCGGTACGATGAACGGCTGCGATCTCAGCCGGGTGGACCGGGCATCCACCACAGGCACATGGACAGATGGACTGGGCCGATTGAATAACTTAGGACATATACAATGGTACAGACAATGGGTGTCTATATCAGTTATCTATATCACCTATAGACAGCACTAAAGACGGCTCATATAATGAGTTGTCTGTTAAATTGTCTATATGAGATCCCACAATCTTTTAGTTTTTGCTTGAAAAAATATTTGTTATAGACAACAACTCTTACAATGGTGTTTTGTGTTGTCTATAAGAGTTTTATAGACTGTCTGTTGCATGCTAGACGGCTTCATTCTCTCTTCTTGTTCTCTCTCATCCACGTCATTAAAAATCTTATGTGGCAAAGATTATAGACTGCTGATGTCACCTACTGTACATGCTCTTAGGCTGCTAATCCCATGAACCACACGTCGTACGAACGTCTGGACGAGGCCGATACAACAGCTCCTGGGCTGTGGTGGTGAATCCCTGGACCGCGCTAATGTTAGTACCTCCACCTAGGGTGCAAACGTTCACAATCATTATTCTTTTGTTTTTATCACCTTAAGATCACGGTTTCTTGTAAACATGCATCATCACCTGCAAGACATACAACTTGAACGATCCTCTCACCAATCAAATGCACAACCAACTCTTAATCAATAAAATGAATCTCAGATTCCATCCTACAACCTGCTCCATTCTAAAGGTTGGACAAGTAGTAGCTCCAATGAAATCAAGACATACAACTTGCATTTTAACAATTTTATATCACTGACGTACACAATTCAACAGAATGGAGCTAGAATTTGTTATACCTACTATTAGTCAGGACACTTCGCCAACCATTGTCCTCAGAAGAGAACAATGACTCCAGTATGCTTCAACCTTAGAGCTACACCGGCCAAGACGCTAGCACCAAGCAGCAACTAAGGAGCCTCTCAAACTGCCGGTCAATCCGGAGGAGCACCGTAGTCTGTGGTCAAAGGCCGTGTCAATCACGTCACTCTGGAATGAGTCCAGGAAGCACCTGACGTTGTACTGGATAAGTTTTTAGTTAACTCAGTATCTACATCAGTCTTGTTTGATTCTGGAGCTTCTCATTCGTTTGTTTCTAGAGTTTTTGCAACCAAGAATAATTTGGAAGTTATGCATCTTAAGCATACTCTATTAGTCCAATCGTCTAGAGCAGAGTTAAACTCTAGGGTGGGATGTTTAGGAGCTAAGTTACTCATAACTAGAGTTGAGTTTCTAGCCAATCTCATTGTCCTAGACACCCAGACCTTGGATGTCTTTCTGTGCATGGATTGGTTATCAAAGCACAAAGCTGTGCTAGATTGTGGCCGAAGAGCCGTAACAATTGAGGATACCAATAGAAAGAAGGTGGAGTTTCTAGCCACCTCAGTGCGTGATGGACATCTGTTAGTCAATAACCTGAAGACCGTTGCTTTGGAAGATGTGCCTATTATCAGATAATATTCAGATGTGTTTCCAGAAGAATTGTCAGGGATGCCACTAGACTGTGACATCATGTTTGTCATCGATCTAGTGCTGGGAACAACACCAATCTCTAAGAGACCCTATTGGATGCCAGTCGATGAGTTAGTGGAAATGAAGAAGCAGATGGAAGAACTTCTTGAGAAAGGTTATGTGAGACCTAGTTTGTCGCCGTGGGTGCACTAGTTTTGTTTGTCAAGAAGAAAGACGAAAGCATGAGAATGTGCATCGATTATCGTGCTCTTAATGAAGTCACAATCAAGAACAAGTATCCACTGCCCTGAATCGATGATTTGTTCAATCAGATGAAAGGAGCCAGAGTGTTCTCAAAGATCAATCTGCGATCAAGTTACTATCAGTTGAAGATTTGCCCGAAGGATATACCTAATACCCTTTCTCTACGCGGTACAGACATTATGAGTTGTTAGTCATGTCTTTTGGTCTGACTAATGCTCCTGCATATTTCATGAACATAATGAATAAATTATTCATGGAATAGTTGGACAAGTTTGTAGTTGTGTTCATTGATGATATTTTGGTTTATTCTAAGACAGAAGAACAACATGCTGAGCACTTGAGATTAATACCGGAAAAACTTAGAGAGCATCAGTTGTATGCTAAGTTTAGCAAGTGTAATTTTTGAAAAAAGAAAGTTGATTTCCTTGGTCATGTGATGACAGCCAAGGGAGTAGCAGTTGACCCCGGTAAAGTTAAAGCAGTATTATACTGGGAACAACCCAGGACCGTTATCTAGATTCGTAGTTTCTTAGGAATGGCGAGATATTATCGCCGCTTCATAGAAGGATTCTTAATGATTGTCAAGCCCCTTACGCAATTGTTGAAGAAGGAGAAAAAGTTCACTTGGACCCCAGCCTGTGAAGAAAGTTTTCAAGAATTTAAGAAGTGTTTGACTTCAGTCCCAATGTTAACTCTGCCAGATATCCGGAAAGATTTCAATATCTACTGTGATACTTCGCGTTAAGGATTAGGATGCGTCCTGATGCAAGAAGGAATGGTTGTCGCTTATGCGTCAAGGTAATTGAGACCTCATGAGGAAAATTATCCTACCCATGATCTGGAACTAGCTACCATAGTGCATGCTTTAAAGATTTGGCATCATTACCTCATTAGTAATCCCTATGAGGTATACACAGATCATAAGAGCCTGAAGTATATTTTTACTCAGTCTGATCTAAACATGAGGCAGAGAAGATGGTTAGAGTTAATAAAAGATTATAACATCGGAATCCACTACCATCCCGGAAAAGCCAATGTCGTTGCGGATGCTTTAAGTAGTAGGAGATACTGCAATGCTTTGGAAGTAAATAAGAATTTTCCAGAACTTCATGAGGAGTTTCCGAAGCTAAAGCTAGAGGTGGTAGCCGAAGGATTTGTGGCCAGTCTAGAAGTACAGTCTACCTTAGAAAAACATATTCGAGCCGCCCAACCAAAGGATCTCGTGATTGCAGACATCAAGCTCAAAATGGCAGAAGGAAAATTCAAGGACTTCACCAAGGATGATCAAGATATATTTTGGATCAATGGATTTATCTGTGTGCCAGATGTTGATGGATTGAAATAGCTAATCTTAAAGGAAGCTCATGACTCAAAATATTCTATTCACTCTGGAAGTACTAAGATGTATCAGGATGTTAAGAATAAATTTTAGTGGCCAAATCTGAAGTGAGAAGTCACGGAGTTCGTTGCCTTATATGACGTATGTCAGAAAGTAAAGGTAGAGCATCATAAACTAGCAGGACCCCTCAAGATTTCAGAGTGGAAATAGGAAGAGATCGGAATGGATTTTATTACCGGTTTTCCCAAGACTCAATCGAGTTATGATTCGATTTGGGTAATAGTGGATCGTTTGATGAAGGTTGCCCATTTCTTGCCTGTCAAAACCACTTACTCAGGAGATCACCTTGTAGAACTATACATGTCAAGAATTATTAGTTGGCATGGTGTACCTAAGAAGATAGTGTGAGATCGAGGATCTCAGTTCACCTCTCATTTTTTGCAGAGTCTGCATGAAGCTTTGGAAACTCATCTGAATTTTAGTATTACATATCACCCCTAGATAGATGGGCAGACTGAAAGAGTAAATCAAATATTAGAGGATATGTTGAGAGCTTGTGCTCTAGCTAATGTTACCAGTTGGCATAAAAATTTGTCATATACAGAATTCTCGTACAACAACAGTTACCAAGCCAGTCTGCAAATATCACCATTTGAAGCTTTGTATGGTCGTGCATGCAGAACCCCTCTGAATTGATCAGAAACAACCGAGCGTTTAGTATTCGGGCCAGATATTATTCAAGAAGCAGAAGAACAAGTGTCTATGATCAAAGAAAGATTAAAGATAGCTCAGTCAAGGCAGAAGAGTTATGCTGATAACTGTCCTCGTGATCTCA
Organism: Phyllostachys edulis; assembly: GCA_036346405.1. Lineage (NCBI taxonomy): Eukaryota > Viridiplantae > Streptophyta > Magnoliopsida > Poales > Poaceae > Phyllostachys > Phyllostachys edulis. The sequence goes on along the minus strand of CM070561.1, from coordinate 52,398,203 downwards.
GCTTTGAACCAAAGGATTTTGTTTATCTTCGAGTCACTCTGTTGAGAGGTGTCAAAAGGTTTCACGTTAAAGGGAAGCTTGCCCCTAGGTATGTTGGTCCGTTCAGGATTGTGGAACGCCGAGGAGAAGTTGCTTATCAGCTTGAACTGCCACAGTCATTAGCAGGAGTGTATGATGTATTCCATGTCTCTCAGTTGAAGAAGTGTCTCCGTGTGCCGACAGAACGGACTCCTTTAGATACAATCGAGTTGAAAGAAGATCTCACTTATAAAGAGCAACCAGTCAAAACCTTGGATATCACAGAGCGTCATACCAGAAGCAAGACTATTTGTTTTTGCAAAGTTCAATGGAACAACCATTCAAAAGGAGAAACAACATGGGAGCGAGAAGAAGAGCTGAAGGGCGAGTTTCCTAGCCTTTTCTCTAGTTAGACTGAATCTTGGGGTCGATATTCCTATAAGAGAGGGGGGAGGTTTGTAACATGCCAATTTTCTGAGCTGTAAAAATCCTTTTGAATAGTTAGTAGTTGGAAAATTCACCCTTGAGAGTTTATTTGAAATTTAAATAAGCTTAATATGGACTTTTGATATCAAAACCGTTTAATATGCTTAATGTCAACATCAACATTTGTCAAAACTATTTTATTTGGATTATATGCGCTTGGATATATATTTTCAATTTTCTAGAATTTTTCCGAGTCCATTTGCTATTTTCTAATTCCCTTTCTGATTTACTGTATTTTATAAAAATAGAAAATGTAATTAAAATCACATAAATAGTTTTGGGCCGAATCTTCTTGATCCGCCCGCTTCTTCGCTCTCGACCAGATTCAAGACGCAGACCTAGCCAAGACTGCCTCCCTCTCTGCGTCGCTAACTGGTGGGCCCGCCGTGAGGCCCTCCTTTGTAACATCCCAAAGTTATGTTACCAAAATTAAAATTAATAAAAATAAATAAAATTATTATTTTATTAGATTTTCGAAATTTGAAAGAGTTTGATTGCTTCTCTTGAATTTATTGAAGTTTCAAGTTTTATTTGAGTTAAAGTTGAAAAATAAAACTTAATTATTTTTCGAATTTTAAAAGCTTTAACCTAATTATTTTAAAGCCAAAATAATTTATTTGCAAAACTAAAAGCCAACTTTAAGTTGGAAATAATTTTATTAAGTCCAAAATAACTCTAGAAATTTATGTAAATTTTTCTAAAATTTTTGGACTCTATTTGCTATCTTCTAAAATTGTACTTATTTATTGCTTAATCTTTATTTCGAAATTAATAAAAAAAATATATATAATCGCTTCGGACCAGTCCGGAGCAAGCTTTTGAGCTGATCGGACCGTCCGCTCGTGAAGCGAGATTTCAATTAAAAAATATTTTTTTACCTCACGCAGTGATGCCTTCCGTGGGTCACCTGACTTTTATCGCCTCAAGGCCAAGACGCTTAACATCCAATGCTACCAGAATGGGCTACCACCTTTTCCTCCTTTCTTTCTTGAAAGGAAAGCTCTTCCTTCCTTTTATTTCTTTGTTTCCTTCCTTTCTTCTCCAACGTGAAACCTTCTATTTCATCCCTGAAGCAACCAAATGGCCGACGCCATTAGAGCCACATCTAAAGCTTTGAAAACCCGGATTTCCTCCCCATTTCTCCACGAAAATTGTGGCATTCAAACCGCCACTCCCCACCTCCCCATTCCCTTTGCCAAGCCCCTCAATCACGCACACGCACGCCGAATATTCTCCATAACCGACGTGATGGCCGCCACGATCTCCCCACCCCGCCTCCCCTCTATAAAAGGAGCACGGTGAGCCCCGCTCCTCCTCATTCCAACCCCGCCACCCCTCCTTCTCCTCGCTCTCTTTCGCCGGATTTAGCAAGTATTCGCCAGAGGCCGCCGCCTTTGTGCCGCCTCTAGCGCCGCCGCGTCGACGACTCCCTAGAGATTCCGACCGCACCGCCGACATCGCGCACCAAGTCCTACGCCGCGTGCTCACCTCTCGTCGCCGAAGCATCGCCGAGCACCGCCGCCTCCATGAGCCACGCCGCGTCAACGCCGCCGCCTTGCCTCCGCCATCCGCACATCGCTCGCAACCACCGAGGTGAGCACCGCATCCACGTCCTCCCCTCTCCATTCCACTCTCATGCGGCCGTCGAACGCCGCTGTTTCACGGCAATATCGCTATCTAAACGATAGACCGAAGCTTCTTCTTTTGTGAATTATGCGCCGCCGAGCTATCACGGCCACATAGTCTCCACCCCGCTTCGTGATCGTCAGTGCTTTACGTGATGCTCTCTCCTCCTCATTGTTGCCGCCGTCCAGAAACCGCCGACCATGCAAGCTATGGCGCTGCGTCTTTGCTATCGCTTAACAGAGAAGAAAATGAACAAAGGCAATTATTGAGTTTAGTGCTTTGCCTTTGTACATAACAATTTTAATCTTCCAAAATTCATTCTCTCACGTGCGTAACTCCAAATCCATTGATTCCTTCACCTAAATTCATCTAAATTCATCTAATATTTTTAGTATTTATTTCATAATTTTAGATTTAATTTAATTTACATTAATTAATTGGTCCATTTTTGCGCCGTCATTGCCGCGCTTAATCGCCGATCGTATGCGCGCTCCACCACAACCAAGGAGAGCATTATGTTCTCCGCAGTTTCTCTTCAAATCGCCGCCACCTCACCCGCTAAATCCTCTCCGCTTGCTCGAACGCCAACGCCGCCTACCGATAAAGGTTTTTCTCCGTCGGACTGCGTCGCCATCGAAGATCCTCTCGCCGAGCTGTCGACACCATTGAGTTCGTCTCAATGCGTTCAGCGTTGTACTTTCTCTCCATGGCCCTAAAACTCTTTCTTTGTTTCCAGTCATCCGAAACCACAACTTCCGATGAATAGTGAATTTTCGAATTATATCATTTCATGTGATTTCCAAACTTCCCGGTTCGTTCTCCCTCATACAAACTCCTATTTTAAATCGATTCAACTTCCTAAATTCATATAAAGTCGATACCTTCTCTGTACTATTTATTTTATAATTATTGATTTTATTTGAATGTTATTTGAATTCGGATCGTTTACGCGTATAGATTTCGACAACTTCGGACAACCGGATTTCGACGCCGTATAAGAACAACAATTAATCAAGCAAGGCAAGTTACACTTTGACCATGTTGCACCTACTATTTTACAGTTATTTAATTCAGTTTTTAAAATTATTATTGCATGCATATTTTTAGTCAATTATTTTAATACCCTGTTTAAATGCTTAGTTATTCCATTTGTTATTGTATGGCCAACTTTGAATATTGAAATGTCATCCCTTGTCACCATAGATAAATTATTTGGAAATGCCTAGCAAATGCTTAGACCATGATTTTGATTTTTGGGAGGATTTAGCCAAACCATTACAAATTGTTTAAAATTAAATCTATGGTATTGTTTTACCATAGAGAGTTTGTAAAGATGGTTTTCACTAAAACAAATTTAAAATGGTTTGGACTTGGGCGAACGGATGAAAGGTGGGTGCAGGTTTATGCACGGGTTTAATCTGGTTAGGATTAAAACCTGTGGTTTGATTTGAAAGACGCCCAAGTCAATTAAGGACCGCCTTTGAGCTGCCTTTGCTATGCCTTATCAGACCACCACACGCCCCTGTATGGGCAGGACTGACTTATTAATTTGGGATACCTCGAGATATTCGTGCCATTTGGTATGAGTGGGTGTTTGCTAGACTATAGTCCCACTGGCGCAAGAGGGGGCCCCGAACCTGCGGATGGTTAGTCCAAAGGGGGCGAAATCTTAGCGGGCATGAGTACTTTGAGGTAGATCATTGTAACGGCCTTGTGATAATTGCTTTGTCACACGCCTTAGGAAGCGTGGGTTGGCCGACTCAAAGAGCAAATTATCTCGTGTGGGTAAAGCTGTACAAACTCTCCAGAGTAGAAAACTATTCAATAAGGCGTCATGTCATGGACATGCTAGCAAAGCCACTTTGAGTTAGACTTGTTTTTGGTTTTAAAATGATTTCAACAGATGTTTTCGTGATGGTTAGTCCTGGGGAAAATTAGGCGATTAGCCATTGTGATTGGAGGATATCCATCACCTTTGTTGAGTTTATCCACATTATACATTTGTCATTTAAATTATGATTTTAAATCTTGTATAAAAATGGCCTTGAAATCTAATATGATTATTTAAACTAAAACTGCTGCTTTACGCAAAATAACCCTGCCAATGTCCTTTGTTTACCTTATGCATGCATTACAATTCCATATTGGGTGTAACTTGCGAGCACGGTAGTTATGCTCATACTTGCTTTATGCAAACAAATTTCAGAGGAGAAGGACTTCACCATCGGTGTGGATCTCAACGACTAGGCCACTACCCCAGTCGATTGCCTGTGGCAGATCAGCTGGACTCCACTACTTCTTCGTCTTCCGCTGTGTTATTTACTGTTGGCTTGTAAGCCTCTTTTGTAATAAACTCTGTTGATTACTAATAAAGTTATACGATTTATGGATGATACTACATTTGTTTACTGTGTGAACTAGCTACTGATCATGGGACTAGTTCAGAAAGGCACAGAGGATTTGGGAGTGTTAATCCCGGGTCTTACATCCTTCCACCTCCTACTTCGTCCTCGCACAGCTCCACTTGCATCTGCCGTTGTTGAGCTTCCGAGTTTGTCCGACTAAACCGTTTTCAATCGAAAGAATCCCTCGGAGATATGACATTGGATTTTCCTTACCCTCCCACGTTCAAATATAGCCGAATCCCACCCTGTATCTCTTTCTATCCCTGAGTTCTTCACGTTTTCGTTTTGGACTCGTTTAGGTCTCCGCCGCTAATATGCCACCCCGTGCTCGCCCCCACCATATAAATAGTACCCCGAGGTTCGCCTCAGTGCCCTCATCCCAAAAACTCAAGCCACCTCGACCCTAGAGCTCCAGTGCTGCCGCAATCCAAGGTTTTAGGGTTTCAGCCGAGCTTCTTTTTTTTTGAATTGCGCCACCGCCATCGAAGCCCTGCCACCATGGTCTGAGCCATCATCTTCATTGTCGCCTGGGCTACCTCCTGGACCCATCCACACTGCCTGAGCATCACCGGAGCCTCTGTCCGACAATAACCGAAGTCTCTCCACCGCTTAAAGCTCGCCGCTGGCTACCACAGTCCACTCCGACCACCAGTGAGCACCTCATTAGATTCGCAATAATGTTCTCTACATGTTGGTACCACTCATCTCCGGTGAAGCCCCGCCGTTCGACGTCGACCATGGGGGCCTGAGCCTCACTATCGTTTGTCAACATGGTAGTCCTCGTGGCTATCCATCTCAGCGCCCACACCATTGCTTTAGCCTGCGTGTTGTCCTGCGTGTCGTCGTGTTAGCGCCACGTGCGCATGTGCCTAGTAGTCCTAACCTTAAACCAGATCCAATCTAGTGTAAACCCAATCCACTGTAGACCAAGTCACTGCCACGTGGGGTCCACCAGCCAAATTACTATTATGTGAGCCCATGAACCCGTAGACCAGTAAACCCTTGAGTAGACTCGGTCCATGGATCATGGGTCCCACTGTCAGCCTCAGCCCCTTTTCTCCCAAAATTATTTTAATTCTGAAAACATCAGTATGACGTCGGTGACATCATAATATGATTTTTCAGCAGATAAATAATTCGGGTTAATTCTAGAAATTCCCTTTTGAATATTTCTTTAGGTTTTGATCTTCCAAAATCCATATCTTCTTCATCCAAACTCCGATTGAGCTCATTCGAATTTCTATGTTCATATAAATTCGAGCTCTATTTATCTGAGATTTGCATTTAATTTTTTGAGTATTTTATTTTATTTTATTTATTTATTTTGTTTATTTGCTTCGTTTGCGAGTAGATGTTGATTCTTCGGGGAATTTTGAAGAAGAAGGAGTTCACCCAGACCAAGACCAGTTTCAGGATCTATTCCAAGGCAAGTTGTACCTTTGGTCATATTGAACCCAGTTTTAAAATTACTTTAATTCAAATTAATGCATTTACTTTAATTATTTATCACTACTACAGAAAAGGTATTCATAGACGCCCAAAACGCCATCACGCACGGTTTGGAGCCGATCGAGTTTATGGGTCGATGATGAATGAGGTCATCACGAGCGGTTTTCAAACCGCTCGTGATGCATACTCACGCATGCTTATTAATCAAACCGTATGTGATAGGAATCTATCTCGAGCGGTACCACAAACCGCTCAGGATATATACATATCATGCGGTTTGTGGATGAAACCGCTCTGTGATATATATCTATCACGCATTTGCCAGGTCAAACAAATCTGTGATGACTTTTTTCTACAAAGCCCCAAGCAGCTTGCTTGTGCCATTAAAATATATATATATATATATATATATATATATATATATATATATATATATATATATATATATATATATATATATATATATATATATATATATATATATATATATATATATATATATATATTGTTCGTAGTTTCTCACCACTTTGGGGGATTGTCCATGCAAAGATGAGAAGGATGAGACAAGAGCCACTGCAACGAATTGAGCCCTGCAAGTTTAAAAAGTATGGATGCAAGGAGATCGTTAGGACATCCAATTACCGGATGTTGTCGATAGGTAATTGGACCTAGGTTCGTAAAGTGACGTGGACGCCACAGGTATTCCGACCGATGTGACATCATGTATCAAGAACCAACCATTCTAAGCATGTAATCGCTTTAAACCCAACAAGAACACCAAGCAAGTTGCGGGGCTCAATTACGCTGTTCGTGGCTACCGCCTCATCCTTCTCATGCATGGAATGGTAGGACGACAGGGACGCAAGGTAGGAGAACTTGACTGCATGAAACAAGCATACGCATAAAGGTGAAATGAATGGCGAGAGACGGTGAAGAGGTGTTGTAGCAAGATGCATAGAATGCACATACACCAATAGCCCCCGCTTACATCACAGAGCAAGGGACTATTAATATGAACTAATTATCAATTCAATTTCAAAGATAAGACTATTAACATCATTACATCACAGAGCAAGGGACTATTAATATGAACTAATTATCACTTCAATTTCAAAGATAAGACTATTAACATCATTACATCACAGGGGCAAGGGACTATTAATATGAACTAATTATCAATTCAATTTCAAAGATAAGACTATTAACATTATTGAGCAGCGTTCAACAAAGAAGACCAAGGGTGTTCAAACCCGCCACCACACCAAGAGTAGCCCTCGCATCCATCGCAGAGCACTAGCCATTTTCATCACAGAGCAAGGGGTAGAGACAGAGAGGGAGTAAGGTAGGGTGATACCTCAAGATAACGCAACCACGACGGCGAATTCCACCACCAAAGACAACCCTCATCGATCCATCTCCTTCACCTTGCATAAATCACACAAACATTAGGACACAACTTAAGGCTCAAGCATAAAAATCAAACTCAACAAAAGACATTAAGCTAATAGATTTAGAGGAGAATAGAGGGAGGATGGGGAAAGCAAAGCCTGGCCAGGGCCCTAGCGCAGGAGGCCGAGCAGGAGAACAAGACATGATGGCGCAGGCGACATATGGGGCCAAGCCTAGTGGCTTGGGTGGCGGCATCACCGTAGTTGTGGCACGATCCTGACACTACATAAGACACTCATATCGTACGAGTATCTTGTGCAGTGTAGAGTGGTGTCACAACCGGCGGCGACGGCGACGGGGTAGGGCGGCGACGACGATGGGGTTGAGCGCGCACAAGTGGGGAGGGAATGGAGTAAATGCGCTTAGGAGTGATGAGTTAGGCGGCGCAAAACCCTAGCAAATGCTCCTAGTAATAAAGAGACTTATCACAGCAGCGGTTCTATTATGGAACCGTTTATGATATAAGTATATCACAAACAGCCCATAGTAGAACCGCTCTGTGAAATGGTTTTTCTCAAGTATATTTATCTGGTATATACACTTACATGACATAAAGAAATTACATGTTTATATGTCAATTTTGTCATTTAAATATCAATAAAATTTGCTTTAACTATATATACATACATACATACATACATATATATATATATATATATATATATATATATATATATATATATATGTATATATATATATATAATTTGTTCCACTAAACCGCTCTCATATAATTAATATTGTAACTTCACCTCCAAACTAGATTTTTTTTTCCACAAAATCGCTCTCTATATATATATATATATATATATATATATATATATATATATATATATATATATATAGTAATAATTCAACATATAAGTAATATAGTAACTTCACCTCCAAACTTTTTTTTTCATTTTGGAATTTTCATATGGCCAATCGCTACAAAAAGATTAAAAAAAGTAGAAACCTATAAATAAACAAAGTTTTTCTAGTGACGGAGGTAGGTCGCTATCTCCGCCTTCAATACTTCATAGGCGATGACGCGGCATCGGACGGTTCCTCGACCATCACGAACGGCTCTGAAATGCGCCCACCCGCTGATTGACCTGCTCGAAAGTGTCTCTCAAGACCCTGATCGTTGAACTAAGAAGAATTGAGCCTATAGGCTCTCTTCCTTGCTTGAGGGGTCTTTACCGCCGATTACGCTTTGCCTCGACATACAGCCCAAGTGACGGCAAGCCTCCCCGAGACGCGGCAACGCCGTTTTGGAGGACCACGCCGATAACGCGGTAAACTCGCCGAAAGTGGGAGATCACCCGGAAGACACGGCCGAGGAAGATGTCAAGACGACGGAAGGTGGCCGTCACCTGCTCTAGCAAATTCTCGGCCGGCAGAGGAGTGAAACAGTGTTCTTCCACAAAGACGGTTTAGCGACAAATGAGAGAGGTGCTCAGACAAAGGCGGCCAGTAGGCCATCAATGCGGCGACAAGGAAGAGGCGGCCATTTCTGGTTTTTTATAAGTATGTGGGATGATCATCTTCAATGGCGGATGATCCTTTTTATAAAACAAGGAATAAATTCGGAGCGTGAGACGAAGAGACGATCGGGAGCTAAGCTTAATCGATGCGACGAAGAGACGATCGGAGCCAAAGCGGATGCGATTTAAGAGACGACGCAACGAAGAAACTCATCGAGTCAGAAGCGACTATCACAAACGGTTATAACAAAACAAACCGTTTGTGATATGTAGCAATATCACAGACGGTTATTGTTAAGAACCGTCTGTGATATGTAGAATTATCACAGACGGTTCAGTTTTAGAACCGTCTGTGATACTTCACAAACGGTTTTAGTTATGAACCGTCTGTGATATGACCTCTTCACAGACGTTTTTTAGCGCAGCCAGTAACACAGACGGTTTTGGTCAACTGTCTGTGATGAGGCGTCGAATTTTAGCCTTTTTGTAGTAGTGTATTTAAATAATTTTGGGTTTAGTCATTAATCCAACTTGTTTATATCCACCTTGTCCATTGTTATGTCCCGATCTTTTGTCACCCTAGATTGGTAACTTATTAGTTGGTATTATCGTAGTAACTACGTGGGTTGGTTAGATACGAGTAGAATGTTTAGCCATGCAACGAGTCATCATTTCATGTGAATTGCAAATTTGAATTTGACTAAGTGAATATGTAAATTTGTGATAAAACTGTGTGTGCTACATGCTATTTCTCGTTGATGGCATGTGTTGCACTTAACCAACAGGGTGGGAAAAGGTTTAGACTGAGCAAGTAGTGGAAACTCTGTGATATGGTGGAGCTCAGTGTGTGGGATTTGAATATTGGTTACTTAGTTAGAAATTAGAAGTCTTGCCATGGTTAATTAATGACTTAACTTTGTGCATCATTGAACTGGACCTTTCGTACAACCACATGCCTGATGGGACGGGCCTAACTTAGTAAGTTATGGAGTCTCAACATTGAAATTATTCAAACGCAATATTTTGTACATATGCTCCAAAAATCACATGCATGCTCATGAGATGCATCCTTAATCAACTTAGTGAAAATGGGGCGGTGACAGGTTTAAATCTTGCTTGATGTAGAGAGAAGATTATTTACATCTAGCATGGTTGGATTGAAACTGGATGTACGCTGAGAACCGTGTGAGTGAAGAGTACATTAACGGCATGTCTGCTTTTATAAGAGCTGCTGAGGAGGATATGTTGAATAAGGAGGGTGGAATATATGTACTGTCCATGCATTGACAGCGAGAATCTAAAGATGTTTAAGAACCGAGTGCAAATCGAACCACGCTTGATTCGAAGGGGTTTCAAAAAGGAGTATACGCGTTGGACCAGTTACGGTGAAGAGTAGATTATACAAGAAGATAGTAATAACGACATCGCCGACGAAGTCAACGATATGCCACCGAATGATGTCGATTGTGGTTCTGATTCGGATAGGCTGAATGATGACAATCTGGATCAGATGCTTTGCGATGCAGAAGGGAATTGTGATGAGAGTGAGTATGTTAAATTCTGGGGCTTGATGCAGCACTCGGAGAAACCTTTGTTCACGTGCTGCAAGTTGAAGTACACAAGGTTGTCATCCGTGCTTGAACTGCTGAAATTGAAGGCAAGCAACAGCTAGTTCGAGAAGAGTTTCACGACGCTGTTAGGTCTCTTAGCGGATATGCTTCCGGAGGGAAACGAGTTGCCCAAAACCACCTACAAAGCCAAGAAGGTTTTTTGTCCATTTGAAATGGAAGTAGAAAGAATACATGCATGTCTGAACGACTGTATCCTCTACCGTAAAGAGTATGCAAACATGCATGTCTGTCTGGTGTGCAACACATCCCGATAGAAACGTAAGAATCAATCAAATGACGGCGAGGGAATCAAGATGAAGAAACAAATAGCCCAAGAACCCAGGACGTGCCAATACGTGTGAACCGTTGATTACTGTTGAGGTGGATGACTGAGATATTGCTCCTTGCCTTGCTTCAGGTGAGAGTGTGAGAGAGGCAGCAGCAGCTGTGTGTGTTAAGACAGCCATTATAAAAACCGAAGGAGAGACAAGAGAGGTGGAGAAGAAGGTGAAGCAAATCATTGTGCCGCAGTTTGTGCCAATTGTGCATGCTGTGATTATTATTCCACTGCTAACTTTTTGGTTAAAGCTATCCTCAAAGTTCGCTACAAGATGAGGGATTGAATTGTGCATTTTTGCCGTGCTGGTGTTTTGTGCATTGAATTGTTTGCTGTCCAGTCCCAACAATTAACACCATGACAATATACTACACAACACTAAAACAATTAACGCCACCCTCTAGACAACACAAATAATCTTTTTTATTTGAACCCCAGAACAGAAAATAGAAAAGAAATAAAAAACAATATTAGTATGCAAGAACTAGTAGTTCCTACGCCCTTCCCCAACACCATCTCTAGAGTTCATACAATCACCAAGAAACACGCCAATGCCAGAAGCATAAGCATCGGAGCCGACGCGTACGTGGCCATCGCCGCTGATTTCCCGCTGGACGGGTGTCAGACTCGGATTTCATAATCCAGAATCCTCTTTGAAAACACTGCACTATTCCCTAGATCAGTAGATAGTGCTTACAGGATACATTGCTGAATTAATTCATACATAAGTGGACCGAACCATTCATTTATATTACAAACATCAGAGCCACATAGACTGCGTCGGGTCGAGTTTTACAATAAGGGCCTCACAGGCTAAATGATTACAACACAAAAGTAGCAGGAACGACAATGGAAGCAAAAAGGTGAGAGCGCATCTCTCCACAGGCAAGCGACTGGGGTTACCTGTGTGCGTCCGATATTACCGAAAGACTCGGATAATATAGGATGCACTCAAGCACTGACGTAGCCAGGTAGACTGAGGCTAGACCTAGACTACTAGAGACTATCTAATCTCCTCCATCGTCTTGACCATTGACTTCTGGATCCACGTAGTATGCATAATGTCCTTCATCCGCGGCTTTTGAGGGTTTGGGGGAAAAGAGTGAGGATGAGCACAACTTCTGTGCTCGCGGGCCAACACACAAAATACAATAATATACATGCAAGGTTAAACAAGGATGGCTCGGGTTCTTTTATTTGCTAAAAGCAACATTTACAATTATCATTAACATAAATTCCTATCACTTAACATTTTAACCAAATTTGAATTTTATTAAAAAGAGTAATTGTGCAATATTAATAATAGCAGAGGATACCTCCACCTTATGCTTAATTTTAATTGGGGTTACCTCCACCTATTAGCACCACTGGGTACGACAACCCAGGAAAATCCAAATTCAAGGTCATAACAGCCCAACGAGTTTTCATCCCACCATAAAGGTTTTTGAAATAGAACTAACTCTAGTAAGTTCCCATGCCCGCCCGTGACTGTGGGGCATGGCTGTTCGAACAGTTTATTACTCTGGAGAGGTTGTACACTTTACCGACAAGAGATAATCGTCTTGATAAGTACACATATTTCTGTGGACATGTGAATCAAGAGGAGACTACCACAAGGCCTTTACAAGGCATCCCTCAGTATTGGTTACACTCACTAAAGTTTCACCTGACGAGGGTTACTCTCCCACACCTGCATCAACCCTTACCCAGACCCCCTCTTGCGCCTTCATGGCTTAAGCTCACATAGATTTGTAAGTCGTGCACCCCTTCTCGTAACCACGAAGGTCCATGACATAGCAGGTCATCTACCTGGTGCAACCTGTATGTCGGGACCCCAAAATACAATTCTGGACCCTCTATGTTTAATGCACTAGTCCAGGATCACGCTAGTGCACACAGTGTCAACAAAGATGGATATCGATCCACATAAGCGAATAGTAACATAAACGAATAGTTTGATTAATAAATAATGGTTTGACCTTACTACGAAGTTTACATTTATTGCCACGCAGGCTAACAGAGAAATAAAGCAATGAAATGAATGAAGAATGGCGTCCCATCGATTCACCACAGCAACCGATCGATCAAGACCCCACGATCAAGCACCTTCGATAAACTCCTCCTCGAATGTTGGCGAAGACTCCTCCTCTTCTACTTGATTTAGTTTAAAGCAAGCGTGAGTACACACCGCATCAGAAGTCACACCACGTAAATGCAATTATACATGTGCTTATTACAAGGGAATGGCATTTTGTGGTTCTTTTGCAGAATGTAACATTTGCGATTGAATACGATAATAGATTGAAAGCAAGTAAAACAAATAGACAATAATAATTTAACAGCTTTGATTTCACAAAGACACACACAACCTAAACAGATTATTCACATAGCCATATGATTTAGATCACACAGCTCCCTTCCCACACAGCTTTTAAAGATCTACCCTCGTGTGAAATCACCGAGCATTGTCCATGATCATGACGCGCTATTCAATAGATTGTTTACACTCTGCAGAGTTTGTACACTTTACCCACAAGATACAACCATTGTTGCAAGTACTAATCGTAATAAAGCATTTTAAACTTCATCTTAACATAGATGCTCCCGATGTGCTTACGCCATACCAAACCATACACAGCAGTATGGTACAACACACACTGTTGGACAGGAAGCGGCGAACCGCCCATGATGCACTACATGGTAGCACACACCTCCACCCTATTCACATAGCCTAACCTACCGCCTAAGCAATCAATGCCAAGAATTCGTATCTTACTATGCTAGGCCCGTCCTATAACAGGTATGTGGTCGTACAGGAGGGCTCAGTTCAATGACGCACAAAGTTCAGTCCTTAAATGACCGAGGCAAGACTTCCATTGTTCTAACTAAGGCACACAGATTAATTTGACACACAGATTCATATTCCCATATCACATAGCCACCATGTCACACAGTTCCCTCCACTTGCCTCAGTCCAAACCTTTTTCCCACCCAGTTGATTTAAGTGCAACACATGCCACAAAGACACATAGTGCACATAGATTTTCACAGAGTTACATAGCCACTTAGTCAAGTTAATAATTGCACTTTACATGAATAGATGATTCGTTGCATGGCTAAGCAATCTAATCACACTAATCAACCCACGTTGGTGCTATAATATTTACCAACTAAATATCAACTAGGGTGACAAAGGATCAAGGCATAACAATTATACAAGGAAGGCATAACAGATTGGATTTAATAGCTAATCCCGAAAGCATTTAAATAATTACTTGAAATAAAATGCAATACTTTGAATTAAAATAACATTTAGAAAACTGGGATTCAATCATGGTCAAAGCATGACTTGCCTTGGAATAGGTCTAGAAATTGATCTTGGTCTTGTTGTGCTCCTTCTTCTTCAAATCTTCCAGAAGTGTCGAAATCTACTTGCAAACAAAGCAAACAAACTAACTAAATAAATAACAGAGGCAAAACAACTCCAAAAAAATCTCCATTAAATAGATCTTGAATTTATAGGAATTTAGAAATTTGAATGGACTGATTTGGAGTTAGGATGCAAAAGTTATGGGCTTTGGAAGTTTGAATCTAAAGAAAATCCTATTTTTGGAATATCCCAAATTAATTCTTAAAAGAAAATCAGAATATTGCGCCAGCATGACGTCAGCGAAGGATTTTCTTGAAAAGATAAATAAAAAAGAAAAAACTTGATGTGCGGGACCCACACGTCAGTGACATGGCTCACGGTAGACTAGGTCTACCGAGCCGATTGGATCTGGTTGGGGCTAGCGTGGCGACCGCCCATCGTGGCGCCGACGCAGCGCTTACGTGGTCGACACGCACGCTGCCAGATAAGTGACGGGCGCCGAGGTGGCCGGGTGACTCGGCAACCACGCCGGCGAGGACGACAACGGCGGCGCGGCGGCTCGAACCGATGGTCGCCAAGAAACCACAAGGCCCCGGCGAGAGTGGATGGTACCCACGTGTGGCCCTCGCTATTGTGAACCTAATGAGGCAGCTCCGGGTGGTCGAGGACGACGGTGGTGGCCGCGGCTAGCTCGAGCGCGGAGACCTTCGGTTTTGTTCACGGTGCTCCAAATGAGGCTCGTGATGGCGAAGGGTCCTCGAGATGGCTCTGAAGATGAGGAAGGCAGCGGTGCACTTTCCGGAAGCAATGCGTCACCGACGGCGAGAGAATTGGAGATTTAGGGTTTCGGTGCCCGAAACTCGAATCTCAAATCGCGGCGGCGCAAGGGCTCGGGAGGGAAAATTGGATGAGGGTTTTGGGAAAGGGTGCTACGGCGATCCTCAGGGACCTATTTATAGGCGCAGGGCGGCCTCGAGGTGGCGTGCTGGCGGCGGAGATCAAAACCGCCCGAGAAGAGCTCGCGAAGAAAACGGGGATAGAGACGGATTTGAAATTCAAATCTGTTTGAAACGAGTGCGGGGAGGATAGGGCTTCTAGATGGTGTTGTCCGCGCGAAGAATCGGGGTCGTTTCCCCTTTTGTCGGACGAGCTCGCGACGAAGTCCATGGCGGGCGCGAGCGGGACTCCGCGGAGAAGAACGCGGCGGGGACGACGACCAGATGGCAGTCCCACCGGCAGCGAGACGGGAGCGCCCACGCGAGAGGCGAGGGCGAGGCGTCTTGGGTGAAGATCCGGGCATCCAACCCTGATCGGACGGCTACAAAGGAGTGGGCCGGGTGAACAGGAATGGGCTGAAGAGATTCGGCCCAAACACTATTAGGAGGTTTTAAATAACTTTTCTATTTTAGAAAATACCAGAAATTCCAAATGGCAATAAAAATTAGCAAATGAACTTGGAAAAATTCTAGAAAATATATCCAAGCACAAAGAATCCAAATAAAATAGTTTTGACCATTGTTCATGTTGACTTTAATCATATTAAATTGTTTTGTTACTCAAGGTCCATGTTTAAGCTTTTAAATTAAAATCCAATAAATCCCAATGGTGAATTTTCTCACCACAACTATTTCAAGGATTTTTAAAGCTCAGAAAATTGGGATGTTACACCGTACTGATGGATACAAATTATTTAGCGAGGTCGACACCATTATAGACTTGCGGTTGCACTATTTTACATTGGGAGGTCATCACAGGATTCAGTCCTTAGGGTTATCTGACCGGTTCGTTCCACATACCAACCATAAACCAATATTCCTTGGGCTGCATTAGCACCCATCACCATACTATCCATCATACTATCCGGCCAGATGTAGTATCAGCAAGTTATTAGGGTTTTTGAGAAGTATAAACTAAATTATCACAACCATTTCAGTCATTTGCCCCAATGACTGCCCAAATCCATTTTTATGATTAAAAGATGATGATTAGAGCATGTAATGCCCTGGTACTTAAGCAAGACTAGCATGTCGCTTAAGTACAACCTATAGCTAGTATAGTTACCATATAATTACTAGGGTGGCAAGGATTAATGGATTCAATTGTTAAATGATGGTATAATAATTAATTAATTATCAAATTAGTATTTAACTACCTTAAAATTTAACATACATTTGCATAAAGAATTAAAGCATGCAATTTTGCTATTTTGGAAGAATATAATTTGCATAAAATATAGGTTCAATATGATCAAAGTGTTGACTCACCTGGGTTAAAGGCAAATGGGTCTTGATAGCTAATCAAGTTGGAGATCTCCTGCTCTTGTGAACTCTACTCGAACGAAAGTGTAGGAAAAGAACAAACAAGCAAAGAGAACAAATAAATATTAAAGAAATAACAAATTAACCCCAAATTAAATAATACCACTTCCACTAGCAATATCTTGAATTTAGACAAATTTAGAAACAAATTTCACTTAAATCAGAGTTATAACGGAGGAGAACGGAACCTCCGAAGTTTTAAACCAAAATTAAATCCATAAAATAATAGAGGAGAGAGAAATCTCTCTCTAACACGTGGGACCCACTGCACAGTAAACATTTTCTTTTTTCCTTTCTACTTTTCTTAAAGAAAATCGTCCCCTGACATGTGGGACCCACTGTCAGTGGCTTGGTTTGTGTGAACAGTGCATGGACCGGAGGTCAACATGTATTGTGCATGGTCCACGAGTGCACACTGTGCACTTAACGCATTGGGCCCGCATGTCATTGGCTCTTGCTAATTTAATCAGTTTTAAAGGAATTTTTAAATGTCGATGGGCCCACATGTCAGTGGCGGTTTAACAGAAATAAAGCTCGGTCATTAACCGCTAATGATGCACGAGTCAAACTAATTACCCTACCACAGTACATTCTTCCCCACCGAAGGGAAAGACGGCTTATCGCCGACGAAGAGGGCCACGGTGGCCTAGGGTGAAGGAAAAAATGGGTCACGCGACAAAAAGCGAACCTCCAAGCGAAGTGGCACAATCGGATTTGGTGTCTTGGGTGGCCGGCAATAGACTCAAGCGGTGGCGGAAGGACTGGCCATGGTGATACGATGATGCGGGGCATGGGGGTTCGATTCCTAGCGATGGGAGCATCTAGGGGCCACGAGGAAGTCACCTGCGGTGTCGAAGAGGATCGGGGCGGTTCAAGACGGTTTGCCGACGAGAGCCCAAAGCGGCAGTGGAGAGGGCGACACGGAGAGGCTTGGGGTGTCTTCGGGATGTTGGTGCGGTGCTCCAAGTGCCAATAATTGGATCACGGTGCCCGGAGGCTTGATCTGCGATGGGAGGGATCGAAATGGACAGAGGTGGAGAGGAACGGGCTCGGGTGGCGCTCAGGGACAGTGAAAGCACCGGGAGGTCGATTGAGAGTGGGGCGGATGTGAGGGGAGCTCTGGGAGGTGCTGGCATGGCTTAAATAGCCAAGAGGGGGAAGGGAGCCGTTGAGGGCACTAACGGCTGCGCGAAGCTGGCGGCATGAGCGTGCGCAGAGCGCGCCAGAGTGACAAGGACGGGCACTAGCGTCAGGGCTTGGCTCGGAGGGCTGGGGTGTTGAGGCGCGGAGCAGGTGCACTGACGGGACAAGGTGAGGACGCAGATGCGACGGTGACTTCGACGCGCGCACGAGCGGGCAGGTGGAGGCAGAAGGTGGCTAGGCGATGGGACGGGGTGAGGTGAGCGCTGGCGTTAAGGCGTATCGCGTGCGTGAGCAATGCTGCTGATCGAAAGCACGACGGCGAGGACCGGCGACGGGCACGCCCTGGCGAGTTAAGCGCTGGGGTGGCTTGGGCCAAGGAGAAAGGGAAGAGGGGAAGGAAAATGGGCCAAGCCCAAAAGGGGAATTCGAAACTAAAGTTTGAAAATGAAAATTGAATTAGAGCTTTTGAACTCAAATGAAAATCTTTAGTTACTATTCACGGTCTAAAAATGAGTCATATGTTACAGGCAGGCGCGGCGACGATCGTCCCCATGTTACAGCACTCTCCGAACGACCCCTCGACCACCGTGAGGTGCCACCAAAGAAACACGAGCTTGCCCTTTGCGTATAGATTCTCCTTGGCGAACGCGTGCTTGGCCGGCACCCCACTAGCACTACCAGAATCGTCTAATTTCCCGAGTGCTCACAAGTTTCCCGAGTGTTTTGAATAATACACTCAGGAATGTCCCGAGTGCCTCATGAAACACTCGGGGATAGAAGAAAACACTCGGGAAACTTTGACGGGAGCAACGGGGAAAAATGAGTTCCCAAGTGTCGTTCGTTACAGACACTCGGGAGCTAAAACAACAGGCCGCGCCATTTCCCCACCCCCCCGAGCGTTTCTAACTCCGTTTTTCTCCCCAATCGCCGCTTCCTCTCCCCAATCCCATGTGTTGCCTCTCCCAATCCCCAGCTTGCTCTCTCCCCACACGCGCCGCTCCTCCCGTCCTCCGCCGCCTCTGCCTCCTCCTTGCCTCCGCCGCCACCGCCTCCTCGACTCCGCCTCCCGACTCCCTCCTCCATGGCCTCCTCTGCCTGTTGTCACCCCCTCGTCCTTGTGCCGCCGCCTCAACTCAACTCCTCATGGCCTCCTCCTCATGGCGCCTCCCCCTCCGCCTCCCGGCTCCCTCCTCCAAGACCGCCCCGACTCGGCCTCCCGGCTCCCTCCTCATCAGCCGCCGCCCCGACTCGCCTACCTCGGCTCCTCTCCGTGGCCTTGGTGCCCCGACTCCGCCTCCCGGCTCCCTCCTCCGATCGGCCGCCGCCCGCTGCTCTGCAAGATCCTCTCGGTCCCATGAGGTAACTATGCTCACTAACTTGACTAGCATGGACCTAAGTTACAATGCCTTGCATGTCGTCCTCACAGAAGAACACTTTTGGTCTACACGACTTAAAATACATAGACTTGTCTCGATAATCACTTGAATATTGTGGTAGGTCCTGAATGGTTGCCCCCTTTAGACTAGAGCGTATATCTTTTGCATCTTGCCAATTGGGTCCTCACCACGCACAAGACCGAGTTTCTAAAGATAATTTTCATTCGATTGTTTGTAGGACAACTATAGTCTTACCATGCCATGTAGTTTTTTTTATGCTCCATATATATATGCGGAAGCTAGGATACTAAAGCAGTCAAGATCGAGCTTGTGATCACTTATGAGTTGTTAATTATAGTTGTTACCTTGTACCCATAAAAGGCAAACCGAAACCCTACATCATACTCACACGTAAAATCAACAATATCCAAAAAACATTGCAAAAAAAACAATCAAAGATAATTATACGTTGAGACCTATAACATTAACACCAAAGTTGTCAAAGTATAGGAGTGCTAGCGATCGATAGCAAAGATCGATCCGATATTCTTGATAACTAAGCGGAGCACATATATGTATGTATATGCTAGCTAGTTTGTTATTCCCATATGTCATGTGATGTGCATGCACAATCAAGATCTATATCTTTTTAGGTCAAAAAAGATCTATATCCTTGCCTCTGCTATACTTCGCTTAACTAATCTAAAAATGATTATACTAGGGTCTACTTGCATCCGATGATCGACTAGTGACGTGAGAGACCTTTCAATAATTAGTTTATTTTGATACATCCAAGCAATTATTATTGTTTTACAGCTTGAAGGAGTTCTTGGAAAAGGAATAGAGCTAATTAGGAGGATCTTGGCTAGAATTTATCCGCTGCAGCAAAAGATAAATTATCAATTTACCATGCATCTAGCCATTGATAGTCCTACTCAAATTTCTTTTGATCATGAAACGTAGTTAATAACACACACACACACACACACACCGAGATATACCTCCACAGTTTGCTTAATTCGTCGTCATGTTATCACATTTGAAGCTCTCGATCTTGCTTGCTTTTCATGAAATTAACAAGCAATAATCTATCAAATCAACATCATATTAAGCACACCTAAGAGAAAACAATTAAGTGCATACCTTACAGCAGCAAGAACATGGAAATCATCAGAGATGGAAGGGCATAGTTAATTGTTGCCGTTGATAAACATAGGAGATGAAGCCGATGAAGAACACTTGAATATCAAGGTCGAATAATGGCCAGAGGAAGCCTCCAAAAGGATCGCATGATCCATGGAGCCGTGCTTGTAGATGACGGCCACCATGGAAGGAATGAAGGATCAATGTGATCCCTTTGGATGCTTCCCCAAGACATTGTTGCGCTCTCTCTCTCTCTCTCTCTCTCTCTCTCTCTTTCTCTCTCGCTCGCTTGCTAAAAGAAAACATGTGAGAGGTGTTGTGCAAGACAGCTCCAGTAAGGTCCTTATATATAGTTACGCAACCTCCCTTTGCCCATAAGTTTTATTCACTAGCCATTAACCCATGCATCCGCACGGACTACATGGTTTCTTTAAATTAATCTACATTTTGCAGAAATCCAATTCTGTTTTTCCTTCTTGAGCATGTTGTCAATAAAGTTGTGCTGGGTTATAATAAATAGTCAACAACTAGGAGATTATAAAAAATTCTGAGGGTTCCAAGTTAGAACGTAATTTTATGTAACTATATATATGACACTAGATAAACATTTGTGGCAGTGCTATAGATATTGTCCATTTTAAAGGATTTTTTTGTTTTTGTCTAAATTTCAATGCTTAAGTGCCGATTCTGTCCTAATATAGCTCATGGTTTTCAATACAGTCCAGAGATACTATAGTTCGCTGAGGCTTGATTGTTTGGCACTTGCTGTCTTTGCCGCCTCCTCGCCGAACCGCCTCCACCGACACACAGTGCTGACCATCTTCCCCACCGACTCCCTCGGCTCCCTCGGCTCTAAGAAGTCTTGTAAGGTAATGGATAAGTGAAAAAGAAATAAAGTTTGCTTATTTTCTTTTGTGTTGTCCATTTATGGTGGATTGATATCTTTGTCATTACAATGCTACATTAACATGTTAATAAATAAAGGTATTCATATATATTGAAAGAAAGTGTTTTTATGTCTGCTGATCATGTATATTGTCTTCATGTCAATTTGTTTTAGTGTACATATATAGGGCATGCATCATAGGGTAGCTTCTAGCTAGCTCTGTAGTTGTAATTTTTGACATAAATAAAAGTTGGATTAAAATATGCATTATGTTTTGCACACTAGGATGGCTGAGGATCGTAGTTGGATGTATACTGGGCATAGAGCGATGGGTGACTGTACCCAAGAATGGATGGAAAAGTCGACAGATTTTGTGGATCGAGCATTTGCTAGGAGTAATGGACGGGGTGTGTTGTGCCCTTGTTCTCGTTGTTCGAACACACGGCCACAAATGAGGGCAACAATAATCGCACACCTGTGCAAGTACGGACTTAGGGTAGGCTATACCATGTGGGTGTATCACGGCGAGTCACAACATAGCAGATCAGATGTGCTAAGGGAAGAAACGGACGATGGCGGCCACAATAAGAGTAGGCTAGAAGACATGCTAGATGATGTGCGTCATGCATATGGGCCACCTGCCGAGGAAGAACCGGAGCCTGCAACAAGGGCTTTCTTTGATATGTTGTCCGCAGCGAGTCAACCACTTCATGGGCAAACACATGTGTCCCAACTAGATACCATCACACGACTACTTGCTGTCAAGTCTCAGTTCAGCACAAGCATTACTTGCTTTGATGCATTCTTAAGCGTGTTTAGCACCCTTCTCCCAGATGGTCACAAACTGCCCGCTAACTTGTATGAGGCCAAGAAATTGATAAGTGCACTAAATATGCCATATGAGAAGATAGATGTTTGTCCAAATCATTGCATGCTATTTAGGAATGAGAATGTGGACAAAGATCATTGTGATAAGTGTGGTGAGTCTAGGTTTGTTGAGGTTGACACCGGTGATGGTCAGAAGAGGCAGCTTCCTATTGGTAGAAAAATACTTCGCTATCTACCATTTGTGCCATGAATTCAACGGTTATACATGTCTGAGGTTTCTGCTAAACAAATGGTATGGCACAAGTATGGTCGTCGGTACCATAATGACAAGATGGTCCACCCATCTGATGGTGAAGCATGGAAGCAATTTGACCGAGACTATGTAGAGTTTGTCATGAGCCTCTAACGCTCAATTGCAATTGCAATCGATGGGTTTAACCCATTTGGTATGGGGTTGCGCCATACATTTGTTATTCTGTGTTTGTCATTCCCCTTAACCTTCCACCCGGCGTTTGCAAGCAGAAGTAGTACATATTCCTTTCCTTGATAATCCCTGGTCCTGAATACCTAGGGAAGAATATGAGTGTATTCATGGAGCCGGTGGTGGATGAATTGTTACATGCTTGGGAACAAGGCATAGTGACATATGATCGGGCATTGAAACAGAATTTCACCATGCGGGTCGCGTACCACACATCCATGCATGACTTCCCAGCGTACGGGATATTCTGTGGGTGGTCTGTACATGGGAAGATGCCATGCCCAATCTGGAGGGAGACGTTGCGTGGCTGTTGGCTAAAGCATGATCGCAAGCACTCCTTCTTCGATTGTCATCGTCAATTCCTTCCAATTGAGCATGAATTCAGAAGTGACACAACTGGATTTATGGCCAATATTGCTGTCCGCAGTGGACCACCATGTCGTCTGGCAGGTGAGGAGGTTCATGCACGGCTAAATGCTTTGAAGCCTCTTGATGATGGTGATGGGTTCGAGAAATATGGTGAGGAGCACAATTGGACTCACATTCCAAGTTTGTGGCGGCTGCCATACTTTCACAAGCTCATTCTTATAGATGTAATGCATAATGAGAAGAATATTGCAGAGGTCATATTTAGCACATTCTTTGACATTACAGACAAGACGAAGGACAATGTGAAGGCTCGCCTTGATCAGGAGGAGCTTTGCAACAGGCCCTCACTGAATATGATCCATAAGCCAGCTACTGGCAAGTGGGAGAAGCCAAGAGCTAGTTATTGCCTAACTAGGGTTCAGAGGAAGGATATTTTGGAATGGTTTCAGACCCTAAAGTTTCCTGATGGGTATGCAGCAAATCTAAGGAGAGGAGTGAATTTAGCTACCATGCGCATCAATGGCCTAAAGAGCCATGACTACCACATATTCATGGAACGCTTTTGCTCGTGATGATCCGTGGCTACGCCCCCGAGTGTGTTTGGCAAGTGATGGCGGAGTTGAGCTTCTTTTATCGACGACTATGTGCGAAAGAGATAGATCCCATGGTAATGTCAACTATGGAGCGTGAAGTACTGTGTTGCTTTGCAAGTTGGAAAAGATCTTTCCACCGCTTCTTCAATCCAATGCAACATTTGATTCTCCATCTTCCCTATAAAGCTAGGATGGGGGACGATTGCAAAACCGTGGATGTATCCAATTGAGAGGAACAAAAGGAACTACGAGGCAAAGCAAAAAATCGATCGCGTGTTGAAGCATCCATAGCGAGGCGCACATAATTGAGGAAATTTCCTATTTCACATCAATATACTTTCTCGACAATGTTCAGACGGTGCACAATCAAACCTCACGATACAATATTGGCATCCCTCAAAATGATTGTCAACTTAGCCTCTTCACCGGAAGAGGTGACACTTCAAGCGGTGGTACTCCCAAAGTTTTATCACGGGATGAGTGGTTGACTGTGATGTTGTATGTCTTTACCAACCTCTCCGAAGTGGATGATTACATTAGGTATGCAATATTTTTTTCCCAATAATTGAAGAATGAGTGTTTTAATCTACTTGTCTTGTTGCCTATAGGGAATTTGTTAGGAGCGAGTGGAAGCAACGTCGAGACCCATCCGAAAAACAAGTTGAGACCCTTCTTAGGAAGGGTGCTAGGAATTGTAAACCAAATTTCCCGACTTGGTTCTATCAGAAAGTAACTTCTCTATTAGCTAGTCCCCCTTGCAATTAATATTTACTAAATAAAGAGGAACTAATACATGAAACCCATTCTATTTATGTTTGTAGAGTTTGAAGGACAAGTCTATGAGCAATGAATTGAAGCAAGTTGCTCAAGGATGCCACACTGGTCTTTGTCCTATAGTACCTACGATGTGAATGGGTACCGCTCCAACATCGACACAAGAGAGGAACGGCCTAATGCAACAACAATTAATAGTGGATTGTGACTATAGGACAAGATGGGAGCGATACACTGTTGAATACTATGGAGTAATTGAAGAAATAATTGAACTATATTTCCATGGTAGCAAACCTCTCAAACTTATGTTATTCAAATGTCATTGGTTCCATCCGCTTAGGGAGTCGACGCGATACATCACTTGGAAATGGTTGAAGTTGCACATCAATCAATCCTACCGTGCAATGACCCATTTATTGTGGCTCGACAAGCCACCCAAGTATACTACATCCCGCACTCCATGCAAAACTATGAGTAGTCTAGTGGATTGGTGGGTAGTACATAAGGTGCAACCATATGGTAAACTACCTACCCCTAGTGAGCAGGACTACAACATGGAGACCAACAATGGTGTTGACCTATTCTTTCAAGAAGATGGGCTACCAGGGACTTTTCAAATAATAATTGGGGAAGAGGACGATCACATGGATGATATTCAAATCGATGCCGATGAGGTTGTAAACCAAGAGGACTTGGAACTACTTAATCGCTTAGACATTGATGGCACAGAAGGGGATGAGGTTGAGTCAACACCTCATGATAGTGATGATGACTTTTGGAGGGCCCATCTGCGGAGGATCCCATTGTAGATGACTACTTCTAAGCATGATCTTGTATGTCTTCCATTTATTTCTTTGCATGTTTTAATTTTTTGTATGAGCTTACTTGATTACGTTATATTACATTTTTCTATGAGCTTACTTGATTACGCTATATTAATTGATTTATTTTATTTCATTTCATTTCAGACACCAAAAATGAGTGGCGAGGCAAAGATACTCTAGTCGAGGCAGACTCTTGTTTTCCACTCGAGGAGGCAGAGGGCACCATGCCACTGAGGAGGCAGAGGGCACGGCCACCGCGGCCCCTCCAGAGGCACTGAGGCAGCCATGCCCCTCTAGGAGGCAGAGGGGGCAGCAGCGCCCAGAGGCACAGGGTAGCCTCGGCCCCTCCAGAGGCACAGGCAGCCGAGCCCCTCCAGAGGCAAAGGGCAGCCACGGCCCCCCCGGGAGGCGGAGGGCAGCCGCGGGCCCCGGGAGGCACTGAGGGCAGCCATGCCCTCGACGAGGCAGAGGGCAGCCATGGCCCCTCGAGGAGGCAGAGGCAGCCATGGCCCTTCGAGGGGGCGCGGGGTCTACCTCTAGTAGATCAGGCTCTGTGCCCATGACCCTCGCGTCTTGATGATGTAGAGTATGAGCACTGTGAGGCGGAGGGTGAGGAGGAAGAGCACCCTGAGGCGGAGGGTGAGGAGGATGAGCACCATGAGGCACAAGAATTTTGGATGCGAGGACCTGCGATCCTGCCATGACGACCAACCCGAGAGGAGGAGAAGACTATCATCGTTCCTGTTGGCGACACGTAAGTAACTGTTTACACTTTCACTAATTTAGCCCACTTACTTGCATACCTCAAAAAAACTAATATGCAGACAATGGCGAGAAGAAGGCGGGGGTGAGAAATATAGACTTCCGAATGGCATAATTGGCGTGTTGATTCGATGGCACTTCCCTGGCTTGGTCACCTCTGAGGAGGGCGAGAGCTCAGATGGACATGGTGCCACTACAAGGTCACTGAAGATATCGCCGCTTGTTGAAGGAGAGGTTCCATTTGACAACTGCTTGCGTGGTGGAGGAAATTTTTGGGTAAGTGTTGAATATTCAAATCGCTTCTATGTGTTCCTATGCATGTTAGGGTTGATTTGGTCACAACTCTCGAGTCTCAATTTAGTTACTAAATCATCATCAACTATTTATTAGCCGGTACATGGCTAAAAATGGTAGTTTTAAATCAAAGACCTATCTAAATTCGACTTCCAACACACTAACCTTTTGCTCATAGAAGTGTTGATATTAAAGTAATGGTAGATGTATCACTAAAGCAATGTAAAGATCTGTGGAAGACATCCCGAGGATAAAATTGCACAAGGACTACTAACATTTTGAAGAACTCATAAGCCATTTGAGGACAAAGTCGATATTTTGTGTTTTATGCAAACCTAACTCGCTAATCTCACTTGTTTGGTACTAAAACTTCAAGCGATCGACATGTTTAATTTACCTCTTTTGGATGTTTAGTAGCCAAGTAATAAATTTCAACTAACTTAATCATCTTATTCTTTATCAATTCCTTTTCGCTTTCATCAACTAACTTAATCATCTTATTCTTTATCAATTCTTTATTCTTGGATTGTAGTGGTGGTTTCGATGGGCTGAGGGACAGGAAGCTGATTCTAGGAGAGTGCTGCGTAATTGTGTTAAGAAGTCGATCCCACAGATGTTCTCTACGGCACGCATCCAAGCGGTGATCTGTTACACACACAAGTCCTTGAGCAAAGAAATTCAGAGGGCCGACGCTTGACAAACGCATATCACTTTGGACGAGTACATGCAGGTAACCAACTGAACAAACGATGTCCTTGATTACAATCAATTCTAGTTTATTCATATTTAACACTTGGTTAATTTAGGCAATACCTTGGTGGGCCCTTAAGTGTGAAGATGCATGGCGGCAGATTGCCCAAGACAGGTGGTGCAACGAACGATGGTTACAGGACTCTCGTGCTGCTAGGGAGCGGAGATTGTTGATGGACGGGACAGCACATCATCAAGGCAGCTCCTCCATGGCTCGTTACAAGAAGAACCTAGTAGGTCAACATGTTCATATTGATTGTATGTTGCAGATACATATTTATTGACCGTCGTGATTTTTTTGGGTGCAGGAAAAGAAGAAGCAGAGGCCCTCTCCGATATGGAGGCATATGTAGCAACTAGGAGGGTGATCAGAGGGCACCTTGTGCGTACCAAATGCGTATGACGTGAGAACTTGGTACGATTTCGATAATTTTGTCCCGATGATTTTGTCCAACAGTCGCATATATCGATCTTTGCTAAGGAGATTCATGGCCCGGACTACGACGTCATGAATTCACCACTAGACGCGAGTGCTGTGTACAAGGCTGGAAAGGGGAAGAAACATGGTCGTTTCTTTATGGGTGCCGGCTACAATAGCACACCGACAACCCTCTTGGAGGTTCGATCCACGAGTGCTGCATCAACGGATGATGTACACCTTCAAAGTCGACAGCGACCATCACATGATTTCTAGTCTCAGGTTTCTGAGCTTCAGGCGCAGCTGCGATAGGAAATTGAGGCTAGGCAGCGGTTGGAGCAAATGTTCCTGCAGGTTAGTTGGAGCGTGGTAGTACAATAACAAAGTAAAATGCAATATATATATTCATACTTGGCTAATGTATGGCAATGTGCAAACAAATATGCAAGCACTCGGGACCGGGGCTCGACTTAATGTCCCTCCGTTGGGGGAACCACTGTCTCACTTATCTGCTCCGGTTAGTAACTGCATACTGATTATTATATTGTTAGTCTTATGACTGCTTGATTCAGAAGATATTGAAATGACATGCAATGTAATTATTGGTCGCTACTGCAAATTTCTTATAATGCGATTTCTTATGAAAATGTAGGGAACGGCGGGATCAGTTGCTTCTACTGCTAATGCTGAAGATCCTGGTGCTAATGTTGAAGATCATGTGAATGCGTCCATCGCCGAGAGGCCACCACCAGGTGCTTGCTATTTTCATGATCTACTGTTTTGACATTTTTACCTTTTTAATAACTACAAATTAAATTTCTCATCACTTGACGTAAGCAAGCTATGAGGGATGGCTAAATATGAAAATGTATTGCGGTAATGCGCAATAGCACCTTGACTAAGTAATTTCTCCCTGCATGTGCCTTATTTTTTTGGATGATGTGGTAAATAATTGAAACCTAAGTTGCCCTGTCATATCTACTTGTTACTTATGGTGGAGGGGGGAGTGGAGATATATATTAAAAATATTGAGATGCTTTTAGGACCTATTGTACAACATCAATTCTGTCTTCCAAAGAACATATTTACTATCAATTTGAATGTAATGAAGCCGGACATGTCATAGATCCTTTTCCGGATGTTGGGTACTTGGGTTTGACTTCTAAAACCACAGTCATGTCATTATATTTCTTAATGATGGTCAACCAGTCTATGTTGATTCATGATGTTGTGTTGCTCTGTCAGACATAGCATTTTCTTGGTCACTACTCAATAGTCATTACTCATTTCCCTTACTTACTGTCATTTCCCTTGCTTTGTCAATACTTGGGTTAATTATTTTTTTCATGTAATATCAATTCCTAACTTTTGTTGTAAGATGGCACTAATATTAAGTTTTGCTCTATCTGCAGAACTCCCAAAATGATGCTTTTGTGCACAGAAGATTGAAGCAGGAAATTCTGTGCATGCAAATGGTTGTAGTGATACTTGCTTTTGTTTTATGTATATAAGACTTTGAAATTACTATTTGGAACTGTCATATGTATAATGCCTTATGCTTACATTTTCCAACTTGAACTTGAATGTTGTGAGCTCGAGAACTGTTATGATGTCTTTTGTTCGATCTATCTATCTATCTATATATATATATATATAGGAAAAATACTTTCTACTCCCGGGTGTAGTTACTCCCACTTTTGATATACCACCTAAAAGAACTTGACATACTCCTTTATCACTTTGGGTATACTCATATACTAATTATAAGATACTCCAAAGTGAACCATACTGAAAAAAATTGCAAGAGAGTCTATAGTTTTTAGCATATTTTGTAAATACCTTCATATTCGCACATAAAAAGGAGTATGTCACATAAAAAGAAGTATGTCTACAAAATTGTACATACCACCCCTGAAAAGGTGTGAATACCACCTAGGTGGTCTTATATACTAAGTATACTACACATACATACTCTCGGTTATGCAAGATACTCCCTACATTGTGAAATACTAATAGGAGTAACTACAAGGAGTAGGAAAAAACTTCATATATATATATATATATATATATATATATATATATATATATATATATATATATATATATATATATATATATATATATTGTGGGATGGATGGATGGATGGATTATTTGATTGATGTGGAATGGATGGATGGATTATTTGATTCTTTGTGGAATAGATTTTAAATGAATTTGTGGAAAATGGGGTTCTATTTGGATTGTCGATTTCGAGTGTTTTAGCTTTCCGAGTGTTTTGGCACTTTCGGTAAAGTGACCAAATATTTCCCGAGTGTCGACACTCAGGAACACTTGACAAATGGCATTTTCTCGTCGGATTCGTCGGAAGATTTCCTGAGTGTCGTTTTCGCCATGCACTCGGGAAACACGGCCAGGTGTCAATTTTCTGATTTAAATCGATCGAGCGTTGAAACATTCCCGAGTGTTTTTTCATCATATTACCGAGTGTCAACCCTCGGGAAAAATTCCCGTTACGGGCGGAGAAGCCATTCAGCAGGGTTTTTTTTTTCCCGAATGTGTGAGTTTCCCGAGTGTATAACTATACACTCGGTAAAGTAATATTTCCCAAACGTAACACTCGGGAAACTGTTTATATTCTGACTAATCTATCCCGAGTGTTTGGCCCCGTTTCCCGAGTGTTTTTGACACTCGGGAAACATCCTGTTTCTGGTAGTGTAGTCACCGTTGAGCCCACTTGCTAGATGTGGTTCACCGCCTCCATCCCCCTGGTGCAGTTCCAGCTTGTCGTAGAGCCGTATCTTCCCGCCGCTCTCGTCGGTAGCTAGGTCGGTTGCCTTGAAGTCGATGGGTGTGGACGCCCCGCCGAGCAAGCGGTTCCCGGTGATGTTGTATGTGTTCACGACATAGGCGGAGGAGGAGGCGCTCCTGAAGGCGACCAGCGCCTGTGTGCCCTTCATGCCGTCGACGGTGGGGTTGATCGCCCACGACACCCAGCCGGTGCCGCTGCCGCTCGCCGGCTTGGCCACGAACGCCATGGAGAGCATCGAGGCCTTCGCGTCGTAGGTCCAGTGCAGCGTGGCGCCGAGGCTCGGGAGGTTGGCGCACGTCACGTACTGCCTACCGACCGGGAACTTCACGCTCTCGCAGCTGCTGGCCTTGGTAGGGGCGGAGGCCAATGGGCCTACCCGGTGCCGCGCTTGCGCCAGCGGCCTGCCGGCCCAGCAGCTTGCGCCCTTGCGTGTGTGGTGCCAGCGCCTTGCGTGCGTTGCACCAGCGGCCTGTTGGCAGCCTTGTGCGCACGAGGCTTGGGGCTTGGGCCTTGGCGGCTTGGGCAAAATCTGAGATCCTCTATTCATATTCATTGTCCTTCATAACTATATCATCAAATTAACATTGATGCGTGGATCTTGGATGCATGTACCTGGTGCTGGTTTGCAACTTTGACTTCTTGAGCGTACACATGATCCTGGTTATTATTTGTAAGTGTAATTTCTTTTCACAAGCATGTTAATGATCACTTTCCGCATCTCCAGTGCCTAGTGCTGTGATGTGCTCCATCACACGGTCAATAGGTATCTGATAAACAATGTGCCTAAATTTATTCAGTTCAACCTTACACGATAAACTTCGAATAAAATAAGCTTGCACATTGATTTGGTCCCCAATTATCATATTGCACCATCAATTTGTATGTGATAAACTAGGTGTTGGGATATTGAATTGAGAGGGGTTATTATCAACATTTGATTGTAGCCAACACTAGGTATTGCCATAACACTAATGTGTGAACAAAAGCCTGGAAGCCGCAGCCCGCTGGCCGCTGCGTCACTTGGTCTTTGTTGCATGCCAATCGCCTCGTTGAGCAAAGATCATCACATCATGAATCGGCATAGGTACTATTAATTTTCTCCCAATTCTTCTAATTTCTTTCAAGCAAATGGGCTAAATTTGTGAGTTAGGGTTTTAATATGATGACTGTGTTGATTCTTGTCAAATTGTAGGGTTAGAACTTAGGGTTTTAAATTGGGTGTTTGGAATACCGGCCTAGTTGGTTGTGAATCATGAAGCAAATTGCAAGTGATCATGAAGAAAGTCACCAATGATGCTGTGACATGTTGCTCCCAGAACTTAAGAGAACATATAAACGAATTCTAAAAGGTTATGTATTTACTTTTATTTGACCATTCTGCTATTTTTTTACTTGAAAATTCTAAGTCGTTTTGTTCTTTCTTCAGGCCATAGAGGTCAGATGATGTATTTTTTTATGTGTTTCTTTATTTTTGTAAGCACTTTGATCACTACTTTCTTTATCATTGTACATTAATTGCCATCGATTATGTTGAATTATCGATGCTAAAAATTGTCAGACACATTAATATTTAGGACAATGTTGCTTAAAAATTATACATATAGTTATATGTATGCCGAAGTTGTGAATCCCGGTCATTTTTTTTCTAGTTCTGCCCTTGGGCCTTTATGCTTCATGGCCACAAAGATCAGCGAGGCGAGGAGCAGAGGCGGCCAGAGGCAGGCCAGTGTGTCTTTGCGTCGTGGAGGCCATTTTGGACGGTGCGCGGTGTGGTTCTAGAGACCAGAGGTGCTTTGTTCTTGGTAGGCGCCGGGAGTGCGAGGAGAAGTGCGTATGGGTGGTTTATATAGCTAAGGAGCTGGGGACGAGTTGGGGTGGTCATGGGAGGGTGCAATGTATTTAGGCCTGGTAATAGGCCAAGACCCAACCCGAACCCCACTCTGGCCCCATATATTTGAAGTCAGCCCTAACCCTTGTCCAACCAATCAAAAGATAATAAAACCTCATCCAGCCCAATCCATTAAGCAAAACACCCTAATACTATCTTGGCCTGTTATAAACCCTCGGACCAACCAATTTAAACTCTTGGGCCTTTTCTTTTTACAGCCTACTAACTCCTGGGCCAACCCACCTCGCCGACGGTGTTCAAGGCTACAGCGATTTCACCTCGCAGCCGTCACCGTACTCCACGTTCTCCGGTGAACTTCTTGGCAGAGCTCGTCTTCAGCGGCGAAGACGGAGGTGTGGCGAGGTGCGTGGCGAGGTGCGTGAGCCCTTCGAAGGCACAGGTTGCACAACCTGATCTCACTGCGCTGGAGGATGCACGAAGTGAGCTCTCCCAAGATAGAGGTGACAGTCTTGCTCAAGCCTTCTCCTTCCTTCTCTCTCTCTGATCAAATTCAGATTTCTGTTCTCTATCTCCTGCAGAAATTATCCTCGTAAGTTGGGTAGTATGGCCGGTACGGGAGCTAAGATTTTGACAGAAATGTTGCGAGAAATGGTTCAAACACTCTGGAATTCGGCTTGACCAGACAATCGAACGGAACCACAATGTTGAGGAGTTGCGAGTTCAGCCGCAAATTAACCCTAACAAAAACAAAACTCCTAAGCCCCGAATTAACACAACCAAATCACACCATATTCCCCAATCACACCATAATCCACGTGACACAGCAATCCCCATCTTGTTTCAGAGGGAGAAAAAACATTTCAACAACAGAAGAGATAAAAGAAGAGAGGAGCAGAGCAGCATTACTTATACATGCTTCCCCAAGGGCCAAACCCTCACCTCTCCATCTCGGCCTCGTCGCCAGCAGCCGCCTCCTCTGCCTGTGGAGGCGGCGGTGGGGATAGCTGGGCCGCCGCGAGCGCGTCTACTAGCACGCGCATGGCCTTGACCTGCATCTCCAGCGCAGCCACCTAGTCGGCCGTCTCCTCGAGCAAAGGCCTTGTTGTCTTTTTGGTGGGCTAGTTCGCAGACCAAGCTCTTTCACAACATATTTTATCAGCCCGTATATAATGCTGATCCAACCCATTTTGAGCAAAACCCAACCCAATCCGACCCTTTTTAACCACAGTCCATCTCAAAGCGGCCCGATGCTAGCCCATCCAATAGCCAAACCCTTTTGGCCCGGACGAGTTCGGCCCATTACCAGGCCTAAATGTATTTGGATGCTTGCAAAGTAGCAAGATTGTGTTAGCAATGGCGATCTCCTGCCAACCTCTTGTCTATATCTATGGATATTGTTACTATTCACAAACCGACAATATCTCTTGTAATTAGTGGCGGAGTCTGAAATTTTCCAAAGCCTAGGCAAACCGCAAGCTAAGTACCTAATTAAGGTCTATTGAGAACCGCAAGCATCAGATATTCAAATACACAATTACTAGCCGACCTAGCTGAACATAGAGAAATTGGGAGAACAACAAAGATTTCTCAAGAAATTGGGAGAAAAGCTCACCTAGTTGCGTGGGTGGTTGTGGCCTCGTGGCTCGATGTCGATGGCGATGCTGCCACTAGCTGGAGAGCCAGAGCCATCGAACCCAGAATCGCCGTCCAAAAGCCACCTGGAAAATGAGACGCACGAGTTTGATGCCAAAGATCGAACTCGGACAGGCTGCCTGCTCGACGGCAAAGCGAGTCGACAGAGCGTACTCCTCAAATGAGCTGAAAGCTAGGTAGCGAAGGAATGAATTAATGTTTATAAAGGTGGAAACCAATTGATTCGACGCCATATGGGCTTCATTGAGAGACCTGTTTGAGTAAATGAAGAGATAGAGGAGCGAGCACTCCTGCCTACCTACCCACATCGTGTCCTGCGTCGCAGGCTTCATTTCCAACATCACCAGCTCGCGGCCTAATTTTTCAACAGACATGGGCTACTGATCACACCAGAAGCCTACGGCTGTGGCCACGCCACGAGTCCACGGCCGCTCGCTCGTCTCCCAAGTCACCGCAGGCTGTGAAGCGCGAAACAAAGCCTAGGCAAATGCCCAGGCTGAGGTGCTTGTAATCTTTTGTATAGATAGGCTTCTTTCAAAACCTTACGTATTGTTACGACCATTAATTTGGGAGTTGACTTGTGATCACAGCAGTCAGAACGAACTGATCATTTAGTAGTAGTACATTAAAAGTGCATGCAGCCTTGTAATGGTAAGAACGCTGCTAGCTAGCCTTGTTTCGTCTAGCGCATTTCGTATGTTCGAAAAAGTAATGTGAAGGTACGAAGGTAGAAATGCAAATGGTAACATCAGCGTATGCATACAT
Organism: Phyllostachys edulis; assembly: GCA_036346405.1. Lineage (NCBI taxonomy): Eukaryota > Viridiplantae > Streptophyta > Magnoliopsida > Poales > Poaceae > Phyllostachys > Phyllostachys edulis. The sequence continues at coordinate 52,363,955 of CM070561.1, read as the reverse complement.
CCTAAATTGCTTGTTAATTACGCTGAGTCAACTTGTTAATTGGAGCAACTACAAGTTTAAGCCCTCCTAATCATTCACTACAATATACTCCCTCCATTTCACAATATTTGCAACACTTAAAATATTGTGCTTCCTTGGTAGGCGCATCAGACAAATATTATGAAACGGAGGTAATTCTAACCTTTAGCTACAGTGCATAAACAAGAATTCTAACCTTCATCTATATTTGTCGAGGAGCCCACAAATCACATTTTTGCAGTGAGATGAGAAGTTTGCTAAAGAAACCTAGCCCTCCTTGTAAATTAACAGCCACCTCCAACAACCCGACCTGAGTTGCGAGCACAATTTCCTTGTACATGTCCCAATCATCAGCGGACAAGATTAGCACCAACAAGGCGTGCACCTTAGAACCCACCCCTGCGTCATATCGTCCTTACATTCCGACAATGACCTCGGGCTCATCCCATCCAAAGGTCGACTTTATCCTATTCACAAGAGTTTTAAAGTCCGGTGATTCGCGAAACAAAAGGACAACCGCTTCCATGCCGTCGAAGTCGACAGAACTTCCAGTTTGGCTAATGGCACCACCAGTAAATACACGTACAACTTTGTCCATCTACATCCAACAAAATATTGCAAAGTCAGTACTGCATGTCTTATGAACGAAATATCGCAAGTACGAAATCTCACAATCAACATTGGACATAACAAAAGCTCAGTTTCCCGAGACATGCTAGCAGTTTGACGGTACAAACATATGCATAATTGACGGGTCGTTTCACAATGACTTGAGGTGTGTTAGGCCATACATAGTGGACGAATAACACCAAGAAACAAGGAGATGCAAAAAGATCCAAAACCTACACTGCTTGAGTCTCTCATGCTCAATCACGCTCGAGATCCCATTCTCGAGACCGCCCAAACCACATGTTTGGGACTGCTCAGAGCTTGCCTCTGAGTGTGACCTACACTACCCTGGATCCGCGTGCCCAGGTACGCTCGAGATCCCGTTCTCGAGACCGCCCAAACCACATGTTTGGGACCGCTCAGGGCTCATTCCTGAGTATGCCCAGGACTTCGCTCCTGGGTACACCAGAGCTACACGCTCGGAGTGTCACGAACTACTCGTTAGGGAAATCTTATATGCAGAAAGGAGGTAAGTCAGCATTTATTTCATTTCTTCTATAGAGGTCCTTTCATAATTTATTTTCGGTTAACTAATTTTGCAAGGCATAAGGTGAGAGCTTCAGCAAAATGCGGATTACTTCTTTTCACTGCCATTGTCTAGTGGTCATACATAAGTTATGTCACAAATTCAGCTAATCCAATTCAAGTATGCAGAATTTCCAATAAGATGAACATGGAAAGGTACAACAATTAATAGAACATCTAAATTTAGATATTGAGATAATTAATTCAAGTATTGCAGTTTTTGTTACCCAATGAGTTCTCTATACTATAGAATAATTTAAAAGACAAGGAAAATGATAATATCATAAATGAATTGAAACGACAGAATATGAGCTTAACGAGGAAGTACTTAGTTTTACCACATAAGTTCTAAGTACATGCTAAACTAGCCCCTTCACTCAAAGCCAACACCAAACTAAAATATTATCTGCTAATAAATAGCTAATAATTCACAAAAAGATAATACCAGAAGAGAAGTATCTTTCTCTTTCAAGGTTTCGTTACAACACACACGCACTCTACTAGTTACACATTAATATTGGAACTATGTATGTCCTTCCAACGTACAAAGGATCGAAATCGAATATCAAGTCATGTCTATCGCTATGACTAAGCTAGCTAGGCCTGTGCACCATGTCGCAGCTTCGTAAGAACTCTCGAGTTAACTGTGTAGCCTTTGCTTTATTTCAGCTTGACAAGCTAGACAAGAAGCTCTGAAGCCAGAATTAACTACACCAAACAACGAAGGTAGTTATGTCCACGAAATACTCTTGCAATCCTACAAGATTAAAGATTGTGTGCCAAGCTATTCCGGATCAGCAAAGTTAGCGTAAACCTCTATATAGAGCACAGTTACATATAACTAGATTGAATTGGACAACACAGTACATTTTTTAGAGCATGCCATTGGATCCACTGCCACACCGGGATAATTAATTAACCAATTGTTCTAATCTGTTGATGGCGATAATAATATGATCATGTCCTTTCTAAATTTCACAAAAATGGCACAAAGTTATTTTCCTTCACGGTTTGGGGAGGAGGCCGGCGTGGCGTGGGGAGGAGGCCGGCGGGGTGGGGAGGAGGTCAGCGTGGGGACGACGCCGATGTGGGGACGAGGCCGGCGCAGGAGACGACGACGCTGAAGGATTTAGACCTGCCATTATGTGTTAATGGGGTTTTGGTGATTAATGACAAATCTAATTGTGAGACTAACACTTTTATTGATATACATATTGTGTAGTCTTATTTGGATATAAAGGTGATAATCATGAAGGCATGCAAGTTCTTAATGACAAATCCAATTCATTGAATAAACAAAAGGAAAATCCAAACAGGTATGCATTTATAATGATAAATCTATTTGTGAGACTAACCATTCTATTTGCCTTATCTCTTGATTAGTCTCGTTTGGATATAAAGAACAAAAGAGGTATGCATTCGATTTCATAGTTCTTATATATTGTTGCATTTCTCGAATCCAAAATATAGGTTGAACTCCACCAAAAGTCTAACTTGAATATGTGCATATGTTTCCATTACATATTCATGTATGCACACATATAGGGGGAGTTCATTCTATATTTTGAGGTTACATTAGTATTGATCCATATTCCTGTTTCGACATATTTGGGATCTTTACTTTGAAACATATCCTTTGAATATATTTAACTTGCATAGGTAATATATTCATATGAGTATATATGAGACTTGTGTAGTTCATATATCCTTGAATATATTTAACTAGTGTAGTCAATATATTCATGAGAGTATATAAGACTTGTGTAGTCTAAATATACTTATATGTGAGTATAACATAACATGTGTAGTTCATGTGTACTCACATATCCCTGAATATATATAACTTGTGTAGTTAATATATTCATGTGTGTATATGAGACATGTGTGCTCATATATCCTTTGAGTATATATAACTTGTGTAGTTATATATATTCATATGAGTATATACAACTTGTGTAGTGCCTATATACTCACACCCATCTACATTCAATTATTTGTTATTGAAGTGGTTATCATCAATTACCAAAGAGGGAAAGATTGTGGTATCTTGTCCCACCATTATGAGTTAATGGTATGTTATGGTAATTAATGATAATCATATTGTGGAACTAACATTTTCCATGAGTTGGATGAATAGGTTATGTTCCATAGTGATGAAGACTTGGGACGACATCATGTGTTGATGGTCATCAAGTCAAGAGGAGTTCCATCACGTGTTGATGGAAGTCAAGTAAAGGAAATCATCGTGTGTCGATGATGTTCAAGAAGAGGAGATGATCATGAGTTGATCATCAAGTCAAGTAAAGAAAATCATCGTGTGTCGATGATGTTTAAGAAGATGAGATGATCATGAGTTGATCATCAAGTCAAGTGAAGGAAATCATCGTGTGTCGATGATGTTCAAGAAGAGAAGATGATCATATGTTGATCATCAAGCCAAGTGAAGAGTGCATCATGTGTTGATGCATATCAAGACTCGGGATGGAGGATGTCATCATGTGTTGATGAGCATCAAGTCAAGATCCCGAAGTGAAGCTTCATCATGCGTTGATAAAGGTCAAGTGAAGAACTCATCATGTGTTGATTAGTATTCAAGTCAAGGATCCGGACTTGAAGTGAAGATGTGCGTCATCAAGCTTCAAGTGGTTGCGCAAGGCAAAGGTATGACTAGCTAGGGCTAAGGATGTGTTCCTAGTCTTTTACCGGTCTCGGTGTTTGGTTGGGAGACCAGATTGCTAGTATAGGTTGCCGTACTATTAAGAGAGGTCTTTGACTAGTAACTTGAGTTAGTCATGTGTTGATAGCTCATTGTGTTTGCTCTAGCTCATCTTAACATGTTGTCAATATTTGCGAATGTGTTTTGCAAATAGTTGTGGCTCATGGTTAACCCTTGTAGCATATGACTTAAGTTTGCAAATGTGTTTTGCAAATAGTGTAAGTCCGTGTACCTTATTCCTTGTGGTGTGATTCTAAAAGTGTGCAAATGTGTTTTGCAACTTGTTGAGAATCCCACTTGAACCCTTATTTGTATTACGCATCAAAATTGGCAAATGTGTTTTGCAAGTTGAGTTGAAGCGAATGCAATCTGTTGTTTTCTCAGGAAAATCGGATGAACCGGCGGTATGTACGCGGTACGACCGCACTACTGATAATGGCTCTTATGTACAATGGAACTACACTTTGTTGAGCATGTGTTGCTCTGATTGAGGAACGGTAGTACCGGCGTGTACTGAACGGTACGACCGTAGGCCGGTTGTTCCGATTGTTTGTTGGCGGTTCATCTTTTCCAGAGGAGATGCATTTGAGCTGTGTTGCTTTGTTGTGGAGCGGTAGTACCAACGTGTTATGGGCGGTACGACCGCGATGCGGTTCAACCGAATTTTGGTGCGGTATGACCGCACATTGGTTGGTCCAATTTCTATGTGGCGGTTCTATTTTTCCAGAACAGATGTTTTTGGGACTTAGCCGCATTTGTTGCTCCTTTGTGGAGCGGTACGACCGTAGGTGTTTGGACGGTTGTACCGAGTAGCGCGGTACGACCAGACCTTGGTTGGCGGTACGACCGGACATGGTCCAACGGCTAGTTTTTATAGCCGTTGGAGCTTGGGCGGTACGACCGCATCTACTGATTTTTCAGCAAACTTCACCCCAACGGCTAGTTTTTGTGTGTGGGCTATAAATACCCACCTTGGCCGTGTGAGGGGGAGTTGCTGGTGCCCCTAGACATTCTTTTGAGCAAAGAGCAAGCCCTCTACTCTCATATGTGCATGTGTTGCACTTAGTGAGCTTGAGAGGCAAACCCTAAGTGCATGTGTTGCCTTAGGTAGTGGATTTCGTATCCACTTGAGTTTAGACACTTGATTGGTTCAAGTGAGCGTTGGAGACTTGTTACTCTTGGTGTTTGCCGACACCTAGACGGCGTGGTGGCATCGTTGCGCCGGTGAGCTTCTCAAAGAAGATTGTGAGAAGACCCGGGCGGTTTGTAAGTGGTGTGGTGCTCGCCATCTCCGGAGTGGAGGAAAGAGCAACACTAGTGGAATTGAGGTGTTTGGCTTAATTCGTGGAGCCGGTCCAATTAGTTTGGGCTTACCTCAACGTGGATTAGGGGAGACCGGCAAATCTCCGATCACCACGGGATAACATCGTCGAGTCATTGTGGTTTGATCTCTTGTTGCATTTATATTCATTGTGTATGAATGCTTGCTTTACATTGTGCAATTTATATACCTTGTATTAAATTGCTTATTCTTCAATAGACTTGTATTGTTGGCACACTTAGTTGAACCTAGTTGTTCTAGGCTTTAATTGTGCAAAACCGTATTTGTATTTGCTTCCGCATTAGAAATCGGTTTTAGCCAAAAGAATTTTAAAACCTCCTATTCACCCCCTCTAGTCGGCCTCCTCGATCTTACAGTGAGGGGCACGCCAGTCTGGCAGAGACGACGGAGAGGGGAGAGGAGGCCATGAAGGAGGACGGCTGTGGGGGCGCCACGGGAGGAGGAGGGCGCCGGCGCTGGGATGAGGCCGGCGGGAGGCGAGGAGGCCGCGGTGAAGACGGATCTGGGGAGGGGAGCAGTCGGGACGACGAAACGAGCCGGCGAAAAAATAGAGACCTAGGAAGGAGGCAGCATTTATGTAGTCACTGTCACGCCACCCACTCTGATGTTACAAACGCATTTTGTCACGCCACCCCCCATGGCGTGACAGATGCCACGCAAGCCCTCCACACTAGCGCGGCGCGCGGCCGAGGGCTTACGTGGCACCTTTGGCCACGCCGCCACTGGTGGCATGACAGTTTTATTTGGTCACGCCACGGAAGGTGACGTGACCAAAAGGGTCAGATTTGGAAATAAAGTTGGCGAGATGTTAACTTTAAAATATTGCTTGTTTCGTCTAGCGCATTTCGTATGTTCGAAAAAGTAATGTGAAGGTACGAAGGTAGAAATGCAAATGGTAACATCAGCGTATGCATACATCCTAAATTGCTTGTTAATTACGCTGAGTCAACTTGTTAATTGGAGCAACTACAAGTTTAAGCCCTCCTAATCATTCACTACAATATACTCCCTCCATTTCACAATATTTGTAACACTTAAATATTGTGCTTCCTTGGTAGGCGCATCAGACAAATATTATGAAGCGGAGGTAATTCTAACCTTTAGCTACAGTGCATAAACAATAATTCTAACCTTTATCTATATTTGTCGAGGAACCCACAAATCACATTTTTGCAGTGAGATGAGAAGTTTGCTAAAGAAACCTAGCCCTCCTTGTAAATTAACAGCGCCCAGGACAATGTGGGCTTATTATATATATTTTAATGTTTTACAAATAGGAAAGCCGTTGAAATATACATACTTCACGGGTATTTCCCTACGAAAAAGTGTAATCCCCATAGGGCTTATAGGGGTCGTACGAAATTACGGTATTATAAAAGGAGCCTAAATCCAAATTACTTTGTTCTGTTTGATCATCATATTGATCCAACAGATTTCGCATCGAATTAATTTGCGAGCATAAGACTTCTGCCCACATGATACGAACGTGAGGTCCAATCACGCAGGGACGTGCAAATACATGCATCATGCATGATGTACTGCTACTCCTCCAGGGTTAGAAGAACGCTTCGGACTTTGCAAGTTGACCCGTAAACCCGTAGTGTGGGCCTGTAACTCTCCGACAATTTCTTTTTTATAGGGAAAAGGCAAAGCTTTCATTAAACTGCAGTGTAGGTAAATGGCTGACTTCTACCGTGTGTCTAAGGGTGTGTTTGGTTTGAGGGATGGGGTGGGATGGAATGGTTCCACAAAAAAGGTGGAATCACATGGTCCAGCATCTAAGAAGAATAATCACATGGTCCAGCATCTAAGAAGAATATTCTCTAAATTTGCACAGCCTCATCCCACTTTGAACCATTCCATCCCACCCCATCCCTCAAACCAAACACATGGATAGGCTTGGTCAAAGGAACCATCTCATTCCATCCCACCCCATCCCTCAAACCAAACACACCCTAACTGAACGACCTGCTTGTATATCATTCTTTTGCCTCACGACATCTTGTTTGAATTCTAGGTGAGATAGTTTGTCATCGATGAATTGTTCAATTCTTTCTCGATCAAGTGTTGAATAACTTCATGTAGTCGACACTTCGACCACCAGTGGCATGGACATGCGCTTTCTTTGTTCAACCACAACGAGGGGCCCAGAGACATCTCTCCTGTTATGTTAGGAGGGGCAAATCCCATATCTGACCAGTCAAATTCCTCCTCACATTTCATAGTATACCCGTAAGTTACCTTTATAATTACACAGTTACGATGTAGTGTTTGGCAACCCCTAAGAGTGCTATTAGACATGTAGGAAATCATGCTGATCTTAGGTCTAAGGATTATACATCAACATTGCTTGAGACTAACTGATGACACATGAAATCATAACAATCTCAGCAGTGTCTCAAGGTGGGTCTTTCCAACATCATGTTCTCTAACATGTGACCATATTATTGGTTTGATATCTCCATATCTATGACTTGTGAAACATAGTCATCAACCAATACATATGCTAGTCTATTCATATGTGTTCTTATATGTTTCCGACTAGTGAACGTTTAAGAATAATCATCACAGCAATACAGAGTTTCACAATCAAGTCACATACTTGATGATAAATATTAACGATGTTCTTCTAGGAACAAGATAACATTTATCCAACATCATGAATATAATGAAATACAATCATCTTTATGATTGCCTCTAGGTCATATTTCCAATAGTCTCCCACTTGCACTAGAGTCAATCATTTAAGTATCTAATACCGATAGCTCTTGTGTGTGCCTCATGCTTTGGCTGTGTGAGAGGCTTTGTCAATGGATCAACAACATTTAAGTCTATGTGAACTTTGCATATTTTAACATCTCCTCTATCCACTAATTCATGAATAAGGTGATAACGCCTGAGTATATGCTTGGACTTCTGATAGGATCTCGGCTCCTTAGCCTACGCAATGGCTCCATTATTGTCACAATAGAGATGCATTGGGCTCGAGGCACTCAAAACCACACCCAATTCAGTAATAAAATTCCTTATCTAAACACTCTTCCTTAGCAGCTTCAGAAGCCGCAATGTACTCGGCCTCCATTGTAGAATTAGCAACCATCTCTTGCTTGGAACTTTTCCAACTCATTGCTCCTCCATTCAAAATGAATACAAAACCAGACTGCGAACGATAATCATCTTTGTCGGTTTGGAAGCTTGCATCGGTGTAACCATTTACAACGAGCTCTTCATCACCGCCATAAACTAGGAACACATCTTTAGTCCTTCTCAAGTACTTAAGAATATTTTTCACAGCTGTCCAGTGACCTTCACCGGGATCAGCCTGGTATCTACTCGTAACACTTAGAGTATATGATACATCTAGTCTAGTACATATCATGGTGTACATGATAGATCCAATAGCCGAAGCATATGGAATACCATTCATGCGGTCTCACTCATCAGTTGTCGAAGGACACTGACTCTTACTAAGACTTATGCCATGTGACATAGGCAAGAATCCCTTTTTTTGCATCTTTCATGTTGAACCGAATCAACATGTTGTTAATATAAGTACTCTGGCTTAATCCAATTAGCCTTCTTGATCTATCTCTATAGATCTTTATCCCTAAGATATATGCTGCCTCTCCTAGGTCCTTCATAGAAAAACTATTTTTCAATGACGCCTTAACGGATTCTAGCATTGGAATGTCATTCCCAATCAACAATATGTCATCCACATATAAGATTAGAATAACAAGTGCGCACCCACTAACCTTCATGTAAACATAAGGTTCTTCTTTATTCTTGACGAAACCAAACCTTTTGATTTCCTCATCAAAACGTATATTCTAACTCCGAGATGCTTGCTTCAACCCATAAATGGACTTTTGAAGTTTGCACACCATACTAGCATTCTTTGGATCGACAAAACCTTCAGGTTGTGTCATGTACACATCCTCACATAGGTTTCAATTAAGGAAAGCCGTTTTGACATCCATTTGCCATATCTTATAGTCGAAATATGTAGCAATAGCTAGAATGATCCGTATAGATTTAAGCATCGCTACTGGTGAGAAAGTCTCATCGTAGTCAACCCTTTGAACTTGTCGAAACCCTTTTGCGACTAGTCGAGCTTTATGAATGTGAACATTTTCATCCATATCAATCTTTTTCTTATAGATCCATTTGCACTCAATGGTTTTAACACCATCAAGTGGATCGACCAGGTTCCAAACCTGATTGTCACTCATGGAGTCTATTTCGGATTTCATGGCTCCAAGCCATTTCTCAGAGTCTGGGCCCATCATCGCTTCCTTATAAGTCTTAGGCTCATCATTATTCAACAATAATATGTCATGCCCATACCTTATGGACAATTGATGTGGCCTTTGAGATCTACGAGGGGCTGATGTCTCATCTACAGGTTCAACAATATTTTGTTCTTCCTGTAGAGGTTCAGTAGGAGTTGAAACATTTTCAAGTCCTTCCCGAATTTCTTCGAGTTGCACCTTTCTCCCACTGAATCCTTTTGAAAGAAACTCTTTCTCCAAAAAGACACCATTTCGGGCAACAAAAACTTTGCCCTCTTCCTTGTTGTAGAAATAATATCCTTTGTATTCCCTAGGATATCCTATAAAGAAGCATTTATCAGACTTGGGTATGAGTTTATCAGACGTCAAACGGTAACATAAACATCACTTCCCCAAATCCTTAGAAAAGACAAACTAAGTTTCTTCCCAATCCACATCTCATCTGGTGTCTTATCTACTGATTTAGATGGTACCTTATTTAAAGTGAAAGCTGCAGTTTCTAGAGCGTAACCCCAAAAATACAATGGTAGATCTGATTGGCTCATCATCGATCGAACCATGTCCAACAAGGTTCGATTACGCCGCTCGGACACCCTATTTCATTGTGGAGTTCCCGGTGGTGTAAGCTGTGGAACAATTCCACATTGCTTTAAATGATCACCAAATTCATAGATCAAAAATTCACCTCCACGATTAGATCATAAAGATTTGATTGTCTTGCCAAGTTGATTATGTACCTCTCTTTGGAACTCTTTGAACTTTTCAAAGGATTCGAACGTGTGCCTCATTAAATAGATATATCCATATCTACTATAGTCATCGGTGAAAGTAATAAAGTACTGAAAACCACTTCTAGCTGTCGTGCTTATTGGTCCACACACATCAGTATGTATGAGTGCCAATAAGTCAGATGCCCTCTCAACTCGACCATTGAACAGAGTTTTGGTCATCTTTCCGAGTAGGCAAGATTCACACGTTTCAAATGATTTCAAATCAAATGAGTTTAGAATTCCATCATCATGGAGCTTCTTCATGCGCTTTTCACTTATGTGTCCCAAACGACAATGCCAAATAAAAGTGGAGTTCATATCATTAGGCTGAAGCCTCTTTGCATTAATATTATAGACATGTGCATCATCAAGATTTAAAATATACAACCCATTCAAAACAGGTGCATAGCCATAAAACAACTCATTCAAATATATAAAAACAACCATTGTTCTCAATAATGAATTTATAATCTTCTGCCATCAAATATGAGGTAGAGATAATGTTTCTACTAATGGCTGGAACGTAATAACAATTATTCAATTCCATAATAAATCCTGATGGCAAATTCCCGACGGCTAATGTAGCAACCTTTACTTTATTCCCAACGCGAAGATCCATCTCGCCTCTTGCAACTTTCATACTCCTTGTTAGACTCTGCATCGAATTGCAAATATGAGCAACCGATCCGGTATCAAATACCCGTGAGTTAACAGGAGAATCAGCAAGAAAAATATCTATAACATTAATACCTGAAGTGGAAGGTTTAGACCCACCATTCTTTTTCTGACCAGCCAGGTATTTCTTGCACTTCCAATGGCTGGCTCTTTGCAGTAAAAGCATTCACTCTCTTGAGTCAGGCTAGACTTAGTCTTAGTCTTAGGCTTAGGCTTATGCTTGTTAGTTTGGATCCCATCCGAAACTTTAGCCTTGCCCTTCCTTTTGACCCGAGTCTTACCCTTCTTCTTGAAGCTTGTACTCTTTTGCACCATCATCACATAACTGTGGCATTTCTTAATGTTGTCCTCTGCAGTCTTGAGCATCATATGCAGTTCGGTGAGATTCTTGTTTAAGCCATTCATATGGAAGTTCAAGATAAACTGCCCATAGCTTGAAGGAAGCGAAGCAAGAATCAAATCTGTAGTCAACTCTTGGCTAAGTGGAAAACCTAGTTTTTTCAAGCTCTGAGTGTAACCAACCATCTTGATTACATGTGGGCTCACCGAACTGTCCTAAGCTAGCCTACACCCAAACAATTTCTTTGAAATCTCATATCTCTCAGTTCTTGCTTGTGTCTCAAACAAGCCTTTGAGCGCCACGATCATATCATAGGCCTCAATGTTCTCAAACTGCTTCTGAAGGTCTGAGTTCATAGCAGCAAGCATGAGACAGCTAACATCAAGGGACTCATCACATACCTTTTTATAGGTGATTTTAAGAGCAGCAGTAGCATTCTCTGCAGGCACATCTGGAATTGGTTCCTCTAGAACATGTTCCTTTTTATCTTGCCTGCGAACAATTCTTAGGTTGCGGGACCAATCCACAAAGTTTGTTCCATTTAGTTTTTCCTTATCAAGTACCGAACGTAAAGCAAAACTGGATGTTGGTACAGCAGTAGGTGCCATGATCTACAACATAAAATATATGCAAAAACTAAAACATATGTTCAAGAAAAGTAACTTCTACTAAACAATTTAATAAAGATACTTCCACTAAAAACCATATCCCTCTTATGACATTTAGTGATTCAAGATCCACAATCATTAATCTACTAGTGAGCTTTGGCATCACTGCTAGAAGATTAGTGAATTTGGTAAGCAACCCTTTGCTAATCATATCTCTATATGACTCTTGTTGTTGGGTAGCATCTCTATGCTTTGGCATCCAACCCTTATGCCCCAAGGTCCATAACTGTTATGATAACCATGTTAAGTTAAACCAATGCTAAGCATGTAAGTGTCTGACACAAACCCATCTAGTCAAGGAGAGTTAATGGCACTTTGCTTTGGCAAGACCTACCATTAAAATACTTTGGATGGTGCAGCATATTTGGGAGGGCATCAAATTAGCTTAATATTAAGTGAGGGAATTTTACTTCTATCATGTCAAGAGCAAGCAAAGCAACTAAATCATGAATAGAAATAAATCAACAGGAATTTAAAGGCATTCACATTGCAATCATATTGCATCGTGATATAGTATGACCCTTCTACATGGTGATCTCCATCGCCGTGCTTCCTGTTCGTCATGTCTCCATGTGGCCAGCACCTCTAGGATCACTCCTGAGGAGGTCCTCCAGGACCTCTCCCACGAGGTCCTCCAGCGAGGAGGTCGTCCAAGCCAGGACCTCCCACTAAGCCATTACACCTAATAGCACTAGAGAAAAAAAAATACAAGGAGGGCAAGAGTATCACAAGTCGACACGCAGACCGTTATACAAATATAGATAGCCTTGGGCTGCAATAAGCATGACATGCAGGTCATGAACATTACACACATACATGCATCTCATACATCATGGGTCATACTGTTCATAAAAATCTGCAAAAAACAAGTTAGGCATAGAATCGTATTCTACCTAACGAAAGACGTGAACTAGTAATACAGGGGTGGCAACCCTCTCTGCAAGGGAGGTCCTCCAGGACCACTCCTCCTCCAGGACCACTCCTCGAAAAGGAGGTCTTGGATAGGAGGTCCTGGAGTCCTCCAGGACCACTCCTCCTCCAAGACCACTCCTCGCAAGGGAGGTCGTGGAGAGGAGGTCCTAGAGAGGATGTCCCGATCGCAACCCCGATTCGATCAACCAGATTGATCTTCGCGTGCTTCATGGATTTACCATCACTGTCTACCCCGATGGTGGAAACCCGACTGGTAAAGGCAAGTCGTGATACAATAATAAAGACACGGTCACGGAATAACGACCATGAACCCTTCTAGAGACCACCTTGAATGGGCGATCATATTGTCCCTTGCAAAAACCGATCTATCACACAGAACAATCAACAGAAACAGAAATAGATCACATCTATGACTTCCACATATCACTATATGCATCCAATCTGAATCTAAAACTAGATGGGCTGGCTCTGATACCACTGTTGGGATGCGGGAAGGCTACGATAGCACAAACAAACAAAAATTCGTCGTGCAACTAAGGAACCTCCGCTAGAAATAGATCACGAGATTACCACTAGACGCGCCGACTCGTAGCGGAAGTAGAGTCGATGTAGCAAGTTGACGCAGTAGTAGTCGTACTTGCCACACGTCTGGACCTCCTGCTCTTGAGATCGTCACGACCTCTCCTCCTACTCCTGAGGATGTCATGAGTTGCGGATCGTCCTAGTGCCGATGCTTCCCAATAGCACCTCCAAGGTATCCACACGTACAAGGCAGGGATGCCACGCACAGGATTGCCAGATTCAGCAACGTGGTTGAGGGTGGCGATGCTATTAGGGTTTCGGGAACTCTTCCAAAACGTTGTCTCACCCCATGCCACCGCTGCTCTATTTATAGGCATCCATAACGGGTCTCAAACTTGAGGCCCGTTAGGAACTCGTGGCCCATAAGAATTCAGATCACCATCCAAAACAAATCCCAGCCCTTTAAGTGTGTGACCCTATATGTCCGTGCATGATCGGTTGTGATTCGGAAACCCTTTCCAACCATGAGTCGTCAGCGGTACCTAGCAGTACATAACGATTCCTGATCACGCATAGAATATATCGGACGAACCTTACTGCAATATGATCAAGACCAGATTCTTATCTCTTATGACCAGCTCATTCTTAGTCACGACCTCCTAGGACCTCTCAGGACCTCTTAGGACCTCTCAGGATCTCTTCGGACCTCTCAGGACCTCCCCGAGGACCTCCCAGGAGCTGCCCGAGGACCTCCCCGTGGCTGCCCGAGGACCTCCCAGGAGCTGCCCGAGGACCTCCCTGAGGCTGCCTGAGGACCTCCTCCAGGCTGCCCGAGAGCATCCACGTGGATCCATCAGTACCATCCATGACCTCCCTAGGAGCACCTGCGTGGATCCATCAGGACCACTCAAGACCTCCTAGGAGCACTCCCCGGGAGCACCCACGAGGACCTCTCAAGAGGACCTCCTCGAGGATCTCTTCAGGGGATGGTTGAAAGATATTAGCCGTAATAATTTGTCGAACTGAACGACCTGCTTGTATATCATCTTTTTGCCTCACGACATCTGGTTTGAACTCCAGGTGAGATAGTTTGTCATCCATGGACTGTTCAATCCTTTCTCGATCAAGTATGGAATAACTTCATGTGGTCGACACTTCGACCACCAGTGGCATGGCCATGCACTTTCTTTTTTCAACCACAACGAGGGGCTCAGAGACATCTCTCCTGTTATGTTAGGAGGGGCAAATTCCATATCTGACCAGTCAAATTCCTCCCCACGTTTCATAGCATACCCAAAAGCTACCTTTATAACTACCCTATTACGATGTAGTGTTTAGCAACCCCTAAGAGTGCTATTAGACATGTAGGAAACCATGCTGATCTCAGGTTTAAGGATTATACATCAACATTGCTTGAGACCAACTGATGACACATGAAATCATAACAATCTCAGCAATGTCTTAAGGTGGATCTTTCCAACATCATGTTCTCTAACATGTGTTCATATTATTGGTTTGATATCTCCATATCTATGACTTGTGAAACATAGTCATCAACCAATACATATGCTAGTCTATTCATATGTGTTCTCATATGTTTCCAACCAGGGAACGTTTAAGAATAATCATCGTAGAAATACAGAGTTTCACAATCAAGTCACATACTTGATGATAAACATTAACGATATTATTCTAGGAACAATATAACATTTATCCAACATCATGAACATAATAAAATACAATCATCTCTATGACTGCCTCTAGGGCATATTTCCAACAGAGGCAACATGGGAGGACGACCAGGACCGCTCTCCTGGTCATACGCCTAGGTGTTTTCCATACGACTGGGCCCTGCTGACGGCGCTGGTTGATTGCTGGAGGCCAGAGATGCACATGTTCCACCTTTCGTGCGAGGAGATGGCGCCGACGCTGCAGGACGTGAGCTTACTGACCGGGTTGCCCTACACAGGCTCCCCCATGGCAGCGTACGACGTCCCTGCCACATGGCGCAAGGACCTCCTAGCGAGGTTCCACGATGTGCTGCCGTCGGGCAGTGGGTACACGGAGTTCAGCAGCCCGCACGGGCCAACGTTGAGGTGGATATGCAGTTCTACATAAATCTTCGTAACTATTGTCCTCTTGCATCAATTCATATGTGAACCTTGCTGACGTGTACATGTCTTCTTGCAGCCCGAGCGTATGGCAGAGAACGTAGGCGACGTCATTGTTAGGAGGCACTTCGAGGCCTACCTGCTATGGCTGTTCGGGTGGGTCATGTTCCTGGGGTCCCATGGTGACAGTGTCGACAAGCACTACATCTGGTACGCACATGAGCTAGCGTACTTGCCGGTGGACGAGATCGAGCCCAACGCCTGGGGTCCGATCGTGCTGTGCGCGACGTACTGCGCACTGTGCGACACATGCCACTATACCCAGGACAGCTCCATCCTCTCCGGATGTCCGCTACTTCTGCAGCTGGGGTCCTTCGAGCGCTTCCAGATCGGACGACCACAGCTGGACTTGGGAGCGTACGTAGTCAGCTTGTACGCCCAGGACGATGACGTGGACCGGCCGACCATGGGCACGCATGATCATTTATTATTTTTCGTATTGTAATCACAAATTTGTGTGCTAAGTTTGCGGTGTTCTATTGCACAGGTCACCTACACACCGATCACTTCGCAGGGGTCCTACCCGGAGTACGTTACGATGTTCGATCAGCTGACCGATGACCAAGTCATCTAGACACCGTACACTTAGGAGAGGGTGAACGCGCACGCGCCCGAAGGACTGTCGATCCTGTGCACGCGAGACTACGTGTACTAGTACACACGGAGGGCCTTGGTGCATGATGTCTTCGTGGAGGAGTACCAGGTGCAGTGGGTCATATGTCAGTTCGGTCTGCGATAGGAGGTCCTAGCCCCTTGGGGGGACGCGAGTGTCGGCGCACGTCCACGCGTAAGTTCACTTTTTACTTCTTTCGTATAATGTGTGTTACGTGCCGACCAAATAATTGTCTTGTCATCCATAGGTACACTAGGCAGAGAGTACGTGGCACGATGTCATAGTTGGACAGGATGTCCCCTTAGGTTGAGGCTTGAAGTGGCGTCCACGACGACCTCATCCAGTGTATGGATGATCCATACGACCCCGAGACGTACAAGGAGTACATGGAGTGGTACGCTAGTTGGACGAGGCTTCGCTGTGTCCGGGTCGTGGTCGACCCACCACGACACGAGGTTGCGATGTCCGACACGTACCCCACCCAGCCGGACTCTGATTTCCACCACTTCG
Organism: Phyllostachys edulis; assembly: GCA_036346405.1. Taxonomy (NCBI): domain Eukaryota; kingdom Viridiplantae; phylum Streptophyta; class Magnoliopsida; order Poales; family Poaceae; genus Phyllostachys; species Phyllostachys edulis. The sequence continues at coordinate 52,347,191 of CM070561.1, read as the reverse complement.
TACGTACTGAACTGTCCTTAATTCATATTTAATTTGTCATATTTATGTTTCCAACTTGTTCATTACTTGTGCAGACGGATCTACACCGGGAGATTCTCGAGTTGGCAGCATTCGCGTAGCACATGACATCGGGGGGCACCAGAGGGGTCCTGTAGCGGATCATGGGGGCCGCGAGACGAGTCATCCAGATCGTGACTTGTCATATGCCGAGGGACTCGATGGACCGACCAGTGCGAGGACGAGGGGTCAACCGAGGTGGTTCACGACCATGAGCTCCTGCCCCAGACGTGGCGAGCGTGTCGTTGTGGCACCGTGGTGGGAGCACCGTCGGACATTTTGGAGGTGAGCATGAGACATTCACTTCCGCTTCTTTATTTTCAACCGCACAAGTTACTAATGGCAATCTTCTCTTGCAGGTCCTGTGCTCCACCCAAGACGGGGGCGAGAGTACGAAGTCATCGGGTGCGGCCGTGCCACCAGGTATGACCACCCTGCTTGCTTGCGTAACGTCCTTTTTCATGGTTTTCGCCATGATTATGTGCGTAATGTAATACTTCTTTATTTCGAACCCCACTAGTTAATAACGACAATCTTCTCTTGCAGGCCCTGAGCTCCACCCATATGCGGGGCAGGAGTACGCGGAGTTGTCGGGGCACGTCATCAGGCCACCAGGTGTGACCACCTTGCTTGCTTGTGTAACGTTCTTTTTCGTGGTTTTCGCCATGATTACGTTTGTAGCGTAATGCTTCACAGGAACGACTTGGGAGGACGATTCATTGTCGTACGACGAAGCACACCAATCGGCACCCCTCGTGGACTTCTTCATGGACCCGCGTGACACCCAGTTCCTCCGTGGGGGTTTCTCAGCTGCACAGTGCGCCGGGATTGACCCAACCGACGCAGGACCCCCCCCCGGCGCCGGTAAGGACAAGTAGCAGTATGTTCCTCTTCTATTTCTCTTTGAAAGTGCGCACTAACAACCTCTTCCGTCTACTCGTAGTCCCCGGATCTACTATATGGCTACCGCAAATAGATCGACCTAGAGATCCACCCACACGACCAGTGGACTCTCGACTGCGAGGAGTGGGATGCCAATAGGGACCGCGAGAGGAGGGAGGAGGAGCGCCGCACCGAAGAGCACAACCAGCATATCCAGCGGGAGACGCAGGCCCATCTTGAGGTGTGCAGGCGCTAGGAGCGCGAGGCTCGCGAGAGGGAGCGTGAGAAAAAGAGGAAAATGATGGCCAAGGCCAAGGCGGCCGACGAGGAGTACAATGCCGAGCTCGCAAGGAAGGGCAAATGGCCCTGGTCCACGCAGTAGTCCGACCCTCTTCGTCCACATGTCCCATGTATTTCTAATTCCCTAAAGGCATGCGTGTATCGTCCTTAGTTCGTTAGCCAACGTGCCATGTAACCCCTTGTCGGATCAACTGTCGTGTTGTTATTGTTACGCCATTTCTCCAATATTGTGCACCATGTGTGAATTCTCTAGCGCATCGTAATATAACTTACCTTCCTACTTACGAATCATTAATACCTCAATCGTCCTCACAAAATTCTCTAGCGCATCACAATATAACTTACCTTCCAGCTGACACATCACTAACATATTTCGTACCGTTCTGAATCTACGAAAATAACAAACACACCAACTAGCATAGGGTCTTGTCGCTAGTTCAACTGGCACATCTCCCTGTCGCCAGTTGAAATGGCAACAGATAGCAATAATATGCCGTGCATGTACATGATCAAGTGTATGAATTCCCGGACGCATCGCAATATCACTTACCTCCCTACTTACGAATCATTGATACCTCAATCGTCCTCGTAAAATTCTTCAGAAATTCACCACACTAGAACAACATACGACGATCACAAAATGTTATTTCGAGTCTAACAAATTTCGTACCGTTCAAAATCTATGAAAATCACAAGTAGACAAATCAGTTTAGAGTCTCAGGTACTTGTCGCCAGTTCAAGCTGTCGCCATTTCAAATGGCGACATGTACCTGTCGCCAGTTCACACGGCGACAGATACCTGGACCAACGACAGGGGGCGAGAGGGTTCCTGTCGCCAGTTGAATTGGTAACAACGGCATATTTTTGTAGTTTTTTGGGCGACTATTTATTTTTGTAATTATTTTTTAAAAAAACTATTTTAAAAAATTATTCTAGTATATAATGTATAGAGTAAACAAAGAGACACTCATATATGTATAATACGGTTGTATAAAGGCAATTCTATCTACAATACTAAACAAAGTAAATAATCGGCCAGTTTTCATCTGTAGGCTTATCTAAGACAAAAGGGAAGATTGATCGTTTCGAAACTGGTAACAAATCGTACGCAAGAAAGATAGCGAATTCAGTTACTGCGTAGTGCGGTATCATATATAGGAAATCCATAATCTTACAGGATAAGTATATACACAAGATGTTCTAAAGGATAGATTACATAAAGGAAAGAGTAGTGGGCGCTGTATCAGAGAGCACAAAACATGGATCTGTAGAGTAGAAACAAAAGGCAAGGCATGCTGTCGCACCATCACCTGTCGGAGGGACTGTCGAGAGACAAACGATTCGAATTAGCCTACAGGTTTCTGACGAGAGTAAGGAATTAAATCGGGATGTCTACAGATGACGATGTATAGAACATACCTACAGATACTTTCCCGGCCTTCTTTGAGCCGTGCGATCGGTTCCGTAGCTGTATCGACCGAAGTACTAAGCTTAGATAAAAGAAAGGTAGATCTGTTGGTAACTATAGAACCATGGTAGAGGATGTATTAAAAAAACCACAGGATGCAAGAATTTATATAGCAAACTATTTCGCAGTGGAACTAAATGGAAAAGTAGAAGGTTAATATATGATGAATTGGAGAACGACAGTTTGAGACACTCACTCGCCAATCTAGAAAAAAGAAGCTGGATAACAATAGTACTACCAGGTTAAATGTTAATATGTGGTTTGATTATTTAATCCTTGTTTAAAAATAAGTATGAATCAGGCATAATAATAATGAAATGCAAAGGATATATGTAACAAAAACACTGCAGCAAGCTCAGTTACACAAAATAGAAATGCACAGCTCTTACATCACTATTATCAATGACGTGGTTGCACCTTGGGCACTCAGTTGGGTTACGCATCCATTTGTGTTTACTGGGATCCAGTGATCCAGAACCTTTTTATTTTATTTTTGAAGCAATTCTTTGGCTATCAATTAGCCAGGATGTCCTGTAGAAAATATTGATGATAGAGATAAGACAGATGAATAAAGCAAAGTTATTCTACAACACTAACAGCATCGCCTAAATTTCAATCCCGTATTTACCTATCTATCAACAGCATTAACCAAAAAGAATCCAAATGCGGGTAAAGGAAAGGCAGACAATTTCATATAACAGATCGCATCAATCTTGTAAAGGTACAAGCTGAACTTAATTACAACCAGCATGAAAAACAATAATGCATGGCCCCTCAGAATCGTTCTCATGCTAATATTGATGAAGCACCAGGTTTCGAAAATTCAAGATCGACCAAATTTCATTGCATCACTGCCTACAGCGTAAATTCAAAACATAGCTCTGTTAACCCAAACACAGTTCAGAAGCCCCTTTTTTTTGTAAACTCAAAGAAATGCACCAAACACAGTTCAGAAGCCCCTTTTTTGGAAACTCAAAGAAATGCAATTTGACCCAGGAACCATGAGTCCATGACACTGGTAAAACTAACATCCGATAACAATTGCTCAGGTCATCCTTACATGCAATGCTGATCACAATAATACAGAAACTAAATACGATGGTCCTATTCACCTAATTGCCAAGGGCAAAAGGATGGCTTCTCAACAAGCTTTTCTGTCTAAGGGAGACTGTTTTATTTGAAAAAACAAGACGAAGAAGAAAGGTAAGAGAGCAGGCAGCGAAAATATAACTAGTTAGCAGTACAAAAAAGGAGACTAAGCATGAAATCAAGAAGCAAAGTAACAAAAAAAAAAACATAACTAAAGAGCGCCGATAGAAGCAGCTGTAAAATCGGAGAGACAAATCAAACGATTAAAGAGGAACAAGAGAACCAAAATACCAAATCAAAGGCAACCTAAGAGAAGGGAGAAAATATAGAGAGATAGCACGGGAAGAGAAAAAAGGAACCACAAGAACAGCCATTGCCAGCACTACAGATACTCGTGAAAACGGATGAATAGGAGAACAACCTTAACAACAGGCTCACGAAGAGCGGCGCGGAAGTCGGTTGGGGGTTGGGTGGGTAACAATGAAATAAACAGCAGGAAGAAAATAGTAAATTCCACATCGCTAATAGCTGCCGTCAACTGAAAAAGAGGCCGCACAGAGCAGGAAAAATCGAACCCAAGAAAAATGTAACGAGGGAAGTGTTGTAGAAAATGCGGTTTTAGCAAATAATCAACATTAATTTCATAAAAAATAAATGCCAATGAAGCATAATCCAGCATGCATTTAAATGACCAAATCAACATATACATATGAAGTTTCTTCAAGTCATTTAAAATGAATAATATGCTCAACATATACCACATGTATATTAAAGAACTCAGCACAAGGCTCAGATAAAAGATTTTAAACATTACTCTCAGAATGCTAGATGCAAAAGATAAAATCTTTGTCGTCGCAGCACTTAAGTCAATACTCTTCACTAATTGAATATGACAATATTGATTTAAACTTTGAGCTCTTAACATTACTTTACAAATCTGTCAGAAGATCTAAAACAATAGACCACAGGCAATACTTTCAGCCAAACAGAGGAGGATCAAAAGTGACCACAAATAGTATTCCAGACTACTGACAGAGCTAGATAACTCTCTGATTCAAATGAACACAAGATCACAAGATCAGCGAAATGCCAATTGACTAACAGGAGAGTAATCAAACAGAATTACTTGAGATCAACAGAATCAGAATGTTCAGTTCAAGCTATCACCAGAAAGTAACAACTAATATATATTCAAATGACAGAAGTAAGTAATCCATTTAGAGCTCAAGTCTAATCACTTTTATCACTCCAATTTCAGTATTAGACTAGTAATATCATTGAGCTAACTGAACTCACAGAATCACTAGCAATATCTCCCAGTACTAACAGCAAATCAATTCTAGATTTGAATAAGTACAACACACATATATGCAAAGTGACTCGCAACAAATGGTACATAGATACTCACAAAGCCGGCAGTACTCAAAACTACCGAGAAGCAAACTGGACAAGGCACGCCACATGGCACTATCTCAGAAAACCTAGCGCCCTGCTGTGCCACGGTGAGATGATGTGGTTGTTGGAGATACAATGTCTTTCTTCGCGCTTCGGGACACACCGAATCACAAAATTGAGGTATTGGGATATGCCACACAAGACAACAAGAACACACTGGCGAGTGCGTCTCACCACTGAACACCAAAAACTAATGAACCAAATAAAGGTTCTTCTTCCTCCCAGAGATTAAGGTCACAACCAATCAAAGACCGGACCACCCAAACGCACAAGGTTTGGCTTCCCAACTGAATCCCACGGAAGAGAAGGACATAGGTAGAAAACCAGAAGGATGCGCACGGAAGAGGATTGAGAGCTCACCCACGACGGTGAAAGATCCACCACGGTGACTCAAGAACTCTAGATCCTCCCAAAACTAAGAGCCCCAAATCAGAGAAGAAGCACACAAAAAATTGGAACTCACTGATGTATTTTTCCGAGTCAAGATCGAAAAAAAGGAGATCCAGCATAAGAGGAGGAGGAGGAGCCACACAACTGCTGCCAACCGATGGCACATGACCCACACACACCGGAGAATCCAGCTGCTTCGCTTCCGAGGTTCACGCCCGTCTCCATCAGCCGAGAGCCAAAAGGCCTGATGACCTCCTTTCTCACGGTTGGAGTAAAAGCCACATGACCTTATCCTCCCCTCAACCCTATGACAGGTGGGTCCCTTCCAAATTTCTTTTCTTTTCTATTTAATCTTTTCTCAAAAGAAGAAATTATCAAATAGCCCCCTATAATACCAATGGGAAGGCAAAAAAGAACTAAATAAAACAAGGAAGGGGAAAAAACATGGCATTATGAGCACCGATTGAAGAAGAGGCACAAATCAGGTAACATTGAAAAATCAAACATAATAAGAAGGCACCCTTTGTTTCCGAGATAAGTGAAATGGGTACCGAACAAGCCTAGATCCGCAAAAAAATGACCTCTCCATAATGAAGATAAGGTAAGCACAACAACAACAAAAAAAACAATGAATATAACAGGGGCAGGGAAAACCGAAGGAAAAGAACAGGGCAAAATCAATACGGAGAACAACACGGACAAAAGAAACGTGAGAGGTCCACAGAAGAACCCGTCCTCCCCATAAGAGTTAAAAAAACAGGCGCAGCAACTAAACGGCAATAGAAGAACATGAACAGGGATCAAGTGAGCTTAACCAAATAAATTTCGATCCATGAAAAAATATGTCCTCCCAATAAAGAAGAAAAGCAAAAGTAAGAAAGAACCAAGAAATAACACAATAGGGGGGGGAATAGAACTGGTCAAATAAAAAGGCCACAAACGGAAGGTGAAGAGCAAGGCGAGCGATGAAAGGAAGAAGAAGCCAGGAGAAGTAAAACAGGTAAAAAAGACGAAACTGGAGGTACCACAATAGAAGAACAAAAAAAAAGAACAACAACAACTTGACCAAACAAACTTAGATCTATGAACGAACCCGACCTCCCTACAACCGAAATAAAAACTCAGGGCAACAAGAAGGAACAAAGAACATAGCAGGGGCAGTTCCGACACTAAGGCCGCACAACCAAAGAACCAAAAAAAGAAGAAGATTAAGTTGACAAAATAATCTCTTCTCTACGAACGAACCCGATCTCCTTACGAGCTAGGAAAAAAACAGCGCTGTACGACGGAACCAAGAACACAACAGTGGCCAACAGGAAGGAAGGAAAAGAATGGAGCAAGAGAAGCACTGACAACCGAATGAGAAGTGTGAGTCGAGCGACGAAACGAAGGGAGACATGGGAAGGATGGAACTGGCGACGCAGACGAATCGAGAATGACGAAGTAGAGATGAGAGGAAGCAAAAACAAGTTGAAGCAACACGGCGCGCATGACAAAATAGGAGTGACATTGCGTGACAAAACAGGAGAGACGAGAGGAAGCAAAAACGAGCCTGCCAAACGCAACGCCTGCGAGCGCAGCGCCTGCGAGCGCAGCGCCTGAGGCAGACCACATGTGGGAATTTTTTTATTTGGCCCCCTGATGCCACATTAATTGCAAAAATGGCCCCCATGGCGTCGCATCTGCAAATTTAGCCCCCTCCCGAGCGCGGGAGCTCGGGACAGCGACACGTGCCGCATCCTGCGGTCGGGGAGCGCAGCAAGCGAGTGGCAACTGTGGGAACACGTGCTAACACGGCGGCAAGGCGAGCAGCGCGGGAGGTGGTGGGCCTGGGTACTTACTGCGGTGCCGGAGTGCAGGACATGGCCGACAAGGTCTTGCGGTCGTGGAGCGCAGGAGGTCAGCGAGCTCCTACGGTTCCCGAGTGCAGGAACCGGTCGATTCGCCACGTACACGGGGCCCCACGCAGCCAAGACAAGCACCACGCGCCGCTTGGTTGCTGGCCCCGTGGTGGCGCTTTGCTGGCTGGCATGCTCCTGAGTCGTCGGCCACCCTCCCACGCAGCCGCTCGGCCACCAGTTGTCTTTGGTGCGTGGCGGCTCGCCCGACCTCCAGAGCACCTGTGTCCTCTTCAATCTAAATACTGTCGCCGAGCAATCAAGCCATTTGCATTTGTTCTGAGCCAACGAGAGACTGAGAGGGAGAAAGAGAAGGTGCTTTTCAGTAGGATTTTTGGTGGTTTCAATCCGAGTTCGGAGGTTGCGCAACTGCACAAGTTGTTGGTCGGTTTCCGAGCGTCAAGAAAAGGTAATTTTTATCCACATGCAACTATACTTTTAGCTAGTTGATTAGCATGTAATTAGCTTAGTGGTCTCGTAATTATTACGTAAGTATACATGCAAGTAGCGTAATTAATTTGTTATTACCGTAACGATGTGTTGATTGTGTAGAACGTGTTAGGTGACTATGGTTAGTTGATGTAAATGATTAGTTCATGTGGGCGACATTGTTAGTTAATTATCACATAGGGATTAATATAGTAATCCTTCATGCAGTAGAAATCTCCATTTTGAAACCATGTAAATCTCATACGTAGACTATTCGTCATGTACATTACGAAATTACAATACTTATTGCGTTCAGGAAAAGAATAACATGCAATGTGTAACGTGTACCTATCGCTCGTTCTCCATCGTTCGAACTCCAAATACAGTGATTCAAGTTTCTAAATTCGTCTAAAATCCTAATCTACCTTCCAGTATTTATTTTATACTTATTTTATTTTTATTTATTTGTTATTCTCGTTTTGCGCGTAGAACCGAATGCAGTCGGAAATCTTCTCAACCAACAAGAAGAGACCCAGCCACAGAAGGCAAGTCTTCCCTGAACATGTCGATTGAAGACTTGTTCATGTCCTATGGTGATGGTCTCGTACACGACGGGTCGTACGGGGTGGACCTGTCAAATTGTGACCGAACCCAGATTCGGGCACTAGGCCTGAAAGACATGAGCCTATGTGAGCTAAGGAGGTGTGTGCATTCCGTGTTTGATCGGGACACCGGAAGGAAGAAGCTACGCATTGAGGCATTGTATGTTTCAGCGGCGGGAGGTGCAGGGGAGACCTTTTGGCAACTTATGAAGGTGAGCAGTGACGTTTCATGGACCAACTACATGGAGGTTGTGGCCAACCCTACCACTGTGATATATGCCAGGCCGATGGTGTGTGTCCAACTTGTGGAGAGGACGGAATCATCCGCCATGGGTGGTTCTGGTGGAGTTGTTGGAGATGAAGTGCCTGGGTTGGTCTTCGGCGTTGATGTAGACGCTGGTGTCGACAGAGAGTTGGGCGAGGAAGTGGGTGACAGAGACTTGAGGAGGCGTGCAGAGACTTTCGAGCTGAACGAAGGCGTGGAGAGGTGGTGGGCGGCCCGTATTGATTTCCACGAATACCTTGCCGATCAGGTGGATGTAGTGGAAAGCAAGGAGGGGGTTGTGGATACAGCTAGTTCTAGAGAGGAGCCTGATGGAGAAGCTGGTACGGGAGGTATATTAGGTGGTGTTGTGACCACCGACGTTGTGTATGTCTTGTCTAGATTGGACGATATCGCAGCAACATCCCTGGTTCTGCCACAGGCAGAGGAGGTGGAGTGGGGGTTCAATGAAGACACTTCGCTCTTAGGGCAGCGTTTCCCTAACAAGAGCGCTGCCCAGCAGGCCATTGCCAGATACGCTGTCAACATTAGCCGGACATATCAGGTGCATAGGTCCAACCCTGACACGCACATCGTCAAGTGTGTGTGGATGGATCTTGCCCTGGCAAGGTTCGTGCGCAGCGGTCAAGGGGTGCCGCCACGGACTTCCACATAACGGTGCTCAAGGATCACACATGTGAGCTTACAGAGCCACTTCATAGCCACCACAACCTGACCACTTCATATGTTGCGGAGCTTATAAGCCACCTCATCGTAGGTGATGTATCTGTCTTGCCAAAGCTTCTTTTGTTAGATGTTGTAAATATGGTGGGCTTCCCGGTTGGCTACAACAAGGTGTGGCGGGTGAAATGGAAGGTCCTAGAGTGTATGTTCGGCACATACGAAGAGGCCTACGACTTTGTCCCAAGAGTGCTCCATCGGATTGCAGAATCGAGTCCTGGAACATACATTAACAAGCTGGAGCGGGTGCATCCTACGAAGGGTTCTAATTGTTTTGTCTTTGACAGAGTATTCTGGGCCTTACCCCAGACAAGCGGAAGGTTCAAGTACTATCATCTCGTGCTGTCGATGGATGGCACCTTCCTTACTGGGAAGTACAAGGGCACCATCCTCACTGCAGTTGCAGCCGACGTGAACAACCAGTTACTCCCCGTGGCCTTCGCGATTGTTAAGAGCGAGAACATGGATAGTTAGCTGTGGTTCCTTGTAAATGTGAAACGGGCGGTGGTTCAAGACAGCCCAGGTGTGTGCGCCATCTCAGACCACAATGCAGGGTTGCTATCCGTGTTGAGGACGATGCAAAATAGGACACAGCCACCCTTCTAGTGGAACGACCTGACGAATCGATGGTGCATGAGGCATTTCGCGGCGAACTTCCACACAAGGTTTCGAAGCAAGGACCTGATGAAGACCTTCAAGAAGCTATGCATGCAGAAGCAAAGGCGGAAGTTAGACGTCGTGTGGAGACAGCTGGACGAGGAGACCAGCAAGCATGTTAGGAATTCCCAGGACACCGAGGCAGGCGCAGCAGCAGGAGACTCCACCAGAGTTGGGGAGTTCACGCAGTGGGTAAACTCGAACGCATCCGACTTGGAGAAATGTTCTCTGCTGCACGACACCGGTGGTGCACGGTATGGAATCATGACGACCAACATGTCTGAGGTGTACAACGGTGTCCTCAAGGGTGTCCGATCCCTCCCGATCACCGCAATCGTCGAGGAGAGCTGGAACCCTACCGTGGGGTACTTTGCCAATAGAGCCATGATGGCGAAGAAGCATATGGACGAAGGCAAGCAATTCTCGAAGGTGGCGCAGGCCTACATGAACAAGAAGATCACTAAGGCTCGTTAGCACGCTGCCAGGACCATGGATGGCATCAGGAAGAAGTTCGAGATCCTCTGAGGCAGAAGTATGTCATGGGTCAAGCTAGAGGTGATCGCAAACAAGTCTACTCGATCGATGATGAAGCATCATGCACCTGCAATAAGCCGCAACTTCTTCACAAGCCAAGCTCCCATGTGTACGCGGCATGTGCAGCGTGGCGTCAGGCCTTGGCGCATTTCGTCTCGGAGTACTACGACATGCACAACCTGTACGACACTTGGAGTGCCGAGTTCAATTTGTACGGGCTAGACATGCATTACAGGGACATCTGGCCAGGGCACGTGAAGTGGGTGCCGAACGACACACTCAAGCAGGCCGGGCGTGGAAGACGATGTTCCTGCCGCATCCGTAATGACATGGATGATAGCCAGCGTGGGCAACGGGTTAGGCGCCCGAGATGCAGACTCTGCAAGACGATTGGCCACTCCCTCAGCACCTGCCCCAAATAGGACTAGGTCAAGCAACGCACCGTAGCAATGGAGTCACATCTCTCGTGTTGCCATTATTGTGTTGTAAGGCGCTCATATGCATTCCCGTTGGACGTTATGGTGTTGTATGTGTTGGAATGTGTCGTGCTGTATGTGTTGGATTCAAACTTTGCATTATTTCTCACGTTCATTTTGGTTGTTCTACCTACAGTATGTCTTGCGTTCGTTTTGCTTGTTGTACCTATCAGATGTTACGCGTTCGTTTTGCTTGTTGTACCTATCAGATGTTACGCGTTCGTTTTGCTTGTTGTACCTCTTGTTTTCATTACACACTAACTTGTTGTTCTACGTACCTCAAGAGATGGCGCAGCCTCGAGATGACACCGCGTACGAGCTGCTAGACCCACGGCGAGATGGGGGACACAGATGCAACGCGTGGCCATCTGAGTCGAGCCTCGAGCTTAGTCCTCGAGTCCCGAGAGCAGCGGCCTTTGGACCAAGAAGACGTCCTGACCACGGACAGGGCTTCTACCCATTGCCCGCCTGTTGGACCTAGAGCAGGCGTTTTAGTTTTACGCGGCACTGATGTCCACGCTCGTGGACCGTTGGAGACCGGAGACACACACCTTCCACTTTCGGTGGGGGAGATGACCATTACTCTACAGGACATCGCTATGCTCATAGGTCTATGTGACACCCTGAATTTATTTTAGAATCTTTTTTGGAATTTTCAAAATAAAAAGAACCATTTTGTTTTGATGAGAATTCAAAGCTTAACCTGAAATTTCATAATGGATTTAAGCTGCCTAACTCGAACTACAACTAAAAGTTCTTTGTTGGTTTGTTGAGTTATTGGAGCTTTGCTGGTCTTTCCTTCTCTGTCCATCTTTTACCCACCTCTGGCCCAGACCTCACCTTGGTTAGGATCCAGAGGTTCGGACCTCCTCTGTGCAGTCCTCCTATGGTCCATACCTCCTTAGGTCTAGGTCTTCCAAGCACTTGGACCTCCCTGGGTCCAATTCCCCCTCTCGGGTTTTCCCTGGCTCGCAACCTCCCTAAGTCCGTACCACCATTGGGTGCATCTGAGCTCCTTTGGAATCCTGTGTAGCTTTCCATGTTTTCTTGAATATCCTTCGCTACTTGAAGCCTTGAAACCTTCTCTGGAGGTCCCTTTTGGTACCAATCCGGTGGTACCGCTTATACTTGGTGGTACTACCGCTTTCTAGGACCTCCCCTCACATTTATTGGACCTCCCCGTGTCCTTCAGGACCTCTCCATGTCCTCTAGGACCTCCCGTTACCTTTATTGGACCTCCCTGTGTCCTACCGGACCTCCCCGGGTCCTCTAAGACCTCCTCCTTACCCATTTACATCTCAATTGATTGTGAGTCGTCCGATTTGCATTGGACGGCTTGATCCTGGTGAGGCGTTCGGTGGTCCGAACGCCCCACCTCCTCCGAGCCTTTGGATCTTCATTGACGGTCCGATTTGTTGTGGCGTTGAGGCGGTCCTAACGCCCCAACCATTTTGGACGGTCCGATCGAAATCCAAAGAGCCTGCCTCCTTGTACATCTGGACCGTTAAGACCTCCCCCTTGGAGATCTTAACCGTCCAGACCTCCTCCTTGTAAATCTGGAACGTCAAGACCTCCACTTTGGAAATCTTGGCCATCCAGACCTCCCCTTTTGGCAGATCCGATCGTTAGGACCTCCCCTTGGGAATCCTAACCGTCCAGACCTCCCCTGGATTGGATCCTACGGTTCTAGATCTCCTTTGTGGGTGAGGTTCTCCTTTTATTGTTGTTGTGGACCTCCCCGTTTGTGTTTAAATCTTGACCGTTGGACCTCCCCTTGGGAGATCCAACCGTCAGGACCTCCCTTGCGGGTGAGGACCTCCTCCTTGCCCCTGCGGACCTCCTCTGAAGCACTTGATCTTGGCCGTTTGGACCTCCCCTTGGGAGATCCAATCGTTAGGACCTCCCCTTGTTCACTACAAGACCTCCTCGAGGTCCTTGCAGGACCTCCTTGGCGGGTCTTGGCTGCCCCACTGGGCAGTCAAGCACCCAGTTTTCTTTACCTTTGACTGAGTCCTTTGGGCAAGGAAGTCTCCGCAGCATTTAATGCACGTTGTATCACATTAAATGCCCCCACCTTTTTCAATACTCATGTCATACCGAATGTCACATTCCTTGCCTACTCTTTTGTCCTATTTACCAACTCTTGTTGACTCATCCTGGGTCATGTGCATGGCTTCCCCTATATATATTTTGGGCAAGTCCTCCTTTATCACTTTCTTCCTCATTTCTGCTCTCTGTCTCAACCGAGCCACCATAGCCCTCCTCTCTCAAGTCTCTGGACCTCCTCCAACTCGAGCTTGGACATTCTCTCTGGAGCTCCAGGATCTCTCCAGCGAGCTCCTTGGACCTCCTCTTGACCTCCCAGCTTCTCTGTTGGTTTTGTTTTCAAGTTTATTTGGAAGTTCTTTGGATTCTTGTTTGGGCTTCAATTGAGTATTTGGTTTTTCACGTGTAGATTGCCTGCACTGGGGAGCCCGAGTTGATGAGGGAGAGGAAGCAGCTCGAGATCTTGAGCAAGGCAAGTTACACTCTTGAACATGTTGCACCCAATATTTCAAATTACTTATGTCGTTTTCAAGATGTATTCATGCTTACTTTACTAAGTATTTCAATGCCTATCTTTCAATCCATAATTAAACCTACTGTTTGGTATGACCTCTACCCATGATTGAATTAACCTCATTGTCACCCTAGACAAAATCTGGTTTTTGCATTAGTAGGGACCCGAAGCTTTAAAGAAAATGGAATGCTTAGTGATGCTTAGGCCAAAATCTTGATTTGGGGAGTTTAGACCAAAAACATCAAATAATCAAATGTTTTGAGCCATGGCATTGGTGTGCCATGGAGATTTCGGCCATGACATTGGTGTGTCATGGATGTTTTACTTATGGCCTTGGCATTGGTGTGCCGTGGAGAATGGTAAAGCAAAGTAAATGAAAAATGGTTTTGATTTGGGCGAAGTTGGTTGTATGGTTGGTGCATGTCTATGCACGGGGGTCGTGTGATCTGATGCCCCAGGGTTGAGGTTTGTCGCCCAGGTCAGTTAAGGACCGGTCTTTGAGACACCACTTGCTAAGCCTATAATGGGCTACGCCAAACTCGTGCAACCACATGTCTCCAGTATGGGGCGTGGGATCTGGCCAATTAATTTGCAAAGCTCTATCATGGTTTGCCCTGCGGACGCGGTGGGTTTGTCATGTTATGACTAGTTGTAGTCCCACCCGGCTCAAGAGGGGGCTTAAACCCGGCGGATGGTAAGTCCAATGGGAGCAAAACCTTAGAGTGGGTAGACTGTGGTGGAGCAATGCTTTGTAAAGGCCTTGTCATGTGCTCTAGACCTCTCACCAAAGGAAGTGTGAGGTGGCATCGACGGATGCCAAGCAAACTAGAGAATTCATGTCATGTGGGTAAAGTGTGCAACCTCTGCAGAGTGTAAATCTATTCGAATAGCCGTGTCCACGGTCATGGACATGCTGGCAATGTCACTCAAAGTTAGATCTTGGTTTTGGTTTTCCAAAGAAACATGAAAATGGTTTTGGTGGTTTAACCAAAACTGGGTTTGGGCGGGAAGCCTTGTGCAGGAGGGTATCCTTCACCATTTCAATGATGAATGTATCCAACTGAAAATGGATTTGTAAAACTGAATTTTAATTAGGGCAATCTGCCTTGAAACTTAATACTTGTATTTGAAATAAAATTGGCTTTATGCAAATCAACCCTATTATGCTGTCCCTTGATATATCCCTATGCATGTCATTCTGTTAATTGATGGGTGTAACTTGCGAGCAGCACGCTTGTTGTGCTCACTCTTGCTTGATTCATGATGTTGAGCGAGATGAAGACTTCTTTGATGATGAAGACGACCGGCTCAATTAGGCGCGCCCTCGGCCCGATCACTGTGGTGTAATGGGTGGACCTTGTCTTTTGGGCTTTATTCTTCACTGCGTTTGTGTGCTCCCTGTTGCTGGAGTTGTAAGCAACCCTTGTAATCAAACTTCCTTTTGCTGTTAATAAAGTCTTGTGGATGTTTGTGTTATCACTTGTTTGCTGTGAGAACCAGTCGAAGATCTCTGGGGGCTGGTTTGGATCACAGAGGACTTTAGGCTTGCCCTAAGCCCCACGACCTCCTCGGGGTGGTTCCCTTCGGACCTCCCTCGAGTGGAGACGTGGAGCTTTGGGGAGGTCTGAGGTCCAACGACCTCTGCGGGTCAGGACCTCCCAGACCTCCGAGCGGTCCTCTCGGACCTCTCGGGAGGTCTGTGCGGTCCCACGGGATGTCCTCTCGGGACGTCCTGGGAAGTCCTTTGCGGACCTCCCAGGAGGTCTGAGGGACCTCTCGGGACGATCTGGGGGGGGCTCTTCGACCTCCCAGAGGTCCCGAGGACCTCCCTGCGCGCCTGGGCGGGTCGTTCTGATCTACCACCGAGGGTCATACGGTAGTGCCACCTCCCAAGCAACCAGACTGGAAGGTACGGATGGCTAACAGGTTCGGTGACCCGATCCTAGAGAACATATCAGGTGTGCCATATTCCTGGCTATGACGGTACATGGTCTGCCCCGTGTAGTCGGTTGAGGAGGTTATACAGACACACTTCCTTGCATACCTGCAGTTCCTATTTGCGTGAGTCCTATTTCCTACGACTCAGGGAGATAATGTTCACCCTAGCTACATCCATCTTGCTGGGGCGTTGGTGGACGCCTGGGCCGACAAGGTGCTGCAGTACAGTTGGGGCTCCGTAGTGCTTTGCGCCACGTACCAAGGCTTGTGTGATGCCTCACAGCGCAGAACGGCCGGAGAGCCAGTCCTCGCGGTATGCTACGTCCTCTTGCAGCTATGGTCCTGGGAGCACTTCCCCGTTGGCCGGCCGTACTTCCGCATGGCCGTGCACCCTTTCTAGCGTATCCCCGAGTTTTATGGTGATGGGACCGACCCCATTGAGGGCCCCACAATGGGCACTCGCTAGACACGTGCTCGGCTAGGGTGGGCTAGGGAGAGGCCGAGACGTGCGTACCCTGAGTTCCACAACCAGTTTGAGACTCTGCACGATCTTGAGGTCATCTGCTTCCCATGGTCTACACGGTTCCTTGCGGACATGGCCCCCTATGGTTTTTCCTCTCAGTGCACTCAGTACCACGCATACTGGATGACGGCCTTCCATCTAGTGCTCTCCCATATGGTCGAGCCGTACTCACCGCAGCGGGTCATGAGGTAGTTCGGGCTTTACCAGCAAGTGCCACCGCCTCCGAGACGACCTCTTACAGCGAAGGCCCACAGGTATGTTGTTATTTGCTTTCATCGGTTTACCTGTTAGCTGCATCTCTTTTTTCGATTGTCTAACGTCCAAATTCACCTACAGGCAAACGAGGCAAGGGCGGAGGAGCAATGACTGGAGGGATACACAGCTACCGTGGACGACGCTGTGGGCTGATAGGGTAGAAATTTTATGTCGTGTACGAGGCACAACCGTACGATATCGAGACACACACTACGTACTTGAGGTGGTATGTTCCGCGCACCAGGAGCAACCTTACTGGTTTGGCACCACAGCGTCCTGCGGAGGTCACACAGGATGCCGCTGTACGAAGAGGCCCAGACATTCATTGGGCGGCACACCAAGACGAGACGATAAAATAGTCTTCGGCGTATCAACAACGATGTTGCTGATGGTCTACGGCGTGGGAGGACAGTCACCTCCTCTCAGTTCCTAGGTATGCTGCACAGCATCTACGACGACTCGGCGGCGGCGACAATGAGGACCATCACTTGTGGTCGGCACAGCGACGTTGCTACGCGACGAGGTGGACACCGAGGACAGCCTCCTTCCCCACCGCCCTCAGCACCTCCCTCCACACGTCCGTCACACTCCGAGAGTCATCGTACCTACGGTCGGTCTACCTCCACGGGCCTCAGGCAAGCGGTATATCAGTTACGATTTCTTCTCCCAATTGTCTGCACATGCCCTCATTTGTAACATATATCTCACTTCTGTTTATTCTTTCAGCACTTGCAATGTGACAGCACTCTGCTACAGCCATCGTCATCACGGAGGGAGACGTAGGACCTGACTTCCTCGCAGGGTCCACGGTGTGCAACAACAGACAGTGACCCAGATTCGTCCAGCGCCGGGATGAGGTGTTGCCCACATTCGCACATGGCATTCAGTCAAACATGCATGAGGGCGACCCGTGGTTCCGGGAGTCGTACGGACCAAGCACTTGGCAGCAGTTCGGCGCCGATTGCACCGGAGCATCATCGTCTGCACAGCCACATACATACGTACGCTGTAACGTACTTATTGCAATCTTCTGGTTGCACGCTACGGTAAACTCACGCTGCCTACGAAAATCGCAGGTTTGGAGCGAGCAATTCGGACAGTAGGGCCAAGGATCGTCGTCTGCACTTCCGACTCTGCATGTACGTGCTTCGCAACATGACTATGCATTGCAAACATTGTAACCTCTGCCCTAACCGAGCAGTATCCTTCCCGCAGGATGTGCACCCCTCTATGCCCGCCTGGGTGGATGATATGCTCAGGCCTCAACTGTATACCTACACTGAGGTCTCCGCAACACCGCCTCCCACGCATCACTCCCACTACGACTTCCGAGACGTATGCCACTCCCCTGACAAGCTCACATTCCTTGAGGATCAGCTACGTCATCATGGCAGACGGCGGAGGCGTGGACCATGAGTTTTAGTGTCTTGTTATGAGATTTTAATGAGATTTTATTATCCACTCTTTATCTATGCATCGCAGTCCTTCATGAATGACCCAACGAACCAGTAACATTATCTACGCATGCATTATATAACCCCTCGTACTTATGACTCATTGGTACCTCAAACGCATCGTAACTGACATACTGCTTACGCGACATAACTCGACGAGTCAGCTTTGCGCAGTGACATGACCCGACAAGGCAGTTTTGCACAGCGACATGACCCGATGAGTCAGCTTTGCGCAACGACGTGACCCGATGAGTCAGCTTTGCGCAACGACAACGACGTGACCCAACGAGTCCTCTAGGCCGTTGCCTCGTGGACGCGAATTTCCTTCAACAGAATTACAATTTAGCCACGTACGCAGCGCCGGCTCGACATATAAGTACTACCCCTTCCACGTCTGGTTCTCCTATATCTAGACTTTAACACAATATCGCTCAGATGGAGAAGCACTTGGAGGAGATCCACGAACTGCAAAGGGAGTATGCGGCCCAGGAGGAACAAAGAGAGCGTGCTAGGAGGCCACCTCCACGCAGTGACACTACCCCCCGTAGCAGCAACCCCTACCAGAACATTTCAACTGAGCATTCGCCCCAACACCCGCCTGAGGGGGAGACACCGTCCCTCTGTAGGTGTAGGGACACATGCAAGTTCTTTAAGTCCAAGCAGCGGCTTAGCCTGGGCATGCGTTACTGAGGCTGCACCAACTACTCCTACAACTATCTCGATTGTCGTTGGGACAAGCGCAGCTATCGGCAACCGGTAAGGACTAGTTACAGTATGTTCCCCGAGCTTTTCTCTTTCAAATTACACACTAACAACCTCTCCCGTCTATCCGTAGTCCCCAGATCTGCTATGGGGCTACCGCAAGTGGATCGACCAAGAGATCTACCCACATGACTAGTGGCAAATCGACTACGACGAGTGGGATGCCAAAAGGGCCAGCGAGATCCAGGAGGAGGAGCACCGCAGCGAAGAGAAAAACGAGTGTATCCATCGGGAGACGAAAGCTCATCTCAAGGCGTGCAGGCGTAGGGAGCACGAGAAAAAGAGGAAAATAGCGGCCAAGGCCAAGGAGGCCAACGAGGAGTACAACACCAAGCTCACAAGGAAGGGCAAATAGCCACGGTCCACGTAGTAGGTCATGTCATTCCGTAGTAGTCCCCCGACCTACCCGCCATGTTTTTATTATCCCCTAAAGACATGTATACTTACATGGTCCAGATGCTTGCATCGTAATGTACCATAGTAGTAGCGATGACTAAAGCAATTAACCGAACCATCATGCCATGTGACCACGTACAACGGGCTTGTCTGCGGAGTCTAATATAGTTCTGGTTCCATGCCCCGCACTTTACCTTCGGTCGATTAGTAGTCAACTGACTTTTGGGTTTCTCGAGACCCGGTACATGTCGCCGTCAAAATCACTAATTGCCATCTCATCGGCCAAAGATCGTTTTCTAGAAGTAGAAAAAAATATAGCATATTTGGAATATCCCACAACCTACTCTGGACCGCTAACGTTTTAGGGCATCTTCGTAATCACAAGGAGCATTCTGAGCCCCTTCAATTGCATTCTTTAGAAGCTAATGTGATCAAGAACCTTGATGTTAATCTCCTTTTGGGTTGATTGTTGAGGAAAAAAAATACAATGATTTATTTCTTGTGAACCAAAAGAAAATCAATACAAGTTTGGCTAATCAAAATGCTTAAGCTGTTGAGGTCCGGAGCTTCAGACGTCCGCATTTCAGAGAAAAAAATTTAAAATTGTGATATTTGGAGGGACTGGTCGTGAGACTTAAAACATTCATTGTTCTTTCTTGAGTCCTCGTACGCCATGTTTGATTCATCAATCAACTGATCCAAATGCTTGAACTATTGACTTTCAACTCATACAAAAGATGAGTTATTCTACTTATAATAAAGAATTAAACAAGGTGCTTCAAAGAGTTCAAGGACTCGACGCCAAATAATTTTGGAGAGATATAATCCAAATTTTCGAGAGATAAATGCTTAATCTCCGAGACAATTACAGAACACATATAAACTTGTCGAAATATTACACATTCAAGTACACTGTGCCGGAAGGCTTCACAAAAAGTTTCGTAATTTTTAGAACTCAATTGCAACATATTAAATTACTATAAACAACACTGAAACCGTGATGAAACCCTAATTTACAAGCCTCGGTGCCCATATTTCAAAATGAATGTTTTTTTACAAATCTCAGTGCCTATATTTCTCCCTGATCGCTGAAACCCTAATCGGTGAAAACCTAATTGGAACGGCAACAAAATTTCGGAGAAACCCTAATAGGAATAGTGCCCAACATCATGCGCTTGGCCACCGCGGGAAGGGAGCACGCCTGGGGGAGTGGGCGGCCGGTTCCTGCGCTTCAGAACCGTAGGAGCTCGTCGACCTCCTTCGCTCCGCGACCTTAGGACCTTGCCGGCCACGTCCTACGCTCCGGCACCGCGGTAAGCACCCAGGCCTGCCACCTCCCGCACTGGCATGTGTTCCCGTGATCGCCGCTCGCTTGCTGCGCTCCCCGACCGCAGGATGTGGCACGTGTCATCGTCCCGAGCTCCCGCGCTCGGGAGGAGGCTAAATTTGCAAATGCGACGCTATGGGGGCCATTTTTGCAATTAACATGGCGTTTTGGGGCCAAATAAAAAAATTCCACATGTGGACTGGCAGCGCGCCGAGCGTAGCGCCCAAGGCAGACCTACGGAATCGAATGCGTGGGCATGAGAATCCAACGCGCGCCAATCGAATGAGCGACACAAGCCGGCGCCCAATCGTGCAGCGAAGAAGACATGCGTCGACATGGACTACCCCACCAGCCCCCAACCCAGATCCGATTGGACGGCCACGGACGATCAGAGCAGCAATCCAACGGGCAAAATAATAGAAATGGCATGGCCTGCCTCTCCTTCGCCTCTCCCGGCGTCCCTTTATCTTTTAAGACTAGTAAGCCCGCTCGCGTTAGCGTGCGGAATTGAAGAATGAGACTATAATTAGGACTAAGGAATCTCTGGTGATAGAAGACATGAAAATGTTGTAATTATAAAAGCAATATTGTCAGGGTGTTACTTATTACACGTATTAGAGTATTGATGTACGTAATTTGTTATGAGTATTTTTGGTTTTCGTAAGATCATTGAAGTCGTTATAGATAAGGCAGTATGATAGCAAAATATTCGTTAGGGCGGAATGTGGGACCGGTGCTACGGTATGTTGAAAAGTGCAGGAAGTGGCAAATTGTATAGATACAACGGATCGGGTACAACGTAAGAGGAACCGCAATAGGTGAAGAAAGAACATATAAAAGGCGATAGAGCGGACGATCTATATTCAGCTGTGCGTAGCTAATTCTTGTTTGTCGGAGGTCTCAAAGGGCAAGATGTGTATGTCTGTTGTTCAGGTTGGGGAGCACAACAAATAGAA
Organism: Phyllostachys edulis; assembly: GCA_036346405.1. Lineage (NCBI taxonomy): Eukaryota > Viridiplantae > Streptophyta > Magnoliopsida > Poales > Poaceae > Phyllostachys > Phyllostachys edulis. The sequence continues at coordinate 52,325,780 of CM070561.1, read as the reverse complement.
GAGGTAGACGCTGGAGTTCGAGAATCGCCTAGGGGAACGAAGCGAGGTCAAGAAACCGAGCGGAAAAAATGAAGACGAAGAGGCGCAAGGAGAAAGGAGCGACGCAATTGGAGGGAGCCAGGGAGGAAAAGGAGGAAGAGGCGCAAGATGCAGAGCGACACAGTGAGCGCGCGCACAAGACCCGAGGAGCAGAGAGCACGTGGGCCGAAGGAGACCGCGCGTTATGGCGCTCCACTAGGAACGATCAAATAGCGGCGAAGGAAGCACGAAAAGTATCGGACGGCTCGTAGCCGAGGCAGCAGTGACTACACGAAGGCTCGCAAAACGAAAAGAAAATCGGACGGCTGTGGACGAGAGTAGCCCAAATCTGACGGCCACGGGAAAAGAGGCCACGTAGGATCTCTCCCTACTTCGCAATTCTGCCTCCATCTAGCACGGAGTGATACTTGACTCTGATTCTTGAAGGTGCCACTGGGCCATTATTTGTAAATGGAAAGATATCTTCTACCAATAAACTAATACTTGCATAAGCAATATCAATATTTCACTGGATTTTTTGTCTTAAAAAAGTAGTTCACTGAAACTCTGTTGTAATGTCAGTCAATTTTCATTCAAATCTCATATAGTCCAATATAGTTCCACTTAATATCATCTCTATTTACCATATTTAAGGATATTACACCTGCCTACTTAGGTCGGGTCATTTCCAGTTAACATCTGCCTGCATTTACCTTATTTGATGATCAGACTTACTTAATCCAACTAGCTGTAGTAGAATTTGCATCGTGCGCTGCAAATCTGTTTGGTCCACTGGAAGACTGCTCGAGGAGCATCCTGATCCTCAATCACATATGGAATTGATCACTAGGACGAACCCATACTCCCATTAATTGGTGAAGCATCACAGACTCTCATTGCCTGTACCTTTAAGTGCAGTAGCATTCCAAATAGTGTCTGTCATTTGTTAAACTAGTCATGTGCCCATGCGTTGCAATGGAAAATTAATTTTTGCATAGAATATGTTGTTACAACTCACCAATCTCCCTATTGTCATTTATAAGTTAAAACTTCCATGTCTTGTAGCAGAACCAAGAAAGTTTACTTGCTGCAGGTTTAACTAAACAACCATGCAAAATAAATTTAGTACGTCAAACATATTCAGATGGCAAAAACGGCCAATTAGTCACAAAAGAACATGCAAATGTATTAATTATTTCGGTCAGCACGAATCATGACATCTTTACTTGCAAAATAATTGTCTCATTCAACTACAACAAAATTATACATTCAATACAACAAATCCAAGGAGATGGTACATGCTATAAAACTTTAAACATTCCATTACCACCAAGTTTTGTACATCAGCTAATTGCAGTTTACAAACTTTTGCAACTTTAGATCCCTTTGCATTGCACTCATTTACGTCTACATCACAGGCAAACAGCCAGCTGCTGGCAATCAAGTGTTCCATTCAAATGCTCGGAATCTTAACAAAGCTTACTTGCTATTATTGAATGGCTGATTACAATGGCACCACAATTACATCAAGGAAGAAATGAAACCTCAAGAGAAGTGGTATGAGCTGTAGCGCAACAACCCCTCCCAGATTCTCCCAACCAAGTGAATCAATCTTATGAAATGAAGCTAAAACATGCAAGAGGGACATATAGACTAACCCAATTGAGAATATACTCAGCAGCAACTATTGCAGTTGCATATGCTCTCATTAACCGATTGATTGTAGAAATCACATTGGCGCCATTAGGAACTGTCAAAGCCGAGAGAGATTTGCAGAACTCCAAAGGATTAGCAACGTGCTCAATCACCCGCAAATATATTAAGATCAATCCATATTTTTGATCAAGTACATTAGTTGCAGATAAGAGAGCTGTAAATTCAACAAACTGAAAAAATGTTGTGATGACTGGTGAGTGCATATGACTCCCTTAATAATTCTATACTGATATGATATATGTTGTCCAGATATTTCTCATGTATGACTCCTTTTCTGTTGTACACATGGCTTGAAATTTAGATGGGCATTAAAAAAATCACATCTAACATTATAACTGGACTGACACAAAGTACAAGTATATTTGCTCTCATAGCAAGCAACATCTAAAACAAAAGGCATTTACAGGAGAGGGAGAGCACGATATACATTTGCCTCCTTATAATCTATGTTTCTTGTTTCTAAATTCTGGCAGTGGTTGTCCCTTAATCAGAGGAGAAAATGAGGACACGTGGGAAGCTATATACAATGCAAGTACAAAACAATCAAAGCATTCTACAATATCACCCAAAACAAAAAAGGCTCCCCTTCAGAAACTACCAAAAACATCTCTCAAGATAGTGTATGTCATGATAAATAAGCTATGGAGTGGCTCTGTTTATGATCAAACATGTTGTTCGAACTTTGAAGAACAGGATGGGTTTAGATGGGATGAAAAATGTGTATACCTCAAGAGAAATTACAGCATCAAACTGCTTGTTCTCTTTTACCAATTCCTCTGCATATGAACAATATGTCACATAAGTTTTGCCTTGGTCATGGTCATATGAAATAGCAGGGATCGTTCACTTATATGCCCTAGATCTAAAAAAGTTAAGTAACTTTTATTGTTGGTCATTCACACTCATCCGCCTCTAATTTCATTTAAATTTCACATCTTTCTTTAGAACTGTAAATTGAATGAGCTACATCCAGCTTAAAATAATGAGGTACATCCAGCTTGACCAAGTCATAATCCGGATCACAAATAGCAAGGACGTTACATCTGATTAGAATTAAAATCTGGAGTGGTACATCTTGATTGTTGAAAGTAAGTGAAATATATTTAGGGTAAAAAGACTAAATTCCAGAAAACACGGGGAAAAAATGCAGATACAACTCTTAAGATATGCTTTGTTGATCTCAACTTTAATGGGTGCCCAGCTGACAGCAGTGGTAGGGAGGTCCCAGACTTGCAGCACATGTGAAGAACATTTGCTACTAAAGAACATTTCCCCTCACCAATTTATTTGACATTTTGACATTTACAGTAACGGTACAAAATGAAAAACCACTGCACAATTATTTATCTAGTCTGAGAAGGGACTGCATGTTAAATGATATATCCAACCTCTTTTGATTTTTTTTTTCTTCAAGGAGCCTTTGCAAAGTGAGAGCTTGTTTCTAGTCAGGTTGAATCTGGAGAAAAAAACATGGAAGTGTACATTGGTTAACATCATCGAGGAGCATCTGAAGAGTTCAATAAACAGTACAAATTTACATAGTCAAAACTATCTATCTCAGAAGTTGATTTAATAAAATAAAAAAGAAGTCTATTTAATAAAGAAGGAAAATGGCATTGTGCTCAGCAAAATTGGCGACAATCAGCACTAAATAAAACAATAGTGCAGAGTAAATGGCATGTTTCTTGACATAATACCTTAACATTTCATCAAACTTTGAGTAAACATGATCACAAGCCATAGATAATTTCTACTTTGACAAAGTTTCTACAAAATATAGCAAATTAAGAAGAATAAGCAACATATGGCTCACATGTTATGCAATGGCCATCTATCCATTTAATGATTTAATGGTTGACATCTTACCACACCGAATATTTACATTTAGTTTTCCTACTACATTATACTAAATGTGCTCAAAAGCTTAGTTCTGTTAATAATTCTATGTATATTCCATACACATTTTTTATGCATGCACTGGAGTAAAGCCCAGGTAAGCTTAGTCAGTATTATCTTGTACGTCTTGTAAATGACTGAGTATACATCAACAAATATCACCTATTACTTCTTCTGCATTCAATTTGGAAAGCAACAAGTTAAGGAAATGCATTTCATTCAAGCATCTGAAAGGAAAATACAACAGAAAAAATCAGCTACATTAGAATAGTAATGATTATTATTCCTCTAGTTTAATCAAACCATGTCATTTAATTGGAGTTCATTCCATTCAGTGACTAAAAACATGCCAAAATCACAAATTGCTAACATTCAAGACCAAAACATTGAAAACTACCTTTTGCCCTCACAAAGCCCAAAACATTCAAGACCAAAATCCTAGGAAGAGACAATCATTCAGCGACACTAAAAAGCTGCCTAAACCAAAATTCACTGTCCTGAGACCAAACAGCTCAAAAAACTAAATACCTTCACTAATCCAAATTGTGAAAAATCAAAATCTCAAGCCTTAACACAAGAAACTACAATAATGATATCAGATGACTAGATCAATTTAAATCCGACCTTTCCTTACAAATTCTAAGGCATAATGATGTTGTGCTGGTTTCTAATAAGCACAACCGAACTACTAATCCTTGAATAAAATCAAAAGACTTCCATATTTGGTTGTTTTCATCCAATTAATGCAGTATTGCAGTAAAAAAATCTACATAAATTCTATACACTACAACTATAAACCAAAGGCATCACAAAGATCAACCCTCAGATCCACAATGGAAGCAACAAAGGAAAACAACCATATAGTCGTAAGAAGATAGATCATTCCCAAAGTCCAAAATGTGGAAAAGAAGGTATATGATCATGGCTAAATTTCAGCACACCAAGATAGCCACGCATGGATTCAGAAGATATAAGTTAGAAGGGCATAGTAAATTTCAGCGATAAATAACACTTGGGAATATAACATACCTAGATTGCTTCCCATCAGGTAGATTCTGTGTTGGCTTCATTGTTCCTCCCGTCGAACATGCCACAATTATCTTTGCATCTTTACCAAGTTTTGCTTCAACACCTGCACAAAGATAATATATGCCGCTGATTGCCGATTCATATACAAGTAATCAAGGAGAAGCGAACAGAACTTGCTACCATACTTTGTAAGAACTCAGGATTCTCTTCTATTCATGCAAATATGCCAAAGAATGCAAATGCTGCACGTCCTGCAATATCCCATGCTGTCCATTCCTTTATTAATCCATATATTTGTACATTAACGGCACCAGGTGGATGAGCCTGCATAAGAATAAACTCCATAACTACGATGCTATTGCCACCAAAATTTAATGAACCTTGAGTAGTGAAATACAAAATTCCATGATATGAAGCAGCACATAGTATACAAGAACAAAGTTTGACAATTTTTTAGACATCATTAGACAGGATTTTATCACTTTTAGCCTTTTAGATTCTCCCAACGTGAAAAAAATAATTTCTATTTATCTATTTGCAACCTATGTTCTTATCTTCAATTATTATAGAATTGTATTCAATTAGTACTATTGAATCAGTATATGATCTCTGATACACATCAAATTTGCTAAAGTTCAGGCATTTTTTTTTTGCTAAAGCTGGTGTTTCTGACCGATGAATGTCACAAAGAATTGCAATTATGTAGTAAGCGTAAGTTATTGCCTTAAACCCAGAGCTGAATTGTGGTACAACATTGTAGACAGCAACTACAGGATACCTCTTTAAGTATGAAAGTTTCACATGAACAAACAAAGTGTATAAAATAACATAATATACCTTGGTGCACCATCCTGCCCACATATCGTTGTAGCGACCAAAAGGCTGGCCATCACCCATAAGACCGAAGTACATCGCAGGACCAATAAGCTCACGGTCAAACGCAAGGTTCATTCCACACATCGGGAACAAGCTGCTCTTCGGGATTGTAAGAATAGCATCCACATACCTGATTTCAAGAAGGAAAACATCAGATTAGCATGGACAACAATCTGGTTATATCTAGGAATCTTACTATAATTTACTAACAAAACTTGAAATGGCAATGTTATTTGTCCTAACTCTGCAAAGGCGATTGGCGATTGCAACAAAGATGAACTGAGGCTCATAAATGCATTGGTGTACACCGACCGGATACATGGTAAAATTCAATTATTGGAAGTAAAAGTGAATTCCTTGTACCGATAAACCTTCCATTGATACTTGATCGAAGGCACAATCAGAGAATTTGTGGTCATAATCCATGCTTGAGTCGCTACAAGCACCTAGGCACTATTCAGAGAACCATTTTATCTTACAAAGAACGAGCTTTTGAGAACTATAAACTCAATCATCAATCCTAAGTCCTAACTACAAACCCGAGAAGGCCGGAACAAACAATCACCGCCTTCTTCAGAGAACCTATCGATGAGACTAACCAAACCAAAGATCATCACATAAAAACCAAAGTTGGTCAATTAGCAAGTATCGGGCTCCACAGATTCTCGCAACCCAACAATACTGCATAAGTAGCATCTAGATTCTAGGTATCTCATACGATCCAAGGAAACACCGGATTATGTCAGGATAATGCGAAATTGGAAAATTGTACCATAAGTTCATAGTACTGTTGGACTGAACATAAGAATCAACTGTTGACTCATAAACCCCCAAAACCCCAGGACTGCCCAACTCAAAGGAACAAATAAGCCAAAATTTGTTGGGAAGTACTCTTACTGTCTTATAACAACAAAAACACGAAATGAAACATGTTGGAAAGAATTATTGCAAATATTATCACAAATTCAGTTTTTTCGATCCAACTATATAAAATCTAAACTTTACCACCAAAAAACTCCTCAAGGCAGAGTAATTTACCTCAAAGCAAGTAACATTTTCAAACTGCCATCCTCCTTATAGGTTGCTACAACCGTACCCAAACACCCAGAAAGCCAATAAATTGCGCCGTAATCCCTAACAAAATCGAACTTTGTATTGTAAAACCCAAGCTTTTACCTTATTATCACGCAGTCTGAGACAAAATTCGATCGCAAACTCGTGCTAAAACGTTAAAAATCCAATCCTCCGGACTTAAGAATAAAAGGAGGAGGAGGCAAAGATTATTCGATAGCAAGTAACATTCAGAAGCACCGAGCTCTGCGTGAGATCGGGAGGCCGATGGTGTGATGCAGATGCGATTGCTCCGTAGTCGTTCTTTGTTAGGCCCCGACGATGCACACCACGGGCAAGTTTCGCTGAACGCGCGGCGACGACGTTGATGACGCCGAGCCCGCCGACGGTGAAGGTAACCGCCAGCGCCGACCCGCCTCCCGCTAGCGGCGTAGCGTCGGCGGTGTAGGCGGCGTTGAGCTCGTTAAAGACTCAACGAGGCGCACCGCCGCGGCGGCGAGGAGGCGGCGGCCTGGCGGGTCCTGTGGCGTGGCGTGGCGCGGAGGCGAGGACGCAGAGGATCGATGGCGGCGGCGCGAGCACGCAGGTTCATGCCGCGCCAACGCCATGGTATGCGCTTGATTGGCATCGAGCGCCATGGCGATCGGCGGACGCCGTCCGTACTCATGCCCCACATGTTCCTCCTCACTCGCCTCCACCGCCGCCATCTCGCCGCGGATGGGAGGGATGGACGAGGCGGCGGTGAGATGCTAGAGGAGGGAGAAGACGAGACCAAGGATGCGGCTCTCGATCCGGCCAGATCTGGAGGGCTCAATGAAGGCGCCGACTCCACCGATGGCAGACAGCAGCCAGGAAAGTGTCGAGCGGGAGCGGGAGCGGCGGTGGCGGGCGGATGGTTGGGGGTGGAGGAATGGGTGGGAGTCGCGTGTGGGAGAAGACGAGGGCGTTGGGGAGATGCGAGAGAGTGGAAGGAGCGGAGTGGGAGCAGGGTCTGAGTGCGGGCGTGGGTTTCAGGAGGCTACAGAAGCCCACCTGTCGGCGTGGGAGGTCAGGTGGTTGGTGGATGAGAGAACGGACGATCTGGACTTTTGGTTGGTCAACCGATCAAACGGATAAGGAGAAAGTGGGAGGATGGACGACGATAAACTCTAATATTTAAGTAGTAGAGGTTACTGGATCTCCGTTTTGATGACGGTCAACTTCCTCTCTCGTAGCAGCCAAATTTGATCGGACGGTCCTGTGGCGACCCCTCCGGCGCAGGCGGGGTATAAATACTCCCCCAAACCCGGCCTCCTCGATCCATTGCCCGCCCCACTCCCATCACCCCAAGCCATGGCGAAGGAAGTTTCCACCCTGGAGAGCGTCCAAGATCTCACGCTCACCTTCCACGGTCTGCTGATGGTGCGCGTCGTCGGCGTCGACGCCTTGAGCCACAGCTTCTGGAGTGTATGGAGGCGGCGCACGCTCGCTCGTCTTCAGGCCCTCCTCACCACCGTCGCCGAGGACCTCGTACCGCAACTGCTCGACAACCCAGTGAAGTCAGATGCCGTCCGCGAGCTCCGCCGGTGCGGCTGGACCGTCCACCACATCGGCTGCTCCGTTGGCTTCGGCGAAGATATTCATGCGTCGGCTCGCCAGCTCGGCAACTGCCGACCACACCATCAGGGGGACGCGCTCCGTCGCATGGATGAAAGACAATCTGGACGACATCCGCCACCTCCACATCCCCACTTCCAGGACCAGACGGTCCTGCTCCCCACCGTCGCCACCGAGCAACATGGAGGATGATGAGAGTTCCACCGTGCTGCTGCTCCCGTACTAAGTCACTTGGTTCCGCGTATCGAAGTCATTCTGGTTCCCAAGTACCACTGTGTGCTTAGCTTCTACTGCTCATAATCGCATAGGCAAATACAATACTGTTCTTGCTTCTACTGTTCTAGTACTGCCAGTAGATTTTGTTTCTCTAGTATTCGGCTCATAATATAGGATATAAGGTGTAAAACTGTCAATATCATAGATACGAACTATTCGTTTCTCTGTTTGGTGTACCGGGCCGGCGTTTGCATCAGTCGTTTCCGATTCCGTTGTGAATGCGTATCATGTATGCTGCAACAGCGATTTCACCTGTTTGGTTCTGATTCATCTTGCGTTGCATTGGTTTTAATTACTTGTTCCATTTCTGCTCTTGCTGTTTGTTCATTGTTGATCAAGAGGTCAATGCATCTCTACTCTACGCATGGTGGATTCGGGTGCGCTTCGTGATCCTAACGTGTCCTGGGGAATTTTAAAGTGGCTGTCTCCATGCGTTCTTGCTGCATTCTGAATTTCCGATTCCTCCAAAAGCTAGCATGAGAAAAAGCTGCAGGCGCCTGTAGCAGCTTGCCTGCCTTGTTTGGGCTAAGATTAATTTGGCAAGAGAATGATCGATCTGTCTCAGTAGCAGCGGCATTTTGTTGCTTTTTAATACGCTGAGTTTGCTTTGCTTGTTTGATTGATTTCGCTGCACGCCGCCGGTGGTTGGAACGGTGTGCTCAAGATCGGCGCCGTCGGGTTCCAGCGACGGCTGCATGAACGGCATCCGCAGCAAGCTCTTAAAGATCAAAGGTAGGTACACATCGATTAATAATTGCCAACTGCTCCCACCGTTAATTTCAGCTTAATTCTGATGAGAGGACATGTAGAGAGTACTGGTACCTGTATATATTACTCCTATGTTGCACCACGTCATGTAGCACGTATGGTCGCCATACCCCAATCACAAGAACACAGCTCGATCTATCCCTATTATGTTCATTTCCGTAGTGTCATTGAAAGAGAAGTAGTACGTTGTTCTAGCTTATTACTGACCGTTTCCAGATCAGTTGACGTGATGTACGGTCATTGTTTCTTTTGTTTACCACTAGTACTACAGTGAAGATTGCTGGAGCTGCAAATCCATCATGCATGCATGCTAGATGTCTCGCACCGTACCCTGCAATTAATCCCAACTAGAGGCCGGTGCGCGCTTTTGCGCGCACTGGTGCTTATATTGTTCTTTTAGGTATGGAAGCTGCTAAGTTGTATACGTACATTATGATATATGATGTATAGAGTTAAAAAAGGGACTAAGTGCGGACAATACGATTATACAAAGGTACGCAACGCTTAAATTTGGGCAGTTTTCATACGCAGTTTCATCAGGCACAAGTCTACAGAAGTATGCTGAAATTTAGAACAAGCTGTCTAAAAACAGTATGGCGAACTCAGATGTCTGACAATCTAGTAGTATATACAGGCAGGCCATAATATTACATGACCAACATGGAACACAATATACAACACAATATACGTTTTTGAGAGTAGATTACATAAAAGCAAGAGTAGCGGGTGATGCAGCTGAAAGTAGAAAACACAGATCCGTATGGTTGAAGCAAAATGTAAGTTATGTTGTGGCAGAATCCTTTATCGCAGTGCCTGTGGAAAGTTAGTAATGTTCCAAATAAATTTTTTTTTTGGTAGATAGGCAATGGTGTAGAGAGCATTCTTAGAGCTAGTTGCAGACTCCTGCGTCCTGGTGGTGTTTTTTTGTAAGCGCAAAAGCAGCGCTATCCTTGGATGGTGCATGTTCAGTGCTGCAAAATTGTTGTCAAGGCTGTGAGGACAGAGTCTAAGTAGTTTCAGATAGATAGCCGAGAAGCTTTATAGCAGTAACGACACAATAATGAGCAGGAATAGAACTAAACAACAATTCATTTTTTTACCTCTTAGGTTTTGAAACAGACAGACAGCTGCCACTGTAGGGCCTATCCACTAACACGATCATGGCTATGTGATAGCATCATGTAGATAATAAGGACGTATATTTTAATAGGAAAATGTTATCACATAGCCATATACATATTAAGATGGCGCCAGAATCACACTGAGTTGATTGTACATATTGAGAAATTCATGTACCTATAAACAATAAATACAAGCAACGATGAGGGCAGAGTAAGACAGGAACTCTAAATGCACATAGATGCACGCACATCGATGCATTATCAGAGGAATAGGCAAGGCAAAAAAAGTCCCGCAATGCGCAAATACGTAAACAGCGACATCTAGGATGTCTAGGACATACGCACAAAACAACGCTATTAAGCAAGTAAACGCAACACAACATACCTGATAAGGCAGGCAAAAAACAATGGAAGGAAACACATGATATGTCCGACAATGCAGGTACAAAGTAATAGAAGGGGAAATAAGCGGGAAAATATATTTGTCCAGGAACCCGATAAATAAATGTAGCTGCATAGAAAACACAGAAAAATATGTATTAAACAGCATCAGTAGCATAACAGAATCTATCGCAGTATTATCGATAGGTCAGGCTAAAAGCAGTACAAGGAAACGGCTCAGTATAAGCAGACAGTTAAGAGAGTAGAAAACAAAAATCTAGCTGGATAGCACGACAGTAAAAAAGACGGAACATCAGATCGAGTAAGGTGAGTGGTGAGATGACAAATAAGCTGTGAAAAGTCCAACAAAGACGAAGCAGAAGGCATCATAACAGAAGAACCAAAACAAGAAGAACGACAACCTAACCGAACAAGCTTAGACCTATGAAGCACTGATGTTATAATTTCCTAGACCACAGTGTTTCCACCATATACGTAACATTTGGTAAGAATAGATAGGCCAAATTTTATGCACTGCCTAAGCTTTTTTTTCCAGCAAATCTATGTAGAGAGAAACAGGGAGACCTAACTATCATTTGAGGTGTCGATTTTCATCTTTAGCATTACTAAATGAGCCGAGTATTCAGGTAAGAATGGCACAAACGAACAACCTTACATCTACGAAACACTGATGTTCTAATTTGTCAGACCATAGTGTTTGCACTATCCAAGTAACATTCGGTAACAATAGATAGGCAAAATTTTATGCACTGCCTAAGCGAAATGCAACCCAGAAAAGAAAAGAAGAGAAGAGAGCAGTACGAGTCTTACCGCGGGAGAGAGACGGTGGATCAAATCGAGGATGACAGGACGGCCGAAGGACACGGAAAAGAGTGCCAATGCCTAGCTTTTGGGGATCATCAACACTTGGCACCGCATGGCTGACTGTTGTAAGCATTTCCGGTGCGTTGTCACTAAACGCGATGACCTTGAAGCTCTTCTCATCAAGGGCCAATAAGCAACCAAAAGGTTGGATTAGTTTTCCTCTCTAAATGTGCTGCAAGTAGGCTATGACCTTCTCCGAACGCCCTTGCTCAGGTGGAGTGGTCTGCTGTGCTTCAACCAACTCGGAGTAGTTGAAGGAGTCACCAGATACTTCGTATTCAGCATTGAGTTCAGCATCAAGGGTTGATTGTGCTAATATCCTTGCACGATAGGTTTGGGGGGCCCTGCTGGAAGAACTAGAACATTGAGTAGGCCTTGAGGAAGGCATCTCCTGCCTCAAGTACTCGAACCACTCAACAGTCTTACCTGTAGTGTATCACTCCTGCTGAACAGATAAATGAGAAGTGGAAAACATCAACAATAAAACAGAAAGGTACAGTAAACCACTAATGACAAGAAAAAAACATTTACTCAATATAGTGGATGAATGTAGACCATCAAATATACTCTATGCCTAACGCCACATGATTAGATTGACCTGTTGTAGGGTAGATCAGAGAATTGTTTTTTTTGGGGGGAGGGGGGGTTATACCAGAGCTTGAGGAAATGTCAAAAAATAACTCACTATAACTCCATAGAGGAAGTCAGAATGGGCAAATATATCTTATTAATATGATGAAGTGTTATTAAAAATGTTTTTTCTTTCCCATTTTTTCAGTAAGGTGAACAAATCTAATGAATTGGACATTAGAAGACTAAAGACAGTACAAAGGTGTTATGTGAAGAAAGAAAGCTGAAATGTAAGCAAATGCAATCACAATCACTATTGATAGAGAAAGCAAGTAATGAGCAACACATCTCCTGCAAAGCCAAAAGATTGTTAATTGATTATAAGGAATTCGCTACTTTGTATGTGCCATGCATCCTATTTTCATTTTTATCACATGGCCAGACTTCTAGATTTTCGTAGGCATGAGTTGGAGGTGATTTAGCTGTGCTAGATTTACTCTTCTCAAATATAGTAATATCAGTGTCACCAAATGATCTTTCACCCAAAAAACGCTCAATAAAAAATAGCACACTAGCACAGGTTGAGTTTAGTTGTAATTTATAATCAAAGAGTCACTTTTCTGAAGTAAACAAAGGTGCCTATAGTATTGGGATAGGTCAAATTAGGCCCTTCTAGTCTTCTGTTGTGTACTTGTATTATTTGCAACAAAAAGAGGAGAAGGCTCAGTAAGCAATATATAGCATTACTTCTTTCTTTGCCACTCAAAATTTGGAAGAAAACCATTATTTTAAAAAAGACGGCCAACACTGTTTGGGACTTCCAGTAGTATGTTTTTGTGGACCAAGATTCCATTTCATATTATTCAACAGCTGGGGATTTTGGGTCTTTGCTTTTGTGACATTACAAAAGCTCCTAATTTTCTAGCTACAGCACAGTTCAAGAAAGGAAAAGGCTTTCTAAACTTCAGAAATGCAGCTAAGGCTACAACACATGAGAACACGAAGAACCTACATAAAAATTAGAATAACACGATGCTAGAAACAACAAAAAACATTATGTTAGTTCATCAATATATCACCCAAAACAAAGAAGGCAGATGAAACTTAAAAGGGTCTCATTTTCTATAAAGCGGCCTCCAGGATCAAGAAACTGTAGCCCCTGTTGTTTCCCTTCCTTTTGTTCCTATGCTCTTTCTGATTTGGGTGACATTGACATGGCACATGGATAGAACCAAGAACGACCATCACTCCAAAAGTCAAGAAATCGACCACCAACACCACCTCCCTCCCTTGATCTTAAATCCGCTCAATAGAGACAGACACCTTCCTTTTTCTATTCACCCGATACACCAGAAAGGGGATTCTGAATCATCAAACTTACGCCCTGATCCACTAAACAAGGCCGTTTACTGCACCGAGTGCCACAAATTCATGTACATGATGCTAAGCCTGATCACAAACACAAAACAAGGCCTAACTTTCTCCAACCTCTGCTTCTCTGGTCTCTCCCAAAATCAACAGGGAAGAACCCCCAATAGCGTTCGGAGAAAAGGGGAAGAAACGCGCGAAAAAAAACAACTGAACTCGCAGATCTCAGAACGAGGAAAAAAGGAGGGAGATAAAGGTAGACCACCGGACGAGAACAAGGAGGAGACGAAGGAAGAAATCGATGCGACGGAGAAGGGAACGAAGAACAGATGAAGGCGAAACGTACAAGGCACATGAGCGAAAAAGCAAGACAAAAATAAAAGAAGGCAGGGAGGAAGAGAAAGAAGTAGCGTGCGTTCAACGGGGGAGAAAACGAGGCGACACGCGCAGGACTTGAGGTCGAGCCATGCGCGGCGACGGGCGCAAGAAACAAACGACCCATCCAGCCATCCGAGCCAAAGCATGCAGCATCGAACGGCGGAGCCAACGCATGGGCGTGGGAATCCAACCCGCGCCGATCGGACGGGAAACAGAACGCGCAGCATAATCCTACGGCGACGAGAGAAGCTGTCGACTGGAAATCTGACGAACGCGGACGACACGAGCTGAGATCCGACGGCCACCAAAAAAACATCGACGTGTCTAGCCCCTCCTGAGCCCCTCCCGGCCTCCTTTAATCTCTTTGAGATTCCTGGATCAAGCTTGATGGAATTCTGCATTTACATGATTAGCCATGCACTCAAATATTACATATTAAGATGGTCTATATATATGCATATATATGCTCACCGTTGCATTCGTGTGTGTGTGTGTGTAGGCGTGGAGCAGGTGGCCATGGAGATGGCCAAGAACCCGGTGACCGTGACGGGAACCATGGACATCAAGACCCTGCCGGAGAAGCTCCGCAAGAAGCTGCGCCGCCCCGTGGACGTCGTGCCGCCGAACAAGCAGCAGCAGGACGGCAAGGACAAGGACAACAAGCAGTAGCAAGACGGCAAGGACAAGGACGCGGTGGCCAAGGCGCTGACGGCGGAGGTGGAGGCCTGGAAGGCCGCCTTCTACGATCAGCAGGCGCTGCAGGGCACCGAGTTGATGCTCAGCGACGAGAACCCCAACGCCTGCTCCGTCATGTGATGCATCGTCAAGTGGTTAACTTACGATCCGATTAACAATTCTGATGATCTGTTGTCAGTTGTTCTTTTTTTCGGTTGCTAGGGAAGTAGTAGCTAGGGAAAGAAAGAAATCAAGGAAGACACTGTTGGAATTTCCCTCGTCTATGTCTATGTCTATGCTCAGTTCTTTCACAAAATTCACCGTCCGGCTCGGCTTTGTCCAGAGATGTAATTAGCTTTACTTTCTTCTAGTCCAGCCGTATGCTTTTCTTCCTCTCCTCAATGCCTTACGTTCTCTGTCTCCTGTTCTGTGCATCTGCATGTACGTGCCTGCAGCGCATGTGTGTTGTGTCTCTGCTCTCTCGTGATGTACTCGACAGCGATGGATCAGCACAGTTTCTCCTGTTCCTATGCATGAGAAACCAGAGCAGCGCCTGCGTCTTATTTCTAGATAGGAAAGGGAAATTTTTACGGACAGACAGATGCAGAAAGCAGGTTTCTGCTGTTTTTTTGGGAGCTGTATGTTCCTCTTGACTCTTGAGTCTTGAGACGTGCATGCAGCTGTGTTTTTATTTGCGCCATGGTATTGTGATGACTCAATTAGCCAAGACAGAGAGTTTTTTCTTCTCTCTACCATGTACTGTTACTTGCTCAATGCTCGAGTGACATGCTTGTTGATCTCCATGATTAATGTGCGTGTGTTCATCCATTTTTCAGATTTTTTTTACGTAAAAAGTAGAGAAATCTCTACCTTATGACCACTATATTAAAATGGTTGTCAAGGTAAAACAAAGTTTAACAAAAAATTAAAACTCAAAAACTAGAAAACCTATACATTTTTCAGATTCAGATCTCAACCATGTGTATTACGAACATGACGCGAATGTGCAAGTTCAGGATGAATTTTTTTTTTGTATTTGGCCCCCCGCCGCCACCTCAATAGCAAAAATAGCCTCTATTGCACCGTATTTCCAAATGTACGCGGTTGCCGAGTGCGGATAGGGAGGACCGTACGCGGGAGGCTAGCCTAGCGCGGGACCAAAGGCACCAGCGCGGGAGGTGGGGGTGGCGGCCACTTGCCGAGGTCGCCGAGCACAGGAAGAGGCTTGTAGTGGTGGCCGAGCACGGCAAGGGGCTAGCCCTCTTCCTGTGGTGGCCGAGCACGGGAAGGGCGCAACGCCGATTAGGGTTCTCCGATTAGGGTTTCGTTCGGTTTGGTCGCCCGATTAGGGTTTCGTTCGGTAAGTTAGGGTTTCGCCGATTCCAATTAGGGTTTCAACCAGTGGCGAATCTAGGATGAAGAACGAGGGAAGGCTCAACCGCTTAAATCTTCGAATGACTAAACTAATTTAAAACAAATATAGTTTTGTATTCTTGTGCAATCAAATTCATAGTTTCATACATGAATAAAAGCAAAACAAAAAAAAAAGAATTACAATGAAGGTACCTTGTTAATGGAAAATGCATCCTCCAAAACATATAAATATGATTCCAGTAGGTAACAACCTGTACATCAAAATTAGAAAAATTAGTGATACAATAGCAAATTATACTTAAATGATCATGAACATTCAAAATAAAAGAACCATACTACCAAGACGCTAGCTTAAATCACGACTTTCACGAGGCAAATTCATTCTGCGATTTTTCATGTCTTGAAAGGATCTTATGATTGTATCATCATCAATGGATCTAAATATGTCTCGCTCGGTGTAGCACACCATCAAATCATTTAGCCACCCATCTGATACATTGTTGCGCAAATCTGCTTTGAATTAATAGCTAATTGAGTATATACCATAGTATATCAAACTTACTAATAAATTGAAAATTGAGCAACGAGTGTGTTTACCAATTACTAGCACAGGTCCTTCGATCTCCTCACTTTCTCAGCACTTAACTATATCAACTTGACTCCTTCGGTTCGGTCACTTTCTCAGCACTTCGTCCGTGGCCTCCTCCCAATCCCCAAATCGTTCCTCCCCTACCCGGCCACACGCCGGCTCCTTGCCTAGGCCAGGCGCCCCGACCACCCAGAGCCCCAGATCGCCTCCAGCCCCCCCCCCCCCCTCCCCCAGCCCGGTTCTTTGCTGTCAGGCTCAGTCTCGGCTCCTTGCCTCGGCCTGTCGCCCCGGCCGCCCAGATCCGCCTCCACAGCTCTGCCTCCGCCTCCCCCTGTCCGGTTGCCCCCCACCCGGGCACCCGGCTACGCCTGTCGGCTCCTTGCCTTGGCCCGACCACCCAGATCGGCCTTTGGCTCCCCCTCCCAGCAGACGCCCCGACAGCCTCCCTCCTCGGCCTCCTCTGAGCTCCGTGATCTAGCTACATGAGCGGCGGCGGCGCGTGGGCAACAAACATGATGGCTCGCCCAGCTCCTCAGGTGCGCCTCGCTGGATTGAATGTGGAATAGGGGAATTGAATGGGGATTGGCCGATTGGGGACTGTCGTGTGCCCGTGTGGACCAACCGGTGGATGTGAGACTGTGAGCTGGGCCTGGGCTTCGGCAAGGGTAAGGCCCACACTCTTTTGTTCCACTTCCAGTTGCTCTTGTGCTTGACTGCTTCTTTCTTCTTCTTGTTTGGTTGGTGTAGCTGGGAGCGGGAAGCCAGAGGTCGAAGGATGAAGGTTGGACGGGGTATGAAGTTCACCCTCCCACGGCGGCTGGACCCCCCATTAGATTCGCCCCTGGTTTCAACGATCAGGGAGAAATATCGGCACTGAGATTTGTAAAAAAAAACATTCATTAAGAAATACTGGCACTGATGTTTGTAAATTAGGGTTTCCTTTTCTCCGAAATCAGGGTTTCGTCGCGGTTTCAGCGCTGTTTGTGGTAATTTCAAAATATAGCAAATGAGTTAAGAAAATTACGAAACTTTTTGTGGAGCCTCCCGACACAGTGTTGTTGCTTCTGTAATTTTTCTATTATTTTATTTGTTCAATTTTTTTTTGTATTTTCATATAAGTGTATTGTTTGTAGGATTTTGTAAATGTATAAAATGGGCTCGAAAAATTATGAATTTTGTTTTTAAAGGCTCCTCACGCAGTGGACTTGATTGTGTAATGTTTCGATAATTTTATATGTGTTATGTAATTGTCTCAGAGATGAAGGATTTATCTCTCGAAAATTTGGTTTACAATTTGAACTTTAAATTATGGAATTTCGATGCTCGATTCATCCTTGTGATGCAAATTTGTTTGTGCAAGGTAAAGTTCATTATGGAACCCCTCTGTTATGGTAAGATGATTGGCAACATAGATTCCACTCCATTAAATTGCAGAGACTAGTACTGCTACATTGCACTTGCTCATGCTAGAGGCATGAATTAGAAACATAGATTTCCGCCGCTACGGTTCTTGATTACATTACTTCACTATGGTGGAGTTAAAGCAAAGTACTTTATGAAGCTTATACAGAATGTAATTGATAGGGCTGAGAACGCTCGTTGTGATTATGAAGATACCTTAAAACATGGAGGATTCGATGTTAGTGCGAATAGTTCTTTCTGAGATTCCACTAGAAGAGACATACTTGCAATATAGGCTTGCTTTGATAGCTTAGCACAGGCACGGAATCAGAACTACATTAGAGTTCGTGGACAGAAGCACATTACATGTGGTCACATGACATGACGGTTCGGCTAATTGTTGTAGTCATCCTCGCTACTACTATGGTACACTGCGATACAAGCATCCGGACCATATAAGTCTACATGTCTTGAAGGGATAGTAAAAAATATGACGGATCCGGTGCACTGAATTCAGAAGTGCTTGCTTGTCGAAGGGATTCCAGCGTGTGATTGTGGAAACCGACTGACTGCCTCCAATTAGTCAACCTCTTGAACGCACGTTTGGAACATCGAGCTGCATTACGGCCAATCATCTTGGAGATCGAGGATCCCAGTCATCTACTCACAGAGTTCAGGCTGGAAGCTGTGCGTCATGAAGCTAACCAAGCTGCACGCTTGTGTGCTTATCAGGGGAATCGGCTTCGTCGCCTTTCGACAAGAGAGGGAGAGAGGAACAAAGAATCGCGATTGCCGAGCAGCAGCAGCAGCTCCGGCGGCAGCGGAGGCTCCTGCGCTGCGCAGCCTCGTCGCTCGTCGGACCTGCCCGGACCCGCGTTACTTTCCTACTCTGCTAGAGTGGGAAGGCCCCCACCGTGCGGGCCGTGGGAGGAGCTAGCGATTGGGCTGGCTGAGTGCCTTCTGCCTGCCGAGGCGGGTCAGGCGAGGCGAAACGGGCCGCGCGAACGTGGGACTTGGGCGGAGAACATACATTAGCATGCGTCGCGAGGGAGAGAGAGACGTGCGTTCGAACTCGTGCCGGCAATGTATAGTTTTTGACACATACGGCACTTTTTCATCTTGTATTTACTAATATGATCACGACGTTGTGGTATTTGCATATTTGACACCGCTGAAACACGATGACTGTACGCCAACACCGACGCCACCAACACGTGCCCGCCACCTCAGCCGCCACCCCCCGCCACCTCAGCCCCACCATGCGCCAGCCAAACAGCCCCAATTAGTGGTTTAATTAGTGCATAGGTTAGTTAGGTTAGTTAGTTTTATACTGAAATTTGAAGAAATTTTGAAATATAGCAAATGAGTCCAAAAAAAATATGAAATTTTTTGTGGATCCTTCCAACACCGTGTACTTACTTGTGTAAATTTTCCATAATTTTATTCGTTCAGAATTGTTATCGATATTTCGTATAAGTGTCTTGTTCGTATGAATCAATAAATGTAGAAAATAAACTCAAAAAATTATGAATTTTATTTTGTAGAGTCCTCACGCAGTGGACTTAATTGTGTAATATTTCGACAATTTTATCTGTGTTCTACGGACTGTTATGAAAAATTAGGATTTAGGTCGCGAAATTTTCGATTTTAGGTTTCGGAAATTAGGGTTTTATGATTTCACGTGACTTGGAATGTATAAAAAAAGATATATTGCATCTCTATTGGAGATGTCGATATACAATATGGCGCTGGAATACACACGTAACAATCAAAATACGCATATAAATATAGCAAAACAAAAATATGAATATATATATATACCCAAACATAATCGCATAACACGGGATATACCAAAGTCGAGATAAGCTTGTGCATGAACCGAGATGAAGGAGGAGAGGTATTATCACATGTAACTTGATCAAATAGGATACGCTTTGTTTATTTATCGGTTTAATGTGGATGATGTTCTTTAATACTGTATTATACGACATACTAGATAAGGTTGTGCATGAATCAAGCGAAATCGTGGCATGCAGATCATATAGCGATGTCGTAACCTCGACTCGTAATGCGTTTGAAGGCTACGGTACATCATTATATGATCGACGCCACACATTTCACTCGGTTGGTTCATGCACAATCTTATGTAGTAACTGGCACAATACATGATCATCCTGATAGAAGCGATAATTTGACAAAGAGTGTCCTATTTAACGATGTGTGCAACTAGTCTCCGCGGCGCCATAGCGAGTGCCCCTTCTCTCGGGGCTGCCCACGGTGGCTGTGAGTGTAGAGGTTGTTAATGTCCTGCGATTTCATGATGTAAGTGGATCTTACAGTAACTCACGTCGTCGATATGGATTACACTAGGGTGAGTATTGGGCTCCTTCGGTGCCTCCTCAACAGGGTCCGGTACGTAAGGGCTCCTTATCTAACATGTCGTACAATACAGTATTAAAGAACATCATCCACATTAAACTGATAAATAAACAAAGAGTATCCTATTTGATCGAGTTACATGTGATAATACCCCTCCTCCTTCATCTCGGTTCATGCACAAGCTTATCTAGACTTTAGTATATCCCGTGTTATGCAATTATGTTTGGGTATATATGTATTCATATTTTGTTTTGCTATATTTGTATGTGTATTTTTGTTGTTACATGTGTACTCCAGCGCCATATTGTATATCGACATCACCAATGGAGTTGCAATATAGCTTTTTTCTTATACATTCTAAGTCACATGAAATCATGAAACCCTAATTTCCGAAACCTAAAATCGAAATTTTCGCGACCTAAATCCTAATTTTTCAGAACAGTTCGCAAAACACATATAAAATACCAAAATATTACACAATCAAGTCCACTACGTGAGGACTCTACAAAATAAAATTCATAATTTTTTGAGCTTATTTTCTACATTTATTGATTCATACGAACAAGACATTTATACAAAATAACGATAACAATTCTGAACGAACAAAATTATGAAAAATTTACACTAGTAAGTACACGGTGTCGGAAAGCTCAACATAAAAATTCATATATTTTGGAACTCATTTACTATATTTCAAAATTTCTCCAAATTTCAGTATAAAATTAACTAACCTATACACTAATTAAACCACTTATTGGGGTTGTTTGGCTAGCGCATGGTGGTCATGCGCCAGCCATTTTAGCCATTTTGGCTGGCGCCAGCGGTGAGGTGGTAGGGGGTGGCGGCCGAGCGGCTGAGGTGGCGGGCACGCATCAGTGGTGTCGGCGTTGGCGTACGGTGGATGTACGTCAGTATCATGTGCCATGCTAGTGTCAAATGTACAAATACCATGATGTTGTGATGAGATCTGCAAATACACGACAAAAAAAGTACCGTATGTACCAAAAATTCGGCTATGTACGAGGTACTTGCCAAAGTCGAAGAAGCCCAAATATAAAGCCCGGTTTCCTCTCGTGGTAGACCAGCAAATTCCTACTCTGTAGTCGTCTGCCCTGCGGGGTCCGGTTTCCTCTCGTGGTAGGTACGCGATTTCCTCCCGCCGCGCCTTGTTGGCTTCAAATCGAAACTAAGGGAGACCGCGGGATATCCTCCCCTCGCGTCTTATTCGGTTCTAATAAATAGACAGACAGACAGACAGAGACGAATAGGTGATAGACAGAAGAGGAACAGAGAGGGGAAAACAAAGGTCGACCGCCTCGATTTCTCGTCTCGATCCGAGCTATCGTCGTATCATGGGTCTGCTGGCGCTGAAGCGGCTCATCTCCATGCAGCGGGAGCGGGAGCGGGAGCGGCGTCGTTGGCAAACCCAAGCCCGTAGTAAGCCCCGCCTCTCAGCTCCCTCTCGGCCTCTCTGGTCTCTGCTATGTTATGTGTGCATGTCCTGGCATCTATAACCTGTTCAGATCAGAATATTATTACTCGACGGTCTTATGCAACAAGACTCAGTTAATACGTATATGCTTCTTCTTCATCCAAACAAAAAAAATTGCTTTTTATTGTGTTTGCTGTTTACGGTTTCTTTTCCGGAAGGAAAAGCTGATTCATTTAGATTGATCTAAGCCGGCTAGATCGATGTTTATTTAGGGCAGGGCTCCAATCGAGCTCCTCTTTAACCCCAATTTGCATTTGTTCATAAAAAAAATATTGATCTGGGAGGAGATTTCAAGAGAGAAGATTCAGTGATCAAATAATGATAGTTGTCTATTACTCTATTATATATTCGAGAGGAGCTAACAGTATCCACTCAAACAATACAGTGAAACTTGGGAGGGAGGAGATCAATGGCTGTTGGGTAAGGACAGGGATCTCACTGGCCGATGGGCTCCGCTCCACTGTAATGTCCCGTTGGATTAACCGACATTTATGAGACTTGGAGTAGATTGCAGTGTTTTGCAAAATATCTATGGTCAATCGAGACTGCAGTGTTTTGCAAAAATATCTATGGTCAATTGACTTTTCTTTTCTTCCTTGAATTGAAACAAGGCGGTGTTTCAAAAGTAGTTACTTAGTGTTCTTGCACAAAAGTTGGATGAGAGAAACAAATTGGGTTTCTGTGAGCGTTCGTGTGCTTCAGTTTGCTGTTTTCTTCCGTTATTGCCTGTACTATGCTTAGCCATGCATGGTGTGTTGCAGATGGATCGATTACTTCAGTCGCTAAAAGAAAGGGCTCACCGTGCCAACAAGATGGTAATTCGCAGGGTGGTAAAAGAATGAGATATTCAGGGTCACACCTTCCAGAGGTACGTCACAAAATGTTGATGATGGAAGATATACATTGCAAGTAAAATATCCCTATGACTACTCTAACGGCACAAATTGGTAGACCTATTGTCGGGATCTAAATATACAAATTTGGACCCTCTGTGCGTACTGTATTAGTTTAAGACTACATTAGTGTACACAGTGACAACATCGATGAAATATCATTCTATAAACAAAGATAACTAATAAATAGGCCCTCTGTGTCGGCTACACTTACTTATTTATTGCATGCTAACGTACAATAAAGCAACATTCCTTGGTTGGCACAAATGCACATAAACAAATATTGTTGACTACTTCAGGCTTAATTCAAGTAAGAATAGATTACATCGGAATGTAGCTGTGGTTCCGATGCACTATCTATCTCTTCAGGGTTAATTCCTTATTTGCTATTGGAAGTTGGCGAGCTCCCCAAAATGCCATCGCAAAATTTCTCCTCTCCATTGCCACTCGATCTCAACTTCTATCCCCATTTTGCCATTCTTGTGAGTTGACCGTTGACTAGGCCATTGACTTGACATGAAAAGCGATTTTGCCCTAAGTGTCTTGAGATCTTTAGGAATTGTTTGACATAGTAATATAGTTCAAAAATTATGAAATTTTTAGGGAAAGTTTCTGATATAGCCCTATAAAAATTACACAATAATCTACACTATGTCAGAAACTTTCCCTAAAAATTTCATAATTTTTGGAACTATATTACTATGTTAAACAATTCCATAAAGATCTCAGTACACTTAGGGGCAAAATCGTCTTTTCGCGATCAAGTGAACGGCTTAATCAACGGTCAACTCACGGGAATGACAAAATGGAGATAAAAGTTGAGTTCGAGTGGCAATGGAGGGAAGAGAAATTTTACGATAGTATTTTGGGGAGTTCGCCAACTTTCAATAGCAAATAAAGAATTAACTCATCTCTTTAATGCAGCGCACCATGTGCAATCACGCGCAGAGCACCTGGGGTAGATAGTGCATCGGAATGTAGCTGTGGTTCCGATGCACTATCTATCTATTTAATGCAGAATGTTACTCCATAATCCGTATGGTTCTATTGTTTTTCTTTCTCCAACTGAAGTAACCTTTTGGCTGATTATGGTTCTATTGTTTTTCTTTCTCCAACTGAAGTAACCTTTTGGCTTTACAATCCCAATGTTGAACTTCTATCACATGCTTGTTCATGCAGGACATCTGGCGTCATATACATTCCCTAATGCCACTGCGAGATGCTGCTCGTGCTGCTTGCGTGTCTCGCGCCTTTCTACATTCCTGGAGATGTCATCCCAACCTCACCTTGAATAGGGATACCCTGGGCTTGAATGACAGTGCAAGTGGAAGGGATTTCATCAGAAAAATTGACCACATTCTGAAAAGCCGCTCAGGCATTAGCGTGAAGACACTCAGGCTTGAATTCTTTGGTTTCTACGATCTGGACTCCTGTCGTTATCTAAATAGTTGGCTTCAGATTACTGCTACACCAGGGATTGAAGAAATTACCCTTATGCTGACTAGTAGCATGGCAAAGTACAACTTCCCATGCTCACTTTTATCTGATGGGGTTGGAAACTCAATTCGGCATCTTCAACTTGGCTGGTGTGCCTTCTGTCCCACAGTTGAACTTGGTTCCTTTAGAAGCCTGATAAGGCTGCATCTGTATTATGTGCGTATTACGGGGGACGAGTTAGGGTGCCTTCTTTCCAAGCTCTGGAGCAGTTGGAACTTAGGTATTGCGCTGAGATAACTTGCCTAAAGATACACTGCCTGCTGCAGCGGCTCAGCTACCTGAAGGTTTTGGAATGCCACAGGCTGCGAGTGATAGAGAGCAAAGCTCCAAATCTCTCTTCTTTTTTCTTTGCAGGAGAAGGCAAATTCTCACTTGGTGAATCATTGAAAGTAAAGAAAATAATAATGTGCCGTCGAAACCTCGTCTGTTATGCTCGTTCCAAGCTCCCGTCCAGTATGCCAAATCTTGAAAGTATTACCATACTTTCGCTTTGTGAGGTATACTGTAAAACTTTAGTTCATTATAGACTAGGGATATGGGTACAACAGTAGTCATATCTTGGAATATAATTAATCTGAGACATCTTTGTGCAGGTGGTCAATACGCCTATGCTACCTACCAAATTCCTCTACCTCAAATACTTGAGCATTTATCTAGCCGTTTCTCCGGCCTATGATTATTTTTCTCTGGTTTCTTTGCTTGATGCCTCTCCTTCCTTGGAGACTTTCACCTTGCAGGTAAGTAACTGCTCATCCTGCAAAGATATCTAGTCACTATGGTGGAACCATTAATTCAAGTATCTTTATTTTTCATCTTCAGCTATCTCAGCAACGCATGGAGCATAAATCGATTTTTGGAGATTCCTCACATCTGAGGCAGATGACAGAACACCACCATGACAACCTCAAGAGTGTGAAGATCTTTGGTTTCTGCTCTGCGAAGAGCTTGGTTGAGCTAATATGCCATATTGTTGAGAACACAACGTCACTTGAGTGTCTTACATTGGACATCACTTCTGGTGGTCCTAGGTGTTCTGCCAAAAATTCTGCTGGCATATGTCTTTCCATGGCCAAGGGTATGCTCATGGAAGCCCCTAAAGCGCTCATGGCTATCAGAACATACATCGAGGGGAAAGTTCCATCTACAGTTAAGTTAAATGTTCTGGAGCCTTGCAGCCGGTGCCACGCTGTTGGACATTAGATGTCAAGCTACCATAATTATGCAATATGCAACTATTTAATTTTATATGGACCGTGCTTTGTTACTTAAATTATCATAGTTGTCCAATGCATAGTTACCGGATTCGCGCCAACCACCGTCAAACCCCGAACCAGATCTTGTGAACCAGTTCGGGGTTCGAACGCGATCTGATTTGAGATGATTCGTAGTCTGAATCGTAGCAGGGTAGTGAACCCAAACCAAGATAGAAGGGAGAGGGGGATGGTGGAATGGGGGGATGCAGACACCTTCGGCACCCGCCATGGTAGCTTGACTATGTCATCGCGGTCGCCGCTAAAGCATGGTTGCCTTCACCGCTACAACACTGCATCGTCGTCATCACGGTTGTTGCTGTTAGGCCTGATAATGGGGGCAAACCCAACCCAAACCCAACCCTAACCCAAAGTGTTTTTATAAAATTTTCAACCCAACTCAACCCACTTAAAATCTCTTTGAACTCATCCCAACCCAACCCACATAGTATTTTCACCCAACCCAACCCAACCCGCTCCCCTCATATGGGTTTCAACCCATTTCCACCCATTTCACTCGTACATTCCAAACCACCAGAAATTTCCAATTCATCGTCAAGATCCAAAGAACCGGATTGTGGTTCCTGGCGATTAAGAGAGGATCTCCACCCAAAGTTTCCAACACCACCGACCAAAGAACAGTTCTTGCTTGTCTCGGAATGTGATTCGGGGGAGTTATCGTACGGAGGGCACACCTGGTGTTTAACTAGAAGCAGCGAGGCCTTCTCGCTGACTTCGTTCTACAATGACGGGGCGGCCGGAGCCGCCGCACCGGGACGAGTGGACTTCGCGGCAGGCGCGCATGGCGCCTCAAACGGATTCGACGGTAGGCGGATCGGCCATGGGGATTCATAGATGCGGGGGTAGGCGGGCGGCAATCTAGCAGGAAAAAAGGGGAGATGCGGCCTCGTATGGGCGCACAAGTCTGATCTCTTCCCCCCTCCCATTGCTCCAGCCAAGCACCACGGCGCCATTGCCCGGCCGGAACCGGCGACCGCGAACCGACGACCATCATGCCGGCCGGCGCCCAGCGCGCGGTCACGCTCTCCATGTACTGGGTGGAACTCACGCCGCGATCGGCCTCGAAGTGGTGGCGGCGGCTCGAGCGCGAACGCCACGGTGGAGCATCCACATCGCCTTGGCCATGGTGCGCGCCGCAAATCCACCATCCTCCGGTGCTCGCCGTCGCCCAGGACGGCCTCCTCCACGCCGTGAGGGAGGAGGTTCGGGGATGGAGATGTAAGAAGAGAATAGCGGCGATTTGCTTGCGTCGCTTACTTAAGACTTGGTCGGCGGTGAACCTTCGGGAGACATCCTTGCGAGCATGCGCGCGTGAGGTCCTTGGCGGCTTGTCGCGGTCTGCGACCCATGAGGTGGCGGCGGCGAAGCACGGCCATGGTGGCCGTGAGTCCGCCGCCTCGGGCTCGGGAGGCGGCATGGCGGAGACGAGGAGAAGAGGTCGCCCCAGCAGAGGTCGAGCACGAGGTGGACGGCGTTGGCATCCTCGAATGCGGCGTGGATCACGACGACGTGCGGGTCGGAGAATCCAGTGGCAGGTAATCCACCCAAAACCAATCCACCTACTAAACCCATGGGTTGAACCCATTTCAGCCTAAATTTTTTGAACCCATACCAACCCAACCCAACCCGTTTCTACTATAAACCCAACCCAACCCAACCCATTAACTACAACAACCCATTTCAACCCATCCAAATTCAACCCAAATTAAAACCCAACCCGTTCAACCCATTTTAACCCAACCCATTAACACCCCTAGTTGTTGTCGTGGTCGTTGTTGAGAAGCAGGGAGGTGATGAGATGGGGAGTAGCACGAAACAAGGAGGCGGCGGGATGGAGGGTCCAACGCCCATGGCCTCATCCTCTCCTCTCTTTTTTTATGTTATAAAGTTAGGATTTTCTGTGACTATCCTGTATGTTTACAAGATTTGGTAAGAATAGGATAACTGTTCGTTGCATTTCTTTTAGAAAATGAACTATGCACCATTTATATATAATCTTTGCTAGAAAGCAACGAAAGATATCATGATATGGTTTTGCAAAACTGAAAAGTTTCATACTGGTATTGGACATACTTACTGATTGTTGTGCCAAATCGAACGCCCGAAATCAATCCAACTGATATCTAACGATGGAGAGAGCGTACAATGGGAGAGCTCCCATCGTACGTCTGTGCGCTAGTTGGACCCAATTGACAATGATAAAAGAAAGATTGAAAATGCCACTATTTTTACTAGTAAATGATATCATGAATAAAACAAATAATATGAAGACATCGACAATGTCATTGTTTTTACTAGTAAACAATGCCAAACAAAATCTCAGCTACAACTTTAACTTCATTGTCAGTGTCAAAGCACGACGCGACCACTCTCTGCAAAGCACAACGCGAACACTCTCTACAAAGCAACGACATGACCCAACGAGGTATCTTTGCGCAGCGACGTGACCCTACGAGGCAGCTTTGTGCAGCGATGTGACCCAATGAGGCAGCTTTGCGCAGCGACATGACCCTACGCTGCAACAATATTCCTCCTCGCGGACGCAAATTTGCTTCAACCGGATTGTACTTCAGCCGCTATAGAGCCACTACAGCTACGTACGCTTCCGCTATAAATACGACGTTATTCAGCCAGGAACTCCACAACACTACCTAGAAAATATGGACAAGGAGAAGGAATGGGAGCACATCCACGAGCTTTTGAAGGACTGGGTGTCTCTCCAGGAAACCGCCGCTTGCCATAGGGCGTTTAGTCAGTAGCGTTACAATCACCACCCACCTCCTCAACAGGCACATCCAGAGCTCGTCGATCTAAGGCGGCTGCCTCACAATACACCCAACAATTCCGGGTCGAGCCACGCCCCCTTCCTATGCCCACTAAACGCCCTCCGGAAGGGCCCCCGTTGGGGGGTGGAGCCACCCTTTGCTGGTGTCGGGACGCCTGCAAGTGCGTCAAATCAACTGACAAGTGGACCATTGGGCAACGCTATTGGTGCTACCCAAACTACTGCGCGGACTACCCCAACCGTAGGTTTGACACGCCGAGCCACAGGCAGCCGGTAATGAAATCGCTTTTCAGTGCACACCACTATTTTGCTTACCATTACGCCGTAACTACGTCTCTCTTCCCACCGCAGTCTCCGCCGCATGCGACTTTAGCTAGTGGATCGACGACAAGATCCACCCCTACGATATGTGGATGCTACTGACATGGAAGAGCTCGGCTAGAGAGGACTGTGAGGGCCATGAAAGGCGCCTCGAAGAGCTGTGGGCTGAGATGGAGGAGAAGAAGAGGCGGGAGAGGTTGCGCGAGGAGCAAGAGCGCGAGCATGCCAGACGACGCGAGGCAGAGAGGGCGCGGAAGGGGGCCATCGTGGTGAAAGCTAAGGAGCAAGGCGAGGAGTACAACGCCGAGCTGGGCTGCAAGGGCAAATGGCCACGTTCCACGCAGTAGTTCGACCCTATACGTGCATATGTCCTATGTATTTCTAATTCCCTAAAGGCATGCGCGTACCGTTCTTGGTTCGTTAGCTTGCGTGCCATGTTACCCCTTTGTCGGATCAACTATTATGTTGTTATCATTCCCCCTTTTATCCAAAGTTCTTCATCGTGTATAAATTCTCTTGCGCAATATCACTTACGAATAATTGTTACCTCAAACGTCCTCACAAAATTCTTCAGAAATTTACCGCACTACAACAATATACGACGATCAAAAAATGTTATTGCGAGTCTAATAGATTTTGTACCTTTCAAAATCTATGAAAATCACAAACGGACCTACCAACTTTGTCTGCCCTTTTATTTCCAAAAATATTAATAAGCTACAAACAAGATTTGCTAAATGTATTACCTACAAAAATTATCATTTATTCTTCCGCAATTATTTTCTCCAAATTAATATAATAATAACATTATTCATTAAAATAGCCCAACGGTTGGACGACTTAGGCTAATCGCCCAACGGTTGCGCACCAAGTGTTCAAATCACTCAACCATTGGGCGACTAGGCCTGGTCGCTCAACCGTTGAGCAACGTGAACACTTGGCGAGCAACCGTTGGATGACTAGCCCAAGTCATCCAACCGTGGAGTGACAAACGATTATTACTGTGAAAAATGAAGTATTATTTCTGTAATCTGGAATACAAAATATATTATTAATAAAAAAATCAGGCCCAGCCCCTTTCGTTTCGAAAGGAGGTCATCGATATTATATAATTTTTATTGATGACTTTTCTCAGCACACATGGATATAATTTATGTCATCTCGTAGTGAGGTTCTATCCATCTACAAGAATTTTGCCACCATGATCCGTATTCAGTTTGACTCTCCGATTCGTGTTTTTCGTCTTTGATCTCTTTGGGAATACTTGTCGAGTTTTTGTAGTTTTCTTCGAAAGCGAGCACTCTCTCTCAGTTTTCTTGCCCTGGTGCTCATGCCTAGAACGGTGTGGCTGAACGAAAGCATCGTCATCTTCTTGAGATAGCTCGTGCTCTTATGCTTGCTTCTGCCATTCTACCACACTTCTGGGCTGAGGCTGTTTGTACTGCCACTTTCCTAATCAATATTCAACCCTCTTCTTCTCTTCAGGGAGGGATCTCAGTTGAGTGTCTCTGCAGCAAGACTCCTAATTATTTTGGTCTTTGCCTCTTTGGGTGTGTGTGCTATGTTCTTCTTGCACCTCGTGAGCGCACCAAGCTGACCGCTCAGTCCATCGAGTGTGTTTTTCTGGGCTATAGCTATGAGCATAAGGGATATCGTTGTTGGTATCCTGTTGGCCGACGGATGCAGATTTCTTGGGATGTTAGTTTTGATGAGTCTCGTCCTTTCTACGCTCGTCCTTCTCCTTCCACCACTCCAGCATCTCTAGTCGAGCCACTTTCTTTTCTGACTTTTCCTACCACCCCCATAGCCACCACACCTCCACCACAGCCATTGGTCTCTCCTGTGCCTCGTTCCCCATCGGTGGCTCCTTCACCATCGGCGCCTCTAATATCCTCTCCAAAGGTTCCTCCTGACCTTGTTCATTCTTATCCTCTCTACTACACTCGTTGTCCGCGAATTGAGGATTCTTCTGATGCGCCATCTTCTTCTGATGGGTCATCTTCTTCAGCCTCTCCTCTTCGATATGCTCTTCGTGATCGCTAATCTATTCGGCCTCCTGTGCACTTTGGTTTTGTTGCTGCTGCTCTTGCCGAACCGACTTCTTATTGTAATGCTGTTGTTCATCAGGAGTGCCAGCATGCGATGGCAGAGGAGATTGATGCCCTTGAGCGTACTGGCACGTGGGATCTTGTCCCTCTTCCCGCACGTGTTACTCCTATCATGTGCAAGTGGGTCTACAAGGTTAAGATCTGCTCTGATGGTTCTCTTGAGTGCTACAAGGGTTGTCTCGTGGCACGTGGGTTTCCGTAGGAGTATGGTCGTGATTATAATGAGACTTTTTGTTGGACCGAAAAGGCGATTAGAGGGGGGGTGAATAGGAGCACGATCTCTTTTTCACCTTGATCGAATTCAATACGATTTTCACTCCAATAGCTATAAAAGCTATGAAGATCAATATACAAGCACAATGGAAGACTTGTATTGAATCCAATCAAAACCCCGAAGCAAATATACCAAAAACATAAAAACTCAAAACCTTAATGAGTTGGACGGTCTAACCTCCAACTAGAAATCGGTCTGACCTCTCAATACATGGCGGTCAGACCTCCAGGCCAATGAACAGTGAAATCAGCCCGAAAACCAAAACTCAAATCGATCTAACTTTTGATTCGTAAGGCCAAACCTTACCAAATTTGAGACACACCTTCTCTAAGATATTGGAAACCTATTCCAATCAATGATCACATAGATCCATGCCAAAGTTCCTATCTTTTTCAGTTTGAACGAAGAGTGCTCAAAAACCGAGTCAAAATCGAAATATGATCTAAAGACTTGCTCGTGGGTGATTGATGATCAAGATGATCCTAGATGGATTCCCACATGTCACAGCAAGTTAGATCAAGGCAAGAAACTAAGCAAAAACTCGCGGATCAAAGAAAGACTCAAAATCACCAAATAGAGAGAAAGAAAGCAAATGAACTCATTTTTTAGAGAACTTTTTTTTGGATTGATTTGATATGGTATTGGTTTACAACCACTCCATCAATGGAGTACAAAGACTCAATACATGAGCACAAAATCAAATCCAACTCTCTAGAACCCTAACCTCCAACTATCATTCCCTAAATGCAAAAGCAAAACTAGGGTTTACAATATAATGAAAGGGTTGACGGAGGTGCAGCCACCTCCCTTCTCTATTTATAGTGGAGGCTTAGACCTTCTAGAAGCATTAACCCTAATGGGCTCCCGTTAAGGCCCAACACAAACGGGTCACACACGCATGCATTTTAAAGCGCCGTCTTCATCTCCTCTTGACCTAATCCACTTCTCCACGCACCGTCTTGCGCCAAGAGTTGGCAAAAGGTCACCAAGGCAGTATTTGGTAAAATTACCAAAATACCCCTTCTCGATTTTTTGAAGACCGAGTCCCATCTTCGTGAAGCACCTCCCATGCTTCGCCACGTAGGTTGATCGGCGGATCTCATCATGTCGGCAAGTCTCCCATCCGGCTCCCACCGAAACCACCATGGCACTTGCACCACCCCCGCCGCTTGATCCAACTCCGTTGCCGAATCGCCTGATTCGGTTACCTTTGTCCTTTTGTGCCATGCTTGACACCATTGACCTCACCCAGTATCCCCAATCGTTCGGACCTCGGCTCTCCAAGCTTAGTCCCGATCATCCTCATGATTGACCGTCATTGACCTCCAAGCAACCTGCACAACAATAGACAAAGAAATCGATTCTGGGAACAAGTTCTTCACAACTTGACCCATGTTAGTCAAAACATGCATCATGCAACACATATGCCATGAAGCCCATAAACTTGACCTAACCAAATAATCATCGCCACCGAGTTGGCCGATGAACAAATCAAAACCAGTCGACCGCCACTTTGGCCGGTCGGCCAGCTAACGATCGTCGTAGCCACTGTTGGCGGTCGACCGCCATGAGATTTAGCCAAAATTTCCTTCCTGGAAATCCGAAACATACTGGAATTTTCAAACTAATAGAACTTTTGCCTGGAAGCTCTAAAAATTATGAGACCAAGTGTAGTAGAATCTACTCTCTTGCCTACACCCTCTATTTTTGGCCTAGCTCTAAAATCCAACATCTCATTATGGCCGGGCTGACCGCCCCCTTGGCCGGTCAAACTGCCACCTGGGCCGGTCAGACCGCCACTTGCATAACAGCAGTTTGAACTTGGCCGAAAACGCGTGATTCGACAAACCTTCAAAGCCATTGCCAATTGTACCATCATCCTAAGATCATGAGCATATCCCCATGATATCCACACTTTTGCTCTTGTAGCTCACATGACCACTGTTCGCACTCTTCTTGCTGTGTTCGGGCATGGTCCATCTCTCAACTTGATGTCAAGAATATTTTTCTCAATGGTGAGCTGCGTGAGGAGGTTTATATGCAGCCACCATCAGGGTATTCTGTTCCTGAGGGTATGGTTTGTCGTCTTCGTCGATCTCTTTATGGCCTCAAGCAAGCTCATCGTGCCTGGTTTGATCGTTTCTCTTCTGTTGTCACTGTGGCTGGTTTTTCTGCTAGTGCTCATGATCCTGCTCTTTTTATTCATACTTCGTCTCGCAGTCGGACGCTTCTTCTTTTATACGTTGATGATATGATTATTACTTGAGATGATTCTCAATACATCAATTTTGTCAAGGAATGTCTTAGTGATCAGTTTATCATGTCTGATCTTGGTCCTCTTCGCTACTTTCTTAGGGTTGAGGTTATTTATACACCTGAGGGCTTCTATCTATCCCAAGAAAAGTATATCCAGGATCTTCTTGATCGTGCTTCTCTTACTGATTTGCGCACAGCTGAGACTCCCATGGAGCTTCATGTTCATCTTCGGCCC
The DNA here is from genome assembly GCA_036346405.1 of Phyllostachys edulis. Lineage (NCBI taxonomy): Eukaryota > Viridiplantae > Streptophyta > Magnoliopsida > Poales > Poaceae > Phyllostachys > Phyllostachys edulis. The sequence continues at coordinate 52,292,281 of CM070561.1, read as the reverse complement.
ACTAATGGTGAGCCTCTTACTGATCCTACTCGCTATCGTCACCTTGTTGGGAGTCTTGTTTATCTGGGTGTCACTCGTCATAACATTTCGTATTCTGTGTATATCTTGAGTCAGTTTGTTTTTGCTCCCACTTAGCTCCACTATAATCATCTTCTTCGTGTTCTACGATATCTTCGTGGAACCATCACTCGTCGTCTATTTTTCCCTCGCTCCAGCTCTTTACAGCTCCAGGCATATTATGATGCCACCTAGGCTAGTGATCACTCTGATAGCTGGTCTCTATCCGCCTATTGTGTTTTTCTTGGTGGTTCTTTCATTGTTTGGAAGACTGAGAAGCAGACAACAGTTTCTCGTTCGAGTACTGAGGCTGAGTTGCGAGCTATAACTTTGTTGATTGCGGAGGTTACTTGGCTACGGTGGTTACTTGAGGATTTTGGTGTTTCTGTTTCAGCACCCACTCCTCTTTTGTCTGACAATACAGGTGCTATTAGCATTGCTAAAGATCCGGTGAAGTATGAGTTTACAAAACATATTGGTGTTGATGCTTCCTACATACGGACATAGGTGTAGGACTAGATTGTTGCTTTTCAGTATGTGTCTTCAGAGCTTCAGTTGGCAGATTTATTCACAAAGGCACAGACTAGAGCCTAGCGCAACTTTTATCTCTCTAAACTTCATATTGTTGATTCACCATAAGTTTGAAGGGGGTGTTCGATGTGTATTATTATCTGTGTATTTTTCTTATTGTATAAGGAGTTACCTGCTTATATGCCAAATCTGTACTTGTATATATATTGGTCAATTGGCCTCATAATGAATACAAGCGCCATTCGAAAATGATTACTAATATAGTTGCATAAGCATCATGATTCATGGATAATTCTTGCAGAAAAGGTTACGAAGAATTCAAGAGAACAAATAGCTGATCTCTTATTAACAAAATGAATACTCATGAATTACAATATCATCAGCACTTTTCAGTAAAGAAACCGAACAAACCTAGGGTAATTCTACGAAACACATTACATTGAGAATTGTTCATTCATTCACAAGACAACTTCCCCTGAATTCAACTCTCTAAAGAACACTCTTTAAGAAACAAGAAAAAGAAGAACTTATTAGCAGTGGTATCACATTCTCATGACTCTAGACTCTTTGTTTGGGTTACATAAAAGAAATAGAGGCAAGTGAAGCATATGTACAGAACTGGAGCAGCTCCTTCCTGATTTATGTGAGAAATCTAAGACATCTGATCCCCATCTCCTAGACAGAACTGCAATATTGGTAGTACTCCTTTCTACAGGTCTCAAGGACAACGCATGCGGCACAAGTCATGTACCTCTGAGCTCCCGAATTGTGCATAGTCTTGTCGCTGATGATTCGACTGGCTCTTTTTAGAAGAACGCTTGGAAGGTGCTTCATTGGACAGAACATTGCTTGGTGGAGCGGTAATCGCTGGTGGGTTAATAGGTGGGGGTGCTGACGTTGCTGGGCAGCGATGACGGACATTGATCGTGTGTGTCTTGGTTTCAGTTGAGGTGCTACCTGTTATGTTTATCGTAAGAACAGCTTCCTTATCTCTGGTGTCTTCACACCACCAGTTTTGTGGTATTCCATCAACAAATTCTTCTTGTGTGTAGAAGTCTTCATGATGGACTGTAATCTCCACCGTTTCTCCTGGTTTAATAAGACCAACCGCTGGTTGGACCTGTGTGATATAGTAAATTAGCAATTGATTACTGGTATTCAGCATGAAGGCAAAGAGAGCTTTTGATTATCAAAGAACCCAGATTAACTGCTTCCTGTTGACAATGACTTCAGTAGCTACTTTTGTGTCATGTTGAGCGACTTGGGCATTGATTCGATATTGGTAGACATGAACAGAAGGCTAATTGATTTTCTTTTCATATCTTTGCTAGGCGATTTATGCACTAATAATCAATGGAGCATAGGATCTGTACAAGCTGTTGCATAAAGCAACATTTAAGCTGAAGCTTTAACAACAACAGTTCCTGGTTGAAGCTTTGATAGCAACGTAGTAGTGTGGTATCTTTCTTTCTTTGAAAGAGAGGTGGGTGTGTGATATCACTAATATGGGGAAGAGATACGCATGAGGGCTAAATACTAATTAAAAAATAATTCACATACAAAATGGATCTCCAAATTCCGATGCATGTAGGTATAAAGAAAATACAAGAAATCAATAATTCATACCTCAAGCCAAAGTGGAAAGCCAAACGATGCCCTTGGAAGAATCTCTGATTTAGTTTTATCCTCCTCCTTGGTTGACTGGCCTTCACATAGAATTTCGAAAGCTGCTTTGCTTGTTTCACATCTATTGGTAATTCGAAAGATAATATTCTCTTGATTTGCCAATATAATTTCGTCTGTGCTAACTATAGTGTCTGGAACAAAGCGAGACTCCTCAAGCATAGAACGCACTTTGTCATTTGATTCGATTATTTCTCCGTACTCTTGTCTTCTTATCAACTCATCCACTCTTGCAATATCAACGCTAAATGTGCACCTGACAGGTTTATGATCACTCTCTGTGACATCCATGCAAGCTACATACCTATCAAAAGAGATTGAAAAAGGACCAATATGAATGGAAGGAATGATGAAACATCAGAAGGAGAATAAAAACATGTGTGATAGTATCTGACGATGTAATTGCAGCAACTACAGGGCACTCTAACGAGCATTCAGCTACTGATACAGAACGGCTGTCACGATACAGTACTCTATCACACCAAGCTGGTATCCGCTTCTTCTCGCCAGAATCATACCCTACAAGGCAGTTGATGGGAAAGTTTCAGAATGAATGAATTTACTACGCACCCAAAATTTTCAAAGCTATTCAGAAATTGAGCTTTCTATGAGAACTTAACCTTGTTATACAGAAATAAGCAATCACAATGTTTAAGCATCAAAATAGACATACCTCCAAGACCTGGCTGGTGCTTTTGGAATTTGTAAGTTGGAGGAAATTTGATCAGACCTTCACGCATTCCTTGAAATACCTTTCCAGCTTTCATTTCTGCTCGAAGCTGATCCTTCTCTCTCAGCCAATCAAAGCTTCTTTGCGAAACCATGTCCCTTGCTTCATCATATGTGATACCATAAAGTCGGTAGTTGAAATCACCAAGAAAGACAACCATATCAGCTTCAGCCAAGTCAGGCCTGACTTCGTCAACCTGATTTCCATTGACCTGTCATTACCACAACATTTGGACATCAGTATAATTCATTAGTATGGACAGTTTGAAGGTTAGATAACACATACATTCACTGCTCTGTGCAATTGGACAGATGTAGCAGAAGCTGCATTAAAACAAACCAAAAGGGTTATAGCAAACACTTTTTTGGGGGATTAAAACAATGCTATTTGATATGTAACACCTAAAGTCCAATGCAAAAAAGCATGTACCACTTAAAGACGAAATGTGAGAAAGGAACCTGTGGATCCATGAGGTTTGTTGAAAGCCATTGTCCGATAAATGTGATCAAAGTCAGCATTGCGCCTGCTAACAGCTTCCAGATGTGCAGCAAAATGATTGCTCACAAAACACATTTTACGATCATAGACTCTTATTCTTAATCCTACACCACCCTGCAGAAGAATCTATTGTCACCACACAAACGAAACAAACTGGGGAGCATAACTTAGACGCATGCGACAAAATATATAACAGAGTAATGAATGCGATGTGTTGCTGCTACATCACTTGAATTTCATGTTCCTACATAACATATTTTTTAAAAAATCTTTATCTTGGAAGAAGTATACAAAGAAAAGATTCTTTGAATTTTTTCTGATAAGTGAATACAACCACTCCAACGTTCAATTCTTCATGTTTGGATAACTTATCGTTTCTGGTTTTTTTAAGTGAACCATTATTAATTCTTTACAGTGAGTGTACTGTGTACAATACAGAAGGACACAGCCTTAGGAAATGGGGACAATGAATGCTAGACATGTATATCATCATGTACCTTATTGCCGATAGCGCGTCCAAAGCCACATGGCACTGCAGCAGCATCCACATCACCAACATATGGTTTAAGACTCTTTCTTGCCCTTGAAAAGGTAATATTGTCCGTGTTATCACATGAGAATGGTAATTGAACAAGTTATCATCATGTGACAAGAGAAATTTACAGTGTAATTCTAGGAAATTAATTCATGAAAAGCCAATACCATGCAGCAATAAGCAACGCAGCCAACTGCCTAGAACCAACTCGGTGAAACGATGTCCCCTCATCAAGTGCTTTGCCAATATTGTCTATCCACCATTGCCCATTGGCACTGCCCTCAAGTCCAACCTAAAACCATGAACAAGGGAAGTTGAACTAAATGTGTGACGTAGAGTACTTACGCACAACAAAAGAATAGACGATATTGCCCACAATCCTGATTTGTATATTACACCACAAAGGTAAAAGAGAATCAAATCTGTTAATCCCTAGCAAAATAAATTTAGTATACTTCAATTCAATAGTTAAACAACTATTTATTTTATTTATCACTCATTTCATCAACAACACAAATAAGATGCAAATGACATTATGTGAAGTGGTGAATAACATAAAATTAATGAAAATTGAAAAATGCAATACTAAGTATTCAAGAGAAAAAGGTAGTTTATAGGAAAAAATAGAACAAGGTCATGTTGCAATGCTGATTGGCAACAAAAAGCTTGGTTGCTGGGGAAAATGAAAATAGGACGACATATATCATCAGGTACAGCAAAAAATAATGACTGAGGTGTGATACAGTTCGGGAAAAAAGGGAACAGAAAGTCCTGACAACAGTTGGCAAAAATTGTCACGGACAATATAGCAGTGGCAACATGAGAGCTTGGAGCGGTACTGGAATATTTTATCAAATAAGAATGGCAATATTTTGAGCCCAAATTTGTAGTAACAAAAATAAGCTTTGGTGATCAAAATTCAAAAGGAGTTTCCAAGTTCCAACCAACTTGAAGCAAACAAATCATAGAGTAGTACAAATTGACTGCTTGAATCGTATAATTCAAAAGTAGCATTCCTTAAGCAGGAATATTCTTCATGTTTTAAGCAGCCTGTATGCTTACCTAGATGCAAGCTTCCAATACTTGGTTGGGCTTGACAACAAAACAATAGAAAAAATAAATGACTGAAGGTAAGATGATGATCAAGTGTCTTACAGTTTCTTTTGCTGCAGAAATGGCCAGAAATCCCGCACCCATCTCGACCTCTTGTAATCCAACAACCACCAACCCAACATCAGATGATACACTACCCAACCATGATTTAAGTGACTCAGCAGATACTTTCCCCTGTGCTACATTCCAACTTCCAACCATTATGTTTATCTTCTCCATTCTAGTGTACGACAACTCTCTGTTAGCCAATTCAGTTCGCAAAATATCATCAAGAGGTCCAGGAGAAGTCAGTGGCCATCCCCGAATACCACCATGATGTGCCAGCGTGTAGATGTAAGAACCACCGATCGCCATCCTTATCACTGGACAGCTATGTCCAGTCCATCCTGCAAGAAGGTTACCTTCAACGTCCATGACTTGAACAGTACCACTGGCATAGCCCACCCACACCCTTTCTCCGAGCGCCTTTATGCACTGCACAGAAGAAGTATGATGCTGGAATTCTTGCATTCGGTTCCCATTTCCATCCCACTGGATAATGGAGCCATTTGTGCATCCTGACCAAATTGTTCCATCCATTGCTTGAGCCACTGCTCCTGTTCTACGATTATCCTCAACAAACGTCCCCTTTGTTGCAACCCTACGCACCGCATCAGCTGCTCCCATTAAGGCATTCCTAGATTTCTGGAAGAAGTTCAAAGAACCCTGGGATTTATCTTTCTTTGAAGGTTTTACTTTGACCTCTTCCTCCATAGGTTGCTCTGGCATGACTGGTGTCTCTAGCCGAGCCGACTCAACTTGGCCGTCCATCCCAAATACTTTCAGCAACTCCCTTGTACGAGCGTCCCTGTAGCAAGTAGTTCGATAGAATTGGTAGGTTAAAGCAATTACTGGGCAAAGAAGCAGTAATCTACATTTCATCTTTATGTTTCTGAAGGCATACCAGAGAGCAAATGTCATGCTCGTCACAGTCCAAACTTTCGCCCGGGAATGATCGGCAAGCATGTATTTCACATCAGAGGCAGGGAGAGAGCATACGTTACCAACTGTGCAATGGTTCCTGAGGTCAATGTATGCTCTCTCAACCAACAAAGCAGCCATGTGTCTCTCTTCCGGTGACAGTGAGAGGGACTTGGCAATGGCATCATAAGGCCATGCCTTTATGACCCCGCCCTCGGAGCCCGACCATATCTCACCTGTTAGATTCAAACGGAGCATACAATTTTGTCACAACGCTTTACATTTGTAACTCACATGCAATGATCAAATCTTAATGTGCAAATCTAACAACAGAAATGCATAGGCATTGCAAGATCATAGATGACATGCTCACCATATGAAGTCAAGACCATGGAGAGCACGGGCGTCCGGCCGTACGCCTGCCACGTGAGGGCTTCCCTGAACACTGGCGCATTGTTACCTCCGCCGTGGTTGCTTCCCCTTACGCTCCCACCGCCGTCACCTGCACCAGCAGGCGGAGGCGCGGGCGCCGTGGCTGCCGAGTCGAGGTCCATGTGCCACGATCGGATCCTCCGTCCTTGTTCCCCGTCCAAAGCAGCCGGTTCGCCCTGTCCACGACGACGCAGAGCGCGGGCGGCGCTGGCACGCCCTCGCGGAACGGGGCGCTCTCCTCGTCGCCGCGGCGCGCGCCTGCGCCCCACCCGGCGAACACCTCGTCGAGCGCCCAGACCCTGATCCCGGACTCGGCCCCGGCCCAGAGCTGCCGGCGCTGTGGCTCGGCGGCGAGCGTGCGGAGGAAGGAGCCCACCTGCGTCTCGCGGAGCGGGTGTGGCCGCACCTCGAGCGGGGGCGGGCGGGCCGGGTGCATGGCCGCGCGGAGCGGTACGCGGAAGATGCCCTTGCCTCCGCCAGCCCCGACGAACTCCGGGAGGGTGCCGTGGCCGCCGCCGTACTCGGACATGGCGCGCTCGAGCGTCATGGACCCGTCGCTGGCGCCGCCCACGGAGCGGCGGGAGGTGGCGGCGGAGGAGTAGGAGGCGCTGGGGTGGTGCTGGTGCTGGTATGGCGGGAGCGGCGGGTGGTATCCGGCGGGCACACCCGCGGAGGGGTCGTGGTGGGCGTAGGAGAGGGAGTGTGAGGCCGGGAGGATGTGCTCGTCGTCGAGGCTGTGGTTGCGGAGCGCGGCGAGGCGCGCCGACGCGGCGTCCCGCGACAGCGGCTGGCTGTAGGAGATCCCCCTCCGCTGCGGCGGCGGAGCCCGCGCCACCGCCGCGGCCACCTCCCTCAGCGCCTCGTCGTCCGGCTCCATGGTGCGTGCGTTTTGGTGCGCGGCTCGCCTCGCGTCGCGTGCTACGCGCGGTTCGGTGTGTTTGGCTTGGGCGTGGAATGGGAGTGGGAGGGATAAGATGGAAACGGTCAAGATGGCGAGGGAGAAGGGCGCGGCGAGTTCGGCGCGTGAGGGAGAGGTCGGGGTAGGAGGGAGGAGGGCGCCACCCGCGGACGTGGGAGGCAGGGGGAGTGTGTGAGTGAGCGTCACCTCTGACCTCATCAATCATCAGTTCATGTGTATGGACCGGGCCCACCGTCAGCGCCAAAGCGGCTTTTCATGGTAATAATATTAGAAAGTTCGAAGTTGATTTTTTTTAAAACACGTTCCAAGTACAACCTTGTACATAAGATGCGACTAAATCGAATTTTGTTATTATTTAATCTTTTTTAATAATATTTTAAACTTAACCTGTTGCCTAACTTTATTTTCAATTCTGATCCCTTTGGTCACACCACCCCCCATAACGTGAGCAAAACGTTCTGTCACGCCACCTATCTCGGCGTGATCAAATATGCCACGCAAACCCTGGTCCGCGTGGCCGTTGTCGAGCCTGCTTTGTCATGACAAAGCGTGTGATGTGATAGTGGCGACTTAGGTGAAGGCGCCCACTCAATTCTTCATTTTTTTAACCCAGTGCTCTCTCTTCCTCCCACACACCCTATCTCCTCCCCACCCCTAATCTCCCAAAATCCGGTGGTTTGGATCCGATTCAACGCCCATAAACCCTTAGAGATCATCCCCAAGGTAATGTCACCCATTCCATCTAATTATTTTGGTTTAAATCGGTTTGATTTGTGGATTTAGGGTTAATGCCAAATTGAATGTTTGAGTGAATTAGCTTGAATGTTTACACATCGGATTGAATGGGATTGCATTCTAGATGTTCATATTTATATGATCAATCACTAGCACTCTAATGGCTCCATCGTGGCTCCACCGTGATGCATGGCTTGATTGATTTGTGGATTTAGGGTTTATGTCGAATTGGATGTTTGAGTGAAGTGGCTTGAATGTTTACACATCGGATTGAATGGGATTGCATTCTAGATGTTCATATTTATATGATCAATCACTAGCACTCTAATGGCTCCATCGTGATGCATGGCTTGATAGTGTCTTGATAATGTTATTAGACAGTATAACTACGATCGATTACATATTCGTTGTTTCATTTCGTATCCATGGCATTTTGTTTTGCAAGGACTATTTATGGTATCTTTGGAGCGCATGAATTTCACATGAATTTTCTCTTATAAAAATAACGCAATCCCACGATAGGACTTAGCCCCAGAAGCGGGACGCTGGCTTGCAGCTCTTCTGGAGTTGCCCACGCAGTGATGTGGTAGCACAGTTTTATCACGCCAGTGACCTTGGCGTGACACACCGCCTTGTCACGCCATGGGTGTTGGCGTGACTACTGCTATGCCAGCTCTTCACGCTGGCACGGCGCGTAGACGAGAGCTTACGTGATATGTTTAGTCACGCCGAGGATAGTGGCGTGACAGAATATTTCGCCCACGTCACCCGGGGGGGAGGGGGGTTAGTGTGATCAAAGAGGGCAGAATTGTAAATAAAGTTAGTGACATGTTAAGTTTAGAATATTATTTAAAAAGATTAATTAAAAAAAGACTACATCAGGTCACAACATCACACCACGATCACAAGTACGAGAGCAGTGCAAAAACGTTCAAATCTATGAAGTTGTAGATTAGGACGAATTCGCCCTCACAAATCAGTACTCCTTGTCTCGACTCTCGACAAATCGTAGTCTGTACTTGCCAACGTAGCCTCGTAGATTCACTGCATCCGTCCCAAGTTCAACGCGACCTAGAGCTTGGACACATGCCTCCGCCTCAGCTTGGGAAGGCACCACTGGCATCCCGAATCCTCTTCTTTTAGAACACAGGAAATGACCGGCCACTTTTGATGACAAAAATAATAATATCATTTCCATGCAATAAATATATAATGTACATTAGTGGTCAAAATTTTTAAAACTAGACTGCACGTATTGTAAAACATTTTTTTAGAAACGATTTAGCAATATACACATAGACTAAGAAACAGTGTAACATTAGTATCTCCATTTCTACATTTGCAAGAAATCATATCATTCTTGTAATTTTTTTGCGGATCAAAACTGGTCTTTTAGTAGTATTACATTACACTAGTCCATTGACATCATTTCCGGTTCCACTGAATGTGCAGTAAAAGGAATATCATGTATAATGAAATCATGGAACTATTAAGCATACTTAAAAAATGAAAAAATGAAAAAAGAAAACCTTTATGGTAGTTTGGTCTAACATAGCACACGTTTGGAATGGATCTGTGTTTACTCTCTAATGGAAAATTAGACAAATATAAGAATATATATTAATTATGAATCCTGAGGAAAGGGGCAGACACCGAAGGAAGTAGATGCTACAAACACAATTTCCCAAGCCAACCAGGGATCTGTAAATTTCCTTGAGAAAGAAATCAGTTTTTTTTTAAATAATATTATTTAAAAAGAACATTTAAAAAAAATACATAATCAATTTTTTTTTACAAAACTAGGCAGTTGCCGCCATTCTGTGAGTTTTTTAAGATCTAATCCATTTTAAATATATATTTTAAAGATAACCTCTCTCTAACTTTATTTTCAATTCTTATCCATTTGGTTACACCACAAAGCACGGTGTGACAAAAATACTCTGTCACGCCACGTACCACAGTGTGACTAAAACTGCCATGATAACCCTACGAGCTAACGGGTGTCTGTTTTTGGGGCTAAGTCATGTCACGCCAAGAGGAACAACGTGACAACACTCGTTTGCCACGTCGAGATTCGTTGTGTTGCTTTTGCCACGCCACGCGTTGTGGTATGACTAAAGAGGTTAGAATTGGAAATAAAGTTAATGAGAGATTATCTTTAAAATATTTTTTAAAAATAAATTAAATCATAAAAATGTTCCCTGTTGAAATAGCGAAAGGGCCCTGTCGCCATTCCAAATAGCGACAGTAGGCCATAACAGTGGAGAGATGTTTCTGTCGCCAGTTGAAATGGCGATATGACCCTATCGCCACTCCAACTGGCGACAGTACCCTGTCGCTATTTCAACTAGCAATAGGGATCCCACAAGTCCTTAAATGTATTGTCTTGTTAGGGTTACGGTCGCCGATTGAAAATAACGTAAATCAATCCTCTCGGGACCCTCAAGAATAATCCCCCGACCTTAGTAAATTTTGAAATTGGTGACGTCCGATATATTTGACGTACGACACCGTAAACAAGATTTTCACGATTAACCACATATCTAAAACTAAACTACCAACAAAAAAGGATTATATACAACATACTACACTACGCAACTGTACATCTAAAACTATGTAATCCATTCGGTTAAAAAAATTACCTAAAAGGTGAACGACTGGACTTTTTAGCTAGGTTCTCTCCTCCCCTCTACTCCTCTTTGCTCCTCTCTCTTCCCTTCCCTCCCCTCTTTCTCTTTTTTCTGAATAAAATTGAATTATGCCATAATTTTGAGGTGTTTTATAGGGTAGATTGTGTTGCTATTTGGAATGGCGACAGAGATTTGCAAGATCTCTGCATCATTTGAAATTACAATTTTTCAAAACTTTAATATTAAAAAATTTAGGGACTTGTGGGATCCCTGTCGCCATTTGAAATGGTGACAAGGTCCTATCGCCACCAACTGGCGACATGACCTTGTTACCATTTCAACTGGCGATAAAAACCTCTCTGCACTGTTCAAGTCCATATCGTTATTCTCTATGCTACTGTCGCAATTTGGAATGACTCGTAATTTCAAATGGCAACAATAGCCTAGTTTTACATAAAAAAATTTTGACTTTTTTTAAAAATTCATTTTAAAAATAATATTATTTAAAAAAATCGAAAGAAACCTCCCTCTCTCCTCTGCCATCTCAACCATTCACCTGCCATCGGACGGACGGCCCAAATGCACTGACTGAGACAAGCTCGTCGATTGTTTCATCCTCTGGGCGGGGCACCCTGAGGCCGGAGACGGCTGCCCATCGCGGCGGCGGCGGTTCACCGGCCAAACCATCGAGACTATCCCGGTTCCCACGGTGAGTCGAGGGCTCGAAGCTCACTGGCGAACTCTCCTTTCGTATGCTTTCGTGTATGGTTGGGTTTGTTAGGTTCGCCTGCGGATTTTGTTACAAATCGAGGATCCAAATGAAGTGGTTGATCCGTTTGATTTGAGCTTCCTCTTCTGAGGCTTCGCACTGACCAGTGAATGGTCTCTTTCGCTGTAATCGCCTGCTGAATTTTGCTAGGGTAGTTAGTGGTGATGGCAAGTACAGTAGCCCAGTTGATTCTGGTACTAGGAGCTAGGTTTTGTGCAGTTTGGTGTTGAGTTGTGAAGCTTCCCCGCTTTATTCATTCGCGCAGCATAAGGTACTCTATGGAGTGTTGCTGGTGTTGTCAGTTGTGTGCAATCGTTCAATTACAATGCAACTTCTCCATTTAACATTTCTTGCTGCTATTTTGGAATTGTTGGTGCTGCAGTGCTAGTGATGTTAGATGCTATGTTCTGAAACATTTCATGTTCAACGACATAAGTGAGTGAGCATGGTGCTGCTGATGTGCGATGCCCCACGATTAAAGAGAGCTCCCTATCCATACAATTGCGCTTGCGCCCCGTGGACAAGGAAGCATCCTTCTCTGAATCATCTTCAAATTGCTCCACCATGCTGTCATCCCTCCATGATGCTCTTTTCTTGTGATCTGTTTAGAAATTTTCAAAATTATTATCTTAGTGTCTTCCAATGGCAATGGAAATAATAGAGATTTCATTTGGTGCTATTTAAGTGTATGCATGCAAGAAATTAGCCGCTTGCTTTGTCTTCACATTCTGATCATTGATCCTATAATGGGGCATATAATATCGATAACAGCATTGTTATACTTTTTCAAGAAATGGATGATTGGACAAGTCAAGCCGCGAATGGATAAGACAAGCAGAACACTGAATCCACAAGCAACCTGTGGTGCAAGTCTGTGTTGCAGTTGCAGCAGTTTCTGTGATAATTGTTTTGCTTGTTGCAGGTGCTATATACTACCAGTGTTCTGTTAACAATGCACAAGGCCATTTTGTAAAGGGAGAATTGATTATTTGCCACTACAAAGAATAGCCTTTTACTATTTGCCACTGTTAACATTGTAATTGATTATTTGCCACTTTAAAGATTGGTTGATTAATAATTTACCATTTTGAACTTTTAATTATATTTTCTCTTATTTCTCTCCTTTTTCCTCAAATGAAATGTCCATACTACCCTCCATTATTAACACAGCCCTCGACTCCTTTGACATCTCCCTTGTCGACGGTTTCAACGTGCCCATGGCCTTCCTGCCGGCCGGCAGCAGCGCCGGGTGCCCCAAGGGCGGGCCTCGGTGCGCGGCGGTCATCACGCCACAGTGCCCGAGCGAGCTGCGGATGGCGGGAGGGTGCAACAACGCATGCACGGTGTTCAAAGAGGACAAGTACTGCTGCACCGGCTCGGCGGCGAACAACTGCGGGCCGACCAACTACTCGGAGTTCTTCAAGTAGCTGTGCCCGGACGCGTACAGCTACCCCAAGGACGACCCAAGCAGCACCTTCACTTGACCAGGCGGCACCAACTACCAGATCGTCTTCTGCCCACAAGCTTAGCGACCGTACAAGTGATGTGGCTTGGACTGATCTTGGTGTGGCTGTATACCATAAATAAAACTAGCACACAGATCTGATCTTGTCTTAATAAATAAAAACAACGTGGTGCATACATGGGTATATATGTGGTACTCGTGCATGAATAAAATGTTGTTACATGTAATGAGTTTTTTTTCAGAGTACGATGGACGGCGCACACTCGCTCCCACGGGCGCCCCAGAGGCAACCCACTCTGCTCCAGCAGCCACCCGGCGCCATCTCTCCGCCAGCAGTCGCCGAGGCTCTGGTACTGGCGGCGCCCCACACTCCTTCCGAGCCCCCTCCTCCTCCCTCCCACCCTCTCCTCCTCCCCTCTCTTGCCCCACTCTTGTCATCAATAATGGAGGGCAGTATGTACATTTTATTTGAGGAAAAAAAAGAGAAATGAGAGAAAATATAATTAAAAGTCCAAAATGGCAAATTATTAATCAATCAATCTTTAGAGTGGTAAATAATCAATTACAATCTTAACAGTGACAAATAGTAAAAGGCTATTCTTTGTAGTGGCAAATAATCAATTCTCCCTTTTGTAAATGATGTGATGCAACTAATTAAGAACGGCAGGATTGCACCTTGCACCAATATCCTTGCTTATATATAAAACTCTGAGGCTGATCCAAGTGATTGAAAGTTTCAATTATTTTGCAGCTGGCTACAGTCTCAACTTCCTTTTTCATTCCACTGCAAATCTGCTAACTTTGACCTTTAAGTAATTACTTCAATAGTCTAACTGATAAAGATCTAACTAGTTGGTTAGAAGGATCCCAAATTGTTGGCCCAATCTTTTTCGGTACGAACGAAGATCAATAGCAATTCAGCCACCAAGTAAAACCCTAGATGGATTTCCCTCAACAGCTTCCCTTCTTGTTCTCCTTGCATCGGCTCCTAGATCCACTAGTTTCTACACTAGAAGCAACTAGTGTAGAAACTTGCAAACCAATCTATAGATCAAATTGCAAGGATGTAGTAGTAGTAGCCTTAGTACTCCGAAGCAATAGATGGGTATCTTCCTCCAACTCTCAAAATCTCAAGCACACAAGCAATTGCGCCAAAAACTCTCCATGGCTTTTTCTGGTATTTTATTTCATGCGAAAAATAGCAAAACTGAACTCCCCAACTAAAGCTTCGTACATTGGAATAGATCCCCCTCCTGGCCCACACACACCGAAAAAAGACTCGACTCTAAAACCACAACTCGATTCAAACTCCGACTCCCTAACATTAACGACTTACAAACAGACCATATACTTGGTTCGGCCAACTCGTAAGGCAGGCAGGCCCATGGACTTAGGGCCTGTTTGCTTCTAAGCTTGTTAACAAACTGTCTGGTCGAGACATCAACTGGAGGTTGCCTGTTCGGTGTTTGATTGGGAGCCAGGCAAGGCACCAGGCCCAGCGTGGGAATAAAATTGGGACCGCTAGAATCCTTACAACTGTTCAGAATGTACAGTTGTAAAGTCGTGGTTTCACAAGCAAGCAAACGTTTACAACAAAAGACAGACTTTTATTACAGCAGTTAAGGCTTAACAGCCAGTTTGAGAGCAGAAGCGGGCATCCAAGCCCAAATTTAATATATTACAATGCAAAAGAGTGCCGGAACCACAGGCAAGCTTGGGCGCAAAAGAGACCCTAGTACCAGTAGTTGTCACCGTCTAACGGTTCTTCCTGCTCGTAGTGATCACCTGTTTCTTCCCAATTTTCTTCTGTTGATGTTAAGAAAGAATGAGTACAACTACCGTACCCAGCAAATTGCATAGGAAATCCTATTTTACTACATGCTGGGGATATCAATGGAATGGTAATGTTTTACCAATATGGGTATATGTGGAATGCAACAGTTGAATTTAAGAGCTTTACAATAAGTAAAGACAGTAAAACAATAATAAATATAGCCACAGGGGTTTACAACATCTGAAAATTACCAATTAACATCTGTAAAAGCCTACTTATGCCTTGTATACCGGAATCACCCTTAAACACAGCTTCATTTACCGGCACGGCGTATTCGAATACCATTGTTTTATACTCTGCAGAGTTGCCCAACTTTACCCACAAGATATCTCATACTCGTACTGTCAAGCTATATACACGCAACCAATTAGCGTGTGACTGAGTTGAGATAACAATGTCTTTTCCACTGCTCAACCTTTCTAGTCTCTATCTGGTAGGTTCAAAATCCATACAGCCTCGGGAGACCACCGGCCAATGATGGAATCCGCAATTCGAGGTTGACAGGCCCATACCGTTGTGTAGTTCAGCGAGTACCCTAACAGGTCCACTCCTGACTCACCCCCTTCCGCAGTTGCTCTATCATACAAGAACAAATGACAGCCTGTAGATATTCAATTGGAAGAGCAGTGTACTAAGCCAAGTTGGATAAACCACGCCTATGGTTGAGCGAGATCTATGTCTGTTTACTTGACACAAGGTTGTTGTCCTTACTTAACATCCAGTGAGGTGATAGACCATTTACCAACTTGTGGCCGTCCACCTCCAGATCTCACCAATGTCTTACTTTTAACAAGTATATTGGGTTGTCCAACATTATGGTCTCAACCCTCAACTTTCCACCAAAATCCTATTGGCTCAAAGCCAACCTTCCTTATCAGTATTTAGAAATGAGTTTTTGTATGACCTTGCGGAATATTTGCTATTATTTTATGTGGACTAAATTTGACAAGGTGAATATGGCCTATAAAAATGGGTGGTTTGGTATGTGGGGTAAAAAGGGTTTTATCTATTCAACATGGCATTCTAAAGTATTATTTATTTAATGAAATAATTGGCTAAAATATACTAATGAAGATAATAATATAAATTATATGGAATGTAGGTTCAATATGTTCAAGGCATGCAACTTGCCTCCCTGCTCGAAGTCCTCGAAATGCTCTGCTGCTCCTGTGTCCTGTCCGGTGATGTCCTGAGCTGGCTCATTGGCGTCGACACCTAGCAAAAGACACAAAAACTAAATAAAACACCTGGTTCGATGAGGAATGAGCCTAGAAAATGAATCCAACTACAACAAAAATATAAAAAGAGATTTAAGAAGCAACTTAAGGAGGTAAAAAGGTTCGACAGGAGTTTGATATGGCTGAACGGAGCTAAGAATGGGCTTTGTGGATTCGAGACGGTCTGAATGGATATATAATGTCAATTTAGGGTTTCGATGAATAGTGACTATTTTACTGTTCATACCTATGAATTAGATTATAAACAGTAATTAATCACTAATCTAGGTTTAGGAACAGTAATGATTTTACTGTTTGAACAGTGTATGGGCTTAAAAACTGGAATGAACAGTGCTGGGCTATGAACAGTAAAGAAAAACACTGTGCAGTGAATAGTGTTGGGCTACACAGGAATGAATAGTGATGGGTCACAACACTGGGCTAAAGCCCATTTGGCCGAACCGGCTTGAAGGCCCACTTCATGCTGCCTCAAAGGCCTTTGGGGGCGGCGGCGAAGGCCATAGCGCCTCGGCTGCTGCTGTGTGAGAGAGAAGCGGTGTGTGACGCACGGACGGTGGCACACCGGCGAAGCAGCGACGGACGGCCGGTGGAGGAAGAAGCGGCGTGGGAGGGCTCCTCCCAGGTAGGTGGTCCTTCTCTAGGGTTTTGCGCGGGGTGTGTTTTGGAGTTGGTTTCTTGGATTTGGGGGAGGGGTGGTGGTGGCGGCATTGAGGATCCGGCGGATCTGAGGCCGGAGGGGTGGGGGAAGGGGTCCGAGAGGTGTTGGGGTGGCAATGGGTGTTTGGATTTGGAGGGATTCAGGTGGGGAGGGTGAGATCTCTTACGGGGAAGGATGAACCGAGGCGGCGGCGGGCACTCGGCCGGCTCTGGAGGCGAAGGTGGGTGGGGAGGGGGAAGGGTTTGGTGCGGGTTTTGAAGGCCGGGCGGGGGCGGCTTTTATAGGCCCAGTGGAGGGTGGGGAGCATCCACAGACAGGCGGTGGCGGCGTGGTTGGGCGAGAGGATTAGGCGGTGCAAGCGAATCTTGGCGGCATGGGCGTCTTGGCGTGGGCAGCGGCTTGGGGCGCTCGCGCATTGAAGGCGAAGGAGGGGAGGTGGCCTGGTTCTCCCACTAGAGTGAAGCCGGGAGGTGGCGTGGTGGCGATGGGGACTTGGCGGCTTGGCGTGAAATTGCGACTTCGGGCGGCGCCGCATTGAAGGCAGAGAGGGAGGTGGCGCGGCGAGGTGGCGGTGCACTGGTGCGGTCTTGGCGTGGAGCAGCGGCCAGAGATGGTGGCGGTGGCATCTCCCATGGCGACGCGCAGCTAGGCAACGGGGTGGAGGCGGGTTTGGGCGAGGGCGCGTCCAGGGAGGAGAAAGCGGGAGGGAGAAAGGGATTTGATGGTTTTGGTTGAATTTTGCTAAACTAGATTTTGAAAAAAGAAATTCAAATCAAACTCAAATTGAAATCAAAATTTTGAATTTTGCAGATGTTTCATAGGAAATGAGCACCTGGGAGCAAGGCCTCCTAGGCTGCTCGATCCACCGTTGATAGCTCGATCCAACGTTCTACTTTTTATTTACCAATTTTAGGCACAGATTTCCAACCAAAGAACCAATCTTTAGGTTTGCCTGGCCAGACAAAAATAATCTACTTTCTAGGCTACCTCTAGGCACCATTTTTTTCAGGCATAGAATCGAGGGCACCAACCAAACAAGCCCTTAGGGCGTGTTTGCTTCCCGACCCGGCGGCAAATTGCCTGGCCGAAAGAGGACCCGGAAGCTGCCCGTAGCACGTTTGGTTGCCTCCAAGCCCGCTGCCAGGCCAGGGCTCGCTGCGCCAAGCCTAGGCGTCAAAAACAAGTGCCTGGCTTCAGGCTGCTCCATCTATCGTTCATAGTTTCAATCTATCATTTTATTTTTCATTCATCAATTTCAGACACATGCTTCTAATTAACCAAATAACTCATCTTTAGGTTTGTTTGGTCAGACAAAAATCATCTACTTTTCAGGCTACCTCCAGACACCACTTTTTTCCAAGCATGAAATTAATAGCACCAACTAAACAAGCCCTTAATACATGAAAAGAAATAGAAATAAAGATTGGTTTTCTGAAGGTTGTCATAAAAACCGGTCTGGCTTTTCAAAGAAAATCAGCAGGATGTGCTGATTGGAATCCCACGCTGACTCCCTCAACACGTTATTGTATTTCTGAAGTGCGTTCGGATGGAAACTTTCCTGCAGTGGTAATCCGAATCCCTCTCTTCCTTTAATTTTCCTACCTTGACGAGCAAATGTGTTGGCGTTTCCATGTTTTTGGTTTCCATGCAGCACGTACATGTAGTCTCTTCTCGTTTTCTCTGGTGCATAATGCATGCACTGTACGAACAGCAGCCGCATGACCAACTCTTCCACGCACAACAGGAATCATATTTCTCTGGTGCATAATGCATGCACTGTACGAACAGCAGCCGCATGACCAACTCTTCCACGCACAACAGGAATCATATTTCTCCCTTTGGCCAGTGTTCATTTTCTCACAGGCCGTCGGCCACGGCACACATGTTCTTTCAGTATTTTCACCTCCCATGTCATCCTCCTTCGCCTCCCTCTCGACATGTACTAACATTGAGCCGATCAACACTGAATTCACAAGTGTTTGGGCACTAACCTTAGACATTATCTCAACATCACACGTTGGAGTTGATATAGTGGTCTTGGGCCGTATCACTAACTGTGAGGTACTATTATCTTATTCGAATGGGTTCAGAACTTCTTTAACATCAATGAATTTGGCATCCATTTTTTTTTAATAATCTATTTTTTATTCAGAATTACAGAAATAATACTACTTAATTTTTTTTGTCAGAAATAATCACGTATCGCTCCATGGTTGAACGACTTGGTCTAGTTGCCCAACAGGTGAATGACATATGTCCAAGTCGCTTAACAGTGAAGCAACTTGACCTTTCGAATCCTAGTCACCGAACGGTTGGGCAACTCGGTCCTAGTCACCGTATGGTGGAGCGACAAGGACACATATCGCTCAAACGCTGGACCCTAGTCGCCCAACCGTTGAGCGACTTGGGGTCTTTTTATACTGCGTGTGTGCGGCCGCCCGTGAACAGTTGCCATTCGAGAGAGCGACAGCCGAGAAGAAGAACGAAGAGAAAGAGAGGAGGGAGAGGGAGAGGGAAAGAGAGGAGAGGAAGAGGGAGAGGAGGAAAAAAAGTTTGTTCGCATCGACGACGACGACGGTGAGTCTCTAGCATTATTTTGTATGCGTGTATTTTTTAAACCATGGTAGGTTAGCAAGCAACATCATGTGTATTGACATATTGTTAGCAAATAAAATAATGGTAGGTTAGCTTCAAAAATCTTAGTTTGGAGATAGTTTGGAGATAGCATTATTAATACAGTTAGTTTTGAAGTTCGTATGAAGGAAAAATTTGTCGGTGAAAATTAATTCAGTTGTATTATTTCACGTACTGCGCTAATTACGCTCGACCTTGATGAACGATAACGTGTTACTTTTGTATTCTAGAAACATGTCGATAACCCGAGAGTGCCAGGCTCGCGAGAGGGAGTGCGAGAAAAAGAGAGAATTGGCGGCCGAGGCCAAGGCTGCCGGTGAGGAGTATAACATCGAGCTTGCAAGGAAGGGCAAATGGCCCTGATCCAAGCAATAGTCCGACCCTCTTTGTCTATGTGTCCCATGTATTTCTAATTCCCTAAAGGCATATCTGTATCGTCCTTGGTTCGTTAGCCTGCTTGCCATGTAACCCCTTGTCGGATCAAATGACGTATTGTTATTGTTGCACCATTTCTCCAAAGTTCATCGTGTATGAATTTCCCGGCACATCGCAATATCACTTACATTCGTACTTACGAATCATTGCTACCTCTATTGTCCTCACAAAATTCTTCAGAAATTTAGCGCACTAGAACAACATATGACGATCACAAAATATTATTGTGAGTTTCACAAATTTCGTACCCTTCAGATTCTATGAAAATCACAAACGGACCAACCAACCTTGTCACCACCCTTTTATTTTTTTTAAAAAAATAACATCCTACAATAGGATTTCCTAAATGTAATACCTACAAAATATAACATTCATTCCCATAGAATTATTCCAACCGGATTTATTAAATAGCAGATTTAATACTTCAAATCGCCCCGTGCTTGGGCGACTTATACTTAGTCGCTCAACTACTAGGCAACTCTAACGCTTGGCGCTATGTGGTTGGGCGACTATGACCAGTCGCCCAATGGTTGGGCGACTAGGAGTAAGGCGCCCAACGGTACGGCGACTGATGATTATTTCTGACAAAAAACATAATGTATTATTATTTATGTAATTCCGAATAAAAAAAGATTAGGACTCTGCCTATAAAAGGAGACAGAGGGGTAGAGTTTTCCGTGGATTTTGCGCGTGGCTTTTGCGGGAGACTTGGAGAGGTCTTTCGGTAGAAAGCTTTGAGGGGTGCCGTGAAGGGCGCTTTGTAATCACAGAACAAGGTTGAGAAATAAAGCTCAGGAGGTCTTCCAAAAGCTTTGTAACCACGTGCTGTGTTGATCACCCGATTGTCACCAACCACTTCGGGAGGTCGGCTGAATTGGAAGGAAGAAATCGGTACAATCATTCACCCCCCTCTGATTGTGCTATACGATCCTACAAGTGGTATCAGAGCGGGTTGCTATGACATCAGAGAGGTATGTGAATCGTCCCCAATGCTAGATGGTACTGATTTTGCTTTTTGGAAGTGTCGTATGCAAGTTTATATTGAGGCTCAAGGTAACGATGTTTGGAATAAGGTTTCTAGACCATATGTGGTTCTTGTTACTGTTACCAATCTGAATAAAACAGATGTTGATCTAAATGCTCAAGCTCGTAACTTGTTGTTTCAAGGAATCTCTCACAAAGAATTTGATCGTGTAGCTCATATTAATTCTGCTCACTTAATATGGAAGACTCTTTGCGATTATCATGAGAGAACCACTAAAATCAAGAAAGTACGTAAAAATCTTTATCAAAAAGAGTATTCTGATTTTGCTATGAAATCTGGTGAATCTATTGATGATCTTTTTGCTCGCTTTGAGAAGATACTGAGTAGTTTGTGTGGCGTTGATGTTATTCCTACTGACGAAGACAATGCATCTAAAATTTTGAGATCTTTAGGTTCTGAGTGGTTGATGGTTGTCACAACGATCAATCAAACTATCGATCTAGACACCTTAACCGTGGATGATCTTTTTCCTAGATTGAAAACTTATGAGATGGAAGCTTTGCCATCTAAGATAGATATATCTTCACCTTTAGCACTTGTGACTAACCCCATGCAGGCTGCTTCTTCGAGCTCTTTTCTTGTATTTGCCTTGTCTTCTTTTTCAAAGGAACAGTTCGAACAACTCCCTGAAGAAGACTTGTTGTTGATCTCCTCACGGGCATACAAGGCACTCAACAACATGAGGATGAGGAAACGAGGTGGCATCTCGAGTTCAATCAAGTGCTATGAGTGTGGCGAGCCAGATCACATTAAGTTGGAGTGTCCAAAGCTCAAAGGAAAGAAGATCAACAACACCAAGGGTGGCAATTTCCATCGCAAGTTCGCTGAAAAGATCATATCGGCTATCGAGCATCTTGATTTGAGTGATGTGGAATATGAGAGTTGTGAAGACATCGACGATGATGATGATTCTAAAGGCAAAAAGAAAAACGACGACTTGACGGGCATGTGCTTCATGGAAGCAACGACGACGACAGTGATCACGATGAGGTAAGACCATCATATGATGAACTTGAAGTTGGTTTGATTAAACTTGTTATTGAATTGAAAAAGACACAAAAGAAACTGAAAGAAAATAATTGTCTTGTTGAAAGCTTAACTTCTGAAATTAATAGACTTAGAGCTTCTATTCCTGATGAAGACACCTTAACCATGGATGATCTTTTTCCTAGATTGAAAACTTATGAGATGGAAGCTTTGCCATCTAAGATAGATATATCTTCACCTTTAGCACTTATGACTAACCCCATGCAGGCTGCTTCTTCGAGCTCTTTTCTTGTATTTGCCTTGCCTTCTTTTTCAAAGGAACAGTTCGAACAACTCCCTGAAGAAGACTTGTTGTTGATCTCCTCACGGGCATACAAGGCACTCAACAACATGAGGATGAGGAAGCGAGGTGGCATCTCGAGTTCAATCAAGTGCTATGAGTGTGGCGAGCCAGATCATATTAAGTTGGAGTGTCCAAAGCTCAAAGGAAAGAAGATCAACAACACCAAGGGTGGCAATTTCCATCGCAAGTTCACAGAAAAGATCATATCGGCTATCGAGCATCTTGATTTGAGTAATGTGGAATATGAGAGTTGTGAAGACATCGACGGTGATGATGATTCTAAAGGCAAAAAGAAGAACGACGACTTCACGGGCATATGCTTCATGGCAAGCAACGACGACGACAGTGATCACGATGAGGTAAGACCATCATATGATGAACTTCAAGATGGTTTGATTAAAATTGATATTGAATTGAAAAAGACACAAAAGAAACTGAAAGAAAATAATTGTCTTGTTGAAAGCTTAACTTCTGAAATTAATAGACTTAGAGCTTCTATTCCTAATGATGAATCATGTGAGTCTTGTCAAGTTTTACATTTTGAATTGGAGACTGCTAGGTCAATAAATGCTAAATTTGATGATTTAAGACTAGCATATGACTCTTGTGATGAAAAGTTAAAACTGCAAATGATGAAATTGAAAAGCTCAAGTTTAGTGCTTCTACATGTTTAGAGTCAAGTATTTCAAATACTCAATTTAAAGCTTGCTCTAATTGTAAATTGCTAAAAGCTAGACTAAATTCATCTCAGAAATCAATTCAACAGATGCTTTATCATGAAATAGCTTCTTGCTCTAACTGTCCTAAACTTACAATAGAAATTGAAGTTTTGACCAGACAACTTGCTGATTTCGCTGAAAAGGAAAGGTCGACTCAGTCTAGCGCTTCGAAGAAAATTGTGAATGAATCTGTCAAATGCACAGCTTGTCCCACTTTAGCTAAAGAAAATGAGTACCTTAAGGACACTTTAGAGAGATTTTCTTTTGGCAAGAAAAATTTTAATATGATTCTAGACAAGTCAAAATTGAGTGTCAAAAACACTGCTCTAGGATTTAATGCTACTAATTAATATTATGCCAAGAACAATCCACCTAAGATAGTTAAGGCCATCGGAAGTGGGCTAATTGAAACAAAAAGTGAGCCTCATAAAATTGTGTTTAAATCTGCTGGTTTTGTGCAAAGCTCTTCTGCTAATGTTGTAAATGCTAGCTCGTCATCTCAAAAGAATTCTAATTATTTTAAATTTCATTGCACCTACTGTGGTAGAGATAGGCACTTGCATAAATCTTGCTTTAGGCGTGCTAAGAAAGAGAAAAAGGAAAGATTGAATGTTTTAAGACAAAAATGTGCAACCTCTCTTCTTCCAACAACTAATGTGAAAGCTAGGCTTTTAGAGAACTTTTATGATGGCTTTAAATCTACTTCACGTGTTGGTTTGGGATATAATTCAAATAATTCATGTTATTTTTTGCATTCGGATTGCCCACATGCACGTGATTTTGGTTCCAGTTTTGTTGCTGTTCCTCCTTGTCGTTAAACAGACACCGCGTATAGCCCTCGGTCCCGGTGCACACCGATGCCTTCCGAAGGCGCGAGTGTATAAACAGACACCGCGCATGGCCTTCAGCCTCGTGCACACCAATGCCTTCTGCAGGCGCGAGTGTATAAACAGACACCGTATGGCCTTCGGCCCCCGGTGTACACCGATGCCCTCTGCAGGCGCGCGTGTATAAACATACACCGCGCATGGCCTTCGGCCCCAGTGCACATTGATGCCTTCCGCAGGCGCGCGTGTATAAACAGACACCGCGCATGGCCTTTGGCCTCGATGCACAACGATGGCCTCCGCAGGCGCGAGTGTATAAACAGACACCACGCATGGCTTTCGGCCCCAATGCACACTGATGCCCTCCGCAGGCGCGCATGTATAAAGACACCGCAAATGGCCTTCGGCCCCGGTGCACACCGATGCCCTCCTCAGGCATCCATCTCCAAGCGAAGACGATGCACAAGGCTAGCCCCGGCGCGAACTGTTCCCTAGAACAAAATGCACCAGGGGGGACGACGTCGATCTTCGCCTCCCCCTCGCAAAAAAAAGAGATCAGGGCTCCCTAGAGCCCTATCTAAAAAAGTATGGGGGGCGGCGTGAGGCTTCGCCTCTCCCTACCAAAAAAAGAGTTAGGGCTCCACGGAGCCCTATCTAAAAAAGTAGGGGGGGCGGCGCGAGGCTTCGCCCCCTAGCAAAAAAAGAGTTAGGGCTTCCCGGAGCCCTATCTAAAAAAAGTATGGGGGACAGCGCGAGGCTTCGCCTCCCCCTACCAAAAAAAGAGTTAGGGCTTCACGGAGCCCTATCTAAAAAAGTAGGGGGACGGCGTGAGGCTTCGCCTCCCCCTAGCAAAAAAAAAAGAGTTAGGGCTCCCCAGAGCCCTATCTAAAAAAGCATGGGGGACGGCGCGAGGCTTCGCCTCCCCTACCAAAAAAAGAGTTAGGGCTCCACGGAGCCCTATCTAAAAAAGTAGGGGGGACGGCACGAGGCTTTGCCTCCCCCTAGCAAAAAAAAAAACAGAGAGAGTTAGAGCTCCCCGGAGCCCTATCTAAAAAAGTAGGGAAATTTTGATATATGCCATTACAGAGTGTCCAAGTCAGAGAAATGCCACTACTCATTTTGAAATTCGAAAGATGCCACTAAAAAACTTGGAACATCTTACAAATGCCACTAGCATACATATTTTGTCAGTATTGGACCAAATTGCCCCTATCTTCTCCCTCCGCCATACAAGATCCAACCAAGGGCGCTCGCTCCTCAACGGTAACAAGTCTGCTTTCATCTTCACCACCCTCTCCTCCACGCTCTCCTCCCAGTCTGCCTCCTCCAGTGCCATCGTCGTCGGCCTCGTCTTCCTCCTCTACCTCCGTCTTCGGCAAGACCTCCTCGTCGGCCTCGTCTTCCTCCTCTACCTTTGTCTTCGGCCTCTTCCAGTGTCGCGGCGACCTCTCCGGCTCCAACTGCGCCGCCCACGTCTCCCGCGCCATGTCCTCCTCGTCCGATGTCTGTGGCTGCCGTGGTAGCCTCCCCATTGTAGCCTCACTTGCATACAGGCTGCAGTCCCAGCCATGTGGCCCTCTCGCCGACTTTAGCACCACGACCGCCTCCGCCATTGCCCATAGCCGCCTCCATTGCCACCTCCGTGCTTGATCACCACCGCCAGAAGGCCGGAGGAAGGCGAAGATGAAGTCCGCCAATCCGGAGGGCAGGCGAGGCAGATTCGGAGCGACAACCTCCAGCTTTGAGCTCACGCAGATCGACGCCGCGACACGAAGGATGAGCTCCCCACCGGTCCAGAGGAGGCGACGGAGACGATTTGGTGTCGATGGCGGTGAAGACAAGTCTAGATCGGCGGCGGTGCTCCATGAATGGTGGAGCGATGCGCGCGCCGAAGTCGGCTCGAGTCGGCGGCGGCAGACTGAAAGGGAAACTCGATCACCGCATCGGGCTTCTGCGGAATCCGGCGGCGACGTGATTCGCCGAGGAGTTCACCTTCGCTCAGCTCGTGGTGGCGACCAATGACTTTGCGCTGGAGGCCAAGATCGGCGAGGGCAGCTTCAGCCGAGATCGGTGAGGGCCGAGAGCGGCGACCAAGGATGAGCACCCCGCCAGTCCAGAGGAGGCGACGGAGATGATTTGGTGTCGGCGGCGGTGAAGACGAGTCTGGATCCATTCGAGGAGACATGGGAATGTGAAGAAGACGGGGCAATAATGTCAATATTTGTGAAATATGTAGGTTGGTGCCATTTTTATGAGAAAGAGAGTTTTCCAGTGGCATCTTTCAAATTTCGAAATGAGCGGTGGCATTTCTCTGACTTGGACACTCTGCAATGGCATATATCAAAATTTCCCAAAAAAGTATGGGGGACGACGCGTGGCTTCGCCTCTCCCTAGCAAAAAAAAAGAATTAGGGCTTCCCGGAGCCCTATCTAAAAAAGTATGGGGGACGGCGCGAGGCGTCGCCTCCCCCTAGCAAAAAGAGAGTAGGGCTCCACGGAGCCCTATCTGAAAAAGTATGGGGAACGACGTGAGACTTCGCTTCCCCCTAGCAAGAAAAAGAGTTAGAGCTCCACGGAGCCCTATCTAAAAAAGTAGGGGGGACGGAGCGAGGCTTCGCCCCCTACCCAAAAAAAAAGAGTTATGGCTCCACAGAGCCCTATCTAAAAAAACTAGTGGGTACGGCGCGAGGCTTCGCCTCCCCCTAGCAAAAAAAGAGTTGGGGCTCCCCGGAGCCCCATCTAAAAAAGCATGGAGGATGGCGCGAGACGTCGCTTCCCCCTAGCAAAAAAAAAGAGTTAGGGCTTCCCGGAGCTCTATCTAAAAAAAGTATGGGGGACGGCGCGCGGCTTCACCTCCTCCTCGCAAAAAAAGAGAGAGATCAGGGCTCCCCGGAGCCCTATCTAAAAAAAAGTATTGGGACAGCGCGCGGCTCCGCCTCCCCTTGCAAAGAAACTCCCCTCGACTTAGCCACGCACCACAAAGCGGGGACCTCGACGCGAAGGGCAACAATAAAGTACCTCGGGGACACTTCGTCTACCACATACAATCACGCAATTTTTATTGGACTCAACACAACACATACATACCTTACAACACGGTTTGATAAAGAGAAAACGTGAAAAATAATTAGTACAATCCAAATCTCTACTACGGTACACTATAGCAATTAACGTACACCTACGGAATGAAGTCCCACTCCTCCTTGCACGTCGCCCACTCTAGTAGCTCCTAGTCCGATGCCTCGGCAACCATTAACTCCGCATATTCTCTCTGCACGACCAAATCCTCGGGCGTGTCGGACGAGCTCGCCGAAGCTTCCATCAGCGCAGGCGGTGGCGAGGGCCCCTCGGACGCAGCTACAACTCCCTTGCGCCTCCAGAAGGCCCACATCTCCTCACGCGCCCTCGCAGCCTCCCGCGCGTGAACCCGGAAGAATGTTTTTATACACCCAGTTGGGTTAGCCTTCTTCCATCGCTGCCACTTGGTGCCATGGCACATGACGCCCCGGTAACAGATCCTCAGAGGCCACTTCAATAAAACTTCACGCTCCTCCTTCGGCGCCCGCGTAGGAACAGTGGTCTTGGTCCTTCGCCCCATGGGTGGCCGAGGACCCCTCCGCGCAGCGCGCTTAAATAGCCATCGTTCTCCCTGTATAGACCACGAGGTACGATTTCAAATAGCAATCGAAGCCAGGACAAAACGCATGATTGCAGACCAAAAGCATTTCAGCCCTGTTTGTTTAGGCTTTTTGTCCGGCTTAAAAGCAAAAAAAGCCAAAGCCTAAACAAATGGGTGACTTTTTTATCCGGCTTATAAAAAGTTTAAGCTATTTTAAGCCTAAAAGCCATAAGCTAGTGGAGAGGTGCTTTTTTGGCTTTTACGGAATGGAATAACAGTTTGCCACTAAAGTTCGTTAAAATTACCCACAAAATACCATTACATATAAATGCAAATCATTGCATTTTTTCCTGCAATTTTCATCCTCCTCTCCCCCCTTCGATTTCCCCTCCACACCGCCTCAAATCCGCTCCCCTCCACACCGCCACCTCCTCCTCCTCCTTGCAGCGCCGCTCCCCTTCCCTACACGCCGCCTCCTCCCCCCCCCAGTGCGCTTCCCTCCCCCCACTCCATGCTCCCTCCCCATACACCGTCTCCTCCCCCACGGCCGCTCCCCTCCCCCATGGCGCCGCTCCCTCCCCCTGTGCCCGCGTCCCCTCCCCTCCCCAACGCTGTCGCCCCGTGAGGAAGACGCCTAAATCCCCTCGGACGACCCCGATGCCGACCCAAACGCTGTCGCCTCCCCTCGGATGACCCCGACGCTGGCCCTTCCTCGTCCGACGCCGCCTCCTCCCGACTTGCAAGGTACAATTGCTACAGTAAATAGTCGCAAATTCTTGAGACGAGGATCTTGCGGCACATGGCGTCGGGTGAACACGGACATGAGGAGCGGCGGCTATGTGCGTTAAATTACTGCTCAAGCTCGACTTGCGGACCTTCGCCAAGATCCTCTCAAGTCCCACACGGTGGAGGAAATTAGGGAGGTAATAGAAATCTTGGTGAGTTATGCTTCATCCTATTGTTGAGCAGAGAAAACTTGCTAAGCACTTAGCCTGGTAGACTTCTTCAATGGCACGAGTTGATGTTGTTTCATCTTGCTAGCATGCATCATGAACTTGCCATTGGGAAATACGAGGGACAGAAGTCTTGTGTCTTTGTAAATGTCTTTTTATTATGCAAATTGCTGTAAATTTTGAATGACTTTTTAACATGATGAGTACAATATCACCTTTTTGGATTGTAGGCGGTCATTTGGATAACAAGCGAGAGGTTTAGTCTGTTGGAGGAAGATGGTGAGTCGCTCATTCGAGCAAACCAAGGGCACATAGTAACTATATGTTCTCTGCTGAGATCACTGCACTAATGTATTGAGGTTTTACTAATCTGATAGCTTTTATCTTGTCCTTGATCGTTATGTCTTGAACATTGTTGTAGCTATTTGGAGGATCGAATTGAGACAAGTAAAAAAGCGATATCTTGGCATATGTGGTCATTTGATCGTGTTGGTCCTCTTTCTAGGTTGTCCATACTCCATATTATACATTTTGTGTTTTATCCCAAGATGGAAATGCTTACCACAGTATTATAATCTTAGTGGTGGTTTTCCTATTGCTAACTAGTTAGTTAAGAAAAATGTCATTTAATTGCCTGTTGGCCTGAACTAGGAAAAAATGTCTTCTCTGATGCCTAGCTTTTGCTAAATAGCAAGTTTTTCTTCAACATACCATAAACACTTTTACAACAGGATCATCTTGATAGCTTTGTAACTTGTGGGTATGTTTTGACTTTTGAAGAGACCATATCAGATTTAAAGTCAGAATGTAAGCAATTTGAATTTTTTTGGTTACATGTACCATATTGGTAAAGCACCTAGGTGCAATGGTTGAGGTCATGGGTTTGAGCCCCATCCCCTTACCATTGCTGCCTGTAAATAGTCGCAAATGATTTGTATTTTCGTTTATTTTCTCACTAGAGGCTAATGTTTGATAACTGAATTTGTTCCTTAGATGGAATGAAGCTATACATTCCAAACAACAAGGTGATACTGACAGAGGGTTTTGATGGCGTTGTTCCTGTCAAATACTTCGAGAAGATTGAAACATGTCCAGGGCGAGAGCCGATACCATTTGAAAGATAGAGACCATACTAGTGTCACTGCAGTTTCTGTATGGCTTCTTGTTGAGAACTTCAGATGCATGCACTTTACAAGAGTCACCTAGCCGGAAAAGAAAATGCACTGTATTTGATGCTTAAAAGGGTTGTGTTACATGCATTACTCATGTCAGAGGGAGAAATTATTCTGCTGCTCTTGTTGTTGTACAAACTTATGTGTTGAAGTTGACAACCATATTTGCACGTTGATGAAGCCTTTCAATTCTATCCACCATTTCACTATGTAGTTATTTTGCCCAGTAGATTTCGTTGTCTTCTTTGTACTCCTAGGAGTATGTACTCTCGCAAGATGATAAATAGATTACATTAATATGATATGATCGAATATTATTTTGCTACTGTGTTATTTTGTTCGGTTGGCTAATATATGCCTTTCTAAATTAATTTCTTTCATTACGCAATGCCCAAAATTAATACATGCATGCACGGACGAGCGAAATCTATCTTATTTCATATGTACACTTGCATGTATCGTCATATTTACAAATCCTATGCCAAAATAAGTTTAAATACATGCTTAAAAAGATCATTTAACTCCTAAAGGGCAATTCAGACTTTTAATCCTTCACACACAACTCAATAAGCCAACATCCTATAAAAAGCCAGATTACCAAATACCAAAGCTTGGCTTAAAAGCTAAGAGGCTTATAAACTGATTAAGCCAAAAAAAACTGGGGGCTTTAAGCTATAAGCCAAAAAGCTTAAGCCTAAACAAGCAAGGCCTTCATTCAACAATAGGTGGTCGTTACACAAAAAGGGGTTTTCCTCCTTAGAGCCCCAAGCGGAGTGAGAAAAATACAAAGCGAAGTCCTAACAAGTTTAAAAGTTTGAGCCGCTTCTGGCAAGCGGAGGGTCACACCTTGTCTCCGTGAGTGGACCCCTGCTTTTCCCCTTCTAGGACTTCAGCTGAAGCCGCCACCGGCGCCTTCCCTTTAGCCTGCTTCGCCTACACCACCCGGAAAAACCCAGTTGCGTCTTCGTGACCGCGCCGCACCCAGTAGTCCTCAAGCAGGACCTTGCTTACCCAGCATGTGCGGCACTCTGCGTTGTCGACTCCTCGGCAATGGCTACGACGATCGAGCGGGTGGCGAGAGCATTTATATGTGTGCATCCCGCCTTATCGAGGGTGGCTAGGGTCGTGCACCAAGCCACCTTCGCATAATGATCTCCTTACGTGCGGACCACCCGCACACACACACCTGCCCAACGCGGCGAAGGCATTCGAGGGTGATGTCCATCTCCACCAGCCGATGACACCTCTCGGGAGGCACCGCGCCGAGCTGCGAGACGACCTCCTCCAGAGCCTCTAGCGCCTGAAAGGCAGCGAGCCCCACGGAGTTCGATAACTCGCTCTCTGTCTCGATCTCCTCCTCAAGGAGCGCCCGCGCTCTCCGCGACGCTTCCAAATCAGCCTAAAGGCTGGTGCGCTCCGCTTCAAGGCCCGCCACCTGACCCTCCAGCGCCTTCACTCTCATCGCAAGAGAATCGCGCTCACTGCTGAGGACCTCGTTCTGGGCATGCTCTGCATCCACTCGGCTCTGGATCTTGGTGAAGTATCGTACAATATCGCCATCCAGCGCCAGCGAGAGCATCAAGGTCTGCGCAATAAACGGAGCTCAGGAACAAGCAAGCAGAACAAAGGTGGTCGCAGAGCACCCACAAACCTTCATAGCGTTCACCTCAATGCTCTGGAGCATGTCCCTCAGGGTTATCTTTTTGAAGAACTCCAGAAGGAGGGGCGAAGAAACGATGTCTCCCACTGCCCCGCATACCGTAGCGGCGCCGCGGCTAACCTTGAAATCCGCGTTGCACATGGGGAGCACGTCCACGGTGCCCGCGGCAACCATAGCAGGCGCCGACGGGCGGGGAGCCCCAGAGCCCACAGAGCTAGCCGCACCATTGTCGACCGTAGCATTCCCATCAGATCCGGGCTCCCCGTCGACTGCCCTACTCGGACCATCGGCCACCTCTGCACGGACGAGCAAGGTTTAGACCAACAAATTAACATCATACAGATGGAATAGCGCACATACCTATGGGCGACCGAGGAGCAGAAGGGGCGTCCGTGGCGACGCCGTCACGCCCTGGAGTAGACGGGGTGTCCATAGTGACCTCGGCGCCGCCGGCATATACGCGCAACGGGGTGTCATCGCCGGATGACTCGCCAATAACAACGCCCGTTAGGCCGAACGTGCCCATCGCTTTGGCCACCTCCGCCTCGGGGCGCCCCATGGCGTCCTCCAAAATGGCCTCGGCCGAACCAGCGTACCCATCTGAAAAAGAACTGCTGGACCCCGAGGACTCCATCTGCTCCTCGGCCTCCGCCAACTTCTTGGCAGGCCGACCCACATCCCCCGCGACTTCAGAGGGGCCGCCCACGTCGCGAGGACCGGTGACACACAGCGGCACCACTGCAATCGGCCCGGACCACCGACCTCGGCCAGCCGGGCGTGTTTCCTCTTCCCAGCGTCCGGGTCCGGACGCTCGGAAAGACGAATCGATGAAGCGTACGCCCGTTTGAGCCGACTCTCCCGCACAACTAGGACGCGCTTCGAATGTGTAGGGACCCCGGATCTCCGAATCCAGGACCCTTTGTGTATAACTGCACTATTCTCTGGATCAATAGCTAGTGCACACAGTTGCAACATTGGTGTAATCAAAACCGTACACCTAAACTATAGATGAAGCAGACAAATTAATATTTAATAGCAAAAGGACCTTATGGTCAAGTCTTACAAAGTTTGCCACGCAGGGCTAGCAACAAAAGAGAGCTTGCAGCGGAAACCAAACATCCGGTGGAGGTCACCCAATATGCCCACGAGCAATCGAGTAAAGGACGCGACCTAATTCGCATAGTCTTCAAAGTAATCCTCTCCAAAGAGCTCCGAGTTCACTGGTTCATCCACCTCTGCTGATTTAAACAGAGGGCGCCAAGCTGTGAGTACTTTGAATGTACTCAGCAAGTCATAGAGAAATATATGCAAGTAATATTCATGCAAGGTTTGGCAAGGATAGCTTTATGGTTATTTTGCAGAAAGCAGATTTGACATTTAAATACAGTAAGTAGATTGCAAGGCACAATTTAAAAGATTAATACATAAGTAATCAATTTTCTTTGAAACAACTAGTGAACACCCTGTTCACTTTCCAACCAACAACCACAACCATTTACTAGATTCGAACATCTCATTCCAACATTTCAAGAAAATCTACCCCTTGCGTGAAATCACCAGGCATGTCCATAATCGGGGACACGGCTATTCGAATAGTTTTACACTCTGCAGAGGTTGTACAGCTTTACCCACAAGACACGACTTCTCTAGTTGGTTTGGCATCCGTCGATACCACTGCTCACTTTCGTAGGTAAGCAGTCTAGAGCACGTGACAAGGCCTTTACAAAGTTCTGTTTTTGACTCGGTTCTGCCTGCTAAGGTTTAGCCATTCTGGGCCCCCTCTTGCGCCGTTCCCAACCCAAACAGAACCGAATCAAAACATTACTAATTAGTTGTCCAGGTCTACCCCATAATAGACATGTGGTTGTACGATAATGACCTAGATCAATGGTTCAAGGTTAAGTCCTTAGTTGGCTGCTCAGACGAGACGGTTCCACATTCCAAATGTGCTTCCTGCACCCACCATTACCACTGCCCACTCGTCCGAGCATAAATCACTTTCGTTCAACCCGGCCAAATGACCACTCTAGTCATGGCACCACAAATTTTAATCACAACGGCATCGCACCATAATTGACACAACTGTGATCTCGCACCACAGTTGCACAACAGTGGCATCGCACCATAATTCCATATCTCATTAAGTCAAGTTCAATCATGCTTTTGAGTGAGTGATCGTGAATCTACCGTGTAACTACAGCATTGGCTAAGCATAATACGCACCCATGTTGATATTGCAATAATGTCCAACTAAAATAATCCATCCTAGGGTGTCCAAGGAATATGTCATTCAAGGATACATGTCGTTCATAAATTATCAAGGAGGCATAATGGCAATTAGGTATTTAACTAATTTTCCCGAAACCATTTATATAAAATTAGCGATGCATGTTTATATCAAACAATATACTTTTATAAAGATGGGTTCAATATGATCAAAGGTCTATGACTTGCCTTCGTTGAAGAGTAGAGGTGCTTCGGTCGTCGGGTCCGAGAAATCTTCCGAAACGCCGGAATCTATACGTGCGAACAAAGCTAAATAAATAAAACAACTTCAAATAAAATTCAAATAAATACCAAATAAATACTAATAGGAAGACAAGGAATTTAGATGAATTTAGAAATTTGAATCACTCGAATCGGAGTTCGAATGAAGAAGTTATGGCCAAAAGGAGTTTGAAATACACATGAAATGATGAATTTAGGGATTTTCTGATTTTCCGGAATTATTTTTCAACGGGAAAATCGGAAATGCTGCTGGCTCTTGATTGGCGAACACGACAGCGAGGGGGTGACGTGCCGCCACGCTTGTTGAGGTGGCGCCGCCTCGGCTCGCCACGTCTTGCTGAAGCGGCCAAGACGGAGGCGAGGGTCGCCGGCGACGACGACAGTGAGATGGCGGTGAGGGTACCATGACTAGGTGGCGGCGAGGCGAACCCGAGGCGCAAGGTTTGGAGGACGCGCGGCAAAAAGGGTGGCGGTGAGGGCTAAAAGCAGCGGAGGTGGCGGCTGGCGGCAGGGTTCATGAGGCGGTCTGGTGATGAGGTCGTCGGCAATGGGGAGTTCCAAAGGTGGCGCAATCGGCGGCAGCGAGCTTCACGGCCGTCGGTGGTTCTTCGCGAAATCCGGCGAAAGGGCGGCGAGACAGGGAAGGTGAGTGAGGGAAAGAGAGAGAGAGGCGGGCGGTGCTGCGCTTTATAAGCGACAGGGCCCCGAAGGAGGAAAAGGGAGAGGCTTGCCGTGGCGGCCATTAATGGCGAGCGGCGGGCAGCTTTACAGCGGAGGAGGGGAAAACCGACGCGCAGGCGTGGCGGAGGCGGGGCGAAGCGGCGGCGAGGCAGAGACGAGAGGCTAGAGGCTAGGTTATGCGAGAAGCGGCTTGGCCTTGGCGGGTTCACGGCGAGGAGGCCTTGACGCTGGTGGAGGCGGGTGGTAGGGGACGACCCGGAGGGCATGCGGCTGACGGGGCGGCCCCACATGGCAGCGAGAGAGAGAGGAGAGAACGAAGAAGCGAGGGCGAAGGCCAGCCGTCCGATTTTGATCGGACGGTGCCGATCAAGGGGATCTTGCTGCAGCGTGGCTGGGCAGACGGCGAACATGAGAGGAGGAGAATGGGCCGAAGAAATTCGGCCCAAGGTGAATAGGAAAGGATTTTAAGGATTTTTTATTTTGGAAAATACCAGAAAAAGCAAAAGCATTTTTAGAAAATAACTTAAGCTGTCCAAAAATTCTAGGAAAATTCACAGAAATCTCTTGAATTATTTAGGACTTAGTAAAAATATTTTCAGCTTAACTATTGCTTTTAATTTTTGCAAATAATTATTTTTAACATAAGGCAAGAGGAAAAACCAAATTAAAAACCAACAAAACTCAACTAAACCAACTTGCCTTAGTTCAAGTTTAATTAATTCAAATTAAACTACTTTTAAAAATTCTAAATTACAAGTTAAGCTTTAGCAAATTAATAAAACCAAATGGTTTACTTTTAAAGTTTTTAAAATTTTCAAAAACTCAGGAAATTTGGGATGTTACAGAATGCTCCTCACCCGTATACGGGCCCAGAAGCACCTCCGCGGCATGGGCCGCCTCGGTAATAGGCGCAACTGCCGAGGCATCACCAACACAACGATCAAAAGGTATATCATAAAAAAGAGGAAGGACAGCAAAGACAGGCCGAGATCTGCACCTTTGCATCCTTTAACAGTAAGGATCGAGCACCCAGACTTCGAAGCCCCGACCTCCACGCTCCAATCTTGGGCCAAGGGCCAGATACCGAAGGCGCAGAACTCCTCCACCAGGTCCCGGGTGGAGAGGCGCTTCGTCACATCCAGCAAAAGCTGGAGGAGGGCCTCCTCCCTCGTGCTAATATCAATCACGGGGCTGGCAATAAGTCGTATTGACCCGCCCCGAGATTGCAAACCATCCTCTGTCGGGGATTTATGGTAGAACCACTGCCGAGTCCAATCCGTGTCCCAGCGGTTCCGCGCTGCCAGGGTAGTTAGGTACATCTAGCACTGGGTCCTCGGCTGGAAGTTCACGCTACCGAAGTTCAGCATCTCGCCTGTGCTTTTCTTTTTCTTCGGTTGGCAGCGCTCGTCGTGAAGATAGGCGAACATACGCGCCTCGCCGACGGCTTTGGTCGCTTGAAGCATCCACTCGAAGACCCCCAGCTTCACGATAGACCTCCAGTGAATGTTGCTCCAGCATGTTTGAGGCCGAAGGGCATGCGGTGGAAGCAGTAAGTTCCGAGGGGGGGTGATGAAAGTGGTCTTCGCTTCGTCTTCCTTGGCCATGAATATCTGATGGTACCCGAAGTAGGCATCAAGGAAGCTCATCAACTCGCAGCCGGAGGTGGCGTCCACCAGCTGGTCGATGCGAGGCAGGGGGAAGTCATCCTTGGGAGACGCTTTGTTGAGGTCGGTGAAGTCGACGCACATTCGCCATTTGCCCGTGCTCTTTTGGACTAGGATGGGGTTTGCTAGCCACTCGGAGTGCTTGACTTCGCGAATGACCCCCACCTTCAGGAGTTTGGCTATTTCTGCTTTGGCCGCTTCTAGGCGCTCGGCGTCATCTTGGCGTAAGCTTCTTGGGGTTGCATCACTCCGGATGGCAAGGTGATGTTCCATCGTCTCGTGGGCTACCCCGGGTATGTCCTCTGGGCCCCATGTGAAGACATCCGCATTGCTGCAGAGTACGTCGAGGATGGCGCCATGCTCTTTTGCTGGGAGCTCTGCGCCTAATCATTATTTTTTCGGGAGGTGTCCTCAAGGGACCCTCCTCGATTCGTTCTTCAGTCGGCCTTGAGCCCACTTGGGAGGGGCCTCACCGTGGCGTGTCGGGGTTGGCTTCGACCCTGTGGACGCGGTGGTTGGGCGGATCTGCCTCTAGCTCGGTTTGCCAGGCCAAGTCCTGATCTCCCCGGATCGTGATGACGCCCTCCAGTACGGGGATCTTCATACACATGTAGTTGTGGTGGGCGATTGCACCGAAGGCATTCAGTGTGGCCCGGCCGAGGATGGTGTTGTACTGGTATGGCATTTGTACGACGTCGAAGGTGATAGTTTCTGTGCGAGAGGCGAAGCTGTCGCCAAACATGACAGCTAGGCCGATTTTCCCCAAAGCCGTCACGGGCCTTCCACCAAAACCCACGAGAGGTATGCCTGGTGGTGATAGGCAATCCCTTGGGATCATCATTTTGTCGAAGGCTTCTACGAGCAGGAGGTCCGCGGAGCTTCCCCCGTCCACGAGGACGCGCCGGACTTGGAAGTCTGTAATGGTGGCAGAAATGACAAGGGGGTCTTGGTGAGGGAAGTATACGCCCTTGGCGTCCTCGGGGCCGAAGGTGATGGGCACCTCGGCGTAGCGAGGTGGTCAGCACACAGGCCATGCCGCCACATGGTGGATTTGCTGGGCGTAGACGCGTCGCTCTCTTTTGGATGTTATGCCGAGCGATGATCCTCCCGTGATCATATTTATGACACTTTGTCGTGGCTCGCCATGGCCCCCAGGCCTTCAATGCGTGGCCTTGCAGGTGGTGCGGGTAGCTGATTGCCCGCACTCGTTGGGTCTTCGCGCTCGGCTGGCTGCTGTGTGCAGTTCATGTAGTCATGCATGACCACGATGGTGCGGCACTCCGCTGTTGTGTGCGAGCATTCACCATGGAGGTTGCAGTAGGACATGACACCCTTGGCGGCGCCGTGGGTATCTGGATGCGGCCCGCCGTGGCATTCACGGCCTCTGCCTCGGCCTGTCCAGCCGCCGCGCTTCGCTCCCTCGACATTTTGACCTGTGTCGACATGGTAGACATTCCGGCCCTTGTGGCGGAAGTTGTTGCGCAGCTTAGAGGTGGCCAGCGTGGCGGGGGGTGTTGTCAGCTTCGGCTCGGTTGGTCGTTCTGTTTGTGTCATGGAGGGCGTCCCTTCGATTACTATCTTAGATCGTGTAGCCGCTCCCACGCGTATATGGATGTGGGGGGGGGATGGTAAAAAACCACGTGAGGGCGACACCTTTGAGGGCAAGAGTGATGCCTTTTGCTTTTATTGTGTCGTCCCCCCTGCGGCCTCTACTGCTGTTTCGTACACCTAGAAGAACTCCGAGGGGTCGGTGCAGCCTTCGAAGGGTGCAACATCCGACATTTTGAAATCCTTCGGCCAGCGCACTGCTTCGAGGCCCGCGCTCAACGGGGAATTAGGGTCTCCCCGGCGCAATGGGGCCGATGGTGGGTTGGCTGTTGTCCTCGGAGGATCCTACTTCGGTGCCGCGGGCTCTGGTTGTGTTGGGATTGTGAGGTTGCTTCCGGTAGGCTACCGCAAGGTAAGCATCTCTCGCCGGAGGTCACCACTCTCTTTGGAGTGCTTCAGAGCCCCTTAGGTCACTCCGACCCTTTGAGGAGTGTGCAGGGGCTGTCGGGGAGGGATGCTTCGGTTGGCGGGGTGTTACCCCCGATGATGTTCCCATGAGTGGAGTGGTTCGCTTCTTCCTCCGCGGCTCGCGTGGCCGTTGCCGCCGCCACAGAGGCCTTGCTTCGTTTGGCCCCTGGGGTGCTTGGGGCTGCGGCCGTCACTGCCGCTTCGGCTGCTAAAACTTTGGGCGTGGCCCTTCGGGGGGCCATCTGATGTTGTGTGCTCTTGTGACTTCTCTGCCGAACCCCACGGACGGCGCCAACTGTCGTAGTGGAAAAAGACTAGACAGTAGATAGGAGGGACCCCCAGCGTCAGAGCGAGGAGCCGGAGGGTCCCGAGAGAGGGGTCCTGCTATGAGTGCATTTGTATTATTTTCTCCAAAAAACTGGAACCTTTATTACATGGGGGTAGGGGTCTATTTATAGCCTCCCCATAAGGTATCCGAATTTACATATGTACCCCTAGAAAGGTATGACAATCATAGGAGTAGTAGGGGCTTTTCCCAGCTTACGAGTAGCCTTCGGCGCGTGGTGGACCCTCCTGGTCCGGGTGCACCTGGACCGTGCACTTGGTCCACCTGTCCTGTTCCCTGGTTGTGAGGCACCTCTAGAGGCCACCCTCGGGGAGTCTTCGGGATCCCTTCGGAGTCTTCGGGGTCACCATCGGGATCTCCTTCGCAGCCTTCGGACGCCCCTTCGGGGCCTTCGGGACCCCTTCGGAAGGTACCTTCGGGATCTCCTTCTGAGCCTTCGGACACCCCTTCGGGGCCTTCGGGGCCTTCGGGACCCCTTCGGAGGGTACTTTCGGGATCACCCTTGGGGCGCCTTCGGGATCCCTTCGCGCTTCGCCTAGGCCGTGGGGCCGGTGGGTCGCCCCTACGACAGCCTTCTTCTTCGCCGCTCTTCCTGCAATTCCACCACAATTTAGTAGGTAAACCTAGCACCAACCATCCCAAGCGAACTTAAGACCAAACCAGGTCGACCGGTAGTGCCGCTCCAGATCCATTGGGCACGACACCCTTCCTCCGGCCGCTTGCTTACGGTCTTCTTTGGGAAGGAGGTGCTCTGTGATGACCGGGCTTCTTCCCGCCATGCACATCTTGAGGCGACCACCTTGCCGCTCTGCACCTTCCCCTTCTTCCACACACTTGCGTCCCCGGATCCACCCTTCTGTGCACAGCAATACCCATCATTAGCAATGGATCGCTACACAACACCAGAGCAACCTAAGAACTAGAATTCCGTGATCCCCGCACCTTGGTCGGCGCTCTGGCCGGCTCCCCGGGCGCCACCGTCGCGAAATCCCCGTGATAACCGCCCTCCGCCGAGTTGGCACTGCCTTCCTCCCCAGCCTTCATGACGACGTAGTCCTCCCCTCCTAGCCCATTCGCCGCCGCGGCCCCCTCCTCGTGCTCGTCCTCCATCCCCGTGGCTCGGTCAGATCCGCGCCGGACACCGCCAAGATCCGCCCCGGATCACGCCCAACCAAGATTCCACCTTGCATCCCCTCTGCCACTGCCGCTCCCGCTTACCGCCGGAAGACACAAGGTCAGTGCGGGAACGGGGAGGCCATCACCGTGGATGGGTAGGGGGAGTGGGCCGGAGGTGAGGGGGAACACTAGTGGGGCGAGGAGGAGAGGGAGGGGAGAGAGGAGAAAGCAACCACCCACCCACCCACTACTGTTGCTACTTCTGCCGTCGTCGCGAGAGAGACGAGTCGCAGTGTACAGGTTGGCAGGGTGAGTTGGTGTGGTGAGGAGGAGAGGGAGGGGAGGGAGGAGAAGGCAACCACCCACCCACTACTACTGCTACTTCTGCTGCCACCGCGAGAGACGAGTCGTAGTGTAGGTTGTTAGGTGGGACGATTGCCCCTGGGGGTAAACCCTAATCTTTATTAGTTAAGAAAATGATTACAGTTCAATAATGCAATGTAGTAAAGTATCTCACAAAAGCTCAATTTGCCAAAAACTGGTCGTTCTCCTGTTCTTCTAGTCTTAATTTCCAGCATCCCAAACATGTGCAGAGCACTCATGATGATATTCTACTAGCAATATAAATCTTACATTAATTACCAGCATTTTATACCTCTGGAAGGTTGATCCCAGAATATCTCACTGTTTTGCGCCCTTGAGAATTATCATCTTGATGGCAGGGTGAGCTCTTCCTTTCAGCCCCCGAAGCAATCGATCCGTCTGCAATACATCACAGAGTTATGATAGAGCACATACAACAATGACGGAACACAAGCCCAAGCAAGCATACTGCCATGCACCCCAGATCCAATTTGTAGTAATTTTCTGAACAAGGTATAGATGCCATGAACACGCACATAGCAAACGCAGAGACAGTGGCGGAGCCACCCCGGGGCAAGCCGGGGCGGCTGCCCCGGGTCTCCCGGGCGAAACACCCTCCGGTCATCTTTTTCCCTGACCGAAGATAAACTGAGGTTTGCACCGTTACCAGGCCATAAAGAAATCAGCTGTGGGTTCTCTCGACTAGATGTCTGAGCTAAAAGCCAGAGGTGATAGAACCATACGCTTTGGTCACTTGGGTCTGTAAAAAGTGCTTGAGTCACATGTTCAAACTCCTCTGAAAAAATCTTCTGCTTTGACTCAAAACCCTTGCTCTGTTGGATTAGCAGATTGGACAGAAGTATACTGCAATGCATTGCAGCACATAACACATCATAAAAAAAGATCACCAAAACCAATTAGTAAACATAATACTACAGATGAAAAAAAAACTAAGACCAAGATACTACAAAATACTTAAAACATGA
The DNA here is from genome assembly GCA_036346405.1 of Phyllostachys edulis. Lineage (NCBI taxonomy): Eukaryota > Viridiplantae > Streptophyta > Magnoliopsida > Poales > Poaceae > Phyllostachys > Phyllostachys edulis. Next base: position 52,251,421 of record CM070561.1, on the reverse strand, counting down.
CACTTAAACCAATTAGTCATCAAGTTTACATTTGCTGTTTTACATGATATGCACTCAAAATTTCTGTAGACCAAGTGTCAGTCCAGTTGCCCAATAGACTTGTGCATCTTCCACTACAGGCAAAACATAAGTTGGTGGAGCTGAAGTTTTCACGCAATTGACTGTGCATACGCATCAGGAGCCCATGTTAGTATTTTATATGAGCTCTTAATATTGTATTCTATGTTTATTTTGTTGTATCAGTTAAATCTATGTTTATCTGGTTGTATCGGTTAGATCTTGACAATTTGAACGTATTTGGCATAATTAGTTATATTGACTATTGAATCATATTGTGTCTTGGTATTTTTTACATGACAAATTCGCCCCGAGTCGCAGAGACAGGTGAATCAATAGCCGAGAGGTTAGCTAAGGGAACCTCGGCAGCGGCGGCACCCGCATTGCCCGATGCCATGGGTCGAGACGAGGAAGGGCACGGAGGCGGTTCTTGGGTGGAAGTGGAACGAACGAGAGGGGCGCCGGGGAGGTGGAAGAGATCTCGTCGGCGTGTAGAGTCTGCAAGTGGGGCCTGTGGATAATAGCGTGGTGGAGACAGAGTTTACGGTCTCTGTCAAGTGGGGTCAGCTTGTAAGGTCAAAAACTCTTCCCCCGATCCCCCAATTTCTCCTATCCCAACCCTCGCTGGCGGCCGGACATAACAGGCGGCGGTGGCGCGGTAGCCAAGCGAGGCGGCGGCGCAGCCGGAGGAGGCGCTCAGGCGGCGACCGGTTCCGGCGAGCCTCGAGCTGCGAAGAGGCGGAGGGGAAGCCGGGAGAGAGGAGCCGGGAGCGATGTCGAAGCGGCTGGTGTCGCGGATGCTGGGGATGTTCCAGTCGCGGACGCAGGTGGGCGTCGACAAGGCCAGCAACCGCTACTTCACCCGCGTCGAGGAGGTCGACGGCGTCAGTACGTGCCCTCCTTTCGTCTATTTCCATCCGTTCTTGTCCCTGTGTTTCTACTCTTCTTGCAAGAAGTACTTGCCATTTCGATGCTCTGCTCTCGTCCGGAAAGCGGATACATCAATGCCGGCTAAACGTACTTGGTGTTGTTGCTTCTTGATGGCGTTACAGTGAAGGAGAAGCGGTGGGTGGAGTTCAAGGGCGACCAGGAGCCGACGACTGTTCCAGGTTACGTCTCCTCCTGCTCGTTTGGTCGGTGAGGATCTGGTGTATGCAGAGAACCTAATTTGACTGCCTTTGTTTGCCCTTTGTTTCTGCAGGCATGTATGGTTTATGGCCCTTGATTTTGAACTGACATGCTTGAATTTGCTGTGAGTGGATTTGCTGATAATTGTGTCGTGCTTGTAGTTGAGTGGATTTGCTGGTTGAATGGCCAGAGGAAGAAAGCTCCAACACCAGAGGTAAGAGCGAGACTGTGCTTTTCACATGATTTTCTGAAAATTGTGCACAGATTACTTATTCCTTCATACTTAGTAAGGTAACTAGGTAAGCAACATGTTGATTTCGTCTAATCATGATGTATTGCTACTCCATTGTAGGAATTGGCTGAGATGGAAGCGAGGCGTGAACGTGTCAAGCAAAATGTTGAACGTATGTATCTGATGGTTCCAACTTCTAACCTCTCTTTTGCTTTTGTTCTTAAGCTTGCTGCCCATTATGCGTACTGCTAATAAAAAAGGTACTGTGTGAGCAAGAGTTCAACATCTTTTCCTAGGTATGTCATAGAGCAGCACACAAGTTTATTTGTTGTGATTGGTATGTTCTGCATATATTGTCGATTTATGTTATGTGATCACTGCTATTTGTGGGTTCTCTGCCTAAAAAACCTTAATATTTGAGTAATGCATGTTATTTGTTTGGTGACTATTTCTGAAATATGATTTGCAAAAGTTATTCCCATACATTTCTCAGGAGTAATGCCTATTAAGATAGCATTAGCTATTGGTGTTGTAGTCCACCGTATAGTTGTTGTTATAATATGCATTGTATGCTAATTTCCATAACATGCAATCAATAATAGAAATGGGAGAATGATGGCCAGAGATGTGTATTTCTTCTCTTTGATGGTAAACTTCAGTTTCCTGATTGATGAACGGAAACTGTATCATATTTTGTGGCAAGAGTCCCTCACAACACGAGAGGGATGGAATGAAATCACTTGAGAATTTTGATCACTATCACAAGCATCCCACCCAACCAATTAGAATGTTAATATGGATTTGTCAGTTTCTTAAATGTTTAATTGGTTGTCAAAGGAGTAAGTAGCAAGGCTGTTGCGCCCTTTAAAATATGAAACCAGATTTAATAAAGCCTTCTTCATTTATTTAGATTAATATAGTCACATGGAAAACATATTGGAAATGATGACAATTGGTGTATAGTCTTAAATTTATATGTGTCTTTTGAAAATCAATTATCACAGTATATTACTTATGTACCACACACCTTTTGCATTTGTGAAGCTTTTATTCTAGCTTCACTGGAGTAGATGATATTATTCATACCAGCGTATGTCACCAATCTGGCATGATAGCTTCTTACGTTTTGTTTCATCAAGGTCGTCTTATATAACTTCTACATTAGCCTTGGTTCTTCATAAGTCTCTGTTGTTACTTTGATAAATAATATTTCATGGATTTGCTCCACTAATATGTTTACACTATGTTCATTGAAGTTCTGAAAAAGAAAGAAGAGGAGGAAAGAAGGGTTGGTGTCCGACAAGTCAAGACAGTTGGTATGTTCTTTCTGGTTACTCTTTAGTTTCCATCATTGTTTATCTGCATTTATAGTTTTAATTGGACTTTCTCTAATTGACTGTTCAGCATCTGAAAGTTCTGTTTAGTATTCGCCCTGTTCCACCAACACCACTTTCAAACCAATGCTGTGGTTTTTTTTTGCATGCCCTAGTTTCTAGCCTTGCCAACGGGTAACTTGAAGAAAGGAAAACTAATATTAGATACCATTCGTTACTCTGTCAAAGCTTATATGCAACGAACCTTATTGGTTACTTTCGTCACTATACTTTATACTATGTATTATCATTTACTTGTACTGAGGAGTTCATCCTGTTGTGTTAGTAAAGGGGAAAAGAAATCTCATATTACCTTTTTCTTTTACTCTTGATTGTTTGGTTGTTGATGTTCCTCCAAATATAGGGAAAGCTGAATCTCCAAATCTCAAAAGTTTTATGCAACAGTTCCCTGGTACTTCTCTAGATGAGAAGAAAGGTAACACAGCCTTATTCAATCTCTGTTACGATTGTGATATAAGTGTAACTCCTTTGACATGCATGATGACATTTCTGTCACGTTGTTTAGGACCTGAGGACCTATCTAGGCCTAAGGATGCAACTGATACAGGAGACGCCACAACAGATAATGAGAGGTGCATTCCAATTCAATGTCTTTTCTCCAAATGTAGTAATTTGTGATGAAATGTTATTTGTTATGTAGCTATTTTCTTCAAGTCTGTAGTGTCAGTACATAGGCCTAAGTTTGATTACATTGATTCAAACTCATGTTTTTTTTCTTTCAGGTCTTCCGAACCAACAGGAAGTGGTGCCACTTTTAAGCCAGGGACTTGGCAGCCACCGGCATGAATAATTCCAGCAGATGAAGGGTGTTGTACTTGAGCATTTCCCTCTGGCTTATTTGTGGACCATTAACCTTTGCTGATAAATTCTCTTAAAGAATATGTTCTCCTTTTGTTATTTGATACAAGAAATGGAGAATTTTGTGTATTGTGCAACAATATATGCTTGCTAATTGTTACACTTCAGTGGGATCTCGCCTGACTGTGCAACAATGTATGCTCTGCTTGGATTTTGCCCGAAGTCTTCAGTGCTAATTTCGATGGACCATGATCCTGTTTGGTAACTTTTAATAAACTTAAGCTCATGCCCTCACAAATGCAGGTAACCAACCGTTGAAGGAAGAATTTAGTTTTGCAAATTGCAACGTTTCGTCCTATGGAGAATTGAAGTCGTCAAGAAACATTTACCCCAATCCAAAGAATCCTAGGTTACTACTTGCTTGCACGTGTACGGTCTTGGTCCTTCGAGGCTTTGACTTCACTGCTGCTCATTTACCCCCCTTCAATTCATCCTAAAATCCAAGTGTGCATCATGAAATTCTGTACCCGGCGTGTTTGTCACGATATATTAACCATTATAGTATCATCAACAACTTGATTCAACAAGGGAAGTTTAAGAACGTTCATTGGCCGCAGATGAAAAAGTGAGAACTACTCTGAAAAGGAAGTGTGAGGAGTGAAAAACGGAAGAAGCAGACGTAACAGAACGGCCTCAAAATGGTGGTATCTCGCATCATCATCTCTCTCATAGGATAAAGTGCACCACGACCTGTTCTTGAGGCAACAGCACAGACCGTAACTGCAAGTAACAACTCATGTGAGGGAACTTTCAGTTCTTTCATTTGCTCTCTCTCTCGCTCCTTCTTTAGGGGATCAAAGCCTTTTCGGCTGTGTTGGTGAACTGAATTCTGAGTAATTTAAATAGCTTTGATCCTAGGATCAAATCCAAGTAAAAGTGGTGCGTCTCGCATTTGGCCTTTTGCTCAAGTGTGACTTAATAGTATGTAACTGTTTGCAATTTGGATTTTAACAAGGTGGTTACAAACATCTTTGTGGCTAGCTTCAATCTGACGAGCTAAAATCCAACTGACAAATTAAGTAAACTTACAAGCTTTGGAGCTTCTTTCTCATGAGAATAGGACACTTAAGAGTGTTACTGTCGTGATTCGGGAATATAATGTATGGGGGTAGGTGTGAGAGGTGGGTGGTTTCGGCCGCGGTGAGGTGAGGAAAGGGGCGCACGGGCAAAGGGGGGCGGCATGCGCCTGGGCCTGGGAGGAGAGCGGGGTGAGAGAGATTAGATATTCTAATCTTGCTTGTTTTATTCCTTCCTCTTCTCCCCTTTAAATAGAGAGACTTACAATAAAGAGATCGTAAAGATCTCCATCTAATCTTTAAGGAGATTGGATGAATCTCAATCTAATATTTCTAAACAAATATGATCTTAAGGATCGTATTTAAACTATCCTAACTTGCAAGCAAAGAAAAGGTACCGGTTGGACCGGATCCACGCGGCACCTAAGCTACCGCCGGTTGGGCCGGGCCCTTGTGGCGCCGGTTGTAAACACGGTCCCACATGACAGTTACTAGCTTAACTGTGGTGTGGTCTGAGTCTGCTGACAGGTAATATGTATGCATGGCACTGCTATGGCTTGTAAGCCAGATGTGCACTGACCAATGTAGCAGTAAGACAAAAGTCCTGCGAGCTAAATTTGGAGCCTAAACCTGTCATGATCCATGATCTGCATGTTCTTGTAACTGGGAGCTTGGATATTTGCTCAGCTTTTCATTGTGGTATGAGTATGACAGTTCAATGTGCATTAAAAAACTGAATGTATGAGACTATTTTGATTTGTATGGATGAACAGAGCTCAACTGAACAGTTAAATTTGGAGTTTATAGGTAGACTGGTAAAGAGACAAATTAGGACTATCAGAGAAAATTTTACCCTTGGAAAATAAAATAGAAAGAGGGGGGAAACTTTGTCATGTCCTGATGAATAGAAGATTCTCTGTCTGTTCTCTCTCAGGCACTGGGACATCACAGTCAACACTCACCATGAGAGGTATTTTCTTGGAATACTTAACAGACAGGGCAGCCAAGCCATTCATTGCTGAAATAATTTATCAAATTAAGTTTGCAAAAATCAAACTTGTTAGGATTATATCACAATTAACAGTTCTCTGTTATCTCGTTGTAAGAATGGTTGATCTACCCAAATTGGTCACCTATCATGTTCTTCATGCGCAGGTCACATTCTCCAAGTTTTGAATGTCGATTAACACAAGGATTATGACAAAATTGGCCAAATCATCTGCACATACAACATCAACAAAGAACACAGAAGAACTGAAGGCAATGATAAGTAATTCTGGTAGCTATCATAATTACTAAGATCTGTAAATTTTCTGTGCAGTCTTACTTTATAGCATATAAATTGTTATTAGTGGCTAATAGCCACTCTGTAATCCTAATTGAATTAGGTATTGAGTAGTAAAAATTAATAGTTTCTGTCATTTGTGTCAACCAAGATGCATGGAATGACGTTTTATTGTACAGTAGTATATGACATATGTCATGAATTTTAGTTCATAACGGGGTAAACACCGCTAGGAAGAAGGTCTGGCGGCGTCGGCTTGGTGGGACAAGAGATTAGACTATAGATTAGGGTGATAGAACTTTGGAAGGAAGACTAGATTAATTTATCTTTCTTGCTTGATCATAACCATACACAAGGATCTCCTTTTATAAGGAGTAATTGGACCTTTCCTATTATAGACTCATCTAACTTGTCTAATGTCCTACACACAACTACTAGAGTGCATGAACACATCCTAAACAAGCACGTCAACTTACTGTACTAACCTATTTGGACTCTTGCTTTCCTAACTAAATACGAACACATCTTTCCTAATCCTCCTGAACTATTCCTTCTGAACGTGGACTCTGCATAGGGTCCTAGATGTCTTGTTGACCGACCGCTAGTGCTGATCTCCTCAGCTTCCACATGTATATGTGAACAGTACCCCCGACCCATGACAACTACTCCCCTCCTTTTATGACAGCTCGTCCTCGAGCTATGGTGACGGCCATGGCTGAAGCCTTAGGAGACCCCATGTTGACGAGATGTTGCGTTGGCTACATGAGTCCTTAGAGATCGTTGCCTCTACGCGTGGTTGTGGCAAACTCACCAGTCGTTGCGGCAGGCCTGGCAGCAACCCTGACAACACCACAGTGGCCACAATGGACTTCGGCAAGGCCACGGTGGGCTCCGGCAGCGTCACGGTAGGACGTGGAAGTGCGGTAGCTGTCGCAGTTGCTGGAGGTAGCTTTGTAGCCGCCGTGGAAGGTGTCACCACCTCTGCAGAAGGCATAGCCGCCGTGGGAGGCTTCGTTGTCATCGTCATGATCATCTTCTCCAAAGTGGCATGCATGTCGAGGAAGATGACCACCATCTTCTTGTCGTTGTCGTTGGTACTCATGGCCATCTTGTTGGCGTTAGCCTTTATCATAGCCAACGACTAGCAAGCAAGTTTGATGGTTTGATCTGTCGCCATAACCATGGTAGCAGAAGTCGTGGGAATGGATCGATTGCTCTGATACCAAATGTCATGAAACTTAGTTCATAACGGGGTAAACACTGCCAGGAAGAAGGCCGAGCAGCGTCAGCTTGGTGGGATGAGAGATTAGACTATAGACTGGGAAGATAGAACCTTGGAAGAGAGACTAGATTAATTTATGTGGATATCATGGGGATGCTCACGATCTTAGCATGATGATACAATTGGCAATAGCATTGAAGGTTTGTCGAAACACTCATTTTTGGCGAAATTCAAGTTTTGTCATGCAGTAGGCAGTCAGACCGGCTAGGATGACAGTCAGACAGGCCTTTGTGGCGGTCTGACTGGCCACCTCTGGCGATCAGAACAGCCAGGGTTTTAGCCAAGAGGCTAGCAGTCAGATCGGCCAAGAGGCGGTAGTTTGACCGGCCAGAAAGGTGACTTTCGAGTTTGGAGCTGGGCCAAAAATAGAGGATGTAGGCAAGAGGGGGGATTCTCCTACACTTGGTCTTATAATTTTTGGAGCTTTGAGTCAAAAGTTCTATTCGTTTGAAATTTTTAGAGAGGTTTCGGATTTCTAGTGAGAAAATTTGGCTAAGTCCCCTTGTTGGGAAGTCGGACCGGCCAGGGGGTGGTCAGACTGGCCATGGGTGGCGATCTGACCGGTTTTGCCCTGTTTCGCTGGCCACCTTGGTGGCGATGATTGTAAGATAGGTCAAGTTCTTGGGTTTCAGTGCATATGTATTGCATGATGCATGTTTTGACTAACGTTGGTCAAGTTGCGAAGAACTTGTTCCCAGAATCGATTTCTTGATCTAATGTTGTGCAGGAGGCTTGGAGGTCAACGACGAGGATGATCGGGATTAGGCTTAGAGAGCTAAGGGTCAGAACGATTGAGAATGTTGGGTGAAGTCAGAAGACCCAAGCATGGCGCAAAATGGGCAAGGATGACCGAACGGAAAGTTCGGTGCGACGAATTGCATCAAGCGGCACGGGGGTTGGTGTATGTGCCATGGTGGTTTCGGGGGAGCCAGATGGGAGAGACTTGTCGACACGAAGAGAGTCGTTGATCAACCTACACGTGGCGAAGCATGGGATTTCTTTATGAAGATTGGATTCGGTCTTTGGAGAAGGATTGAGAAGGGGTACTTTGGTAAATTCACCAAAATTCCACCTTGATTGCTTTTGGCTAAACCGCGGCGCGAGACGGCGCAAGGAGAAGTGGTTTAGGTCAAGAGTAGATGAAGACGACGCTTTGAAAAACGTGCATGAGTGAAACCCATTTGTGTGTGGGTTTAACGGGTGCCCGTTTAGGTGTCTTAAACTAGAAGCTAGCCTCCACTATAAAAGGCGAGGGTGCTGGTTGTGCACCCCCAACCCTTGTAGCCTAGAAATCCTAATTTTGTTTTAGGGTTAGGATAGGAAAGTGGAGGAGCTAGGGTTCTAAAGAATTGGATTGATTGTGTGCTCATGTGTTGAGCTTTTGTCCTCCATGCTAGAGTGGCTGTAAACCAACATCAATCTCGAATCAATCCAAGCAAGATTTCCTCAAGATGAATCTATTCTTGTTCTTGCTCTCTTTTTTGTGATCTTTGGGTTTTCGTTGATCCTTTGTTTTTCCTTTGGTTTTTGGCCATGATCTTACTTGTTGTGACATGTGAGAATGTATCTAGGATCATCTTGATCATCTTCTATCCACAAGCAAGTTTTGGGATCAATCTTTGGTTTTGCTAGGTTCTTGTGCCCTCCTTCCCTCATCCTTAAAATTTATGGAACATTGGCTTTGATCTTCTCGATCGTCGATTGGAATAGGTTCCTGACCTTCTTGATGAGCTATGGTTGAAATTTCAAAAGATTTGGATCACCGAATCAAAAGTTGAGCCGATTTGTGTTTTTGAGTTCGTGCTGATTTTACTGTTCATCGGACTGGAGGTCAAACCGCCCCTTGGAGAGGTCTGGCCGTCCAACTCATTGTGAATTGAGTTTTTGATGTTTTTGGTTGTTTTGCTTCGGTGTTTCTATTGGATTCAATACAAGTCTTCCGCTATGCTTGTACATTGATTTTTATAGCTCTCATAGCTGTTGGAGTGAAAAACGTGTTGAATCCAATCAAGGTGAAAAAGATATCGTGCTCCTATTCACCCTCCTCTAGTCGTCGTTTTGGTCCAACAAGTGGTATCAAAGCCCAGTTAGTTCAATCCTAATCTTAACCAGTCACTGAACTTGGCGATGGAGAAATACTCCACCAAGCCGCATGTCTTCGATAGGCTCGACTATGCCTATTAGAAGAATCACATGTGTGTCTACCTTCAGAGCGAAGGACTAGCTGTATGGGAGGTTGTTCGAGTCCCGCTCGTCTTGCCCGAGGTTGCTACGCCGGCTTCAACAGCTCTCTTGGCTAACAACCACAAGGCAAAGAACCTTCTGTATGCTGGGCTTGGTAGACAGAAGTATGACAGGATTTGTCACCTTGAGACTATGCACGAGATTTGGAACACTCTCGAAGCTTACCATGAGGGTTCATCCCAAATCAAGAAAGTACGCCAAACGGCCTTCAAGCGAGAATAAAATAAATCTGATATGCGTCCTAGAGAGAGCATCGATGATGTATTCACTCGCTTCAACAAGGTGCTCAATCAGTTGAGAGCGGTCGACATCGAGTATTCTCAGTCTGAGAATGCTACCCATCTCTTGGCTGCAATCAACACCAAGGAGTGGGAGATGAAGGCTACTGCCATGGAGGAGAATGTCAATCTCTCCGATCTCACTTTGGAGTTGCTCTATAGCAAGCTCAAGACCCGTGAGATCAAGAGAGTTGATCATCCTAAGAAGGAGAACATGGCTTTGGTCGCTGGCCTTCTTAAGAGAACTTCTGATGGCTCTTCTGAATCTTCATCTGGATTTTCACTTGCCTGCTTATCTGCAATCCATGAAGAGGAATTTGAGACTATTCTTGAGCCCGAGTTAGCCCTCCTAGCCAAAAAGTTCATACGAGCCTATAACAATGTGAGAAACAGGAAGAGAGGCGGCCCTGTGACATGCTATGAGTGTGGAGAGCTCTACCATATCCGGGCGAACTGCCCCAAGCTAAAAGGGAAGAGCAACCACAAGGAAAAGAAGGCATCTTGGAGGAAGCCTCAAGAGAACAAGTTCATGTTTGATGCTACCAAGCTCATGAAGGTCGCTCACCGGGTTCTTGCTGCTTTTAGAGAGCAATCCTTGAGCGATGTAGACTCCAGGAGTGAGGAGGACAAGGAGGAGGAGCTTCCCAAAGAGAAAAAGAAAGGGAAAGCAAAGGACTTCACTGGCATATGCTTTATGGCCGACTCTATCGACGTCGATGACATCGATGAGGTACTTCCATTCTATGAAGTTCTTTCAGCTAGATGTGATACCATCTTTGAGCAACTATTTATCTAGGATAAGGCTTTAGAGTTCACCATCGCTAGGAATAAATACTTAGAGTCACAAGTTGATAATCTGACATTAGAATTCGTGAATGCTAAGAATCTTGATGCTGATGAATGTTCATCCTGTCATGCTTTATACTCTGAACTTGTTAAATTACAAAATGCTCATGATATTGCCTTGCACCAACTAGAAAATGCTAGAACTGAGTTGATTGAAGTTAAATTTGCTCCATGTGAAAAATCCTTAGAATCTAGCAAGTTGGTCACTTCTGATAAGGCTGAGTCTAGCGTTTGCTCTTTCTGCTTAGAATGTGAACATGAAGTAAAAGATATATTAGAAGCAGTTAGAACTAAGTATGTCAAGCTTAAGGATAAAATTAATTCTGCTCCTTGTGCTTCATGTGAAGCCCTTAAGCTTGAAGTTGCTGTTCATAAAGAGATGCATGCTAGAGCCATTAAGACTAAAACTTGTGAATCATATCTTAACCTTGAAAAAGAGAATGCTTATTTCAAGGATACACTAGAAAAATTCTCTAAAGGAAAGAAACAGTTAAACATAATTCTTGACAAGTCCAAAACTCCTTATAAAAAGCAAGGGTTAGGATACAACTTTGCCCAAGACAAGTCCAAGCCAAATGTCATTCAAGTCTTAGAAAATAGCTTAGTTGAATTCAAAACCCAACCTGCAAAAACTCTTTTCAAATCTGCAGGTTTTGCCCAATCATCTTTTGAGCTAAAAGGTGCTTCTCCCAGTGGTACTAAGTATCATTGCACCTATTGCAAGAAGGATGGGCATTTGCTTGAGTTTTGTTGGCGTAGGTTGAAAAATACTAAGAAAAATCTTACTAGACTTTCATCTCATCAACCTAGAGCAGAGCCTTCATGAGACATGGTCATCAAGAAAAGAACAAAACTAGACTAGGATTTGTTTCACATACTCATCATTATCATGTTCCTAGACAGAATGCATCTCATGCTCTTGTAATCATTGCTCATGATAGAACCTCAAGTAGGATCAAGGCTAGCAATTCTGCTTTACATTCTTCTTGCAGACGTGTGTCTCAGTACTGGGTTCCCAAATCATGTTTAACTAACCCCAGTATTGAGATACATCGATCTTTTATGCCTTGATTTTTAGGATTACCGCGGACGGGGGAAGTGAAAGCATCTAGGCCCCTAAAAATTGTTTTGGTAATTAATGACAATATGTGAATATGAGACTAACATGTTTATTGAGTATTTACAAGGTTAAGTCCCAATGGTGAATATGACAACTTGGAGATGCATGCTAAAGGACAACATGAAGATCAATATGGTTCAAAGACAAGGTACAAGTAGTCTAAGATCATTTTTATGTTTACCGGTCTTAGGAGAAAAGGATGGAAGACCGGATTTTAGGTTAAATACTGTACTATTAAAAGGGATTATGACTAGTAGCTTGATAGCATATTCTTGTGCCATTTGGATTAATTTAGGATCATGCATGCACTTAGAATTTGTTTTGGAAGCCAACTATGTTTTGTTAGGATAATCGGTAGTACCGGGATGGTGGTGCTTGATACTCATAACCAGTTGTACCAAAAATAGTTGGCGATTAAGTAATTTCGAGTGACACCATTTTGGTTTGGTGGCTCACCCTGTGAGCGGTAGTTCCAAAGTTTCCTCGGCGATACTATCGCAGCGCGGTATGACCGCATCTCTTCAACGGAACTACCGCACCCCAGTGTTACTAAAAAATCAGCGGTACGTATTCTCCAAAGAGTGCCCTTTTTGGACTCTAAGGTGAAGCGGTAGTACCGCTCGTATTTTTCGGTATGATCGGCCAGTGGAACTACCGTATGTTGCATGGCGGTAGTACCGCACTGAATTTTCCAATGGCTATGTCAGAGCAGTTAATATGACTGTTCTAGCCATTCTGTGCGGTTAGGTGAGGTGCGGTAGTACCAGCCATTACATGGCGGTACTACCATATTTGCTGAAAAAGTTGGGGTTTCGCCCCCAACGATCGTATTTGTTTGTGGGGGGTATAAATACCCCTCCACCTACTCAAGAACAGTATGCTAGACTTCATTTAACATCCTTTGAGCCTTGAGCATCCTCTCTATACCTCCAATACACTTGTGCATTTATTGTGAGGTAGTTGAGCCAAAATTCAAGTGCATTCATTCTAGACTGATCCTTTGCACTTGAGTGTTGTCAAGCGAAGATCGTGATTCATTACTCTTGGTGTTTGCCAAACACCTAGACGGCTTGGCGGAGTTAGCATGGTGATCTCTTCAAGAAGATTGTGAAGAGGCCCGATGCCAATTATGAGTGGTTCGGTGTTCGTCATCTTCGGAGCGGAGGAAGAACAACCACTAGTGATCGAGGGAAGGCTTAATTTGTGGAGTCGGCTTGATTAGTTCAAGCTTCCTCAACGTGGACTAGTGAAGATTGGCAAGTCTTCGATACCACAGAAAAAACTCCATTGTCTCAATTATGGTTATTTCTTGTCTTTACTATTTTCGTATTTACAATTCTACCAATTATCTTGTGTAGAATTGCTTAACTAGAATTGTATCTAGTTTAGACTTAGTTCGTAATTGACTTAATTTTTTAATTACTCAAAAAGTTTTAAAACCTCCTATTCACCCCCCCTCTAGTCAGTTATCCTTGATCCTACAAGTGGTATCAGAGCTTGATCTCTCATTGATTTAGACTTAACCGTCTAAGAGAAAAAAAGATGGCTAGTGAAGGAATTGCTATAGGAAAGGCTCATTTGTTTGATGGTTCTAATTATGCATATTAGAAAATTAGAATGTCCATTTGTTTAAAGGCCATGAGTCCAAGCATATAGAAAATTGTAAATGAGGGTTACATTATGCCTCTTAACCCACTACTTCCCATGGAACTAGAGGGGGCGTAATGCTCATTTAGATGCTCAATCTATGAATGCTCTTTTTGGTGTTTTGAACGCGGATGAGTTCAATAGAGTGAGCAATTTAGAAACCACTCATGATATTTGGACCACCCTCTCGAAAATCCATGAGGGAACATCCATGGTCAAAGAGACCAAATTGCATAGGTTTCGGATCAAATATGAGACATTCATAATGTTGTCTCATGAAAACATCACCGAGATGTATTCAAGACTCAACAACATTGTGAATGAACTGAAAGGTCTTGGCACTAACCTTCTTGATGTTGACATTGTGCGAAAGATACTTAGGGCTCTACCGGACAAGTATGAGATGTTGGTGACGCTATTCCTCAACTCTCCCGAGTTGCCAAGAATGACGCCAACGGAGCTCTTGGGCAACCTCATAACAAATGAGTTGTACAAGAAAGACAAGGAAGAGCTCTTGGAGTCATCTTCCTCTAAGAAGAAGATTACTGCTTTCAAGGCCAAAGTGGAATCAAGTGATGATGAAGATGAAGGAGAAGACTCCGAAGAATAATTTGCTCTCCTTGTGAGGAGAATAAAGAAATTCATGAGAAGACGCCCACATCGAAGCTTCAACTTTGACAAGAGCAAGAAAGGGCAATCCTCAAATGACAACAAGCGTTATAGTAACATCCGGTGCTATAATTGCGAAGAGAAGGGGCACATTGCCTCTCATTGCCCCGCAAAGAAGGATGACAATGTCAAGTCATTCAAGAAGAAGGAGTTTGATGGCAAGAAGAAGTTTTTCAAGAAGCTTCATAAGGATGGAAAAAATGAAGCTCATATTGGAGAATGGGATTCCGATGAGGAAATACACCGACTCCGACACCGATGAGGATGAGTCCCCCAAGAAGAAGGGACTCGTTGGCATCGCCATCAAGGAGGCTCCATCACTCTTCTCCACTCCTACTTGTCTCATGGCAAAAGGAGATAAGGTAAAATCCATTAATGATAATTAACCGTCATACGATGAATTAATGGATATGCTTGAAGACTTGAATAAATATCTTAGAAAAGAAATGTCTAAATACAAAGTCTTAAAGAGAAAACATATCCCTCTAAAAGATTCTTATGAGGAGCTAAAGGAAGTTCATGACTTGCTTATCTAAGAAAATTCAAGCAAGTCTTCCTCTAGTATTGGAATTACATGTGATATTCTTGATGAAATGCCTAGTGTAGAAATTGCAAGAACTAGTGCATTTACTTCATGTAATGATCTACTTGCCATGTCATGTTACTCTACTATTAATTCTAATCATGATAATGTTGGGTCTCATGATGCAAAGCTTGTTGTTGAAAACAATGAGCTAAAGGAGCAAGTGACCAAGCTAAGCAAAAACTTAGAACAGTGCTTCAAAGGTAAGGCCACCCTTGACAAGGTTTTGAGTGAGCAAATATGCTCATTCAACAAAGAAGGACTTGGGTATGTGCCCAAGAAGGGTAAGAAACCGGTAAACAAGCCCACAAGGTTTGTTAAGCAAAATAGAAAATATTGCTATAAGTGCCGAGAAATAGGACATTTGCAACAAACTTGTCATATTGGTAAGACTCCATCTTTAGGATTATATTATTCTTGTTACATACTTAGAAAAACTAAGGATGGTAAAGTAATTGCAAGATTTGTTGGCACTTCAATTTTAGGCGCTAAAAAGAATGCTATTTGGGTGCATAAAGCCTTGGTCTCTAACCTCCAAGGACCCAAACAAATTTGGGTATCTAAAAGAACTTGATTCTTGTTTTGTAGGTGAACTACAAAACCGGTGGAAAACATTGGGTGCTTGATAGTGGATGCACTCAACACATGACCGGTGATAGGAAAATGTTCACCACATTCGAGAATGGAAAAGAAGTTGATAAGATCACATTTGGCGATAATAACAAAGAAAAGGTAATAGTGTTGGGTAAAATCGCTATCTCAAATGACCTTTCCATTTCCAATGTATCCTTAGTTGAATCGCTAAATTTTAATTTGTTATCCATCGCTCAATTATGTGATCTTGGCTTGATTTGCTCATTCTCTATTGAAGGTGTTACAACTTCAAATGAAAAAGATAATTCGTTAGTTTTCAAAGGTTTTATATTTGGAAATCTCTACTTGGTTGATTTTACTTCAAATGAATCTTGCTTGAAAACTTGTTAATTGCAAAAACCTCCTTGGGTTGGCTTTGGCATAGAAGGCTAGCTCATGTTGGAATGATTCAACTGAAAAAACTTTTCAAACATGATTTAGTTGTTGGCTTGAAAGATGTGAAGTTTGAGAAAAATAGACTTTGTAGTGCTTGTCAAGCCGATAAACAACTCGCTAATTCTCATACTTCCAAGAATATCATGTCAACTTTTAGACCATTAGAACTCTTACATATGAATTTGTTTGGGCCAACAACCTATAAGAGTATCGAGGGTAATAGCTATTGTTTAGTCATTGTGGATGATTACTCTAGATACACATGGGTATTCTTCCTAGATGACAAAGCCAAAACCTCCGGCATTTTCAAAAGTTTTGCTAAAAGGGCTCAAAATGAATTTGATTTCAAAATTAAGAAAATTCGTGGTGATAATGGTTCCGAGTTTAAAAATACTAAAGTTGAAGACTTTTGTGCTGAACTTGGAATAAAGCACGAACTTTCCACAACCTACACTCCGGAGCAAAATGGAGTTGTAGAAAGAAAAAATCGAACATTAATTGAAATGGCTAGGACAATGCTTGATGAATATAATACTTCCAACAGTTTTTGGGCGGAAGCAATTAACACCGCTTGTCATGCCATAAATCGTCTTTATTTGCATCGTCTTTTGAAAAAGACTTCTTATGAGCTTCTTGTTGGAAGAAAACCGAACATCTCTTACTTTCGTGTATTTGGTTGCAAATATTATATTTTGAAAAATAGTGTTCGTCTTTTAAAATTTACAAGTCATTACGACGTTGGTTTTTTGCTTGGTTATTCATCAAATAACAAAGTTTATCGTGTCTTTAACAAAAACTCCAGTTTAGTTGAAGAAAGACATTATGTACATTTGATGAGACTAATGGCTCTCAAGAAGAGTATGAGAATTTGAATGATGTAGGTGATGAAGCCTTAAGAAAAGCCATGGAGTACATGCAAATAGGCGACATCAAGCCTAAAAGTGATCCATCATCTTCCACTCAAGTTGAACCTCCTACCTCCTCCACTACAAATCAAATTCAAATTGATGAAGATGACAATAAGGAAGATGATCAATCATCCAACTTACCACTAAGAATCCACAATGCAATTACAAAAGATCATCCAATAGATCAAATATTGGGTGATGTAAGTAAGAGAGTTCAAACTCGATCTCGTGTCGCTTCTTTTTTGTGAACATTACTTTTTTGTCTCTTTTATTGAGCCAAAGCATGTAGAAGAAGCACTTGATGATCCGGATTGGGTAAATGCAATACATGAAGAACTCAATAACTTCGTCCGAAATGAAGTTTGGAATTTGGTGGATAGGCCCAAGGAATACAACATCAATGGTACAAAATGGGTCTTTAGGAACAAGTAAGATGAAAACGGTATGGTTGTAAGAAACAAAGCGAGATTGGTCGCTCAAGGATATTCACAAGTCGAAGGTTTGGATTTTGGTGAAACCTTTATTCCCGTAGCTAGACTTGAGTCAATTCGGATATTACTTGCTTTTGCATCATGTTTTGATATTGAATTATTTTAAATGGATGTTAAAAGTGTTTTCCTAAATGGAAAAATATCCGAACTTGTCTTTTTTGAGCAACCTCCCGGTTTTGAAAATCCTAAGAATCCAAATCATGTTTATAAACTCTCCAAAGCGCTCTATGGTCTTAAACAAGCTCCTAGAGTATGATATGAACTTCTTAGAGATTTTATAGTATCAAAAGGATACAAAATCGGGAAAATTGATTCAACTTTATTTACTAAAGTTTTAGATGATGATTTCTTTATTTGTCAAATTTATGTTGATGACATTATCTTCGGGTCTACTAATCAAGACTTTTGTAAATAATTTGGTGATATGATGTCTAGGGAATTTGAAATGTCCATGATCAGAGAATTAAGCTATTTTCTTGGACTTCAAATCAAGCAACTCAAAGATAGAACCTTTGTGAGCTAAACAAGATATGCAAAATACTTGATCAAGAAGTTTGACATGGAAGATGCAAAACCCATCAAGACTCCCATGGAAACCAACGGTCATCTCGACCTTAATGAGGGAGGTAAATCGGTAGATTTAAAGCTTTATAGGTCCATGATTGGTAGTTTGCTTTATCTTACAACATCTAGGCCCGATATTATGTTTAGCGTTTGCATGTGTGCACGCTTTCAAACAATTCCAAAAGAATGCCATTTGATGGCCATAAAAAGAATACTAAGATATTTAAAGCATTCCTCTACATTGGCCTATGGTTTCCCAAAGGTGCTAAATTTGATTTAATTGGATATTTGGATTTCGATTATGCGGGTTGCAAACTTGATAGAAAAAACACCTCTGGTAGTTGTCAATTCTTAGGAAGATCCTTAGTATCATGGTCATCCAAGAAACAAATTCCGTAGCTTTGTCCACCGCCGAAGCCAAATATGTTTCCGCGGGCAGTTGTTGTGCTCAATTGATATGGATGAGGCAAACTTTGATGGATTATGGAATTAAATTCGATAAAATTTCTATTTTGTGTGATAATGATAGTGCAGTGAAAATAACCAATAATCCAGTCCAACACTCAAGAACCAAGCATATAGATATTCGCCACCATTTCTTGAGAGATCATGTGAGCAAGGGAGATATTGAAATTAGCCACATCCGGACTGAAGACCAATTAGCGGACATTTTCACCAAACCATTAGATGAAGGCTGCTTTTACAAATTGAGGAATGAATTAAATGTCATAGACTATTCTAATATTGTTTGAACTCATGCTTCATGCATCTTATTTCATTTGGTATTATTTGAAGTTTTTAAGAAGGTATTTTCAAATATTTTCCTAAAAGATCTCTATGTTCATAAAAATTATGTTCCTAGATAAACATTAGTTTACTCAATGCATGATGATCCCAAATGATATTTACTTAAGTGCAAAACTAGGGATCATTTGCAAAATTCTCAAATCCTAAGTCTAACCTTGAAGTTCCAAGATAATCGGAACTACTGGCGGGTTAATCGCGGTACTACCGCATTGCAGAACTACCGGCGATATAAAAACGATACTACCGCGTAGCGGAACTACCGGCGTCTATTCTGCAGAACTACCGCATCAGTTGTAAAATCGCTTTAACTACCTCTGCGGTTTTTACCCCTTCACCTTAACTCCCGAGTGGTTCTACCGCATGCTTTCACTGGTTCTCTCTCTCTCTCTCTCTCTCTCTCTCTCCCCCTCTCCGAAGAGACCTTCAAACTCTCTAAAAAATCCACAAACTTCTTCGGATTTTCTTCGATTCCTGCTGATTTCTTGCGACCTTAGGGTCTATCTCCGTCAAATCTCAAGGTAATATCTCATTTAATCCTCTTGTTACCTTGCTTTCAAACCCTATATCCCAAATTAGGGTTAATCTTGAAATATGGATGATTCAATCGGTTCTTTTTGAGCAAAATGACAATTTTGATGTCTCATGATGCTTGCGCATCTATTCCATGGATTCACTCCATGAGAAACATCAAAAAATCCAATAAATTTCGTGCCCTAGAACTCGGTCAGTGAAAGCGGTACTACCGCTCTTCGTGCGTGGAACTCTTGCGATGCGATCGTGCATGACCAAACCGATGGCAATGATACTAAGCATCCGGTACTACCGGCGCTTGAACTGCGGTACTACCGATTTTCCTAACAAAACAGTAAGATCATTCCATTCAAAATTAAACCTATTGAGAAGATCTATGATAGGCCTGCTCTATTAGCTCCCGCCTGGACAGATTTTTATGATTAGAATGTTAGGTACACTCCAAGGAAGATAAATGGTCTCAAACCTATTTCTAGTTTGATTAACAGAATTGTTAATCTCACTATTCTTCTCAAGAGTGGAAATTTTGATGCTGTGAGAGGACATGCATGGAACATAATAGATAATATTATGAATGGAAGAAAATTTGATGTGGTGGATGTCATCAGGGGAATAGCTTCCTCCAAAAATGATAGAGTCAAGAGAATATATTATGCTCCCTACATTATGGCTTTGATCCTCAATAAAATTGATTATAATGGAGGCTTGGGATCTTCCCATAAGCCATACAAGCCACGAGATGGTCCTCCTATCCCTGCAGATGTTTGTGCTCAGTTTCAGCAAAGGGAGCAAAGGGAAGATGCTCAAGGGGAAGCTGCTCCAGTAGCTGCTCAAGAAGATGCTCCAGCAGAAGGACAAGTGACTCTTGCACAAATTTATTCAGCCATTCTGGAGATAAAGAACACTCAGCTAGAATTCCATAATGAAACCAACAATAGATTGGTTGCTTTGTCAGGAAGTGTGTATTCTCTTGAGCAAGTCTTGACTACTCCTCAGCGCTTTGGTCGTTGTCGCCCTAACACACCTCCAGGGGCCTCAACTTCTCTAGTTCCACTTCCCCCTCAGGATCTGGCTGCATGATGACTTTTTGGTATTTTGATGCCAGAGGGGGAGAAGCTAGAAGGAGAAAGCAGAAAGATCAAGGGAAAGCTAGAAGGACAAGGACAAAGATCAAGGGGGAGCACTAGCACTGCTACTATTATTTTATATACTATATGTGGAACCTGTTATGTTTAATTACTTGTGTGCTTGTAATTGTTTATTTACTTGTGTGCTTGTAATAGTTTAAAACTTTGTTATGACTTGGTGTTTGATATTATGATTATGATATTCTCATAAATTGTAATCTTTATCTCTTGGTCATTTTAATAGTATTGCAAATTCCCTCAAGTTCTAACAAGCAAAAGAAATTCCGCCAAAATTTTTAAAAATCTCTACATGTGCTTGCAAAAGTATCCTCTCATTTATATGCACATGTTTCGGGGGAGCTTTCTTTGTAGTGACTTTAATAAGAAAATGATTCTCAAAACTCTCTTGAACTTATTGCAAGAATTATTTCTGTTAAGTCATCAAAAGAATATACAACTCGTTTTACAACAAGTGGTATATTCAAAACTTTATCTTTCTCACACATTGATTGGGTTGTCATCAATTACCAAAAAGGGGGAGATTAAAAGTATCCAGGCCCCTAAAAATTGTTTTGGTAATTAATGACAATATGTGAATATGTGACTAACATGTTTATTGAGTATTTACAAGGTTAAGTCCCAATGGTGAATATGATAGCTTGGAGATGCATGCTAAAGGACAACATGAAGATCAATATGGTTTAAAGACAAGGTACAAATAGTCTAGAATTCTTTTTATGTTTATCGGTCTTAGGAGAAAAGGATGTTAGACTGGATTTTAGGTTAAATGTCGTACTATTAAGAGGGATCATGACTAGTAGCTTTATAGTATGTTCTTGTGCCATTTGGATCAATTTAGGATATGCATGCACTTAGAATTTGTTTTGGAAGCCAACTATGTTTTGTCAGGATAATCGATAGTACCAACGTTGTGTCGACGATACTACCGCTTAGCGGTATGACTGGGATGGTGGTGCGGTACTACCGCATCCCGGTTGTATCGAAAAATAGTCGGCGGTTCATAATTTCCAGAGTGACACCATTTTGGTTTGGTGGCTCACCCTGTGAGCGGTAGTTCCAGAGTTTCCTTGGCGGTACTACCGCAGCGCGGTATGATCGCATCTCTTCAGCAGAACTACCACACCCCGGTGTTATCAAAAAATCAGCGGTACTTATTTTTCAGAGAGTGCCCTTTTTGGACTCTAAGGTGAAGCGGTAGTACCGCTCGTATTTTTTGGTATGACTGGCCAGCGGAACTACCGCATATTGCATGGCGGTAGTACCGCGCTGAATTTTCCAACGGCTATGTCAGAGTAGTTAATGCGACTGTTCTAGCCATTCTGTGCGGTTAGGTGAGGTGCGATAGTACCGACCATTACATGGCGGTACTACCGCATTTGCTGAAAAAGTTGGGGTTTCGCCCCCAACGGTCGTATTTGTTTGTAGGGGGTATAAATACCCCTCCAGCTGCTCAAGGACAGTATGCTAGACTTCATTTAACATCCTTTGAGTCTTGAGCATCCTCTCTACACCTCCAATACACTTGTGCATTTATTGTGAGGTAGTTGAGCCAAAATTCAAGTGCATTCATTCTAGATTGATCCTTTGCACTTGAGTGCCGTCAAGCGAAGATCGTGATTCATTACTCTTGGTGTTTGCCAAACACCTAGACGACTTGGTGGAGTTAGCACGGTGGTCTCTTCAAGAAGATTGTGAACGACAAGTTCATCCTTAAGGACGTCGCCCTTGTGGACAAGCTAAGGTACAATTTGCTCTCTGTCTTGCAGCTTCTTGATGATGGCTATGAGACTAGGTTTTAGAAAAATTCTTGTCGTGTGCTTGATTCAGTTGGTGAGCTTGTCTTTGAGATTTCTAGAGTTGGTAGGATCTTTGGAGCTGACTTTTTTGAATCTCTTGCTGGATCTCTCAAGTATTTGATTGCATCTTCTTATGAGTTCTAGTTTTGGCACCGTTATTTGGGTACATTGGTTTTGATCATTTGATGCGAGTTAGCAGCCTTGATGTATTGCTCATGTATGTTGAATGAGGATAGAGCTTTATTACATGCCCATGGGGCTTTACTTATAGGGGCAAGAAGGGACATTTACCTTCTTGCCCCTATAGGCAAGAGAGAGAGAGAGAGGGCATTTTGGGCATATTTGCCCTAAAATCCACTGTACAGACTAGATTTACACATGTATAGCATCCCCGATGGCACACCGGTATTCCCGACGATCCTAGGGTGCGGGGCACCCCTTGGTGCCCTGCTATGACAACTCCCTCGTCTGTGTGGTCCGAGGTCGCGAGGACAGATCCCGCGATCCCAAGGGGTGAGCGGACGTAATTGTGTCGCCCCCGGCCCCTCGGGAGTCGGGATACCCCCGGAGAAGTTGGCGCGGGACCGTCCCACCGAGGCATGGGCCTCGAGGTGGGCGGCGCGTCGGAACCACCCCGCCGAGGCCATAGCCTCGAGGCGGGCGACGCGCGAAGTCGGCACGGAGCCGCCCCACCGAGGCATGGGCCTCGAAGCGGGCGACGCGCGAAGTCGGTGCGGAACTACCCTACCGAGGCATGGGCCTCAAGGCGGGCGACGCATCTGAACCGCCCCACCGAGGCCATAGCCTCGAGGCGAGTAGCGCGCGAAGTCGGCACGGAGCCGCCCCACCGAGGCATGGGCCTCGAAGCGGGCGGCGCGCGAAGTCGACGCGGAACCGCCCTACCGAGGCATAGGCCTCGAGGCGGGCGGTGATGAGTGATGGAGTTCGTGTGGGCGAAGTGGTGCGTCATGGCAGCAGCTGCTGCCTTCGTATTCGACTACTTCTTTGGTGTGACCGTTTGTGATGCTTCTGTTGGGGACCTGGTACCGTCTCCCCTTTGGCCACTCCAAGTCAAGTGTCCCCGTGACTTGGAGGGGCGCGAAGGGACTTTGTCCGCTTGCCTGAGTTACTACTAGGCTCATTTGTGGTTCTGAGGCTGGCGAGGTGGAGGCGAAGCCGATCGCCGTTCCCCGACTTTCTTTTCTTAGGCTTGTTTGAGAGCCTAGAAGCTAGCGAGGGGGAGGCGAAGCCGATCGCCGTCCCCCAACTTTCTTTTCTTGGGCTCGTTTGAGAGCCCAGAAGCTAGCGAGGGGGAGGCGAAGCCGATCACCGTCCCCCAACTTTCTTTTCTTGGGCTCGTTTGAGAGCCCAGAAGCTAGCGAGGGGGAGGCGAAACCGATCACCGTCCCCCAACTTTCTTTTCTTGGGCTCGTTTGAGAGCCCAGAAGCTAGCGAGGGGGAGGCGAAGCCGATCGCCGTTCCCCAACTTTCTTTTCTTGGGCTTGTTTGAGAGCCCAGAACCTAGCGACGGAGAGGCGAAGCCGATCGCCGTCCCCCAACTTTCTTTGCTTGGGCTCATTTGAGAGCCCAGAACCTAGCAAGGGGGAGCCGAAGCTGATCGTTTTGAAAGCTCATGGATAGGCGTGCAGGGGAGAGGGTCCTATTGTGATGCAATCTCACTCGGAGCGAGAGGAACGCAGGGGTGTGTTCATGCCTGGCCCTAATCCAACGAACTGTCTAAACCCGTTCGCCCTCCCTACCACTAGCAGCAATCATTCTTAGCTAGGATAGCTTCTAAGTGCCGCCTGACCTTTGCTGACCTAGCTGTTGCTCGCGAGTAGGATTGCGTGCTGGGCGCGATATGAGATCTCTCTGCCGGGGCGAGGCCCTCGCGGCAGGAGACTCCCTAGTTGCCGAGGCGCGCCTCCGAAATGACTAGGGTTACGTGTTTGAGTGCGATTTGAAAAATGACTCTCCGCCGAAGCGAGGCCCTCGCGGCGGGAGACTCCCTAGTCACCGAGGCGGGCCTTCGAGACGACTAGGGTTGCGCATTTGAGCGCGATTTGGAAAATATCTTTCCACCGGGGCGAGGCCCTCGCGGTGGGAGACTCCCTAGTCGTCAAGGCGGGCCTCGGATCGACTAGGGCAATGAGATGTCTCCCGCCGGGGCGTGGCCCTCGCGGCGGGAGACTCCCTAGTCGCCGAGGCGGGGTCTCGGAGCGACTAGGAAAATGTGAGATGTCTCCGCCGGGGCGAGGCTCGTGCGGTGGGAGACTCCCTAGTCGCCGAGGCGGGGTCTCGGAGCGACTAGGAAAATGTGAGATGTCTCCGCTGGGGCGAGGCTCGTGCGGTGGGAGACTCCCTAGTCGCCGAGGCGGGGCCTCGGAGCGACTAGGGCAATGAGATGTCTCCGCCGGGGCGAGGCCCTCGCGGCGGGAGACTCCCTAGTCGCCTAGGCAGGGCCTCGGAGCGACTGGGGCAATGTGAGATGTCTTCGCCGGGGCGAGGCCCGCGCGGCGGGAGACTCCCTAGTCGCCGAGGCGAGGCCTCGGAGTGACTAGGGCAATGAGATGTCTCCGCCAGGGCGAGGCCCACGCGGCAGGAGACTCCCTAGTTGTCGAGGCGGTGCCTCAGAGCGACTAGGGCAATGAGATGTCTCCGCCAGGGCGAGGCCCTCGCGGCGAGAGACTCCCTAGTCGCCGAGGCGGGGCCTTGGAGCGACTAGGGCAATGACATGTCTCCGTCGGGGCGAGGCCCTCGCGGCGGGAGACTCCCAAGTCGCCGAGGAGGGGCCTCGAAGCGACTAGGGCAATGTGAGATGTCTCCGCCGGGGCGAGGCCCGCGTGACGGGAGACTCCCTAGTCGCCGAGGCGGAGCCTCGGAGCGACTAGGGCAATGAGATGTCTCCGCTGGGGCAAGGCCCTCACGGCGGGAGACTCCCTAGTCGCTGAGGCGGGGCCATGGAGCGACTAGGGCAATGTGAGATGTCTCCGTCGAGGTGAGGCCCTCGCGGCGGGAGACTCCCTAGTCGCCGAGGTGTGGTCTCGGAGCGACTAGGGCAATGTGAGATGTCTCCGCCGGGGCGAGGCCCTCGCAGCGGGAGACTCCCTACTCGCCGAGGCGAGGTGTTGGAGCAACAAGGGCAATGAGATGTCTTCGCCGGGGCGAGGCCCTCACAGCGGGAGACACCCTAGTCGCTGAGGCGGGGCCTCGGAGCGACTAGGGCAATGAGATATCTCTGCCGGGGCGAGGCCCTCGTGGCGAGAGACTCCCTAGTTGCCGAGGCGGGGTCTCAGAGCGACTAGGGCAATGTGAGATGTCTCCGCCGGGGCGAGGCCCGCGCGGCGGGAGACTCCCTAGTCGCCGAGGCGGGGCCTCGGAGCAACTAGGGCAATGAGATGTCTCCGTCGGGGCGAGGCCCTCACGGCGGGAGACTCCCTAGTCGTCGAGGCGGGGCCTCGGAGCGACTAGGGCAATGAGATGTCTCCGTCGGGGTGAGACCCTCGAGGCGGGAGACTCCCTAGTCGCCAAGGCGGGGTTACGGAGCGACTAGGGCAATGAGATGTCTCCGCCGGGGCGAGGCCCTCGCGGCGGAAGACTCCCTAGTCGTCGAGGCGGGGCCTCGGAGTGACTAGGGCAATGAGATGTCTCCGCCGGGGCGAGGCCCACGGGGCGGGAGACTCCCTAGTCGCCGAGGCGGGGCCTCGGAGCGACTAGGGCAATGAGATGTCTCCGTCGGAGCGAGGCCCGCGCGGCGGGAGACTCCCTAGTCCCCAAGGCGGGGCCTCGGAGTGACTAGGGCAATGAGATGTCTCCGCCGGGGTGGGGCCCTCATGGCGGGAGACTCCCTAGTCACTGAGGCGGGGTCTAGGAGTGACTAGGGCAATGAGATGTCTCCGCCGGGGCGAGGCCCATGTGGCAGGAGACTCCCTAGTCGCCGAGGCGGGGCCTCGGAGTGACTAGGGCAATGAGATGTCTCCGTCGGGGCAAGGCCCTCGTGGCGGGAGACTCCCTAGTCACCGAGGCAGGGCCTCGGAGCGACTAGGGCAATGTGAGATGTCTCCACCGGGGCGAGGCCCTCGCGACGGGAGACTCCCTAGTCGCCGAGGCAGGTCTCAGAGTGACTAGGGCAATGAGAAGTCTCCGCCAGGGTGAGGCCCTCACGGCGGGAGACTCCCTAGTCGCCGAGGCGGGGCCTCGGAGAGACTAGGGCAATGAGATGTCTCCGCTGAGGCGAGGCCCTCGTGGCGGGGACTCCCTAGTCGCCGAGGCTGGGCCTCGGAGCGACTTGGGCAATGAGATGTCTCCGCCGGGGCGAGGCCCTCGCGGCGGGAGACTCCCTAGTCGCCAAGGAGGGGCCTCGGAGCGACTAGGGCAATGAGATGTCTCCGCCGGGGCAAGGCTCTCGCAGCGGGATACTCCCTAGTCGTCGAGGCGGGGTCTCGGAGTGACTAGGGCAATGAGATGTCTCCGCCGGGGCGAGGCCCGCGCGGCGGGAGACTCCCTAGTCGCCGAGGTGGAGTCTCGGATCGACTAGGGCAATGTGAGATGTAGGCAGCATGCACCGGGGCTCATGGCCATGCGCGGCGTTTTTGTTGCCACGGTGATGGGCTTATTGACATTGCTATCCTTGTGGGCTTTCGCTGCTCACTCCGGAGAGCGAGCTAGCGTGCGCCGAGGCTCGAGGCCATGCGCAGCGTCTTTGTTGCCACGGTGATGGGCTTATTGACGTTGCCATCTTTATCGGCTTTCGCTGCTCACTCCGGAGAGCGAGCTAGCGTGCGCCGGGGCTCGACGCCATGCGCGGCGTCTTTGTTACCACAGTGATGGGCTTATTGACGTTGCCATCTTTGTGGCCTTTCGCTGCTCACTCCGGAGAGCAAGCTAGCGTGCGCCGGGGCTCGAGGCCATGCACGGTGTCTTTGTTGCCGCTCGAGGCCATGCGCGGCATCTTTGTTGCCACGGTGATGGGCTTATTGACATTTCCATCCTTGTGGGCTTTCACTGCTCACTCCGGAGAGCGAGCTAGCGTGCGCCAGGGCTCGAGGCCATGCGCGGCGTCTTTGTTGCCATGGTGATGGGCTTATTGACGTTGCCATCTTTGTGGGCTTTCGCTACTCACTCTGGAGAGCGAGCTAGCATGCGCCGGGGCTCAAGGCCATGCGCGGCGTCTTTGTTGCCGCGGTGATGGGCTTATTGACGTTGCCATCCTTGTGGGCTTTTGCTGCTCACTCCGGAGAGCGAGCTAGCGTGCGCCGGGACTCGAGGCCATGCGTGGCGTCTTTTTTTTTCCGAAGGGCAAAATTGGCCGAAGGGCGAAATCGACCGAAGGGCCTTGTTTTTTTTTTTGTTTGTCGGGCCCGAAGGCCACCCGCCGATGGGCCTAGCAGGGCGAAGGTCCTTGTTTTTTTTTTGTCGTTGCGGTCGAAGCAGCGCTGAGCCGGAGGCAAGGCGGTGGCGTCGGCGACTTGCGCCTCGGGCGTGAGGTTGCGGCGTTGGCTGCCACGAGGGGCGCGGCAGAGGTTGGCGCCGTGGTGTGGCGGCGGCCTCGAGAGCACCTTGGGTGCGAGGCGTAGGCGGCCCGAAGGGTGAGGTGGAGGTGGGCGCCCGGTCTTGACGCACCAGAGGGCACCTCAGGCGCTCGCTATTGCCGGATGACCGAAGGCTTTGGTTCTGGCGATGTTGGCGGCCTGGGGCTCGGCGAGGTTCCGAGCGACGAAGGGGGAGAAGAGCCACCTCGCCCGAAGGCACTCCGAGGTGGCCAGAGCGGGCACAGATGCGAGGGGGCCCGAAGCTCGGGGACCCCGTGCGACGCCGAAGGAGCTTCAAGGTGGCAAAGAAGAAGGGGCCTCCGGGCGGGGCTTTGGGCGGAGGTTCCCGGCGGGGGCGCTCGGAGGTGGCTTAAAGGTGGAGGCAGAGCAGGAGGTGGCCTCGCGAGGGTTCCGAGGGCCTCAAAGGGGCTTTAGGCGGCCTCTGGGCGGGAGGCGAAGGGGCCCGAGGGTGCTGGTGATGGGCGGCCGAAGTGCTTTGATGGCGGGGGCTTCGCAGGCGAGAGCTTCGCGGCGAAGGCTCCAAGGGCGCTGGCTGCGGCAGGGGGCTTCTGCTGGCCGCTGCGAGGTGGGTGCGAATGTGCCTGAAAATTGCATAAGTTTCAATCGATTTTCTCATGTTTGGATTGAGTGTGAAGATTCGTGCTACGGAGGATGATGGCAGTGAAGCTTCGTCGAGCCGGAGGCGATGTGGTGGCAGTAGTGAGGGTGCCTCGGGACACTGCTTCGGGTGATGGGCGAGGCGGTGCCGAAGGGTGCCGGAGGCGGCGGTTCTGTAGACTGCTTCAAAGGCTGCAGCTTGGAGGCGGAGGTGGCCTCCGGGTTTGCTCCGAAGGTAGCAGCGAGCGGGGGCTATAGAGGATACTCCGGCGGCTTCGGGTGGCCTTCGGACTGGAGCCGAAGGTGCAGGGGTGGCTGTGGGTGGTCGCAAAGACGGAGGCCCCTGGCGGCTGGACGACGAGGGGGCGTCCGGTGGCCTTCGGACTGGAGCGAGGCCCTCGTGGTGGCTTTGCAGGTGGCCGCTTCTGGCGAGGGTGCCGACGGGGCTGGATTGTGCTTCGGAGGCGGCGGTGCTCCCAAGGGGCGAAGGCGGCTGTGGCGCGAGGCCGGTGGCCGGCTCCGGGCAGAAGACAGCAGCTGGCTGCCCCGGCCGAAGGTTTGTGGTAGGATGGGGGCTTCGCACTTGGTCAAAGGTGGGATGGGGGGGCTTCGGCCTTTTTTTTTTTCTGCCGAGGGTGTTGGATGGCTTCGGCTCCTCTCATGTAGCTTCTTGCTCGGTCCGCACGGACGGCGCCAACTGTCGTAGCTAAAAGACTAGACAGTGGGTACCGAGTACCCTCTGTACCCTTTGTCTTGGGAGAAGGACCAAAGGGGGAGCAAAAGCCAAGTGTGTATGAATGTATTGCTCATGTATGTTGAATGAGGAGAGAGCTTTATTACATGCCAATGGGGCTTTACTTATAGGGGGCAAGAAAGGACATTTACCTTCTTGCCCCCATAGGCGAGAGAGAGAGAGAGAGAGAGAGGGCATTTTGGGAACATTTGCCATAAAATCCACTGTACAGACTAGATTTACACATGTATAGCATCCCCGACGGCACACCGGTATTCCCGACGATCCTAGGGTGCGAGGCACCCCTTGGTGCCCTGCTACGACAATAGTAATCTTCCAGCTTCTTTTGCCAAACTCGATAAGTGTGCAAGTCATGCCCTGCCTGCTGGTGAAATAGACACCACTTCTTGTTTTTCTTGTATTCTTCGGTCGGAGCTTTTGTTTTGCCTCGACCGGTATAGTCTTTCTTACCCTTTGTAAACTTTTCAGGAATCATAAGGACTTCCTTATCGTCGGGTCTGCGGTTTTTCTTTTTCTTGAGAGCCTTCTTATTCTTCTTCTCTAGTTTATCCAAGCCAAGTTGAGGAATTTTATCCTTCCGATCAATGGCCTCACACCATTCAACCGCTTCGCTAGCAGCTGCATATTTATCGGCCAGGTCAAAAAGTTCAACGGTTGTCTTTGGAGGGTGCATGGCTATGTCCTCCGTAAACCGTCGATTCCTTAGACCTGCTTTAAAAGCTTGGATGATAGAAGATTCTGCGACCTCTAGTATTGAATTTCGAACCTGGCTGAATCTTTTGATATATTGATGGAGTGTCTCATTGGATCCTTGCCAGATTCGATGAAGATCATCCTCCTTTCCAGGGCGGTCGTACATGCCCGGGAAATTCGCGATCAGCAAGTCGCAAAGTTGCTCCCAAGTGTAGATAGATCCGATCGGCAGGTTAAGCAACCACGACCGGGCAGACCTTTCAAGTACTGTGGGTAGATAGTTTCCCATCACATTTTCATCACCTCCAACAACTCTGATGGCGGTGGTATAAATTTGGAGAAATTCTAATGGGTTCTGAGTCCCATCGAACTTATCCAAATTGGTCGGTCGAAACCTGTTTGGCCATCGTACAACTTGGAGCCTTACAGAAAAGGCTCGATAACCTGTAATCAATTCATGACGCCTTCTGTGGAAAGGTGCTAGATTGTAATCGATCGGAGAACGGTTCCTAAGGTTAGATTGCTAGATCTCCGATGTCCCGATCCGGTCGTAGACGTTAATGTAAAGCTTGCGACCGCCTGCTTGGTTTAGTTGATGACGAAGATCATCAGGGCCAAGCGATTTCTCCTCTTGACGAGGTGATGGAGTGGCTGCTTGAAATAGCCTTCTCCCTTCATGGCTCCTTGGTCGGAATCGTCGAGGGGGCCTTGGTATCGTTTTTTCTCCAATATGACCATGATGCCCTCTGCTGAGGGAGGAACGTTGGGACGAAGTCATAGTTTGACTTCCTGAATTCCTTTGTTCCCGGTATGCTTCCGTTCGTTGCATGGTCCGCTGAAGAATCTCTGATACTTGGCCTACAAGTTGTACAAATCCTGGGGTCTCTGCTAGAGCAGGGTTAGAATTATTCAAAATATCTTGAACACGTTGCAGGTTTTGTACCGTTACCGAAGGTCTCGGAGGATTCATGCTGGTAGTAGATGTTCGAAGATCTGAATCTTCCCCCGACCTCCTGGTTTGTTCCACCCGATCAGCTATTCTTGGTGGGGCAGAGCCAAGCGAGTTAACTGATGGACGTCTATCAGTTCTGTTACCTCCGGCATTTGGTGCTTGATGACCCGTAACATTTCTACCAGCACGTGGTGGCGTGGCAGAGAGTGTAAGACCGTGCAAGGCATCTTGATTTGTATCTTCGATCGCATTGACCTCGTGCCTCCAGCAGCGATCTTCTGACAAGCTTCCATCATAACTAATGGAGAGCCTTCCAATGCTTTTGCTAGGAGTTTCCACAATGGAGGGCGGTCGGAGATGAGCACCTCCTGAGGTCTTCATGGTAGGCTCAACCTGACCCGGCGGATTGCCGATCGTATGTTGAGTCTTATCATCCCTACTTGTCCCACGACCAGTGGGGGTTTCATCGACACCGTTACTAGATGTCGTTTGGCTCCTGGAATCGCCAAAAGTCATAGGTGAGTACCTTTCAGTCATAATTTCATCGAGAGTATAGTGATTCTCGAGTTGTGGTGCTGAATTTTCGTCATCTTTTTCACCGGTCGAAAAGACCGAGCTTGGAGAGGTCTTTGGACATTCCGAACTGGTCGGAATAGCTGGTTCCTCTAAAAGTGCCGCTTGTCGTAGTGGTGTATCCTCATCCATCCAATCGATTTCGCTAATGTCGGCGACGTGCGAATCGGCGGAGGAAGAGGATGATGACATTCCCTTTTTTTTGCATGGCGCAGATGCATCCTTCCATATCGAGGTTGAAGTAGTCCGCCAAGTCGAACCAGTTCTCCTCGTCCCAAACTCCTGCCATAGCCGCATGTGTGATTACGAGGAATGGGCGAGGATTTGATGTGCAAAAAGTTTCTTCAGGAAACTTGTGTCTTCTTCCCCACGGACGGCGCCAACTGTCGACGATCGAGTCGCCGATCTTACGAAAATATAGAGAAAAATGACACAGATCTCCTGAGAGAGAATAGGGCTGCTCTTTATATATATGAACTGGATGTTTATAGGGGGTATCTACGACCCAGTTGGGGACTAATCCTAATTACACTAAGTATGATCTTTGCTATGCTAATTAATCAGACTTAAAGTATGAGTCTAAGGCTGATTACGTTGCTCTAATTTGATCCAGGACAATCAGATCTCTCTTCTCGTCTTCGCTCCATCCTTATATAGTTTCCAAAGGGGTGGCAGTTGCTCCTAAAGAAGGCGTCCTTTGCAAAGCATTGCGACTGGTCAGAGCAAGACGACAATTGATAAAGTATCAACTGCTCTATGGTTAAGTGATTGTGAGACACACAACCACGCGGTGATTGTTGTTAGTGTCTTAGGATTATGTAACATCGCGTGGTATGGAATATACAACACGTGTTCCATTCATCACATGGTAAAGAATATACCTTGAATTAGATCCAGATAGCAGTTTGTACCTTTTCCGAGCAGCTACCTGGTCGGAGACTAGGCATAGGACCTTATCCGACCAGGGTACCTATTATGTAACCTCTAGAATCCTCATGACCAGTGAGGTTGCTAGCCTTAGGGGTTATGACCATGAAGACGTATGGTCTTTTATTATGTATTAAAGTAATACATAGAGGTTTTTAATCCTCGTCAATATGTTCGTCATCAAGTGATCACTCCAAGATGGATGCTCAAGGCAGATGTATGACTAGCATATGCTAAGGATGTCTTCCTAGTCTTTTACCAGTCTCGGTGTTTGGTTGGAAGACCAGATTGCTAGTATAGGTTATCGTACTATTAACAGGGGTCTTGTCTAGTAGCTTGAGTCTCATCATGTGTTGGTATCTCAATCCCGCTTGCTCTAGCTCTTCTAGGCATGATGCTATTATTTGTGAATGTGTTTTGCAAATAGTTGAAGCTCATGCATTAACTCTTTTTGACATGAGACTATAATTTGCAAATGTATTTTGCAAATGATTGAAATCCATGCACCTACTCCTTGTGGGATGATGCTATTGTTTGCGAATATGTTTTGCAAATAGTTGAAGCTCATGCATTAACTCTTTGTAGCATGAGACTATAATTTGCAAATGTGTTTTGCAAATGGTTAAAGTCCATGCACCTACTCCTTGTGGAATGATACTAAAGTTTGCAAATATGTTATACAAATTGTTGAAGTTTATGCATTATTCCTTGGCATGGTCTAAGATTGCTCGTTGCTCTTTTCTTGGACTTAGGTCACGTGTTGGCTCTTTGGAGTTGTGCTTCTTGATTTGATCAAATATGTTTGAGATCAATCAAACAACTTGGTTGTATAACCCTCTGAATAAGCTTTCCATAGAGCCTAAGATCACTCAATTCCGACATCGGAGTCAAAAGTTATGACTGTTTTTTCGAGTGCCGTCTGTGCTGAAATTCAGGTCCGGACTGACCAGAAGTCCGTTCTGACCGCACTTATAAGGCCAATCAACCTTTTTTAGAGGACATGTTTTTTTTGTTTTCTTCCTCTCGGAAGTCGGTCGACCGTCCGTGACCAAGGGTCGATCGAGTTTGGACCTCGTGAGGGAGGACCGATCGAGAAATGTCTCAGAGCGGCTAGTTTTGTAGCCGTTGTATTGTATTCCGGTTTGACAGGCCGTTTGTTAGCAGTTAGACCGGGTTTCACTATTTTTCAGCCATTTTCTCATTGAACGACTAGTTTTGGTGTGTGGACTAGTTTTGGTCCATTCTTTTGGTGTGTGTTGTATTGTATGGTTGGTTGGGAGGCAACTTTTGGTATCTCATTTCACTCTCTTGAGCTAGTGTGAGTTTCTCCTCTCAATTGTGCATGTGTTGCACCTTATGAGCAAAGAGAGAGGCTCTAGTGGCATGTGTTGCAACTAGAATTGGATTGAGCATCCAATGTGCATGTGTTGCACTTGGTGAGAGTCAAGTAAGAGGCTTAGCTTATTACTCTTGGTGTTTGCCGACACCTAGACAGTGTGGAGGCATCATGGTCTGGTGATCTTCTCAAGAAGCTTGTGAGAAGGCCCAGTGTTGTGAGTGGTTTGGTGCTCGCCATCTTCGGAGTATAGGAAGAGCAACCCAAAGTGGATCGAGGTGTTGGTTCAAGTTGTGAGCCAGTCCAATTCGTTTGGGCTTACCTCGGAGGTGTTGACTTA
This sequence comes from Phyllostachys edulis, assembly GCA_036346405.1. Lineage (NCBI taxonomy): Eukaryota > Viridiplantae > Streptophyta > Magnoliopsida > Poales > Poaceae > Phyllostachys > Phyllostachys edulis. Next base: position 52,217,784 of record CM070561.1, on the reverse strand, counting down.
ATTCGTAGAGCCGGTCCAATTCGTTTGGGCTTACCTAAACGTGGATTAGGGGAGACCGGCAAGTCTCCGAACACAACGGTAAAACATCCTTGTGCCATTGTGGTTTGCTCTCTTGTGATTTACTTCGTGCAATTTACATTCCTAGAATTAAATTGATTGCATGTCAAACTAGGATTGCAAGCCTTGACTTAGACTTAGGGTGTTGGTGCACTTAAGGAAAACTAGAATCTTTAGGTTTTAATTGTGCAAAACCAAATTGTCTTTCGCTTCCACATTAGAAATCAGTTTTAGCCTTAGAGATTTTTAGAAAAGACTATTCACCCCCTCTAGTCGACCTCCTTGATCTTACAAGTGATATCAGAGCTTGGTCTCTAATTTATTAGACTTAACCGTCTAGAGAGTAAAGGATGGATACTAGTGATACAATGCACCTCGGTGAAGCACCTCTATTTGGTGGCACAAAGTATGCTCATTGGAAAATCCGCACATCTTGTTATTTTAAGGCCATGAGCCAAAAAATATGACGGATTGTAGATGTGGGTTTTTCTCCTCCAATATATCCTCTAGCTCCAACGAGTAAGGAAGAGAAAAGCTTACATCTCGACGCTCAAACAATTAACGCTTTATTTAGTGCTTTGAGTGTAGTGGTGTTCAATAAAGTATGCAATCTAAAAAACACTCATGAGATGTAGACCCATCGTCAAGATCATTATGAAAGGTTTATCTCCACTAATGATGATTGCATAAAAGAATGGACGTTGAGAGAAGAATGCTCAACTTCTAGCTCTGACAATGAGGAGCCCTCAACCCCATCCACATCACCTCATTGCTTTATGGCCAAAGGTAAAGACGAGGTAAATGATGACAATGAGCCCTCTTATGATGAATTGTTGGATGTGTTAGATGAGCTCAATGAGTATCTTGGGAAGGAAAATGTTAAATTTAAAGTTTTGAAGAAAGAATTTGCATCTCTACAAAATAATTATGATGTGCTAAAGGATGAGCATGAAACTCTCCTTCTCAATGAGCTCACTAAACCAAAGGTGAACATAGGCATTACATGTGATTTATTAGATGATATGTCATATGTTGCTCGTAGCCCTTGTATTGCATCTAAGGCCAATGTGTCCACCTCTTGTGATGACTTGCTAGACATTCCTTATCTCAAATTTAAATGCTTCTACACCCTCTATTTCTCGTGAGACTAATCTTGTAGGTGAGAATAATGAGCTCAAGGTCGAAGTCAAGAAATTGACAAATGTCTTGGAAAAGTGCTACAAAGGGAAGGCATCCCTTGATGATATATTGAGCAAGTAACGAAGCTTGAACGACAAGAGAGGGGTTTGATTTGTCTCCAAGAAGGAGAATAGCAAGACAAAGCACAATGCAAGACATTCGAAGAATTTCAAGTGTTTTTATTGCCATGAGAAGGGACATTTTGTTTCGGTGTGCCCTAACAAGGTGGATGACAAGCAAATGTCATCAAGAAAGAGGCAAACTGGTAAGGAGCAAGAAAATAAGATAAGGCATGGAAGCAAAAGCCTAACTTACTACAATTACTAGGATAAGGGACATATTGGTAGAGATTGTCCCATGGGTAAAACTCCTAAGCCTATTCTTTATGATGATCACCATTTGCTTAGGAAGGGTAGAAATGGTATGGTAATAGCTAGACATGTTAGTTCACCAAAGATTATTGTTAGAGCCATTTGGGTGCCCAAATCTCTTGTGACTAACATTCAAAGACCCAACTGAGTTTGGGTACCAAAAAGTGCTTAAAATGCAAATAGATACTTGGAGAGGCATTAAAGGCTTCACTCATTCATGAAAAGGTGAATTCCACCGTATATCAAATTGGAGCCAAGCTTGAGGATAATCATTTCACATCAAGAACCAATGTCATTTTGATAACAAGTACTTACATTGAAGTATCTAGCCCCTAGCCTTGTGTAGGATGCTCTCATGAAAATCTTTAAAAAAAATATGTTCTTACTCTTATTCAAAATATTCATTATTACAATCTTGAGCAAGATGGTATGTGGCATATTAAGGGGGAGTGGTAAGTCACATACATGTTGACGAGGATCTAATAATCCTCATTTAGTTATTTATTTGTAATTCTTATTATAGATAGCAATATCTTTATATTACTCGCAAGAATATCCCTTACTGTACATAAGGAAAAAGCTTAACAAGTGGTCGTAAGTCTTACAACGACCACCCCCTGTTAGTAAGCCTTTCTACGAGCAAGTCTCTAGTCGTAAGCCTTTTTCTACGACTTGTCTCTAGTCATAAGCTTTTCTACGACTTGCCTTAGGTTGTGAGCCTTCTCTACAAGGACCTTGTGGTCGTAAGTCTCTCCACAACCTAATTGGCTACGACCACCCTATAATCGATTAATCCTACAGATATGTGGGCCCAGTCAATTAGGAAGTCTTGTGTGCTGTGTTTAACACACGGGGCAGTTAACATACACTGTTATTTTCTGTAAATAACCACACGTTTTATACCTCTGTCTCTGACAATAACTACTTGGCGACGTGGGGGGTTATCTCTCTGACAGTAACCTCCACCAACCATCCATCAGTCAGAACGTTAAGACGCCTCTTGGCTTGAAGGAACTACCACCTCTTAATATATAGGATGAAGTCGGTAGACAGAGTGGGGGACGATCTGGGGCGCAAGACATTAGGCTTTAGTCTTCCTCTTGATTGTAAACAGCACACTCAATACAACAGCATAAGGAGTAAGGTTATTATTCTCTTCAGAGAAGGCCTGAACCTGTATAAATCCCTGTACCAATCTCTGTGTGGTTCTAAATCTAGTTGACCGCCCAAATATTCATTCATTCATAAGATTGATAGTAAAACATCGATAGCTGGCGCTGACCATGGGAAGTTTCCGATGATTCCTTTTCGACAAGTTCTCTTAATTTTCTCAACTCAAATGCTTCCATGACAGGAGAGTGGAACGAGGAGAATTGGTTCGACTTGGCCGACTATGCAGGACTCGACATGGATGCCTGCTACGAATATGAGCAGAGTATTATTTCGTCCGATGGTAATGCCGCCTCCAGGGATCTTTCACCAGATCCAGGAGACCATACCACATACAGAGTTGATGAGGGATCCTTTTCCCCCACAACATTATGTCCAAATGAGGGACCAAATTCCTCAGAGGGCAAGGGTCCATCTGACCAAAATCAGGACTGTACCAAAGCAGGCACAGAACATATCGAGGGTTCCCCCTCCAAATATTCGAGTCCATATGAGGTTGAAGGTCATTCGACCTGGCACGGCAAGTCCTAGAAGCCATCATTCTGGGACTCCATCTGAATCTGGTGGTCGTCACTCTTTAGTTACCCCTGTAAACGATATGGTCGAGCACGCTTTTCCTGATAATTCGACCACACCCACGCAGGGCTCACCTACGGACAGAGATGGTTATAACCCATAATTTCCCTACTTGGAGGGGCTTGCTCTAAGTCACGAGGCGCTGTCGTTCGACTACTCCTCAAGTCAGGAGGCCTTAGGTGCAAGTGGAGATCATATTAAGGAGGCCTTCGTCCTCCCCTCATATCTTAGTCGCTCTCTTAGAGGCAGGACTGAGGATGCTCCCCAACTCTCAGACACTGCGACCTCTCGTGGTGATGGCGAGGACGCCTCCAGCGATGAACAGGATCAACACTCACATGAGTGTGGGAGAAATCCTAGAAATGATCGCACTCCATTGAGGTGAACTCAAGTAACCTCAGATGTGGGTGATCCTTACACTATCCGGAGGAGAAGAATTGCAACTCAGAGAACTATGCCTGGGCGCATTCGATATCGGACACAGGAAAATCAAGAACTTCAGCGCATAAATGACCTGCTTGAGAACCCAACTCAAGAACTTGGATGAGCGCCAGGTTACGACCTCTTTGCTGAAGAGATCGCACGAAGGCTTTGGAGTGCGATGGCCAGACTTGAACAACCTCGCCGACACCATTCTAGAAGTCATACTGGACAACTCCATCGAATGCTAGTTGCTCGAACAACTCACCTCATAGAGATCGGAACGACAAAATGTCGCATCGCTCCCCTAACCATAACTCTAGTCAGAGAAGAGTTCTTTGAACATCTGATGATCGATAAGCTCTCAGGGGAGGTGATCGTTCACCACTCCAACCCAGAAATCTGCAACAGCAGATGGAATACGAGGAGTATTATCCTCGTAGGACTAAGACCTATCATAGGCTGGAACCGCCTACAACCGGGTATTGTCGTGTACGATCACCTGGTGACAACAACCCTTCTTTCCCACAAAGAAGGCATCTTGATGTTATTACCGGATGTCGGGCGTTCTCGCCTGATCTCCGAGCAGTTCGCTAGCCGCCACAATTTTTACCAGTGAACATGCAGAAGTTTGATGGGTCACAGAATCTCATCGAATTTCTTCAAATCTACACGACCATTGTTAGGGCATTAGGAGGAGGAGAGCACATCATGGCAAATTACATTCTAACTGTGCTCGAAGGATCTGCTCGATCGTGGTTGTTAAATCAACCACTAGAGTCGATCTATTCATGGCACACCTCTATGACCTACTACTGGTCAATTTCCAGGGTACCTACCATCGTCACGGGAAAGAGGACGACCTGCATAGGATGAGATAGAATGACCACGAGACTCTACGCCAGTTCATCAGACATTTCAGTCAGGTTCGCAATTCCATACCTGAAGTTCATGGCTCTTCTGTTATCAGAGCGTTTAAGCAGGGAGTCCGCAGTACAAGAATCCCAGAGGACATCACTTTAAATCCTCCGGCTACTGTCGCCGAGCTCTTCGAGACGGCGGATTGATACGCGATCGCTGCTGAAGAAGTCGAGTGGAACAAAACCATCGATCGAGACGACAAAATTCCTCAAGAAGCAACTGAAAGTAGCAAGAATCAAAATAAAAAGGCTAAGAAATCCAAGCTAAAGGCCAAAGGCCAAAAGCCTCAGGCCAACAGTTCCAAAGAATTCTTGGTCGTAAGCGATAGGGAGCCTCAGAATTCTAAATCATACTCCAACCAGGGCAAGGACAAATGCCCCGAGTGGAAGAATGACAAGCCTAGGTGGTGTCCTTTCCATAAAAAGGAAGGATATTACCTTCGCAATTGCCAAATTTTCCAACAAAAGCTCGAAGACTATTACATCGACAAAGGATCTCTTCCTACACTCGAGGAGGTAGGACAAACAAGTGGTCAAAAGCAGTTAGACGATGATGAGGAGATGTTATTTCAGGATCCGAAGCACACCATCGATCACATCAACGAAGGATCTTCAGCATATGAGTCAAAATGACAGCTTAAAGCTGTCGAGCGTGAGGTAAACTTCATTAACCCTCCTCTTGTCAATAAATTGCCAAAGTGGTCGGAAGTTACCATCTCTTTCGAGAGGGGTGACTGTCCGATCCCTTCTACTCGACCAGGTCATTTTTCGATAGTGGTCGAGCCCATCATCAATAACTGTCGAGTAAATCAAGTGTTAGTTGATGGTGGCAGTTTATTAAATATTTTGTTTACGAGCGCCATGGATGAGATGCAAGTACCTAGGACCAAGGTAAAACATGTACGATACTCTTTTCATGGGATCGTACCGGGGTCTTCGGCCAAACCAATTGGTCAAGTTTCTCTCCTTGTAACATTTGGTTCTCCAAACAAGTTCAGGACAAAAAAATCTCTTTTGATGTGGTCGATTTCGACACGGCATACAATGCCATACTCGGATGACCAACTTTGGCACGATTTCTAATGGCTGCTTATTATGGTTATCAATGTTTTAAGATGACAGGTCCTAAAGGAGTGATCACAGTCTGCTGTAATAAAAAGATGGCGCTTACATGCGACCGCAGATCTCTTAAGATGGTTGGCAAAATACCAACTCGAGAAGCAAGCAAGAGTCAGCCTTCGACCAAGCAGTCGAAGCCTAAAGCTACACCAAAACCGAGCGATCAAGTCAAAGAAGTTCCGCTAGATCCAGAGGAGCCTTCAAAGACTGTTCGTATTGGGGATACTTTCGACCATAAATAGGAAGACGCCCTCGTCACCTTCATCTGAGCTAACATAGACGTCTTTGCGTGGCAAGCATCCGACATGCCTGGAGTCACCAGGAAGGTGATCGAGCACATGCTAACTCTATGGCCTGACAAGAAACCCGTAAAACAAAAACTACGGAGATTTGCACTTGATCTACAAGATGCTATTAGATCAGAATTGGACAAGCTACTTAGAGCAGGCTTTATAAGAGAAGTCGACCACCCAGAGTGGTTGGCTAACCCTGTAATGGTTATAAAGTCTAATGGTAAGTGGCGTATGTATGTAGACTTTACTGATCTCAATAAAGTTTGTCCAAAAGATGATTTTCCTCTTCCTCATATTGATTAGTTGGTTGACTCTACTGCTGGTTGTGAAATATTAAGTTTTCTATATGCATATTTTGGTTATCATCAGATTATTATATGTTTAGATGATAAAGAAAATGCCGCATTTATTACATCATTCGAAATATTTTTCTATGTCAAAATATCGTTTGGTCTAAAAAATACCGACGCTTCTTGTGAACGCTTGATGCAAACAACTTTTTTACCTCAACTAGGCTAAAATTTAGAAGCCTATGTTGATAATCTAGTCGTAAAAAGTATCAAGTGACTTAATCATATGTCTGATCTACAAGAAACATTCGACAACCTTAGAAAACACCGTTTGAAACTCAATCTTGAGAAGTGTGTGTTCAGAGTCTCATCAGGAAAATTGCTTGGATTCCTTGTCTCTGCATGAGGAATCGAAGCAAATCTTGAAAAGATAAAGGCCATTAAAAATATGCGCCCTCAGACCACGAAGAAAGAAGTCTAGAAACTCACCGGATGCATGGCGGCTTTAAGTCGTTTCATCGCACGACTAAAAGAAAAAAGACTTCCTTTCGTCAAGCTTCTAAGGAAACACGAGGGTTTCGAGTGGTCAGAAGAGGCAAACAATGTCTTTGAAGATATCAATAGGTATCTTACGAATGCTCCTGTTCTGGTTTCTCTGAAATTAGAAGAGACACTCTTAATATGTCGAGCTGCCACGCCACAGACAGTGAGCGTAGTACTAGTTGCTGAATGTGAAAACATTCAACGACCAATTTACTACGTAAGTGAAGTTTTGCATGGGCCTAAGGAGCGATACCTTCAGGTCCAAAAGCTCTACATGCCCTCCTCATATCTTCGAGGAAACTGAGGTATTATTTTCAGGCGCACAAGATAATTCCGTCTAAGTTTCCCTTAGGAGAGGTCCTCCAGAACAAGAAAGCAGTGGGACGCATAGCAAAATGGTCTGTTGAACTTAAGGAGTTTGACCTCCATTTCATGTCCTGAATGGCCATTAAATCCCAGATCTTGGCAGACTTTGTCGCCGAATGGACAAATCCTAAACCTGTTCAGGATCCCCAATACAATTCCCACGACCAATAGACGGTGTACTTTGATGGGTCACTTACGCTAAGTGGCTCAGGAGCTGTGGTGGTCCTGGAATCTCCTACAAGAGAGACGTTAAAGTATGCTATTTAATTAAACTTTCCTGCCACTAACAACGTGGTAGAATATGATGGTTTGCTACCTGGCATACGAGCAGCAAAAGCGCTCGGGATTCGACGACTACTCGTGAGAGGAGACTCTCAGCTAGTCGTGAATCAGGTCGGAAAAGAGTACCAGTGCTCTAATCCGACCATGTCTCGGAACTTATCGAAAGTCGGAAAGCTTGATAATCATTATTTTGGTTTTGAGGTACAATATATCCCTCAAAACGATAATTTCCTCGCTGACCAGTTAACTCGAATGGCTTCTTCCCGATCACAAGTACCAAAAGGAGTGTTCTTAGAACAACTCTAGAAGTCGTCGCTGGTTGAAACACCAGAAACATCTCCCATTGAGACAGTCTCTCTAGAATACGAAGATACATGGATAAATCCCATCTACGAGTATTTTCAAAAGGGTACAGTACCTAATGATGATCTTGAGGTAGATCATTTATTTTGTAAGGCCAAAATGTATACTTTGGTCGAAGGAGCCCTCTACTAAAGAAGTACTCAAGGGGTTCTCATGCGATGCATATCGCAGAGAGAAGGATTAAATCCCCTTACGACATACACGGAGGTATTTGTGGAACTCATGTTTCTTAAAGAACATTGGTCGGTAAAGCCTTTTAATAAAGTTTTTACTGGCCAACCGCCCTTCATGATGACAAAGATTTTGTTAAATAGTGTGTACAATGTCAGTTTCATAGCAAGCAAATACACCAACCAGTTCAGGCATTGCAAACTATACCTCTTTCTTGGTCTTTTGCGACTTGGGGTCTCGATATCCTATGACCGTTCCCAAAAGCACCAGAAGGCTTTGAGTTTCTTTTTGTGGCTATTGATACGTTCACAAAATAGATTGAAGCCGAACTTGTGACTGGGATAACAACGGAAGCAGCTAAGAGGTTCATGATGAGAAGCATGATTACTCGATTTGGTGTTCCAAGTCAAATAATTACAGACAATGGTAAACAATTTTTGAGCGCAAAATTTCAAAAATTTTATGAAGAATTGGGTACCAAGTTGTGTTATGACTCTGACGCCCACCCACAAAGCAATGAGGTAGTTGAAATAGTGAATGGCCAAATTATGCAGGCAATCAAAACTCGAGTCTTCGACTAGCTTATAAAGCGCTCGGGAGCTTGGGTACAAGAATTACCTTCAGTGTTATAGGCAGTTCACATGACCGCTAGTCGGGCTACAAATGAAACACATTTTTTTTTCTAGTTTTTGGAGCTGAAGCCATGCTTCCACCAGAACTAAAGATTAGGCCGACGAGGGTCGAAAATTTCAACGACTCTAACCAAGAACAACTTCGAGTAGATGACATCAACCTACTCGAAGAGAAGAGGAATCAAGTCTTAATCCGTTCAATAGTCTACCAACAAGCCCTACACAAATACTATGATCGTAAGGCCCAACCTTACAGTTTTGTTGTAGGTGACTTAGTATTGAAAAAGATTCAATCCCAATTTAATCGGAACAAACTTTCCCCTAAGTGGGAAGGTCCTTACACAGTGGTCGAAGTTACGCGACTAGGTTCGGTACGACTAGCAATGGAAGATGGCCGAATTCTCTCTAATTCTTGGAACATCGACCAATTACGCAAATTTTATGTGTAACTTCTTACTCTTTTAATAAAGTTTCAGCTTTTTTGTAATCTTTATTGTCTTATATTGAGCAATACTTTGAGATTTTTTCGATCATTTTTTAACACTCCGTTTTCTTTACACTGGTCGAAGGAAGGTAACATCACCTAGTCGAAGTCTTTTCTCTCTGCACATGGTCTTACCCACTAGAAGAAACTTCCTAGTGCCAAAACAATTCTCTTTATGTGCCTACAAAGTACATTTTGCTTTATCTTTTATAAGAAAATTCCTTTTATAAAAATTCTTTTTGGAATCCTTTTTAGGCAATCCAATGTTCTTTTCTGGAAAGTTTCAAACCACTTGGACTTATCTGAAAATATTTCAACTTTTCTACTCAGGGAACAATAATCATGCCTTCAATGCGAAATTTGGTATATCTTTTGAATGGAGACTACTTTTTCAAAACTTCTTTTTGGAAAAGCTTCCTAGGAGTCTAAAGTTTATTTTTGCAAAATTTCAAAGCATTTAGACTTGATTTGATAAAGTTTCGACTTTTTCTCTCTTTGATCAACATGCTGAAAATTCAGACTTTTATATGGTTTTGAGCTGATTTGTGATTTTTGTATCTCTCAATGGGTTCATAATGGGAGGAACGTAAGATTTGATCCTCCATAGTTGAAATTTGTTGTCTAATTTTTTCAGATTTATCGAATCTCGTTTGTTCAGTTTTTCATCCCTCTTTCAAAGCTAAATTGATATGTCAAAATCAGAAAACCTGGAACTTTTAGTTTTCTGAATCTTTATGATTTTTTTTATCTTCAAAACGGTTGAGATTTGGGTGAGCCTCTTAAAACCAAACTTGTGAGTATTTGTGTTTACCAACTCCATAATTTATCTCAGATTTATTGGAGTATATATATCTCAAGTTTTTATACGCCTAAAAGAGTTTTTTTTTACTTTGTCTATTTTCAGAAAATTGGACATTCATTTTGCATATTTTCAAATGGTTGAAAATTTGAGCTCGGAATCTTTATGAAAAATGGTTCATAAGGGCATTTTAAACTTATTCATGCGAAAGTATACCTAAAATACCCTCATATGCTCATTATGGCAATTATGGAAACAATTTGAATGAAGATGAGTTTATTTTGCCGAAATAAGTTTAAAATATTTCCAAATCTTGATTCTTGATTCAAAACTCTTCAATCATGCTTCTACTTCAATTTGATAAGATTTGGAGTTGTGTAGAATCCTCATCGTTCAAATTTTTCAAAATCAAAATTTGTTAAATCCCTCTTAGACGTAACCGATCTGACAATTGTGTATCCCCAATCTGTTGGTTCTCCAGTCTAATCGGCCCTTAAACGCCGATCTGACCGATCGCTGTTGTTAGCAACAGTAGATGGCATTTTTATCGATTTCTTCTTTCCCGTTAACCCCCGGGAACAACTCCCGGATGAAAGCGGTGGCCAAATCCCCGCGGTAACCGCTGAATTCCATGAAAACCTCGCCGATTTCCGCCGGTAGCCGCCGTCCAATCCCACCCTGACCCTTACCCATTCTCCCCCAATTCCACCCACACCACTGTGGATGACTTCCGGTTTCTCGCCCGATTCCACCCAGATTCCTCCCGGCGTCCCCCTCTTCGACCTCGCCGAACAGATCTGCCGCCTGGAGGAGGGCGCCCCCAAGGAGGAAGGCACCAACGCCGACGAGTTCGACATCGAGCAATTGATGGTCGACGAGAGGTGCTACACACATATGTTTTCCAGTATTCGATTCAGTACTTCCCAGTTTCTTGTTTTTTAGGTTTAGAAAAATCGAGTTTTTATTGGATTTAATCGAAACCGGCGGTTTTCATTCCGCGCGGTCAGGGATCGCCGGTTACCACCGCGATTGCTTGCAAGTTCAGACCTTTGTGAGCTTGGAAGCGATGAACTGTTGTAACCAGTAACCTTGGCTGCATTGTTGGTAATTGGTCCTAGTTACAATGAAGCACCTGGAACCAGCAGGTTGCCTTTTCTCAAGCTTAACCCAATGGAAGTCGTTATTGCCTATTGGTAATCTCACGAGCAAAGCCTTCACGCAGTCACGCTTTTGTTGTGTTTAGGATTCTTTTTAATTGTGCATGTTGAACGCTAAAGTAATACAATGGTACTGTGTAAGAAGCAAAGTTGTCGCTCAATGTTTCCGGTTTCAAATTCAACAAAATTTGCTAGGACTATGCATAAAAATGAACTAGACGAGCCTGTTTGTTTGCTAATATGCAGTCAGATATTCTGCTGCACTAAATGTATTATAAAAAAAAATTGAACTGAAAGAGTATTGTTCTTGTAATTTTATTGGCTTTTGAGTTTTCTCCATATACGGTTAGTCATGCAACAAACAATACAAACCTGCATTAATACAATTCTTATCCAGTATTAGTTCTGGTAACATTTTTAAAAGATTTTGTTTTGATTCTCTCTGTATTAGAACCGATGTAGCTGGTGCCTCATCAACTGGAGGCACCTTCATGGCATCACCTTCAGCTTCGTCAAGGACATTGGATCCTGCTTGGACTCATGCAAAAGTGGATGCTGGCTCAAGGAATGCCATAATATGTCTTCATTGTGGGAAAAAGATCGGTGGTGGTGGCATTACTCGCTTTAAATATCATCTTGCTGGAATTCCAGGCCAAGTTGAATCTTGCAAGAAGGTGCCCATTGATGTCAAGCGTCAGATGAAACAATTAGTCAAGGATCTGGGAAGAAATGAAGAAAGAAGACACAGGGGTCGGCATGAAACTAGAGTTGGCTACAATTCACTTTTGGAAGCCTCTTCAGATGCTTTATTCTTGATTGAAGGAGGCTCTGCAAGTCAATTTAGGCCGTCAAGGAAGCGAAGAACAGGATACCTTTCTCCACAAACTATTGTAGGTTCAGAACCAAGCAGTGGTGGATTGATTGCTCCAGAAGACATGGTTCGACATAGCATGGTTGGTGTAGAAGCTCCAAATGATCTGTTACATGATGCTAGAATTGCTATGGCAAGATGGTGGTACGATGCTAATATATCCTTTAGTGCGGCTAAATCTCCTTTCTATCAGTCAATGATAGACGCCATAGCATCTGCTGGACTGAGCTTCAAGGGACCGTCATATCATGACCTACGTGGGCCATTGTTGAAACATGTTGCTGATGACATTCGCGAGTATCTTCATGATCTGAAGAGAGAATGGAGTGCATACGGTTGCTCAGTCATTGCTGACAGACAGAAGGATCATGGAGAGGGTTATATAATAAATTTTCTTGTATGCTGTCCACGAGGTACCATGTTTTTGAAATCCGTTGATATTTCAACAGAGAAAACAAATTTACTTGAGATCTTTGATCAAGTTGTTAGAGAAGTTGGACCAGAAAACATTGTTCAATTTATCACTGACATAGATGCAAGATATAAGGCTACTGTTAAGGTTCTGGAAGAAAGGTATGGCACTTTTGTTTGGTCTCCATGTGCTGCACGTTGCATTGACTTGATGTTGGAGAATTTTGCAGATCCTAAATATTTTCCTATGATCAATGAAACTGTAAGTAAAGCAAGAAAGATAACAAAGTTCATATATAATCATGCATGGGTTTTGTCTTTGATGAGAAAAGATTTTACAAATGGTAGAGATTTGTGTTGTCCATCCATCACAAGATTTGCTACACATTTTCTTAGTCTCCATGGTATTCTTAAATTTGAGAAAGAGCTCCGCCAAATGGTTACCAGTAACAAATGGGTGAAATCAACTTACGCTAAAGGTGGTGTTGGAAAAGAGATCGCAGCTATTATTTTGAAAGATGTCGACTTTTGGGCCCAGTGTAAACATGTAGTAAAAGTCACTGAGCCCCTGTTGCGTGTCCTACGCTTGGTGGATAGTAATGAAAAACCTTCAATGGGTTACCTGTATGAAGCTATGGAAAAGGCAAAGGAATCAATAAGGAGAAGGATGATGAACAAGGCATGTCTATATGGGCCTTACGTTAGAGTAATTGATGCTAGGATGGAGAAGCAACTTCACAGTCCATTACATGCAGCAGGGTGCTTTTTCAATCCTGGTATTTACTTTGGTCCCTCTTTTAAGATGCAAAGTAATGTGTCTAGGGGGCTTATTAAGACAATCACTAGTTTGGTCCGTGATGATGAGACCCAAGATAAGATATTTCTCCAGCTTGAGGATTACAAGAAATCAACCGGTGACTTTGGCCTTCCAATTGCAATTCGTCAACGAGAGAAACTTAATCCAGGTAAGATTGTCTTCCATGTCATGACTGAATGTCTGAGGTTTTCTATCTCATTACTCATTTACCCAGAAATGGAAAAAATCCATGTTCCTCATATTGCTATTTGCCTTTCCGGGTACTTCATTCTCATGATTTTACATCTTTGTTTATTAGTTGCATGGTGGGACAACTTTGGTAATGGAGCTGTAGAGCTCCAAAGTCTTGCAATGCGAGTCCTTAGCCAATGTTGTAGCGCAACAGGCTGCGAAAGGAATTGGGATATTTTCGAATATCTCCATTCCAGAAAGCTAAGTAGGCTTGAACGTTCAAGGTTAACTGATGTTGTCTTTGTACAGTACAATCTGAAGCTTCGAGAAAGGTATAACAATTGGAAATTGTATGATGTATAAATGCTCCCATCGCACGACATTCTACTTACAAGTAACTACTATCTTGCAGGAACTTGCGCAAACAGAGAGATGCCATTGATCCTATCAGCCTGGACAACATCAATGTTTTGGATGAATGGGTCGGTGAAGAGCCTAGCCTTCTTTGCAGAGATGACCTGAACTGGGAGAGCGTAGACGCACCATTTGCTGAACCGACTTCTGACGATGAAGAACTCCTTGCTATTGACGATGACGTGGACGTCGAGGAGGCCCCAATGGCGGCACTGTCCTGGTCGGCTGCAGATGATTCCTATTGCCCACAACCAGATCAGGATCCTTATTTCTATGTGACTCAAGACGGTGAAACGTAACCTTTCTCATGAGACCCGGAAGCTATGTTGCATAGTTAATCGAATCTGCCATTAGGACACATATATCAGGTTCTGAAATTTTCCTAGCATGCATTGGTGGTGGTTGAGAACCAACGAACTTATGCTGTGTAGTTTGGAATTCAAAATCTAGTGCTGAAATCGTTCACATGTTCTGAAGCTCGTAGGATCTGCAGAATTTCTTTTCCTTCATCTTTTTCTCCCGTCTTTTAGGTGCCAGCGTTTCAGATGTAGACTGTGCTGCCACTGTTGGCCTCAAGAAAAACACACCAGGCAATGCATATTTGGGCTGCCAACAATCTGGATTGAATGATTGATGGACAGATGATGTGTCCCATGTCCAAGGGTCACTGTTCAGTGCTCAGCAGGCCTGAAAGAATACGATGACCTGCCTGGCTAGCCATCCATGCATCTCCTGATTGGCATCCGAAGAAAGTTGGTCGTTAGTTCATTAATTAGACTCTGGTTTCGTTAAGCCTGTATTTCTACTGTTTGTACCCTACTACTCTAGATCCAGACCTGAATGAAATGATTGCTAACTTGCCGGTCATGACTCACGAGTAGCTGCTGCAAGTAATTATACACGCGTGAGCATACGTAATATGGTGGCCGTCGTAATGATAAGACCTTTATAAAGTATATAGTCAGTCTAAATCCAATCGAATGCGTATGCTTCACGGCCTTACGGGTGGTCGACGCAAATATCTCCCTTTCTCTTGACCATGCGAAATTTCTCTAGTGCAAAAATGACAGATATATGCCAAGTCACTACCACCTCAACATGAAACTACGTAACATCTAACTTTTGTGTCATTGGCTAATAGACAGCTAAATTTTGTGTTTTTATCAAAGATACTAAAATTATATGTCTCTTTATTGTAGGACATTGAGACTAATATAATAATAGTATTCATTGTTTTGGAGAGAAACAATTCAAAATAACCTTCATGCCCTTATCATCATCTTCTTCCTCCATTTTCCTTCTCCGGCGATCCCCTCATGGTCGGCGGCGAAATCCGACGGAAATTGACGAAAGTAATGCGTGCATGACGTGTTCCCGGATTTGGGGTTCCATTTTGGTGGTCTAAGTTGGCGGGGGAGGTGCTGGGAAAGCCGGTGTCGACGCCAGCCATGGTGAGGCGGTGGTGCTCAGTGATGGCTGCTGCCCCTTGCTAGGAAGAAGAAAGGCGACGCGGCCGCCGTGGGAAAAGCTCGCGACAAGCCGGTGGTGGCGTGGGCACGTGGCCTGGGGAGGAGGGAGCGCGGCTCGCGCGAGGCAGCGAGAAGGGCGCCAACGGCACCGCAGCGAGGTTCACGGAGAAGATTGTGCCCGGCACGCTGATCATGAAGCCCAAGGTCAGCAAGGAGGACCAATACCTGCTCAAACGCTACAACAGCACGTGCGCCACGCCACTGCTGCCGCTGGTGTCCATGCTGAAGACCTCCCATCGACCAGGCACGCTCCCGGTCTTGTACCTGGTGGGTGCAGGCCCCACACTAGACGACAGTCCGCTTGGCTTCCCAGTTGATCCACCGAAGCTGTTGTTGCCAAGTAGCACTAGAAACGAGGAGTTCATGATGCAGAGGCGCGTGCCGCCCACCCCGGTCGCGCTTTCTCCCGCCGATCAGGCTCAGTGGCGAAGCTGCACGCGACGCCGACGGAGAAGAAGGGCACAGAGGCGGCGACAACGATGAGGATGGGGCGAGGCGGCACTGGGTGGAGGCGACGGCGGCGGCGCGACCGAGGGATTGGTAACCGCGGACGTCCGACCCTGGCACGACGGTGCGGGAGGAAGGGGACGACGTGACGACCTTGGCAGCGTTCGGGAATAGCCTAGAAGTGGCTCAGCGCGCGCGGGCGAGGTGAGCGCGGTGCAGGGGCGGTCCGAGGAGGCAGGAAGCAGCTGTGAGTGTCGTGCGGTGCGAACCTTGGAGTGAGGTGAGCGTGAGAGAGACCGCGTTGAGTACATCGAGGGTCTTGATGGGGCAATCGAGGAGGTCGGTCGACGGCCTGGGCAGCACGGCGGCAACACGAGCGATGGCGAGGATGTCGTGGAAGGTGACGTCGAAGGAGAGGACGACGTCGAGGAGCTTGGAGAGGAAGGAGAGGAGAACAATATTGGCGTAGCGCTCTCGAGTGGAGGGTGAAAGAGGAAGAATTGATCAACCACACGTATTCATTGATCTCAGGGTGTACATTTTATACAGATACAGTACAACGTTAGTCTAACTAAGCGGCGGCGATCCATTCGGTTGGCGAAGGCGGGCGGAGACTGGGTCCATCCCGTGCATTTCGGCATGCAGAGACTGCTTCTCTAACACCCCTTGAGCCCCTCGCCAGAGGCTTGCCAACACGAGATCGCTCGAATTCATCGAACAAAGGCCGACGGTCCGCCCGTGAAGATGTCCGCGAACTGGCGTGCGCTTGGTATATGCAGAACGCGTAGTTCGCCGAGCGCCACCTTTTCTCGAACGAAGTGGACGTCGAGCTCGATGTGTTTCGTCCGCCGATGATGTACAGGGTTGCGCGCCATGTAGACCGAAGACACGTTGTCGCAGTACGCAATCGTGGCGCCCTGGACAGTGCATTGCAGCTCGCCAAGAAGCTGTCGGAGCCATGAGCATTCTGCGACGGCGTTCGCCACGCCGCGGTATTCAGCCTCCGCGCTGGACCGAGACACGGTTGTCTGCCGTTTGGAGCTCCAGGACACGAGCGAGTCTCCGAGGAACACCGCGAACCCGGACGTCGATCGCCGCGTGTCCGGGCAACCTGCCCAGTCTGCGTCGGTGTACGCCGTGAGTCCGAGCGTCGCGTTCCGGTGGAGACGAAGCCCGAGGCTGGTTGTTCCCTTGATGTAGCGCAGGATCCGTTTTAGCGTGGTCAGATGAACGTCGCGTGGCGCGTGCATGTGCAAGCACACTTGATGGACGGCGTACGCTATATCCGGCCGAGTAAGGGTCAGGTACTGGAGCGCCCCCGCCATACTCCTGTACCAAGATGGGTCGGAGATGAGCTTGCCGTCGGTGACAGACGCCTTTGGTCGAACGTCAGCCGGCGTGCCAACAGCCTTGCAGTTGCTCATTCCGGCGCGTTCGAGGACTTCCTTGGCATATTTCCCTTGGGACAGAAAGAAGCCACCATCGTCACGTTGAACGTCGATGCCGAGGAAGAACCGGAGGGGCCCCATATCCTTGATGGCGAAGGCGAGCTTCAGCTTGTTGACGATGGTTTGAAGAAGCCGTGAAGACGAGGCCGACAAGATCATGTCGTCGACGTAGAGGAGGAGGTACGCGGCGTCGGTGCCTTGACGAAGCACGAAGAGGGAGGTGTCGGCGCGAGACTGGACGAAGCCGAGGCTGGTGACGTACGCGACGAAGCGGAGGAACCACTGTCGTGGTGCTTGACGAAGGCCGTAGAGCGATCGGGAGAGTAGGCACACGGCGTCGGGGCGCTCAGGATGTTCGAAGCCAGTCGGCTGGCTGCAGAACACCGTCTCGTTCAGGTTCCCGTGCAAGAATGCATTGGAGACGTCGAGTTGATGTGCCGGCCACCGCTTGGACGCCACCAGGGTGAGTACCGTCCTGATGGTGGCTGGTTTGACGACCGGCGAAAACGTTTCGCCGAAGTCGATCCCGGGGCGTTGGTTGAAGCCGCGCACCACCCACCTGGCCTTGTACCTGTCAAGGGTTCCATCAGGGTTCCACTTGTGGCGGAACACCCACTTACCTGTGATGATCCGAGCGCCGCGCGGCCGCTCCTGGAGCGTCCAGGTGTTGTTGGCTTGCAGGGCGTCGAACTCGAGTTGCATCGCAGTCCGCCAGTTTGGGTCTTTGAGTGCCGCGCGAACCGACGAGGGGATGGGCGACACCGTGGATGTCGGCGTTGTTGATGAGGCGGTCGCCGTCTGAAGAGCATATTTGGGATTGGGCTTGTAGATGCCTGCCTTGCCCCGGGTCACCATGTGATGGACGGGCGCCGAAGCAGCGTGTGGTGCCACGGTCGGAGTGGATCGTGAAGGGGATCCCGGCGTTGTGACAGTAGGGAGTGGTGACGCGGACGGCTTGAGGACGGCCGGTCTGGACGCCGCCGCCGCCGAGGTGTCTGACGTCGAGGACCTTGTGCGGTAGACGTCATCGATCGATGTCGTAGCCGGTGGCGTTGTTGTGGGGAATGACTTCATGATCGTGGCCGATCGATGTGGCGCCAGACGAAATGCGGCGTCTTGTAGCGTCGGATGAGGAGGGAGGCGGGCGGCGAGCTGCAGTGTCGTCGGTGCTGGAGGTGTCGCGGCGCGCGCACGGCGTGGAGGAGGGCGGGGTGGAGGATCGTCATGCGCCGTAGGTTGTCGTGGCGCCGCGGCAGCATCGGTTGGCTCGCGGAAGGGAAACACCTGTTCGTCGAAGACAACGTGTCGCGAAGTGATCACCCGACGCGTCGCGGTGTCGTAGCAACGGTAGCCGCGGTGATCCGCGGGGTAGCCGATGAAGACGCATGGTGTGGAGCGGGCGGCGAGCTTGTGACTCGTGGTGGCCGTGAGGTTGGGAAAGCAGCGGCACCCGAACACACGTAGCTCGCCGTAGGTTGGTGCCACACCGAAGAGGAGTTCAAACGGTGTAGTGGTACCGGTGGCACGGCAGGGTCGTCTGTTGACGAGGTAAGTTGCCGTGGACAGAGCCTCGGCCCAGAACGCCAGCGGAGCTGTACTGTGAAGAAGCATAGTACGAAGACAGTCGTTAAGTGTGCGGAGCATACGTTCAGCCTTCCCGTTCTGTTGAGAGGTGTAAGGACAGGAGAGGCGAAATTGAATGCCATGTTCAGCGAGGAAGAGACGGAGGGCGGTAGAATCAAATTCTTTCCCATTGTCTGTTTGGAGAGCAAGAATGGGTAGCCTGAACTGAGTCTGGACGTATGCCTGAAAGGCACGCAGAGTAGGCAGTACCTCGGATTTCTGCCGTAGAGGGAAGGTCCAGAGGTAGTGCGTATAATCATCGAGCACAACTACATAGTATTTGTAACCTGAATGACTCAGCACAGGAGAGGTCCAAACATCTGAATGTATTAATTGAAAAGGAAAATAAGTCTTTGTGGTAGAATCACTGAAAGGCAAACGAACATGTTTTCCCATGCGGCAAGAAGAACATGTATGTGCGACTGATTTATTACAGGTGAAATCAAAACTAGCAAGAACTTGAGAAAGAACATTATTTCCTGGATGTCCAAGGCGTTGGTGCCACAAAGAAATTGCTGATGACGATGAGGCTGTGAGTGCTTGGTGCGGCTGGATCCGAAGTGGATAAAGATCCCCGCTGCTTTCACATCGGAGCATCTCCACCCGCGTTGGAAGATCCTTGATTGAGAAACCAGTGGGGTCAAATTCGATTGAAATATTGTTATCACGAGTAAGCCGCCGGACAGAAATTAAGTTCTTAATCAAAGAAGGAGCAACAAGAACATTCTGTAAATAAAGAGGGGAGGAGGATGTTGGAATTGAGCTGAAGGTCTGGTGAGAGACGGGCAATCGGGCACCATTGCCGACTGTGATCACCGAGGAGGAAGGTGTGAGGTGGGTGATGGGGAAGTTACCAGGGGATGAAGCCATATGAGTAGTGGCGCCGGTATCGAGGTACCATTCGGTGGCGCTCGGAGGCTGGTTGGGCACGCCGACAGTGGACAGCGCCGTGTAGAGAGACGATGGATCCCAGGCCCCTGTTGATCCGCCAGGAGGGGTGGGAGCCTGAGCCTGATAGGCCATCATGGCCTGCTGCTGCTGAAGAGGCGGGCGAGGGCCCAAGACGCCGGCGCCGGGGGGCGAAAGTGGGCGAACTGCACATAGCCGGTCCATGGGTTGTAACCCGCGTCCGTGGTCCCGTGGGGGAACTGGGCGATAACGCCGCCGCCGCCGCCGCCGCCGCCGCGCCGCGCTTCTTATATACAGGGGCGGTTCTCGTAGCCACCGAATCGAGCCGCCGTCAGCGGACCCGGCAGCACGGGTCGTGTCACCGGAGGCGTTGCTGCGGCCGGATCTATGCCCGGCGGTGAGGGCCTGCCCAGCCTCGGCTTTGGCGTCGTGTTTCTCGCTGAGCTCCTCCAGGATCAGGAACGATCGGGCGCTCATGAAGGTGTGGGGCGGGAACTTGGCGGTAATCACCGGCTTGAGATGACGGTAACGTGGGCTGAGACCCCGAAGCAGGTTGAGAACCTGGCTCGGCTCGGAGACGGGGTGGCCGATGTCGCGAAGTTGATCGGCGAGGCGTTTGAGCTTGGTGCAGTAGTCGTTGATGGACATGTCACCTTGATGCAGGTTGCGCAGCTCGGCCTCGAGGTAGACGGCGCGTTGCAGTTCGTTGTCGAGGAAGAGCCCTTCGACGGCGGACCACAAGGAGTAGGCGGTGAGATGTGGCTTGTGGACGATGTCGAAGACGGACTTGGAGACGGTGTTGAGGATCCAATTGACAATGCAGGGGTCGATGAGATGCCACTTGCCGGTGCGCTCCGCCGTCGGCGTCGGCGACCGGACGTGCGCCGTGAGACCGAACTTGCCAAGAACGGAGTCGAAGAAGCATCGCCATTGGGAGTAGTTGCCGTCGTCGAGGTCGAGCGTGACAGGGACGTGGGAGCGGATGTTGACGGTTTGGAGAACAGTAGCAGCAGCGGGTTCTGGTGGAATGAGGTCAGAGTCGAAGGAGGTGTCGGAGTGGGAAGGGGAAGACGCCATGGGTGCGGAAGCTGTGGCGAACGGATTTAAGGAGGTTCCGTCGGTCACTGATACCATGAAAGAGGAAGAATTGATCAACCACACGTATTCATTGATCTCAGGGTGTACATTTTATACAGATACAGTACAACGTTAGTCTAACTAACTGTGCAGCGATCCATTCAGTTGGCGAGCGCTGCGCCGGGAGACTGGGTCCATCCCGTGCATTTCGGCATGCAGAGACTGCTTCTCTAACAGAGGGGAAGAAGGGAAGAGAAGAAAGAATAGGAAAGAAGGAAGAATGAGACTGGAAGGGCAAAGTGAACCTTTTTTCATTAGACTTCTCTCCTCTTCATTTCGAAAATGATATTTTGATTGTCTCAGTGTTCTATAGCAAAGATGCACAAAATTTTAGTATCTTTTAGCAAAGATATGAATTTTGAATATCCAGCAACCAATGACACAAAAGTTAGATGTTCTTTAGCTAATTTTGCCAATCCAATTTGTTAAGTGGTCTTATAATTGGACATGAATTGCTCGCTCCTCCTTGAATAAGAGTTGAATCGCGTGTACTTCTTAATAGGTAGCTCAAGCTTTTAAACGAGCTTGTCATTTTTTGAAGTAGGTCCTGGCTACGCCGTAGGCTCGGCGTGGACACAACTGTTTATCACTGTGTGCAATGAGTCGACACAGATCACGTTGCACATGCCTGCCGTTTTTACGGTGTGCGTGGAGCGCAGTTACACGCTTCGTCTGTACACCCGTTCGGGCCGGCCGGTCGGGCACCTAACTCACTACAGTGTAGGACGATCTCGCTTCCGATGGCAGAACATGCGTGCATCTATGTTCCATGCGGCGTAATCGTACGCTGGCCAGTCGCTGCAGATGACACGGGGAATTGTTTTGCAGCTGTCGAACATGTCCCTGTGCGTACCGCGCGTCCGTACGACGACCCCTGCAGCCCGCAGAGATCCCGGCCGACCGCTCGATCGGTTATCCGATTTTCTCGTCTCGAGCGTAAGCCGCAGCATACAGGGCGTACGTGTGTGTTTGCACCCTGAGTCATACGAGTGTTCGTGGATCAAATATTTTCGGATAGGAAGAATTTTGAAAAAAAAATTAGTTTAAATTCTCAGTCAAACACAGTATATCCAAACAAGTTTTAAAGACAAGGGTGGATATAGGCCAGTTTGGCAACAGCCGGGACCCGAACAGAATAGTAGAAGTTTTTACTATGCATATCTTCAATTTTTTTTGTTCACTACCAGGCCTAGGTTTACGGCCTGACCCAAGGCAAGCATCCCAGCCCAGCTTCCCGGCCGGCTGCCTAGCGCCTGCTAATTCACAGTTTCAGGCAGACAAACAGATTGACATGGTTGGATCTGCTCCGGTTTGGTGATTTATGCTAGTAAGCATGGTTTGGGAGCAGTTCGGAAGTTCTGTAGCCAGTAAAAAATGCCTATTGCGTCGAAGAGTCCATGAACGCTGCAACAGATGTTCCGGAGGGTAAAAAACAGAGCAAACATCTGATGTACTAGTATTAGAAATATACGATGAAGATGATCAAGACATTGTCATCTTATTTTCTATCGCAATCTAATCAAACCCATCTGGAAACAATAGGAACTAGAGGTAGTAACACCCCACAAAACAATCCCCGTGTTGTGTTTAATCAAGATGACATTGTTACCGATCGGGCTTCGGAAACCAATTGAGGAGCTGGATGTGGACATTAGTGATGCCGCTAGAAGAGAGTATTTGCTATTTTGGACTATGCCGACCAAGTGGCCATACCTTGTGCTAGTGGTATGTTACATTCTTTTTTTTTATCTATTTTGTTGTATCATTAAACATTGAATTCAATTTATTTTGATTATGCATTTGTATTGTATTTTTGTTATACCTTAGTGTTAATTATAGACTTATAGCTCCTTCGTAAAACCCTAGCTTCGCCACTGCTTAAAGCAGTAGGCAAAAACACCACGTCCGTGCGCTAAAATCCTGCGTACATGCCCAACGTGCTTACCGTAGTAGCATCCTCAACCGTCCGATGCCACTCGATCAAGACGCGCATACCGTATAATCAGAAATCAGCGCTTGCTGTCGTATGTCTATACAAAATGGCCGTGACCGTGCTTCCCACGGTCTTTACCGGTCCTCTCGCGCGTGCTTTACAGTTTACACCATCGGCCGGCGTGGGCGCTGAAAAGTCCACATCGCGGGTATATTTTGCTGTTCCCACGTATTTTCAGAGCTTCCCCGAACCTGATCGAGGCTGGTCATGAGATGCACGGTTATTGGACTAGGTCGCCCGGCATGGCAGCGAGTAGCGACACGCACGCTTTACACGAACGCCGAGGCTTCTTCTCCTTTCTCATGCATTACAGAATAGTATCACACAGCTCTTTCACTTGGTGATGGGGACCCAGCCCAACAGAGGATCGATAGTAGCAACAGAAGTGCACGTCACTCTGGAGAATCTTCTTAGAGAATGCATGGATGGACTCTGCTGTAGTGATGGCATTGGCATCCTATGGATGGCTCTCCTCCTTGTGGCCAAAAAGGCCTAGTGGTCAAAAGCCTAAAAGGAACAGTGGCTTGCACATCAACGTTCAAACTTGTGATCATTCCTGCTAATTCTTACAGAAAACAATCAAATCCGGTCTATGATGATGATGATAGGATCGTTTTCTTTCTTTTGATTTCCCTGGTCTTACGCCCAGATACTGTGCCATATCATGTCAAGTTATTCTCATGAATCTTGCAGTTGCTTGTGCCATTTGGAGCCCTGCCTGCATTTCGCAGTAGATGAATACAACATATTCATCAATGGAAGGAACAAAAGTAGTTCGAAAGAAAGACTGGCCAATAAAAAAGATTCATTATCATTTGAACAAGAATGTTATCCTCTACTACCAGTACCAAATTCTTCTGACACGCTCACTGGTAGACGAGCACATCTAAGAATTTCCACCTCACAAACCAAGTCCACCTAATAAATATTGTTTGTAACAATTTCGTAGAAGTTTTTTATTCACACAGATAGCAACACTTTTTATAAATTGGGCTTACATTATGCTAATGGACTATATTTTGCTTCATGAACAAAAACCTCCATGAAAAAGGGAAAAAAAAAGAAAAGAAAAGAGCAAAACTGTGTATTTAAGGAAAGATGCCTTGGCCAGCTACTGGGTTATCGTAGCAAGGAAGGTGGTTACTAAAGCTTAAAGCAGCTAGTGAGTTAGTAGTACTATTAGAGACGGCTGGTTGGTATGGTTGAGTAAAGTGGCTACATTTGGATCTAGGCTAGCAGCTGTCTAATTAATCCAATGTTTATTAGGTAGAGTCACGTGGAGTTACTGTGCAATTGCTTGCTTTCTAGTGCTGCAATGGCTGTACAAAGCAAACCCAAAGGGAAAGCCATAGCTTCTCAATGATCCAAACTTGTGTTTCGTAAGATATTTTTATCTTTCTTGGTTTCAAAAAAGATATTATTATCTTTCCTTTTTTAAAAGAAATGGTTGGTTGGGAGGAAATGCAGATCCAAAACTGGCAACAAGTTGTCCAGAACTGGGTTTAGATTCCAACAAAAGAAGGTGAAAAATGTTGCTACTACCACCATTCACTATTTTTGTGCATATTAGTTTAGGAGGAATTTTCTAGTAAAGGGAGCAATTATAAACTAGTTGGAGACGCAGCTGTTGACAGACTGCATATTTTATACTTCTATTGGTTTTCGAAGTTAAGACTGATTCTGACAGAGTTGATCATACACTACTTATGGACAAAAGATAGCTAATGTTCAACAATCCCATTTTGCAAAAATAAAATTGGGGAGTTAGTTTCAGAGATTGAGCAATGAGGCTTGTCACGATCTTACAGACATTATTGTCAAAGAATCGTAGTAATTTTTTTCTACATTATACAACATGCCTCTTGATGCAGCGGCCTGCTACACCTGACACAGCACAAAGAGAAATAAGAACACTGCAGGGAATCGGCATGAACAGCTGAACAAACAATCGTAGAGTAAAATAAATTACCACTGCTACCGAATGGGTGTAGAAACGGAAGAAGTCCTTTACCACAATATCTTCTGATATTTACCTCGCCATGCAGTACCTTGGCTTTTATTACCAGAACAAATGCAGAGAGCCAACCGTTGGGGGGAAGAATTTACTTCTGCAAATTACAACGTTTCCATTCCAGTGGAGAAGCCATCAAGAAACATTTACCCCAATCCAAAGAATCCAAGGTTACTTACTCGCGTGTGTACGTTCTTGGCCCTTTTACTTCACTACTGCTCGTTTATCTCCCTTCCACTGATTCTAAAATCCAAGTGTGCATCCTGAAGTTCTGTACCCGGCGTGTTGTCACCACATATTAACCATTATCGCGTTACTTTATCATATCATCAACTACTGATTGTCTGATTCAACTAGGGTAAATTTAAGAACATTCCTTGGCATATTAGATTCTTCTACTGCAGGTGAAAAGTGAAAACTACTACTCTGAAAAGGAGGTTTGGGAAGTGAAAAACTGAAGATGCAGACGTAACAGAACAGCCTC
This sequence comes from Phyllostachys edulis, assembly GCA_036346405.1. Taxonomy (NCBI): domain Eukaryota; kingdom Viridiplantae; phylum Streptophyta; class Magnoliopsida; order Poales; family Poaceae; genus Phyllostachys; species Phyllostachys edulis. Next base: position 52,192,327 of record CM070561.1, on the reverse strand, counting down.
CAAATCCTGCTCTCTCGCATCATCTCTTTTCTCTCCTAGGATGAAGTGCACTGCGACCTGTTCCTGAGGCAACAGCACAGACCGTAACTGCAAGTAACAACCCATGTGAGGGAAGTTCCAGTTTTTTTTTCTTTTCACTTGGTCTCTCTCAGACTCTCTCCTTTAGTGGATCAAAGCTTTTTCTGCTCTTCTAGAGACAAGGACATGGTGGTGAACTCAATTGTGAGTAATCGCAAGAGCTTTGATCCTAAGATGACATCCTAGTAATAGTGGTGCATTTGGCGTTTTGCTCAAGTGTGACTGAACAGCATGTCAACTGTTTTGCAATTTGGATTTAACCGAGAAGGTTAAAAACTTCTTCGTGGTTGGATGAGATAAAATCCATCTGACAAGTTCAGTAAACTTATAAGAAATATGCTTTGGAGCTTAGTTTTCATGAGAATAGGACACTTACTAGCTTAACTGTGTTGTGGTCTGACAGGTGATACGTATGTATGGCATTGTCATGGCTTGTAAGCCAGATGTGGACTGGCCAATGTGGCAGAAGACAAAAGCCCTGAGAGAAAAACTTGGGGCCTAACCCTGTCATGATCCATGAACTGCATGTTCTTGTAATTGGGGGCTTGGATTTTTGCTCAGTTTTCCATTGTGATGTGACAGTTCAATGCACAGAGATTAACTGAATGTATGGGATTATTTTGATTTGTATAGATGAACAGAGCTTGATCAACTGAACAGTTAATTTTGGAGTTTATAGGTACACCAGTAGAGTAGAGAGACAAATTAGGATTTAGATCCATCAGAGAAAATTTTGCCCTGGAAAAATAAAATAGAAAAACTATGTCATCTCCTGATGAATAGAAGATTCTCTATCTGTTCTCTCTCTAGCACTGGGGCAGCACCAGGGAAACAAATTTTGTTTTTGAAAAAAAATTGTTGGTGGCCGAAATAGCCGAAATCACCGAAATTTCGGTGGGTTTTCAAACTGGTTTGAATCAAATTTGAATCTAAAATTTAAAATAATTGCAAAAATTAATGTGTTGAGTGGGATTCGAGGGGGCCTTGCCACTAGGCTATCGTTGGCTTGATGTTTCTTTACTAGTGTTTACTCCATTTAACCCTTCAAATTCTCTCCAAATTCAAACAAACCGATTTGTTTGAACAAATTGAATTTTTTTCGTTACCCTCCGAAAGGACGGAAATTTCTGAAATTTCGCCGAAATTGTGAACCCTAGACAGCACAACCAAAAGTACACTCACCATCAGAGGTATTTTCTTGGAATAGTTCTGAATTAACAGACAGGGTCTCCAACCCCATTCATTGCTGAAATAACTCATCAAATGAAATTTGCAAAAAGAAAAAAAAATCATACTTGTTAGGATTGTCACAATTAACAATTCTGGGCTGTCTCGTTGTAAGAATGGTAGATCTACTACCCAAATTGGCCATTTGTCGCGTTGTTCTTGCGCAGGTCACATTCACCAAATTTTGAACGGATATTAACACAAGGATTCTGACTAAATTGGTCAAATCATTTGCACATGCAACATCAACAAAGAACACAGAACAACTGAAGGTAATAATAAATAATTCTGGTAGCTATTATAATTACCAAGATCTCTGTGAATTTTCTTACAACTTTTTTTTTTGCTTTTTTACTTCCATCCAGTAACAACCTCTTCAATTCTACAGCTACAGATTCTCCTTCACACAAAACCATAAAAAACACACACACACATAAAAACAACACCTTATTTATACGAAGAATTATAATTTATACCATGGCCGTGGATACCATTAACCCAAGAAAGAAGAAGGAAGCCAAGAACTCGAAGAATTCTCCAAGAAATCAACCAAACCAAGAAGGCCAAGATAAATTACGGCCAGATCGCAGCATCACCAAGCCCGGATCCGCTTCTTGGGCGGCAGCGACCGGAACACGGCGGAGAGGTCGCGCGGGACGTCGACGAACACCCTCGACGAGGCCGGCGACTTCCTCTTCGCCGGCAGCCGAGGCGCCGGCGGCTTGCGCGGCGCCGGCGGGCACTCCGTGGGCGGCCGGAGCCTGCTCTCCACCGACGTGGGCGTCAACGGTTCTTGGTCCTCCGCCGCCTTCGTGCCCTCCGCCGACGCCCGCGCCGGCGACGGAGAGGCCGAGGCGGACGACGGTGAGGGCGACAAAGGCGCCGTCTTGATCGGCGGCAGCGCCGGGAGGGCCTCGTCGGCGGGAGAAGCCATTGCTGCCGCTCGAATTGGCGGTGAATTCGCGGGAGAAGCGGGTAGAATGGGATCGAATTCTTGTTCTTCGAAGGGTGCAAGAAGTGGGTAGGAGGAGGACAGGAGAGAGAGAGAGAGAGAGGTTTGGGCGGTAGCGCGAACGCTGTTAAATAGCGGTACTCTTCGAGGGAGGGCAGAAAAGGGAAGAAGAAAAGAAAAGGATTTATGAGGGTGTAATGGTAACTTCTGGGGTTTACTGTGAATTATTAATCGCTGACAGCTGATGCTGTGTTTACACGAGGGCATAAATTGTTGCTATAGTTTGTTAAGGAGAGAGATTTTAGATATAAGTACTACAATAGCTTATCACTAGATCTTATTACTAAAGTGCCAGCCAATAAATTAATTATTGCATAAGACCTGCCTGTCATCCTGACTCCCTCGTTCTTTTCCTCTCCCCCACTTCCTCACCTCCTCTTTATTTTTATTGTTCTGAGTGTCTCTAACTTGTTACTCATGCAATAGCAATCATGTTCTTTCTCTCCGCCTCAACAAAAATGATATAATATGGTTTTAGTAACAAGCAAAAGCGTTATTAGAAGTGCCCAGAGTAAATTTTACAAAAGTAACCAAGCCCGAAACTAGTTTGGTCCATAAAAAATTGCTAGAGCTACACAAACTTGTTTATATTGGTACTTTTGTATTTTAGACAACTGATTACAAGCAGATAGTCGCTATAATGCCATTATAAATCGAGCGACGAAAAAGAAAACTGAGGGATACTAATTAGATGTGACAATTTGACAAGTTCAGAGGCCGAAGTGTTGTAACCAAGCCCGAAACCGAACTAGCTAGCATGATCAACCAAATTCAGGGACCATGTACTGTGACCTATCGAACAAAAACGACACACCCAGACAAGTTATGCAATGCAATTCAACTCAATGTACTATGCAGAAGGTATCAATCTTCCATTTTATGACCATAGTACCGCCTAGCTTATCGTGTAAACCATCTCTATAGAATTCTCGCCAGCTCTTACCGCAGCATTTCACGCTCTACAGTGTTGGTTGCAGCTGTGGCGAGCCTAATAGTTCATTGGTAGAGACTAGAGAGAGCACGTAGAAGAGGGGGGCAGATAGCATAATGGTGTGAGGAATGAGAGGAGCTAGCTAGGTGAGACGATGAAAAGGATGCTGCAGATGCAGGGACGGCAGTACAGATGGTGAGGTGGTGTGGAAAGTAGGGGCTTGGAAGGAGGACGAGGACGTGGATGCATGGCATGAGCAGAGCATGGGGCAGCAGCAATTGGGCTGGAAGAGAGAGCAAAAGGGGCAAAGCTAGAGAACAAGAAGGAAACAAACAACAGGGAGGGGCTTTTCGCTGCTCTGCTTCTAGTTCTGCAAAAACGTTTTCAGCCGCTGCAGCTGCAGCTGCAGCTGCACCCGCCACCACCTTCCATGGTCTCTGGCCCTACAGTCCTACACTGTCCTCCCAGGCCGTGCACACGGTCCCTAGCGACCGAGCTAGGTGTGGACCAACACTGCATTGGTCAGGCTTGGGCAGAATTTCTCGTGAGAAAAAAAATGGGTGCGTGAGTTTTTTTCCCCCTCAGTCATCGGCGAAAAGTTGATAGCGGCAAATTGATCTCTCATTTTTGTACTAAATTTTATGTAAAGGAAGTATATATGGAACATTTTCCAGTGCATAAATTAATGGCTTCTCAAAATCATGAACATAACATCGTGTACCATTTTCCCTTGCAAAAAAAAAACTCTTACGGTAAAATTTGAGAATTTTTTTATTTAATCTATTTTTAAAAATATTAAAAAGACAATTTTTCTCTAACTTTATTTCCAATTTTGACCCCCTTTTGATACACCACAACGCGTGGCGTGGCAAAAACACGTTGTCACGCGAGTGATGTCACGCTACTCCTCTTGGCGTGACAGGACTTAGCCCAAAAATGGATATGTGTTGGCTCGGAGGGCTATCGTGGCAGGTTTGGTCACCGACGGTCGGTGGCGTGACAATACAGTTTGGTCACGCCGCGGGTCATAGCGTGACTAAAAGGGTCGGAATTGAAAATAAAGTTAGGGAGAATTTATCTTTAAAATATTTTTACAAAATAAAAAAGCTCAAAATTTGAAGATCAAAGGGTACGTGCTGTCATATGCACTGTAGTCAAATCATGCTGTTAACACAGCGTGCATAGGCGCGAAGCGCAATTCAAACCCATGCATCTGGGATAAATGTGAGGGACTTTTCACCGGCCTTTGCCTTTAAGTATTCGTAAGCCGCATAATAAATTTCCACCCATTTTTTACAGCAGCAATAATAGAGTTAAGGGAGGTAACTCATAACCCTCACAAAAACATTATATGCAAGAATAGAATGCTTTCCATCCACTGATGGCGGTGAGTGGTGGCATCAGCGGCAGTGGTGGATCCACGGTGGGGACACGAGAGGGTTGGAGCACTTGCTTCTCTCTCCGCATCCTTCGTACTCTCTTAATATTCTTGTCATTATTTGTATGACAATCTAGTTAATTTTATTTTTGAGATTGCTATATATATATATGCTTTTGAAACGCACTATCCATTATTAATATACTATATTTAGTGTATTTTTCATATTAACTTTATTTCTCATAATTTATATATCAATTTGGATTACACTGATCAGCGGGGTACATTATAAGTTCTTGATTTACCTTTTTCTTCTTTACACAAAAGGCGCCGGTGAAAAGGAGAAGAGCCTTCAATTATGGGTGAATTACGGCGAATGCCACTGGCTTGCAGGGGAAGGGGGCCGGCCGGAGCGGGAGGAAGAACCAGATCTCGCTCCCGCCCCACCGGATCGAAGGGTGGTTGGCACCAGGAAAAGCTGGTGCTGCCACATGGGTCGTGTTGGGTTGGAAGGGTTTAGTCCTTCTACTGACTCCCTTTCCTGCTTTTTAAACATTTTATTCCCGATCTCTGATTACTAGTCTGCACGCACTTTTCATTGCGTGCATGCTCCACAATTAATTTTCAGTGCACAATTCAATATCCATATCATTTGTCCCTCCTCGAAGAAAATCTAGCTGTACTGTCTGGCCAGCCATGCGTGGCACATTGCCAACTTCGACTGGTAGAATTCACATTCCATCGTGACCATTTGGTGATCTTTACAAAAACTAAAAAGTGTGTGCAAAGATAGCTGAAACGAACAATATATTTTGCATTCCATTTAGTTAGTAGTGTAAAATGCAAATGCGAGTATGTATGGGTATACATGACGTGTGTGTGATGACTAGATCATATGGACCTACAACTTGCGGTGCAACCGGAGCAGATACGGACGAATATCGCTCGTTATGTATCTTATTCCGTATTTTTTTCTCAGAATCGGAGTCGGACACAGATAGTGTCGTATACTCATTTCTTCATCCCGTATTCACTCCACGAGCCTTCGGTAGGTCGGTCGGACGGAAACTATCTACTTCTTTTGCACCCTACACAGGACATTGAATAGTAAAAGTGTAATCAGAGCGAACACGGAGAGACTAATCGCTGAGATATCGATGGAAAAACACCCAATATCTCCTACCTACTTAAGTGCAGCAACTCACCTATCTGTTAACTTGTTCCTAAGTAAAGTCACAACAGGTTTTCCTCATACCATGTGACATATGGACACATAAGGACATATATCGCTCATTATGTATCATATTCCGTATATTTTCCTCGGAGTCGGATTCAAGCACGGATAATGTCGAATGTCCATTTCTCTATCCGTAAGCCTTCAGTCGGTCAAGAATTGTCCGCTTCGTTTGCGCCCCTACTTATGTAGCATGAAATGCATAGTTTATATAGCATACAAAAAGATATATAGTATTAGTAATTTAGTATACGAGATGAGCTCAGATTGGAAGAAAGATATGCATGGTGGTGGGTCGCCCTGGAAGCATGCATGCATTCTCTCGAGACATCTCATGCATAAATCATGTGGGCCATGTGGATACGTGATCGACAAGCATGTGAGTACCCCTTGCCTTTCCATGCAAGGATCCGATGTATATGGATACACGTAAAGTGAGCATCATTGCAATCTATAATTAAAGTCTACTCCTACCTTGGAGTAGTCAGTAGTGAACCGGTTTGTTCTGGAGTAATATACTACATGTGTCGTGTGGCAGCTAGCTATCGTCTTTCGTCAGGTAACTCATGTTCCTTTTTCCCCCTGCATTGAGCGAAGGAATAATGCGCAGCTCGTGACATGGAGTTATACTATAAGATTTACAAATTTTCCGACGGTTTCTGTAGTATTTTTCTCGTATAGCCGATGGTGTTTATAGTATAATCCAAATCTTTCATGGCGGCGAGGGTAAACACTGACAACAGAACTGCCAACAAAGTGATAGGCGTCAAGATGATGGGTACTTGGAAAAATTATTCAAAAGAGATTACCGTCGGAAAATGTCAGAAATCTAGTAGTCATATGTGCACCATATAGATATTTTTTTTTAAAAAAATTACAGATTAGTACTTGTATGTAGCTAGCCAAGTCTTTTGATCAATGATGCACTTCGGGTATCATGAATACTTGAATTTAGGTGCATGGTCTAATATCCCTCTGTTCTTAAATACATGACGTTTGACCAAACGTGCAGTCAAATTTATATAACTTTGACCATTACTTTTATATGATTTTGTTAGTAAAAAATTACAAAATTATTATATTATGAAAATATTTATCACGACAAATCTAATGATACTATTCACTCATGATCAATCTAAATAGTTTTTCATATATTATTAGTCAAAATTAGATAAATTTGACTGCACGCTTGGTCAAACGTCATGTATTTAAGAACGGAGGGAGTACTACTTATCTAAGGACGGCATATGAGTTCAAAAGGAAGTACACGATTGAATGATCTGTTGGTTGGCATTGGACAAAAAAGACATGCTAGCTAGCTTGATTGTGCCATAATGTATATCAGTAGATTCAGCACACAGTACTTAATTTATAAAAAAAAAACCCTCAAGAAATAAACCATCAAGGTAAAAAGGATCTCAATGAAATATTACCAACCATTGGGACTCAAGTGACAAACTCAATTTGCAGAGCATCTTCTTCCCTCTGCTGCCCCTCTCAACAGGGAAAACCTAAAAAGGTTTCAGTAGCAATACACACAGGACTTCTTTACAGTGCGAGCTTTAATTTGCTGGGATCCCATGCGTCACACATAATTCACCTTAGCTAGCTAGTGTCTAGTGACCCCCTCAAATGATACAACATGCTCTGATCAATGATCCAACGTGTGCGTACGGGCGCACAATTATTGATGCAACCGATGTCTATGGGCCGGCCCCGGCCGGCGGGGACCGGCGGCCGGCCAGCCATCGCCCTCTGCATGCAACGCCGGCGGGCCGCCGGTCAGATGATCAGATGGTGATGATAGAGATGGGGGATGATCGATCGATAGAGGAAAGCATGCAGAGACAATCGAGAGGACCACCTGAACAAAGGCGAAGTTTGCAGCTACTCTTTCTCCTTTTCCCCTCCCTCCCCTGCTGCTGTCTTCCCCTGTACGTGATGCGTCTGCAACTGCATGCATGCAGAAGACGGAGTGGCCGGCCAGTGTGCTGTGCAGTGACAGCTGCTGCGTGTTCATGGGGCCTTCTCTCCACAGTGTAGAGAGGAGGATTTGGCATGTGCTGCAAATTCAACCTGTGCATTGTTCTCCATGTCGTCTCGCCTCCCATGCATAAAGATGATTCCAAGGACACCTACCTGCAACTGCAAGGCTGCAGCTGCTCCTTTCCCTGTCTGATAGATCTCTTCTCTTTCTTGCCCTCATCGATCTCTCTCTCTCTCTCTCTTCTTTTCCTCGTCTGATATATAGACTGATCGGCTTCTTTCTTGCGCTAAACGGTCGATCGATCTCTTTTACCTTTTGTTTGGTCTTGCACGTCAGGTAGCTAGCAGCTAGCTAGATAGATTTTGGGGTGATGATTTGAGCTGCGGTAAGCCAGTAATTCAGTAGTTGTCACTGTGCGGCTAAATTTGCTTTCCAGCTGAATTACAGTTTGGAAGCTTGTGATCTCCGCTGACACTGCTCTGACATGATGGTCTATCTCTTTAGCCAGCCATTGCTGAAGCACAAGATCGGGACAATGACCTGTCTCTGTCGCCAACAGACAGCCATGCAGAAGGCAGGCTCACTCACTCACTCTGGTCTGCACTGATCCAGCCCAACCAATCGAAGACCATTCAGCCCGTCCGGCTAGGTCTGATTAGACTACGGTTTAACGAAATGTTTGGTCGGCCCAAACCAAACAAGATGAGGTTTTTTTCAAGCCCAGCCAGTCCTCGAGGTTGTCCACGGCCTAAAAGCGTCTGTACTCCAACTCAAAAACTAAAACTAGAGTGATTATGGGTACCCATGAAATTAAGTTCATATAATCCATCGTCACTCGCAGTCCAATTAGTAAGATAGGTTTTGAATCCATGGTGCCGTCAAGAACGGGATGAAAAAGAATTACAGCATTGAGAAAAATACTATGCAGCATTTCTACTTTAAACTGCTGAGATGACTACCGATCCCATCAGATAGGCTCGAAACGACTCAAGACCATGTATACCGGTATCCACGAACTCTTGGATCATCTTATCCGAAACGTTCTTGGCCATGGGAGCAAGATATTTCTGAATTGTTAGCAGCGACCGAGCAGGTTGATCCCATCTCCTCCAGTTTAGACTTTAGAGTTCAGACGACGTCAACTCAAATGTAGAAGGCCCAAACCGAACCAATGACCACCTAAACAGTCATCGATGGTCATCAGCAGCTCTGCTCTTAACAAGTTCACCTGGATTTACTTTGAGTTAATTTGCAGATAATCACGGGCCTCCCATTTGGATTGAACCCGGATCGAGAGAGGTACACACTGTCGCGCGCTCACCTCTAGAACTCATCTCATAATACTAGTTAGGACGTGCTTGGATGAGGGGGTTTCTTTTATTATTTTTTTGGGATTTATCCTAAGGATTCGAATCCAAATCCCCTATTTCAAACGGACCTTTTGGAGGAGGGAAAACAACACAGATCTTTTTTTTTTCGAAGGGAGCACAAATCATGGTCAAAGATAATAATAATAATAATAATAAAAGTGGCATGATTCCTTCTCCAAGCTGTACAAGATAACTAGAGCCCATTTTGAAGGATTAATGCTAAGGAAATATTATAATGCTCATGGCATCTCCCAACTCCCAAGTACCACCTAGACGTACCATGTTTAATCCAAGAAATGCCTCATGCATTGTTTTCTACATATAGACCTACCTTGTACGGCTTAACTCAATTTATTCAGAGATATGCTTCAGAGTTTAGACAAGATATTAGTGCCGATCGACCTCTTAGTCAAGGCGGGCATAAGTAAGCGTGTACAAGGATTAGGCCTCGTCTTTATGAATTTTTTTAAATAATATTAGTTTAAAAGATAATTACAAAACAGTAAAAAAATTACAAAAATAGGCCACTGTCGTCATTTGGAATGACGAAATTTTTTTGTCACTATTTCAATTGGCGACAGTATCACTGTCACTAATTGGAATAGTACAGAGAGGTTCATGTCGCCAATTGAACTGGCGACGTGACAATTTCGCCAATTTAATTGGCGACAAGGATACTGTCGCCAATTGTAATGGCGATATGGTCCTATATTTATTTATTTATTTAATTTATCTGTAGAGAATTCAGCCTCAAGAATTAGTGTATTTCACGAAGTTTTTTTGGTAATACCTTGAAGTGTCTGTGTAATTCGGAATCCGAAATTGGAGAAGATAACGAAATGTGAAGGAGAGAATACGAAATTGGTGGCGCAATTTGGAACGCGAGTTTGGCGGCTCAATAACATAAGCAGCCCCCTTCTGTGCGAAATGAAAAAAAAAATTGGGTTTAGAGTTGCAATGCGTGTCGTTGTCTCGATTGTATTGTTCGTGGAATCGATTCCTTGGGGAAAAGATTACATAATATTTAATAGTCGAAATGTTTAGAAAAAGATATTTAAGTTTAAAAGACTTCATAATTTAATTGCGAATTACATGGCGCACTGGGTTTAGTTACGTATATTAGAAACGCCAACATGCATGAATCAACAAACCGAAATACACCTACGATACATGTGTGTATTTTTGGAATCCGAAAAAAGGTTGATTGGAACGAAATCAATTAGTCTTGGCGGCCCATCGGTCCCTTCCCCTTGACTCTGGACTGCCCACAGTAGCGGCCAATCTCGAAGTCAGCCATGTTCTGCGAGACAGGCTGGACGATTGAATGGTGTTAGGATAGCACAACGTAGGCGACATATCAGGTGCACATACACCATTTCGTGGACATATGCACACGAGACATCCGAGCCGTCCATCCAACGATCCATGACTGTCCTCACACTCACCTCCCACTTACGCTACATTTGCAACCCCCCCCCCCGCCCGAAATCCATTCGTCTCAATTCCCCCCCCCCACTCTCCTCCTCTTACAGACCTTCACCTCCACACCAAGACCCGCGCCGCTAGGGTTTGGGCGCTGAGCCCCCCGCGCCACCCCCTCTGCCGCCATCAGGCCTCGCTCGGTCTTGCCGAGCCCCTCGCCTGTCTCGCATAGAGCCCTGCGTCGCCCTCCTGTGCTGAGCCGAGCCCATGCTCCGGCCCTCTACGTTGCCCCTGCACCTCCACCCTGCGCTGCACCCCCCTGTGCCTCGTCGCCCTGCCACCGGTCCCCCTGTGCCACCCCCCTGTGCCTCCACCCTGCGCCGCGCCCTAGTTTCCATTGGAGGATCTTCGAAAGTAGCTGGAAGAACTGGAGAAGGCCAAGGCTAACAACAGAAGAGAAGAATGTTGTATGTGGTGCTTGTATTTGTCATCATAGCCATATTAATTGGCAAGTTTGGGAGAAGAATTGATGGATGTAGCTGGTAGATTAATTTTTAGTTCTTTTGCATTGTAAATGATAGCTGATGTTTAGTATCAGATTGACTGGATATTGTTGAGTTGTAATGAGTTAATATTGATCATTTGCCAACAGTATCAGTTTTGAAATTGTTGTATGCAAAAAAAGTTATGGACATTCACAAATTCTTGAAACAAGCCAACACATTCTGGACATTCACAAATTCTTGAAACAATATGGACATCCACAATTCAATTGTAAATGATATTTGCTTTGTAGGGCCTCCAAGGTGGCTAAGCAGGACACTTGTCGACGATCGAGTTGTCGATCTTACGAAATAAACAGAGGAAAATAGCAAAGAATTCTTGGGAGATAATGGGATTGCTCTTTATTGCAATGAACTAGATCCTTTACAAGGGATGCCCTCGACAAGGCAGTGGACTAATCCTAATTATACTGAGTGTAATGCTTACTATGTTATTGAATCAGACTTGAAACATGAATCTAATGCTGATTGCTGTGCTCCAATATGATGCATTTGTTCCTCCGTGCTCCATCATTAAATAACCATTGAAGGGGTGACAGTTACTCTGGGAGAAGACACCTATTGGAAGAGACGTGTCCGGTCGGAGGGTCGATTGCTATTATAAACAAGAATGGCGATCGTCGGTTGGTGCTCTGTGAGACCGCGATCAGTATGATGGTTGTTATCAGTGTCTTAGGACTATGAAACGTCGCGTGGCATGGACCAAATATTACATGTGTTACATTCATCACGCGGTAAGAAATATACCTAGAGTTAGATCCAGATGCCAGTTCATTGCTTCCTCGAGCAGTCATCTGGTCGGGGACTAGGTACATGACCTCATCCGACCAAGGTACCCATTATGCAATCTATGGAATCCTTACGACCTTGGAGGTCGTTAGCCTTAGGGGTCACGACCATGAAGATATATGGTCTTTTATTATGTATTAAATAATACATAGATATTTTAATCCTCGTCAGCAAGCCCTTGAACTTTAAATGAATTGGTCGTGTGAACACTTTCTCCCTACAAAGTTGTATCGAGCAGACCCTCATTTAATCCCATGATACATGAGATGGTCTGTATTCTCTTTAAAGTTGAGAAACTGCCTTGGGAACTGAAAAGTTTTTCTATCTATTGGAGATTGTGTCTGTTGGACTTTTGGGTAACTCCCAATTGCAGTTAAGGAACTGCGGCTATAAAATCTCGCCAGCATAGGGCTTTAGGGTTTTACGCTTTTATATTTTCCTCCAATCATTTTCATCTTCTTGCGAAGAATCTTCTCCGACCTCTCCTCACTTTTTCGTCAAAAGCTTCCTCCGACCTTCGCTCATCTACTCAAAGATGTCGTCATGTCAGACTCGATCACCAAGTGGTTGGCTTCAGATCTGAGTGAGAAGAAGCTCAAGGCACTGGAGGAGGTCGGGATGCTCCCCAACAAGGATTTGATCAAGTGGAGGTCCGCGGCCAGAGAACACTTTTTCGAGCTGCGAAGAAGGGGAAATCCCTGTTTTTCTTGCCTACGTTGAGTGTGGATTCAGATTACCAGTGCATCCGTTTCTTCCAAAAGTCTTGGAGTATTACGGAGTTAAGCTGGTGAATCTGGCCCCCAATTCTATTGCAAACCTCAACATTTTTATCTATCTCTGTGAGGCATACCTGGGGATCAAGCCAAATCTAAAGATCCTCAGATATTTTTACAAGATGGCGAGGTCGGGAAAGTTGGCGGCCGGGCCAGGGGAGTTTTCGTTGTGACTCCACGACAGGAAGGCCGACAATTACATTCGGATGTACCCTAAGTCCTCGTGGTAGTCATGGAAGAAGAGCTGGTTTTATATGATGGTCATGAAAGAGGACGTCCTCTACTTCACCGTGAAGGGGGCGAGCGAAAATCTCAACTGGCGGTCTACCGAGAAGAAAGAAGGAAGGGTCAGAAGGGTGGTCAACACCATCCAAGACCTCAGCGCTAAGGATTTGACCGCTTGGCACGTGGTTAGGGACTTCTCCTTACGCAGGATTAGTCCCTTGAGGCTCCGGTCGCATCCTCTGCTCTGGTACATTGGTCGTGACGAGGCGACCAAGGATACCAGGGAAGGTAAGTCATGAAATCTTTTCTGACTAGTATGGTTTATTTAGTTATTTTATTTTCAAACCTTGGGACCTGTTTGTTCTTTTGAAGCCCTTTGTTCTGATGAGATCAAAGAATGGGTCAAAATGATCTATGTTGGGGAGCCTGATGCCAAGGCTACTTTTCCTAACATTTTGGCGGTCGTCTCTAAAGAAGAGAAACTGAGGAGACTCAAAGTAGATAACAAAATTTTCTTCATCTTTTATATATTCTCTGTTCTGTATATGATTCTGCTCTGATATGCAGGCGGTCGGGTTGAGGAAGAAAGAGTCCGAGGAGGGCTCCAACCCAACTATTGTTCTGACCGACTCCTGCTCGGAGACCACACAAGAGGATGTTCCTCCCAAGGTAAAAAAGAGCACATAAATGGAGTATATACTTTTAGATGGTATACTTCATCGCCTAATTAAATTAGATTTGTGACTTAGGTGGAAAAGAGAACGAACCCGCAGCGCGGAGCTGCAAGGGTCATAAACCCCAAGACAGTCGTTCACGACCTGACGGTTGCTACCAAAGTAACTGTCACAGAGGCTAACGAATACACCATCTCCGACCAACTGGTCAAGGATCTCGACCGACTGGTCGAGGAAGTTATCTCCGACCAAAGGTCGGGGATATCATAGGTACGACCGACCCTACTGGTTCGAACTAGTAAAATCGGTCGAGAAGAAAAGGAAGGCTAGCGCTACGGATTTTTCTCCAGCGCATTTCAGGCTAAAAACCAAGACGACCAGGTATGTATACATGAAAAGAAACTTATGAAAAATACATACCCTTTTTTTTGTGTCTGGTCTGCTAAAACTTTGATTCTCTTTTCTTCTGGTTTTATAGATATCCTGGTGTTCCGGTCGATTCCGACTAGAGTACCCCAAAGGAGAAGGTTCCTGAGGAAAAGGAGGTTGAGCCAGCCCCTGAGCAGGTGGCAGCACTAGCGTCTACTCAGGAACCTGCAGTGGCTCCAACTCCACCTAAGGAGGTAGAGGTTCCTAGGGAGTCCCAGGAGGTTCTGACTACGGTTAAGGTCCTTCAGGGACTTTCTCCGAAGGCACCTCATCTTGCTAGCTTCCCTCATCACCCTCGAATCTTCTACGACGAAGAACATGACGAGGCTTGGGAGAAATTATTGGATCGTCAAGCAGAGACGAGTCCTGATATTATTTTTGTCGAATATAATGACATGGTAGTCCGGGTAAGTATCCACAACTACTTCCATAGCTTTTCCCCTAAAGTTTGATAAAAACTAAAGAGTTTGCCATGTCTGTAGCATATTGTGGAGAACTTCGCTGTGGTCGGAGGACTGGCCCAGCGAATAAAACTCTTGGAGAAAAGAAACTCCGAATCACAAAGTAAGAACTTTCCTCTTGCCTTCTTCTTTCCTTCTTTGCTATCTTGTTTCTCTTCTATTAATTAACTTCCCCCTTATCATATTTGATAGATTCAGAGAAATTAAAAGAAGTGGACGTGGCCAATGAAATCGTAATAACAAAGCTTGAAGGTGAATGCTAAGCTAAGGATCGGTCAATCGAATTCTTGACGACCGGGAATAAGGAGATTATCGACATTTGTGAGAAGAAGAGTCAAGATAACTGGTCGTAGGCTTAACCACGGTGCTATCTGTTCTGATTATAATTATTTATCTTTGGTTCACTTGTGCAAAGCAAACTCAAGAATTAACTAGAGCGAAGAAAGCTCTTGAGTTCGAGCGCGGCCAGGGGGCAGAACTTGATCGGAGTCTTGAAGACAAAGTCAAGGCTCTGAACAAGATGCCTTTCGACATGGAATCGGGAGAGCAACTACCTCTTTTAAAGGATCTTGCGGAGAAGATCAACTACCTCGGCCAACAGCTCGAAGACCTCAAAAGTGTGCTCAAAGCTACTCAGGAAAACCATGCCCAGACCATGAAAGAAGCTATCGCAAATGGGGTTAGCTTTGCTTTGGCAAAGCTGAAGGCTTCCAACCCCTTCGTGCATCTCCAAGCTGTTGAGGAAGACTTCAACTGCTTGGAGATGAAGCAAGCAAGCTTTTCGAGGAGTTAACCCCTCTCGAAAACAAGGCTGCGGAGGAAATAGAGGTCGGATCTCCAACGCGCAGCGACCAATCTGGTGGCTCCGAGAAGTAGATGATTGTGATATTTAGACTTTTGTAAATAAAACTTATCTTTTATCATCAATGAAGTCTTTGTTTTGTCTTCTTAAATTTGCTAACTACTCATATATTTCCTAGCCCCCGACTGCTTGTATTAGTAGAAGAACTTTACTAAAGAAGAAGTAGACCAAGAAAATGAGCAATAGCTACGACCATGGTTTAAAGTATATGCTGATTATGTTATAAAAACGATCTAAGTATCACTAGGAAATCAATTTGGTCGGAACCAGTGTATGACTTCGACTAGTTTTAAATCTTTTCCATAATCGAAATATTGTGTAGTACCTTGTGTGGTCGGAGGATGTATAAGACTTGTACTGATGATAAGGAATCATACAAAAATGTATGCAAAAATGACAAGTGAACTTGTTTATATATATTATCCAAAACTGGTTGTAAGGGTTGCTAAGAACCAGAGACTAGGAGAAACACTTCGCAAAACGTGCTCTTCCTCAAGTTCCGACTGGCAGCTGTAAGAGAAAAATTCCATTTGTAACTAGTGGAATTCAAAATAAACAACCAAACATGAGTGTTTCATACTAACCTATGAACTGTGCCGGGGTAGTCACAGCACGGTGCCACGAGGACCTGCCCGCCACATCCGAGTGAGGAGTCCTGGAGTGTGGCGCACTATGACTCACCCCCCATCTACGCATAGGTGGGTCCACCAGCTCCCTCAGCCTATGACAAGACACAATCTGGATCCCTCGTCTCGTCCTCTCGATGAACTGGTCCAGGACCGCTCTGATCTCATGTGTCGTCATGCGAAGGCATTCCCTGAGCATCATACGATGCACAGAGGTCACTAACTCATGCATCTCCCATTGCAGATCGACCTGTACATATAATTAACAAGTTAGAAACTAAAAACTTGCGAAGCAAATAAGAAGTATGGACCATTCAACACGTACCACACGATGGAATGTGGAGTCCGACTGGGTGGGGTACTTGTCAAACGTCGCGGCCTCGTGTCGTGATGGGTCGTCCACGACCCTGACGCGGCGAACTCTCGTCCAACTGGAGTACCACTTGATGTACGTCCTCCAAGGCATGGAGCCAGCCCTGAACCTAAGGGAACATCTTGTCTGCCCAAGAAGTCATAGTAGGTACTCTCTTCCTAGTGTACCTATGGAAGGCAAAACGATTGTTTCGTATGTACGTAAGGCAAATGGTACGACAGAAGTAAAACGTGAACTTACCTATGGACGTTCGATGCCAACCGCTGCCCCCAGGGGACTGGGACCTCCTATCGAAAACCAAACTGGCGCATCACTCGGTGCACGTGGTACTTGACGAGGATTAAAATCTCTATGTATTACTTTAATACATAATTAAAAGACAATATGTCTTAATGGTCGTAACCCTTAAAGCTAACGACCCCTGTGGTCGTAAGGATTATGAGGTTACATAATGGATACCTTGGTGGGAGAGGTCCTGTGCCTAATACCCGACCAGATGACTACTCGTAGAAGTGATGAACTGGCATCTGGATCTAACTCCAAGTATTTTCCTTACTATGTGATGAATGGAACACGTGTCATATTTTTTCCATACCACGCAACATTTCAAGGTCCTAAGACACTGACAGTAACCGCCATATGATTATTGTCTCCTGCTGATATCAACCGCCGAGCGGTTGATACTTTACCAACTGCCACCACTTCGTCAACTATTTAAAGGAGAACACAAGCGGCAGAAGGCAATCCAATTCAGAAGATCAATGGATGATTGGGTTTTCATCTAAAGCATTAACATAGCAATCAGTACACCAAGTGTAATTATGGCTAGTGCACTGCCCTATCAAGGGCATCCCCTGTAAAGGATCCAGTTCACAGGAGTAAAGAGCAATCCCATTCTCCCAAGAACTCTTTTTTTATTTTCCTCTATTTATTTCGTAAGATCGGTGACTCGATTGTCGACAGCTGGTGCCGTCTGTGGGGAACAAGACATTGAGTTCTTGAAGATTACTTCGCTCAAGCATTCCTCATCCAATCCTTTCACTTCATCATCGCTCATGCAAACATGGTAGGGACTTGGGATGAGGAAAACTGGTTCGACTTGGTGGACTACTCCAACCTCAACATGGATGCATGCATCCGTGCCATGGAGAAAAATGGGATGTCATCACCATCCTCCTTCGTTGGCTCGCCATTCGTTTAGGTTAGCGAGATCAACCGGATGGATGAGGATTCACTGTCGCCATCTGTGGCGCCCCTAGAGGAACCGATCATTTCGACCAGTTCGGAACGTTCGAACACCTCCACAAGCCCGGTCCATCCGACAAGCAAGAACAGCAACAGAAGCCCAACGCTGTAATCAGAGAGTCCATGTACTCTCGATATTGTCATGGACGATCAGTATTCGCCAACAGCTCCTACGTATTCTGGGGGGCTAACCGACATCTTGTGAGGGTGTCAATGAAGTTATCACCAACCGTAGCCCAAGTGAGCATGTTGAAACTTAGCATACGGTCGGCAATCCGTCGGATTAGGCTGAGTCCATCACAAAGCCCACCAGAGGTGGTAATCTCCCACCGCTCCCTATCATGGAGGCTCCTTGCAGAAGCACAGGAAGACTCTCCCTTGATTGCAACGAGAGCTCGTTAGAGGATTGCTGTTGGCACCACGAGGTTAACGCAATCGGAGATACCCATCTAGATGCCAGGCACAGTCCTGCACGGCTTAACCCACCATCACTTGTTGGTGGAAATGGTACGGATGCTCAAGCACCACTTGCCGAAGGCGAATGAACTGATGGACATTGATCAGTTAATTCGCCTGTTCCTGCCTCACAGTGCGTGACAGGTCGGACAAAACAAGACGGAAGGTCGGAAGGACATTCGACTAATCAAAAGCCTACTGCTAGTCAAAATCCTCCAAGACCTTCGGTAACAATGCAAAACATGCAACGAGTTTGGGGCATTCTAAATAACCCTGATCCTGCTCTAGTAGGAACTCCAGGTTATGTTCAACTTGTAGGATAGGTGTCGGAGATCCTCCAACAAATCATGCAGCGTACAGAAATGTACCGGGAGCAAAAGCACTCGCAAAGTCAAACGATGACTTCATCCCAGTGCTCCCCCCTCAGTAGAGGACAACATGGTCGGACGGAGGACCAAACGATACCAAGATTCCCTCATAGATTTCGATCGGGGAGTCACGAGGGAAGACGACTCTTCCCAGTAGCCTCTCCTCCTCCTCGTCGAGAGGAAAGACCGCTTGGTTCCGATGACCTTTGGTATCGTCTGAACCAGGCAGGTGGTCAAAGACGTAACACTAACGTCCACGACCAGATCGGGATGCCGGATACTAGGTATGCAAACCTAAGGAACTGGATCCCGACCGATTATAATCCGGCTCCTTTTCAAAGAAGACGCCACCACTTCATTATGGGTTGTCGAGCATTCTTGGCAGGACTCCAAACTGTTCGCTGGCTGGACAAGTTTCGATGAGCCAACATAGAGAAGTTCTATGGGACTCAGAACCCATTAGAATTTCTTCAAATCTATACTACCGCCATCAAAGCTGCTGGTGGTAATGACAACGTGATGGCAAACTACATGCCCACAGTCCTTGAAGGGTCTGTCCGGTCGTGGTTGCTCAACCTACCAGTCGGATCTATCTATACTTGGGAGTAGCTATGTGATACTCTAATTGCCAACTTTCAAGTGACGTACGAACGCCCCGGGAAGGAGGATGATCTTCATCGGACGAGGCAAAAAACCAATGAAACTCTTCGAAAATATATCAAAAGGTTTAGCTAGGTTCAAAACTCTATCCCAGAGGTCGCAGAGTCTTTTGTCATCCAGGCTTTTAAAGCAGGGCTGAGGAACCGACGTGTCGACGATCGAGTCGCCGATCTTACGAAATAAAAGAGGAAAATGACGTGATATTTCCTGGGAGAGAATGGGGCTGCTCTTTATTAATATGAACTGGATTTACAGGGGGTGCCTACGACCCGACTAGAGACTACCCCTAATTACACTGAATACGGAGATTGCTATGCTATAATCTAACAATGTTGTCTTGCTTATCTCTGATCACCACACTCGTTGTGTCCGATTTGTTTGTTGTATCCCATTCGATCGCCCTTTGGTCTTCTGCGCTCCACTCTTAAATAACTTCCGAATGGGTGGCAGTTACTCCTGGAGAAGGCGTCCCTGGTGAAGCGTTGCAACTAGTCGGGGCGAGACGTCAGTTAACAATGTGCTAACTGCTCTATGGTTAAGTGTCTAAGAGACACTTCCGTATAGAGGTTGTTGTTAGTGTCTTTAGGACTATGTAACCGTGTGATATGGAGTATACAACACATGCTATATTCATTGTATGGTATGCAACATAGTCGGGATCAGTTATATGTAGCAGTTCATAGCTTTTCCGAGCAGCTCCCTGGTTAGAGACTAGGTACAGGACCTTGTCCGACCAGGGCACCCTTATGTAACCTTTGGAATCGTGACGACTAGTGAGGTTGTTATCCTTAGAGGTTATGACCATGAAGATGTATGGTCTCTTATTGCGTATTAAAATAATACACAGAGGTTTTAATCCTCGTCAGCTAGCCCTCGAACTTTAAATGAACAGGTTGTGTGAACACTTTTCCTCCGACGAAGTCGTATCGGGTAGACCTCATTTAATGTCGTGATATACGAAGTGGTCTGTGTTCACTTTAAAGTTGAGAACTTGCCTTGGGAACTTAAGAGTTTTCTGTCCGTTGGAGAAAAAGAGGCTTTTGTCTGTTGGAATTTTTGGATCAATCCCCATTGCAGTTAAAGACCCGAAGCTATAAAATCTCCACTGCTGGGCTTTAGAGTTTTTATGCTTCCAAATCTTCCTCAAATCCTCTTCAGTTCCTTGCTAAGAAAATCTTTTCGACCTCCTATTGCCTTTCCGACCTCAAAGCCTCCTCCGACCACTACTCATCCCTTTGAGAAATTTCACCATATCGGATCAAATCACAAAGTGGATGGTTTCGGATCTGAATGAGAAGAAGCTTGAAGCGTTGGAGAAGATGGGAATGCTTCCAAATAGGAATCTGATCGGATGGAGATCAGCGGCTGGGGAGCACTTTCCGAGCCGCGAAGATGGGAAAATTCCAGTCTTCCTTGCTCACATCAAGTGCGGGCTGAGGGTACTGGTGCACAAATTCCTTCCTCATGTTTTAGAGCATTATGAGGTGGAATTGGTGAATTTGGCCCCTAATTCCATCGCCAATATTAGTATTTTTATCTACCTATGTGAGGCGTACCTGGGAGTGCGTCCAAACTTAAGGCTCTTTAGGTATTTTAATCAGATGGCGATGTCGGAGAAATCCACGGGGACTCCTGGAGAATACACGCTGCGCTTTCATGACGGAAAGGCCGATGAGTACATCTAAATGTACTCGAAATCCTCGTGGTCGTCATGGAAAAAGAACTGGTTCTACATGACGGTTACGAGGGATGATGGCCTTTACTTCGCCGGAATTAAGGCGAACAAAAATCCCAAATAGAGGAAGACCGTGGATAAGGCAGGGGTGGTCGGAAGATGGGTGGATGCCATCCATGACCTAAGGGTCAAGGGCTTGACTTCCTGGCATGTGGTGAGAGATTTTACCAAATGCCATATTAGTCCTCTGAGGCTCCGGACTCATTCCCTGCTCTGGTCCATTGGTCGTGATGAAGCTATCTCGGGAGGTGGTAAGTCTTTGATAAATGCTCCGACCAGTATGACTTATTATTTGATTATCGTCATACCTTAAAATCTGCTCTTGTCTCCTTCCTCCTTTTTTTTAAAGCACTTTCTCCTAAGGAAATCAGAGAGCGGATCAAGATGATCTACGCTGGGGAGCCTGGTGAAAAGGCTGCATTCCCCGATATCTTGGCAATAGTCTCTGTTGAAGAGAGACTGGCAAGGCTTAAGGTAGATAATTAAATCTCTTTTATCATGCATATATATATTCTCCAACCAGTTTATTGATCTTGCTCTATTTTTGTAGTCGATCGGACTGCGAGTTATACAATCAGGTGAGGATCAACATCCCACCGTGGTTCCGACCGATTCGTGCTCAGATGCACTAGAAGAGGATGAATCTTCCGAGGTAATAGAGCCTAAAAGAAGAATACATACACTTTAGATAAAAAAATTCATCACCTAACCAAACTCGTTTTCCAATTTAGGTGGAAAAGAATGAAGGTCCGCAAAGTGTAGCTGCGGAGACTGTAGACTCCAGATTGGTCGTTAGTGACCTTACAGTTGTTACTAAAACAACTGATCTGGAGGTTGATGAAACCACTCCCTCTGACCCGATGATCAGGAATGCAATCCTTGATGATTTGATCAAGGATATTGCCTCTGACATCATGTTAGAGGATGTGAGGGGTTTAACCAACCCCGCCGTTCGTAACCAATTTAATTTGGTTGAGAAGAAAAGGAAGGCCGGTGATGCGAGTTTACTCTATCGCGCTTCAAAGTCAAATCCAAGAAACTAACTAGGTATGTACAAATGAAAGAGGTCGTATGAGTGCATACCTTTAATAGTTTCTTGACGATTTGGTGTTTTGAACTTCCCTTCTCCGTTTTGTATATGTCTTCTGGTGTTCTGGTCGTTTCCGACCAGAATGTTCCTGAGGACTAGGCACCCGCGGAAGTCCTTATCCAAAGCACTTCTCAGGACAAAGTTCGTGAAGATAAAGTGGTCGAGGAAGCCCCCGAGCAAGTGTCGGTGTCAGCAGTCGTTCAGGATCCAGTGATGATCCTAACTCCTTCCACAGAGATAGATGCCCCTAAAGGCCCTCAACAGTTCCCGACAACTATTGGCAATCCCTCTCAGCCTAACAAGTTCTCTTTTTCACCCCCGATTTATCGAGGTAAGGAGCTTGACGAGGCATGGGGAAGAATATCGAACCATCAAATCAAGATAGGTCCTGATACCATTTTTGCTGATTATAATGACGTGGCAATACGGGTAAGTATCTACAACCAGTTTCGTAGTCTCTTTTAAAAGTTTATAGGAAACTTAAAGATAGAATGCTATTTGTGTATCATATGGTCGAGAACTTTACTGTGGTCAGAGGACTGACCCAGCGAATTAAGGACTTGGAGCAAAAGCACTCCGAACTAGAAAGTAAGAACCTTCCTCTTAACCTTTTTCCTTCTTCAATGCTTTGCCCTTCTTTAATTGTTCTCCCTTATCGTATTCGATAGATTTGGAGAAAATAAAAGAAGAAGTCGTGGCTGGTAAAGCCAGAATAACTCTGCTTGAAGAAGGCAATCAGGCTAAGGATCGATTCGATTCTGAGAGGCAACGACTCAGAACGAGACACTAAACAAGAAAATTGAAGGTAATAGGTCGTAGACTTGACTTATTATCCTCCTCTGATCACGTTGTGCTTACTACTCGTTTTACTCTTATATAGAAAACACAAGTGTTAGACAAAACAGAGAAGACTCTGAAATTCGAGCAGGATAAAGAGGCAGCTCTTGTGCAAAATATTGATGAGAAGATTCATGCTTTAAACAAGATGATCTTTGATATGGGATTAGGATCAAGCATGCCTGATTTAAGAGATCCAATAGAGAAAATGAACTACTTGGGCCAACTTCTAGAAGATCTCAGTGGTCTGCTCGAGACTACTCGAGAGAATTATGCCCAGACTCTAAAAGAAGGCGTTGCTAGTGGAGTTAGTTTTGCGTTGGCAAAACTGAAGGCTTCCGACCCCTCTATTGATCCCCAAGCCGTTGGGGATGACTTCAACTACCTGCCTAATGAGGCGACCAAGTTTATGAAAGAACTTAGGCCACTTGGAGACAAAATTGTAGAGGAGATGGAGGTCGGATCTCCATCAAGCAGTAATTAGTCTGGAGACATTCAAGAGTAGGACATTGTAATATAAGAATTGTATATAAAACTTACCTTTATATCATCAACAGTTACTCTTTTTATCTCGTTGACTTTTTGAAATTCTCATATATTCCCTAACCCCCGACTGCTTTGTAGTAGAAGAGTTTTACTAGACAAGCAGTTAGCCAAGAAGGAGAATAAAAAGTCAAAACCATTGTTTTGAGGGTTTATACTGATTATAAGACAAAACTGATCGTAACAATACTAGAAAATCATTTTGGTCGGAAATAGTGTATGATTTCGACTAGTTATAGATCTTTTATTTGTCATAATCAAAATACCAAACAAAACTGTATATGGTCGGAAAAAAGATTTGTTGTATTGACAAAAGCAGAAATGCAAGCATGCATGCAAAAACGATAAGTGATCGTATTTATATATACGACCCAAAACTGGTCGGAAAATACTTCTAAGAATAGAAGATATAGAAAAATATTTTGTAAAACGTGCCCAGGCTCAAGTCCGACTAGCAACGAGGATCGTAAGAAAAGAACTGTCGCTAGGAAGCTCCTTCTAGTGGGCAGGATCACGTGCAAAAAAGGAGAGACTTCGACTAGGAGGCTTTCCGTGTCCCGACCAGTAGCCAAACGAAAGTAGAACATATTTTTTAAATGAAGAAATATAGTCTTCATAATCTTAATAGTATAAGGCACTACATGAAGTTTTTTGTATTATGCTCTGTTTACTCGTATGGTCGCGCGTGGAATCATTCATAGAATGATCACGTCTAGGACCTATACAGCGTATGACACAGATGCCGTTGCCAAAGAGTAACAGAGATCCTGATAAAGGATATCGGGGAGAAAAATTGTCTTCTCCGACCATATTAAACAACAATAATAGGTGACCAGAATATAGGTATAGATATATAAACCATATCACTTATCGAGAAAAAATGAATGAATGCACTAATGAAATGAAAAGAATTGAAATAATGTAAAAAAAAAAGAATTAGACATAGAACTTACGCAATTGATCAATGTTCCAAGAATTTCGCAAAACTTGCCCGTCCGACATGGCTAGTCGTACAGAACCTGGTCAGGTGACTTCGACCACAGTGTAAGGACCTTCCCACTTGGTAGAAAGTTTCTTGCAATTTGCCTGATTCTGAATTTTTCTGAGAACCAGATCACCTATAGCAAGGCTGCGAGGTTGCACCTTACGACTATGGTACCTTCGCATGGCTTGTTGATATACTGCTGATCGTACCAGGGCTTGGTTTCGTTGTTCTCCAAGGAAATTGATGTCATCGAGTCATCGTTCATTCCAATCGTTTTCGTTGAAACCATCAATTCGAGTAGGGCCAATTTTTAGTTCTGGAGGAAGCATGGATTCGACACCATAAACCAAGAAGAATGGCATTTCACCGGTCGCACGATTGGTCGTGGTTCGAATGGCCCATAATACAGATGGAAGTTCTTGAACCCAAGCTCCTGATTGTTTGGTTAACTGATCGAACACTCGGCGTTTGATCCCCTGCATAATGATACCATTAGCTCGCTCAACTGCTCTGTTGCTTTGCGGATGAGCAACAGAAGCAAAATAAACTATGATGCCAAGTTCGTTGCAGAATTCTTGGAATTGACCGCTTGAGAACTGGGCACCGTTGTCTGTGATTATTCGACTTGGTACACCAAATCGCGTGATCACATTTTTCGTGAGAAATCACTTGGCGGCCTCAGTTGTTGTTCTAACAACAGGCTCGGCTTCGATCCATTTTGTAAACGTGTCAATCATGACGAAGAGGAATTTGAAGCCCCCGGGTGCTCTTGGGGAATGTCCCAGAATGTCCAGTCCCCAGGTTGCAAATGGCCAAGAAAGATGAATTGTTTGTAAGGCTTGTGCTGGCTGGTGTACTTGTCGGCTATGAAACTGACATTGTACGCACTTTGTCACGAGCTCTTTTGCATCATAAAGGGCAGTTGGCCAGTAGTATCCTTGACTGAAGGCTTTACCGATCAGTGTTCTGTAGGAATGATGAGCTCCACAGACTCCTTCATGGATTTCGGTTAGCAACTTAATGCCATCCGTTTGAGATATGCATCTTATCAACACTCCGTGAGATCCTCGTTTATACAAGGTCCGTTCAATTAGAGTGTATGATTTGGCTTTTCGTGCTAGACGATCAGCTTCTACATCATCTTCTGGAATTATGTCATGCTGAAGATAATTGTAGATCGATGTCATCCAATCTCTACCTTGATCGTGACAGCGCCAACCGTCAACGACCTGTGGATCATCCATGTTCTCACGATCGGTTTGTACGACCTGTAAGGAACCATGCATGTTCTCGGAAGGCTCGACCACCGAGGGCGAATCGAGTTGCTCAAGAAAAACTCCGGGCGGGTGGGTTGCCCTCGTGGAGGCCATCCGTGCCAACTAGTCTGCCAAAAAGTTTTCCTTTCTAGGAATATGTTGGATCTAGAAACCGAAGAAGTGTTTTTCGAGTTTCCATACTTTCGCCAGATAAGACGACATCTTGGTACTCGAGCATTAATACTCTTTCCCCACTTGATTCGCTACTAGTTGAGAATCGTCTTTCACTAGTAATCTGCAAATCCCGAGCGAACGAGCTGCTCGGAGTCCTGCCAGTAAACCTTCATATTCTACCACGTTGTTCGTGGTAGGAAAATTTAACTAGATAGCATACTTTATGTGTTCACCAGTAGGG
This sequence comes from Phyllostachys edulis, assembly GCA_036346405.1. Classification (NCBI taxonomy): domain Eukaryota; kingdom Viridiplantae; phylum Streptophyta; class Magnoliopsida; order Poales; family Poaceae; genus Phyllostachys; species Phyllostachys edulis. The sequence goes on along the minus strand of CM070561.1, from coordinate 52,166,323 downwards.
GGATATCAAGACAACTCCAGCCCCCGAGCCTTTTAACATCAAAGAACCGTCAAAGTACATTATCCACTCGTTGTGGTGATCGTAGGCCCTTGGGTGGGTTCAGGGTTTGTCCATTCGGCAATGAATTCTGCTATTGCCTGGGACTTGATTGCTGTTCGTGAGATGAAATGGAGGTCGAACGCCCCTAACTCAACCACCCATTTTTCTATTCGTCCTGATGATTCCCTGTTTCCAAGGACTTGACCGAGGGGATATCCGGTTGGTACGACCACTTTGTGGGCCTAAAAGTAATGCCTTGGTTTCCTTGAAGACATAAGGAGACCATAGAGCAACTTTTGTACCTATGGGTATTGTTCCTTCGGTCCATGTAAGACTTTGCTTATGTAATATACTAGTCGTTGGATGTTATCCCGTTCTACGACCAGTACACTGCTAACTGTTTGTGGCGTTGTAGCCACGTAAATTAGCAATATTTCTCCCAATCTTGGAGAAACTAAGATTGGGGGGGTTCATAAGGTACCTCTTAAGTTCTTCAAAGGCATCATTTACCTCTTTACTCCACTCGAAACTTCCATGTTTCCGGAGAAGCTTAAAGAAAGGTAATCCTTTTTCACCTAACCTTGCTATGAAACAACTTAGCGCTGCCATACAACTGGTTAGTTTCTGGAACTCTTTCTTCGTGGTCGGAGGGCGCATCTGGTCGATGACCACTATTTTTACTAGATTTGTTTCAATACCTCTAGCTGAGACTAAGAAACTGAGCAGTTTTCCGGCAGAAACTCCGAACACACACTTTTCCGGATTCAACTTGAGGTTATGCCTTCTCAAGTTATTGAAAGTTTCTTGTAGGTTGTGAACATGGTCGCTAGCGTTGACACTCTTTACGACCAGATCGTCAACGTAAGCTTCTAGATTCTGACCTATTTGTGGATTAAAAGTTTTTTGCATCAACCTTTGAAAAGTTGCACCAACGTTTTTTAGACCAAATGGCATCTTAACATAGCAGTAAGTGCCATATGGGGTGATGAAGGAAGTTTTCTTTTCATCTTCTTTACACATATTCATCTGGTGGTACCCTGAATACGCATCTAAAAAACTTAGTAACTCACACCCGGAAGTAGAGTCTACAAGTTGGTCAATGCGTGGAAGGAAAAAATCATTCTTCGGACAAGGTTTATTAAGATCTGTAAAGTCGATACACATTCGTCATTTCCCATTATTTTTTCTAACCATTACAGGATTGGCGAGCCATTGAGGGTGGTCGACTTTACGACTGAATCCAGCCTTGAGGAGCTTGTCAATCTCTGACTAGATTGCCTCCTTCCGATTAGGTGCAAAACACCGCAGCTTTTACTTGATCGGTTTCTTGTCAGGCTGGAGAGCTAGCCTGTGCTCGATCACCTCCCGGGGGACTCCAGGCATATCGGACGTCTGCCAGGTGAATACGTCCTGATTTGCTCGGAGGAAGGAGACGAGCGACTCTTCCTATTTGGGGCCGAGTCTAGCCCCGACCAGAATCTTGCGAGTAGATGAGTCAGTGTTTCCTGACCGAGGTGGCGACTTGGCGCTGTCTGGAGAAGCGCCTTTGCCGAGTGTACCTCTCTTGTCTGGTCGGATGGTTTTGGTGTCATCTTCGGCCTCGAGTTTTTGACCTGCACGGTAGATGGATTAACCTCTCTGGTCGAAAGTTCATTGACCAGCTCTAGGAATTTCTGATCACACACGTAAGCCATTTTATGATATCCTCGAACCGTGATGACTCCTTTAGGTCCCGACATTTTCAAACTTTGATAACCGTAGTGCGTGGCTATCAAGAATTTTGCTAAGGCCGGTCGACTAAGGATCTCGTTGGATGCGGATTCAAAATCCACCACATCGAACATAATCTTTTATGTTCGGAAGTTCTCGGGTCTTCCGAATGTAACCGGTAAAGAAACTTATCCTACCAGTTTGGCGGTGGAGCCAGGAACTATGCCGTGAAAGGCGTATTTCACTAGTTTCACCTTTGAACTGGGAACTTGCATTTCGTCTAAAGTTCCCGCAAATAATATATTCAAAGAGCTACCTCTATCTATTAAGACTCGATTAACCCTACAATTATTAATAGTAGGTTCAACAACTATAGGGAACCTACCTGGTCGAGTCGAAGGGATGGGGCAATCTTCTTTGCTGAAGGAGATTGTCGTGTCCAACCACTTTGACGGCTTGATTATGGTTGGAGGCTCGACGAGGTTGACCTCCCGCTCCACGGCCTTCAGATGACGCCTTGACTCGTACGATGAAGATCCTCCAAAGATCATGTTGACCGTGTGTTGAGGGTCCTGGTACTCCATCTCTTCGTCGCCATCTTTGTCCTTTTTGGAACTCTTTTCTCCGACTCCTGTATTGCGGGAAATGGTCCTTTACCTGCATAATAGTCCTCCAGTTTCTTTTGCGAGACTCGGCAGGTGCGGAGGTCGTTTCCTGCCTGCTGGTGAAGTGGACACCACTTCTTATTTTTCTGGAATCCTTCAGTCGAAACCTTTGCTTTGCCTCGACCGGTATAGTCCTTCTTACCCTTCGTGAATTTTTCAGGAATCGCTAGGACTCCCTTATCGTCGGGTGTGCGGTTCTTTTTCTTCTTGAGAGACTTCTTATTCTTCTTCTCTGGTTTGTCCAGGCCAGGCTAGGGAATTTTATCTTTCCGATCAATGGCCTCACACCACTCTATTGCTTCGCTGGTAGTGGCGTACTTATCAGCCATGTCGAAAAGTTCGACAGTTGTTCGTGGAGGGTTCGTTGCTATGTCTTCCGTAAACCGCCGATTCCTAAGACCTATTTTAAAAGCCTGGATAACCGATGACTCTGTGACCTCAGGTATGGAATTACGAACCTGGCCGAATCTCTTGATGTATTGACGAAGAGTCTCGTCGTAGCCTTGCCGGATTTGGTGGAGATCGTCCTCCTTTCCAGGGCAATCGTACGTACCCTAGAAATTCACAATTAGAAGGTCGCAGAGTTGCTCCCAAGTATAGATTGATCCGACCGGTAGGTTAAGTAACCAAGACTGGGTAGACCCTTCGAGCACGGTGGGCAGATAGTTAGCCATCACATTTTCGTTACCACCAGCAGCTCTGATGGCGATGGTATATATTTGGAGAAACTCTAATGGGTTCTGAGTTCCATTGAATTTGTCCAAGTTGGCCGGTCGGAACCTGTTTGGCCAACGCACGGCTTGGAGCCCTGCAGAGAAGGCTCGACAACCTGTGATCGATTCATAGCGCCTTCTTTGGAAAGGCGCCGGATTGTAATCGGTCGGAGATCGGTTCCTAGGGTTGGAACGTTGGACCTCTGGTGTACCGAACCGGTCGTAGATATCAGTATGATGCCTTCGACCGCCTGCTTGATTTAGACGATGTAGGAGATCGTCTGGTCCAAGCAGTTGTTCCTCTCGACGTGGTGAAGGAGTGGCTACCTGGAACAGCCTTCTTCCTTCGTGATTCCTTGGTTGGAATCGTCGATGGGGTCTAGGTATGAATTGTTCCCTAACACAACCATGCTGCCCTCTACTGAGGGAGGAGCATTGAGACGAAGTCATGGTTTGACTTCCTGAATTTCTCTGTTCTCAATACGCCTCCGTTTGTTGCATGGTTTGTTGCAGAATCTCCGATACTTGGCCCACGAGCTGTACAAAATCTGGGGTTTGTGCTAGGATAGGGTTAGAATTATTCAATATATCCTGAACACGTTACTGAATGTCTCGGGGGGTTCAGACTGGTCGTAGGTATACGTAGATCTGAACCTTCTCCCGACCCCCGGATTTGTTCTGTCCGACCAGCTACTCTTGGTGGGGCAGTGCCAGACGAGTTAACTGATGGACGTCGTGTTGGGTCACAGGTAGGCTACGATAGCTACAAACAAAATTTCTACCACACAAACCAGGAAGCCAAGCAAGTAGATGACCACAGATCATTACCACCAGACGCGCAGAGCAGCGGAAGAAGGGTTAGAGCAGCTTGGTCCAACGTAGAGCGCGTCGATGTAGTGGTCGTAGTCGATCCTCCAGAGTCCTTGCGAGTCGATCGTCTCCTCCAGCAACCTCTATAGTTCCTTGTGAAGATCGCGGATCGTCCTCAAGCGCAACAGTCACAGTAGTGCCTCTACGGTATCCACACGTGTAGGGAAGGAACAACCGTACATCAGTGTACTAGCACCAAGTCGCACGGCAGAGCTCTTAGGAAGATGGCGGCTAGGGTTTCGGTGGTGTAAAAACCTCTGCACCAAACAACCTCATGCATCTCCTTATATAGTGCTCGTGACATATCATATCCGAACACATTTGACGAATCGTATCCGTACTGGTATGAACTGGATTTACAGGGGGTGCCTACGACCCGACTAGGGACTACCCCTAATTACACTGAATGCGGAGATTGTTATGTTATAATCTAACAATGATGTCTTGCTTGTCTCTGATCGCCACACTCGCTGTGTCCGATTTGTTTGTTGTATCCCATTCGATCGCCCTTTGGTCTTCTGCGCTCCACTCTTAAATAACTTCCAAAGAGGTGGCAGTTACTCCTGGAGAAGGCGTCCCTGGTGAAGCGTTGCGACTGGTCCGGGCGAGACGTCAGTTAACAATGTGCTAACTTCTCTGTGGTTAAGTGTCTCAGAGACACTTAACCGTATAGAGGTTGTTGTCAGTGTCTTTAGGACTATGTAATCATGTGATATGGAGTATACAGCACATGCTATATTCATCGCACGGTATGAAGCATAGTCGGGATCAATTATATATAGCAGTTCATAGCTTTTCCGAGCAGCTCCCTAGTCGGAGACTAGGTACAGGACCTTGTCCGACCAGGGTACCCTTATGTAACCTCTAGAATCGTCACGACCAGTGAGGTCGTTAGCCTTAGGGGTTACGACCATGAAGACGTATGGTCCCTTATTGCGTATTAAAATAATACGCAGAGGTTTTAATCCTCGTCACGACGGTTTACAGAGGATATTGCAATGAATCCTTCACGAACGGCCGTCGAACTATTCGACATGGCTGACAAATATGCAGCTGCTAGCGAAGCGGTTGAATTGTGTGAAGCTATTGATCAAAAATATAAAATTCCCTAACCAGGCTTGGAGAAACAAGAGAAGAAAAGCAAGAAGTCTCTCAAGAGTAAGAAGAATCGCAAGCCCGACAACAAGGAACTCCTTGCGATTCCAGAAAAATTTACCAACGGCAGAAAAGATTTTTCCGGTCGAAACAAGGCGAAAGCTCCAACCGACGACTATAAGAAGAACAAGAAGTGGTGTCCACTCTACCAGGCAGCAGGGCATGCTCTGTGCACCTGCCGAGCCTGGCAAAAGAAACTAGAGGATTACTACTCAGGCAAGGGTCCCTTCCCCTCCATAACAGAACTCGGAGAACCAAGTTCCAAAAAGGACAAAGATGGTGACGAAAATATGGAGTACTAGGAGCTACAACACACAATCAATATGATTTTTGGTGTATCCTCCTCGTATGAGTTAAGACGTCATCTGAAGGCCGTGGAGCGGGAGGTGAACCTTGTCGAGTCTCCGATCTTCATCAAGCCATCCAGGTGGTCGGAAATGTTTATCTCCTTCAGGAAAGACGGTTGTCTTATCTCGTCGACTCAACCAGGTAGATTCCCTATCATAGTTAAACCTACTATTAACAATTGTAAAATTAATCGAGTCTTAATAGATGGAGGTAGCTCTTTAAACATTTTATTTACAGGAGCATTGGAAGAAATGCAAATTCCCAGGTTAAAAGTAAAACCTATGAAATATACCTTCCATGGCATAGTTTCTGGTTCTACCGCCAAACCGATAGCGCAACTATCCCTACCGGTTATGTTCGAAAGACCCGACAACTTCCGAATGGAAAAGATTCCATTTGACGTGGTGGATTTTGAAACCGCATACAATGGAATCCTCGGTCGTCTGGCATTGGCAAAATTCTTGATAGCCACGCATTACAGTTATCATAGTTTAAAAATGCCAGGACCGAAGGGAGTCATCACGATTCGAGGAGATCGAAAAATGACTTATGCATGTGATCGGAAATCCTTAGAACTAGTCGATGAACTTTGACCAAGAAAACTAATCCGTCTACCATGCAGGTCAAGCACTCGAGGCCGAATGATGGCGCCGAAACCTTCCGACCAGACCAAGAAGGTACCACTCGACAAAGCGCTTTCACAAAAAGTGTCTGACGAGGATCTAATAATCCTCATTTCATCTTTTATCTATAATTCTTATTATGGGTAAATATGATGTCATGTGGTCCCTAGGTATCCCCCTTATATTTACAAGGGAGAAGCCTACCAGGTGGTCGTAAGTTCTTCTACGACCACCGCCATAGTCGTAAGCCTTGCTACGACTACCTTATGGTCGTAAGTTCTTCTATGATCACTATCCAACAGAAGTTATTCTACGACTACATCATAGTCGTAAGCTCTTCTACGACTGTGTCGTGATGACTACCTTATGATCAATAAAACCTACGCACGAGTGGGTCCAATTGATTAATGAATCCAACCAACAAGATACCGTTACTATCTAAGTAATAGCACGTAATATCCCATTATCTCTGACAAGTAACTGCCAGGCGGCGTGAAGGAGTTACCACTCCGATGATTACTGCAATCATGCGCCCGTTACTGGATTTGATAAGACGCCTCTTCACCAGGGGAAAACGGCTATTCCTTCACAACTATATAAAGGCAACAGTCAAAGAGGGAAAAGGGACGGATCGGAGGAGACAACAAGCAATCAGGAAGACAGTTAGACACTATCTTCTGTAATAGCCTTAGTCTTTTCTCCCGATTGTACGAAACACACTCAATACCAAACACACATAGGAGTAGGGTTGTTATTCTCTCCGAAGAAGGCCAAAACCTGTATAAAAATATCCGTGCCAATCTCTCTACGTGATTCCATTCTAGGAGACCCCCCGAATCAAACAATATTTACGTAAGATCGGTTCTAAAACACCGACAGTGTCCAAATACCGTCTGGGTTAGAAAATGCTAACACAACTACCCGAAAGGTACTGGTCGGGGCAGGACTCGACCACAAATAGGAAGAGTCGCTCGTCTCCTTCCTCCGAGCAAACCTGGACGTATTTGCCTGGTAGGCATCTGACATGCCCGGAGTCCCCAGGGAGCTGATCGAGTACAGGCTAGCTCTCCAGCCTGATAAAAAAAACCGGTCAAGTAGAAGCTAATGTGCTTTGCACTTAATCGGAAGGAGGCAATCCAATCGGAGATCGACAAGCCTCTTGAGGCTGGATTCATTCGTGAAGTCGATCACCCAGAGTGACTCGTCAATCCTGTAATGGTTAGAAAAGGCAATGGGAAATGACGAATGTGTATTGACTTCACAGATCTTAATAAAGCTTGCCCGAAGGATGACTTTCCCCTTCCATGCATTGATCAACTCGTACACTCTACTTCCATGTATGAGTTGTTAAGTTTTTCAGATGCGTATTCAGGGTACCACCAGATCAACATAAGTAAAGATGAAGAAGAGAAAACTTCCTTTATCACTCCATATGACACTTACTGCTATGTTAAAATACCATTTGGACTCAAGAATGCTGGTGCGACTTTTTAGAGGTTAATGCAGAAAACCTTTAATCCTTAGATAGGTCGAAATCTAGAAGCTTATGTTGATGACTTGGTTGTCAAAAGCGTCAACGTTGGTGACCATATTTTTTACCTACACGAGACTTTCAATAACTTAAGAAGGCATAACCTTAAGTTTAATCCAAAGCAGTGTGTGCTCGGAGTTTCTTCTGGAAAGCTTCCTGGGTTCCTAGTTTCAGCTAGAGGAATTGAAGCAAATCCAAGGAAGATATCGGCCATCGACCAGATGCGCCCTCCGACCACAAGGAAGAAAGTCCAAAAACTAACCGGTTGTATGGCAGCGCTAAGTCGTTTTAGAACGCGGTTAGGTGAAAAAGAATTACCTTTTGTCAAACTTCTTCGAAAACATGGAAGTTTCGAGTGGACTAAAGAGGCAAACGATGTCTTTGAACAGCTTAAGAAGTACCTTATAAGTGCCCGATCTTAATATCTCCAAGATCGGGAGAAATATTGCTGATATACGTGGCTGCAACGCCACAAGCGGTCAATGCAGCACTAGTCGTTGAGCGTGACAACATCTAATGACCAGTATATTATGTAAGCAAAGTCTTACATGGACCAAAAGAACGATATCCACATGTACAAAAGTAGCTCTATGCTCTCCTTATGGCTTCAAGGAAACTAAGGCATAACTTTCAGGATTACAGAGTGGTCATACCTATCGGATATCCCCTTGGTCAGGTTCTCGGAAATAGGGAATTCTCAGGATGAATAGCAAAATGAGCGGTCGAGCTTAGGACATTTGACCTCCATTTCATCTCACGAACAACAATCAAGTCCCAAGCAATAGCAGAATTCATTGTCAAATGGGTGAACCCTGAACCCACCCAAGAGCCTGAGGACCAACACCACGATGAGTGGATAATGTACTTTAACGGTTCCTTGATGCTTAAAGGCTCAGGGGCTGGAGCTGTCTTGATATCCCCTACTAGAGAACACATCAAATATGCCATTCAATTAAACTTTTCTACTATGAACAATGTGACAGAGTATGAAGGTTTACTGGTAGGACTTCGAGCAGCCAGAGCGCTTAGGATTCGTAGATTACTGGTGAAATACAATTCTCAACTAGTAGCGAATCAAGTCGGGAAATAGTATCAATGCTTAAGTACCAAAATGTCATCTTATTTGGTGGAAGTACGGAAACTAGAAAAGCACTTCTTCAGGTTCCAGGTCCAACATATTCCTAGAAAGAAAAACTTTCTGGCAGACCAGTTGGCGTGGATGGCCTCCACGAGGTCACCCATCCCGCTTGGAGTTTTTCTTGAGCAACTCGATTCACCTTCGGTGGTCGAGCCTTCCAAGTACTTAGATGCTCATTTGGAGATCGCGCAAATCAACCCAGTAGCAATTGGATGACGTCGATCTATAATTATCTTCAGCATGGCATTATTCCTAAAAATGATGTAGAGATTGATCGTATAGCTCGAAAAGCCAAATCATACACTCTGATCGAAAGTACCCTTTATAAACGGGGATCGCACGGAGTGTTGATGAGATGCATATCCCAAACGGGTGGCGTTAAGTTGCTAACTGACATTCATGGAGGAGTCTGTTGAGCACATCATTCCTACAGAATACTGATCGGTAAAGCCTTCAGGCAAGGATACTACTAGCCAACTGCCCTTCATGACGCAAAAGATCTCGTGACGAAGTGTGTACAATGTCAATTTCATAGTCGACAAGTACATCAGCCGGCACAAGCTTTGCAAACAATACCTATTTCTTGGCATTTTGCAACCTGGGGACTAGACATTCTGGGACCATTCCTAAGAGCACCCAGGGCTTTGAATTTCTTTTCGTCATGATTGACACATTTACAAAATGGATAGAAGCCGAGCCAGTTATCAAAACAACAACTGAAGCCGCTAAGAGGTTCCTCACAAAAAATGTGATAACACGATTTGGTATACCCAATCGTACAACCACAGATAACGGTACCTAGTTCTCTAGCGAAATTTTTTAGGAATTCTGCGAGAATCTAGGCATCCAGATACATTTCACTTCTGTCACTCAACCGTAGAGCAACGGAGCAGTCGAGCGAGCTAATTGTATCATAATGCAAGGAGTAAAACGCCGAGTGTTAGACCAGTTAACGAAACAGTCAGGAGCTTGGGTTCAAGAACTTCCTTCTGTATTATGGGCCGTTCTAACCACAACCAGTCATACGACCGGTGAAATGCCATTTTTTTTGGTTTACAGTGCTAAAGCCATACTTCCTCCGGAACTAAAATTGGCTCTACTCAAACTAATTGTTTCAATTAGAATGATCAGGTAGAACGAAGACTCAATGACATCAATTTTCTTGAAGAACGACAAAACCAAGCCCTAATTCGATCGGCGATTTACCAACAAGCCATGCGAAGGTATCACAGCCATAAGGTGCAACCTCACAGCCTAGCTATCGGTGATCTGGTTCCCAGAAAAATTTAAAGTCAGGCTAATCGCAATAAACTTTCTCCCAAGTGGGAAGGTCCTTACACCTTCGACTCACTTTTATCAAATCTATTGGGTTGTCCAACCTCTTGGTCTCAACCATCAACTTTGGCTAGCAGCCAATCTACCTTATCAGTATTTGTAAACAAATTGTGTGATAATGCCAAACATTTATTATTATTTTATATTTCTTAAACTTGTCAAGGTGAATATGGCCTACAAATGAACAAGTGGGTGTAGGTGGTAGGATCTAACTAATCATCATGGCATTCCAAAAATATTATTTAAATAAACAAGTAATTGACATAAATACAATAATGAAAGTAATATTATAAATAAATGAAATGTGGGCTCAAAATGGTCAAAGAATGCAACTTGCCTCCTTGTTCAAAGTCTTAGGTGGCTTCTGCTTCTTCAGCGTCTTGACCGTCGTCTTTTGGAGCTTGTTCCTCAAAGTCAGAGCCTAACACAAAAGAAAGATCAAATAAATACTTTGGGCTCAACAAGGAGAGAGCTAGGAATAAAATAAATTAAATTAATTCAAAAAATTTTAAAAAGAAAGATGGTGTGGGCGAGTGGGATTTATTAGTTGCTTGATTAGGTCAAACAGAGTTGAAAATGGGTTTCACGAGCTCGAAACGGTCGAAATAGATATTTATATAAACGGTGTAGATGAATAGTGTCGAGTTTTGTGAATAGTAATGGGTTGGACTATCCCTAATGGTTCGGGTTGTGTGAGTAGTAACGGGTTCGACCAAAATAGTAATGGGTTTGGGCTAATGGGTTTAATAGTGCTGGGCTTTTCGGGTGGGCTTTGAACAGTGTTGGGTTAATAGTATTGGGCTTGGCCCAGGACTCGGCTAAGCCTAAAGGCCAATTCAGGCTGAGCCTTCGCCCGATTTGGTGCGACTCGCGATCAAGACATGGCCCAGAGCCGAGTGCGCCTGTGGTCTGGCGAAAAGGTATACAGTGCAGTGGCGATCCGGACTAGCGCCGGGTGGTGCGGTGGGCTTCACCATGGCTCACGTAACCCATTTTTTGGTCTTGCGCGGGGGGAGGTGGCTCGGGGAGGTGTCAACAACGACGGTGGCGCACGGCCGTGGAAGAGGAGGTTGGCGATGATGCTCTGGCTAAAATGGGCGAGGCTTAAGCATAAGTGGGAGAAGGGGAGTTTGAGGGTGGTTTCGGTGGAGCTTGGAGTGCATCTAGGTGATTTAGCATTGTCGCCTATGGGTGGCTCGATGGTGGGGCTTCGCACCAGCGAACTGGCAGTGGGGAAGGGGAGCTTGGTGGTGGGGGATGGCTACGGGATGTCGAGGCGAGGCTCATGATAGGGTTGGGAGGGCAAGGGTGTGAGGGTGGCGGTGGATCGGAGTTGGGCTCACCAGGGAAGAAAACATGGCCGCAACGATTGGATGTATTTGCCCGGGTTGGGAACGAATGGGTGTGATGGTGGGGTGGCGTTGAGGTTGATGAAGAGGATGGTGCAGGGGGATTGGCTTTTTACAGCATTTGGAGGCAGTAGCACCAATGCGTGAGCCGGGGCATGCATGGCGGCGAGGTGGATGGTGGGATGGGAATGGCACTGTGTGAGGGCGAGCTGGCGACGGGGTGGCACTACGGGGACAGTGGCGTCTCACTAGCGCGGGTGCACAAGCTGGAGAGGGTGGTTGCAGCATTCGCGAGGCATCGAGCAGATAGTGAGGGAGGTGGCCGGCGAGATGGCGGGGTCCTCGCACAAGTTGGTACGACGCGCAGCTAGGCGATGCATGGCACGGTGACTAGCGGCTTGACACGCGAGCAAGAACAACAGGGGAGAAAGCAGCTTCTACAGGGGTGTTTTCGAGTTGGCAAAGCGTAAAGACGGAAAGGGAAAGTGGAAATACAAGGAAACTTTTTGAATTTTGCAAGAACTCAAATTCAAACCAAAACTTCAAATTTTTCTCAAATCTGGGTTGTTTCATGCAACAGGCAGGGAGTGGTGAGCTGACGCGACAGCAGTGAGCGGCGAGTAGGCGCGAATGAGCTGTGGGCGGGCTACGAGACGGTTGTGGACTCGTGTGGCGGCGACGGACAATAGGCTTCTAGCAGGGGCGGTAGCAGGGGGGTGCCCATGGTGCACGGGCACCCCCAAAAAAATTGATTTTTTTTTATTATGTATAAGTATCAACAGTAGGCATCAATTTCAACCCAATCCCCAACTCAGCCCACCAACAACACGGCTCCATCTCTAGTTCAGAGGTCCTTGGAGCTTGCTTCTCCTCCTCCTGACGCCGCCCACCTCCCGTCCTTGCTACTCCTCCTGGCTCCTCCGCCAGTTCGCCGCCACCAAGGACGCTGCCTCCTTGCTTCTCCTCCGCCACCGCCGCTCGCCGCCGAGGACAACGAGAGCGTCCGGCGTCGAGTTGTCGAGAGGCCATTGCTCGGCCACCAACACCGTCACCAAGGTAGGGAAGCTGGCAGCGCCTCCCTGCTTCTCCTCCTGACCTCCTCCTCTGGGACCTCCAGTAGTATGCCGCCGTGGACGCTCTTCACTGGGATCCGAGATTGGATATTTGGATTTGGGGGGAGCCGGGGAGGGGGCGGCGCAGGTGGGCTAGCCGGCTAGGGGCTAGGGCACTAGGCCGCAGAGGGAGGAGCACCGGAGCGGCACTGGGCCAGGCGAGACGGCCGGCGACCGGAGACCGAGCCACCCGGGCGTGACACAGGAGGGAGCCAGGCGCCCAGGCCGGAGGCGGATCCATTTCTAATTGGATATTTGGATTTGGGGGAGTTGGGGAGGGGAGCGGCGCAGGTGGGTTAGGGGCTAGGGCGCTAGGCCGTAGAGGGAGGAGCGTCGGAGTGGCACTAGGCCAGGTGAGGCGGCCGGCGGCCGAGCCGACCGGGTACGATGCAGGAGGGAGCCAGGTGTCTAGGCTGGAGGTTCTGATTTCCCCCAAAGGAAAGAGATGAAAAGAATTAGAATTTAGAGTAGTAACCTTGTTTTATACATAGGAGGGAGCCGATGCTTAGTAGAAGCTGTGCCGATGCTTGTATATGTTTTATACACTGCACAGAAAATATCAATGGATGGAATAAAGCTTCAGGATCGCATTTGATCAGAAGTTCAGAACAACTTTTGTAGTTTATACACAGCCAATCTAATTATCTAAATGCCATTATGCCATCAATCTGTCTGTTCTTAAATATCTCCTGACTCCTGTGATTTGTATATGTAGGGCAAGTTGAATCCTTAAAATAAAAAGGAATAGAGATATCATTTCTTTCTTTCAAGATGACAAGACAGTTAAGCCAAAATCTATTGAAGCGGAAACTACTCAAACTCAAGGAGGATGAGGAACTGAAGCAAGTATAATTATAAATGAATTGGCTCCTACTGGTAGCAATGGCGAGCGTTGAAAGAATATTTTCGACGATGAATCTTGTGAAGAACAAGTTGAGAAATGGTATGGGCGATCAAGTATTGAATGATTGTTTAGTCATCTTTATAGAGCGAGATATCTTCTCGAAGGTTAGTGATAATGATATAATCAAGTGTTTCCAAGGAATGAGATCGCGTCGAACGGTATTGTGATTTCCATTAGCTATTTAGGACTCTTTTATTCATGTAAGTTTTTATTTGAACTATTTGTATTGCACTATTAACTAATTTCGAACATTTTTTTGTGTAATTGTGTTGAACTTGTAAAATTATTTATATGTCGTACAAGATTTTTTAAAATTCTTGAAGTGTGCACCCCTATCATAAAATTTCTGCTCATCATTGCTTCGAGAGGCCGCATGAGTGCAATGGTCGGATGTCGAAGCGTGCAAGCCGCACAATGCAGATAGCGTGGCCATTAAGGCAAATCAACATGTATGCCTAAAGTTTATATATATATATATATATATATATATATATATATATATATATATATATATATATATATATATATATATTACTGCTTGAATATTTTAATTTTTCAATGATGTCTTTAACCTAACCTCTGATACCAATTTTACCTTCAGAAATAACTTCGTTTGAATATTTTAATTTTTCAATGATGTCTTTAACCTAACCAGAACTAAGTGTTCTAACTGAACCAGTTGAATTAAGAATAGTAAGTAAGCAAATAGAAAATGGGTTAAAATATTCAGGTTATAAGTATCTACACCAAGGTATGTATATTATAGGAATCAAAGGAATGACCAGAAAGAAATTAGGAACGAAAGTCTTAATAACCCTATTAGACAAAAGATGGGATAAAGTAAATAAATCAGCCTTAGGATTTTTAGAAGGTGACATGAATGAAAATAGCTTAATAACCTATATAGCCCCAGATTTAATGATGCCCATAAAAGAATTTATAGAAAAAAATGAGTTTTGGATTCCAGACTAAAGGTTATGAAGATTTCAAAGGTACAAATCTGTTAATAAGCATAGAATTTATAGGAAGGTTAACCAATAAGAGTGGTTCAAAATATAAAGTAAATGTGAGTGATGTAATTGAGAGTATGCAATCTAAAGGTATAAAGTTTATGAGTCCTTTTAAAAATAGAGTCTGAAGCAAGAGCAGGTGAAGAATGGAATATAAGTAATTTAATAGAAAATAAGGTTTTAAAGCAACCAAATGATTATATAAGCTATCAGAATAATAAGGGGAATACTAGCATCAGGTTTATAAATTATAAAGCAAGAGCTTTAGAAGATTTAGAGTCTGTTATATCTGAAGAAGATATTAATAACAGGAATATTGTTTCAGAATTTATGGACAAATTAGATCTAGATAGTGAAATAAAACATTACGAAAATAACCTAAAACTTGTAGAAGAAGAGTACAATAACACTTGGACAAGTGATTGGCCTAAGCTAAGAGATAAAGAGCTCTATTTTATTAGAGAATTAGATAGGCTAAGAAAGCTAAAGAAAGATAAGGAGTTAGCCATAGAGAAATCAGAAAGACAATATGCTAAGATAAAGGAAAACAGTAGCAAAGCTGTTATAAGCGAACATGAGCAATGGGAAATAAATGAAAAACTCTTCTTAGAAAATTACGAAGAAGAAAACAAATTAGTAAATGAAATATATACTGAAGAAGAAACTATAAAAGCCTCAGAACAATATAAGGATTTTATAGTATCATTAGATGAGATGAGTTTACATAATCTTGATAATGCAATAGAAGCAATGGAAATGGAAGCAGGAAAGAAAAGAAGATATGGTGAAAGTTCAGTTAAAGAAGAAGGAGAAATGGAGAGACCCTCTAGAGTAGCAGGAACCTGGCCTCCAGAAAAAGAAGATAATTCATATAACTATATTCCTAGTCAATATAGATATATGGGATCTAAAAGAAGGGAATTTGAAAAGGCAGTAAAATTTCAAAATCATAAAAGTGATGGTGCAATATTAAATTTAGCTGCACATGATCCTATTGATTGGCCAAATATAATAAGTATATGGAAAGGTTTGATAGTGCAAAAATATATACAAAATCAACATAATATAGGAAATAGAGTTGAAGATATGATTACATATTTAGAAACCTTTCTAGGAGAATCTGTAAAAGTCCTTTGGGAACAATGGGTAGAACAAAACCATGGGCAATATAATGAATTAAAAAGAGCAGGTAGTAATCCTTATAACTTTGCAAATTTAATATCGAATATTATTATAGCTGAAGACCCGGAATTAGGTTATTCTACCTTGCAGAATGAAAGGTTATGAGAAATAGAAAAATTATCATTAACAAATTGGAAAGGAGTAAAAGAATTTTCTTTACATTATCTTTACAATGCCACTACTGCTAAACAAGGATATAATAGAGGAATAGTTGAA
The DNA here is from genome assembly GCA_036346405.1 of Phyllostachys edulis. Taxonomy (NCBI): domain Eukaryota; kingdom Viridiplantae; phylum Streptophyta; class Magnoliopsida; order Poales; family Poaceae; genus Phyllostachys; species Phyllostachys edulis. The sequence goes on along the minus strand of CM070561.1, from coordinate 52,150,423 downwards.
AAATATTTTCATAAATTACCTGATCCTTTAGGAAGTATGATATTTGATGAATATAAGAAAGAAACTGGAGATGCAGTTATTAATATATCTCAAGCTATAACATTTGTCTTTAAGAAGTTAAAGAAAATATGCATAAATATACAGGCAAATAGATCTATGAAATATGCAGATTATAATTTCTGCAATAAGATAGTTCAAATTCCTTTGACATATGGTGAAGATAGACCCAAGAAAAGAAATATTATAAACCTCAAAATAGAGGATATAAAACAAAGAAAAGGTTTTTCTTAAGAAAATCAGACAATAGAATACCATATTTACATAAAAGAAATGTAAGGCGTTACAACCCTAGGAAGATATATGATAAGACTTGTAGATGTTTTATATGCAATTCACCTGATCATCTAAGTACAACCTGCCCAAATAAAGATCAGAAAAGATATTCTAGTAATTATGAAGAGCAAGAAAGAGTTCTAATAGTAGATAATGTAAATGAAAATATATTAGTCTCGTGATATTGAAACAAAAGATGATTAATCTATATATTCAATAGTAGAAACTAAAGAAATTGAGAATAGAGAAGATGAATATGATTCAAGTGATAATGAATTAGATTTAATAGATGAATTAGCTGGTTTAAAAATTGAAATGATGGATTTAGTAGATTGTGAGCATGACTGGATTAAGGGAAAAGGAGATTATAATATAAAATGTGTCTTTTGCATATACTACCCAAGTCAAGATAATAGAGCAACTTGTAGTTTATGTTTAAAACAAGCATGCGCTGTATGTCTAAAAGCAAAAGATCAAAAATGGAGAAAGGAAGTAGAATTAGAACCAGATAAAAGAATTTTGAATAGTAGAGTAAGAACTCTAGAAAATAGGATAAATAAATTAGAAGTGGAATTAGAAGATTTAAAGAATAATATAAACTCAAAAAATATTCAAGAAAATAAATCTGCAGAAATTACTGAGTTTAAAGAACAGACATTAATAAGTAATGATATAAATATGGTCAAAATACCTTTTAAAGAAGTTTCAGAATAAGAATACCAATAAAGGTAACACTAAAACCAAACCTTACATTTAATATTCTAGCATTAGTAGATATCTGGATGCACTAGAAATATTATTCATAATAAATATTTCATAAATTATCCCGAGTTAATCCGGACTATAGAAAATAATAAAGCGTAAATGTCTACAAACATGTCGAGTAACAAGAATCCATAACCAAGTTGCATATAATATAGAAATATATATAAATGATGCAAAATATATAATAAATGAAATCACGATAAGAGATTTGTCAGCAATAAATGAAGATATGATAATAGGTCTTAAATTCTTACAACAATCTGTGCATACAACAATTATACAGGAATCAGGAATCACTTTAATTCCTCAAAAACCTCTATGTAATGAAATACCTCCACTCTTAATACCAAACTCACCCAAGAAGCATTCTATGAAGTATAATAATGAAGAAGCAGAGGACCTTACTCTTGCTGATGCAAAGGAAGAAATAAAGTGTCTGAACCTGAAATTTGGAATTTCCAAGAAAGGTAATGAATTGCCTGACATAATATCTTCTTTTGTAGGAATGAAGAGATCAATGAATCATAATGGGACCGAGTTCTTCAGCTTTGGAGCCGATAATAAGCTCAAAATATTTCCACCAAATTCATATAAATTCAAACCGAAAGATCATATAATTATTGATGAAGTACAAGAATGCATATTAGATAATTTCTGGTATTTATATAATAACAAGCGTGAAGATAAAGGCTATATGCTTTCAACATTAAATAGTCTTGCTGAATATATGCATATGCTAAATAAGATAAAGGCAGAACCTGTTGATGAAACTCCTGAATATATAGAATTAAAAACTATATATGTGGTTTTTGAAGGTAAATTACCTGGAATATATATATCATTTGAAGAAATTATATCTCAAAAAAAAACATTCAAAATTATCAGGAGGAATATCCTGGAAAAAATATATAAATATCGAAGAAGCTTTGGCTCAGGCCAGGAAAATATTGGGAATAAATTATTATATGGAGCCAGCCGCCAAGGAATATATTCAAAAATTTAGAATGACAAAAAATAAGAAAATTGCAGAACCACATCCCTCAGCGAATATAAAAGAAGAAGGAATACCAAGAGGAATTTCATATAAAGATATTGTAACAAAAGGAATTGATCCATTACATGGATCGTATATAGAAACGAAGGTAAATGAGAAAATTGAGAAAATATATCCACAATGGAAAAAGGATATGAAAGAAGATATTCTAAACGAATTAAATGAGAAGCTCGAAGAAATAAAAAAAAAGCTTATAATGATAAATTTGAAATATCATATTCAGATATAGATATAGACATTGTCGGACATGGGCAAGATCCATACTAAAGAATATATTGAAATATATCCCTATAAAGGTATACCAATATTAACAGGGTAATCTATATAGGCACCATATTCATAAACTTCGTGCCAAAAGAATATTTCAAAATATTTTGAAATTCCTCCAAAAAGCCACAAATATATTAGGATAGCCACATAAGAGAGTTAGAGAGGAAAAGAGAGAATTATCCACAAAAAGTCCACATAAAAAGAGAGTAAGAAGAGAAGAGAAAATTATCCACAAAAAGTCTACATAAAAAGAGAGTAAGAAGAGAGTTTAGCCACATAAAAAGAGAGTAAGGAGAGAGATTAGCCACATAAAAGGAGAGTAAAAGAGAGATATGAGAATGTAGCCTATAGGTCACAAATAATTAAATATCTAAGAATATCTATATTCCTTTAATATTATATATCTCAATATATATCGAGAAAAATATTCAGAGTACCTTCAAATATATATTCAAGAATATAGCACCAAGATTGTTCTTGATATTTAGGTGTTGTGGTATTATGAATATTTCTTCCGATATTGATGGATATGATATTCTGAATATAATATTCTCTTACTATTCTTTACTGAATATATTATTCTTGAACAGTATTCAGGGAATATTCAACAGTATTTGTGAATAGTTATGAATAGTATTTGTGAACAGTATTCATGAATAGTCTTCCGAGATTTAAATAGTAATTTTTTAACAGGATCTTACAGGTTGGCGAGACCAATATGATAGCCGGTTTGTGCAGCAATAGTTGTGTAATCCTACTCAGTACTCACCATATATCTCACTAATTTGCTTCAGAAGTAGCTAACTTTCCCCTAGACAAACTTAGGTGTGGTCATATAAGACAATTTTTATCATCACTCCAGGCAGTTCCACCCGAAGGGAACACTTCTCCCAGCATACCCACCACCCTATGACGGCAATCACTCATATGCCTAAAACGGGAGGAATTTACAGATACTGCAGAGGTTTCTCCTATAGAGTACCTAGCATAAACCTTGCTCCATATGAACAAGCTAAGAACTAATCTGAGGGATATGAAAGGAAACTACTTCATTTCCACAAACTAGTTTACATATGGCTTTCCCTTTCGAGAACCCCCAACTATCTACACAAAGATAGAGATTACCTTAAGCTAAGGTAATTATACACGTGATGAATATATGTTACACTGGAAGAGGTTTATTTAAGTGGCTATTTAGGAAGGGGTTTGGTATGGCTTTGTGTTGTGTGTGTTGTGTTTCTCAGTGTGCTTCTTGTGTTTGTGTGCTCTCTGATGTGCCTCCCTTCTTCTTGTGCTCCCCGAGGTCTCCTTTTATAGGTTATATATATATATAGGAAAATGGTATAGTATTTCACAGACATATCTCACTCTCTCATATACCACTTAAATCGTACGATGATACCTCTTTATCTATTTGAGCATACTCCAATAATGATTATAAGATACCCCAAAGTGAGTTTCATAAAAATTTCACTAAGTTTCACTTTTTATAGTAAAATTTGTGTATATACTTCTTTTATATATGAAAAAAAGGTATATAGCAAAAAACAGAGGGCTCCAATGAAATTTTTTCAATCAATTCGCATAGGAGTATCTTATAATTGGTATATAAGTATAATGAAAATGATAAAGAAGATAATATATGCGCTTAAATTCAGATATTGGAAGTGAAAGACATACTCAGAGTCTTAAGCAGACGCCCTATATATATATATATATATATAAAGGGTTTGAATTTTTAAACCTTTTAGGAACACATGCCTAAAACTTCCTCGAAGTCTTGTTTGAAATTCTTTGAAACCATGAAAAAAAACAAATGTCAGATGTGAAACTCCTTGAAACACAAGTTTCATATTTTAAATTGGAAAGTTGTTTTTCGAAACTCGTTGAAACATCTAGTTTCATATTTGAAACTCGAAATTCATTTGTTGGAACTTCATTAAACTTTATGTTTCGGCTGTGTAACTCACTGAAACACCGAGTTTCAGATTTCAAATTCGAAATTCATTCATTGAAACTTTATGTTTGGTACTTCATTCTTGGAACTTCACACAACATCATGTTTTGGGCATGAAACCCGCTTAAACACCAAGTTTGGTATTTGGAACATGGTACTCATTCTTGAAACTTCACGAAACATCATGTTTTTGGACATGAAACCCGCTGAAACACCAAGTTTGGTTGTTCAAATCTCCTGTACCGCATTGTATAACAGCTTCCTTACTACGACCTCTTATCTAGAGTAGTCGCAAGTCGCAACAAAACTGTCCCGCTCAAAAAGACCAAAGCGAGATCCAAAAATTAACAGCTGTTAATGTCTTTCTTCTACTTGTCTTCCTCCATTCACCTATACGTTCCTTGCCGCATATTCTCACCAGTCACCACGCAGCCCGTATCTGTACAGTATAAATACGAAAAGTAGCTGTTCGTTGGCTCGTTTGGACGCAAGTCGGAGTAGAGTATTGTTGAGACCAGCAACCTCGTCCGGGCAGTCGCTCTCCCTCTCCGACCTGGCTTGCTTGCCTTCTCCCTCCGGGTCCGGATCACGCAGCGCACGCAGGAACGTGTCAAAACACCTCACCACCTCATCCTGACCCGCCTCGGGGCCCCACGCGGCAGTGGCCGTTCTGGTGCCGGGCTAACTGTAACGGATAGGGACGGCCTACTTCAGCAGCTTCTCTCTCCCATCCCAAGCCCACAGAAACAGAGGGAGGGAAAACCACGCATGGACCCCGTCCACGCACCACTCGTGGGAGCACATCCATTCTCCGTGCGAAAAAGGATCCTCTGCGTCAGGAAAACCGGCACGTTGGTTGCGCTATATGTTGCTAGGATTGCCTCCAACAATTCATTCAGTCAGCAGATAAGAGAGCATTTCCCAGGTGACATGTTCCCTCTTCTACGCACCAAGAATCGGCCCCGGACTTTAGCGGTTGCAAGCAGATAACTTATGGGTCTATCCTCGCAGTGACAGGTTCTAATAATTCATTAACCCCGATACTCGACTGGTCACCTATTAGTAGTGATTATACGGTATAATCGGTTTGATTATACGGTATAATTGACAATTACACAGTCATAGATTGGGCACCCGTTACTTGTATACTACCAAGTATACAACTTAGTAGATCCGTATTAGAACACTGCATAGTGGTATTGTTCCATGCTTAATTTGAAGACATACGCTTCTCGATTTTCCAAAATAATATAGTATCACCAAATAAGTCAGCTCAAAACACATTCGTTGGAGATAACACACGGTGTCAACAACTGATAGATACTTCCTATTTAAAGTTTGGTTAAGAAGGTAATTTCGCTTGAAGTGTAAAGATAGACTCGGTTATCTCGAACAGACAAATTTAAGAATCTCAATCGACTCTCACAGACCTGTCTGTTGGAGCGGTTCCTGAAGCGGCGGTAACCGTTGGGTCGTCACGTCTTTAACTCAGACGTGCGGTTATAAATTCTTACCGTGGATAAGGCTTATGCTTTTTACCTTTCTCCAAATTACTCCCACTGTTCTTCAAGTTCTTACGCTCTTCGCCGTCGACCAAATCGAGCATTTTCTTCAAATCTTTCCAAATCCAAATCTCCCACCTTTGAGAGAGATGGGCGGAGCCACTTCTAAGTGGGCCGAATCAGAGATGGATGCGACTAAGATCAAGACTTTGGTCGCCGCCGAGAAGATCCCGAAGAGTCAGTTCGTGAAGTGGATCGAGGCTGCTGGGCAGCATTGGTCGTCGGGGGAGATTGGGCAAATCCCTATCTTCCAAGCGTTCTGTGAGTGTGGCCTTAAGTTGTCCGCTCACCCTTTCCTCACCTTTGTACTCGAACACTTCAGTGTGGAGTTGGTGAACCTTGTTACAAATTCTATCACGATGTTAGGCGTATTCGTGTACTTGTGCGAGGCATACCTGGGGATTCCGGCCGATTTGGAGTTGTTCTAGTATTTCTATGGAATGACCAGGCTGGCCGGAGTCGTCGGTAGTTGTAGTTTGAAGCTCCTTGACGGAAAGTCGAAGGAGTACATTCAGATGTTCACCCGGTCGTCGTGGCCGGGATGGAAGAAGAGGTGGTTCTATTGGGAGATAATCAATAAGGACAGTCTCTCCTTCGTTGGAAAGCCGGCCGAAAATATCTCTGCTTGGGATTCGACTCCCAAGGATCTCGGTCGGATTGCCCCTTTCATTCAAGCCATCAAATACTTGAAGGAAGAGGGGCTCACTAGATAGCACGTGGTGAAGAATTTTATCACGTGCCGCATTAGCCATCTCAAGAAGAGGGCTCATCTCATGTGGAGGAATTCGGGGCTGCAGGACCCGACCAGAGACTAAGAGGAAGGTAAGTAAACTTCCAGTCTTAGCCTTCTTTCTGTTAATTTTAGACTTGGCTTATTGAAAGTTTACTTACTCCTGTAGACCTCTCGCAAGAGGAAATTGACGCTCGGGTTAAGCTCATTTGTGAGAAATTCCCGCCACCGAACATGGTGGCTCCTCAGATTTTGGCGGACCTGCCCACAGAGGACAAGATAGAGCGCCTAAAGGTAATCAAGAATTGATTTTATCTTTAGGAACTTGTAGTCGTAGAAGAACTTACGACCAGGTACTGGTCGTGGAAAAGCTTACGACCAGGTACTGGTCATAGAAAAGCTTACGACCAGAGGGTTGTCGTAGAAAAACTTATGACAAGATGATGATCGTAGAAAAACTTACGACCACTTTATAATATCTTTCTTTCTGATTCTTACAGAAAGTAGGCATGAAAAACCGATGGGACGACGAAGAGGTCGTTCTGATGGTTGTTGGCACGGCAGTAGAGTAGTTTGATTCTCCCCCGGCCAAGAAGTGTCAGCTCGTGCAAGTCGCCGACAAGGGAGGCACAAGTTCGAGCACCGCTACTTCGTCCATGCCCTTTGCAAAATTTGCTGCGGATATGGCTGCCGCAGAGGAGGCAAGGGCAATCGAAGCGAATATCAATGCTCTCAAGACCAGAGCCCCCAAAATCAAGGTACCTTCTATCATGACAATAAGACTTTTGCAGTTTTTGCCTCCCATAGCTTTGTCAAGCGACTAGAAATGGAGAATTGGAAGAGTTTTATGTCTTTTGTGAAGGAAACTGTTGCACCAGCAGTACCTGTGGTCAAGGGCAGTGCTGCCTTTGAGGTGGTCGAGACAGGTCTCGACCATCCGGAGAACCAAGAGGCTCAAGGAGCAGTTGTGCTCGTTCAAGACCCACGACCAGACGTGGTCGTGGCAATTTCTCAACTTGAGTCTCGACCAGACGTGGTTAGAAGAAGTCGAAGAAATCTTCCTTAGAGAAGGTTTCTTCAAAATTCAAGATCAAGTTCGGCACACGAAGGTATATAGAAAGACAAAAGTGTAAGAACATCATTTACCTTTTTGCTTTTTACCATCTAACGTGTTTCCCTTTTTTATGATCTTAGCCCGGCTCCTTTGACCATCGAGGACGTTCCTGTCGAGGAACCCACTGCTATTTCTTCGGCGGCTGGAGAAATGACAATGGTGGTGATCGAAGAATCATCCACCGTCCGAGTGGTGCAAGGTGTCATTTTTGCTGAAGTGGCTACGACCACTGAGGTGGTCGTGGAGCCAGAAGCGAAAATGGCAGAGGTAGTGGCGGAGGCATCCGATCATGGGGGTGAAGTACTCAATCACTGCGTCGGGAAGGAAATCGTTGTGGATGATCCTCCCAGCCCCTAAGGTTAAGCTTCTGATGTCGCTACCACCGAAGAAGAAGAAGGGTCCAAATTCTTCAACCATTCTTTCGAATTCTTCGTTCTGCTACCGTCGTAGGATCTCGTGCGTTCAGATCTCGCACTCGCGTTCCTCACCATAAGGACATTCCCAACAGGGGGGATGTTTTCGATGACGAGCGTCTCGAAAAGGTGTGTTGGGACCGAGTTCAGGAGATTGACGAGCTGAAGAACCCTACGATGGTAGTATCTTCGTTTGCTCGAATGACCATGAATGTAAGTACCTGATGTTCGGTATTCACATATATATATTTTCTCGCTTCTCACTGTCTTTCTTCATGCAGAAAGCTTTAGAGCAAATTATCACTCTTGTTGAATACAATGCATAACTTGTTCACTCCGACAGAGAAGGCAGATCATGAAAGCAGAGAGATGGTAAGTAACTGGTATTCGTAGTCGTTTTTTATTTCGACCACTCATACAACACTTACTAGGATTGTCATAGAAGAACTTACGACTAGGTACCGGTCATAGAAAAACTTATGACCAGGTACTGTAGTAGAAAAACTTACAACTAGGATTTATCGTAGAAAAACTTACGACTAGGTTCTGATCGTAGGAGGACTTACGACCAGGGTGTTGTCGTAGAAAAACTTACAACAAGGCTTCGGCCGTAGAAGAACTTACGACCGCTTGTTTTATGCTGATGTCTACTCTTTTCCTCTGTAGGTTCAAGAGCGACGAGAAATTCTTAGCTGATTCACTCGACTTTGAGAAAGCCGAGACGAAAAGGTTAAGTGAGAAGAATAAAGACCTCCTGAATAAGCTTCAGGAGGCAAACTCTGCAATCTAAAGGTTGCAGGGACAAATAAACGGTAAGTGTTGAACTTAAAATAGCTTACAACCTTGTTTTGTTTTTCTAACTCTTATTCTTTTTCAGAAAAAAGAGGTCGAAGTGGGGAAGCTTGAAACCGAGGTCAAAGAAAAGACCTTAGTTCTTAACAAGATTACCCGCATCGCCAAAGAAAAAAGATTAAGAGGTTCAATCGTGGGAGGAGCGCTATTTAAAGAGCACTACCTCTCACCACGTGGAGGACAAGAAGTTGGATTCTCGACTAGTTGGTAAGTAAATCTTTATCTGTGATTGGTTTTGTTTTCCTTTCGATGTCATTTTTCCTGACCGGTCTTACTCTTTTCAGAGCAAGCAGTCGAAATAAAACGACTTCATGAGGCTTCGACTCGAAATTAGGAGGAGATAAAGTTCTTGAAGGTCAACCTCCAAGACAACATTTCTCTTCTGAACAATATACTCGGTGGGATTCATGCTGAGGGGATCATTCCTCGTGAAGACACGATGATTGCCCACTCGAGTGCCATTGGTGATCAAGTCGGAACTTTGTAAGAGTTGGTGACCACTCTGAAGATGAACCAAGCCGACTCGATAAAGGAAGCGGTTAAAGAGGGAATAAGTTTTGTTTTGGTAAAACTTAAAGCTCATGACCCCAGCCTTAATCTGAAACCCATCAAAGACGACTTCGACTGCTCTGAAGCAGAAGCGGGGCGATTAATGACGGAAATGCAGTCGATCGGCGAGGAAGTCACGGAGGAGATGCAAATAGGATCTCCTTCGTCAAAGGAGTCTGTACTCGAATCCTGTAAAGACAAGTTTTTTGTTGTTGATATATATAATCCTTTCTCCTTCCTGCAAATCATCTTGTCGAGTAGTTAGTAACTCAAAAAGATAATGAAAGGAAAAAGAGACTAAGGCTAAGAATTGAAGTCATATTAATAACTTTATCATAGCCCCCGACTATTTGCTTGGTTTACTTAGATAAGCCGAGTAAATAGTGTAAAATGGGTCTTCTTAAAAAGATAGGTTTATCTAACTTGTAGTTTTTTCAATCTCGATTGTCTCGCACTGGTCGATAGTGTAGGAATGAGTCGACAGTAGAAAGTTCATTCTAGTGGGCAGGGCCACGTGCAGAAAGGAAAGGCTTCGACTAGGTGATGTTACCTTTTTCGATCAGTTTAATCAAACCAAGAACGGTCAACTTGAGTCAAACAAACATCTAGATTGCCTTTAAAAATTCGTTCAACTCATTTGAGTGCACTCGGTAGGTTTGCTTTGGTAGCAAGAGTTAGAAATAGGACGACGCTAGGAAGTTCCTTCTAGTAGGTAGGAACACGTGCAGAGAGGAAAGTCTTTGACTAGGTGTTGTCTCTTCCTCCGACCAGTTGAAACAAAACGAGTTTACCGAAAGTAGTTGAGCAAATTGAAAAGGTGTACTCTACTTAGTTTATTTTTCAAAAATGAATGAAAAAAATAATCTAAGATACTAAGATTTGGCTTGAAAATATTTCGACCATGTGAGTTGATCCCAAGTTCTTTGTATTGGCAGCAAAAAGGGATGAACGAGTCGACGCTAGGAAGTTCCTTCTAGTGGGTAGGACCACATACAGAGAGGAAAGGCTTCGACTAGGAGATGTCACCATCCTTTCGACCAGTGTAAAGAAAGTTTGGGTACTGGTCGTAGAAGCACTTACGACTAGGTAATGATCAAAAAATTAACAAAGCACTACTCAAAGTAAGACAATAAATATAGAAAGAACCTGGTACTTTATTGTAGGGTTGGTCGGTTTACACATAAAATTTGTGTAACTGGTCGATGTTCTAAGAATTGGAGAGAATTATGCCGTCTTCCATTGCTAGCCGTACCGAACCTAGTCGCATTACTTCGACCATTGTGTAAGGACCTTCCCACTTAGGGAAAGCTTATTCCGATTAGATTGGGATTGAATTTTCCTCAATACCAAGTCACCTATAGCGAGGCTGTGATGTTGGACCTTACGATCGTAGTATCTGTGCAGGGTTTGCTGGTAGACTACTGAACGGATTAATGCTTGATTTCTCTTCTCTTCGAGAAGGTTAATATCATTCGCTCGAAGTTGTTCTTGGATTGACTCGCTAAAAGTTTCGACCCTTGTTGACCTGATGTTTAGTTCTGGTGGAAGCATGGCTTCGGCACCGAAAACTAGGAAATAAGGTGTTTCACCTGTAGCCCGACTAGCAGTTGTACGAACTGCCCATAATACTAAGGGTAATTCTTGTACCCAAGCCCCCGAGCGCTTAACAAGCTGGTCGAAGACTCGAGTTTTGATTCCCTGCATTATTTGGCCATTCGCTCTTTCGACTGCCCCATTGATTTGGGGATGGGCAGCAGAGGCGTAACATAGCTTGGTACCCAACTCGTCGCAAAATTCTTGAAATTTTGCACTCGAAAATTGTTTACCATTATCTGTGATTATTCGACTTGGGATCCCAAACCAAGTGATCACGCTTTTCATCATAAAACATTTTGCTGCTTCCATTGTTATCCCAGTCACAGGTTCGGCTTCGATCCATTTTGTGAACGTATCAATAGCCACAAAAAGGAACTTGAAACCTCCTAGAGCTTTTGGGAACGGTCCTAAGATATCGAGACCTTAGGTCGCAAAAGGCTAAGATAGAGGGATTGTTTGCAATGTCTGAGCTGGTTGGTGTATTTGCCTGCTATGAAACTGGCATTATACACATTTCTTAACTAACTCTTTGGCATCGTAGAGAGCTGTTGGCCAGTAAAATCTTTGTCGAAAGGCTTTTCTGACCAACGTTCTGTAGGAAGCATGAGTTCCACAGATGCCCCTATGTATGTCGTGAAGGAGGTTTAATCCTTCTCTCTACGATATGCATCGCATGAGAACCCCTTGAGTGCCTCGTTTATAGAGGACACTTTCGACCAAAGTATACATTTTGGCCCTTCGGGATAAATGATACGCCTCGAGATCATCATCAGGTATGGAACCCGTCTGAAGATACAAATAGATGGGGTTCATACAGGTATCCTCGTATTCTAGAAAGGATGTCTCAATAGGACTTGTCTCTGGTGTTTCAACCAAGGACGGCTTCTGGAGCTGTTCCAGGAAAACTCCTTTTGGTACTTGAGACCGGGAAGAAGCTATTCGAGCAAGCTGGTCTGCGAGGAAATTATCCTTTCGAGGGATGAATTGCACCTCGAAACCGAAAAATGCTTTTCAAGCTTTCGAACCTCCGATAAGTAACGAGATATAGTCGGATTAGAGCATTGGTACTCTTTTTTGACCTGATTCACGACTAGTTGAGAGTCTCCTTTTACGAGTAGTCGTCGAATCGTGAGCACTTTCGCAGCTCGTATGCTAGCTAGCAAACCTTCGTATTCTGCCACGTTGTTAGTGGTCTGAAAGTTTAATTGAATGGCATACTTTAAGGTCTCTCCATAGGAGATTCTAGGACCACTCCAGCCCCTGATCCACTTAAAGTAAATGACCCGTCAAAGTACATCGTCCATTGGTCGTGGGTATCGTACTAGGGATCCTGAACAGGTTCAGGATTTGTCCATTCGGCGATAAAGTCTGCCAAGATTTGGGATTTAATGGTCATTCGAGACACGAAATGGAGGTAGAACTCCCCAAGTTCTGCTGACCATTTTGACATGCGTCCCATTGTTTCCCTATTCTGGAGGATCATTCCCAAGGGAAACTCAGACAGTACAATTATCTTGTGCGCCTGAAAATAATGCCGCGGTTTGATCAAAGACATGAGGAGGGCATAAAGAAGTTTTTGGACCTGAGGGTAACGCTCCTTAGGCCCATGCAAAACTTCACTTACGTAGTAAACTAGTCGTTGGATGTTATCACGTTTTACGACCAGTACAACACTCACTGCCTATGGCGTGGCAGCTAGATAAATTAAGAGAGTCTCTTCTGGTTTTGGAGAAACCAAAACAGGAGCACTCGTAAGATATCTCTTGACATCCTTAGAGGCAGCATTTGCCTCTTCCGACCACTCGAAACCCTCATGCTTCCTAAGAAGTTTGAAGAAAGGTAGTTCCTTTTCTCCTAGTCGTGCGATGAAACGACTTAAAGTCGCCATGCATCCTGTGAGTTTCTGGACTTCTTTCTTCGTGGTTGGTGGGCGCATTTTCACGATGGCCTTTATCTTTCCGGGTTTGCTTCGATCCCTCGTACAGAGACCAGGAATCCAAGTAATTTTCTCGAAGAGATACCAAACACACACTTCTCAGGATTAAGTTTCAGGCGGTGTTTTATGAGGTTGTCGAATGTCTCCTGCAAGTCTGAAGCATGATTAAGCCGCTTGATGCTTTTTACGACTAGATCGTCAACATAGGCTTCCAAATTTCGGCCTAGTTGAGGTGAAAAAGTCGATTGCATCAAGCGTTGAAAAGAAGCGCCATCATTTTTTTTAGACCAAATGGCATTTTGATATAATAAAATGTTCCAAACAGAGTAATAAATGAGGTCTTCTCTTCATCTTCTAGGCACATATTAATCTGATGGTAGCCAGAATATGCGTCCAGAAAACTTAATGTTTCACAACCAGCAGTACAATCAACCAACTGATCGATACGAGGTAAAGGGAAATCATCTTTTGGACAAGCTTTATTAAGATCAGTGAAGTCTACACACATTCTCCACTTGCCGTTAGACTTCCTAACCATTACAGGGTTGGCCAACCACTCTGGGTGGTCGACTTCTCTTATAAAGCATGCATTAAGTAGCTTATCCAATTCTGACCTTATAGCATCTCGTCGATTAGGGGCAAATCTCCGCAATTTTTGTTTTACGGGTACTTTGTGAGCCCGTAGAGCTAGCCTGTGCTCGATCACTTCCTTGGAGACTCCGGGCATGTTGGATGCTTGCCACGCGAAGACATCTACGTTTGCTCGGAGGAAAGTGATGAGGGCGTCTTCCTATTTGGGGTCGAAAGTATCCCCGATGCGAACAGTCTTCGAGGGCTCCTTTGGAATCAAAGGAACCTCCTTAACCAAGTCGTTCAGCTTAGGTACAGCTTTAGGCTTCGACTGCTTGGTCGAAGGTTGCCCTTTGTTTTCTTCTCGAGCTAGTATCTGGCCAACCATTTCGAGGGACCGACGGTCACAGGTGTGCGCCATCTTTTTATCACAATGAATTGTGATCATTCCTTTAGGACCTGGCATCTTAAGACATTGATACCCATAATGAGTAGCGATTAAGAATTTTGCCAAAGTTGGTCGTCCAAGTATGGCGTTATATGCCGTATCGAAATCGACCACATCAAAGAAGATCTTGTCTGCCCTGAAATTACTTGGAGAACCAAATATTAAAGGAAGAGAAACTTGGGCAATGGGTTTGGTCAAGACCCCAAAGACAATACCATGAAAAGTGTATCGCTCGGCCTTACCTTGGTCCCGGTACTTGCATCTCGTCCGGTACTCAGAAATGTATGTTTAACGAGCTACCACCATCAAACACTCGATTTACTTGATAGTTATTGATAGTGGGCTCGACCACGATAGAAAAACGACCTGGTCGAGTGGAAGGGATCGGGCAGTTACCCTTCTCGAAGGAGATGGTGACTTCCAACCACTTCGGCAGTCTATTAATAAGAGGAGGGTCAATGGAGTTTACCTCGCGTTCGACAGCCTTAAGTTGTCGTTTTGACTCGTATGCCAATGATCCCCCTAGATATGCTCGATGGTGTGTTCGGGATCTTGAAATGGCATCTCTTTGTTATCGTCAGACTGCGTACGACCACTAGCTTGTCCTACCTCTTCGAGAGTAGGAAGTGGTCCTTTGCCGTTGTAGTAGTCCTTGAGTTTTCATTGGAAAACTTAGCAGTTGCGAAGGTCATGGCCTTCCTTTTTATGGAAAGGATACCACCTAGGTTTGTCGTTCTTCCGTTTAGGGCGCTTACCTTTGCCTCGATCAGAGTATGGCTTGGAGCCTTGAGGATTTTTATCGCTCATGGCCAAGACCTCCTTGGAACTGTTAGCTTGAAGCTTTTGGCCCTTCGCATTGTTCTTGGATTTCTTAGCCTTTTATCCTTGTTCTTGGATTTCTTGGCTTTTTTATCCTTGTTCTTATCACTTTTGCCTACCTCTTGAGGAACTTTATCTTCTTGATCAATAGTGTTGTTCCACTCGACCACTTCAGCAGCGGTAGCATATCGATCGACCATCTTGAAGAGTTTGGCGAAAGTGGCAGGAGGATTTAAAGCGATATCCTTCGTGATCCTTCTACTACGGACTCCCTGCTTAAAAGCTCTGATGACAAAAGAATCAGAAACCTTAGGAATGGAATTTTGAACCTGACTGAAGCGTCGAATGAACTGGCGTAGAGTCTCGTGGTCGTTCTATCTCATCCTGTGCAGGTCGTCCTCCTTTCCAGGGCATGTAGGTACCTTGGAAATTCACCAGTAGGAAGTCGCAAAGATGCTGCCATGAATAAATCGACTCGAGTGGCTGATTTAACAACCACGATCGAGCAGATTCTTCGAGCACAGTAGGTAGGTAGTTTGCCATTACATGCTCTCCTCCTCTTGCAGCTCGGACAGCAGTTGTGTAGATCTAGAGAAATTCGATGGGGTTTTGAGACCCATCAAACTTCTCCATGTTCACTGGTCGAAACTGAGGCGGCCAGTGAACTGCTCAGAGGTTGGGTGAGAAAGCTCGACATCCAGTAATGACTTCTTGACGCCTTATTTGCAGAAAAGAAGGATTAACGTCACCAGGAGATCGTACACGACGATACCCGGTCATAGGTGGACCCGACCTGTGATGGGTCTCAACCCTAGGAGGGAAATACTCCTCGTATTCCGTCTGCTGTCGTAGATTTCTGGGTTGGAGTGGTGAATGATCACCTTTCCTGGGAACCCGCTGGTCTTCAGGCGTTTGAGGCACTCTCCTTCGGCTGGAGAGAAGATCAGGAGAGCGTCATGATCAACCGTCACGGTGATCTCCATGCAGTGAGTTTTTCGAACGACTAGAAGCAGATGAGGTCGTACCGCCACGACTTTTAGGTTGATGTCGGTGAGGGTGCTCAAGCTTGGCCATCGTGCTTCGAAGCCTTTGTGCGATCTCTTCATCAAAGAGGTCTTAGCTAGGTGTTCGAGCAGGTTCTCGAGATGGGTTCTCGATAAGGTTATTGATGCGCTGAAGTTCTTGAGCTTCCCCTGACTGATAGTGAACGCGCCCAGACGGATTTTTCTGAGTTGCGATTCTTCTCTGTCGGGTTGCCTTAGGAACGCCCATACCTAAGTCTCGAGCTTGCCTCAGTGGAGTACAGGTATTTTGAGAATCTCTTTTACAATCATCAGAGTGTTGATTCTGTTCATCACCAGAGGTGTCCTCGTCATTGCCACGAGGGGTTGCAGCGTGTGATCGTTGGGGAGCATCCTCAATCCTATGTCTAGGAGAGCGATCGTCACCTGAGGGAAGGATGAAGACCTCCCGTTGATGATCTCCACCTGCACTTGAGGCCTCCTCGCTTGAGGAGTAGTTGAGAGACACCGTCTGACGACTTGGAGCAAACTCCTCCAGGAAGGGGAATTCCGGGTTATAACCGTCTCCGTCCGCAAGTGAGCCCTACGATGGGATGGTCGAACCCGTAGGAAAAGCATGTTTAACCCCATCCTTTGCGGGGCTAACCTTAGAGAGACGACCACCAAGTGCTGATGAAGCTCTAGAATGATTGCCTCTAGGACTTGTCGTGCCAGGTCGGACTGTCTCAGACAGATTTGAACACTTGGAGGGGGATCCCTTGCCGTGCTCTGAGTCTGTCTTAGTACAGGCCTGATTGTGGTCAGATTGACCCTTGCCCTCTGAGGAAACTGGTTCCTCATCCGGACATAATGTTGCGGGAGATAAGGATCCCCCCTCAACTCCATTGGTGGTATGGTCTCCTGGAGAATGATCTCCGGAGGCAACATCACCATCGAACGATACAATACTCGTCTCGTAGTTGAAACTGGCATCCATGTCGATATCTGTGTAATCAGCCAAGTCGAACCAGTTCTCCTTGTTCCACTCTCCTGCCATGAGAGCATTAGAGTAGGAAAAGAGCAAAGAAAACTGGTGACTCGAAGATCCCCACGGTCGGCGCCAACTGTCGATGTTTTAGAACCGAACTTACGTAAAGATTGTTTGATTCGGTGGGTCTCCAAGACTCAAATCACGCAGAGAGAAGCGACACAGAGATTTTTATACAGGTTCGGGCCTTCTCCCAGGGAGAATAACAACCCTACTCCTATGTGTATGTATTGAGTATGCTGGATTACAAGATCAAGAGAAAGACTAAAATGAGGCGTCTTGTGCTCTTGGTTCCTCTCCCTCCTCCTCTCTGATGATTCTGCCTTTTATAGTATTCAGAGCATGTTGCTGTTCTTCCAGTCCAAATGGCGCCTTAATACTTTAGATAATGGAGCCGTTATTGGAGATTATTGTGGGAGTAATAACGTTCCCACGTCACGAGACAGTTATCACCATGACAGGGAGTTAAATCGTGCTATTATTCCAAAAAATAACAGCGTAGTTTACAGCCCATATCTTTAGATATGATGCGGAAGATTCCCTGGTCAATTATGCCCACATGTCTGTAAGCCCCATCGACTAGGGACTGGTCATAGAAGAGCTTACGACCAGGTAGTGGTCGTAGAAGAGCTTACGACCGTAGACTAATCGTAGGAGAACTTACAATCAGGACATAGTCGTAGAAAGACTTACAACTACGGGGTAGTCGTAGGAGGGCTTACGACTATGGGGTGGTCGTAGAAGGACTTACGACCTCCAGCTTCTCCCTTATGAATATTAAGGGGTATACTCAAGAACCGTATGACGTCATTATTATCCATAATATGAATTACAGATAAATAATTAAATGAGGATTGTTATATCCTTGTCACATA
Organism: Phyllostachys edulis; assembly: GCA_036346405.1. Taxonomy (NCBI): domain Eukaryota; kingdom Viridiplantae; phylum Streptophyta; class Magnoliopsida; order Poales; family Poaceae; genus Phyllostachys; species Phyllostachys edulis. The sequence goes on along the minus strand of CM070561.1, from coordinate 52,132,531 downwards.
TGCTTTTCTCAGGCTGATCAATAAATTTGTGCTCCAATTATGACATGATTTTTTATTTATTTATGCTAAGTTTGTAATTCATGAGTCAGTCTTAATGTTTATGTTCACATATTGATGTCTATAGGTTATGAATCCCCAGCTAATAGAATCAGAATGCCTTTATTATAATTGGTAACATAAATCATATCGGACATAATAGATGCTCTAATCATTCTGAACTTGCTTATCCGTTCTTTTGTTATATTTATATGAATGTACAACCTTTTCTTAAGTCACTCTAGGCAGGCATTCATGTCTATGTATGCATGTACATCCTTTCACAGACTTTTGACATTCATATATGTATTCATGTACAACCTTTTACAGCCTTTTCTTTAGCCACTCTATGAAGACATTCATGTCGATGTATGCATGTATACATATATATAAATGTGTGTTCCCTTACATCTCAGAACTGACAGGTTCACCAGCAAAAAAAAAGCATACTTATAGTACAGACTTTCTAGTTTTCAGTCAATGCCTTTTTTTAATCAAGAACAAGCTGCTCTCTTGGAAGAACCAAGCGGTGGAACATGTATGCATGTACAACCTTTCACAGCCTTTTGTCATTCATATATGTATTCATGTACAACCTTTTACAGCCTTTTCTTTAGCCACTCTATGAAGACATTAATGTCTATGTATGCATGTATATATATGAATGTGTGTTCACTTACATCTCAGAACTGACAAGTTCACCAGCAAAAAAAAAAACCCAAACTTACAATACATGCTTTCCATTTTTCAGTCAATGTCTTTTTTTATATTCAAGAACAAGCTGCTCTCTCAGAAGAACCAGGCAATGGAACTATTAAGGTAGTAAGTGAAATGCGATTAACATCTTATTTTAGAGATCCCATGACATATTTTTATGTTTCTTTTCCGGACCTACTTCATAACAAATATGGAGCCTATAAAATCCTAGGAATTTATGGCATTGGTTGTAGAAGGTCTCAAATTTTTGACAATATCCATTGTCTCAGTGTACTCCTAGATTGCATATTAATATTAAGGTTGTCAATTCACACTTACCTTACTTTTATATCTATCAAATTTCCGATACATTACTCTCATAAAACTAGAAAGCCTATGTGCTCTCACCTTTACCTCAGGTCCTCTATTGTCTCGCCTGCAGAGGTCATTTTCTCACTGAATTTGCATGCCGTTTCAAGGATGCCATGATAAATCCTTCAATTGTCTTTCAAATACTTTTTTTATCTGTTTATTTTCAGTATTATGTTACACGCTTAGTTCTGGACTCAAAGGATTTTGTTTTTACCTATACGTGCATAATCCTGTAAGTTCATTTGTAGATTTACCTAATGTTCATTATACCATGTACTTCTTATTTATACATGTGGTATGTTCATAGTATTTACATAGCTTTTCCTTTTGTAGAATTAGATAAGCTTCCTATAGAAGAATACAAATAGTCTGTTCTCATATACAATGTAAAGCTAACCACTCCAGACTTTTCGGTTATTATTTTTATGAAACCTTTTTTGCCAATGTGATTTGATGAAGAGAACCGTTGGCCGCGTGTGCCACGCTGTCTCGATACATTTTTTTGTTCATGTCTCTTTTATTATTTTTTTTATTGTGTTTGATGTATGATGCAAGTTGTAGTCATTGATTGTGAACGAAGATGACGCATTGTGGTGTTAAGATAGCCTAAAAATTAAATGTAAACTTCTATAATCCTCCTCCTTGCAACGTAAAATATATGTTACTGACTCTACTTTCCTTATTGTAGGATAGATATATGGATCTTCTTTTGCACAAGAATACATGATTACCATGATCATTTACACAAGAATACATGATTACCATGATGATTTGTCTATCGACTTAGGTGCCCATGTTTTCGAGTTTCTTTAACATTAATTTTATTTCTGTTTCCTATTCATTATGCCTATGTACCACTAATTTGTACATGTTGCACCTGAGTTTCTCTAACGTTCATTTCACTTCCGTTTGCTATTTGTTATGCCTATCTTCTATTAATTTTTAAATGATGCATCTTTATATTTATATACTTATATACTTATATACTTCTAGGTTATCTATTGTTTTTTGTAAAACTCATGTGTGGAGGGACAATTACCTAAATATGAACATAGACACGACATTGCACCTGACGATGAACCGCGTCGATGCCCGCGAATAAAAGAAACAAATCTGTATGAGTACCCCAAAACCCTCGTCCACATACATATAGACCAACAACATCTTCGGTAGTTTATAAACTTACATCGTCTAAAAAACACACCAAACAAATGGTAGATATTAATAGCGTGTGTTCCATTCTAGTTGTTCTAAAGCTGTAGAGGATCCGGGCCCTTGCGGCCCCCTTGAGCCTACAAAGACCTCGCCTACCCAAGTTCCCTCCCGTCGTTGCTCTTATCCTATCGTTCGTTTCTTCTTTCCTCTCTCTCTCTCTCTCTCTCTCGCCAAGTTGTTGAGTTGTCGTCCCTGATCTTGGACGGACATATATGCAATCCATCCGAGATTTGCTCCTAGCGCACACTGGCATCATCCGGATCGTCGAATCTAGCTGCTCAGACATGTCGACGGCGGTGGCGGAGGTGCCGCCGGCCTACGGCTTCCCCGGATCGGGGCAGAAGGGCGGCGGCGAGCGTGAGGAGGCGGTGGTGAAGAAGATGAGCGACGGGTTCTTTATAGAGGAAGAGGAGGAGGAGGAGGTGCTGACGGAGAGCTCGTCGATCGGCGCGCCGTCGCCGGCGAGCTCGTCGATCGGGGAGAACTCCTCGTCGGAGGCCGGCGAGAAGGGGGAGGAGGAAGAAGAGGAGGTGGAGAGCAAGCTCAAGGAGGAGGTGGGGCTCGGGTGCTTGGACGCCTTGGAGGACTCCTTACCCATCAAGTGAGTCAAAAGCTTTTAAATATGCTTGTGTTTATGTTGTCTTCTACTATCTTCCTTTTGTTTGTGCAAAATGAAAAAAATGGGGAAATTTTTGGGGTCCCTTGCAAAAGTATGAGCTTGCTTGCCATGTGTTCTAGATCGCGGTAATGACGTGAGAAATCGGAAACTATGAGCTTTAAAAGAAGAAGAAAAATGGAACCTTGGATGATCTTGGTACTAGTTTGCTCGCTTGCTTATCTTCATGTTAGTGGTTAAGCAATTTTGATCCACAGTTGCCTAAAATAGCGCGTCAGATATGTATTCCTTTCAAATCATTAAAGTCCAAACCCAAACAAGCAGAGGAAAGAAAGATCATCCGTAGTTAGCACCGGATAAGACGCATATCCTAGGCACGTCAGGTACATGCGCATGAAAGCGACTATTTAGAGATCATCATTAATCACTTCCTCAGCTGCAATCGACAAACAGAAAGAGGATCACGGATTTAACTCTTGTTTCGTCTAAATCAGGAGGGGCCTCTCCAACTTCTACGCCGGGAAGTCCAAGTCGTTCACGAGCCTGGCGGAGGCGGCCGCGACGGCGGCCGTCAAGGAGCTCGCCAAGCCGGACAACCCCTTCAACAAGCGCCGCCGCATCCTGGCCACATGGTCGCGGCGGGCCTCCTGCAGCTCGCTCGCCACGGCCACCTACCTGCCCCCGCTCCTCGCCCCCGACCACGCCGTCGCCGAGGGTGACGAGGAAGAGGAGGAGGATTCAGATGAGGAGGAGCCGCAACACCGCGGCAAGAACGGGAGAGAGGCGCCGGCATTGCCTCCCCCTAGGCTCAGTGCGCACGCACAGATGAGTGTGGTGAGGAGTGGAACCTTCCGGTCTCCTAGGTCCTTCTCACTGTCTGATCTTCAAAATACTGGGCACTAGTTAGTAGCTACAAATTTACAGTTAGCCTTTGATCACTCTTGGCGAGTAGAGCTGTTACTACTTACTATATAATTGCAATGTACAAGGGTCTAAGTTTGATGTGTTCTACTTCTATCTCTTGGCTTTCTTTGACCTAAGAAGACATGTATGAACTGCTATGAACTGTCCTAACCCTGGGGCTATCATTAACTAATGATGATTATGATTAGTTAATTGCTTCTCTCTCTCTCTCTCTCTCTCTCTCTCTCTCGTTAATTGCTTTGCTCTCTCTCTCTCTCTCTCTCTCCATATATAATTTTTTTGTTGTAATTTAATTTGCTGGATGAGGGATCCTATGATTGTACTACTATCAAGTTCATTGCCCATGACCAGTGGTCTGTTTGCTTTGTGGGATGAAATGGCCAATGAGGGAGAATCCAAATCTGAAATGTCTAATCCCAAGAAAGAAAGTGACTTTTACAGGTAACTTTGTTTTGAAAAAGCAGCAAATAGATCCATCCTTTCCCTGAGCGATCTGCGTGGTGTCAAGTGTGTAGATCTACCAGTGGAAGGTTTTTAAATGCACAGCAACGCCCTCTGTTTTCACCAAACAGGCCAACAAGGGGGGAAACAGCAACGAGTTGCCGCATAAACTACTTCAAAGCACTTTTAAATAATGATGTGAATTTTTTTTTTGTTTCTTGGGGAATTGGGTGAAAGGTAGTAAATCACCAACATCTTTTTTGACGGCTCCGCGGCATTGTTTTCATACAAAAACGTCGGTGCGTCGCATGAGCTAGTGACCTTGTTGTTTTCTTTGAGTTTTTCTTGGTGACAAGTCTGAAGAACAAAGGGTGGGTGATGTACAATCCTATGCTGGTTATAGTCTTATAGATGCCCTAATCCTAATGGCCTTTATCTACAACGTGGGCCAATGTGGTTAGATAATGGATCAAGTTCGGTGAGAGAGAGGGGGGGGGGATAGGATGACAATGCGATCTTATCCTGTTGCACAATGGGCATTAAAAAATATTCTGTGTTCGTACGATAGATGAGCTTTTCTTGTATGCTTTGCTTGGAAATTTTAATGCCTGGTAGTTGGGACTGCGTGTCTTTCCAACCAGGGGATTGGAAAGTTAGGTTAGCTCGAATGAGGTTGGCTGGAAGAGAGCTAGGTTTTCTTTCTAAAAAAAGGATTTCTGTATTTTATTGGTAGTGTTAGCGTATCCTATCTTGGTGTACAAGTTGTATAGTGTACAAGTTGTATAGGAGACTTTCTCATTATCTTTCCATGTATAGGAGATTATGATATCATCTTTCTATAACCATAAGATATGGTTGAAATACTTCTACTTGCCGTTTTCACGGTTGTAACCTCTTTGCCGGACTGTGCTGCATCCGGCAATATATACGATGAGACGATTGGCTGTTTTTGTCGTGAGTTGTGCTTCCTTGCTTTCATTCTATCGAGGACCTGCAAACCAAGACCGTGATTCTTCGCTGCCATAGCCAGGGATCTCTATACAATCTTCCCAACCGCGCCCATGTCGTCCCCGTGCCATCCTATCGGCCACCATTCCAGCTGCTCTATGCCACTACCACTTGGAGCACCCCGCCTTAACATCATGGTGTCTCTCCACAATTTATCTTTCATTCCTTGTAATAAAACAGACCGATCTGTTTGCCATGCATGTTAGCTCGGTAAGCATGTCCGTCTGTTTGTCGTTTTCTAGTTCCAATTCTGTTTCAACGGCCCCTTTTCAATTAATTCACTGTGATTTGTGGACATCACCAGTGTTGAGCAATTCTGGTTTCCAATATTACCTAGTAATTATTGATGATTTTCCCACTTCTCCGCAAAAAGTCTGAGACCCGTGACACTCCTCCTTCCATGCCTACATTCGCAAGCAATTTCAATTAGGGGAAATTAGCTCAGTAACATCACGTTAGAGCGTCATCAGAGGAATGACACTCCGCTCGTGACGCACTGAAAAATAACATCGCAAACACTGAAAAATTAGACGAATGACATCGCCACCAGTTACTTTCGTTTCCAGAATTTTTTAAATATAGAAAATGAGCTCAAAAACTTATCCTTTTTTTTTGTGGAGCCTCCCGACATAGTTTAATTGCTTGTGTATTTTTTCAAAACTTTATACATTCTGATTTTGTCTCTAAAATTTATTTAAGTATAATGTTTGTACGAATTTTCTAATATAGAAAATGAGGTCCAAACATTATGATTTTTTTCAGGCTCCTTACATAGTGGACTTGATTTTGTAATTTTTCTAGAATTTTTACAAAAATAATTAATGCAATTTCATAATGTCCTTACATTATGAAATATTAGACTCCTCACACAGTGGACATTATGAAATTGCATTACTTAATTTTGTAAAATTCTGGAAAAATTACACAATCAAGTACACTGTGTAAAGAGCCTGAAAAAATAATTTCATAATGTTTGGACCTCATTTTTTATATTAGAAAATTCCTACAAATAGTATACTTAAATGAATTTTAGAGACAAAATCAGAATGTATAAAGTTTTGAAAAAAAAATACACAAGCAATTAAACTATGTCGGGAGGCTCCACAAAAAAAATGGATAATTTTTTTAGCTTAGATTCTATATTTAAAAAATTCTGGAAATGGAAGTAACTGGCAGCGATGTCATTCGTCTAATTTTTCGGTGTTCGCGATGTTATTTTCCAGTGCGTCATGAACGGAGTGTCATTCGTCTGATTACACTCTAACGCGATGTCACTGAGCTAATTTTCCCTTTCAATTACCCATCATGTCCGTCCAAACTGACAATGGAAAGGAATTTGTCAATTCCCTTTCCCTCAAGTTCTTTCATCACCATGGAATTGCTTTGTGTCTTTCTTGTCCCTACACATCCTAACAATTTCGCCTGCCGTGTCAGCCTTTTTCCCTATCGCGGTAGCTCCTTCTCCTACCGCAGCTTCGTTTGCCATGACAGTGCATCCTCATGCCGCGATAACCCCTTCGCCCACCACGCCAGCTCCTTTTCCCAACATCGACTCACCAGTTGCTCGGATGGCACCTGGCCCTTACTACATGGTTACTCGAGCCAAACACGGTATTATCATTCCCTTGAATATATTGAATTTACTTAATTGCCACTGTTAATTCTATCTCTCCCGTTCCTAAGACTTATCGGAGTGCTCTTTCTAATCCACACTGGCATCAAGCCATGTTAGAAGAGTACAAGGCTCTCATTGATAATTGATGAGGATCTAATAATCCTCAATTAATTAAATTATTTATTTGTAATTGTTATTATAGATAGCAATATCTTCATGTTATTCGTAAAGATATCCCTTATCATTAATAAGGGAGAAGCTTAACCGAGTGGTTGTAAACCATTTTACGACCACCCTATACGGTCGTAAGTACTTCTACGACTACCTAGTGGTTGTAAGATTTTCTACGATCACCTTATGATCGTAAGACTTACTACGATTACTTCATGGTTGTAAGCTTTACTACGATCAGGTCAACTACGACTACCCTATGGTCAACAAAGCCTACAGATATGTGGGCCCAATCGACTAGGGGCACTTATACGCTGTGTTTAATACACACAGTAGTTAATATGTGTTGTTATTCTCTGGGATAACTACACATATTAAGCCTCTGTCTCTGACATAACTGTAAGACGACGTAGGAGGATTAGTCTCTAACAATAACCACCACTGAACGTGTGTATTTCGTCAAACGGTGAGATGCCAATTGATACGGAACAACTGTCACCCCTTCACATGCTATATAAGGAGTAAAGACAGTGGACAGAGGACAGGAACAATGACAACAAACACAAGATAAGATCAGCAGACAGAAGTCATTAAACCCTAGTTCTAGTGATTTCTTCCATGTTGTAAAGCACAGTCAATACAGAAACACATGAGTAGGGTTATTATTCTCTCAGGAAAAGGCCCGAACCTGTATAAAATCCCCATGTCTTTTTCTATATGTGGTTTAACTTAAGGAGAGTCCCCATCATTTATTCCTAAGATCGATACTAAACCATCGACAATAATCATACACGGTCCTTGGTTCCTCATCCCCACGGCGCCAACCTCATTACTGGCAAGTGGGTATTTAAGCATAAGTTCCACTCCGATAGTTCTATGGCTCACCACAAGACTCGATGGGTCATTCATGGTTATTCTCAACAACCCGGTGTTGACTTTGACAAAACCTTCAATCCAGTCGGTAAATCTTCCACTATTCGTGTTGTCCTCATTCTCGCTATTTCTCGCTCTTGGCCTATACATCAACTCGATGTCAAGAATGCCTTCCTTCACGACAATCTTGATGTGACCGTTTATTGCTAGCAGCCTTTTGGGTTTGTCGATCCTGCTCGTCCATCTCATGTCCGCCGCCTCCACAACTCCTTGTATGGACTTAAATAAGCACCTCGTGTGTGGTACCAGCGGTTTGCCACATACATCCGCACACTTGATTATGTTACGTCCGTGTCCGACACCTCTCTTTTTGTGCTACAGGATGGTGAGCGCCTAGCTTATCTCCTCCTATACGTTGATGACATCATTCTCACCACCTCTTCCAATCTTATTCTCCAGCATCTCACAGGATTACTCAATTCGAGTTTGCTATGACTGATTGAGGTGATGTCCATTTTTTTCTTGGCATCTCCGTGCACTGCTCTCCTAGAGGCTTGTTCCTATCTCAATGTCAGTACACCTCCAACCTTCTATAGCACGCCGGCATGGCCAAGTGTCACCCAACAGTGACACCAGTTGACACAAGTGGCAAGCTCTCTTCATCCGATGGTCCAACAGTTGTTGATCCGACTGAGTACATGAGTCTAGTCGATGCTTTTCAGTACCTCACACTGACACGGCCATATCTCGCCTATGTCGTACAACATGTGTGCCTCTACATGCACGATCCTCGTGAGCCTCATCTCGCTCTCATCAAAAGGTTTTTACATTATGTTAAAGACACTCTTGCATATGGTCTCCAGCTTCACACCACTTCACCTTCGACACTAACTGTCTATTTTGACACCGACTGGGTTGATTGTCCAGATTCTCGTCGTTCCACTTTGGGCTACTGCGTTTATCTTAGCGACAACTTGATTTCTTGGTCGTCCAAGCTTCAGACTATGTCTCACTTTAGTGCAGAAGTGGAGTATCGAGCTATTGCCCATGTAGTTGCCGGATGTTGTTGGCTTCGTCTACTCCTCCAAGAACCTCACCATTCTCTTGCCTTGGCTACCGTGGTCTACTGCGACAACATCAACACCGTCTACATGTCTTCAAACCCGGTCCAGCACCGCCACACCAAACATATTGAGATCGACATCCATTTCATTCGCGAGAAGGTGTCTCTCGGTCACGTTCAGGTGCTCCATGTGCCTTCATCACTGCAGTTTTCGACATCATGATGAAGGGCCTTTCAACTCAATTGTTTCAAGATTTCAGGACTAGTCTTTGTGTTCGACAACCTCACAATTCGACTGATGGGGGATGTTAGCGTGGACTAGTCTTTGTGTTCGACAACCTCACAATTCGACTGATGGGGGATGTTAGCGTATTCTTTCTTGGTGTACAAGTTATATAGGAGATCTTCTCATTATCTTTCCATGTATAGGAGATTATGATCTCATCTTTCCATAACCATAAGATATGGCTGTTGTACTTGCCGTTTCCACGGTTGTAATCTCTTTGCCGGACTGTGCTGCATCCGGCAATATACATGATGAGTCGGCTGGCTGTTTTGTCGTGAGTTGTTGTGCTTTCTTCTCTTGCTTTCATTCTTTTAGGTAGCGAGCATGATTCGCATGTAAGTAGGAACAAAATCACTTTTCATGTAAGAGTAGAAACATACTTTTTACCTAAACACCATGTTTTTAAAAATTCTTATTGCTGAATCCTTCATGTATGAATATGCATGTGCATATATCGAAACACCTTGAAAATAACCAGTAGAACATTACTTTCATCAGTGACCAGCCTACAGTATAGATAAACCAAATGAGATACATGTCTTCTAGATGAAAGTGACTTCCGTTGGGTGCATCATCTGGAAAGGCAACGAACACCGAAAATGAAAGACAAACTACATATGCTATCTGATGACCATTTCCCTTGAAATTAAGCATGATATGATAGCTATTAAAATTGATCACACCAGCAAATTGTCCTTGTGACTGTGGCCCCAGTACTTGCAAATTGAGTAGCCAGATTAACCAAATTAAAATAGTAATGTGTCTTTCAAAACATGAAAGTGTTATTTTCCAGAATTTCTACTCTTTGCGGTGTTATTTTTCTAAATACACACCTTTTAGAGTATTACTGACCTAATTTGCTCTAACTAGAATTGTGTAAGTAGTGACTACATTCACAGTAAAATACTCATCACGTTGTCGAATACTTGTCGCTTTTATATGCCACTCGCCATGGTGATCTGCACAATAAAATCTGGCTCGTGTGTGCAAAGCCGCAAATGCAAGTTAACATTGTATAATTAAATAGAAATATACTCCCTCCGGTTTTAAATAGATGACGTCCTGAAGAGCTCAACATGCTACAGATTGATACTCTCTCCAGTCGAAAACATCATCTATAAAAAACCAGAGGGAGTACAATGAGAGGTTACCTTTCCTATCTGTGCTCGCAAAGTAGGAAACGTCGGTGGCTTTTGGCTTGTGCATGGTCGAGAGTCGGATGCAGATATTCTTATCCATGTTGCCGCTAGAGCTGGCAATGCGTGCACGTATTGGACGATCCAACGATCCGTCGGTATCTCATTTGGTTCATACCTGCAATTTCCAGTGTATCAGTCTCCGGTCTATTTTATTGAGACGGCTTTATCATTGCTACCAACCACAAAGTACTGTGCGGATCAGGCAGCTTGAGCCTCAAAGAAATCAACGCGTACAGAGCCTAGAGAAGATTACACTTTGCTGACCTTACGAAAAAAAAACATCTTACTTTCCTCAAAATAAATAGAAAAAAGCATCTTACGTGGAAGTGTACAATCTCTGCATATCTGCCGTTATGAAATGGAAAATGCTTCACGTTTTTTGTAATACGTTTTTTTGTCGTACACGTGTACGACGACCTGGTCGTGTGCCCACGCGAGGACCTCTGCCAACCCCGCACGCCCGGCCGCCCTCCCCTCCTCTGACTCCCATTGGCCCGTGCGACGGCCCTGGCCGCTCGCCTACACCTTCGTCCGCCCGCCTGGTCACCATGTGTATCATGTTACGGCGCGTACCAGGATAAGAGCGTGTTTGCTTTGAAGCCAGAGGCAAACCTGCCTGGCCAGGCATCTCCTGCTCGCTGCCTCAGTGCTGTTTGGTTAGCTCCTGTGATGGCTGTCGGGCCAGGTCGGCTGCCAGCCCAGGCGGCCAAATCTGGCGCCTGGGAGTGATGCCTGGCAGGCAGCTACTCTATCTACCGTTCATTCTTTGATCCAATGATCTATTTTTCATTTATCAGTTTCAGGCACAGGCTTTCAACCAAACGACTATTCTTCAGATTTGCCTGACCAGATAAAAATCATCTACTTTTTAGGCTACATCCAGACAGCACTTTTTTCCAGACATAAAATCCAGGTCACCAACCAAACATGCCCTAAATCATCGTGTGTATAGCACTGCCTTATGCCATAGACGGTTGGGCCTAAGCATGCACAACGTATGTTTGGCCTGGGCCGACAGAGTGTCTCCAGGTAAGCCAGGCTAGGCCCCGGTTAAGCCAACAAGAGTAACTGGGGGCCGCCCGATATGTAGTTTTTAGTTGACCCGCAAACTGGTCTGCTCCCCTAAAAAAAACTGGTCTGGCCAACCCAACAGTACACGGCTAGAGAAGTCACTAGACCTGCACGTTCTGATCGATGCTCTCATCACAACTCGTCAAGTAACGAGCTAGATAGCCGCTAGCCATCAGCCATGCTCGTACGCGAACCACACGTCCACAAACAACACGGTTCAAATCAAAGGCCGCGTGCGCGCGGAGCAAGGAAACCAAGCAGGGAGTGAAACTCGCGTTGCATCACGATTCACGAGGGAGGGGAGGGGCCGAGGGGGTGCGAGCGAAGTGCGGCCGGCACGTACGTACATACACGGCGCGGCGGGCGGGAAGTGATCTGTTCGGGCCGGGCCCGTCACGTATCGTAAGTTGACCATGAGATGAGGTGGTCCACGCGGCGACGTCCGATGGGTGTGTCGGAATTGAAACTGAAAGACCTGAACTAAGTTGAAGTTTGAATGGAAAGGAAGCTCAGCGCCGACTCTAAGTAGAGCGGGTAGTTCTGAAGATGCGGATTAGATGAAATGTTGCGCAGCGAAAGTGAAGATCCAACACTACTGGAGAGTGCATGAAGTAAACGATATGTGTAATCAAGCTTCCAATCACTGTTTACCGTAAGGCTTTGTAGCCAATGAACTTTAAACGTAAGTACTCCAGCTGAGCACTAAATAAGCTAGCTTCCAGCTGAGCACTATATAAGCTAGCTATGATCCTTTGTAAGGTTTTTTATTTCAGACTTTATGCAAGTAAAACTCTAGCCGCCTCATCCTCTGGCTTATCTATTCCCCATCTCATTTTTCATCTGTTCTTCTCATCTCTGTTCTCTTCTGAATTGTTGTTGAATCTTGTTGCTCAGACTGGAAGTCCTGACAGAATGGTATCAGAGCAAGCTTCTTGGTTTCAGATCTGACTATAGACAGTGAGAGCAAGGACTCGTTTCCCTATGAAATTCCGGAGCTTAAGCTACCTTTGAGTAGATCTGAGGGTACTGTGGGTGGTGAACTATAGATCAACATCAGGTTGAGGTAGATATCGTGTCTCCTTGGTAAAATTCCTGACCAGATCTATAGTGGGAGATGGCTCAACATGGAAAAGAAGATGAGGTCGAAGAGGAGACTCAACTGTATACTACAAGAGTGGAGTTGGAAGAGGTGAAGAGGAGTGTAGATTTGATGAGGAAAAGTCAAGCAGAAAACAATCAACAACTGGAGCAGTACAACAAGCAAATGAGTCAACTGACGATGGCAGTAAATGCTCTGGTGATTCAATCTACACAGAGAGGCTAGGAGAATATGGAGCCATCTAACAGATTCTCAAGTTATAGAGGTAATTTCGGAAACCATCACTCCCCAGCAATAGCAAATCTGTCTCCAGTGAGTGTAGTTAGATCTTGCGGTATAGTTTTACCTGTTAGTGAGGTTAATACAAACCCAACTCTTTATGCTAGCACAACACATGTCCCAGATGTATTGAACCCTCATTGCATGTCGGTAGCAGAGAGTAACATCAATCTTCTGTCGACTCGTGTGCTTATGAGTACCTAAGTACCTCCCTTGTTATCGCATCCAGCAGGCACAGTTCCTCTAGGTCATAACCTTCAGTTTGGTTCATTACCTTGCCCAATGCCAACTGAGCCAATGATACATCAACAGTGGGCCACTCGGTTGACAAGTTCCCCTACCTTTAATGATTATGCAAATTCAGATTGGGAGGAAAGGATGAGACACAATGGGGCTGGATTCCATCAGCAGGACAACTATAATCTCAGGCCCGAAACTGGACTTTCCAGAGTTTAATGGGGATAAAGTTGATGCATAGATTAAAAACTCCAACAAGTACTTTGAAATCTCTAAAATTCCAATGAACCAAAGGGTTGAAATTGCAGTGCTATATTTGGTAGACAAGGTTGAAATTTGGTGGACAGGAACAGGAGTCAATGTTGAAAATCTGTCATGGCATCAATTTTGCATGATTGTAGGGAAAAGATATAGTCATCAATCAGTCTATGATGTGATTTCAGCCTTCCATTCAGTGAAGCAACAGATCATAGTGTCACTGTACATCAATGTATTTGAAGAGGCAATGACATTGGTCAGGAGAGATAATCTATATCTACCTGAAGAGTATTACATTAGAAGTTTCATAGCAGGACTTAAAGACTACATTCAGAGTCACTCACAGCTCCATAATCCAATCACACTGGTCGATGCTTATTGGGTAGCAAAAAGGCTTGAAGCGTCTAATCCATTCAGGAGATCTGAGCCTAGTGCTTTTAGAGGGAATTTGAAGAGCAGCTCCCAATGGAACAATAGCAAAGGAACTATGTACAATGCTGCCAATCGTGAAAACAACAAAACTACCAACACAAATGGAGGTCAAAACAACACTGCAAGGAATGAAGGAAAATGCTTCAGATGCAATAAGAAATGACATCTGGGACACAAACAAGAGTGTAAAATGAATAAGCAAGTTAGGGCCATGATTACCCAAGAGGAAGAGGTAGAGGATGAAGGAGGGGGACATGAAGAAGATTCACAGGAACCTGAAATTGTGGGAGAGGAAGTCCATGAAGAAGGAGACTCTCCATTCCAATTATCTGTACATGCTGTTCAGGGAACTAGTTCCTCTAAGTAGACTTTCACTCTCATGATTCACTTGGGTAAGATCAAGGGGACTGCTTTAGTAGACAGTGGAAGTAGTGCCACTTTTATAGATACTGCTATGGCACTCAAGGTTGGTTGCTCAATCCAAAATAATTCCGCAGTAAGAGTCATAGTGGCAAATGGGGAAACAATGTGGAGCAAGGCAAAATGTGAGAACTGCAGTTATACTATACAAGGGGTAGAGTTTACTGATACTTTCAGGGTACTTGACCTTAAGGGATATGATTTTATATTGGGTGTTGATTGGATATACACACACAGCCCTATAGGTCTTAACCTCAAGACCAGAGAATTTTGTGTGAACCACTATGGACAGAGAAGGGTCATATTTAAGGATGAGACATTGCCTACAACTAACTGCATAGTTACTATAAAAAAAACTGCAAAAGCTGATGGAGAAGGGGGTAATGGGGGTAGTATTATACGCTTTGTGACATCCAGAGTGAACCTCACAAACTAGTAGCCACTCTTGCTGAGATAGCACCCATTTTGCAAAGATTCAAGTCAGTATATGAAGATCCCAAAGAATTACCCCCAACAGAATGTGTGATCATTCAATTCCTTTGAAGACTAAGGGACATCATATTAATCAGAGGCCTTATAGGCTACCCTTCCACCAGAAGAATGCTATGGAGGAGATTATTGAACAATTGTTGAATTCTAAAACCATTAGACCTAGTGTCAGTCCCTACTCTTCTCCTGTCATTCTGGTTGAGAAAAAGGATGGGACATGGAGAATGTGCATTGATTATAGGAAATTCAATGCAAATACCATTAAAAACAAATACCCAATTCCTGTGATAGAGGATATATTAGATGAGTTGCATGGTGCTCAAGTCTTCTCAAAAAATGACCTCAGATTTGGGTATCACCAAGTTAGGATGATGGAAGAGGATGTTAAAAAGACAGCTTTCAGCACACATTTGGGACGTTGTGAGTTCATTGTTATGCCCTTTGGGCTAACCAATGCTCCTACAACCTTTTAGGCTTTAATGAATGGAGTTTTATCTCAGTTTTTGAGGAAGTTTGCTTTGGTATTCTTTGATGATATCTTAGTATATATCAAATCAATGGAAGAGCATGGACATCATTTAACCAAGGTATTAGGGGGCCTTAAGAGCAACAATGTCTATGCAAAATGTGCTTTTGGTTAGAATCAAGTGGAGTACTTAGGTCATGTCATACATGGAGATGGAGTAGCCACAGACCCTACTAAAATAGTGGCAATAGAAAGGTGGTCTATACCTTAGAATGTGACTCAACTAAGAAGCTTTTTGGGTCTCACAGGATACTACAGAAGGTTCATCCAAAACTATGGCACCATTTGCAAACCACTGTTTGAGGCTCTAAAGAAAAATGCATTTATGTGGGGGCACAACTCAGAGTGCAGCCTTCTTGAAGCTAAAAGAGGCGATGACCAAGGCACCAGTTCTAGCATTACCTGATCATGGCCAACCTTTTATTTTAGAGGCAGATGCAAGTGGATATGGCCTTGGAGTAGTTTTGATGCAACAAAACAAACTCATTGCATTTATGAGCAAGGCATTAGGTCCTAAGGCAGCAACACTCTCCACCTATGACAAAGAAGCATTAGCCATCATTGATGCCCTTAAAAAGTGGAAGCATTACTTTGCTGGGTCTACATTGATTATAAGGATAGATCAATAGAGTTTAAGGTATATCCATGAGTAGAAGTTAACAGAGGGCATACAACACAAATTGTTGATAAAATTGCTGGGGTACAATTACAAGGTGGAATATAAAAAAGGTACAGAGAATCGAGCAGCAGATGCTTTATCTAGAGTGATCAGTGGAGAGCAACTCCATGCTATCTCAGCTGCTATACCAGTTTAGGTTACCGAGATTCTTAACAGCTATGAGCAAGATAATTATTGTAAGGAACTGATTATGAAGCTGAGTGTGAGTCCTCAAGCTGAACTTAATTATACTCTAAAGGGAGGAATTTTGAGGTACAACAACAGGGTTGTAGTGGGAGCAAATACTGAGTTAAGACAACAATTAATCAAGTCCTTTCACAACTTAGCACTTGGTGGTCATTCTGGGGAAAGAGCTTCATATCAGAGACTAAAGCTCATCTTCCATTGGGTGGGAATGAAGCAGGAAGTAATCACGTATGTCAAGCAATGCCCAGTCTGTCAAAAGAACAAGAGCGAACATACTCCTTATCCTGGGCTGTTGCAACCTCTACTGGTACCTGATCAAGCTTGGACTCATATCTCGATGGACTTTATTGAAGGTCTGCCTAAATTCGAAGGAAAAGATGTCATATCGGTCATAGTGGACAGGTTTACTAAATACTCACACTTCTTTGCCATGAGCCATCCATTTACAGTACAACAAGTTGCGCATGAGTTCTTGGATGGGGTGTATAAATTGCATGGGTTACCTGCTGTTATCGTCTCAGATAGAGACTGAATCTTTACAAGCCATCTTGATATGACCCCTTTGCAAGCTCTGTATGGATTTCCTCCCCGAATGTTCACTCACGTTATATTACCCGACTCCCTTAATGAGGAGGTAAGAGGCTTGTTGCAAAGAAGACAATTGGCTAATCAAATCATCAAAGAGAATTTGATTAAGGCCTAGGAGAGAATTAGTAAGTATGCCAACAAGAGGAGGAAGAAAAGAGAGTTCGCATTGGGAGATATGGTGTATCTCAAGATCCAACCATATATGCACACTTCCCTCAATTTGCACAGGTCTCTCAAGCTTCATCCAAAGTTCTATGGACCCTTCAGTGTGATCGAGAAGGTTGGAAAAGTGGCCTACAAATTATTGTTACCCGAAGGATGTCAGCTACACCCTGTGTGTTCAGGTGAGTCAACTCAAAAGATATCTTGGTCCCAAGGTAATTCCTAGCCCTGAACTCCCTCTTGTTGATGATGATGGCAATGTAAAAGTTCACCCTGCTGCTATCTTGGAAAGAAGAATGGTACCGAGGAACAACGAACCTGTAATCCAATGGTTGATTCAATAGATAAATCTTCCACGGGAGGCAGTGGCTTGGGATGATGCGGACTTCATCGCTCGAATTTTTCCAGATTTTCACTCTTAAGGACAAGAATACTTGGAAGGACGGAGAGATTGCAGGCTGAAACTCTGGCGAAAGAACTTAACTAAGTTGAAGTCTGAATGAAAAGGAAGCTCAGCGTTGACTCTCAGTAAAGCGGGTGGTTCAGAAGGTGCGGCTTAGATGAAGCATTGCGCAACAAAAGTGAAGATCCAACACTGGAGAATGCATGAAGTAAACGTTATGTGTAATAAGGCTTCCAATCACTGTTTATCATAAGGCTTTGTAGCTAATGAACTTTAAGCTTAAGTACTCCAGCTGAGCACTATATAAGCTAGATGTGATCCTTTGTAAGGTTTTTGAATCCAGACTTTATGCAAGTAAAACCCTAGCCACCTCATCTATTCCCCATCTCATTTTTCATATGTTCTTCTCATCTCTGTTCTCTTTTGAATTGTTGTTGAATCTTGTTGTTCAGACTGGAAGTCCTGACAAGGTGCACGCTGGAAAGGATGGAAGAGGGTCGCGGCTGCAGTTTTGAGGTGGTGCTGGCCTGGGGTTGAAGTATAGTTATCAATTCCATTCCGAAGGCTATTACAGTTTGCCTCTTGGTATAGAATACGTCGAGTCTTAGGTCCATTCGACGTGCCATTCTAGATATATATATATATATATATATATATATATATATATATATATATATATATATATATATATATGTGTGTGTGTGTGTGTGTGTGTGTGTGTGTGTGTGTGTAATTATATATGTAATTATATGCATACATAAGTTTATTGGGATCTCACTTTAAATACATAACCATGGAATAAAAATAACACATAGTTCAATTATTTCATAAATATAACGGTCGTACGTAGTTAAATAACACAACATGAATTCATAATTTCATACATTTTACCATACTCTAGCATACTAGTCTAGCATAATTTCACTTATGGAAGGAGTAGTATTGGACTTGGCCTTCCGAGCTGATTCAAAGAAGTGGTCACTTCAATTTTGATTTTTTTTTACCAGTACCGGAATGATCGGAATGGCCGGAATGGACTGGAATGGGCCGGAATGGCCAGTATTGACCGATATTGAGACTACGGTGTGCCGATTTGAGTGCCGGTATGGTATGTTTCGACCATTCCGACCGATACCGAAATAGAATTGATAAGTACCCCGTTGAACCATGCCACAAAGTTGGAGCTAGAGGCACGAAAGGGCCAGGTCCGGAGGTCATGCGCGCGGTATGGGCCATCTGGTTGAGTCGATGCACGCGCGGTCGCTTGACTCAGAGGTAGTATGTGTGTAGGTGCGTTGTGCATTGGTTGGCCTTGGCGCCTTGCTCGGGTGCCGGCTGCCGCATACCAACCACTTCTAGAATGATTGATGCCTCGACGGCAGGGGCCGGCCAGCTGCAGTGGATTGAGATGCATCTGTAGTGGATTAACATACTTGGCAAATTTAGCCCAGGCGGGAAGGCATCCTGGTCATTGCCGACCTGTAAGACACGTCACCATGTGGACCCATATCTGCCCTGAAAATGGGCCAGGCACGTTTGGGATGCGCCGCTAGAAAACCCAGTTGCTTCTTCTATGCATGCGGTCAGGCTCAGGTTAAGTGACACTAGTGTAATCGAGCCTTTGTCTTGATCGTGCTCCATACCAACATACAAACGGATCCAGCCAGGAAGTTCACCGCGCCCAAGGCCGGCCCGACCGGGCCGCACATGGACGTGGGCCGCGTGGCCTCTCATTTGACGGTGCGCACGTGGGTGTATTGACAAGTGTTGAGTGATGCAAGGCACATGAGGAAGTTGTTTTGGGTAGACCCTGTGGAGTACATACTTCATTTGGGCCGTTTGACCCCGTGGGGCGTGGGACTTTATGGACTGGCCGTCTAGTTGGGTTGCTGGTTGTCTACTTAGGCTATAAGGAATGGTATCGGCCTACTCCAGGGTCACAAGATTTGGGCCACAAGGGTTCACATATAGTATATGTGGACTGATAACACTAAATGTTTTTTAGACTCAGTCTCCTATTACATCGGTGGGCTTATTGGGCTCCACACCTGTGTTTGGGGGTTAATTAAGATGATATTCCACACAAGATTTGAGTGTTTACATGTTTACTAAGTGCTCCATCTTTTTTAGGAGGATGCACTTTCTAGAGTTGACTAGAGCACTCACTAAGGGTCCATTCTAGGCATGCACATCTTCCTGATTCCACTTATAGTTTGTGCCGATATGGGTATGCTGACGAATGAACAAACATATGGACAAAACCAAACAGACAATTAAAGCTGCTACGACTTCAACACGTTTGTAATGGAGTGTCAATACAGCCACACCTACCGCTCAAAAACAACAAAAACCTCTTAAGGGCTTTGTGAAGCAGACATCACCGGTATGCCTATAGCTAAGATGGACAATTTTCTACGAATATCCAACTCGCCGTGTCATACACACATACTAGGATGATAGCGCGTGCGTTGTCGCGTCGTTGTTTATAGCGTTTTTGTAGCTAAACATTTGCTTATCTATTTTTGTTATGCAATTCTGACATATAATCAATTGCTTTTGTTATGCAATTCTGACATATAAGCAATTGTTCCAACTAATGAAAAGCTGAATATCAACACTACCTGAAATTTGCACTATAAATTCTTATGTATCACACGTCAATCCTGTGAAAGAAGGTGAGTACTTCTATAAGAAAAAAATATCAATATTTAATGTATAGCAGAGATAAATAACTTTGTTATAATGTGATTATCTTTGTGGCTTGTGAGATAGAAGAAGAAAAAATCTAATATGAATAAAAAGTGGAACGCAATATGCACAACACATCAATTGGGATTAAGAGGTACTCACATAACTTGCCAAAACAGATAAAAGAGCTACAACAGCAACAGCTCAGGGAGGATCATCAATGTTCAGAACAAAGAAAGCATCGATAATTTGCTGAACCAATCTACAGGATATAAGAAAAGAAGGCACTTGTGACCTGTGAGTAATAGAATGGAAAACTGTGGAAGATTTTTCGAAAGATGAAATGAAATATTGTGTTGTAACAAATGAGGATGTTCTGAAATTAAATAGAAAAAAAATTAAGATTACATGATGCCTCATGCATTGGTCACATGGTACATAGTGTGGTCTGGATTACAAAACAGCTTGGTCCAAAGCCACAAAAATTTGGACCAACAAGTGGGGCATGTTGCCTTTTACAAGGATAGACCTTCGAACATGATTGATTGAAAGACTGAAAGAGTACTTTTTTTCAATTGGGTTCAAGGAAGAAATGATGTCTAAAATTCACAAACATAAGGTATGTTGACATATGTAATATGAAACCACAATTTTATAATTTACCTTAACCTAATCGTAGATGCTTTTGCAAAATGTTTAATCGACCACAAATGAGTGATCAACCCATTTGTGATAAATGTCTTGCAAAACTGTAACAGCCCAAAATTTCAATTTTGGTTAAAGTTTAAAACTTATTTGAATTTGTGAATTTTCTGAAATTTTAAAAGCTTGTCTTTCAATTGTTAAAGCCAAAAAGAAATTTAAGTTCAAAATCTATTGTCAACTTTAACTTGGAATAATTTTATTTAAGTCCACAACAATTCTAAGAGCTTAGGTGATTTTTCCTGGAATTTTTGGGATTAATCTGCTATTTTCTAAAGCTTAAATGGATTTTTGGATTAAATGTATTAGCAAATCAATTAAAATTCTAAACCAATCCTTGGGCCAAAACTCCCAGACTGCCCAGCCCGCTTGCACTTAGGCCCACAACCCCAACAAGCGCCAACCGTTGGATCTAAATCCAGCAGTCAAGACCTGCAAGTGCGCCTCTCTCTCTCTCTCTCTCTCGCACTGCCCCACTTGCAGCCCTCTCCCTCTCGCTGCCACGTGGGCGCTGACCCCTAAATCCCGCTGCGTTCTTCTCCGCAGACCACCGCCTCAACCGCCATGGTCGCTGCGGGCGTGAAGCTCATGCGGCTCCTCAACCACCCCGCCTTCTCCGCGTCGGTGCGCACGACCCGCGCCCCACGCCGCCACGAGCCCCACCTGTTTTCCCCCTTCTCCGCGAGCGGGCGCACGAATCCGCCGCAACCGTCACCCACGACCTCCACGTAGTCACGCCGCCTAGGACCACCCCGGCCCCTATAAATGGGAGCCCCGGGTGCGCAAGCATCCCCTCACCCCGCCACCATCACTCACTCCTCCTCTTTTCCCCTCTGTGCGCCGGAATTGGAGATCGTCGCCGTTGGCCACCGCGAGACGCCGCCGTCGATTACGACGCCGCCGTCGACGCTGGGTCCTCGCCGCCACCACCAATCGCATCGCCTCGACGCCGCGAAGCTGCTGTGCCCCTCGCCCGCGTCGGAGGACCCCCGTAGCGCCGTGTCGCCTTCAACCATAGCTGCGCCGCCGCTCAAGCTCGCCGCCGACGCCGTTTCCGCCGCACCCTCGCGCATCTCCGGTGAGCATCATACTGGCGTCCTCCTCTCGCTTGGCACCACCACACGCCTCATGCATGGCAGCGAAGCGCCGGCGAGGCCACCACCGGAGCACCATCGCGCGTCGCGCTGACGTGGCTCAGCCACGTCACTCCACATCGGCGCCACATCAGCGCTCAATCCCACGTGGCCGCCTACGTGGCAGCCACATCGGTCTTGCCGCAGCGCCACCGCGCGAAGTGAGCCAAGCCAGTGGACCAAGTCCATATGGACACGGTCATCGACACAAAGGCCCCGCTGTCGGTTTTAAATTTTAATTATTTAATTACGAAAACCTCAGGGCTGACGTCGCCTTTATGCATTAATAGATTTTCCTTTAGAAAAATAATTAGGAAATTGTTTAAATAATGATTTAGGATTAAATTTGTAAAATTCATAACTTTTGCATCCTAACTCCAAATTAGATGATTCAAATTGCTAAAATCTTAGAAAATTATTATCTAACTAAATAAAATATAGTTATTCAATTTGGAGTTCAGTTTAGTTCTGTTTTAGAATTTAGAAATCCATTTAAATTCCAAATTTAGATTAAAATTTGTAAAATTCATATCATCTGAATTCCAACTCCAAATTTAGTGAATTAAATTTCTAAAATTTTATAAAAATATTATCTAGCTTAATAAATTAAAAATTTGTTTATTTGGAATTAGTTTAAACTGTCATTTTTAAGTTAAAATTATTTAAATTGCAAATTTAGGATTTAAACTTGTAAAATTCATATCTTTTATTCCCTAATTCCAAATTGAGTGTTTCAAACTTATAAAGTCTTATAAAACTATTATCTAGCCAAATAAAATATAATTATTTTATTTGGAGTTAGTTTAAACTGTCGTCTTGATTTTATTTGAATTTCAATTGATTTGTCGTTTTTCCACGTTTAGAATACGACGATTCCGGGGAATTTGATTCTTCCGAAGAATTAGAATTTCAAGACTTCAGCGAAGGCAAGTTACACTTTGACCATGTTGCACCTACTATGTTAAAGTTATTTAATTCAGTTTTTAAAATTATTATTGCATGCATATTTTTAGTCAATTATTTTAATACCTTGTTTAAATGCTTAGTTATTCCATTTGTTGTTGTATGGCCAACTTTGAATATTGAAATGTCATCCCTTGTCACCATAGATAAATTGTTTGGAAATGCTTAGCAAATGCTCAAACCATGATTTTGATTTTGGGAGGATTTAGCCAAGCCAAATCATTACAAATTTGTTTAAACTTGAACCTATGGTATTGTTTTACCATAGTGTTATTGTAAAGGTGGTTTTACTAAATAAAATAAAGATGGTTTGGACTTGGGCGTAACGGATGAAAGGTGGGTGCGGTGTATGCACGGTTTAATCTGGTTAGGATTAAAGCCTGTGGTTTAATTGGAAAGACGCCCAAGTCAATTAAGGACCGGCCTTTGAGCGTTCCTTTGCTATGCCAAAACGTACCACCACATGTCCTGTATGGGAAGGACCTGGCTTAATAATTTGGGATACCTCATAGATATTCGTGCCATGTTGTATGAGTGGGTGTTGGTTAGACAGTAGTCCCACATGGCGCAAGAGGGGGCTCCCGGAGGATGGTTAGTCCAATGGAAGCAAAACCTTAGCGGGCATGAGTATTGTGAGGTAGATCATTGTAACGACCTTGTGATATTTGTTCACACACGCCTTAGGAAGCGTGGATTGGCCGACACAAAGGGTATAATATCTCGTGTGGGTAAAGCTGCACAAACTCGCGAGTAGAAAACTATTGAATAGCGCGTCATGATCATGGACATGCTAGCAAAGCCACTTTGAGTTAGACTTGCTTTTGGTTTTAAAATGGTTTCAACAGATGTTTTCGGGATGGTTAGTCTGGTGGGAAATTTAGGCGGTTAGCCATTGTGATTGGAGGATATCCATCACCTTTCTTGGAGGTTATCCACATTATTCAATTGTCATTTAAAATATGATTTTAATTCTTGTATGAAAATGACCTTGCAATCTATTATGATTATTTAAATTAAAGCCGCCGCTTTACATAAAATAACCGCCAATGTCCTTTGTTTACCTTATGCATGCATTACAATTCCATATTAGGTGTAACTTGCGAGCACGGTAGTTGTGCTCATGCTTGCTTTATGCAACAAAATTTCAGGAGAAGACTACTATCAGGACGGTGAGGACACCGACGCCTAGGCTACGCCCCCATGCGATTACTGTGGCGGATCGTTCTGGCCTACTACTATCTTTTTACTTCCGCTGTGTTATTTACTCCTTTATTTGGCTTCATGCCCATTTGTATCGAACTCTGATTTACTATTAATGCAAATGCGAGATTTGGTTATGTTATCATTTTTGTAATCGTACACCGAAATCTTGGGTGGTGAATGAACACAGAGGGTTCGGGATCTTTCGTTCCCGGGTCCGACAAAAGTGGTATCAGAGCCATATCGACTGTAGGTCGTGACCTTAGAATTGCCTTAAGGACTTATCTTCAAAAACTAAAACTATTTTGAGTCTATCCAGAGTCATTTCTCAACCTTTCTCTTTAAAAATGTTTACTAACTCCTCTCCTTCTCAAAATTTTAGATGGCTGAAAGACCGGATGCTACTTCTCACGGAGCCTTTACTGGATACTGGGCTGAGATACTTTGGGAAATGATGCAGCACCTGGGTTACCGGAAGAGGCCAACTTTTCAAGGATTCAAGTACCAAGTGGGAGAACAACAACTGTGGAGAGTAGAAGTGCTCATCTACTCCAATCTCGCACCAGACACCGTCTTCCACGTCTTTGACGCTCCGATCCGGCGCGACACCTTTGATGATGGCATGCAGGATGCGGCAAGGGAGGCAGTTCGCCACCTTCGCTACACTTACAATCATCGCCTTCATGGCACCGGGTTTCATTATTACCCGATGCACATTCCAACCCGGCTTGACAGTACTTTCAACTCCGCTAGAGACGAAGATTCCCCCGAACTGACACACCAGGTGGATCTGGCTAAGGCTTTGGATTACGCCTACGGAAACACCTTGAATGACTTGCTCACCGCCGTAGCAGACTACAAGAAGCGTAAGAGAAGTCAAGATCAGAATCGTGGAGTAGCTAGCTACAAGGTTGGCGAGGCTAGCTCGATGAGCCGGATTATACCCCAGTACCCATAGTTGTTATCTTCCTTTAGCTCGATCTTTAGTTGCTAAGTATGAGCTACTAACTTATTTGTGGTAGCCATAATCTTTGAATAAAAAAAATTAATAAAGGAACTTTTGGAAAATCTGCTCTTTGTCTTGTGTGCTCTTTGTGTTCTTGGGCTATTAGAATTTACCCCTTAGAACTTCCTATCATCTATCTCTCCTAAATCTTTGGAGTTCTAGCAGATGGTGACCACCGCACCAGCGATGGCGTGTCCGAGGCTCGGGCAACGAAAGCGCGGATTACCGGGAAGATCTGTGCAAAGAACCACCACCACCACCGGTTGAAGGACCAGATTGGCGTCGATGATGGAAAATCAAAACCATCTGATTAACCTCCTAGCTCATCCCTCGAGCGTGTAGAATGTGCGAGCAACGGCTCGGATCAGCACCACCACCTCTGCCCACGCAGAGATTGACCATGGCGATTTTAAGCGCATGCGCCCACCGACCTTCTCCAGCAGCACAGAGCCGATGGATGCCGATGACTGGATTCGTGCTATTGGAAAGAAGTTGGATATTGCACAGTGTACCGACCGTGAGAGAGTCCTGTTTGCCTCTCACCAGCTCACCGGCCCCGCATCAGAATGGTGGGATAACTACAACATCTCCCATGCCGATGCGCAGACTATCACTTGGGAGGAGTTTGTGCGGGCTTTCCGCCATGCACATATCCCTGCGGGGATAATGACCCTAAAGAAGAAAGAGTTCCACGCGCTCAAACAAGGCAACCGCACAATGGGTGAATACCTGCACAAGTTCAACCAGCTTGCTCGCTATGCCCCAGCAGATGTGGCTAGTGACGAAGAAAGGCAGGAAAGGTTCATGGATGGTTTGAACGATGAGATCTCAGTCCAGCTGGTCTCCAATGACTACACTGACTTCCAAAGAAGTTAGTGAATAAAGCTTTTCGCCAGAGGCCAAACATCGGAGATGGAGAACTGCATAGCGGAGGATGGCGCTCGAAGTTCAACTCGGAGGGCAACCCAAGCCTCGCTTTGCTCGGCCTCGGCCACCTCGAGTGGAAGGTTCGATCTTCTACACCGAGCTCGATCCAAGACGCGGCGCTCCAACTCTTCCGGCTTCGCAACAATGCATCTGCAAGCGGTTCAGCAGAAGAACCCAACTTCATTAGCGGCAGGAGTGACATGCTTCCATTACAACGAGATCGACATTATGCCAACAAATGCGAAGAGACAAGCGATCATGCGACACCGGCAAAGCAAGATCGAGTACCACCACCGGCGGCACCCCAAAGCGGCGGGCGATTCCTGAAGGGGCGTGTGAACCACGCCACAGCGAGAGGAAGCTCGGCGGCACGGATGTCGCCCTGGTGCGTTTCTTGTTAATTCGATACCAAAGATCGATTACATTTGATTCCGGAGCTTCGCATTCTTTTGTATCCAATAAGTTTGTGGGCAAAAATGGGTTACCTATTTCTCCATTAAGTAATCCTATGATAATCCATTCCCCGGGCTCAGAAATGAGAACCAGTTCTCTATGCCCGAATCTTACCCTAGAGATATCCGGAGTTTCCTTCATGGCAGACTTGATAGTCTTGCATTCTCAAGGTCTGGATGTAATACTTGGAATGGACTGGCTGGCCAAGAATCAAGGACGGATAGATTGTGCCAATAGGTCTATTACTCTCACCAATGAGGAAGGAGTCACAGTTGAGTTCAAGCCCAATACCTGTACCGGAGGAAGTTCCATTCTGACCAGCTTGAAGGAGTTAAAGCTTGAAGATATACCAGTGGTGCAAGAATTTCCAGACGTCTTTCCTGATGATTTACCCGGCATGCCACCAGACAGGGACATAATGTTCCTAATTGACTTAGTCCCAGGGACCGCTCCAATCTCAAGAGACCCTAGAATGCTTAGGCCAATGAATTGGCGAGATGAAGAAAGCAGATTGAAGAATTGAGGAGCAAGGGATATATTCGACCCAGTTCATCACCTTGGGGAGCACCTGTTTTATTTGTCAAGAAGAAAGACAATAGTATGAGGATGTGTGTGGATTATAGGTCACTCAATGAAGTGACAATCAAAAACAAGTACCCGCTACCTAGGATTGATGATCTGTTCGATCAACTGAAAGGAGCAAGTGTATTCTCGAAGATTGATTTGAGATCTGGCTATCACCAACTGAAGATCAGACTAGAAGATATCCCGAAGACAGCTTTCACCACCAGATATGGGTTGCACGAGTTTACAGTAATGTCTTTCGGTTTGACGAACGCCCCTGCTTATTTCATGAATATGATGAACAAGGTGTTCATGGAATTCTTGGATAAGTTTGTGGTTGTTTTCATCGATGACATCCTCATTTATTCGAAGAATGAAGAAGAACACGAGAACCACCTCAGATTAATTTTGGGAAAACTCAGGGAGAACCAACTTTATGCCAAATTCAGCAAGTGCGAATTTTGGCTAAGTCAAGTGGCATTCCTTGGACATATTGTGTCCGCAGGAGGAGTTCTTAGAGACCCGACCAAAGTCGAGCGGTAATGGATTGGAAACAACCCAAGTCTCATCCGTAGTGAGAAGTTTCCTTGGATTGGTGGGTATTCTCGCAGATTCATTGAAGGTTTCTCCAAATTAGCAAGACCAATGACTCAACTTCAAGAAGGAGAAGAAATTTGAATGGACAGATGCTTGCGAGGAGAGTTTCCAAGAGCTGAAGACGAGACTAGTTTCAGCACCTGTATTGGTCCTACCAGATATTCATAAAGATTTTGTGATTTTCTGCGACACCTCTCGTCAGGGACTCGGTTGCGTATTGATGTAGGAGGGCAAAGCTGTATCTTATGCATCTCGGCAGTTGAGGCCACACGAAGGGAATTATCCAACTCATGACCTTGAGTTAGCAGCGATTGTGCATGCATTAAAGATCTGGCGGCATTACCTCATCGGTAACCGCTGTGAAGTTTTCACGGATCATAAGAGTCTTAAGTACATATTCACTCAGTTTGACCTTAATCTCCGACAAGGAAGATGGCTAGAATTGATAAAGGATTATGACCTTGAGATCCATTACCATCCGGGCAAGGCAAATGTAGTTGCGGATGCCCTGAGCAGGAAGGCGTATTGCAATACCATCTTGGTTCAGGAGAATCAGCCAGAGTTGTATGAAGAATTGAAGCATTTGAACTTGGAGATTGTTGAGCAAGGATGTGTGAATGCTTTGGAAGTTCAACCAACACTTCAGAGTCAGATCAAAGAAAAGCAACTAGTAGATGAAGACATCAAGGAGATTAAGGAATGACATAACCACATGATGGTTATTGTCAGTGACTTGGAGCCATGAAACATCGTGTGGTTTGGAATGATTAGGCACATGTTCCATTCACCACACAGAAGATATATACTTGGAATCGAGTCCAAATGCCAGTTCAGTATTTCTACGAGCGGTTACCTGGTCGGGTAGTTGGTATAGGACCTCTCCGACTAGAGTACCCATGATGTAACCTCTGGAATCCTTACGACCACGGAGGACATTAGCCTTAGGGGTTACGACTACGAAGACATATGGTCATTTATTATGTATTAAAGTAATACATAGAGATTTTAATCCTTGTCAGTATTGTTACCTAGTTACATATAGGTAGGCCCCTGTCGATGATCGAGTCACCGATTTTATGAAATAAAAAGATAAAAATGGCAAAGAGTTCTTAGGAGAGAATAGGATTGCTCTTTATTGCTATGAATTGGATCCTTTACAGGGGGTACCCTTGACAAGGCAGTGGACTAATCCTAATTACACTTGGTGTACTGATTGCTATGCTAATACTTCGGATGAAAACCTAGTCGTCTATTGATCTTCCGAATTGGATTGCCTTCTGTCACTTGTGTTCTCCTTTAAATAGTCGACGAAGTGGTGGCAGTTACTTTTTGAAGAGACGTCTGTTGGAAGTGTAACGACTGGTCAGAGCGAGGCAGCAGTTGGTAAAGTATCAACCATTCGGTGGTTGTGTGTCTGTGAGATACTCAACCGTATGGTGGTTGTTGTTAGTGTCTTAGGACCATGAAACGTCGCATGGTATGGAGCAGATATGACATATGTTCCATTTATCACACGGTAAGGAATATTCTTGGAGTTAGATCCAGATGCCAGTTCATTACTTCTACGAGCAGTCATCTGGTCAGGGACTGGGTATAGGACCTCATCCGACCAGGGTACCCATGATGTAACCTCTGGAATCCTTACGACTTCGGAGGTCGTTAGCCTTAGGGGTTACGATCATGAAGACATATGGTCTTTTATTATGTATTAAAGTAATACATAGAGATTTTAATCCTCGTCAGCTAGCCCCCGAACTTTAAATGAATTGGTCTTGTAAACACTTTCTCCCAACGAAGTCGTATCAGGTCGATCCTCATTTAATCCTGTGATATACGATATGGTCTGTATTCACTTTAAAGTTGAGAAACTGCCTTGGGAACTGAAGAGTTTTTCTGTCCGTTGGAGAAAATATTGTGTCCGTTGGGCTTTTGGGTAACTACCGATTGCAGTTAAGGAAGTGCGGCTATAAAATCCCACTAGCACATGGCTTTAGGATTTTACGCTTTCAGATTTTCCTCCAATCCTTTGCATTTTCTTACGAAAAATCTTCTCCGACCTCCACTCACTTTTTCGTCAAAAGTTTCCTCCGACCTCCGCTCATCAACTCAAAGATCACGTCATGTCGGACTCGATCACCAAGTGGTTGGCTTCAGATCTGAGTGGAAAGAAACTCAAGGCACTGGAGGAGGTTGGGATGCTCCCCGATAAGGATCTGATCAAGTGGAGGTCCGAGGCCAAAGAACACTTTCTGAGCCGCGAAGAAGGGAAAATCTCTGTTTTTTCTTGCCTACGTTGAGTGCGGATTCAGATTACCAGTGCATCCATTTCTTCCAAGAGTCTTGGAGAATTCAGATTACCAGTACATCCGTTTCTTCCAAGAGTCTTGGAGTATTACGGAGATGAGCTGGTAAATTTGGCCCCCAATTATATTGCCAACCTCAGCATTTTTATCTATCTCTGTGAGGCGTACTTGGGGATCAAGCTAAATATGAAGATCTTCAGGTATTTTTACAAGATGGCGAGGTCGGACAAGTTAGCGGCCAGGCCAGGGGAGTGCTCGTTGCAACTCCATGACGGGAAGGCTGGCGAGTACATTCGGATGTACCCGAAGTCCTCGTGGTCGTGGAAGAAGAGCTGGTTCTACATGATGGTCATGAAAAAAGATGGCCTCTAATTCGTCGGGAAGGTGGCGAGCGAGAATCTCAACTGATGGTCCACTGAGATGAAAGAAGGACGAGTTGGAAGGGTGGTCAATGCCATCCAAGACCTCAGTGCCAACGGATTGACTGCTTGGCACGTGGTTGGGGACTTTTCCATGTGTCGGATTAGTCCCTTGAGGCTCCGATCGCGTGCTTTGCTCTGGTACATTGGTCGTGACGAGGCAACCAAGGATACCAGGGAAGGTAAATTGTGAAAACTTTTTCGACCAGTATGGTTTATTGAGTTGTTTTATTTCCTAACCTTGGGACCTATTTGTTCTTTTGAAGCCCTTTCTTCTGATGAGATCAGGGAACGAGTCAAAATTATATGTGTCGGGGGGCCTGATGCCAAGGCTGCTTTTCTCGGTATTTTGGCGGTCGTGTCTGAAGAAGAGAGACTGAGGAGACTCTTGGTAGATAACAACTTTTTCTTCATCTTTTACATATTCTCCGATTTGTATATGATTATGCTCTGATATGTAGGCGGTCGGGTAGAGGATGAAAGAGTCCGCAGAGGGCTCCGACCCAACCATTGTTTTGATTGACTCCTGCTCCGTGGCCACCCAAGATGATGACCTTTCAGAGGTAAGAAGATTATTTGTGATGGAGCATATATATTAGATGGAAGTTTTATCAACTAATCAAATTATATTTATGTCTTAGGCAGGAGAAAAAGAGAATCCGTAGCGAGAAGCCGCGGAGGTCGTAGGCCCTAGAGTGGTCGTTCACGATCTATCAGTTGCTACCAGGGCAACTAATCTGGAGGTCGACGACACCACACCCTCTGACCTGATGGTCAGGGATCTTATTCTCGACCAGCTGGTTGAGAATATTTCTTCCGACCTCCAGTGGGTGGATGTGAGGGATCTAACTAGCCCTACCGGTTCGAGACCAGTGAAGTCGGTTGAGAAGAAAAAAAAGGAAGGTGAGCACGACAGACTTTGCTCCTGCGCGCTTCAAGCTCAAGACCAAGAAGATGACCAAGTACGTATACATGAAAGAAAAACTTATGTAAGTACTTATCTCTGGTGTTCTGAGATCTTAAACTTCTTTTCTTGTTTCTTTATAGGTCCTCCGGTGTTCCGGTCACTTTCAACCAGAGCACCCCTCAGGAAAAGGCTCCTGAGGAAAAAGAGGTCGAGTCAGCCCCCAAGCAGGTGGCAGCGCTAACGCCTATTCAGGAACCCGTGGCGGCTCCAACCCCACCTATGGAGGTGGAGGTTCCTGGGGAATCTCAACAGGTTCTGACCCCTGCTGGGAATTCTCCTCTCTGTGTTGCCTTTCCTCATCGCCCCCGGATCTTGAATGATGAAGATCTTGATGAGGCTTGGGGAAGAATTTTGGACTGTCAAACAGAGACGAGTCCAGACTCTATTTTTACCGAATATAATAATATGACAATCTAGGTAAGCTTCCATGACCACTTTTAATAGCCTTTTCCTTAAACTTTATCAAAAACTTAAAGGAGTTTGCTATTTTGTAGCATTTGGTGGAAAATTTCGTTGTGGTCAGAGGACTAACCCAGCGAATAAAACTCTTGGAGAAAAAGAATTTCAAATTAGAAAGTAAGTAACCTTTTAGTGTTTTCCTCTCTCCTTCTTTACCATTTGGCTCTTTTTCTGTTAACTAATTTATCCCTTTATCATATTTGATAGATTCATAGAAACTTAAAGAAGAAGTTATGGCTAAGGAAGCCATGATAACCAAGCTCAAAGAAGAATGCCAAAATAAGGATCGATCAATCGAATACTTGACGATCAGGCATAATGAAGTCCTCGAGACTATTAAGAAGAAGAGCGAAGGTAACCGGTTGTAGACTAGGACCTTTATGGCATTTGACTAATATGTCTGAGCCAAGGAGTAAAAAAGACCCTTTAGAAGGATATCAGAGAGAATTAGCATCTTCTCCGACCAGTTAAGCAACAATGATATGTAACTAAATAACGAATAACAAACATATAAATAATAACACTCATCGGAAAGTAAAGGAAATGCATCTTTATTGAAATTGAAAGAATGTAAAATATACTTATACAAAGAACTTACGCAATTGGTCGATATTCCAAGAATTTGACAAAACACGCCCGTTTGACATAGCTAGTCGTATCGAACTAGGTCTAGTGACTTCGACCATAGTGTATGGACCTTCTCATTTGGGAGAAAGTTTGTTGTGATTAGCCTGGCTCTGAATTTTTCGGAGAACCAGATCACTTATAGCTAGGCTACGAGGTTACACCTTACGACTGTGATACCTTCGCATGGCTTGTTAGTAAATCGCCGATTGTATAAGGGCTTGGTTTC
The DNA here is from genome assembly GCA_036346405.1 of Phyllostachys edulis. Lineage (NCBI taxonomy): Eukaryota > Viridiplantae > Streptophyta > Magnoliopsida > Poales > Poaceae > Phyllostachys > Phyllostachys edulis. Next base: position 52,099,953 of record CM070561.1, on the reverse strand, counting down.
GTCGTTCTTCAAGGAAATTAATGTTGTCGAGTCTTCGTTCTATTTGATCATTCTCATTGAAACAATCAGTTCGAGCGGAGCCAATTTTCAGTTCCAAAGGAAGCATGGCTTCAACACCATAAACCAGAAAAAATGGTGTTTCACCGGTCGTATAACTGGTCGTGGTTTGAACGGCCCATAACACAGAATGAAGTTCTTGAACCCAAGTTCCTGACTATTTTGTTAACTGGTTAAACACTCGGCGTTTTACCCCTTGCATTATGATACCATTGGCTCGCTCGACTGCTCTATTGCTCTGTGGATGAGCGACAAAATCGAAATGTATCTTGATACCTAGATCTTCGTAGAATTTTTTGAAAATTTTTGCTAGAAAATTGGGTATACTTGTCTGTGATTATATGACTAGGCATACCAAATCGTGTGATCACGTTTTTTTTTGTGAGAAACCTCTTAGTAGCTTCAGTTGTTGTTTTAACAATTGGCTCGGCTTCTATCTATTTTGTAAACATGTCAATCATGACGAAAGGGAATTCGAAGCCCCCCGGTGCTCTTGGGAAAAGTCCCAGAATGTCTAGTCCCCAGGTTGCAAAAGACCAAGAAAGAGGTATGGTTTGCAAAGCTGGTGTCGACTGATATACTTGTTGACTATGAAATTAACATTGTACGCACTTCGTCACAAGCTCTTTTGCATCATGAAGGGCAGTTGGCCAGTAGTATCCTTGCCTGAAAACTTTACCGATCAGTGTTCTGTAGGAATGATGTTCTCCATAGACTCCTCCATGAATGTCGGAAAGCAACTTAATGACATCCGTTTGAGATATGCATCTCATCAACACTCCGTGAGATCCCCGCTTATAAAGGGTACTTTCGATTAGAGTGTATGATTTGGCTTTTCGAGCTATACGATCAGCCTCTACATCATCTTCAGGAATAATACCATGCTGAAGATAATTGTAGATCAACGTCATCCAATCTTTATCGGGATCGTGCTTGATGACCTCCTGTGGAGCATCCATGTTCACATGATTGATTTGTACGACTTCTAGTGGAACATCTACGTCCTCGGAATGCTTGACCACTGAGGGTGAATCGAGTTGCTCAAGAAAAACTCCAGGCAGGACATGTGACCTTGTGGAGGCCATCCGTGCCAACTAGTCTGCCAGAAAGTTTTCCTTTCTAGGAATATATTGGATCTGGAAACCAAACAAGTGTTTTTCGAGTTTCCGTACTTCCGCCAGATAAGATGGCATCTTGGTACTTGAGCATTGATACTCTTTCCCGACTTGATTCACTACTAGTTGAGAATCGCCTTTCACTAGTAATCTACGAACCCCGAGCACTCTGGCTGCTTGGAGTCCTGCTAGGAAACCTTGGTATTCTGCCACATTGTTTATTGCAGAAAAGTTTAGCTGAATGATGTATTTGATGTGTTCTTCAGTAGGGGATATAAGGATGACTCCAGCACCCGAGCCGTTGAGCATCAAGGAACTATCAAAGTACATTGTCCAATCGTCGTGGTGTTCGTACTCAGGCCCTTAGGTGGGTTCAGGGTTTGTCCATTCGACAATGAATTCTGCTATTGCCTGGGACTTGATTGATGTTCGTGAGATGAAATAGAGGTCGAACGCCCCAAGCTCGACCGTCCATTTTGCTATTCATCCTGATGATTTCCTGTTTCCAATAACTTGACCTAGGGGATATCTGGTTGCTGCGACCACTTTGTGGGCCTGAAAGTAATGCCTTAGTTTCCTTGAAGCCATAAGAAGACCATAGAGCAACTTTTGTACCTGTGGATATCGTTCCTTTGGTCCATGCAAGACTTCGCTTACGTTATATACCGGTCGTTGAACATCACTTTCTACAACCAGTATACCACTAACTGTTTGTGGCGTTGCAGCCACGTAAATCAGTAATGTTTCTCCTGATCTTGGAGATACTAGGATCGGGGTACTCGTAAGGTACTTTTTAAGCTCTTCAAAGACGCCGTTTGCCTCTTTAGTCCACTCGAAACTTCCGTGTTTCCGAAGAAGTTTGAAGAAAGAGAGTCATTTCTCACTTAACTGTGCTATGAAACGACTTAGCATTGCTATACAGACGATTAGCTTTTGGACTTCCTTTTTTGTGGTCGGAGGGTGTATCTAATCGATGGTCATAATCTTTCCTAGGTTTGCTTCAATCCCTCTAGCCGAAATTAAGAATCTAAGAAGTTTTCCCAAAGAAAAAACTTCAAACACACACTTCTCTGGATTTAACTAAAGGTTATGCCTTCTTAAGTTATTGAAAGTCTCACGTAGGTCGAAAATATTGTCGCTAGCGTAGATGCTTTTCACAACCAAGTCATCAACGTAGGGTTCTAGATTTCGACCTATCTAAGCATTAAAGGTTTTTTGCATCAACTTTTGGAAAGTTGTACCAGCGTTTTGAGACTAAATGGCATCTTAACATAGCATTAAGTGCTATATGGAGTGATGAAAAAATTTTTCTCTTCATCATATTTGCTTATATTAATCTGGTGGTACCCCGAGTACGCATCTAAAAAACTTAACAACTCACACCCAAAAGTAGAGTCTACAAGTTGATCAATGCGTGGAAGGGGAAAGTCGTCCTTCGGACAAGCTTTATTAAGATTTGTGAAGTCAATACACATTCGTCATTTTTCATTGCTTTTTCTAACCATTACAGGGTTGACGAGCCACTCTGGGTGGTCGAATTCATGAATAAATCCAGCTTTGATGAGCTTGTCGATCTCTAACTGGATTGCCTCTTTCCGATCAGGTGCGAACCTTCTTAGCTTCTGCTTGATCGGTTTTTTTGTCAAGCTAGAGAGCTAGCCTGTGCTCGATCACCTCCCTAGGGACTCCGAGCATATTGGACATCTGCTAGGTGAATACGTCCTGGTTTGCTTGGAGGAAGGAGATGAGTGACTCTTCCTATTTAGGGCTGAGTTCTGCCTTGACCAGTACCTTTTGGACATACACGTTAGTGTTTCCTGACTTAGAAGGTGTGTTGGTGCTTTTCAGAGAAGCGCCTTTGCTGAGTGATACCTCCTTAGTCTGGCCAGAAGGTTTTGGCGCAATCTTTGGCCTCGAGTGCTTGATCTGCATGATAGGCATAGGCGGATTAGTTTCCCTAGGTCGGAAGCTCATCGACCAGTTCTAAGAACTTTCGATCACATACATAAGCCATTTTTTGATCCCCTCGAACTGTGATGACTCCTTTCGGTCCTGGTATTTTTAAACACTGATAACCGTAATATGTGGCTATCAGGAATTTTGCTAAAGCCGGATGACCAAGGATTCCATTGTATGCGGTTTCGAAATTCACCACATCAAATGGAACTTTTTCTATCTGAAAGTTGTCGTGTCTTTCGAACATAACCGGTAGGGATAGTTGTCCTGTCGATTTGGTGGTAGAACCAGAAACTATGCCGTGGAAGGTATATTTCACGAGTTTTACTTTAGACTTGGGAATCTGCATCTTTTCCAATGCTCCCGTAAATAAAATATTTAAAGAGCTACCTCCATCTATTGAGACATGATTAGCTTTACAATTGTTAATAGTAGGTTCAACTACGATAGGAAACCTACCTGGTCGAGTCGACGGGATGTGACAGTCTTCTTTATTGAAGGAGATTACAGTTTCCGACCACTTGGACGGCTTGACGGTGATCGGAGATTCTGCAAGGTTCACCTCCCGTTCCATGGTCTTCAGATGACGTCTTGACTCGTACGAGGAGGATTCACCAAAAATCATATCGACTGTGTGCTACGGCTCCTGATACTCCATCTCTTCGTCGCCATCTTTGTCCTTATTGGAGCTTGGTTCTCCGAGTTCTATTACAGAGGGGAATGGACTTTTACCTGAATAGTAATCCTTTAGTTTCCTCTGCCAGGCTCGGTAGGTGCGCAGATCATGCCCTGCTGCCTAGTGAAGTGGACACCACTTCTTATTCTTCTTGTAATCATCGGTCAGAGCTTTTGCCTTATTCTGACTGGAAAAGTCTTTCTTGCCCTTGGTAAATTTTCCTGGAATTGCAAGGACTTCTTTGTTGTCAGGCTTGCGATTTTTCTTATTCTTGAGAGACTTCTTGCTTTTCTTCTCTTGCTTCTCCAGGCCTGACTGGGGATTTTTATCTTTTCGATCAATAGCTTCATACCATTCGACTGCTTCACTAGCAGCTGCATACTTGTCTGCCATGTCGAAAAGTTTGACGGTCATTCATGGAGGATTTATTTCAATATTCTCCGTAAACCGGTGACTCTTGAGCCCTGCTTTAAAAGCATGGATGACAGAAGACTCTGCGATCTCTGGGATAGAGTTTCGAACCTAACTGAATCTTTTGATATATTGTCGAAGAGTTTCATTGGTTTTCTGCTTCATTCGATGAAGATCATCCTCCTTCCCAGGACAGTCGTACATCCCTCGAAAGTTGGCGATCAGAGTATCACAAAGCTGCTCCCAAATGTAGATAGATCCGACCGGTAGGTTGAGCAACCACGACCGGGCAAACCCTTCAAGGACCGTGGGCAAGTAATTTGACATCATGTAGTCATTACCACCAGCAACCTTGATGGCAGTAGAATAAATTTGAAAAAAAATCTAATAGGTTATGAGTCCTGTTGAACTTCTCTATGTTGGCTGGTCGAAACCTATCCGGCCAACGAACAGCTTGGAGACCTGCCGAAAACGCTCGACAGCCCGTAATGGAGTCGTGGCGCCTTGTTTGAAACGGAGCCGTATTATAGTCAGTTGGGGATCGGTTCCTCAGATTTGCATACCTAAGATCTAGTGTCCCAATTTGGTCATAGATGTTATGATAACGTCTTTGACTACCTGCTTGGTTCAGATGATGCTTGAGATCGCCTGAATCAAGTGGTCGTTCCTCTTGACGAGGAGGAGTGGTTACTGTGAAGAGCCTTCTTCCCTCATGATTTCCTGGTCAGAACCTACGAGGGGATCTTGGTGTCGATCGGTCCTCTGCTTGACCATGTTGTCCCCTATTGAGAGAGGAGCGCTGGGACGAAGTCATCGTGTGACTTTGCGAGTTTCTTTGCTCCCGGTATATTTCTGTACGCTGCATAGTTTGTTGGAGGATCTCCGACACCTGACCTATAAGCTGAGCATAACCTAGAGTTCCTGCTAAAGCATGATCTGGATTATTCAGAATATCCCGGATTCGTTGTAGGTTTTGTATTGTTACTGAAGGTCGTGAAAGATTTCCGCTTTGCAATGGGCGTTCAATGAGTTGAGTTTTCCCTCGACCTTCCAATTGGCCCTGTCTGACCCCTTACTCGTGATGAGGGTAGGAATAGGTGAATTAACTGATGCACGTCGATTAGCTCGGTTGCCTCCAGTAGTTGGTGCTTGAGCGCCCATACCATTTCCACCAGCAAATGGTAGCGAATTAACCTATGAAGGATCGTGCATGGCATCCAGACTGGTATATCTGATTACGTTAACTTCGTGGCACTAGCAGTGATCTTCCGATGAGCTCCCGTCGTAGCTAGGGATGGCAATCGGGCACGGCGGGCACGGATAGTGCTCGCCCATACCCATGCATGCGACCCTGATTTTCCCTCGCGGGTATGCCCGTGAAGGACGACGGGCGAAAACCTCGCCCATGCCCATCACCTGCGGGTACCCGTCGCCTGCGAGTATGCCCGTTTACCCACGAATAATGCACCACCGCCCGTGGATACCCATCGCCCGCGGGTACTCATCGCCCGCGGGCATTCTTGTCACACATAAAAAATGCTATGAGATTCATGTGCATAGTCTAATGCCAATTTTTTTACTACTTACTTAGATTAAATGTTCAAGATCATAAAATGTGGTCACCAAAGCTTCCCAAAACAGAACTGATACTATCATGTCAATTTGTTTGAAACCCAAATCACATGTCAATTAAATTTCGCATTAGCAGTCAACTAATAGCTGCAGCAATGCAATTGCTACAACATAGCAATACATTTGATACATAGCAATTACTGGCTGAGAGGAGGTCGATACATAGCAATTGCAATACATACATTCGATCACATCAACACAGGGAATCACATCCTCACAAAAATAAGTGCTTGCTTCATGTACTACATACAAGAATCACATCGTCACAAAAGTGCTTGCTTCATCCTCACATCCTAACAAAAGTGCTTGCTTCATCCTCACATCCTAACAAAAGTGCTTGCTTCATGTACTACACAGGGACTCACATCCTCACATTCAACAGCAAGGATGCAAAAAAATTCAGATCCAAAAATTCTTGAGGGGAGAAGGAGGACACTTACCTCGTCGGAGTGAGGTTGCATAGAGCACTCGATAGTAGGAGGAGTCCAATGGGAGGCGGCGCTTGGGGAGGAGGTGGGGATGCCGACCGAGCTGAGGTGGCGCTTGGGGCGGCGAAGACCGATGGAGTTGGTGGTGTTGAGGAGGAGTCCAAGAGGAGGAGGCGGGTCGGGGCGGCGAAGACTAAGGGAGCAGCACTGGTCGGGAGGAAGAGGCAGACTAGGAGGAGGAGGACGGGCCGACGGACGACGGACGACGGGCGGATCTGGAGTTCTTGAGCCGACGGAGGTGGCGCTTGGGGGCGACGAAGACCGAGGGAGCGACGCTTGGGTGGGAGGAGGAGGCCGGGCCAGGAGGAGGAGGACGGGCCGACGGGCGACGGGGGCGGATCTGGACTACGATCGCCCGGGAGGAGAACGGGGGACTGGGGGAGGAGGATCGGGGGATGGGTCATGGGGGGCGTGTGAGGAGTCTAGGCTCTGGCGGTTGGGAAGGGGAGGCTGGGAGCTGGGAAGACCAGAAGTGGCTAGGGTTTTAGAGTTTAGACAATGGGGTGTCCAACGGTTCCACATGTCAGTGTAGGTTGCGGGTAATTTGGTGAAGTGAGCACGGGTAGAGCTTACCCATGCCAGCGCCCGTTTACCCGATGGGCAAGGAATTGTGCTCGTTTTCATGCCCGTGGGCAAAGAAAGACGCCAATACCCGTCTCCATTAGGGTATTCGCCCGCGGGCACGCAAGTAATCGGGCATAATTGCCATCCCTAGTCGTAGCTAAGGGAGAGCCTTCCAGAGCTTTGGCAAGGAGCCTCCACGACGGGGAGCGGTTGGAGATTACCGCCTCTGGTGGGCTCTGTGGTGGACTCAGTCTGATCCGGTGGATTGCCGATCGTATACTGAGTTTCACCATGCCTACTTGGCCTACAATCGGTGATAACTTCATTGATACCCTTACCAGATGTCGGTTGGCTCTCGGAATACGTAGGAGCCGTTGGCGAATACTGGTCGCCCATGGCAATATCGAGACTACATAGACTCTCTGATTGCAGCACTTGGCTTTTGTTGCCGCTTTTGCTAGTCGGATCGACTGGGATTGTAGAGGCATTCAGACGTTTTGGAATGGTCGGAACGAGCGGTTCCTCTGAGAGCGCCATTGTTGGTGGCGGTAAATCCTCATCCATTCGGTCGATTTCGCTAATATCTGCAAATGGTGAGTCGACAGAGGAGGATGATGACATCCCGTTTTCTTCCATGGTGCGGATGCACGCGTCCATGTCGAGGTTGGAGTAGTTCGCTAAATCGAACCAGTTTTTCTCATCCCAAGTCCCTGCCATGTTCGCATAAGCGATGGTGGGGCAAAGAAAGTGGATGAGGAATGCTTGAGCGAAGTAATCTTCAAGAACTCAACGCTTTCTTCCCACGGACGACGCCAGCTATCGACGATCGAGTCGCCGATCCTATGAAATAAATAGAGGAAAATGACAAAGAGTCCTTAGGAGAGAATGAGATTACTCTTTATTGCTATGAACTGGATCCTTTACAGGGGGTGCCCTTGACAAGACAGTGGACTAATCCTAATTACACTTGGTGTACTGATTGCTATGCTAATACTTCAGATGAAAACCCAATCGTCTATTGATCTTCCAAATTGGATTATCTTTTGCCACTTGTGTTCTCCTTTAAATAGTCGACGAAGTGGTGACAGTTACTTCTTGAAGAGACACACGTTAGAATTGTCACGACTGGTCGGAGCGAGGCAGCAGTTGGTAGAGTATCAACCATTTGGCGGTTGTGTGTCTGTGAGACACTCAACCATATGGTGACTGTTGTTAGTGTCTTAGGACCATGAAACATCACATGGTATGGAGCAAATATGACATGTGTTCCATTCATCACACGGTAAGGAATATACTTGGAGTTAGATCTAGATGCCAGTTCATTGCTTCTACGAGTAGTCATCTGGTTGGGGACTGGCTACAGGACCTCATCCGACCAGGGTATCCATTACGTAACCTTTGGAATCCTTACAACCTCAGAGATCGTTAGCCTTAGGGATTACGACCACGAAGATATATAGTCTTTTATTATGTATTAAAGTAATACATAGAGATTTTAATCATCGTCAGCCCCCATTTCATTCACAGAGAGAAAGCATAGAGGGAAGGAAGCAGAGCAAGGAACAGAGGAAGTGCGGGGGCGGCTCAGGAAAGAGTCGACGGTGGCGGTCGAGGATGGGAAAAATAGATTGCTGGGAGGGAGAGGAGGCCAGAGGGGTTGACGTTGTGGCCCAGCCGGGGCTAGCCCGACCTGGTGGCGGGGCATCGTGGCCGGCCGTAGGGAAGGAGGAGGGGCGGCGCCGTTGGAGGGGGAGAGGGGGAAGAATAGGGGAAGCATGAGCATGAGGAACACACAAGGAGCTCATCGGTGTAGTTGCTAGCGACGGGGAGTGACCGATGCGGGCCAGCGACGGGAGCCACAAGTGGCGCGGCCCACTTCCCGCGGCGAAGGTGCCCTACAGAGGTAGAGGTGAAATCAATGGCTGGGCATGAGAGAGGAAGGCATGAGGATGCTTCCCAAACAAGAAATCGGAACAAGTCTCACCGAAGGGGAGGGCAGCGTCAAAGACGGTGGGTTTCGGTAGTTTAGGGGAAGACGATGGCATGGGGTGCATAACGTGGCGCAAAAGGAATTGAATGGAGCTTACTTTTTCGATGAAATCGTTGGGGTGAAATCTTGCAACGGCCGGTAGAGGAGGAGGGCTTTGTGGCGCCGGGAGGAGCGGCATGAAGGGACAGAGTGGACGGAGGAAAAGGGAGGGGAAAGGACAGGAGGAATCGAGAAGGCTGGATACGGGCGGAGAGAACGACAGAAGGAGGAGAGGCGAAGCAAGAAGAAGAAGACGAAGAAGAAGAAGAAGAAGAAGGGAGGAGAGGTGACGCAAAGCTACGTTGAGAAAATCCAAAGGACACCTGTGCACACGCAAGTGGTAGAAAAGGCCCGTGAAATACGGGGAAGGCTCAATTTCTAGGCGCAATAAGGAGCTGGGTATATGTCCACTACTAACTCTCATTCTATAATTTTCTATGAGACTACATTAGAATTCATTTGTTCAAGCAAAGAATTACTCAATAATCTAACTTGTAGAAACACGGTCTAAATGACTACTACTAAGGGTCTGTTTGGTTGCTTATACCAAGTGATACATGTATGGGTTGATTCAAGAAAAAAATCATTCATGTGTTTGGTTCATAGTTACCGAATTCACTATAAAACCTCGCGAATTGCGAACCGGATTCATCGAATCCGAACCAGTTTAGGGTACGGGGTTCATATTCGCAGTGGAACTTAGAAGAAAAAGTGGCGAACTACGAACCTGAATCCAGGCATTTCTGGTAACTATGGTTTGGTTGCTTGAATAGAACCATCTTGTCCTAGATGGTGTGATATAAATTTATAGAATATTTTTTCTAGATGCTGAATCATCTATTTACCTAAAACAATGGAATTACATGGTACAAGATTCTCTTATCTCATTTAACTTTATTTCACCAACAAAATACACCCTAAAATCTTATTTGGTTGGACCTAAGCCTCTGCCAATCCATATAGATAGACCGAAATTTTCTCTAAAACAGGACAGGAAAGAGGATTACTACTGCATACCACCTGGTCCATGTCAGAATAATAAACTCGGCAGTAAAAGCCAGCCCCACTGCGCCACAGTCCACACCCATCGCGCGGCAGTACGACTGTACAAGGAACAGTCCCTATCATTTAGTAGCGGCTAGCCGGCACTCTCCTGGTCTTCGTGCGTGCTGAGGGGGTTGTCTACTCTCTACTCTTAACTCTGTGTGCGCCTCTGTCGGTGGTTCCCCTGCTTCCGCTTCTTCGTCTTCTTGCTTGCCGTCGACTCGCTCGGTTGGGTTGGGTTGGTCCAATACTCCAATGGCGGTGGACCCCCGGCAGGTGGTGGCGGGCTTTCTCACCCTCTCCATGTTCGTCATGCTCGGCAACATGATCAAGCACGACCACTTCTCCTCCGGCTCAGAGGTTTTTATCAAAGATCTCTCCACTCTAGAATGTTCTTTAGGTTCTTGGTTTCTAGGATGTTTGTGATACTGGTGTGTTCTTGATTCTTGATTTGGCTGTGTGTGGCATGTTCTTTGGACAATCAATCACTTATTTCTGCTTTCTTTGGTTGCGAGACCCTAGAGGCTAGACGGAGTGAATGATTTGCTTCTTGTTCTGTGTGATCGTGACTAATTTGTGGAGTGTGGAGTGCGCTTAGGATTGAAAATTTTATTTTTTTTTGTAGTTCTTGCGAAAAATTTCAAGTGATTTGTAGATCTACCGGCGAAGGGGATCTTGGACAGTTGTGTGAGTGTGACCTTGACGTTAAGGGCTTAACTAGGGTTTTATTATTCAATTCCACTTATTTAGCACGTTGCATCAATAATCATTAGCTTTTGAGTCAAAAAAGAATCAGAAACTAGGCATCTCTAAGGAATAAATTACGAGCTTCCCTAAAAAAAGGTAAGTTGGTGGGGGGGCACATCAGTGAAAAGAAAGCATCAATTGCAAAGATAAAAAAGCAAAAGAGAAATTTCATTGTTTTTAATTTCTTTAGACAGGAATCACTATCTTTAACCACATTTTAGAATGTGAGCTAGACAGTGAGGGCTCTCGCATGGTAAACCTCTTTGTTATCGTATAGTTCCAATAACTAACCTGTTATTGATGGATCAGAGGTTACTGGATTCCAGTCTTTCACTTGTTCAAGGCTCTGCTGTGAGTCAATTGACAACATCCCAAGTTTACAATGATGTAAAAAAAACTATTTTTTTCAAGTGACTTGGGCACGCTATAATTGCTCCCATTTTGAACATCAACAGATGAGCTTGGAGGCAGCAGGTGTAGAATTCAATGGAATGAAGATTGCAGACAATTCTGAAATGAACAAGGTCAATAGGGTTGGAGTGGAGCTCCTAAATGAGGCTAATGAGGAGATTAAACCTTGCTGGACCAAACCAAGTCCAAGTAACAATACATTCTTAATTTGAGAAGTTCTTTACATCAGTATCTCTTGCTGATTAGTTTGGTTACTCACACAGTCACATTTATGATTTCTGCAGATGTTCAGCAGTCTAACGGTTTTGTTACATTTTCATTAACTATTGGTCCTGAATACCATATCTCACAGGTATGCCTGCAACTTGGAACTTCTCCATATAACTGTGTAAACAAAAATAATCTTGTGTTTTAATTCTGGCCTTTGTTTGCAGATTTCTGATGCTGTAGTTATCGCAAGGCATCTGGGGGCAACACTTGTACTTCCAGAAATAAGAGGAAATGAATTAGGAAAGAGGCAGTATGTTTTTTTGAAAAAGGAGACAGTTTTTGTCAGTTCCATGGCTTCCTGCAGACACCTACTGGCTGCAAACTTATGTTTCACTACATGAGCATCTAGACAATTTTATCCAAAGAATCTGGATGTATATACAAATGAAGATCAACAGTCTCTTAAGATAGGGCCAACAACACTATTTGTCGATAAATAATTAATTTTACATCCAAATATATTCAAATATTGAATTGTTTTTATATGGATAAACATTCATATCCACTTCAACCCAAATGATGCTACATTCAGTTTTGCAAATCAAAATAGTGAATTCCACAAAGACAAAGGCATTGGACATTCATTTTATAAATGCTGACAGTTTTTTGTCATCTCAGTTCTCAACTAATGGTATAAATTCCATGAACAGAAAATTCCAAGACATGTACGATGTGCAGAAATTCATGAGGAGCTTGGATGGTGTTGTCAAAGTAGTACATGAACTTCCTGATGAATTTAGTGCTAAGAAGCCAGCAGTTATTAGAGTACCAAACCGGGTGACCGAAGATTTCATCATGGAAACCATTCAGCCCATCTTCCAAACAAATAGTTACTTACGACTTGCAATTATTTTCTCTTCAGTAAGTTTAAAACTGAAGGGGACGAATAACAAGGACTTAGATTCAACTGCTTGCCTTGCAACGTTCAGTGGCCTTGAATTGAAACCAGAATTTTTAGAAGTGGCCAAACAGATGTTGGACAGGCTTAAAGAACTAAGCAAGAAATTGGATGGGAAGGTCTTGGCTGTCGATATGCAGACTGACTTGCTAGGAAAGAAGATCTGCAAAACAAATGGCGGTGCAAGAAGAAAAGGCTGTTATAACCCTCAGGAGGTTATGGATTTCCTGAAGAAGGTTGGCTTCTCTGCTAATACAACCATCTACTTGACAGAGACGTGGTGGCACAAAGGTCTGAATACTCTGAAGGAAGTATTTCCAAACACTTATACCAAGGCAAGTAACTCATTCACCATTTGATTGATTTGCTTCATATTCTGTTTTCTCCTAATCAATTCTTCCTGAGTGCTACACTGTGAAAGACATTCTCTTGTTCCCATGATATATTAGCTGACATAAAAGCTATGCTTATATTGCATAGTCAAGCGAGTGGCAAAATTCTTGACCTACAATCTGTTTTCATGCAGGACGACATAATGCCAGCTGAGAAGAAAGGTGAATTCCTGAAATCTGGCGATTCAGACCTAGCAAGAGCTCTGGATCTCGAGATCTGCTCGCAGAGTGATGTGTTCGTCCCTGCAATCGCCGGCCTGTTCTACGGACAAGTCACCGGTAAGAGGATCACATCAGGCCTGACCCAAATCCTTGTTCCTGCTCCGGTGTTCGGCTCTTCAGCTCAGGCTTCAGACTTCATCTCCACTTATGTCTCCAAGAAGAGCCATCTTGCCTACTCATGCTACTGCTAGTACTGTCTTTGCTGCCATTAATAAGATCAACTGAAGTGAGCTGCTTGGCCATGCTTTGGGTACATATGTAAGTACTTTTGTTGTATACTAGTTCAGGTTTTGTTGTGAGAAACTTCAGCATGTGTTGGTTACTTACTGTTGTTTGGGAGGGAACAAACAGAGAGGAGCACATAATTACAGTGTGCTTCAAAATGAACATAAGATTAGGCATGTGAAATGAGTGTGCTTCATGTACCAAGTTATGCTTCATCACCTTATATGTCAGCTCACCAATTATGGTATAAATGGCTCTAAAATATTTCTATAGAAGATGTGATTTGTGACTAAGAAGGCGCACGTTTTTGTACTTATCACTTTCTGATCACAAGAATTCTTTTGCAATTTCTCTACTTAAACAGGCCAACAGCTCAAGGTTTGTCGATGATCTAGTATCAATCTTACGAATAAATATTTGGGGGTCTTCTAGAATTAAAACCACGCAGAGAATGACATAGTGATTTAGATAGGTTCAGGCCTTCTCTGAAGAGAATAACAACTCTACCCCTGTGTTCTTGTATTGACTATCTGGATTACAATCAAGAAGAAGAAGAATGCCTAATGCCCCCCTTACCCCCCATGCCTGCTGACTTTAGTCTTTATATAGCGTACGAAGTGGTAGCAGTTTCTCCAGGCCAAGAGGCTCCTCGTCGTTTGGTGTAACACGCACGTTAATGGAAGTTATTGTCAGAGTTATGATACTACCATGTTGCTTGGTATTTATCGTCAGAGACAGAGGCAGATGCGTATTGTAGTTATTCTAGAGAATAACAACGCATAATAATTGCCATGTGTCCTAAACATGGCGTATAAGATTCCCTAATTGATTAGGCCTACATGTCTGCAGACTTTATCGATTACAGGGTAGTTGTAGTTGGCATGGTCGTAGAAAGGCTTATGACCACTTTGTTTAGTTTCTCCCTTATTAATATTAAGGGATATGCTTAAGAATAGTATAATGATATTGTTATCTATAATAAGAATCACAGATAAAGAAATAATTGAGGATCATTAGATCCTCGTCATCTAGCCCCCTAACTTCAAGTGAAAATAACTTATTCGATAAAAGAGATTGTAGAATAGTGGTCGGAAGTAAGACCTTTTTGACTGGTATTTCATTTGACCAGAAATAGACTTGGTCAAGAAGATGATTTCGTTTGAGTTGTAAAGACAGAATCACCTTTCTTGAACAGATAGTTTAAAGAATCTCAATCGACTCTCACAAAATTGTCTGTTGATGCGGCTCCCGAAGAGGTGGTAACTGTTGAGTTCCCACAATCTTGAACTTAGGCATGTGGCTATAAAAATCTACCGCAGGTGTGACCTAGGGTTTTTTTTTACTTTCCCCATTTGCTTCATCTGTCCTTCGAGTTCTTGTTCTCTTCGCCACCAACCAAATTGTGCTCTTTCTCAAATCCTTTCCAAATCTAAATCAATCTCACTTTAAGAAGATGGTCGGAACTGCTTCTAAATGGGAGAAATCGAATATGGATGTAGTGAAGATGAAATCTTTGGTCGCAGTTGAGAAGATCCCGAAGCGATTGACCTATGTGAAGTGGATCGAAGCCACGGGACAGCACTGGCCCTCGGGTGAAGAAGGTACCATTCCAGTATTCCAATCGTACTATGAATGTGGTCATCGATTGCCTGCCTACCATTTCCTCACGCTCGTACTTCAACACTTTGAGGTGGAATTGGTGGATCTTGTTCCCAATTCCATCATAATGTTGAGCGTATTCGTCTACTTGTACGAGGCCTATTTGGGAATTCACCCAAATTTAGAGCTCTTGCCGTATTACTACGAGATGAGCAAGCATGGTGGAGTTGCCGATAGTTATGGTCTGAAGCTCCATGACGGTAAGTCGAGGAAGTACATTCAGATGCTTACTCGGTCATCATGGCCGAGGTGGAAGAAGATGTGGTTTTACTAGGAGATATCCAAGGAAGACAGCCTCTTCTTTACAGGGAAGCCTACAGAGAGGAGTGCCTCTTGGGACTCAACTCCGAGTAACCTCGACCGGACTACCCCCTATATTCAAGCCATCAAAGACTTGAAGGAAGAGGGGCTTACCGGATAACATGTTGTGAGGGACTTCATCACGCGCCGTATTAGTCCTCTGAAGAAACGAGCACACCCCATGTGGAGGTACTCGGGGTCCACCGACCCAATCAGAGATTTCGAGGAAGGTAAAGAAAAAAATTCAACTTAGCTCCTTTTGATTAATTTCAAGATTAATTGTTGATTATTTTCTTTACTTTTGTAGATCTCCTGCAAGAAGAGATTGACGCCCAAGTCAAACTTGTTTGTAAGAAAGCTCCAGCACCCATAACATGGGTTCCTCGAATTTTGGCGGTTGTGTCCGCAGAGGAAAGGGAAGAACGCCTAAAGGTAAAAATGAATTTCATCTTTAGGGTTCTGTAGTCGTAAAATTTGATCATTGAGTAATGTTCCTTTTTTGATCTTTACAGAAAGTAGGCATGGCAGACCGTCGAGACGACCAAGAGGTTGAATCAATGGCTGTCGAAGTAGGGTCAGAGGAAGTCAGAGTTCCTCTGGCCAAAAAGTGACACCTTGTGAAGGCCGCTGATAAGCAAGGTGAAGGTCGAGCTGTGCTCCCCCTCCGACCAGCCCATTCAGACAATTCTTTGCAGACGTGATTGTTGCAGAGAAAAGAGGGGCGATCGAAGTGCTTAAGCATAAAGCTCCTAAGACCAAGGTATCATTCTACTATGACAACAAGACTTTTTTAGTTTCTGCTTCTCACGGCTTTGTCAAGCAATTAGAAAAGGAGAACTGAAAAAGTTTTGTTTCTTTTGTGAAAGATGCTGTTGCGGCAGCAGAGCCTATAGTCAAGGCAAGTGTTGTCCCTCAAGTGGCCGAAATAAGTTTTGACCATCAAGAGGGGCAGAAAGCTTTGGGAGTTGTTGCTCTTGCTCAAGACCTACGACTAGACGTGGTCGTAGAGGTCTCAACCCCTCAACAAAACTTTTGACTAAACGTGGTCGAAGAAGCTTTGACCTCTCAATCTCGTGGCACTGAAAGCCTTCCAGAAGCTAAAGGTGTCACGAGAATTGAGGCGGTCGAAGAGAGGAAGAAAAAGAAATATTTCTTAGGGAAGGTTTCTTCTAGATTCAAGATTATGTCCAGAAAGCCAAGGTATTTAAAAATCAAAAGCATAAAAGTAGCAATTACCTTTTGTTTCTATAATCTGACATATTTTCTTTTCTCTTTGCAATTTTAGCCCTGTTTCTCCCGCCCCCAGGGATGCTTCTATCGAGAGCCCTGCTGTTTTTTCTCCTACGGCTGAAGAGAGAACAGCGGAACTGGTCGAGGAATCGACCCCTGTCCCTGTGGTGGCAACGAAAGAAGTCATTGCCACTGGAGTAGCTACGATCACTGATGTGGTCGTGGAAGCAGAGGCGAAGGCGGTGGATGATCCAGTTGATATGGCGATCGAGCCGGTTATTGAGGACATCAATAATCGGACAAGGGACTTGGTCCTACGATCGCCAGAAGCATCAGGTCAAGATGGAGGAGGAACCTCCGATCGCCGCGCCAGGATGGGGGTTGTGGAGGAAGATATTCCTTCAGGCCCTCAAGGAGGAGTCGCATCTACTGTCAACAATGACGAAGACGTAGAAGACTCTTTCGACCTCTTCCCAGCTTTCTTTGGACCACCCGTTGTGGGATCTTCTTCGTTCAGGTCTCGTAACCGAGTCCCACACCCTAAGGATATTCTGAATAGGGGACATATTTTTTATGACGAGCGTCTTCAAAAGATATGGTGGGACCAAGTCGAGGAGCTTGATGAACTTAAAGATTCCCAGAGGGTGTATGCCAATTTTGCTCGGTCAACCATTTTTGTAAGTACTTGATACAAACCATCTTCATATTTGGATTTTTCCTAGAACTCACTATCTCTCTTCGTTTAGAGGGCTTTTGAACGAGTTGCCACTATTGGCGAATACCATAGATAACTTACGATGTTAAGACAACAAAAAGCTTAACTCTACAAGCAGACAATGAGAATGTAAGTTACTGTTACAAGTAGTCTTTTTTTCCTTTGACTACTTGTTCAGTTTTCATGTCTATTTTAACCTTTGCAGGTTTAAAAGTGACGCAAAGACCTTGGCTGATGCACTCAACTACAAAAAAGTCAAGACACAGAAGCTAAAGGAGGAAAACCAAGACCTGTTGAAAAGACTTCACGAAGCAAACTCTGCAGCTTGTAAGTTGCAAAATGAAGTAAACAGTAAGTTCTGAACTTAAGACTGTTCATCTTAATGACTTTCTTTTCTTTCTCTAACTCTTTTTTTTAGAAAAAGAGGTTGATTTGGGTAAGTTCAAAACCGGGTCCAAAGAAAATACCTAGGTAATAAACGAGCTCACCCGTATCAACAAAGAAAAAGACCAGAGCATAAAGTCGTGGAAAGAGTAGCGCACAAAGAATGCTACCTCTCACGACGACGAGATCAAGAAACTCGATTCTCGACTAGTAGATAAGAAATCCTTTACCAATGACCAGTTTTGTTTACTGGGATTTTATGAAGTATTTTTCTGACTGGTCGTACTCGATTTTCAGAGCAAGCAATCGAATTAAAATGACTTCAAGAAGTTTTGGCTCGTAGTCAGGAGGAGATGAAGTCGATGAAGATCAACCTTCAAGACAATATTTTCCTCCTTAACAATGTGTTTGGAGGACTAGGTGTTAAGGAGGTCACTCCTCTTAAAGACACCGTGGTTGCACAAACGAGTACCATTGGACAACAAGTTGGAACTCTGGAGGAGTTGATAACCACTCTGAAGGCCAATTAAGCTGATTCAATAAGAGAAGTGGTCAAGAGTGCAGTGAGTTATGCTTTGGCAAAACATAAGGAACATGACTGTAATCTTAGTCTACAACCCATCGAAACTGATTTCGATTGCCCTGAAGCAGAGGCAGCGCAATTGATGGAGGAGGTGCAGTCAGTCAGCAAGAAGGTAGCAAAGGAGATGCAAATTAGATCTCCTTCATTAGAGTAGTTTGTAATAGGGAAAATTATCGTAAAGACAATATTTTGTTTATGAATATAAACCTTCTTTTTCCTGCAAATTGTCTCATCGAGTAGTTAGTAACTCATACCACAATAAAAAGAAAAGGAAAAATAAATCTTTAAGACTAAGAATTGAAATCACATTAATAACTTTATCCTAGCCCCCTAACAATTTGCTTAGTTTAATTATATAAACTAAGTAAATATTGTAAAAAAAGGGTTAGATAATCTGTAGCACCCATTTGCAAAACCATAACTCTTATGCTCACAAATTTGGTGTATGTCAATTAGATCACTCTAGTTAGATAATATGTAGTTGAGTTTAAAGAAAGTCTACTTGTAGCATTTCTGTCCAGAGAGAAAACTTGTTGTTGTAGGTATATGAACAATAAACTGAAAAATATTAGAATTGTCAAAAGGCAATACCCTGACTAAATCCAGTGGTTAGATTTTCTCTTAAATTCAATTAGTTGAACACTCATCTAACAACAGCCATTTCCCTCTAATAGGATGTGTGGTCAGAAAAGGTCTCTAGATGAAATCCTGCTTATGACATTGGGCTGATGACAAATCTGAATTCAAGTATTTAGAAGGATTCTGGTTCAGTGGAGCTTTGGACCTTAAACTATTAGAGGCTTTTTCATCTGAAAAATAAGCATTAAGATGTTTATTCAAAGCAAGCAGTGAATGCTTTGATGGGCAGAAAATTAATGGGACAAGCAAATTGGGCAGAGCAGTTATTAGGATTATTAACTAATGGAGGGTTCAAAATTTTCAAACCACTTGATGTTAAGTGAAGTTTAGTACTTAAATATGTTTAACAATTCTTAGTAGCCCTTAGCAGCCTAATGAACATAAAAACAGAATTATAAACTTCATCAGGATCCTAGTGATCAACCATTAACAACTAATCCAAAGAGAGCAAGAACTGTTTGGGAGGCAAGTTTTGAATTCAATACTCATCTAAACAGTGAGATAGAGCTAATTCTAATGCCAAAGCAAATGGATTAGAAAATATAATTGTTAGCCATTAGCATCTAATCTATAAGGTTAAAAAAGAATCACGAGTCAAGAATTACATAAGTGGTTAGTAAACAACAGTAGACCTTATGCCATAGTCTCAATTTCAAAAGTTCATAACCAAGTCAAATCAACTCCAAATCAAATAAATTTTGTCTCTAAATTCATATAAAATCATTATTTTTCTTCTGTATTAATTTCATAATTGTTGGAGACTTTTGGAATTCTAGTGTTTATTCGATGCTTTTGCTTTGTCAATTCTTTTCATTAGTTGATGATGATTTGGGAGTGCAACCAAGATGATCTTGAGAATGTCCAGAATTCCAGCAAGCAAAGGCAAGCACCCATTTCGTTGATGCATGTTGATCCTATATATTTAAAAATTATTATCTTGTTTTGCAACTGTATGTATGCATGCTTTATTTGTCAAGTTATGTTTACAATTAGAGGTAGTTAATCTTGTTGCATGAATTCCCTAAAATTGTTCATCCCCTGCCACTAGCCTAAGTTAATAATCTCGATGGTGAATTAGAGCCCGGTGGATATTATATGGTCTATTTATGTTTAATCAATGTCATGCTTAGCAATGCTTAGTTTCTGGTAGATTTGGGCAGTTGTCGACTTGTCGATGACCTTGATCACATAAATCATTTTTGTTATGTTATAACCAACACCATGTGCTATTATATTTGGAAAACTAAAAATAAAAATAAAACGATTTGGACTTGGACACATGGTTGATAGGTTGGTTATCGGGTGTGTGGTTGGTGCCTGAGTCAACAAGTACCGAACATCTTGTTACATTGAACCAATCATTACTGCGTGCATCCACATGAGGGTCATATGGGTCTCCTCTTGACTTAGTACTTTGGCGTGTGTTAGCTCCGAGTCGTAGGCGGTGGTTGTGTGTTGTGCTAAAAAAAAAAGATATGTGTTGTTGTTGTGTTGGGTGTGCGGGAGTGGGTTCTTGGCTAGGTTCTCCACACTGAAGGGCATTGTAGTTGTCCGAGGCTTTACCCCAAGGGGTAGTTAACTGAGGCTTTACAATGACCGTGACACAACGTATGAGTTTCCATCCATACGTGCGATTCGTAGTTAATACACAATATTGGAAAATGTCTCATAGGACTTAGCTCTGCCGGCATACCTTCGGAAGTGTGCTTTATCTGGCAAAAGGAGCGGTTTGACATGTGGGTAAAGTTGTACACCCCTGTAGGGTTTAAACTATTCGAATAGCCATGTCCTTGGTTATGGACATGCTTAGGGAGGTCTTTCGAGAGTTAGACTCAACATTTTGGTATTTAAACTTAAAACTTGATCGGTGGTATTGATAATGGTATCTCATACTATGTTGTGTGCTGTAGGGGCAGCCACTTATTGATGTTTAGTTGTTGTCTAATGTTATTTGCTCGCTGTTATTTGAAGTATTAAAAATGTTTTCTCACTTACAATTTAAATCTACTACATTGTATTCAAACTAAAATATTGCTTTGCGCTAAAAATAAACATTATAGCCTTCTCCATTGAGTAGAGCTTGCATGTAACTATGTATAGGCTTGGTAAAGTCTTGCGGAGTACATTCGTGTACTCACTGTTTGCTTTTGTTTACTAATCTGGATAGCAGGTGTTGAGGTTGAATCAGGTAAGAAAAGTTTGTGCAGGAACGTCGGTTTGCTAAGGTTTGAACCCCAGTCGGTTGCCCTGCGGGTTACGGTAAGCCATTGGGACTCCATTGCTAGTTAACTTATGATTTTATTTCAGTTTATTTACAGTTTTTTGCTACGTACTTGATATTTTATCTTGCTATTTGGCCGGTTGGCCCTAGGTATGAAAACTGTAACTTGTACACTTATATGTTGTAAATTATGAAGACTGTGGTATTGTAATAACCTGTTATGGTTTGATACTGTTTGTGAAGGTGTATGTGTACCGCTCTTGGGAGGTACATAATACGCTGAGAGCCGGAAATTTCTCTTATGATGCTAGGACCGTTGGGATGGTTAAGCATTACAAGTTAAATCTCTAGGGCTCTCACAGACCTATGAAGATGATTTCTCGTCCGATTCTAAAGTGGATGTCAACGAGGGGGGACGACATTGAGTTCGAATCCGACCAAAATGAAGTGGTTGTTACCAATAAGGAGGACGACGAAGACATTAACTTATGATTGACAGATTGAGTCATCTTATCAATTCATCAATCATCATAAACTCTATTAGTATTTTGTTTGCCTCTAAGAGTTTAAGACTATGTCTATGTCTATGTGTGGTTCTATGTCTTATTGTGTGAGAGTGAGACTATGTGAAGTTGACACTGTCATGTTATGATATTTTTTATGTTAAGTCTTTGAGATGTGTGGCTGCATATATACATGTTTCATACTTTCTTTCATTCATCAATCATTCATACATTCTTTTTTACACAATAGCAAAATAACTAATCATTGATTAAATATGCAATTTTACATGATTATTTGATTACATACATGTTTACACCAAGCTATTGGAGGGGAGATAATATACATGACTACATCAAACTACTCATGTCTTGCTTCTTCATGTAATTTTTCTTGTATCTTACTCAATTAGATGTATGATGCTTGCTCAATTCATCACATTATTCTTGTTGTGGGCTTATCTGCACTGTAACCAAGTCGGCCGCCTAGTCGCCGCCTAGGCGTCGCCTAGTCCGTCTAGGCGTTAGGCGCCAGGCTACCGTCCGCCTAACGCCTAGCGCTTTCTTGAACCTTGAGGGAAACAACTAGAAAGAACTGACTAGTTCAGATAATGTTTAACTGTGAATCATTTCCAAATGGATCACTTGCGGCACAAAATAGGTTGTTAAAATTTACCACGGTAGAGTTACAGCATATGCAACAAAGCAAACATTGCTGTTTTCTTAAACTTCACATGATAAGTTCGCCTTTTTGTGGGAAAAATGCATTCTGTGGTTCACTTTGAACCCTGTTGTACTTTTTTCCCCTCAAAACTAGTTTGAGTATCCAACACAAGACATTTTTTTTCTAATCGAACTTAAAGTGCGCCCACTGTTATTTCCCAATCATACTACAGATGATCACTGTGAACATCTTAAATTCTTAGCTGTGAAACTCATTGCTAGTAAATCATGTTCACCTCAACGCTGAACCTTCAGCACCTTGAAGGAAAATATAGCAGAATACGCAATCTATCTAATGTGGTTTCAATCAGGTCAAGAGTAGTTTGGCGTTTTACACCAACCATCTTTAGTATCCAACTTTGTTAAAAATAATAATTCCTAAACGACTAGATTCAAAACAAAAAACATCCTTTCACCAGGTGCACCTAGTAGCGTCCATGCATATTGATGAAACTTTCAAAAGGTCATGTAAACTTAAGAGACCACCTTGGTGTACACTGATGTGGACGTCTTACCGGCCGGCCAGCCGGCCGGCTAGTGTTGATAGTCAGTAGTAGTTTATTAGGAAAGCTAGAGGTTAAGAGACAAGAAGTAGATGTATGCAGAGGAAGGAGGGGGCAGCAGCAGTTCAGAAGAAGAACTAGGAAAGAGATGGAGCAGGAGTTGAGTTCGATTACAAGTTAGAGTCCTAGGATTAGGGGTCAAGTTAAGTAGCTCTATATAAGAGCACGCATTGTAATATTTCAGATGAAGCAAGAAGAATTAATCTATTCACTCCCAAATATTCTCCCATCTCAACCTATATCTATCTCCTTCTAACAGCGGGCGGACCCTTAATGGGTCATAGGTGTTCAGCTGAACACCTATTTTTTGTTGAAAAGTGCAAAAAAGAGTATAATCAACAAGGTATGCAACTGTCTTTGTTATAAAAAGAAGGCATGAGCTCTGCGGATCACTATTAAAGGAAGAAAATAAGTTTTAGCAGTCTAACTACTACAACCAAAAAAAAAATAGTTAAAGCAACGGCGGCCAAGCACCAAGCAAAAGTTTTGACTGCATCCTGCAACAACAACATAACTCAGCAAAATAAAAAACCTGGAGCTAAAATAGATCTGTTCCTAGTTTTCACCACATCAACTTTCATTGCTCTTTATAATTTGTTGTTTAATTCATGTCATTATGCTAGCCTTATATCATCCATTTCATCATAAGAAATCATTGATTTCTATATTTTTGTATTTTATTATATATATATGTGTATTGTCGTTTCGGTGTTTTAGGAGAAATAACATTTCACGGTATCAGCGTAGGTAGACAACATAGCTTCGAAGTCCGAACACCCATCCTAAAAGTCCTAGGTCTGCCACTGCCTTCTAATACCCTAATCCCCTTCAAACCATGCTGCTTGACCTTCCTCTATAGGGTAGTTATCCCATTGTGAACCAAGCGCCCACAACATTTGGTATCAAACCCATACCCGACTACCATGGCTTCTGATGCGCATGAGAAGAAGAGCATTACCAACACCGACATGATGGCGGCGATTGCCGATCTCAGCAAGCAGATGAAAGAGGGCTTTGATGCACTTCATCAGAAGCTTGCAGCAATCCTTCAGAATATCTCAGCCCTCGACGCTCGCGTGAAGATACTGGAGGAAAAGTCAGCTAGCTTTAATGTCTTCCTGTCCACATCGCCGGTGCCTCTAAGGCTGCCGCCCAGATCTACAATAGCAGCAGGGCTGCCAACCTTGCCGCACGTTCCGTCGACGCCGCTGCCACACTTACTGGCAGCGCTGCCGCCGAAGCCTCAACCAACACCTGCTACCACCGCAGCGCTCGACGTTATGTCAGGACTGAGAGCTTCAGTCGACCTGACAATCAGAAATCCGGGCGAGTTTTCAGAATCGGCTAAAACGTGAAAGGGGAAAGTACATTAGGGTTCTACAGAACTAAAACTAGAGACTAATATGAGGTCTTTTTCATGCTCTCATTACTAGCATCGCTGGAATATAAACCAGATCGATCTGGAAAGTTACAACCCGAGTTACAGCAAGTAAAAGTAATAACAAGGTTTTGAGAACAAAGTTTAGAGTTGAAGACGACACAACGACTTAGACGACGCAACAGTAAGTACTGAGGTCTTTGAGAGTCGTCCGATCCTCCTTACAAGCCGCCACCACACATCCTGGCCTTCCTTCAACTCTTAAGTGAAGTCGACAAGGCGTTACGTTTGCTGCCGACTCTTCCTCGCGCCTTCCTCCACTGAAACAAACAGCAGCTCAGTTGCTAACTGAAAATACTGGGTCTGACATGTTAGCTATGCGATCTGCTGCATCAATTCGTCATCCATCACTGGAGCAACCAGTAGTAAAAAGGGTGTCTTTACTGATGCCGTCCACAAGAACCTGGCCTACAGCTGTTTATTGAGGTGTGCACTGACCACACAAATGGTGCTCGACAAGGTGCTGAATCATCCTAGCAAGGACAAGGACACTTCTGAGAAGCTACATGTGTTCAAGGAAGCATTTCTCGTGGTCCTTTGGCTCGAGAAGATAGAAAAATTCCAAGGAACAGCAGGGTTGTTGCAGCCGTGGCCACCGCCCAGCAGCTCGAGAGGACGAGTTGTTTCATCGGGAGGGGAGTAATGATGTGGACGTCTTGCCGGCCGGCCAGCCGGCTAGCTAGTGTTGGTAGTCAGTAGTAGTTTCTTAGGAAAGCTAGAGGTTAGAGATAAGTAGTTGTATGCAGAGGAGGGAGGGCGCAGCAGCAGTTCAGAAGAATTGGGAAAGAGATGGAACATGAGTTGAGTTCGTTTACAAGTTAGTCCTAGTCTTAGGAGTTCGTTTACAAGTTAGTCATAGTATTAGGAGTCAAGTTAAGTAGCTCTGTATGCTCTGTAATCTTTCGGATCAAGCAAGAAGAATTAATCTGTTAGACAATGCAATTGCCGTATCAATCTTACCAGAACTACCGAGACAGGTATAGAATGTAATCCGGTAATTATGGTTAGGATTGATTGGGATTCTATCCCATGTAATCTGGCACTTGTGCATGTAATCTGGTAATTGTGTATAAATACACCATCAGAGCCCACGAGGCCAATCATTCCAAACTTTCATGGTATCAGCTTGATATTGTTCCTTTCCTGTGCGTTTACTTCCTCCGGCCGACGCCTAACTTCCGCTGCCCCTTCTCCGTCAAGATGAGCGAGACCATAGCACCTAACCCCCTTGCCCAGCTTTGGGCGCAAGCTATTGCCGTCTCCTCCATCCGCTCCCTCGTCCCCATCGTCCTCGACATCAAGGCATCCAATTATGCGAAGTGGCACAACTTCTTCCTCGTGGCCATGGGCAAGTTTGCTCTCGACGACCACATCATCACTACTCCACCCATGGACGCCGATGCCGAATGGAAGCGCCTCAACTGTACGGTGCTCCAGTGGATCTACGGGCCCATCTCGTTGGAAATCCTTGACATTGTCATGGAATCCGACACCACTGCTCATGCTACTTGGACCCGGATCGAAGCGTTGTTCCGGGATAACAAGAAGACCCGAGCACTCTACCTCGACCCTGAATTCCGCAACTTCATGCAGAACGACCTCTCCGTCACGGAGTATTGCCTTTGCTTGAAGACTCTGGCTGACGCCCTCGGCGATGTTGGTCGAACCGTGATAGATGAGTCCATCGTCCTCACAACCCTCAAGGGCCTGAACCCGAAGTTCAACAATGTCGCCACCGTTGTGCCACTGCTGACCTCGTTCTCGAGCTTCATCCAGGTTCGATCGATGCTTCTTTTACAGGAGTTGAAGTCTAGCCAATCAACCATCGGTGTATCCTCGGCCACTGCCCTCTACACCCACAACAAGGGCGGCGGTACTGACGGCCACACCTCTGGCCAGCGCACCGATGGAGCTCCGCCCAATGACAATCGACATATCGACGGGCCGGCAACGGCAGACACGGTGGCGGCAAAGGCAAAGGCAAGAAGGTCAAGAAGAGCTACGGCAGCGGCGGCCAGCAATGGCCCTCGACGTACAATCCCTGGACGGGGGCCATCCACATGTGGCCCATGCTTGGCTCCGGCAATCCGGCCGGATTGCTCGGCCCACGCCCAACTGCATCGGCACCTCGCCCTCCTGCACATGGCTTCATGGCAATGCCTCAACCACTCCCGGGCTATGCCATGAAGACAAATATGCCGCAGCCAGCATGTTCGAGACAGCCACGCCATCTGACCCGAGCATGCCGCAGAAGTTTCTATCAACCAGCGTCCATGTAGGCGACCCTCCTGCACCGTTGTTTGGGACACCCAACATGCCATCATGGGACTCCTTGACGCTGATCAACCACTTCAACACCATAACCCTTCAACCACCGACCACAGATTGGTTCATGGACATGGGCGCCATGGCACATATGTCTACCAATACTGGTAACCTCCAGTCCTTGTCCTCTTGTCCTCCTTTTCAGCATGTCATTGTTGGTGACGGTTCTTCCCTCCCCGTCACAAATTCCAGCCATGCCATTCTTCCATCTCTATTCCCTAATCGTCCTCTATATCTCCGTCATGTTTCGGTTACTCCTCGCATAATAAAAAACTTACTTTCTGTTCGTTAATTCACATCCAACAATAATTGTTCTGTTGAATTTGATCCTCATGGCTTTTCTGTGAAGGACCTTCCAACCAAGAGCGAGATTCTCAGGTGTAGTAGCATGGGTGACCTCTACCCGTTCTCTTGCCGTCCATCATCGCCTCATGCTCTTGCCGCCTCCACCAACACGTCCGTTCTTTGGCATCAATGACTTGGACATCCCGGCCATGATGCTCTCCATCGCCTTGCGCATTCCTCCATTATTCCATGTAATAAACCAATAAAAGACGGCAACGTGTGCCATGCTGCCATTTTTTCCATCTACTAGTCGTGCTAGTCGTCCTTTTGAACTTGTTCACTGTGATCTTTGGACCTCTCTCATTGAGAGCATTTCAAATTGCAAATATTTTCTAGTAATTCTCGATGATTTCACACACTTTTTATGGACATTTCCTTTATGACTAAAATCTCATGTGTTTTCCACAATATCTTCCTTCCATGAGCTAGTTGCGACTCAGTTTGCCACCTCTTTACAATCTTTACAGTGCGACAATGGTCGTGAGTTTGATAACAATATGCTTCATACTCTAGCAACTACGCATGGTATACATATTCGATTCTTGTGTCCTTACACTTCTCAACAGAACGGCAAGGCTGAACGTGTCATACGCACCATCAATGACATCGTTCTCACTCTTCTCTTTCAAGCTCACATGTCACCTAGGTTTTGGGCTGGAGCCTTACACACTGCCACATATCTCCTCAACAGACTTCCCACCAAAACCCTTTCAGAGCCATCTCCTTTTTTTTTGCTCTCTTCCACACATCCCTCTTATATTCACTTGCGCATTTTCGGTTGCTTGTGCTATCCAAATACAGCCGCAACCATGCCGCACAAACTGGCTCCTCGTTCTATCGCCTATGTGTTCCTTGGTTATTCTTCGAATCACAAGGGGTATCACTGCATGAACCTCTCCTCTCGTCACATCATCATATCACGCCATGTCATTTTTAATGAATTTACCTTCCCTTTTGTGCACACTGATCCTCCCCCTGCAAATTCGTATGACTTTCTGCAGGACATCGATCCTTCGACATTTCCTTCTCCACTACCTGCTCCATCACTCACGCATGTCGCGCCTGCCCCTTAGCCGACTGGGCCAACTCTAGAACCAACTGTGATAGCTCCATAGTTTGCCACTTCATAGCCTGCCGCGCTAGCTCCACCGCCTGCCACGCCCAGCTCCACCGCATGCCGCACTTACCCCACAACCTGCTGCACCAACTGCAGGCGCCAGCTCCACCACTATCCACCCCCATGCTAACGCGCCGTCGCGCAGCAAATTTCCCCACCTGAGCTCCTCAACCTCCACACTACCACTCTTGGTCTGCCTTCACCCATTCCCAAAACCGTACGCAGTGCACTCAAAGATCCACAATGGCATGCAGCCATAACTACTGAGTACGACGCCCTCTTGAACAATCATACATGGGATCTTGTGCCTCCCCCTCCCAATGCAAACATCATTTCTGAGAAGTGGATTTTTCGGCATAAATTCAAACCAGATGGCACAATTGAGCGTTATAAAGCACGCTGGGTTCTGCGGGGCTTCTCTCAAGAGCAAGGGGTGGATTTCGATGAAACATTTAGCCTGGTTGTCAAACCGGCTACCGTTCAAATTGTCCTCTCCATCACTCTCTCTCATCACTGGCCTATTCATCAACTCGATGTCAAAAATGCATTCCTGCATAGGACTCTATCTGAGGAGGTATTCTGTCGCTAGCCTATTGTCTTCCTCGATTCCTCGCGGCCACACCATGTATGCTGCTTGAATCGATCTCTCTACAGCCTTAAACAGGCTCCCCACGCTTGGTACCAATGCTTTGCTACGTACATTGAGACAGTCGGGTTCATCTACTCGAAGTCTGACACTTCTCTCTTTGCTCTTCGTAGCACGTTGGGTACGACCTTTCTTCTTCTCTACGTCGACGACATCGTCTTGACAGCTTCATCACCACGGCTTTTTCAGCGAATCATCACCGCACTTAGCTCTGAGTTTGCCATGACCAACATGGGGGACCTCCACTACTTCCTCGGCATCGCCGTCACGTGAACTACCTTCGGCCTGCTGCTCTCACAATCTAAATACGCTGCAGAGATCATCGAACGAGCATGTATGGCTACTTACAAGCCGTCATCCACACTGGTTGTAACATCGCCTAAACTAGCAGCAGACGTCGGCCCTTCGGTTGTAGACCCAACGACATACCGCAGCCTGGCTGGGGCACTACAGTACCTCACCTTCACTTGACCCGACATCGCCTACGCCATGCAGCAGATATGTCTTCATATGCATGACCCACGAGAGCAGCATCTTCTGCTGGTCAAACGTGTGCTTCGCTACATCCAGGGGATGCTCCATCATGGCCTGCACCTCATGCCTTCATCAAATGATGCTCTGATTGCCTACACTGACGCCAACCGGGCTGGCTGTCCAAACACGTGCCACTCCACCTCTGGCTACTGTGTATTTCTCGATGAGAACCTAGTGTCTTAGTCATCCAAACGACAACACACGGTGTCTCGCTCTAGCGCAGAGGTAGAGTATTGAGCGATGGCCATCGCCGAGGCTAGCTGGGCTCGCCAACTGCTTCAAGAACTTCGACACACTCTTGCCAAGGCTACCGTTGTCTTCTGCAACAATGTCAGTGCGGTATACATGTTAACAAACCCCGTTCAGCATCAACGCATCAAGCACATCGAGATCAACTTGCATTTCGTCCGTGACCGTGTTGCTATGGGACAAGTGTGCGTTCTGCACGTGCTGTCGTCACGCCGCTGACATCTTCACTAAAGAACTATCATCCTCGCTGTTCATGGATTTTCGAGACAGTCTCAACATCTGTGTTCCTCCTGCTGTGAGAATCTCTGCAATAATGGATCCACCTTTTCCTAGCAGGCAACCGATATGCTGTGATGGAACAAGAAGCCTTGCAGGTACAACAGAACTTTTATCCATAGAGGCCTCTGAGATTCTAGAATGCACCCGAAGCACTGCGTCCTGAGCTGGAGAATGCATCATCTCAGAATTCTGCACAAAAATATGGGAGCTATTAGGAGCCGGACGTACGGGTGGGAGTTCCCACCCGTACGCCCAGATGTACACCAGTCTAAATCGGGCCTGATGAAATAGATGTTGATGGTTTGAGACTTGTGGGAGTTGGCTTTGTGAACTAAAAAGGGTGAAGCTTGTAGACTTTTCTGCTTGAAAGTTCTTCTCTCCAAGATAATCAGCAACGGCTTACATGCTGTGTCCTGTATTCCCTTATCACTCTGTTAGAGCTCTCGTGCTGGAATATTCTACGATGGTAAGCCACTTCTCTGTTTCAATTCAATCAGATCAAAAGCAACAAAATTACGTTTACAAAGGAGGTTTATGCCCAGTTTCTATTGAATATAATCATATACTACTGACTGGTGTACCAATCATAAAATTGCCAATATTACATGGAAGGGACTAGGAGTCGGACATACGGGTGAGAGCTCTCACCCGTACGTCCAGATGTAGTACAACCGTTTCACCATTAAAAGGTGTATGTATATGATGCACAAGACACAAGAATATGTGTATGACGCACATGAGCAACTGTACATACATGTTTTTAGTATAAACAAAATCACAAAATCACTAGGCATGCAACATCTTAGGACAATAGTTGCAGCATCTCCGGACAATGGTTGCAACATCCCCGGACAAGGGTTGCAACATCTCCGGACAACGATTGCAACATCCCCAGATAAGGGTTGCAACATCCTAGGACAACGGTTGCAACATCCTAGGACAACGATTGCAACATCCTAGAACAACGGTTGCAACATCTACGGACAACGGTTGCAACATGCTAGGATAATGGTTGCAACATCCCCAGATAATGGTTGTAACATT
The DNA here is from genome assembly GCA_036346405.1 of Phyllostachys edulis. Taxonomy (NCBI): domain Eukaryota; kingdom Viridiplantae; phylum Streptophyta; class Magnoliopsida; order Poales; family Poaceae; genus Phyllostachys; species Phyllostachys edulis. Next base: position 52,069,322 of record CM070561.1, on the reverse strand, counting down.
CCCGAACAACGGTTACAATATCCCCGGACAATGGTTGCAATATCTCCGAACAACGGTTGTAACATCCTAGGACAATGGTTGCAACATCCCTAGACAACGGTTGCAACATCACAAATCAAAAAACAAAGCATCTGGAAAAAAAACACTTTGGAAAAAAATTGCAACATCGCCGTGAATAGTATGCAATATTTTTTTCCTACAGATGCAACATTTTTTCTACAGATGCAACATTTTTTTCTACAGATGCAACACTTGCAACATTCCTGGACAACGGTTGTAACATCCTAGGACAATGGTTGCAACATCCCCGGACAACGGTTGCAACATCACAAATCAAAAAACAAAGCATCTTGAAAAAAAAACGTGTTTGAAAAAATTACAACATCGGCATGAACAATATGTAACATTTTTTTTTTCTACAGATGCAACATTCCAAAGAACAATATGAGTGGTTGGCGAGGCCTCAAGCGACTCACTCGGGTAAAGCGTGTATGATACGTCATATGTATGTATAGTATCATTACCCTAGAATAAAGGCTTAAGGATATCATTAGTTGGCTAATGGCATATCATTGGTTTGCTTTTCCATTAGTACAGAACAGACGTGCTTTGCCGCATCTAGCTAGCTACAACCAGCTCCGGGCCGGCCAGAGCTAGAAGATCACAGGGTGCTTGGGTGGATGAGTGATGCTGGAACCATCCAATGCTATTAGTTTGCATCCGAGCGTGTGGGCCAACTCAAGAAAAAAAGGAGGCTGAAGTAGTACTCGTCGTTGGATCGTACCGTCCGATGAAAAATGCTCGATACGGACGTCTGCTTGTGAGCATTACCCAAAAAATATTGCATCCATCAAACAATATTCCGGATAACAGAAGATATAAGGACAAAGTTAATCCCCATTTCCTTATCGATGTTGGCAGGATAGAGGCAGCAGTCAACTAGCTACGTATTGGCATGACATGCCGGTGTTAACATAGATGTGGATCCATATAATAAATTAGACCCAAAAAACATCATAGGAAAACTACGATTTTTCGTCACTTCAAAGGAAACAAGAGCAATTCATTTTGGGATTGATTAGTCATCATGCGAATGATTTTAGAGTTACAATCAGTCAGATTTCTTAACCGTTGGATGAAGATCCAAAGGTCATCCCCTCTCCCTAACTTTCCTATTAAATCACAGCCCTCTCCAGCCTCCTCCCGTCTCCCTCCCACCCTACTGCCACCAGACGCAGAGGCGCACCGTCGCCCCACGCTGCCACCCCACCACCTTGCCGCTTCCGCCGCCGGCCTCCTCCTCTCCTGCCTCCTCCGCTGCCACCTTCTTCCCCGTCTCCGGCGGCGGTAGCCGCCGGATCCGCCATCGCCACCCCGCCTCCTAATTTCTTCCGCCGCCTCCTCCTCGCCTCCTCCCTCCCCTTGCTATACTGCCCGTCTCCGTTACTCTGCCGCCGGATCCGCCATCGCGACCTCGCCTCCTAACTTCTAGTTGATTCCTGTGCTCCCCGCCACCTCCACCACCCACGCCCTCCTCAGACCCACGGCCGGTGCACCACCGCCGCCTCGCCGCCCTCCACCACCGCTGCCCACCGCCTCGCGTCCGCCGCACCTCCCTCTCTCTATAGCCAGGCCCCGGTGAACCCGAAACCTAATCCGGCGAAGCTTCGCCCTAACTCGCCGCCGCCGCCGTCGCCGGAGAAGACAACCATGCCACCGGCCGGAGCACGAATCATGGCGCGGATCTAAAGGTCAGAAATTTGACTGATTTCCTGAAAATTTTTATACGACTGATGTATAGCAGATTCGTTCTTTTTAGGCCCAGAGACGCACCTCACGTTCAGATATCACTATTACATGTTCATCTGAATCAGCAACAGCATCTATAACCTTAATTGATGCACCAGAGTTTCACTCTGTAATGCACGGATAGTGGAACCACCTTTTCCAACTATGCTGCCAACCATGTCATTTAAACATATCATCCTGAACATTATCTCTTGTTTAACAAAGAATCTAGGACTGGACGCAGCAACATTGCTTGAGTAATTCCTTGCATGATAATCAGGCATAGGTGGTGGTAAATAGCTTTTTTGAGGATGAGGATCGACACCAGGCGGACAACCAAGCAGGGTGGATCTAGCGTCCCTCCAGCCTGAGCTGACGACGCGCCATGGTAACCTCGGTGAAGCTCTACGTCGACCACAACCGAAAAATAACATCTTGCCTAGGCAAAGTAAGACGATCAACATCTCCTCGTGGGCTTGCTCAGGCTTTAAAAAATTTCTAGCTTTGCCACTGCAACCAACTGCACTGTCTGGAGGCCCAAATGATCTTCCAGTCGGAGTGTTTCCTGTGTCTGGCCTGGGATTATCTTGGAGGCAGGTTGAAACTAATAGTAGTGCTTTCCTTACTGCCAAAAAGCTCCCACTTATCTAACAGGAAAAAAGTTATCATGTTAGAATAACCTGAATTTAAAAGATTAACTATCCAAGTTAAATATTAAACATGCCCATATAAACAGTAAATCTTGAGGACCGCCAAACTACAAAAGCCATCAACAGTGAAATATAACAACGGGTAAAGCTAGTAAAACTCCAAGCACTATTACATCCACATAAGTATATTTAGAATCGCAACATGAAGGGATAGTCCCATATCAGTTGTAGTAGCAGACAGAGCACTATTTATAAGAGTGAGGGTGTACCTACCTATCAGACAGGGGTGGAGCTAGCGCTGGGCCAAGCCTCGGGCCGGCCCAACTAGCATTCGCATCTCCCAGGCCACTAGCGTGAAGCACAGGAGCCATTCAGCTGGCATTTTGACGTTGGTTCCAGAGGTCCAAGGCCCAGTTCTGCCCCTGCTATCAGTCTAGTCTTTTGGGGGGTGGAGAGGGGTGGGGGGGGGATGGCGAAGTTCCCTTCGTTATTGCTCTGTGGTTGGACTTGTGGGTATAATGGCCCAACAACCTAGGGCTGAGACGTTTGGTTTAGCGGGCCCAGGATCGGATGCTAGTTTAGCGGTCCTATGGTGCTGCGCGACACAACACTATGCTTGCCTAAAGTTTCATAATCAGAGGGATGGGATTCAATGCGTCTCTGCAACGAAAACAACCGACCTTTCAATACTTCAGGAACAACTCATTATCAATAAAGCGGTGCTGTTAACACCTCATATGGATGAGCTTATTTGATGTGTCCACCTACTGAAATACCTCGGAGCCAGCCAAGTACCAGGCAAGATAGCTCATTCGAAACTCATTTATTCACACGCGCAGATGCATTACAACTGCAAGAAAACAAAGAGCTGTAACATAACCATGAATAACTTGCGAGAATGATCCCGAACTTATCCTGCTATGTACTATCAAAATCGTCGTGCTATCACAATAGTGCCTTTGCAACAACATTATATCATAGTGCAATTCACAACCTGAGCTCACATTCTGCTTCCTAGGAAAGCATCAATGTTTTGAGCAAGATCACTGCAACTCAAGCACACAAGCGCATTTAGGATACTAGTCTCGTACTCCCATTCTACGTTTTTAGCTCACCACGCTGAGAAAAGCTGGACTATCCACCCAACTTCCAAACAACGTCAGAGCGCTGATTTTTGCATCCAGAAAGGTCGAGACAGTTAAGACGCGTACATGGATGAGCTCGTCCCCCAGCAAGGCGCAGGGGGGCACCTGTTCCCTGTTCCGGAACACCCTGATCTGGGCGCTGTTCCCCTGTCGCATCCGCTCCACCGTCTTCCCGCCCTTCCCCAGCACGCACCCCACCTGCCCGCCGGCTGTCAGCATCCGGCGTGTTGGCCTCGCCGGTGTCTACTACTCACGCAAACCTTTGAAACTCGAACACAACAGAAGATGAACACACAGAGGCAAATTTTGGTGCTATCAACATCACAGCGATGTCGGGTCTTGTGTGCACTAGGTACCTCAAGCTCCCGACAATGCTCCGGTAGGCCATGGCGTTCGTGAGAGGGGATGAGCTTGCCTTGCTCAGCTTGAGCCTCGTCTTCACGGGAACATGGCAGGGATTGCAATCTGCCATATCGCTCTTCTCAAGAATTTTGAGCGCGTATGCAGATTGGTTCAGCGTGATGCAACCATCAGATTGGTGCACTTCGATGCCGAGGTAGAAGCTGAGCAGGCCCAGATCGCTCATTTTGAATGAGTTTTTCATCTCCCTTTTGAACTTGACGATCTCTTATGCGTCGGTGCCCGTGATAATGAGGTCATCGACGTAGACCCCCACCAGTAGCCTCGATGCACCGCTACCGCGCATGTACACCGCATGTTCTGATGCGCTCCGCTGAAACCCAAGCGACAGCAAACAGCTGTCAAGCTTGGCATTCCACGCTCTCGGCGCCTGCTTCAAGCCGTAGAGGACCTTGTGGAGCCTCAACACCTTTTGCTCATGGCCCTCGACCTCAAAGCCGGAAGGTTGGGCGATGTAGACCTCCTCATCAAGCTCGCCATTGAGGAACGCCGATTTGACGTCCATGTGGTGTATTGGCCAACCCTCGTCGCGCGAAGGCGGTCGTGACACCACGGACTCAAGGCAAAGCCACCGGCGCGAACACCTCCTCGTAGTCAACGCCCTGGCGCTGCACATAGCCCTTTGCCACGAGACGGGCCTTGTGCTTGATAACAACGCCGTGGGAGTTTTTCTTCACCTTGAAGACCCACTTCATGTCGATGGGACGATGACTCGCCAGGAGGCCGACAAGTTGCCAAGTGTCGTTCTCCTCGATGGAGCTCATCTCCTCGAGCATGGCGCGGCGCCAACACTCATGCTTCTTCGCCTCGAAGAAGCCAACTGGTTCATCTGCCGTCGTCAGGTAGAGCTCTTCAAGATCGAGGTCATGGACCGCGGTCGTATCGTACACATTAGCCACAGTCCGGTAGCAGCGAGGGCCCTCGTCGTCTGTCGTGGGTGAGACGTCGGTGGGAGGTGAAACGAATTCCACCCCACTTTGTGCCACGCAGGCGAAGCGTGCTTTCGCTGCGCTCACGGATGCCAGCGTTAGCGGCCACAGTGCAGGCGTCGACGACTCGGCGCTTCTTTGGTGTCGACGGCTTGTCACCTCTGTGCGTTGTGGGGTTGCTATGCACAGCACCTGCTTCAGGATGTATGGTATACACGACAGTGAACATCTCACCAGAGTTAACCATAGCACCCCAGTCCCACCGTGCTGTCTCGTCAAAGACGACATCGCGTGTCACGTGCGCATGCTTACCGACGGGGCCATAGACGCGATACGCCTTGGCGCCGGGCTCATAGCCGATGAACACCATTGGCGTGCTCCTGTCATCAAGTTTCTTTAGGTGCGGCTTCACCACCTTGATGTGCGCGACGCAGCCGAAAGTGCAGAGGATGTGCACCAGAGGCCGTGCGCCATGCCACGCCTCGTACGGCGTCATGCCCTCGACACTGCGAGTCGGGGCTCAGTTTAGGATGAACACGGCCATCATCACCGCCTCACCCCAAAACATCCCCGGCATGCTCTTGGCCTTCATCATGCTGCGAGCCATGGCAACCACCGTTTGGTTCCGGCACTCGACAACAACGATACCGCTGCGGGGAGTATGGCGGCGGAGGTCTTCTTGGACACCATAATCGGCGCGATACTCACCGAACTCAACCGACGTGAATTCGCCGTCGCGGTTACTGCGGAGGGAACGCAGCTTGCTCCCAGTTTCCACCTCAACGCTGGTCTGGAAACGCTTGATCACCACCGATGCCTCATCCTTCGTTGTGAGCAAGACCAGCCACATGTAGCGGCTGAGGTTGTCGACGAGGAGTAGAAAATATTTCTTCCCGCCTGGTGTGGCCGGCGCGATGGGGCCACAGAGATCGCCGTGCACCAGATCGAGGACGTGATCCACGCGATACTTTGCCTGCTCTGGGAATGGGGTGCGCCCGCGCTGCAAGCGAGGCAAGCGTCGCCGTCGATCGACATGATCGTCTGCGGCGACCAGCGCACCATGCGCGTTGCGCCAACTTCCGCGACGCGGAAGTTGGTGCCGCACGGCATGCCATCGCCCGCAGCGTCGTCCGTGCGCAGCGGACATGCGCACCGGGCGTGCAATGTTGAGGGTGAGCACATAGAGCCGGTTGTGACTGCGGTTTACCCGCGCAAGTATGCGACACTACTGGTCGCGGATCGTGAGCACGCCATCCTGGATGAGCGTCTGGTAGCCGTTCTCGTCAAGCTGCCCGAGGCTCACTATGTTACTGCGCATTCGTGGGATATAGTACACGCCCGTTAGCGCACGGTGCTCCCCGTTTCGGCAAGTGAACAGGACGGTGCCACGCCCGCGTATATCCACCACCGAGCCGTCATCAAACTTAATGGAGCCGGTGACACCCTCGTCCATCTCTGCGAAGCTTGCCTGGCACCAGACATGTGATTGCTGGCACCGGTGTCCAGGTACCAAGCGTCGTCGTGGGTCTCCTCCTCGCGCCCTAGATGCACCTGCGCGTGCACCTCATTGAGCACCACGTCAATGCCCGTGCCCACAGAAGCCTTGGTGAGCGCGCACACCTGTGCCATGAGAAGCACAGGTTCATCATCGTCGGCTTGCGTCAGGTGGGCCTACTCAGTACGCTTCGTCTTGTGGCAGTCCCTGGAGTAATGCCTGTACTTGTCACAGTTGTAGCACTGAACCTGCGACATGTTACGGCGCGCGCTAAGCGAGCCACCATCTTTGCCGTTGTGCCTGCCTTTGCCACGGCCACGGTCACGCAGCTTGCTGCAGTAACGGTTGTCACCACCTCTGCTGCTTCCCTTGTCACCACCGGAGGATCCGCCGCCTTGCTCCCTCTTCTTGGCACATGCGAGCCACTCCTCTTCAGTGAGGAGCAGATGCCCACCGAAGCCGCCCTAGACGTCGCACATGTAGCGCTGCTCCACTGATCGAAGTCGGCCGGTGAGCTCTTCGATTAACAACGTGCTCAAGTCAAGCAGTGTCTCAATCGAGATTGCCACCTGTGTATACCTGGGTGGCACAACACGAAGGAATTTCTTGACTACCTTTTTCTTCTTCCAACGTGTCACCTAGGGTCCGGAGATTGTTGACAAGTCCCGTGATCCTCATGGAGAAGTCGTCCACCGACTCACCATCCTTGAATTCGATATCCTCGAACTCCTTACGAAACTTCTGTGCATTCGCCTCGCGTACGTGCTCGATGCCCATCCGCATCGTCTTCACGGCGTCCCACGCCTGCTTGGCGGTGTCCTTCACCGCCAGCATGGACAGCATGTCCGGCGACACTGCATGGAGAATGGCGGACAACGCTAGTCTGTCGTCACGGTAGTTGGCGTTGCTAGGTTCGATCGCCTCCCACAGACTTTGTGCTTGCAGGTTCACCCTCATCACGAGGGCCTAGTCGGTGTAGTTCATCCGCGTCAGTGTGGGGTAGACTACCGATCCCGTCGTCTCCCGTACCACCCACTGCACCACACGCTCTTGGCCGCCGTTGCTACCGGATCCAATCTCGCGAGCGCCATTGCCGCCGAGATTGATCGTGCGAGTAGTGCTACCGTCACCTTGCACCCCATATTGGGAGGGAGACATGGTAGGAGGGAGTGAACCGTCGTGCGACATCTTCACAGGCAGGAGAGCACAAAGCTCTGATACCAATTGTTGGCCTCACCGGTGTCTTCTACTCACGCGAACCTCTAAAACTCGAACACAATAGAAGATGAACAAACAGAGGCAAATTTTGGTGCTGTCAACATCACAACCTTTTCTGGTTTCTCTTCTCTCCTTTTATTCTAATCAAGAGAGCCACACGCGCACATCTACATGCAATGCAATGCAATTAAAAACCACACACGCACTATGGCAATAAACTCCCACTAGTACTACCACATGCAAGGAACGACAGCAGTATTAGCCATGCAAAAAACGGCAGGCATTAATGATGCTAATGCAAACCAAGAAAACTGAAAACACTAAATGCCCATGACCCATGGTCTGGTCAGGTCATGGCTGCCACGATCAGTGCGCATTACTAGGAATGACTACTAACCGATGCTAACAAAAACGAAAAACAGTAAACACAAGATAATCAGCACCGATGATTAATCAACACGGCAGCCCACCACGCCGGCCACCTCCCCCTCCCCAGCCTCATCGCCCTCGACCCTGTGGCCCATGATCCACTCCCGCGCCCTCATGACCACACCTGGGGCATCTGGCCCAGAGATGGAGAGCACGGTCTCGTCTCCCGTGGGGGGATGGTCCATGTGGAGGTCACGCGCGGGGTAGAGGGCGGCGGCATGGCTGGAGGGGCAGAGGAGGCGGAGCGTGGTAGTGGGGCGCTTGGCGGAGGTGGACATGGTCGAGGAGTGGGCAGGAGCGGGAGCGCCGGCACCGGCGGGGTTGGGGAGATTTCCATGGGGTTGGACGGTTGAGCTAAAACCCTACTGATGCTGACACAAGAAAATTGCTGACCAGTGTAGTTTGTTTGCTGCAAGTCTGCAACTGCCGCGAGTGACTGCACGCTTTGAACCTTCCGATTGAATTTCCAAGGTTCAGATCAAGCATTCACAGCATCTCTTTTCGTCAAGAATGGGTTGAAGCATTGATTTTTGTCCAAAAGTGAAGTTGTTTATGTTGCACAATCAACTCTGATTAACAACATGGTAGAAATTGACCCCAAGTTTGTTATAGATGGCTGCTATTAACTAGTTAATCAAGTTGAGGACTCGTATCTTTACTACTTAAAAAGAATATATGGTGGTAAGTGATGTGTTCTTGTTCTCTCCTCCTCACGAACTTGTGGCGCCTATAGGCGGGCTATGGGTCTCCTGTTATCCCTTCTCTCGCTCCCTCTTATTCCCTCAATATCTCACGCTATTTCCAAGGGGCTCAATTGTGCTAATCTCTTATCTATAACTAAATACAATAGAATGCTCTTCTTTTGTTGCATCTGTGTGATGAGAGGAGCCGAGGAGGTGCTAGAGTGTCCATGGCGGCGGCCGCATGAACATGTGAGTTGAAGCGGTGAGGACAGTGTTGCGGGTGCGACTTACACACGGGTCACAACTAGGGTGGAGCATGATGGCGCAGCAGGTTAGGGCATGCCTTGGACGGTGCATCCCATTGCCATGGTCAGCCGTGCTTGCACATGTGTGCTCTGGCAACCATGGCCGCCTGTCCCTACATCGTCGGTGTTTCTCCTATCGTGATTCAGGAGCTCCATAGGTTTCGTGTCCGTCGCTGTCTGGCCGGCAACCATGCTAGTTTCACTACTGTTGCTCTGGCGATGGTGTCGTCCTCGCCACAAGCATACTGCTTTAATTCTCACTCTATCTCTGCCCAAGTGATCAATTCTAAAATCTTATAATGGTCTATGCAGAGTACTTTGTGATGATTGTGTAGTTGGGATGATGGATGTGCTTGGCAAAGTTTTTATGTAATCCAATATGCATCATTTAGATGTTCTATTATCTGATTGCAGCCATGATAGAAGCAAAAGAACAAGAAATTGAAGTATGCCACATGCTCAAGTCTACCAATGCATAAATTGCAAGCATCAACATATCGCGTCGACAAGCTGGGTTGGCAGCCGCGCAGTGGGCGAGTGAGCGGACACTACTACATACAGCCTCATCACAGACGGCTCGGAACTGTCATCACAGACAGTTTTTGAACCATCTAAATTTGTTCGTCTGTGATAACATCAGTTATCACAGACGGTTCAAAAACCGTCTGTGATACATCATAACACAGATGGTTTTTGTTGAAAAATGCAGCGAAGGCATGGTATCCTGAGCGGTTTCCATTAAAAACCATCTGTGATACGTAGCATATCACAGACGGTTCTATTTAGAAACCGTATGTGATATTCTCAAATATCACAGACGGTTCGATTTACAAACCATCTATGATATTTGAGAATATCGTAGACGGTTTCTAAATAGAACCGTCTGTGATATGCTATGTATCACAGATGGTTTTTAATAGAAACCGTTTGTGATACCATGCCTTCACAGACGGTTTCAACACAAAACTGTTTGTGATAGCTCATTACCCTAACTACTTTTTTTCGATTTTTTGGCTAGCCTCAGGAATTGCTAGCCATGCCCTCTGAAAACAAGCATGCAGAAAATAGATACATCACAGATAATTAATTGTTGACAACTCAAAGTGATCATTACTCAAAATAAATTACAAAAGATCGAATTTGTTCAAGTATTGTCGCTATAGTTACAATTGGATTACAATAGAGTCAATTGTTTGCAGGTGGTTAAGAGGTGTCGACGGGGTGAAACTTTAGGTCGGTGACGGAGTGAAACTCTCCTTTGTTGTTAACGATATCTGACATGATAAAGGCGCAGAGCTTCCCTCGAACGTCCATGATCTCTTGCCCGTCGAGTCCATCTAAATCTATCATCAAGTCCTATCGCTAGCAAGAGCAAATAGTAAGCATATATATGTAAATTTATAATTAGGAAATAATTATTTCGAGATTGACATACCTCGGGATCCTTCTTCTTAGCACTAATGATTTGCTGCATACGATAGCAAACGTAGATTGCACATAGCTCATCATTTTTTTTGCTAGCGGCACTGCAAAAATAGAATTACATATATAGGTATAGTTAGTTCGAGATGCATTATTATGAAGTATGATATAGGATTATTGTGTTGTAGTGTGTTCCAGAAATTTTATCCTGTGTGTTAGTTGGGCACTCGATCCATTGTATGCTCCTTCTTGGCTAACATAGGCGATGAACGAACTACATGATTCCAAAAAGTTATCCTCGGCCATTTCAAATGAAGGAAGACTACAATAGAGTTATGTATGGAGAAAATAAGCATACCTGTCGAGTATTCCTTGCAGAATGCTGAAGTCGTGGTTGTTTCTGACTAGTGAATCAAGGTATATCACCATGTTCCCCTTTGGTATAATGACTAAAAGGATCCAGTGGTACCTACTTATGTATGTCGTTATAGTCATTAAACCTAAGTTCATACTACGTATAAAGTATAAATGAAATTTGTATAGCAAGTAGTGAAGCACTTACCCCTGGTTGTAGGGCACCACTATGTAGTCCTTGTTGTCCTAACAAAGCAATGCCGTCGTTATATATTTCTCGAAGAAGGACGGGTCTGTTTCGATGGTTTGCATAGATACCACGTGTGGGTCAAGGAAACCCATCGGTTCTCGCCATGCCCGAGCATTTTTCATCATGTATCTATACATAAGCAATGAGTTCTGATATTTACCGGTATTACGTGAATGTAGAACTTGATTGTACACACTGTTCCAACGTCGTAGAAGCGAGGCGTCAAGGCCAACGAGGTTGAATAGGTCATATAAGTTGTTGAAGCCCACGACGAAGTTGCCCGGCCCGTTGAAGAAATGCCCATCCTTGTATCTGACGGTGATTCCAGTATCGCATCCCTTCTTTTTGGTCTTTCGCATGCACCAGGCATGCAAAGCCTGACAAGCAAATCCGGCGCGGGTTAATACTGTGTCGGAGCACAATGGTTTTCCAATGGAGTACTTCTCGGACTTCCTAGACTTGGGAGGCGCCTTAATGTTCAGCGATTTCGATTTGCCCTTAACGACTGACAGCGTCTTCCTGCGAGACGACTCGGGAACCGATACGGCGAAACGCTTTTCTTGTTCCTTCGGCGTCTTCTCCATGGGAACCGATGAGGTGGCCTTCTGAGGCGAAGGATGAGGTGGAGTCATCGAGGGTCTCGTTGAAGAGGAATGGTCGTGTCGAGATCGCGACACTGCTGGGTCCACGGTGATGTCCTTCTTGGGCCACTGGATAAAAGTGCACCTGGCATCCCCTAGTGTTCTAATGTCTTTGTTCAGGCGAATCTACAGCGGGACAGCCATGAAATTGTCATGTACCATGTCCACCTCGACCCTGGCGTAACCCTGTGCCAGCTGGGCACCGTGTTGCACTGCCACTTCCTGGTATGGATACACCATCCCCCACCCAGCCTCAATAGAAATGGACCCAACCATCCTCACTTGGAGCTTGTAGGGCGTCGACTCCTACAAAACGATACGCAATTAGCTAAGGCGTCCTATAGGTCTATCTTTAGTACATTCCATAGATGTACATTACCTTGATGTCGTCTATCGGTAATTGGACGTCATCATGTTTAGAATTGAGCGTGGACGCGACGCTACTTCAATGTCGAGGAGGACGGCTCCCCCAAATTAAGGCGGTTTTGCATCGCTCGAGTTGATTCATTTGATCTGCAATCTTTGTTATCATCCTTGAAATTTTACAATAATCATCTGTACTAATCGGTCCTCGTGCTCGGCCTTGGATCTCTTCCTACTCCTATACGTGCAGTAGTCGTCTGCGAATCCAAAACTCCAAGGTACGTTAACCCCAAGGCCTCGCGTGCGACCCGGGTGCTCCTTGTTTCCCAGGGCCGTAGATAGTATATCCTTCTCCCTGTTTGCTTGGAAGGAGCCTTGGGAAGTTTGGGCAGTCAATTCACACTACAAGAGGTCATCATGTTATTATAGACACTATGAAGTTATGGACTTATTAACAACTAAGTAGTTCGACATATTTACCACACGTTGGGACACTTCCTAGTCTGCCGGATTTGTGAAAGAGATGCTGCCCGAAGATGAGACTTTTGCCCTTGCTTTTAATCAGCTTAGGGCACACGGGTCTGTGATCTCAGGAAATGGCCCGGTTGCGTTCTCCTCCTCTGCCGCCTATTCTATGGATTTAGCCGCGTACCCCGCGGTGCCGAGTCTGTGGGGGTGAGTGTTTCGTGTCTGGAGAGTTTTGTGCGTCGCACTTTGCTCCTTAAATTCGGCTGTCATTTTCATAGCCACAAAGGCGTCCCATGTTTCCCGCGTCAAGAATCCATACTTCGCGAAGGACGTCTCACCCGTGTTCACGTACTTCATGACAAGAATGCTCTTGAAGGTCCTCCACGCGTGATCCATCGAGAGCAACGCTTGCCGTTCCACGCATGCCATGTTTGCTTCTGGGATAGTGAACTTGCTTGAAGGTTCTGTTCACAACGCGCCTCTCTATTCTTTCGTCAGAGATTTCCAGCTTGGTGTGGTGATGGGGACCCGTTCCCTTGCAAGTATCCCGTAGATGGTCCGAAATCTCACCGCTGATCTCTGGGGACTCAGAGGGATCCCAATGTCACTGACCTCCGTGATGATCAGTCGGCCCGCAAGCATTTTCAATTTTCCTCTGCCATATCGCTTACGTATCATTATCGTCGACGGAAATCCAAACGCATTAGGCGGCGTTGGTGACAGCAGCGAAGACAGCGCCTCTGCCATCTGCGGCGTCGGTGATGGTGGAGAAGACAGCGCCTCTGCCATCTCGCTTACTTGCTATCTATATAAGTTACATACGCTCAACATGTGCAATATTAGCAAATAATAATAATTAATTCCAGCATAAATATGAACCAATAAAGCATTAATCCAATAGCATTTAAATGACCAAATTAACATAATCAAATGTAAATCATTCAAGTCATTTAAATTGATTGAAATGCTAAACATATACCACATGTATATGAATGAAATTAGCACAGAGTTGCAAAAGATTGATGATAGTTTGTGCTCTTAGAAGGAGAGTTGCAAAAGAACAAGTTTTTGCCACCTCAACCAGTCTAATACTCTTCACTAATTGTTGCAAGCATTTAAATGACCAAATCAACATATACATATGAAGTATCTCCATGTCATACAAAAAGCTTAGAGTATTGATGTTAAAGAGTGCTCAAGATATCTTTGGATGCAAAGGATTTAACCTTTGCAATCTCGAAGACATCGATCAATATATCTTCACTAATCAAATTTAACAATTATTAAAGCAGATCTTGATTTGAACTTAAAACTTTCCTGTTGAATGTCAAATTTATCTCACGGTAGCAAAATAAAATTTCAGTTCACATATTATCAAAGACTATCAGAGTCAATATATCCACCGAGACAACAGAAGGCAATATGTTATGAAAAACAGAATAGAGCAATGATATCAAGATAATCACAATATCATTTCAGCAATAAGCCTTATCCACAGATTGAGAATAACTATGTAAGTATCTCACAAAGATCAACTAGCTCGTACAAGGATAATCTGAACTATGCAGAACTAACAACCAAAAGGAATAAAGCTATATATTAAACCTAACAACAGGAAGCAATAGATTTAGCTCAAGATTGTTTCCAATTATCAAATTGATTTCAGATTTGACATTCATCACATAGCTGATCAACCGAGCCCACATAACCACTTTGCTATCTCTCAGTGCACAATCTAATATAGAATTTGAAGCCAATTCAGTACATAAGTATATAGCCAAAGTGATGCACAAACGTAATATAGAAATACTCACAAAGAGGATGCCGCACAAGAACTCATGGTGCAAGGAGGAGGCTGGTGTAGGGAGGAGGCCGACGCGGGGAGGAGGGAGGCACGGGGGAGGAGGCCGGTGCGGGGGAGGAGGCTGGTGAAGGGGAGGGGGCCGTAGGGAGGAGGCCGACACGGGGAGGAGGACGGCCTTGAGGAGAAGGCGGTCAGAGTGAGGACGGGCATGGGAGAAGGCAGTCTGAGAATGAGGACAGTGAGGGAGAAGGCCGGTGCAGAGTGAGGATGGCGCGGGGAGAAGGCCGGTGTAGAGTGAGGACGCCGACACGGGGAGGAGGCCGGTGCAGAGGGAGGAGGAGGCCGTGCGTCGAGGCGACGATAGCGTCGTCGATGTCAGGGACGGCGGCGTCGAGGTCGGAGGCGGTGGTGTCGGGGCTTACAGGGAGGGGAACAGGCGAGCCCTAGAGGAGGCGAAGGAGCGAGAGCTAAGCGAGCTAAGGGCACTAGGGAGATGAATGGGTGAGACCTAGGGTTATGAAGGCCTTTCACAGACGGTTCTATTATGGAACCGTATGTGAAAAGAAATCATAGACGGTTCTTTAATAGAACCTTCTGTGATAAACTCATATCACAGACGGTTCCTGAACAGAACTGTCTGCGATTCCTTATCACAGACGATTCCATAATAGAACCGTCTGTGATAACCTGATGAAAATTCCTATCCACATGAACCTGGTGACAAATCTCTTCATTTTCCCGCGTATGTCTCTTCGTCTCACGATCGCACGGCTCTTCGTCTCTTCATTTTCCAATGTCGCTACGACTCCCAAATATCTCTTCGTCTCCCACTCCGGCTTTAGTACTTGTTCTATAGATAGATATCCCCTTCTACAAGGGATTTCTCATGAACCTCCTTGATCCCCTTTCTTCACAAACTCCAAATGGCTTCCCCTCTCATGCCAGCTATATTGGCCTACATTGTGCTTGTTTACTCGCACCTCTCTGGTCGTAACCTGGCCCAAGCTGCGGACAAACCTTCTGTTCGCAATGTCATCTATTGTAGGCCCTCCGATCTACCAGAGACCATAGCGGCCATCATCTGTCGACTAGAGCTCCTCCTCAGACGGACCAATGCGAGAGTCTGCGCCATCCAGCGAGTAAACCTCATCGTGTAGATCGTCCTATGGAACTACTTGGTCCGCACCGAGGATGCAGCCCGGAGAGTCGAGGACGACATCCAAATTGCAGGAGAGCGGGTCGACCTCACCGAGACGGAGGAGACCAGGGTTGATGGCCTCTGGGCTATATAGGGCTTGGTTTCAGAGTCCGAGCAACTACAAGCCTTGAATCGGCGTGCAAGGTCGCAGTGGAGGCGTTTGACTGACGATCGTGATCCGCCACCACCGGGCCGACGAGAAGGCTTATAAAGATTTGAAGGCTAGGATAGGATCGCTAATCCTTTTTATAAATCTGTGATGTAAAAGGATATGGTCTTTTTATCGTCTATTTATTACAAGCGCATAATATTATCATTCCACATTACAATGAAGTCCACATTGACATGTCTCATGTTATGGAATAAATTACAATGGAGTAAATTCTTAATTAGCCCTTCATGATAATCGGTGCGCATATAGCTAGCTTCCTTACTGGGTTCTTCCTCGAGCCTGATGTCATCTCCAAAAGGAGGCAACTCGTCAAATTGATTGTACTATTCCTCATCCACAATATTCTCAACTCCGAGAATCCTTCTTTTCCATGAAGAACTACGTGGTGGTTCTTATTTGCTAGGTCTGTTACATAAAAAACTTGAACAACTTGCTTAGCGAGTACGAATGGTTTGTCCTTATATCTGACACATTTGAGGTCCACAGTGGTGATACCGTACTTGTCGACCTTCACACCTTGTGGAAGTTTAGCCCAGTGGCAACAAAAAAGGGGGATCATAAAAAGTACGTAGTCGAGCTCCCAAATCTCCTCTACGAACCCATAGTAGGAGTTCAACTCACGTGCCCCGACGGTATTAAACTGCTTGTGAAACGCATCTATGCGGACACATTGATACGGTCATGCTCTTTCTATCTCGAGTTGCTTTGTATAAAATGTGTACCCATTTATGTCGTATCCATGCCATGTCACAATTGTAAATTGTGGCCCTTTTATAACCATAGCGGCGTATCATCACTTGATGACCTCCAGTGATTCGCACCTTTAACTATTCGCTGAACCGACGGTTGTGCTCTCTTGTGATCTAAACCTCTGATCGGTCTGGATTCTGTTGGCGTACCATGTCTTTGTGCTCGTTGATATACGGGGACACTTGGGTCATGTGTTGCAAGACCGTGAAATGGGCTTGGGAGTACGTATCCAGATCGAAAGTGATTGATTTCCTTCCGATGGTCCCGATCCATCCAGTATCCCCTCATGACGAGATAGAGGCACACCTATCGGTTCCACCTGAGCCATGTAGTCGACGCAGAACTCAATGACCTCTTCGGTTGCATAACCTTCGACGATGTTGCTCTCCGGTCCAGATCGATTCCGTACGTACGACTTGAGAATGCACATGTACCTCTCGAACGGGTACATATGACGTAGGAACACAGGGCCGCATATCTTTATCTCTTTCACAAGGTGAACAATGAGATGGACCATGATATCGAAAAATGACAGAGGGAAATACATCTCAAGATGACATAGAGTCGTCACCACCTCAACCTGCAGAGCATGTAGTCCTTGGGGATCGATAACCTTCTAAGCAATTGAGTTAAAGAAATAACACAGCCTCAAGATTGCCACTCGGACCTTATTCGAAAAAATACTCCTAATTGCATCAGGAAGCATTTGTGTCATTAGCACATGACAATCATGAGACTTCATACCAATTAATTTGAAATCTTCCATAGAAACAAGTTTCTTAATGTAGCGGAGTAACCAGACGGGACTTTCACACCATGCAAGCTCTGGTACAGTTCATTTCTCTCGGCCTTGGACAGAGTGTAGTAAGCTAGGGGAAGGTACGTTCGCCCTTTATCGATCTCTTTCAGTGCTAACTCGGTCCTTATATTCATATCAACCAAGTCACGTCGTGCGTTAACACCATCCTTTGTTTTGCCACTAATGTTCAGTAAGAGACCAATCAAGCTATCACATACATTCTTCTCCACGTGCATGACGTCGATGCAGTGATGAACTTCTAAGTGCTCCCAATAAGGCAAGTCTCAAAAAATTGACCGCTTCTTCCACATGTTCTTCTGACGGATTCTTAATTTATGTCCCTTCCCATGTACAACATCAATATCCTTAACCATATCATAGACCTCTTTCCCTCTAAAAGCCCTTGGAGCCAAACCGTCATCCTCATTTCTGTCGAATTGTTTCTTCATCTTGCGGTATGGGTGACTCCTGGGAAGGAACCTCTGATGGACGATATATCTGATTTTACACGAGTTGTTCGACCATACCTTTGTCAGTAGCATCTAAGAAGTGCGAACAGGCTTTAGCTCCTTTTGTACTAAGCCCGACAAGTTACCAAAGGTAGGAAAATCATTGATGGTGCAGAACAACATGGCGCGTAAAGTGAAGTTCTCTCGTTTGTACGCATCCCATACTTGTACCCCTTCGTTCCACAGTGTCACAAGATCTTCCAGCAATGGTGCTAGGTACACATCAATATCATTCCCAGGTTGCTTCAGCCCTTAGATAAGTAGTGACATCAAAATGTACTTCCGCTTCATACACAACCAAGGAGGAAGGTTGTGCATACATAGATTCACAGGTCAGGTGCTATGTCGGCTGCTCATGTTACCGAAAGGATTCATTCCATCTGTACTCAACCCTAATCTTATGTTCCTCGGTTCCGCACCGAACTCTTCGAAGCTTCGATCGAAGTTTCTCCTCAAGGCAGAATCAGCAGGGTGTCTTAGCTTTTCATTTTTCTTACGCTCCTCCGAGTGCCAACGCAGCAATCTTGCCTCCTTTGGGTTCGCAAATAAATGCTTCAAACGTGGGATCACAGGCAGATACCACAACATCTTAGCAGGAGGTCCTTGCTTCACCTTAGCAGTATTCTGACGCTTGTATTGAGATGCTTTGTACACGGGACATACATGCATGTCTGCATACTCTTTACGGTAGAGGATACAATCGTTTAGACATGCATGTATTCTTTCTACTTCCATTCCGAATGGGCAAATAACCTTCTTTGCTTGTTACACTACTACAAAAATACTATCTTTGGGCCCCGATCACGCAGGCGATTCGCCGAAACCATACATGTTAAAAACAATCTCGAGCGGTTTTTGTTTACCGACCATCGTGTTATCTTCCGTGCTAAAAATAAATGCGTGAAGAGGTCATACCACGAGCGGTTCATGTTTAAAACCGTCGTGATATTACTATATATCACGAGCGGTTTTTGTCGTAACCGTCTGTGATACTTCACGACGGTTTTAAACTATGAACCGTCTGTGATATTACTACATATCACAGATGGTTTTTGTCATAACCGTCTGTGATACTTCAGGCGGTTTTAAACATGAACCGCCTCGTGATATTACTACATATCACGAGGTTTTTTTGAAAACCGTCCTTGATAATTAACTCATCATGACGGTACATAGCTCCCCAACAGAGTCTTCTTGATCTCCATCTCTGGCATTACGGTAACCGCGGCAGATCTCCAAGCCCGGTGAGTCCATCGCCACTCCGTGCCCGATTTGAGTATCGCCTCACCTCACTGAGCCCGCTCGTGTGTGGTCCATTTCAGCTATTGTCGCCGAGGAGCTTGCCGCCATTGCCTCTGTTCACCGATCGACGACCAGCCGCCTTGGACCTTCCCCGACTTCATTGACACCCTTTTATTTATTTCCAGGGTTTTCAATACGAACCGTGCGATGGACTGAAGCTGGATGTACGCTGAGAACCGTGTGAGTGAATAGTACATTAATGGCATGTCTGCTTTTACAAGAGCTGCCGAGGAGGATATGTTCAATAAGGGGGCGGAATATATGTATTGTCCATGCATTGACTGCGAGAATCTGAAGATGTTTAACAACCGAGCGCAGATCGAAGCACACTTGATTTGAAGGGGTTTCAAAAAGGGTTATACATGTTGGACCAGTCACGGTGAAGAGCATATTACACAGGAAGTCAACGATATGCATATTATACAAGAAGTCAATGATATGCCGCCGGATGATGTCGATTGTGGTTCCGATTCGGATAGGCTGCACGATGACAATCTAGATCAGATGCTTCGCAATGCAGAAGGGAACTGTGATGAGAGGGAGTATGTTCAATTCTGGGGCTTGATGGAGGACTCGTAGAAACCTTTGTTCCCGGGTTGCAAGCCGAAATACACAAGGTTGTCATCCGTGCTTAAACTGCTGAAATTGAAGGCAAGCAACGGTTGGTCCGACAATAGTTTCACGGGGCTATTAGGTCTCTTAGCGGACATGCTTCCGAAGGGAAATGAGTTGCCCAAAACCACCTACAAAGCCAAGAAGGTTCTTTGTCCATTGGGAATGGAAGTAGAAAGAATACATGCATGTCCGAACATTTGTATCCTCTCGTAACGAGTATACAAACATGCATGTATGTCCGTGTGCAACGCATCCCGATACAAGCGTAAGAATCAATCAGATGACGACGAGAGAATCGAGGTGAAGAAAGGACCTCCTGCTAAGGTGGCGTGGTATCTTCCTGTAATTCCCCATTTGAAGCGGTTTTTTGCGAACCCAAAGAATGCAAAACTGCTGTATTGGCACTCAGAGGCGTAAGAATGACGAAAGCTAAGACACCCTACCGATTCGCCCGGTGGAGAAACATCGATAGGAGGTTTGCGACTTGATTGCAAAACCGAGGAATATAAGGTTTGGATTGAGTACAGATGGAATGAATCCTTTCGGTAACATGAGTAGCTGACATAGCACTTGGCCCGTGACGCTCTGTATCTACAACCTTCCTCCTTGGTTGATGAAGCGGAAGTATATTTTGTTGTCGATACTTATCCAAGGGCCGAAGCAAACGGGAATGATATTGATGTGTACCTAGCACCATTGATGGAAGATCTAAAAATCTGTGGATTGAAGGAGTGCAGGTATGGGATGCGCATAAAGCGAGAGAACTTCACTTTACGTTCCTTGTTGTTACGCACCATAAATGATTATCTTGCCCTTGCTAATCTGTCGGGCTAGAGTACAAAAGGGGCCAAAGCATGTACTCACTGCTTAGATGATACCGAGAGTGTGTGGCTGAATCACTCGCGCAAAACCGTGTACATGCGTCATCGTAGATTCCTTCGGAGGGCTCACCCATACCGTAGGATGAAGAAACAATTCGACGGAGAGAAGAAGGACAGTTCAGCTCCAAAGCATTTAAGTGGAAAAGAGGTCTATGATATGGTTAAGGATTTAGATGTTGTGCTCGGAAAGGGATTTAAATCGAGGACCCGTAAGAAGAACATGTGGAAGAAGAGATCAATATTTTGGGACTTACCTTATTGGGAGCACCTAGAAGTTCGCCACTGCATCGATGTCATGCACGTAGAGAAGAATGTATGTGACAGCTTGATTGGTCTCTTACTGAACATTCATAACAAAACAAAGGATGGTGTCAACGCATGACTTGACTTGGTTGATATGGACATCAGACCTAAGTTAGCACCAACAAAGACAGATAAAGGACGAACGTACCTTTCCTCTGCTTGTTACACTCCGCCAACATGAAGAAACTTGTTTCGATGGAAGATTTGAAGTTAATTGGCATGAAGTCTCATGATTGTCATGTGTTGATGACACAAATGCTCCCTATTGCAATTAGAAGTATTTTGCCGATCAAGGTCCGAGAGACAATCATGAGGCTGTGTTATTTCTTTAACACAATTGCTCAGAAGGTCATCGATCCCGAAGGACTAGATGCTCTGCAGGACGAGGTAGTGACGACTCTATGTGATCTTGAGATGTATTTCCCTCCGTCGTTTTTTGATATCATGGTCCATCTCATTGTTCATATTGTGAGGGAGATAAAGATGTGCGGGCCCGTGTTCCTACATAGCATGTACCCGTTCGAGAGGTTCATGGGAATTCTCAAGTCCTATGTACGGAGTCGATCTCGGCCAGAGGGCAGCATCGTCGAAGGTTATGCAACCGAAGAGGTCATTGAGTTCTGTGTCGATTACATGGCTCAGGTCGAACCGATAGGTGTGCCTCGATCTCGCCATGAGGGGAGGCTCGAGGGTATCGAGACCATCGGAAGGAAAGCAATCACTCCAAATATGGATGCGTATGCTCAAGCCCATTTCACGGTCTTGCAACACATGACTGAAGTGTCCCCGTATATCGACCAGCACAAGGACGTGCTTCGGCAACAAAATCCGGAGCGGCCGGATGTTTGGATCACGAGACAACACAACAGACGGTTCAACCAATGGTTGAAGGAGCAACTCACTAGGAACTCGTCAAGTGATATGCTGACATGGTTGGCAAAAGGGCCAACATTTACAGTTGTTACATGGCGAGGATACGACATAAATGGGTACACATTCTATACGAGGCTCGGGATATAAAAGCACTAACGTAGCAATGGTGTCCACATAGATGCATTCAGTACCGATGGGCTGAGGAGCTCCTACTATGGGCAAATAGAGGAGATATGGGAGCTCGACCACGTGCTTTTCAAGATCCCCCTATTTTGGTGCCGTTGGGTCCATCTCCCATAGGTGAAAGTCGACAAGTACGGCATCATTACCGTGGACCTCGAACGTGTCGGATACAAAGACGAACCATTCGTACTTGCTAACCAAGTTGTTCAAGTCTTCTATTTTACCGACTCAGCAAATAAGAAGCGCCACGTAGTTCTTCATGGAAAAAGGAGGATTGTCAGAGTTGAGAATGTAGTGGACGAGGAAGAATACAATCAATTTGATGAGTTGCCTCCTTTCGGAAACGGCATAAGGGTCGAGGAAGAAGAACGTGACGAAACTAGCTACATACGCGTCGATCATCATGAAGGGCTAATTTTTAAAGATTAATTGAACAATGTGTGTATATATATGTACGTTCTGATGAATGATTAATTTTATTTCATTTGAGTTAATTAATTGATTTGTCTTGTGAAATGGATGTGATTGTTTCTCAAATGAATGTGAATTGAATGTATATACATGTACTTGTTGTCTTTTCTCGCTTGTTTGAGAGGGCATGGCGGCATTTCTGAGGCTAGCCCATAAGCAGATCTAGATTAACCAATACAAAATAATATCACGAGCGGTTTGAGCTACAAACCGTGCAGGATATATATCTGAGCGGTTCCTTGGTAAAACAAATGCGTGATACAATATATCCTGAGCGGTTGTTAATTGGAACCGTCTGTGACACATTGCATATCACAGACGGTTCTACTTTAGAACCGTCTGTGATACATCACATATCACCGTGATTGGTCCAACATGTATACCCTTTTTTGAAACCCCTTTGAATCAAGTGCGCTTCGATCTGCGCTGGATTGTTAAACATATTTAGATTAGCGCAATCAATGCATGGACAGTACATAAAATTTATCCCCTTCTTCAACATATCCTGCTCGGCGGCTCTTCTAAAAGCAACCACGCTATTAATGTACTCTTGATTCACACGGTTCATACCGTACATCCAGTTTCAGTCCATCTACGATACGCATATAACAAATTAGTGTCAAATTAGTTTAATTAACCATAACTACGTACTCTTCCTATTTACCAAACATACTTAAATTGATTAGCGATTAATTTATAGCAAACATAAAGGGTCATAGATTGTTACCCTCAGAGCTCACGACGAAAATACCAAATATCTCTCGATAATCCTCTCCTTCTCCTCCCTTCCCTTCCTTCTCCTCTCTGTCGACGGCGCAATGGGGGAGGACCTGGGTGGCAACTCAAAAGGGAATGGGCAGGGGTCTGTCGGGTCCAGGTATTTATAGTGGAAGGATATCACAGACGGTTCTTATTACGAACCGTTTATGATATACAATTATCATAGACGGTTTTTTAATACAACCATTTGTGATAGTTCACAGACGGTCTTTGTTGACGACCGTCTGTGATAACGGAGATTATCACAGACGGTTCTATTAAAGAACCGCTACGGTATCACAGACGGTCGTCAACAAAGACCGTCTGTGAACTATCACAGACGGTTGTATTAAAAAACCGTCTATGATAATTGTATATCACAGATGGTTCGTAATAAGAACTGCCTGTGATAAGCTGGTAGCTGGTCCCGACAGACCCAACACAGACGGTTCATTTTGAACTGTCTGTGATGAGGCGTCTTCTATAGCTTGTTTTGTAGTAGTGGGAGGCGGGGACGCGGCTAAGCCGACATGCTTGCTCTGGTGGGCAGGCGGGTGGGCAGCATGAGCAGAGGGGCACCGATCGAGAGAGGAGATCACAGAAGTGATGTCCTCATCGACGTCGTCGTATATACTGAATCACTGACGCGACCATTTCATCTTCCGCTTAAGTATGCGTGTGTGATTCAGTGTGAAATGGATTCCCAGAGCATGCAATAGATTTGTTGTCAGAACTTGTCTCATTGATTCTTCGATCTATTGCCTCCTCCTGTTGGTCAATCGCTTGCATTATGCTTATATGTACACTTCTGGTTTCTTTACTAACCCGATTGAATGTTTTCTTTTGTATATATCGTATTGTATTCGACTTATTTTTGTTCAATCACCGTGTTCCGAACATGTGATTTATATCATCTCAGGAACGTGAGATGCTTATATGTACACTTCTAGTTTCTTTACTAATCTGATTGAATGTTTTCTTTTGTATATATCGTATTGTATTCGACTTATTTTTGTTCAATCGCCGTGTTCTGAACATGTGATTTATATCGTCTCTGGAACGTGAGATGCACCTTATTCACATGAATTTAACAACAAATCAATTGGATATTGGGAGCATGTAATGTCATGATTTTTTTTCGGTAGCAACGCACGAGTATTCAGCTAGGGTAGTAATGTTGCAAATTCTTATTGTGCGCGTCACTTCTGTAACGCTTTCTAATGCGTAAAAGTTTCTCGCACGTTGCTTGCTCATGTAACTTTCTTAGTCAGATGATGAGGGCTCATTTGAATGGATAGTCAACTAAAAGTACTTAACTACCTACGAAGATCCTAAACAATTCATAAGCAGTGTAGAAATCTCATACCCCTATAGTCAATTTTTAACAGCTCCAGTATGCCCGAGCCACCCTTTGACAACAACATCCGTGGACTTTTAGTTAGGGTTTAGACTATAGCCTACAGTCCGAGACCCAGATTCACCACTGGGACCATCAATGCTGAAGACTAGGAGTGGATAACGAGTCAGGTAGTTTGAAAGTATTTCTATGACCAAGCTAACGAGCCGAGTCAGGGTGAAATCCAATTTCATTCGAAATTGACTCATTTCAATATTTGACCAAATAACGAGTCTAATTGGAGTAATTTTGAATCGAGCCAACAAGCCCACTAACAAGCTTTTTTTCCACCCCTACTTAAGACCATCAACATCGATCTATCTCGGATCATATATATATTCAGGGGCGGACCCGGGACTTAAATTTAGGTAGGGCGGACAATAGTGTTTATGCTCGAAACTTTGCTAAAATACTCCTTCAAATCCATTTATACCGATGACAACACATTTCAATACTCCATTTGATTTTGACAAGTGAATAGTAAAGACTAAATATTTATCATATATACACTTACTATTGGAGTTTTTCCCCGTCTTATTGCCGCCTTGCTTGCTCGAGAATACAATTTTTCTCCCTTCCAAATAAGTTTGTAAGGTGTCACAGCCTCATTCCCTTTCATTTACTCGAAGATCCAAATAATTCAAGACCAAACAAATTCACCCTGATCCATGCATGGCCGAAAGCACTAAAGCTTACAGTATCGACATCATCCGCGAGACTATAACAGCAAACAAACTGAAATTACGCCATTACAGTATAAGGTATGCCACCCAACTTCATTTACTTGAAGATCCAAACAATTCAAGACCAAACAAACCCACCCTGATCCATGCATGGCCGAAAGCAGGAAAGCTTACAGTATCTACATCTCCACAAGGCTATTAACAGAAAATAAACTGAAATTACGAGCTACCAAGAACAGTTAGGAAGTGGGTTTTGCCATTATTACCTTAGGACTCACAATCCTCCAATGCTTGCCATTCCACTTGTACCGAGGCTTCAGCAACTCCGGCACCTTTGTCAGCAGCAGCTCCTACTCCTTGCCGTCTATGCTAACCTCGTACTCACTCTCCTCGACAACCCTGCGCACCACCCCGGGTGACCACGCCCGTCTGTCGCCTCCACGCCCGCCGTGCCCAAGCAAAACTCGCTCTCCTGTGGGCGGGAGGCGGAAGGCCATGGGAGGTCGCGAAGGAGGAAGGCGATGGCGAGGAGGGTGGCGGAGGGCCAGCTGGAGTGGAGAGGGGGGAGGAGAAGGCAGACGCGACAAGGGGAGGGAGGAGGGAGAGGAGGCGAGGAGGAGGTGGGGTGGTTCGGGGGCGAGGCGGCGAAGAGGGAGGATAGGATGTCGGCGAGGGCGTGGGGCGGGAGGGCCGGTAGGAGGGGCAGCGGGGTCATGGGAGGCGAGGTGGAGGACAGACTCGGCGGTGGGTGGCCGAGGCTGCTGCGAGGAGGGCGGGGTGCTCAGGAGGGGGTCAGGCCGGCGTCGGAGGGGGGGGGGGGAGCGGGGTAGTCCATGCCGGAAGGGAGCTTGGGCGGCTGCCCGAGCTGGCTCGAAGGGAGGGTCCGCCCCTGTCTACATTTGCATGGACGACCAGATCTGCGGAAAGGCAAGCAGTGAGATGCATAATTTAATGATAGTTCAGATTCACTGCATGTGTGGTTGCATGTGCTTTAGCCTTTAGGTGTGTCTAAACATGTACCAGAATCAAAGTTTAGTGAGAGTAAATTAAAGTTTGACTGTCTGATAGAACTTCGTCGTTTGACTTTCACCCTCCCTGACTTTTTGCCATATATATACACACACACACATACATATGTACATATGTATATACATATATATATATATGTATATATGTATTTTGAAGAGTGGAAGTTGACTTCCTGTGGCCATGAGCTAACATGCAACACGAAGCTGTGTGCAACGTACGGTATCTTTCCGCGATTGAAGGTGTCGACGAATTACTGATGATATTTTGGAGTAAATGCGGGGAACACGACTCTCGAGATCATGCAGGAAGAGATAGTGTGTTTTAGATATGTTCAGACCTTCTCGGGGAGAATAATAACCATGCTCATGTGTTCTTGTATTAATTAAGATTACAATGCATAATGTGCCACTGAAACTATGAATGCTATCAATAACCTCCTTCCCCTCCATCTGCCGACACAATAAGTATCAAAGAGGTGGCAGCTGTTTCCCATTAAGAGACGTCTTGATAGTTGCTGGCATGTGGTAAGAGATTTCATGGATTTAATTATTGATGGTACAGATGTTAGTGAGACTGAAGACATAATATTTGAAGTTGTTGAAAAGATCCTGATGAGCAGGTGAGCACTTCACTGTCAGTGAGAGAGAAGTAGTGCAACAGCAAGGAGAGAGTTATGCCTTGGCAAAACTCAAAGCGTACGACCGCACCCTCTACCTTCTTCCAGTCGAGGCCGACTTCAAATGCACAGAAAAGTAAGCCCAGAAACTGATCGAGGAGGCTAGACCAGCCGAAAGAAAGGTCGCATAAGAGATGCAACTTGGGTCTCCTTCCGATAAGACAATGGAGATTCTTCATAATAGTTTGTAATGCAAGTGCATGTAAAGAACTATTTGATCTTTTGGAATGTATATAAATCTTCATTTTCCTACAAGTTGTCCTTTTTTGAGTAGTCAGTAACTCATAGGGAAAAAATAGAAATGAGAAATAAAAATAAAGACTAAGGTATAAAAGTTATAATTATAACTCCCCCTTGCTTAGTTAAAGTAAATGTACTAAGAAAATGTAACATCCCAAAAATGCCTAAATGCAAAAATACGAGATTTTTAAAACTTTTTATATAATTATCTGTGTCATCTTATTCTCGTCTGCATTTTCGAAAGTTATTTGATCTATGTTTCTTTTTGTCGGCACAAGTAATGTGCAATAGAAACCCTAGAGATGAAAACCCTAAAATACAGAAACATAAATGGCCGGAGCAAAACAAATTAAAAAAACATTACCCTTCTAAATACTACATGAAATATAAACCCTAAAATCGACCGCATAAAAGTTCAGAACCTAATTCTCCAAATGTTCAAAGCTCAAATATACATTAGCAATTACCAGAGTTTATCTATCATCACGTGAGAATTCCTTAAAACAAGTATCAGCGAAAAATATAATTATGTTATTTGGTCTTTTCCAGTTTCTCCTTAAACCCAGTCCTTTCTTCCCCTTTACTGTTCCTTCGGCTGAATCAATCAAGCCTTGCGTTGCAGTAGAACCAATTCGCTGGTTTCCCTGTGTTTCTTACCCAACCAGCGATGGCGCCCATGCCACCATCTCACTTTCGTCGACCGCCTCAGACACTCAGCTCCACATCTTGGCCATGCCACTACCCACACGTCACCGATGTCGCCACACGCCCATCCCTGTCCACACGCTCGACATGCAGCTACGCCACATGCCCTGGCGCCGCATCACCGCCCATGTCGCTGGTCGCCTCCTTGTGAGCTCCACCCCTCTCGCCTATAAGCGCAACACCGCAGCTTCCCTTGCTCCCCGCTACCATTTCTCTCCTCCTTTCCCCTATTCTTCAACCGAGCCGCCGAAGCCCCCTTGCCTCCTCGCTCACCCCCACTCTTCCTCCGTCATGGTGCCAACCGCCTCTCAGCTTCCCCTTCCTCGGCCTCCACTCCCCCATGCCGCCGCCTCCCGTTCCCCGTCCGACCCACCGCCACCCTCGGTGTACCTACCGCCCTCCTCCGCGCCATCAGACCCGGCTCTCAGCCTGCGCTTGCTTGGCTTCGGCCGCCAAGCCGCCTTGCGTTCACTTCTCTGGCCTCCTCCCCAAATCCTCCGTGTCCCCAAGTCCTCTCGGCATAGCTCCTCATTGAATTTTGCCATTCCTTTGTAGGGACCCCGTGCGTCGGCTTCTTCACTGACTTCGGGCTGAAACCACTGCTCGCGCCGCCCTCCGCCACCTCTGGATCAGCTTTTGCCAGTTCCCGGACCCGTTTAGCCTCCCTCCGGCCTTCTTCAACTTGTAGGAACTCAAGGTTTGCGTTCCTGATCTGGAGCCTCTTGCTCGGCGCCGATCTGTAGTATTTCGGGTAGAGCTCGCACGCGTGGAGGGTGTTCGCCAAAATGCCCAAGCCACCCCCTGATGCTCCTCTATTCCCCTCGGTTCAGCTCCAGCTCCCTCTATGTGTATGTGTTACATGTAAGTAATTGACAGTAGAGGCTACCCTTTAATAGTCAATTAGATTATGTTAAAAGGTTAGCTAAGTTTGTAGAAATGTAATTAACAACATTGTTTGGTTAACATACAAATTGAGTTGTGTTTGTGTTTTCAGTGGATGATGCAAATAACAACAGGCTAGTGACAGTCTGAAACTAGTAGTTAGAAAGTTTATTGATTCACTAGCTAAGAGTACTATGATTGATTTAGGACCTTGGGTTAACAAGAAATAGATAGTTGGATGATTAGTTTTAGCTAGATAACAGTGTTTAGTGGCAGTGAACCCTTCCCCTAGTGAACTGTTATCACATAACTTGCAAAGACAAATCGATATTCATTATCTAAAAATGTCAGTTAGTAATCAGAGATAGCAAGCTAGACCATCAAAGTATAGCTAGCAGACAGTGAGCATATGATTGGTGGCCTTCACAATGACCAATGTAGTAATTAGCTAAAGCTTAATTAGGAGCTATGATTAGAATATGACTGTCCCAATAATCAAGTGAACCATAGAACTAAATATAATGATGTCAGTGACTAAACTAAATTAGTTAAAACAAGTAATGCAAATGGTAGTTAGTAGGATGCGAGAATAGAAAGGAAAACCTGTAGAGAAATTGAACTGACAATAAGCTCATGACATTGCTAATACAAGTGGTTAGTAAGTATAGTGTTTTGATTAACCCTTAAAGATTGATCTTAAAAGAACACTTAATTTGAAAAACAGCCCATGCAACTATTTAATAAACCCTAATATGTTAGTAAGCTAAATAGTTAAGTGATTAGTAAAATAATGTAAGACAATTAACCTAAAAGGGTAAAGCTAATTAGGAATTAAGTCTTGGCAGGTGGTCAGCTAAGCAATAGTAGGCCTCATGCCATGATTAGGATAATAGCAATAGCAGCACTAGGTCAATGAGGTAGTTAATAAAAGATAGTAAGGCAATTTGAGATTTAAAAATCATTAGTATATACTTAGTCAATATCACTAATGCCTAGGTTAAAATGGAGGTCAGCTAAAAATAATCCTTAGCACATATTCTAGTTAAAGGTTAACCTAAAATACTAGATGTACCTTAGTATAAACTTAATCATAATAATGGCTATGTATAGAACACACTTAAATCAGGGAACTTCCTCGGTAAATAGGAAGTAGTAACTAAAATAATCATGAGAACACATAAGAGGATTGATTTTGACTGTATGATCATCGTAGATGTATACATAGAATGCCTAGAGAGAGTACTTGTGAGTACTAGGTGGCCTGTTAAGGAAAACATCACCTAGGCTCTAGGTATTGACCTTTCCCAGTAGCAATACAATTCTTGATCCGAAAGCAGATATGAGAGTATTAGCTAACCAGGTAATCTCTCCCATCTAATTAACCAGTGAGGAATGTTCATGTGAACATTCTCTCTCTCTTAGAATTATCTACTTTGGTCTGAAGAATTTCCTTCATTCCAATCATCAGCGGATATAGTTTGTCTGTAGTATTTCCTTCATCAACTCCTTTGGATATACTTTTGTCTGTAGTATTTCCTTCATCAACTTCCTCGGTTATACTTCGTCTGAAGTATTTCCTTCATCAGCTCCAGATGAGTATATTTTGGTCTCATCTGAAGTACTCCCATCTTTCAAGATATCGTTAGATGCGTTTACTTTAATTCGAAGTATTTCTTTCTGTTTGTATGTATTTGGATTTATTGGATTTCATTTGGTTGTTTTCAGTCGCTCTTGGATTTAAACGTATTCTGCGTAGATAGAATCTGAAGCTATGATGGGACAGCAGTCCGAGACAGAACAAGAACAAGACCAGGATTATCATGATATTGAGCTTTATCAGAATGTTGAGCAAGGCGATTATCAACATATTGAGCCGTATCAGAATATTGAGCAAGGCGAGTCAATACTTTGATCATCTTGCACCCTCTTTTTTGCAATTATATTGTTTTAAATTATGAAATTGCATTGCTATGTTTTATACAATTATATTGGTCTAGCTCATAGTTAATGCCTTAACAATAATTGTGTATAAACTTCCAGTCCTTGAACTTGGACACTATCCTTGTCACCCTAGAACTAATGGTTAACATACTAGTTATAAGTCTGTATCTAAGTGTCATGCTTAGCCTTGCTTAGATACGCTGTCATTCGGGCATTAAGTTGCCCGACATCAATCAAACCTTTGAAAATGATATTGGGCGATTGAATTTGGAGCTTTGGTGGTATGTTGGACTAAAGGGTTATTTTGAAAACAAAAGAAAACCTGAAAAACAGATTTTGACTTGGGCGGCTGGAAAGAGTGGCTGGTGCCAGGGGCACGAGAGAGAGTTGGTATGTGGATGTACCGCCCAAGTCAATTAAGGACCGAATCTGGTAATGACCTCTCATGTAAAATAGTGCAACCACAAGTCGGTAACACATATGACCTAGCTGACTAATTTGTTTCGCCTCGGCGTGGCTTCGACGTTGGTGGATACGGGTGGATAGACGGGGGAGAATGAAGCCACGGGAACCGTACGGCGCTAAAGGGAGACCTTCGGTGGGCGAGGGCAGGCCCTAAGGAGGTGATACCTAGCAGCGCGAAGTTGCAAAGAAGTGGGGCATTGTAAAGGCCTTGTGATAATCAACATTAGCCACACACCTACGGAAGTGTGTCGGGTCAGTATAAGTTGATATATCTCTTGTGGGTAAAGTGTACAAACTCTGCAGAGTAAGAAAACTATCTGGATAGCCGTGCTCACGGTCAAGAGCGATACTAAGAACTTGCTTGATATAGCTTTCCTTTTTATAAAACCATTGGTGTATGTGTGTGTGTGTGTGTGTGTGGAATGAAAAGGGTGGGTTTGAGCCCAGTAGTTGGAAATGTTGAGGTTGGAATCCAGAGAGTTGAGAAATCCTGGTCGGGGACCAGTGGTAATTACGGGATAGCCTGAGCATTGAGTGGACGTACTCACTCAATGGTATAGGAGATGGAATCTCCACTAGTACTTTACAATGAAAACTCAGTTTCTAAAACATGTGTTAGTTAAAATGCTAAGTCTCAGGTTTTGCTACTACTTACACTATTTTGAACATGTGGCTTTGTGCAAAACAAAAGAACCATGAGCCTTTCCTTTGTTCAGTCTTGCATCTATAATAATTGCATTGTGTATTGGCTCGCGAGTACGGTTGTGTACTCATGCTCGCTATTTATATTCTTTTAGTCAGTAAGCACAAAAGAAGATACAGGGGCAAATATGAGCATTGGACAAGACTGAAGATCAAGTAGGCCAAGAACTAGGTCGTGAGCCCACAATCGAATGCCGGTGGGCATATCGTGAGGGTTCCACGCGTTTTACTCTGAATCTGCTTCCGCTGCTATTCTCTGAAAGTATTTGGCTTGTTCGGCCATTCTGCAAGTCAAAAGCCGTAAGGTATATTTACGTTTTGTTTAATATTATGCAATAGCTTTACATTTTCGTGATATGTATTTGAACCAACAATGTAACTGTGTGTGCCAGCTACTGATCCAGGGAATAGCACAAATATACACAGTAGATCCCAAGTTCCAAATTTGGGGTCTGACAGAAAACATTGAAAAAAGAGCTTATTAAAATTCTTCCAACCACGTTTTTGAACATAGTCTCCTTGTATTGGCAACAAGAGTTAGGGATAGATCGATGCTAGGAAGCTCCTTCTAGTGGGTAAGACCACGTGCAAAGAGGTGAGACTTTGACTAGGTGATGTCGCCTTTCTCTGACCAGTGTAAAGAAAACCAAGTGTTTAAAGTGATTGGAGAAAGATTGAAAACCTCATCAAGTAATTATGTAAGACAACAAATAATGAATGAAAATCATAAACTATATTGAAAACATAAGAGTTTATGCACATAACTTTGTTAGATGATCTATGTTCCAAGAATTGGAGAGAACTCTGTCATCTTCCATCGCCAATCATACCGAGGTCTTCCCACTTAGGGGAAAGGTTATTCCAATTAGACTAGGTCTTAATATTTTTTAGGACCAAGTCAGCTACAACAAGGTTGCAAGGTTGGACCTCACGGTCGTAGTACTTGTGTAGGACTTGTTGGTAGATTGCCGATCGGATTAAGGCATGGTTTCTCTTTTCTTTGAGTAGGTTGATATCATCAGCTCGGCGTTGTTCTTGATCCTGGTCATTGAAATTTTTTACCCTTACGGACTAAATTTTTAGTTCTGGTGGAAGCATAGCCTTAGCACCAAAAACTAATAAGAAGGGTGTTTCGCCTATAGCCCAACTAGCGGTTGTGCGAATTTCACAAAGTACTGAGGGTAATTCTTTCACCCTGAGCCCCTGAGCACTTTATAAGCTAGTCGGAAACTCGAGTTTTAACTCCCTGCATAATTTGGTCATTTGCCCTTTTGACTACCCCATTACTTTGTGGATAGGCAATAGAGGCATAGCACAATTTGGTACCTAGTTCTTCACAAAATTTTTGAAATTTTGAGCTTGCAAACTAGGTACCATTGTCAATTATGATCTGACTCGGAACACTGAATCAAGTGATCACACTTTTCATCATAAACTTTTTTGGCAGCTTCAGTGGTTATCCCAGAAACAGGTTCGGACTCGATCCATTTTGTGAACATATCGATTACCACAAAAGGTACTCGATGCCACTTGGCACCTTTGAGAATGGTCCTAGGATATCTAGACCCTGGGTTGTGAAAGGCTAAGATAGAGGAATAGTTTGCAATGCTTGAGCCGGTTGGTGTATTTGTCTGCTATGAAACTGGCATTGTACACACTTAGTAACGAGTTCTTTAGCACTGTGGAGGTCTGTCGGACAGTAAAAACCCTATCGAAAATCCTTACTGACTAGGGTTCTGTAAGATGCATGTGCCCCATAGATACCTCTATGTAATTCGTTAAGGAAGTCTACTCCTTTCTGCGATATACAACGCATGAGCACCCCTTGAGTACTATTAGAGTAATGTATTAGAATATGGACTCTTTTATATTTTCTTATCTACCTTTTGTATTGCCTTATCTGTATATGGCATACACATCTTGTACTCCTATATATTGCCCATTGGGCCTCTTCAATATACACACAATATTCATAACATGGTATCAGAGCAAAGGTTAGGGTTAGGGCTACTATAGCGCCGCCGCCTCCTAGCCTTCACTCGCCTCCGCTGTTGCTGCCCCCGAGAGGACCGATCTTCGCTCCCGATGGTGGCCTTCTATTGTAGATTTTTTCAAGCAACAGTCGCCATCTGCTCATCGAAGATGCCAGCCACGTCGATGCTGGTACCTGCATGCGACGCGGAGGATCCGCTGCTGGTCTCATCGGATCCATCCTTCCTGGAGTCTTCTTCTTCTCCGTGCGAACGGCGCCACCTGCGCCACCAGCGCCGCCCATGCCGGTTCATTTCTGCGCCGGCGATCTACCCGTGCGCCGAAGTCTTCTTCCCGTGTGTGAGCTTCCATTGCTCTTCCTCGTCTGTGAAGCTTCGGATCGCCGCCGCCACTGCCATCCAGATCCGCCCTGGATCGGGCCGCCGTCGCCTCGGCTCCCTTGCTTCGCCTCCCGCTCGAATCCGGCTCCCTGGGCGTCCCTTCCTCTGCCTCGGTTCCCTGACGACGCCCTCTGCTCCGCGTAGCCCATCTGGCCTGTGCTCTGCGTGCCGGACGCCACCCCGAGCGACCTCCCACGCTCCACCGCCGGATCCACACCGCCGCTGCTGAGCAAGGAGGAAGAGGGGAGCGGGAGGAGGGAGAAGGTTGGAGAGTTGGAGTGTGCTGGTCGTTGGCCCGATTGGGATGCTATGGATCGGATGTGCCTATTAGGACGGATCGGCTATGCCGCATCTGACTTCATCTGCACTATTGCTTCCAGCGTTATTCCACAGTGCATCGCGTGCGTAAGCAACGTGTTTTCATTGTTGCATTGCGGTGGCCTTCTTCGTTGGGATTGCACTGTGCTGCTGCTGAAAGGTGTTGCTTCAAGTTGAGGAGATGCACTGGCGCTTGTTGGTTGGATAAGGAGATGGGTCTTATCCTGCTGCTAGTATCTGCTGCTAGCTATTTTTGCATCTTTTATTTCTTTGTGTCGTTTCTTTCGTTGCGTCCATCCAAGTCCATACCACTCAATCTTTGAGTTCGTCTAAGCCATGCGAGTCCATAAATTTATTGTCAGTCATAGAAGCATAGAAATTGCCTTATGCATGGTAGCAGCCGTCGCTCCCGCTCTTCTTTCTGAGCCGCGTGCAAATCATAGAAGTTGTTATGATGCCGCCGCTTTCTTAGCCGCCGCCCCGAGCTTTTAAGGCCACCGCCGTCTTGGGCTTCGATCTGCGCTGTCATGCTTCCACCTATTCTTATTCGGCTTGATTTGACAGCTCTCTCTATTTATGTCGGTTTCATCATCTTCTTCGTTGTGTTACCACAGCCGACTTTCTCAGCCCCTGCACCTTGTGCTTTATGGGCTATTGCACGACCCCGGATGGAGGAGATCTTTTGATACTCGATATATTTTCCAAGAGATGCATGCTACGATGACATTATCAAGACTGGGACTTTGGATTTTCCATATTTTAGTGTCAACCTTTTCCAAATGCAACGCTATTGCATACGCATTGCATTGAGGGGAGGGGGGGTTAGAGTAATGTATTAGAATATGGACTCTTTTATATTTTCCTTATCTACCTTTTGTATTGCCCATTGGGCCTCTTCAATATACACACAATATTCATAACAAGTACATCTCTTGTAGAGAATTCCTTCGAACAAAGTATATATTTTGGCCTTACGGGATAGACAATTAGCCTCGAGATCATCATCGGGTATTGTACCCTCCTGAAGATACTTGTAGATAGGATTCATCAAAGTATCCTCGTATTCTAGAGAAGCTATCTCACTCGGAGATGTCTCTGGATTTTCAATCAGAGATGTCTTTTGGAGTTATTCCAAAAAGACTCTTCGTAGAATTGGTGGTCGGGAAGAAACTATTCAGGCTAACTGGTCGGCGAGAAAGTTATCCTTTCTAGGGATGCACTGTACCTCAAGACCAATAAAGTATCTTTCTAACTGCCTGACTTTCGATAAATATTAAGGCATGTTCGAATTAGAGCACTAGCAGATCTGATTCGCAGTTAATTGAATAATATATTCTTGTGGCAATATTTAGGCTATTCTGGAACTCTGTTTTTTCCAAGATTCCTACGGGCTTAAACTATTTTCATATAAAATTCATGCACAATTCACGCGTTCCAAACTATTCCATCATGACTTGCCCTTCCTCCAATTCAAGATCCGATCTCTTTATCTTCTTCGAGCATCTGACGACAATTCTGGTGACAGGACAAAAATGCTATGCACATGACGCACCATGGTGTGGACTGCGCTGTGCAATGCAGTGCGGGCGTGATCTCATCCACCAGACCACCACACGTAGTACCTACCCTTTTCACTCGGCAACAAGAAGATGAACAACTGAAACGCAGGCAATAAATGTGCATCTTGTCAGAGGAATACGTTAGCTGCAGTAGTATCCAACGGGAGTATACTCAGCAGCCAGTTAGTCTACTCAGCAGCCAGTTTGGACAACCCTAGCTTTTGTCAGTGCTCGAGCTCAACGACCCCAAGGAATTGAAGACAGTAACTCTCTTCGTTCAGTAATCAAGTCGTTTTCAGTCAGATAGTCACCCATTGTACGCGATTCTTACTCAAGTGCTAATTATGAGATAGGTTAATCAAAAAAATTAATCAAATACAAAGATTTACATAGTAATATTGGAGAGGGAAGTGATTATGTATGCATATACGGCAGTTAATTGAAAGTGTGAATGTCGGACTCGGGCTTTGAATACCCGAAACCCTCGTGTGTGTATCGTATTAATCTCATGATCAGTGGCTAGTACACACTCATACATATATACATACAAAATAAAACAAATATGGTATATAACTTAAACAATTACAGAGTTTACATCACAATGGCCGACCGACCAAATAAAAGCTCAAGTATCAGAGGTAGCAAATGAAACAGCGGAAGCATAATATGTATAAGGTTCAAAAGTCCAGCGGTATGACCATTCATACCCCCAGGCAACCGACAAAAAACAAGTCCTAGAAAGACCAGTCACCGAACCCTCCGGTACCAGGTGCAAAGAACACGTCGTTCGAACTGGCTCATCCTCATACTCTGAACAACAATTTAAGCAGGATTAAGTACATTGTGTATTCAACAAGACTTGTAATGTATCGCAAAAAATTTATAAATACAAGACTAACAAGAGATGATGCTCTATATATGCTACAAATTGTTTTCAGCATTAAGCAAATTTTATTTGCAATATCAATACGTAGTATTTTACAACGGAAGTTTAAAGAGCAGTTAAATAGATAAAGAATCAACAAGTAAGTACTTGGTAAATAACAACTCACAACCCTCCATGGCAGCGATCAACATCTTACTTTCAGCCATAAACATGGCACTCAACTCAAATATAAATCAACAACTATTCCCACATTGTTCCAACAATGGCAGTCTATACTCATTAAGACTGCATTAAGCACGCCCATGACCGCGAGCACAGCTATTTAAATAGATTTACACTCTGCAGAGGTGTATAACTTTACCCACAGCTCACGAATTCTCTAGTTTGTTCGGCATCCATCGATACCACCGCTCACTAACCTTTGGTAAGCAGTCTAGAGCACACATCGAAGCCTTTACATCACCTAGTCCTAACCTTGCACTAGCCCGACGAGCGAACAACCTCACTTCACCCGGGTACACCCCCGTCTCAGTGAGGCATTCACCGTTGTGTCGGCAAGCTTGGTGCCTACCACTGTGGTGAAGGGAGCCCCTTTGAACATGTCTACACCGGTCATGCTTGCATTACCACGGCCTACCAACGTGCAAGGTTAGTTTTCAATGACTTAATTAGCTAAGGTCGTCTTATACTGATACATGTGGTTGTATGTTTAGGCTTAGATAGGATTTGTTGGTGTTCGGTCCTTAATTGACCCAGACTAGGATCTCCCCCTATCTACTTGTGAGATAAACCCCTCACACTCCTCAGATTATAATATAGCCCGCCCACATCACAAACTAAGTTTTTCATCTTTTATTTTTTTCTACAAAGTAACAGAGGTAAACCCCTCTGGACCATTATTTTAAAATCTCCCAAACTCATATTCATCATGTCACCCATTTTCTAATTTTAGTAAATCTAGAGTTCGGCTAAGCATTTGTACGATATTTATACTCGAAATACCCAAATTGACATCACATATTGCCTAAACCATAACCTATTGGCTACAACAGTAAGGAGGCCAACATTTCAAGGAGGATCATGCATCGAATAGGACTCTAGCTACCGTCATCCTCAAATATAGCAATTTTAAGCAAATATACACGCATGCATAATAGATTTTGTAAAAAGAAGTAAAATAATTAAAATAGTAGGATCAACATGGTCAAAGGGGGTGCTTGCCTTGCTCTAGTTGTTCTGAATAAGATAATGGAAGATCATTGTAAATTTCGCTCGAACAATAGACGTCTAATCAAAAGAGCCAGAAGTTAATTAAATATAGAACAATAATTTAAAAAGCAACAAAATACAAATATTTTCATATATTCTG
Source organism: Phyllostachys edulis (assembly GCA_036346405.1). NCBI lineage: Eukaryota > Viridiplantae > Streptophyta > Magnoliopsida > Poales > Poaceae > Phyllostachys > Phyllostachys edulis. Next base: position 52,030,920 of record CM070561.1, on the reverse strand, counting down.
GTAGAGCATGATTTTATATTAATTTAGAAAAAATAGTCATTTAATTTGGAGTTTGTATGCAAAAGTTATTAACGTTTTAATTTGCTTCGGTTTGAAAATTTCAGAAATTCAAAAAAGGGTGATGACGAAAGTGGATTTTTTTAGGTTTACGCTTTCCAACAGAGAAAGCGCATTTTCCTCTGAGTTCTACTAAGGTTTATGCTTTCCGATAGAGAAAGCGTATTCTCCTCTGAATTGAAAGCGGCTTTACTCATTTTTCCAATTTTTATTAACTTACATGTGGGGTCTACTTGTCAGTGAGATAGTGACTCATATTTTCGTTTTTTTATTTTATTTATAAAAGGGAGGCAGTCCCACATGTCATTTACTAAAATGTTTTGAATTTAGATTTTTGTTACCATTTTCGGCCAGTCCCACTTGTCATAGGCTCAATACATATTAAGCTATGTTAATTAGTGCTAAACATCTCCTAATCACTTGGGCCCACTGGTAGAGAGAAGGAGAAGAGCATGAGGGCTGCACGCGGCCGAGCGCCATGGCCAGCTCGCCGACGGCGAGGCAAGCACGGAGAGGCTTGAGGAATGGGCAAAATGGGTTTCCCTCTCGACGGTGATCCTACCGAGTGGTGATGGGGACGGATAGATGTCAGAGGTGGCGCTATGCCGGTGAGAAGCGGCGAGGTGCTTCGGGTCTGACATGGTATTCGCACCTAGATGAAATCGGCGGCGAATGGTGGCCGCGCATTGTCTTTAGGGGATGACTACAATGCTATAGGCAGCGGCTCGGGGACCAATGGTCAGTAGAGTGGCGGCGATACCCTTTTCCGCAGCGGCACCATAGGCAACCACGGTGAAGTCTATGCTATGCTAGCCAATCTCCTGATCTAACGCACATAGAAGTACTAGGGGACTACTAGGAGCTCACCAAGGGTGTAGATGACGTCGGGGGAAGGCCAGAGAAGCGTGTCGACATTGATCAGCGGCGGCACAGAGATGGCTCACGATGCTGTCGTGTTATGGCATTAGAGATGCTTTAAGAAGAAGCGCATTAGATCCCCGAGGTCCTAAGGATGATTTAGGAGCGAGGAATTGAATAGGGACTCACCAGAGTGACGACAAATAGAAAAGGAATCGGCGGTGGCCGATTTGGGGGAAGAGCTTGTTTCTGGTGATTCCCTGAACTTAGGTCCACATTGAGAAAGGAAGAAGCATTAGTAGAGTATGGAACATGATACGACACGGTTAGATGAGGTTCAAGCTCACTAGAGCTTTAGAAACGCAAAGGCCTGAAATGGGGTGTGCGCCAGAGGTGAATAAGATGACGGCGCGGTCATGTTACGGGGTTCCCGAAGCTACATCAAGCAAAGAGGGAGTATTAGTGAGGCAAGAGGCACATGGTGACGCGGGTGGCGAGAGCAAGGAAGCTCGCTAGAGCAAATAAAGGTGTGAGGCTTGCTCACCGACGTCGAGAACGACGCTCTCGTTCCCCGCGAACCAAGGAGCGGGAAGCTCTGGTTCTTGGTGGGAGGCGAGAATGGCAAGCTATGGTGTTCTTGACGTAGTCAGAAGCTTAAGTATGACTGAGATTGGCGTGATAATGGCGGTGAGAAAATGGCATTGTGAACGGTTCTCTCGTGCCGAGCTTTGGTCTCGTCGCCCGCGCGGGATAACGGCACGTCGACGGGGCAACTAGCATGGACGAAGGCTGGCGGAGATGACCAAGATAGTTGGGGCGCGAAACGGTGGGTGCCGGTCGCGTCTCGTGGGCGAGCGGTGGAGCTAGCAGGAGTGTCCTGGTGCGCAGGCGCGAGGTGGAAGACACCACTTGACGAGTAGGCCAGCACATTAGTGAGAGGGTGTAAGCGAAGCTGGAGTGGGTGCGAGCGAAATTGGGCTGGGCAAAATCGGCCCATTTGGCTTAGCGGGAAATTGAATTAGGTTTGGAATTTTCAGGAAAGGCTGAGTCTTTGCCGAATTTTTAAACCTATCAAACAGGCTCCCAATTTTATGAAACTTTTTGTGATGGTTTTTTGGTATTGTATAGTTCCTTTTGTAAATTTTTCAGGATTTTATCTCTTCTTTGATTTTCTCGGAAATTCTTAAAAGTTGCTGTTCACATGAAATATCATTATTTGATTTATACCAAAGCTCAAAAAACATACAGAAATAGTTTTCCACACAAAAAAGGATCAAAATCAGTCTCCCACTTCTTTTGCTTATATTTTCTCAAAATTGAGATTTTTTTTTGGATGTTACAGCGAAGACTTCTGAAACGACGATTTTTCAATGGCCAATGCTGCAACATTTTGACACGGAAGCTTGCAGTGCCGTGTACTGTGCTGTGCGTCTGTGCCCTGCCTCTTTAAATACAGACGTGTCCTCGGCTTCTCTCTTCTCCCTCGCACGGTCGCTCCCGTCCACCACCAGACTCGGATACACCAAACACAGAGCGAGCAAAGCTCGGTAGCGCCATGGAGGCATCCGACGGCAAGAGCGTCCGGTTCGACGTGATCGTGGTGGGCGCGGGCATCATGGGCAGCTGCGCGGCGTACGCGGCGGCGTCCCGGGGCGCGCGCGTGCTGCTCCTAGAGCGGTTCGACCTGCTGCACCACCGCGGCTCGTCGCACGGCGAGTCCCGCACCATCCGCGCTACCTACCCACAGGCGCACTACCCGCCCATGGTCCGCCTCGCGCGACACCTCTGGGACGACGCCCAGCGCGACGCCGGCTACACCGTGCTCACGCCCACGCCGCACCTCGACATGGGCCCGAGGGCCAAGCCCGCGCTCCTCGCCGCCGTCAAGAACGGTGGCGCCACCGAGGTCGTCTGGGGCGTGTGCTCGTTGCCGTGGGCGGAGGTGTTCAGGGTGCCCGACGGGTGGACGGCGGCGGCGAGCGAGCTCGGCGGGGTGATGAAGGCGACCAAGGCGGTGGCCATGTTCCAGGCGCTCGCCGGCAAGAAGGGCGCCGTCGTGCGGGACAGGATGGAGGTGCTCGACGTCACGAAGCGAGGTGAGCGCGGGCGCGTCGTCTTCTTCCCCCGAACTAATTTTGTCGGAAGTATTCGGCTCTTGCATGTGAGCAGGGTTTTTTTATCGGAGATTTTTTTTACCGGAGGGGTCCAATACAGCCCCTTGCATGGAGAATTTTTCAGATTTTAAATTAAAAAAATCAAATTTGGACAAAATTCATCAACTGAGCTAGTCTAAGCTAGTTAGCAAGATGTTCATATAGACTATTGATTTGAATAGGCTTGTATTACTACACTCATTCATCAACTAAACAAAATTCAATCAAATTCGATTTTTTTAACAAAATTTATTCAAACCGGCCAAATTCCAAATCGGTACCGGGGGTCCGATATAACCGAGAGAACCGAAAGTCGGCCGGTTATGGGCCGATTTAAAAATCCCTGCATGTGAGGGGCCTGGATGTGTTGTTGTGTTCCGGGTGGTCTCAGTGCAGTGGTGCACGAGCGTGAGGTCTTCCGTTCGATCCTCGCATTCACGCAAGGGTGAATTAAAATACCCTAGGTTAGAAAAAAAAATTACGCACATTAGCCATTCGATCGAAAATTAGATATGGAATGCACACAGAATGAGATTTTAGATGTTACGATTTCTTAGTCCATCTTTGCATTGATTTCGAATCAAATGGTCCGTAAATACGTAGAAGATGTAAAAGATAAATTGTGCAAAATTCCAGTGGGTGTCTTCTTTGCCCATACGGCCACACAAATGGACCATTAATATGCTCCATGCCTCTTCACATAATCTTTACTATTATAAAAGGACTTAGCGGTGATGGTGAGTCTGTAATCTACGCTCTCTTAAGTTAGTGAGATATTTTATAGATAAATATGTACATACATGTATAAGATATTAGAAAGATCTTCTGCGGATAACTAGATATATGTGTTTATGGTTTATGATAAGATTCTACGTAGCTTGTTGATTGGATACAAATTATGTATGAAACTTTTATTTGTAGGGATAATTACCTTATATAGATTAGTTTTCTAAGTTTATAACTTATATTATGTTTTATTTGAAATCCGTTGCATTGTACGGACACTCATCTAGTGAAAACAACGGGAACTAGAAGCATGTGACTGTCTTGACTGTTTCTATTTAGACGAAGAGGCATCTTGACTGTTGGCCAGTCTATTTTTTACCAACTTTTGAGAGTGCCATAACTAATTAGTTGTACCTAGCAATTCTGTGTCATTACTTGCAAATGGCACTTTAAATATTGCTGATTTGTTGCACTTTTAATTGGAACCGTACCTTTATTTTTCTACTCCCATTTGTCACACCACCTGTACTCAGGCCAGTACAAGGATTCTAGCCAAGTAGCTATTATTGTCCTAATTTTTCGATTCAAACTGTACTACTGCTTTTTAACAGTGTACTTCATTTTGTTTGGCATGCTTAGTGGAACCAGCCAATAGAGTACCTATCAAAGATTAAGTAATTAAGATCACACAATATTTTAAACTAGAGCAAACAAGTGCTTCTATGCTCATCGCAAAAATAGAAAGTGCTTTGATGCTCTCTAAAAAAAGTGAGAACATAAATTTTAAAGCATGTCTAGGATCTGGTTAGCAACCACCACTTCACTAAAAAAACAAATATCGTTTATGATTTTTTGCAATTCAGTTTTTCTCTACACACCACAATTCAAAATCATCATACACGCGAAGTGAAATCCATTGACTAATGAAAACTATGAAAAATTTTATACACATTTGGTCAGGAGAAGGATCGATCTTGGTGAAGACATCAAGTGGTGAGGAGTTCCATGGCGCCAAGTGCATCATAACGGTCGGCGCCTGGACCAGCAAGTTAGTCAAGTCGGTTACCGGCACGGATCTGCCGGTGCAGCCGGTGCACACTCTCGTCTGCTACTGGAAGGTGAAACCCGGCCGCGAGCGCGAGCTCACCCCGGAGGCCGGCTTCCCGACGTTCGCCAGCTACGGCGACCCCTACATCTACAGCACGCCGTCCATGGAGTTCCCGGGCCTGATCAAGATCGCCATGCACGGCGGCCCGCCGTGCGACCCGGACAGCAGGGACTGGTGCACCGGCGGCGCCGACCTGGTCGATCCCGTGGCGCGGTGGATCGACGAGGTCATGCCGGGCCACGTCGAGACCGCCGGCGGGCCGGTCATCCGGCAGTCGTGCATGTACTCCATGACCCCCGACGAGGACTTCGTGATCGACTTCTTGGGCGGGGAGTTTGGGAAGGATGTCGTCGTCGGTGCGGGGTTCTCCGGCCACGGGTTCAAGATGGGGCCGGCCGTCGGGAGGATCCTAGCCGAGATGGCCATGGACGGGGAGGCAAGAACAGCGGCGGAGGCCGGCGTGGAGCTCGGGCACTTCAGGATCGGGCGGTTTGTGGGCAATCCAAATGGAAATGTTAAGGATTTTGGAGATCAAGGCTGATGAGGCCAATCTTTCCTTCTAAGGACCGTCCATGCTGCGTGAGGATTTGATCTCCAACCGTCTTTCTCTGCCATTTGCTCCCGGAAAGCTGGGAAATAGTTCATAATTGAATAGCCAAGAGAAATGACCAATGATTGGGACCTCATGTGGGGACGGTTGCCATGCGTAAGATTTTTCATGATGATGTTCAGCTGTGATCGATTGTCACAGTTGGTTTGTTTAGGGTAATCTATTGAACATTATATTGTACAACTTTCATAATTCATCAGTGCTTTTATATTCTTGACTTTGGAACACTGAAGTAGCATTTCCTCTGCATATGTACCAAAGCTAGCTGCTTGCATTCAGTTGTGGATGCATGTTCAATACTCTGCATAGGTTTTTATATATATTGTTGTGATCCCCTGGTGCAGATTTTTGTTCTCTTGATTTCATTTTGGCTATAAGGAATCGTATCGTAGCATCGTCCCTAGTGCTATCTCTAGTCCTATTCATGGTATCAAGGCTGAAAGAGACGAGTCTCGGCCATAGTCGGATACAGGTAGTGCAATGCTCTTGCTTGAGAAATATGCTACAATTTACATAGCTCCAAATTCTAACGTCACATCTTGCTAACATGCAGTGGCGGAGCCAGGATTTCACAAAGCCTCAGGCCAAAAAAAGGGGCTATAAGTCTATAACTAACGTCGAATACTATCAACACTGAGGCATAAGAAAAGTACAACACAAATGCACAATCGAAATAAAATTTGAATTCCATGTTTAATGATACGACAAAATAGATAAATAATAGCAAAAAAAAAAAAGAATGTAACATACCACTAGCACGAAGTAATTTCTACTTAATTAACAAAGATTTGGTTCATTTGAGCCTATCATGTCTTCATCAACAATAGTGCAAGAACCTGAACCTGCAAAGATGTAATTGCATATGTAAATGCACAATTGTTTTGTGGGGTGTTACTTCCTCCAGTTCCTATTATTTCTGGAGGGGTTTGATTGGATAGCGATGAAAAATAAGATGCCAATATTTTGATCCTCTTCATCATGTATTTCTATATCTAGTACATCAAATATTGAAATGGAAAGTTAATAGTCAATTAGTCATACTCATAACTCATACAAACCAAAATCATGTTAATCTTCTGCCTGAAACTATTAATAGTCATACTACCTAGTACCTCTAGTTCCAGTTCCTGTCGTGTATTTTCAATTTGAAACTGTTAATGGTCATAGTACCTCCAGTACCAAAAGCACGTTAATCTTCTGCTATTTTGTGGGTGTGGACATTAGCATACTGTCTCATACACTCATACAGCCATACTCATAACTACTAACTCATACAGTCATACTCATAAGTCATAACACATTAACACGAACCCACCGGGAGCCGGCACCGTCGGTGAGGAGAGCTGGAGAGGGGCTGAGGACTAAGGAGGGCGGAGCAGGCGGCATCCGGTGAGGGGTGGAGCTGAGGCTGAGGAGGCGCTAGCCGGTGGCCGCTAGATTTGAAAGTCTTCAGGTATCTCTACAGGATGTTGAAGTCGGGGAAATCGACGGCATCTCCTGGGGAGTGTGCTCTACACCTCCACAACGGGAAAGCTGAGGAGTACATCCGCATGTACCCCAAGTCCTTGTGGTCATCATGGAAGAAAAGCTGGTTCTACATGATAGTCACCAAAGAAGATCGGCTCTGCTTCGTCGGCAAGGTGGCGGTCGATAACCCAAATTGGCGTACCTCCGCGAAGGAGGGAAGAGTGGGGAGTTGGATTGAAGCCATCCTGCTCCTTAGTATCAGGGGACTAACTTCTTGGCATGTGGTGAGAGATTTCTCCATATACCGGATAAGTCCTCTGAAGCTTCGATCACGTACCTTGCTCTGGTACCTTGGTCGTGACAATATGATCATCGATTCTGCAGATTATAAGTCCTAAAAATTCCAACCAGTTTTGTTTGTTTTAGTTGAATATTTTGTAACTTTATAGTCTCTTTTCTCTTTCTAAAGCCCTTTCCACTGAAGAAATTAGGGAACGGATCAAGGTGATCTGTGCTAGGGAGTCTAATTTCAAGGCTTTGGTTCCCCTTATGCTGGCATCCTGTTCTCAATTTGGTGAGCATAGACATGATCGAGAAGCTTTGCTTGGCTACTCAACAACAACCCCGTCCCTACTACATCTAGTTGTTCAATAATTGTGGGAAGCTAAAGGTAACACGTGTTGCGAGAGTACACTTCTCCAATGGTTCATATCATGACTGTGCTGAGTGTGACGTAGTGCCTATACAAGCCTGTTCTTTGCTACTAGGTAGACCTTGGCAATATGATAGAGATGTTGTACATCATAGTCGGACCAACCAATATACTCTCATATTTAAAGGGAAGAAGATTAGCTTACTACCCATGTCACCTGAGGCTATTTTAGAAGATGAATTAGCGAGAGCTAAGCATGACAAGACTAGTAGTAAAAGTGAAAATCAGATTTTTGTGAAGGACTTTGTCGATTAATCAAAGAAGGAACCTAGTGCTAAAAAGAATGAAATTAAGTTAAACGGTCCTATTATGCTTGCAACCAAATCTGAAATCAGTACTTTGCAGCCCCATGACTCTGTGTGCTATGCTTTGGTATGTAAGGATGCTTTGTTCTCATTTGAGGATATGCCTCCATCCTTGCCTCCTGCTATTGCTAACCTTTTACAGGAATATGTTGATATATTTCCCAAGGAGTTGCCACTGGGGCTGCCACCTATTCGAGGAATAGAGCACCAAATCGACTGGATTACTGGTGCCTCACTGCCAAACCGTGCGCCGTATAGGACCAACCCGTAGGAGATGAAAGAAATTTAGCGCCAAGTACAAGAATTGCTTGACAAAGGTTATATGTGCGAATCTCTTAGTCGTTATGTTGTTCATGTCATATTAGTTCCGAATAAAGATGGTTTGTGGCACATGTGTGCAGATTGTAGAGCTATTAATAATATCACCATTCATTATCGTCATCCTATTCCTAGGTTAGATGATATGCTTGATGTTTTAGATCTTTTCCATAATCAAAAAAGTGTATTGTACATTGCGTGGTTGTAAGATGTTATACAACTTGTACTGATGATAAGAAATCATGTAAAAATATATGCATAAACGATAAGTGGTCTTATTTATACACATTAGCCAAACTAGTCATGAAGGTTGCTAAGAACCAAAGACATGATAGACACTTCGCGTAACGTATTCGTTCTCAAGTTCCGACTGGTAGCCATGATCATAAAAAAAAAGGATCGTCGCTAGGAAACTCCTTGCAGTGGGCAGGACTATATGTAGAAAGGAGAGATTTTAACTAGGAGGCTTTCCGGGTCTTGACCAGTAGCAAAAATAAGAGTAGAACAAAATGTTAAAATGAAGAAAGTTAGTCTTTGAATTCTTATGCATGTAAGTAAATATATCAAGTTGTTTGTATTATGCCCCTTTACTAGTTTACTTCTTTGAGAAAAGAGTGTATGGTCACTCGTGAGAACCATCATTGTGATGGTCACGATTAGGACCCTTATGGCTTTTGACAACTATGTTAAGACCAAAAAAAGTAAAAGAGATCCTTTTAGAAGGATCTCAGAGAGAAATGGATCTTCTCTGACCAGTTAAACAACAATAGTATATGACCAGATAATGGATAATAGACATATAAACAATATCACTCATCGAAAAGGAATCAAATTATTCATGTTTATTGAAATTGAAAAAAAATGGAAAAACTATACAAAGAACTTACGCAATTGATCAATGTTCCAAGAATTTGGCAAAACATGCCCATCTCACATGGCTAGTCGTACCAAACCTGGTCTGGTGACTTCAACCACAGTGTATGGACCTTCCCATTTGGGAGAAAGTTTGTTGCGATTTGCTTGGCTCTGATTTTTTTTGAGAATCAGATCACCTATAGCTAGATTGCGAGGTTGCACCTTACGACTATGGTGCCTTCTCATGGCTTGTTGGTAAACTGCCGATCGTATAAGGGCTTAGTTTCATCATTCTTCAAGGAAATTGATGTCGTGGAGTCTTCGTTCTTCTTGAACGTTTTCATTAAAACAATCAGCTCGAGCAGAGCCAATTTTTAGTTCCGGAGGAAGCATGCCTTCAGCACCGTAAACCAGGAAAAATGTTATTTCACCGGTCGCACGACTGGTCGTGGTTCGAACGGCCTATAACACAGAAGGAAGTTCTTGAACCTAAGTTCCCGACCGTTTTACTAACTGGTCGAACACTCGGCATTTCACTCCTTGCATTATTATGTCATTAGCTCGCTCATCTGCTCCGTTACTCTACAGATGAGCCACGGAAGCGAAATGTATCTTGATACCTAGATGTTGGCAGAATTCCTATAAATTTCCACTCGAGAACTGGGTACCATTATCTGTGATTATATGACTGGGTATACTAAATCGTGTGATAACGTTTTTTGTGAGGAACCTCTTTGCAGCCTCAGTTGTTGTTTTAACAACTGCCTCAGCTTCTATCTATTTTGTGAATGTATCAATCATGACAAATAGGAATTCAAAACCCCAGGGTGCCTTTGGGAAAGGTCCTAGAATGTCTAGTCCCTATGTTGCAAAAGGCTAAGAAAGAGGTATTGTTTGCAAAGCTTGTGCCGGCTGATGTACTTGTTGACTATGAAATTGATATTGTACACACTTCATCATAAGTTATTTTGCATCATGAAAGGCAGTTGGCCAGTAGTATCCTCGTCTGAAGGCTTTACCGACCAGAGTTATGTAAGAATGATGTGCTCCACAGATTCCTCCATGTATGTCGGATAATAACTTAATATCATCCGTTTGAGATATGCATCTCATCAACACTCTGTGAGATCCCCGTTTGTAAAAGGTACTTTCGATTAGAGTGTATGATCTGGCTTTTCGAGATGTACGATCGGCCTCTACATCGTCTTCAGGAATTATGTCATGCTGAAGATAATTGTAGATCGATGTCATACAATCACTACTGGGATCGAGCTGTATGACCTCCAATGGAGCATCTAAGTCCTCGAAAGGCTTGACCATCGAGGGTGAATCGAGTTACTCGAGAAAAACTCCGAGCAGGACAGGTGACCTTGTTGAGGCCATCTGTGCCAACTAATCTGCTAGAAAGTTTTTCTTTCTAGGAATATGTTGGATCTGGAAACCGAAGAAGTGCGTTTTGAGTTTCTGTACTTCCGCTAAATAAGATGACATCTTGGTACTTGAGCATTGATACTTTTTTCCGACTTGATTCGCTACTAGTTGAGAATCTCCTTTCACTAGTAATCTACGAATCCCGAGGCTCTGGCTGCTCGGAGTCCTAGCAGTAAACCTTCGTATTATGCCACATTGTTTGTAGTAGAAACGTTTAGCTGAATGGCATATTTGATGTGTTCTCTAATAGGGGATATCAAGATAACTCCAGCCCCTGAGCCTTTAAGCATCAAGGAATCATCAAAGTACATTGTCGATTGTTCGTGGTGTTCGTACTCAGGCCCTTGGGTGGGTTCAGGGTTCGTCCATTCGGCGATAAATTATGCTAAAGCCTGGGACTTGATTGTTGTTCGTGAGATGAAATGGAGGTCAAATGCCCCAAGCTCGACCCCACATTTTGCTATTCGTCCTGATGATTCCCTGTTTCCGAGAACATGACCAAAGGGATATCCAGTAGGTATGACCACTCTATGGGCCTGAAAGTAATGCCTTTGTTTCATCGAAGCCATAAGGAGACCGTATAACAACATTTGTACCAGTGGGCCATCGTTCCTTGGGTCCATGTAAGACTTCGCTTACGTAATATACTGGTTGTGGGATGTTGTCACGCTCAACGACCAATATAGCACTGATTGCTTGTGGCATTGCAGCCACGTATATCAGTAATGTTTCTCCCGATCTCAGAGACACTAAGATCGGAGCATTCGTAAGGTACTTCTTGAGCTCTTCAAAGGGATCATTTCTGAAGAAGCTTAAAGAAAGGTAATCTCTTTTCTCCTAACCGTGCTATGAAACGACTTAGCACTATCATACAGCTGGTTAGTTTTTAGACTTCTTTCTTTGTGGTCGGAGGGCGCATCTGGTTGATGGCTGATATTTTTACTAGGTTTGCTTCAATTTCTCTAGCCGAAACTAGGAACCCAAGTAGCTTTTCAGAGGAAACTCCGAACACACTTTTTTGGATTTAACTTAAGGTTATGTCTTCTTATGTTATTAAAAGTTTCATGTAGGTCAGAAATATGATCACCAGCATTGATGCTTTTCACAACCAAATCATCAACGTAGGCTTTTAGATTTCGACCTATCTGAGGATTAATGGTTTTTTGCATTAACCTTTGAAAGTTGCACCAGCATTTTTGAGACCAAATAGCATCTTAACATAGTAGTAAGTGTCATATGATGTGATGAAGGAAGTTTTCTCTTCGTCATCTTTACTCATATTAATCTGTTGGTACCCTGAATACGTATCCAAAAAACTTAACAACTCACACCCGGAAGTAGAGTCTACAAGTTGATCAATGCGTGGAAGGGGAAAGTCATCCTTCAGACAAGCTTTATTGAGATCTGTAAAGTCAATACATATTCGTCTTTTCCTATTACTTTTTCTAACCATTACAGGATTGGCGAGCCACTCTGGGTGGTCGACTTCACGAATAAATCCAGCATTAAGAAGCTTGTCGATCTCCGACTAGATTGCCTCCTTTCGACCTAGTGCGAAGCGCCTTAGTTTCTGCTTGACCGGTTTCTTATTAGGCTAGAGAGCTAGCATGTGCTCGATCACCTCCTTGGGGACTTCGGGCATGTCAGATGCCTACTAAGCGAATACATCCAAGTTTGCTTGGAGGAAGGAGACAAGCGACTCTTCCTATTTAGAATCGAGTCCTGCCCCAACCAGTACCTTTTGGGTAGATGCATTAGCATTTCCTAACCCAGACGACATTTTGACGCTTTCTGAAGAAGCGTCTTTGTTGAGCGGAACCTCCTTGGTCTGGTCAGAAGGTTTTGGTGCCATCTTTGGTCTCAAGTGCTTGACCAAGTCGAGTTGAAGGGATGGGGCAGTCTTCTTTGTTGAAGGAGATAACTGTCTCCGACCACCTGGATGGCTTGCCGGTGATCGGAGATTCGGCGAGGTTCACTTCCCGCTCCACGACCTTCATATGATGTCTTGATTCGTACGAGGAGGACCCACCAAAAATCATGTCAACAGTGTACTGTGGCTCCTGGTACTCCATTTCTTCGTCACCATCTTTGTTCTTCTTAGAGCTTGGCTCTCCAAGTTCTTGTACGGAAGGTAAGGGACCTTTACCTGAATAATAATCCTCTAGTTTATTTTGTCTGGCTCGGTAGGTGCGTAGATCATGCTCTACCACCTGGTGAAATGGAAACCACTTCTTGTTCTTCATGTATTCATCGGTTGGAGCTTTTTCCTTGTTCTGACCGGAAAAATCTTTCTTGCCATTGGTAAACTTTTTAGGAATTGCAAGGACCTCCTTATTGTCGGGCTCGCAATTCTTCTAACCCTTGAGAGCCTTTTTATTCTTCTTGTCTGGTTGATCCAGACCAGATTGAGGGATCTTCTCTTTTTGATTGATGGCTTTACTCCATTCGACCGCCTCACTGGCGGCCGCATACTTATCAGCCATGTCGAAAAGTTTGATGGTTGTTCGTGGAGGATTCATTGCAATGTCCTTCGTAAACCTTTGATTTCTTAATCCTACCTTAAAAGCCTAGATAACGGATGAGTTTGCAACCTCTAGAATAGAGTTACGAACCTAGCTGAAACTTTTTTTGTACTGACGAAGAGTCTCATTAAGTTTTTGCCTCATCCGATAGAGATCATTCTCCTTTGAAAGCATCTATGCCCCTAAAAATTGTTTTGGTAATTAATGATAATATGTGATTATGGGATTAACGTGTTTATTGAGTATTTACAAGGTTAAGTCCCATTGGTGAGTTTGATGACTTGAAGATGCATGCTAAAGAACAACATGAAGATATACATGGCTCAAAAACAAAGTACAAGTAGTCTATGATCCTTTTTATGTTTTACCGGTCTTAGGAGAAATGGTTGGAAGACTGGATTATAGGTTAAATACCGTACTATTAAGATGGATCGTGACTAGTAGCTTGATAGCTTGTTCTTGGCAAATTGGATCAATTTAGGATCACGCATGCATTTGAATTTGAATTGGAAAGCCATCTGTGCAATTGTTAGGTCAATCGGTAGTACCAGAGTATATATGGCGAAACTACCACATAGCGGTATGACCGCATTTCTTTTGGCGGTACTATCGGTGGACGTTCGGACCGTCCGAACACAATCCAATCGTGCGGTTAAGACCTGTGGTCCAAATAGCCAAACGAATCTAAGTTGTCCACGTAATCAGTCCGATCGGGCTAAGCTGATCTGGTCGCTCAGCGGTATGACCGGCTTGTGGTGCGGTATTACCACAACCCGGTCGTTCCGTTATTTAGTTGGCGATACGTAAAAAACAGAGAGACACCGTTTTTGGTTCGATGTCTCACCCTGGGAACGGTAGTTCCGGGCTTTACTTGGCGGTACGACCGCATCGCGGTATGACCGCATGTTTAGCGGAACTACCACTCCTCGGTTCTTCCATTTTCTAGATGGCGGTACGTAATTTCCAGAGAAGCGACTTTTCGGCTTGAGTTGAAAACCCTGCGAATGGTAGTACTGCTCCATTGTGCGATATGACCGGCCCAAGCGGTAGTACCGCAACTTGGTTGGCAGTAGTACTGCTCTGGAATTTTCAACGGCTATGCCAGAGGAGTAATGCTACTGTTATAGCCGTTACTGTGCTCTAACATGGGTGTGGTAGTACCGCAACTTGGTTGGCGGTAGTACCGCATTTCGCTGAAAGTTGGGGAATTCCTCCCCAACGGTCGTATTTGTTGGTGGGGGGGTATAAATACCCCTCCACCTGCTCAAGGACAGTATGCTAGACCTCATTTAACATCCTTAAAGCCTTGAGCATCCTTTCAAGTACTCAAATACACTTGTGCATTCATTGTGAGGTAGTTGAGCCAATTCAAGTGTATCATACTAGATTGATCCATTGCACTTGAGTAAACGTCAAGCGAAGATCATTGGTTTGTTACTCTTGGTGTTTTGCCAAACACCTAGACAGCTTGGCGGAGGTTGCACGGTGATCTCTTCAAGAAGATTGTGAAGAGGACCGGTGCCAAGATTGTGAGTGGCTTGGTGTTCGCCACCTCCGGAGTGGAGGAAGAACAACCAATAGTGATCAAGAGAAGGCTTAATTCGTGAAGCCAACTTGATTCGTTCAAGCTTCCTCAACGTGGACTAGTGAAGACCGGCAAGTCTTCGATACCACGGGAAAAACATCGTTGTCTCTATTGTGGTTATTTCTAGTATTTACTTTCTGCATTTACAATTCTAGCTTTTATCTTGTGTTGAATTGCTTAGCTAGAATTGTATCTAGTTTAGACTTAGTTCTTAATTGGCTTAAATTGTTAATCAGTCAAAAAGTTTAAAAACCTCCTATTCACCCCCTCTAGTCAGTTATCCTTGATCCTACATCCTTTTCGGGGCGGTCGTACATCTGTTGAAAGTTGGCGATCAGAAGATCACAGAGCTGCACCCAAGTGTAAATTGATCCGACTCGTAGGTTGAGCAACCAAGACCGGGCAGATCCTTTAAGGACCGTGGGCAAGTAGTTTGCCATCACATTGTTATTACCACCAGCAGCTTTGATGGCACTAGTATAGATGTGAAGAAATTCTAATGGGTTTTGAGTCCCATTGAACTTCTCTATGTTGGCTGGTCGAAACCTGTCCGGCCAGAGAACTGCTTGGAGACCTACCGAGAATGCTCGACAACTAATAATAGATTCATGGCGCCTTCTTTGAAAAGGCGCCGGATTGTAGTCGGTTGGGGACCGATTCCTCATATTAGCGTACCAAGTACCTGGTGTCCCAATTCGGTCGTGGATGTTGGGAAAACATCTTTGACCGACCGCCTAGTTTAGGCGATGCCAAAGATCACCTGAGCCAACTGGTCGCTCCTCTTGACGAGGGGGAGTGGCTTCAAGAAAGAGTCATCTTCCCTCGTGACTCCCTTGTCAGAATCTTTAAGGAAGCCTAGGTATCGATCGGTCCACCGTCCGACCATGTTGTCCTCTACTAAGGGAGGAGCGCTGGGAAGAAGTCATAGTATGACTTTGCAAGTTCCTTTGCTCCCTGTACATTTCTGTACGTTGCATGGTCTGTTGGAGAATCTCCGATACCTGCCCTACGAGTTGAACATAACTTGGAGTCTCTGACAGAGCAGGATCTGGGTTATTTAGAATGTCACGAACTCGTGGTAGGTTTTGAATTGTTACCGAAGGTCTTGGAGGATTCCCGCTAGCAGTGGGTGTTCGATGAGTCGAATTCCCCTGCGACCTTTCGATTTGTCCTATTCGACCCCTCATGTGCTGTGGGGTAGAACCAAGCGAATTAACTGATCGATGTCCATCAATTCGATTACCTCTGGCAATTGGTGCTTGAGCGCCCATACAATTTTCACCAATAGGTGGTGGCAGGATAAGCTGTGGAGGATTGTGCACGACATCTTGATTAGTATCTCTGATTGTGTTAACTTCGTTCCTCTAATAGCAGTCTTCCGACGAGCTTCTATCATAACTAAGGGAGAGCCTTCTAGTGCTTTGGCAAGGAGCCACCATGATGGGGAACGATTGGAGATTACCGCCTCTAGTGGGCTTTGTGGCGGACTCAGCCTGATCCAACGGATTGCCGACCGTATGCTAAGTTTTACCATGCCCACTTGGCCTTCGACCAGTGGTAACTTCATTGACACCCTCACCAGATGTCGGTTGGCAACTAAAATACATAGGAGCCGTTGGCGAATACTAGTCGCCCATGACCGTATCGAGAGTACATTGACCCTCTGATCGAGTGTTGGGCTTTTATCACCATTCTTGCCGGTTGGAGAAACCGGGCTTGTAGAGGCGTTCGGATATTCTGAACTGGCTGGAACGACCAATTCCTCTGGTTGTGCCATGGATGGTGGTGGTGTATCTTCATCCATGTGGTCGATCTCACTGGTCTTAGCAAGCGGCGAGCCAGTAGCAGAAGAGGATGATGATGACATTGCATCATGTTCCATGGTGCAGATGTATGCATCCATGTTGAGGTTGGAGTAGTCCGCCAAGTCGAACCAGTTTTTCTCGTCCCAAGTTCTTGCCATGATCGCATGAGCGAAGATGGAGCGAAGGAAAGTGAATGAAGATTTGCTTGAGCAAAGAAAGCTTCAAGAACTCAACGCCTTCTTCTCCCCGGACGGCGCCAGCTGTCGACGATCGAGTCACCGATCTTACGAAATAAATAGAAGAAAATGGCTAAGAGTTCTTGGATGAGAATGGGATTGCTCTTTATTGCAATGAATTGGATCTTTACAAGGGGTACCTTGAATAAGGCGCTAGACTAGCTCTAATTACACTGTGTGTACTGCTTGAATCTAACTGTCTTGATGCAAATGCCTTGGGCTTGATCAAATCAGTTATCTTGTCCTCTGGTTGTCTTCTCCTTTAAATAACTGACGAAGTGGTAGCAGTTACAACTGGAAGAGGCGCCCTTTGGAAGTGTCATGTCCGGTCAGAGAAAAAGTGGCAGTTAGTAAGATATCAACTGATGAGCAGTTGATGTTAGTGGAGACAATAACCATATGGTTGTTATTGTCAGTGACATAGAGCCAGAAGCATCGCGTGGTTTAGAACAAATATGGCATGTGTTCCATTCGTCACATGGTAAGGAATATACTTAGGATCGGATTCAAGTGCCAGTTCATTGCTCCTACAAGCAGTCACTTGGTCGGGGATTAGGTATAGGACCTCGTTTGACTAGGGTACCCATAATGTAACCTCTGGAATCCTCACGACCATAGGGTCGTTAGCCTTAGGGGTTATGACCACGAAGAATGTGCGGTCTTTAATTAAATAAAGTGATATCAAGAGATTTAATCCTCGTCAAAGTTAACCCACGCCATTGCCGCGGCTATTCTTGCTCTACGTTGGCCACAAATGATGGGTAGTTGGGCTGTAAAATGGTAGTGCTAGGGCTTTATGGGTAAGAAGACATAGGCTGATGGTCGAAGCAACATGTGTTAGGGGCTTGGTACACAACATATAATAACTCATAGAGTAATTTTAGATACAATGCGATGTTGGACTAGTACATGCACTTATTAGAGCCTTGGTAGACAATAGATAATAACAAATAGAGTAATTTTAGATGTAGTGCTATGTTGGAACGGAACATGAACTTCATATTTTAGGGCCACAAAATGTATATTTTACAATAGAACATAACTAATAGAGTTATTTTAGATGTAGCGCCATGTTAGAGCAGCATATGTACTTCTTATTCTAGGGACACGAAATCAACATTTCATGGAGAACTTGCAGGTACCATAGGTGGAGTAATAATAGAAACCTAGATTGGAGCCCTCATAGGAAAACTCATCAAATCAATCAAGAAGCAAACGCAAATCAAATGGAGAGTAGAACTAACCTGCCCGTGGGAGGACATGACAATTAATGAAAAATACCTCTATGTTCACACATGAAACTTGCATTTCCATTTAAATCTCCATCGTACTAACCATGTAAACCCCAAAATCTAGAAAAGAAGTAGAAGTGTAAAGTCAACTAAACGATTGCACGTCTTCACTGAAGTACCAAAAAATAGGATAACTACAAAGCACTGGTCCTTTTTATGAGAATTGAGTACATAATGGACAAATTACACACGCTTTCATGAGAATTGAGTACATAAATTAGCAAATCGCAAGAGCTTTTCATTTGAATTAAGTACATAAATGAGAAAATCACAAGAGCAATCTATCTGCACATGAAAGCATTTTTTTCTAAAGAGTAATGTACCCACAAACCTTCATAGGAAGCAATTCAGTGTCTTGGCATTTTAAAATTAAAAAGAGCTCCACTATGGCACTAATTCTGAGGACCCATTATCAAACGTTTCATCAGACTGAGAGCACTCTATTATATATACATATACATATACATACATATACATATACATACATATATATATACATACATATATACGCCCGTTTCGGACTTCCAGGAGTACATACTCCCACTTCGAATATACCGCTTAAACTAACGTATTATACTTCTTTATCATTTTCAATATACTTAAATATCAATTATAACATGCTCCAATGCGACTTGATTGAAATTGGAGTCCTTTATTTTTGCTATATACCCTTTTTCATATATAAAGAAGTATATTAAAAAAATTGCTATAAAAAGTGGACTTTAACGAATTTTTTCAAAGAACTCACTTTGGAGTATCTTATAATCATTATTAGAGTATACTCAAATAGATAAATAGGTATCATCATACGATTTAAGTGGTATATGAGAAGTGGGAGTACGTACTCTAGGAGTACCATACCATATATATATATATATATATATATATATATATATATATATATATATATATATATATATATATATATATATATATATATATATATATATATATATATATATATAACGGGTTGGTCTTGAGAAGGTTGTGTGCAATGCAAATGACTAAAACCTACTATGGTCTAATTAGGTAGGAGCCATACATAATCAAATGGTAAAGCAACACAGATACTTACCATTTTCTGCAACATGCATGCATATTATATAAGAGAACTATACCTTGAGTCAGTAAGCAACAAATATGAAATGCAATAGAGTAACGAATGATGCACTTTTTCCATATAAAAAAGGTGTCTATAAGTATAGAAAATGAAACTTGGCAAGAATGAATTTTAAAACCGATAAAGGAGATATGTGCAGTTCTGTACAAAGATACTAATACCATTAACTACAAACACATATCCTTCCTCTTGGAGGCACTAACTATTATGTTCCTACCTTTCATTTCGTGAACAAAAGATAAAGTGCAGAATTTGTAACTGGACTACTCCACGTCCATGCATGGCATATCCTATTCCATAAAAGAATACATGTAGCACATCTTTTACTAATCCTCTAAATGTTTGAAATGATAAAAAAAAGCTAGAAGATAGACGCGCAAACTGAAATTACACCTAAAAGGATGCCCTAAGAAGAAAAAGGCTACATGGTGTGGGTAGTTTAATCAGAAAGAAGAAATGTCAAAAGAAAGGCAAGGTCTAAATACTGTTGGAGGTTTCGTCATCTACATGGTTGATCCACAGTATTGGTACCTCTAAACTACGTGTAGGAAGTTCAATCTTAACAATGCTGACATTATTGAATGTATAACTTAGTTACCTCAGTTTCCCAATCAGATTTGTCCTCATAACCACAGCTGATGACATGAATAGCTTCTTTCATAAGAGACTCTGGAATTGCAGATCAAGGAACACCACCATATTACATCCGAGTGGAAGCTACAAAAACACTGGATTGGCCAAATGTCTTCTGCGGGCTCATTTGGGACATAAGAAGTGATCTCTCATCTTCTGCATGTTTTTGTGACTTCTTTTCTGAGCTCTTCTTCTTTGATTTTGTTGCATTCTTCTTTCCCTCACAAAGCGAAGAGAAGAAGCTCGACTTCTTCTTCTTAATTGGAGGCTCATAGCCATATAGATATGTTGTGTTGAACACACAACCAGTTCCCACATAAACTGGTCCCTGGATGCCATCAAGATCTCTCAAGTTAATCTGCAACAAATAGACACAGTAGAGTTACCGATCATAGTTAATCGGAATTTGGAACAAAGTTCATCAAGCAACAATATTAACATCAGTGTGTCATTAAAACTAGTTGATGTTCGTGAAAATATGAAAGTGATATACACAAGGATCTAAAAGGATATTGCTATAGCTTACATAAAAAAAACATAGTGTTCCTGTTTGCATATCAATCATTACTATCAATACCATCAAACCTCATCCATAGGTCTCAATCTCTATTGGAAAGAAGCAGTCAAAGCACAGTGCTTAGCATCCTTGAACTCGCGGTGAATGAGCTCGATGCTGTCCCTGTCGGCGCCGGACCCTAGCGTGGAGGAGAGCATGCATAGACCTAGAACCAGTCGTAGGACCGAAACAACCAACGCAGTCCCCCACAGCGGCATTACGTCGAATACCTTGAAGGCAAGAACGTGAAGATGCTTCTCACTGCCAGTGGCTACTACCAAAGGAAGGTGACAACCTTGGCGCACAAGTGCTTCATCTGGCCTCACTCCCTCACCCCTACTCTCCACTGCCATTGACAGTGCCACTCCGTCCCTACCTCGCTCCTCCTCGGTGGTAGCCGGGGAGCAGGCGGGGGCAGTGTGGGGAGGAACGGACGAAGGAGGAAGAGAGGAGGGAGAGGAGAGGGAGGAGGCAGAGGTGCACAGAGAACAGACCGAGGGGGATGGAGGCGCCTGGGAGAGAGGAGGCGAGGCATCGCGAGGTGGCCGAAGGAGAGGCGGACCGAGCGGGCTGAAGGCGCTTGGGAGAGAGGAGGCGTGGGGGTGGCATTAGCTTGGAGGTGGCGGTGGCGGGGAGGAGGAGATGCTAGAGAGGAGAAGGAAGAGGAGACTGAGGACCGGAGGCGGAGAGCAGGGCGGAGGTGAGGTGGTTAGAGGTGCATGGGAGAGAGGAGGCCAGAGGCGAGGTGGCACGAGGCATGGCGGCCGGAGGTGAGGTAGCATGAGGAGGGGTGACCAGAGGCGTGCAGGAGAGAGGAGGCGGAGAGGATGGCGGCGGTGGGGGAGAGGAGGAGGTGTTGGAGAGGAGGAGACCGAGGACCGGAGACAGGGAGCAGGCTAGAGGTGAGGCGACGCGGGGTGACCGGAGGCGATGCGGAGCGAGGGGGCCAAAGGCGCGTGGGAGAGAGGAGGCCGGGGTCGAGGCAGCGCGAGGGAAGGTGGCTGAACACGTGCGAGAGAGCGGAAGCAAAGAAGAAATCGTGGCGCCACAAAAGGGGGATCTAGGGGAGGACAGTACATGCGTGAGGTGAGGTAGGGCTCAGGCAAGTGGAGCGTGAGCACCAAATCCAATCGGACAGTCAGAAAACATCCAGGAACGATCCGACAGCGGATGTTTTTCTGATGACGTTGCCAGCGTGGTTGGGAGCCCTTTCCACCAGCCTTTAAGATTAGTAATCATTGGAAGCATGGCATTGTCATTACTGGTATACTTCCCATCCATATCTGGAGCATTCCTTGTCCTTGTTAGGAGTAATAAAAACACAGTGTGAAGAGGATAAGGCTTATTCTTCTCCACACGGCGTACGAAGGAAGAATTCGAACCTGGGTTGCACAACAGCCTTACTACTAGCCAGCAGCCCCAGGATTTCCCTCCCTTGTCCTTATTAATAACAAAATATCGGATGAGATGCTACACTTTCATAGTACAAGCCTTCTCTAGAATGACCTGTCTCTACACTGCTGGTAACTGGTGTAGTCAGGCTCAAGAACATTGATGGAGATGAGGATGATGGTGCTGTCATTTTCAGAAGGGGAAATAAGGCTGGACTTGCTCACAGTGGGCACCATTGACTTGACCTGGACTTGGCCCTGCTGAGTCAGCATAAGTCAATGGATGGTTGTCGTCACGGGGACACGTGCCCCATCCATAGGCCATCTAAATATGCTACACTTGCTCAAATGAAGTGTCAAATGAAGATGACATACCTTCTAGTGTAGAGATTGTGGTTGGTGAATTTGTGTACGACATTTTTTTCAAAATTGAAGATGTTGCGATGGATGCGGTTGACAAAGTCGTCAATCAGGGTGATGATCATGAGGAGGAAGACAAATCCGGCAAGGGCAAAGATGTTGAGATGGAAGATGGAGATTGTAAGTGACCAAAGAATAATTTGGTTCATTTATCGCATGCGTCTAAGAGCCGTAAGGGTCAATCTTTAGCATATACTAAGGGGAATACTTTGGGTCTTTTGGCTTTAGATACCATCTGGGTTACACCGAGGGTGGTCAAAACGGAGTTCGAGAATGGAGCTCGAGAGGATGGGGTGTCTGTCTTGAAGGTCCAAGGGCGGAGTTTGGGCGCTGATAAATTGTGTGTAATCTCTAAGCAGGTGGAGGACACAATTGTTGTGGCGGCTGACTTCTCTCTTGAGACTGTTTTAGTTCAGGAGGAGTAGGTTAGTCCTGCGGTGGTAGTGGTATCTTCTGTTGGGTCAGGCAGGACAACCGAGGTGGTCAAGCCAGGAAATCTTGCTGTCGGGTCTTAAGGGGTAGCAGATTCCTTCGGTTCACCAGGTACTGCAAAAGATCAATTCTTTGTGGCTAGTGATAGCTTCCAAGCAAAGCCGACGGTGAATGAGGAAAGACCTTTGGTGCAGCTTGTTGGTGCTTCGGCTGTCAGGGTTACCAAGGATGGTGAGATCCTTGCTACCAAAGTGACTAAAGTCCCACAGTTGGGTGATCTAGTGGCTGGTCGGGGGGTGATTGAGGGTCCAATGAATGGCAACGCTGCTAAGGGTACAAAATCACATGGGGTTGGTCGGCCGGCGTTCATCCATCACGTGGTGGATATGGTGGAGCCTAGGCAGAGTAAGCGCATCAAGAATCAGAATTCCGGTGATGATGACCTGGTCCAAAAGGCTAAGTGGCGTGCGCAAATTCGTAATCTTGAACTTGATTCAAGTAAGTCTGATAATAAATTTTCCTTTCTGTCTTTTTTTATGAGCAAATTTTAGACAAAGTTGCTAGCATTGGAATTTCATTAGGAGCTGATGGGGTAGAGGTTGCTGGTTCTATTAAGAATCTTGAACTCAGAAGATTAAAAAAGAAAGGAGTTGTAGCTGTTGAGGAGTTGGAGGCTGAGAATGAGGATTACAACGATTTCTCAGCTCTTAATCATCTTTGTAGTGATGTAGATGTAGATGCTTTGGAGGACGACCTTTATAATTTTACTCTGGTCACAAATAAAAAAGAGATCATCTGGGAAAAAGAAGGAAAAAGTCATCTTCTTAGGTCAATCAAATTGAAGTTAAAATGAAAGGCCTTTTTTGGAATAGCAGAGGTCTAGGTGACTTGGCTAAGCATCATTATATTTGTGAAGTGGTTAAGGAACAACATTTAGATTTTGTGGCCATTCTTGAAACTGTTAAAAAAGATTTCTCTTTGGCTAGTCTTAATCATCTTTGTGGTGGACGGAATTTTTTGTGGCACTTTTCTCTGCCACAAGGACGTTCGGTGGGTATCCTTCTTGGGGTGGATACTCGGGTCTATGACATTGGGGCTATTGATGCTGGTGATTTTTATGTAAAGTTTCATTTAAAAAATTCTAAAGTCACAACTCCTGGTGGGAGCTAGTGTCTTATGTTGGTCTATTTGGTTATGTCGGAATGAGGTTGTTTTTGACAAAAAGATTATAACTAATCCCTTGCAGGTTATCTTATTAAGTGGGTACTAGCCGAATGCTTGGGCAAACCTGCAGAAATCGGACCAGAAAGAGTCCATGTTGGAGGGAAGCCAAAGGTTGGAGTTTGTGACAAAGCAAATCCTCAATTTTCCTGGGTGGAGGCTTAGCATTAGGATTTGCAATGATTGAGTTTAAGTTTCAATCATCTATTGGTTGTAAGGCCAAAAGCCATTTTTTTACATCTTGGTGTGTTTGTTACTTTAGACTCTTAAATAAAATGGGTTGTGTGCATCTTTGATGCAAAGGCCGAGGGTGATTTTTCTCTTCCATTATCTAAAAAAAGATGAGTATGTGTTTCAACTTTCACCAATGGCATTTCTGTAACTCTGTTCCATGATTGATTGGTATCGTTATTATGCTTCTAGAGAGCGCCCAACCACTATCAACAGGGGCGGAGCCGCCGTGGCCCAAGCCTCGGGCTAGGCCTGTTGTTTTTAGACTGAACTTGTATGTTTGCTGATTTTTCAAAAGAATGTTCATGAACTTTTGATCTTATGTCTCGGGGGCTATAGCCCGAGGCTTGGCTCCGCTCCGGACTATCAATGTTGACGGATCTTTGTCAAGTACTTGTTTTGGATGAACAGTTGTCAAGTTCTTATTTTTAATCTTTGTTGCTGAAATACCTGCAGTTTTTTTTATCATTCAGAAAGAAAAGAACTATCAGATGAGAGAACTATAAACAGACAACAGTTCAAGTAGTTGCTAGAATTCTAGATATTTTGCACAATCCGTTTGCTACCATAATCAACATAAATGAATTCAATCTTTACGATTCCCTTTAATTTCCATCTTCTGGTTATTCAGAGAAAGGGGAAAAGACACGGAGAGGAAAACTATAAAAACATGTACAACAGAAAGGTTTCATGGAATGATTTAGAATGTATGTATGTACTGCTTGCTTATTACTTCAATCGTCAGCGCAAATGAATCCAATCTTTATAACGCCACTTCTCCTTTTCTCTGATTAGCTATCATCCAATCACTATTTTTTAGCAGATGCCGTTCAGAAGTTTTATAGCTCAAACTTTTCCATAAATCATCAAGAAAAGGTACATATTAATTTACCAAGCAAAATTATGCAATAATCTGTCATTTATAAGCTCGAGCTTTATCAGATATACAGGTATTATTAATACACTACGAAAATAGAGATAAAATCTTCCTTGCTAGATCTCTTTCCATTGGGACGTCCTGGTACTGCTGACATACTGACATAGGTGACAAGCTCATCATAGAATATATGACTGAATGATTACCGAAGCTTACCTTAAGCGACAAGCTCTGCACACTTCCACGGATATATGTCTGAATAATCACTTCGAGTGCCAAATGCGCCGCTCGCCAGGTGCAGCAGCAGTGCCTTCGCCACCGACGTGTGGTGCGGGGGTGCCGGAGCTGTTCCTGTACGTGCAGACCGAGCGAGAAGAGAATGGGGAGAGATGGGAGATGAAGAAAGAGTAAGGGAATGAAATGGTTGCACTGACCAGGTGTGCCAGCTAAGTTAAGCATGAGAATGTGAAGTTACACTGAATTAGTATCTGCACTATCCATTTACTTCAATAATCAGCGTAAATAGATCCAATCTTTACAAATAGTAGCCTAGCATCTACTCCACTTAATGAATTTTATAACTGCTATACACGAAGAATAGGAACCAACAATGTCTGAAAAGTCTTCCTGATCGATCTCTTCTTTGGTGCAGGCTTTGTTAGGCAATTTCTGTCCTCCAATTAACGCAATTCCATTTTTCTCAAATCTTCCAATTCTTCATTCTACGCTTCGCGGCGCTTCAATGTCAGCATTATATTGCTACGCACTGGGCAGGAATCATGCATGGAGCAACGAAGAATAATGGTTAGAAAAAGAAGACGACCAGTAGCAGAAGCCATGGCTGGATGTATCTTGTGCTCGCCGACGATGCTGTCATCGCCGGTTCACGAGTTCCTCCACCACCATTGCTGTAAATCGGCGGTTCATGGGCGCCTCCACCACCGTTGCTGTACGTCGGCGACACATTGCCATCGCCGGTGCTCTGGCCGTCGATCTGTGCTCCGAGAAACATGGCGTCAGACTTCTTTATCCTGCACGAAAAATCACAAAGATATTAGTACAAGTTTTTCTTCTACTTCTAGACACTTCCATGTATGCCGTAACACATTTGATTATGACACTGACAGTTTGAGATCAACTTAATTACCCGGAGGTTGGGAGGCAGAAAGCAATAGTGTAGTCGTAGGCCTTGCAGGTGAAGGTGCTGGTGCTGTCGTCGTAGGCGTAGCTGTACGCGCGCGGGCACGCCGACTTGAAGATGGAGGAGTACACCGTCGGGTGGCACGCCGCCGGCGTGTCGTAGGCCCCGCTGCAGCAGTACCTGTCCTGCCCGAACGCCTCGCACGCGCTCCGGCACGCAATCGCGCCGCCGCCGCAGTCCACCATCAGCTCCCTGGGACACGCTGATCGATCGATCGAGACAGAGCCACCATCAGAGTCGGCAATGGCAAGCCTAACATGTTTTCGGACGAGCTATAGTAACGTTTACTTCGCCGGCGCAACTTACAGCGGTTAAGGTCGGCCATGCAGCCGGTGGTGTTGCACGCGCCCTGCTGCGCGAGCGGGATCGCGACGACGGGCAGGTTGTAACCGTCGACAAGGCTCACGTCGTAGAAGTCATCGCCGCCGCCCTTCCCGAGCGTGACCTCGAAGAGCGTGGCCGGTGGCATCGCGCCCGTGCCGCTGCACTCCATCCGGCTGCCGCAGTCGCCCGTCTGGCAAACGCCCGCGCCGTCCGCGTCGAACACGCACCCCGTCCGGGCCCATATCCGCCCCGACCACCCCACCGGCGCGGCGAGCTGCACGGTCTGCCCCGGGTCGAGCTTGAACCCCGTCGTGGACAGCTGCGACGTGCCGGCGCCGGCCAGGGTCCCCGGCCATATGGGGTGGGAGCAGTAGTTCGATATGGTGAACGTCGTGCCCATTGGAGTGTAGAACCAAGAAGCCAATGCCAGCACAACGAGCCATAGCTTGCAAGTTCTTGCTTCTTCCATGTAGATGCTTGGCTATGCCAAATTTGGTAACTGAAGTTGATAGGGAGATCGAGAGGGAAAGGGGAAGGCATTGGAAGGATGCTTGCAAGATTTAAAGTGGCGCAACCATGCATGCGAAGAAAGCTTTCCTTGGTGAGCTTGGTTTAGCATGTTGCGTGGATGGGGTTGCCTAGGAAAGAAGAAATACCTTTTGGGATCATGCAAGCTTATGAGGGCGACATGCTGTTAGCCCCAAAAAGTGATAATGCTTCTGCTAGTGAAGATACCTTATTTTCTGGTCAAACATGCTTTTGTTTTGTGAGTTTTAAGTCTTAACCAATATTTGATGTCTGTAGCCTGAACATTACTGAACTTTTGCAAGGTTCATGCACATTGTAGCCTGAACATTACCTTTCTAGTTACCATTTCACTGAACAAATAAAATGTACGTGAATGAGTGTACGGCAGTTTAACATGAATATTGTACATGTTGATTATCTGTCAACTTCAGCATCCAGCAAGGAGTCAAAAAATCATTGAGGTGCAATTTATACCGTGCATATCCATCCCACAGGAAACATATTAGGAGATACGCAGTATAGACTGGAGACGGCTAACTCATGGTGCAGCATGACCTAGAGATGCACAGTAGTAACCAAAGACAACATTGTAAATTCCTAAAAAGTAAAGGAAGGAAGGTAACATGACTAAAACGTTGCCATATTGTACAGTACGTACTCATAGATCTTATCAGAAACACAACAAACAAGTTATTTCTTCTTGCAGCACGACTCCATATGACAAAACAGAAAATCTATCATGCCTCCAATGTAGGTTCTTCAGCATCACCTTCGGGGGCATTGGAATCATCAATAATCGTGACGCCCTCAAGATCCAAGGGACGCCCGGTCATTGGATGAATAGGGCGCCTGTCACGAGGCCCACCCTTCCGGGCCATAGCTAGCATTGGAGGTGGAGGCAGAATCCCAGCACGAAAGAGGATGCGCTGCACAGGATCTGATGGTTGTGCCCCAACTGACAGCCAGTACCTACAACAGAAGTATAGTTGTATGGTCTTACATGGCCTTGCAAGGCAGGGGAAAAAACAAAATAGCATGCTTCTAGCAAGTAGTCATTAGCTCTGCTGTGGATGCAATCAAGTACATCTCACGCGCTTCAAACGTCTAAATCCTTAAATCCGTAAATTTTCTTCCCTGAGGGAGGAAGGCAGCGAGGGTAGAATGATGCTTGGCAATTGGCATTACAATCAACTAGCAGAGTGCAGCACCACATAATTTCACTTATATTTCTCCCAATTTTTTCTTTCGCCTTCTCAGCATCCCCAATGATGCCATCTACCGCCTCAAGCAAATCATGAAACCACAATGGTCATATGTCTTAATCAGCCCCCATTTAGCCTCTAAAATCCCCAACTGTCCTTCAAAGATTAAGGGCTGATATAGCATTTTTAATTCTAGACTAGCTGCAATCAAATGTTGCAATATGCAAATTTTTGTCCAAAAAGGAATAAAATAGAACAAAAGCACTCTAAATCAAGAGCAAACAAGACTCACTTGACCCGGTCGAATTTCAACCCCATCCTCTTGCCACCATCCTTCCCTGCAAACAGCAACAGAAGGCACATATTTCTTCGTCAGCGATTCAGCCATCACTAAGCTCCTATGCACGCACAAAATCGCATTACAAATCCTTCGCGCATCTGATCCGAGCAACGGAACTGATTCATCGAAATCAATGAGCAGGAGCAACGCGGGCACTTGAACGGATCGATCCAAAAGGGATTTCAAGGGGGGGCGCAAGAGAAAGGAGGACTTGCCGGGGAGCGGGTTGTAGTAGCCGAGGACCTCAAGGTGCTTGCCGTCGCGCGGGGAGCGGCTGTCGGCGGCCATCACCCGGTAGAACGGCCGGTTCCGGCAGCCGAACCGCGCGAGCCGGATCCGCACCACCATGCTTTCTTGCTTCCTTCCTCGCCGCCGCGCCTTCGCCCTTCCCCGGCTCAGGTCGTGTGGGAAGAAGGGTTTGCTTTCCCCTCCAACATGGGCTTCTTTGCTCTCGTCGCCAGGAGAGTTGGGCTGAAACCGAAAAGGCACTTCCTAAGTGGGCCTTACTCCATGTCTCCATGGCTAAATTCAGGCTTTCGTATATACTCGAATTTGGTCCCGGTTCGTGGTAAATTTAAACCCCAGCTCTCTGGCACATAGAAGACCAGCAAGCTCGTAGATACACTCAATTCTCTGGCCCTGAAAGCTGAAGAACATAGCTTACTGCGCACTCAGTCACTCCCATTTTTATCTTGTCATGGTTGGTACAGTGATGCTTTTTTCCAGCCCAGAAGATAGAAGTACACATGCAGGTTAAACTTTGTCCAAGATTGAATGCAGTAGTGAGCATGGAGTGTGGGAAAAGAAAGAACAAGAGATAGGAAATGAACAGACAATAGGCTTTCTTGTTTGCACCAATTGACATTGTTCTCTAACAATTGACATTGGTGTTGTTGTCTAACAAACATCACAGACCCGTACTGGCATGTTTTTTCTTACCTAAGAACACCTAAAAGTGAAACAACCAGCAAGTAAAGAGATTTCTTGCCATGATAAACAACTGAAGAATCTGTGTCAAAACTAAGTACTCCTGTGGGTATTAGCTTCACTGAAACCGTGAGAGAGCAGAATGTTGTCTTGCATCCAATTGCTGATGCATAGAGGAATTTGCATCAGTAAAAACCTTCAGATTAAACTGTTCCCTGTTATAAGAAGAGAATAGTGATTTAGTCACCCAAATACAGTCATTATACATCTTAAACAAAGAAGCAGCTTTCCATCACATAACTTTGCCTCGTATGAGTAAGAACAGTCGTTGCCAACAATCAAGAAAATACCGGAGGATGCCTAAATTTTCTTCAATGTTGACAAAAATTGAAAAAATGCTTTCCAGATAAAAGTTGAGTTATTTGTTCCTTCAACTTTCCCTAGGAATCCTAGTGGTGGATAAAAATTCTAAATTAAAAATGCATGTTAGGTAGAGAGGAATTCCTGCAAGTCCAAGTGATTGCAACAACAGGCTATATTCAATTAACACATTCCGAAGAAGCTGTTTGTAAAATGTGCATGCATTAATGAAGGTATAGTGAAAGGGGGGAGATATGATGAGATAAACTTTAAAGATATCAGATATGAACTAAGTAAAAAATAAAAATAGTAATGCTAGCAATTTGATTCAAGGTATGATAAAAAAAATGGCTATGCCTGAAGACATCCACTCATCCATGATCAATTTGATTCAAGGAATTGATTACTAAGTATTTTCTTTAGTATTTTCTTCCTTTCCATCTACTCTCCATGTCAACAAAGAGAGTCTATCTCCCATAATTCCACAAAACATCCATTGCTACCCATCATTGAACAACAAGAGAAATGATTGACTTATGTCCCCCAGCAGTACTGGATTGCCTTTTTTTCGAGAATGTACTGGATTGCATTATTGCTACGAGTATTACACAAGACATATACATCACTTATGCTGCTACTAATATCCATATTGAGTAAGCACTCTCTACTATGCTTAGTCAGATGTGGAAAAAAAATATTCCACATTTTCCTCGAATGTTTAAAAGCAATGTGAAAGGACACAAACAACACACAGTGCATACGGATAGAAAGATATGCCATACATAATATACATAAAAACGAACTCTTCTATAATAATGATAAGATAATAAGTTCAATATCTATCTTGTATGATCATGAAAGCTACTCCTGTGGAATGCATTCATCTAGAAGAAATCTAGATACTCCACATTTCAAACCTCCAAGTGGATGGACAACGTGAAATATGTATTTATATATCTCTGTTAGTTTCGCTGTGAATATATGAATGCTTAGCTAGGCAATGGAGTAAGGATGTTGACAACAAGCGATTGCGTGCCAAAGTTTCTTACAAACAACTTCGATGTGAATGGTTACTTTGATTTGGTCGTTGTTTGGACACTGACGTTGAATGATTTTACAAGTTTATCGGTAAGGCTCCGTTTGGCATTGACATGATTCTGTCAATCAGTCACCAAGAGTAGTTACAGGTCAATCTCTCTCGCATATCAATGACGTAGGATTGATCTATTCAGCTTCAAAAAGCACAACCAAAGCCCATTCCTACTTTGTGTTTCACTCCATCGATGGCTTGATCAGTCAGTTTAATAACAATGTGGTCACAAACACGACCACCATGGAATTTCATAATATGAAGTGCTTCACAAGTAAACTTCATTTTCATCACAGAAGGCCCTTTTACAATAAACATTGGAACTTATCCCATGCATTATTGCAGCAAACCGGGGGGCATAAAAAGGACAAGCCTTTACCAGATGGCAGATATACTTAGTTGATTACCAGAATAGATGAGTCATTTGGATTTTGCTGTGCACTTGGTTCCCTTGAGAAAATACCGTACTTAGTTGATACAATGAGCATATCAACAAAAAATATATAATTTTGTTTCACAACATTTTCAATTGCTGTGCATCAGATGGAACTGTGCATCAGATGGAACACATGCAGCAGATGTTTTAGTCCATAATATTTGTAGTTACAAACATGAAAAATGCTCAAGATTTAACAAGTTATTAGAAAATGAGTGAAAATAAACTCAACTTCTAATTTCGAAGTGCCAACCCTCTGAATTCAACTTACGAATTTTGAAGTGCCAACTCTCAGAATTCATGGTCATTTCCCCACCATTTGCACATATAGTATTGAAATCAGGTGCAATGAAACTTTTAGAATCACTGCCATAGTTATTTCTCGCGCTATCCCTCTCCCACAAGGCTAGGTCTGAAGCTTCTACCATGATTTCCCCCCTTATCATACAACTGAGGTGTTATATTTAACCCCATAGTTGTGGATTTTATTTCTCTTTACATTACTTAGAAATAGCATTCCTTTTATTCCATCCGTAAGCTTCACAACAATTTTGTTTCCATTTATACATATTATGCTAGGATAGTTCATATTCCTTTATTTGTAAAATAACAATCAACATTAACAAATGCACATGTGACATAAAAGGCATTAGTCACAAAGTGCTTCTTCAGGGCAAGTTTTTTAGGGCGCTGTATCCTGTCAAACCAACAATATTTTGCCTGAGACCTGACAACATTCGAATGAAATGGAATTGTTTATTTATTCTAAACACACTGCGGAATCAGATTGTGTCCAACCAAGGCAGCATTCTAATGTACCTGTCAGAAGTTCGAATCTGACAGCAATCCAAGATGATAGGTGAATTATCACATTATGAGCATTTTCTTGTCTGAAACTGGGAGTCTGGCTCTTGATACAAGCAATTTGACTTCCTATCTTGGTGCTACCATAACATCGAATTTTATTTCAGTAAAAATGTGACCAACTAACATGCTTGCACTGTTGCACATAGAACCCAGAAGAGCAAACTCTGCTCTCCAGCAAGGTCCATAACTCCATATCCATCTTTAGTTAAAAATTCAATCCACCAACCCCTTGTTAACCTAATTGTTTTCTTTTAGCACTCATTTACTTCATTGACATTAGCATAAATCAATAGTGCATAAAAAAACTAACTTGACCAACAGGAGTAAACATTGATATGTTACCTTATTAGGAAGTGAATCTCGCTGTACGTCTGTACCTCACCCTCTAGACAAGCCAAACTGCTGCCTTCGGAATACCCAGCCGTCCATAACTAGTTAGCAAGCAGTAATCATGAAGCTGAAGATAGAAATAGAATAGTCATTTAGTTGGCTAATCAATTATTAGACCACCAACGTGAACAAACTTAAAAGGAGTACGACAACCATCACTAGTATTTAAGGAATTAAGTCAAGTAATAAATGAATGAATTAAGTAATTAGTATGTGACACCTCAAATTAGTACTCGTAGGCAACCTTCCTTTTATTAGTGTATCACATCCAAACTTTGTCTTTTGAAGAAAAAAAAACAATAGTCCAGTATCTGGTGTGGCAACTCAAATATGGAATTTGCAATCTCCGTACACCTATGGTAACAAGGTTTCTGTTGGTTCAACTGCACAGTGCACACTACTGAGGGTCTACCACAGGTCCACAGATAAGCAAACATTCATGAGCTCTAAAGCACAACTGACGAATTCCTAGAAACCGTACCTAAAATTTTATCACAGGAGGAAGTTGTAAGCAACATTTCAACATGTCACTACAGCAGCATCTCTGAGAAGCAGCAGCAATAAAAATGAGGTTATATACTTGTATGTTTTCCTAGATAATAGGATCGATCAACTCATTTCAGACTAATTAGCATGCAAAACCTCAAACTTTTATCCTTGTCAATTGCAGGAGGGCCTTTTTGTTCTTGTTTATCCTTGTCGATTGCAGGAGGACCATTTCCTCCTTGTTTAAACAAAAGATAAAACCAGTTATTAGCTGGAAATAGCTCAATATGCCAAACTTGGGCATTGATGGAAAACAAAACCAATAACGATATTTCTCTCTTTACTGTACTATGTACCGGTAATGGGATGTAGAGGATATTTTGGCAAATGCCATAGGAGGCTGGAAGCATTGGAGACAAGCAAGGTAGCGCTATATTACAGTGATATGTGTTAATACACACAAATTACACCCCTACAACTCTACTTGCCAGGTGCTTCATTTTAGATAAGACCAAAAGAAGAAGTATCACAATCAGTTACCTATCGTGATATCTTCCTGTTTTCCATCCACAAATGAAAATTTCCTTCTTCATGACAGATTGACAGCATCACGTTGGATTAAATAAAAGAATTATACATGAAGCTTCCAGCTATAATATAATTCAATGTCTGCGTTCATCACGTAACTCTACAAAGACAGTGCTGATTAATATGGATACGGCAATATAAACATGATCTCTGAAGTATGAAACCTGTTAGCAGTCTTGCAGAAAAATATAAATTACATGAGGGAGGTAGAAGCTACCTTTCACAAGTCATTAGTATGTTTTCATCACTAGCGACAAATAATTGTTCCAGTTCAATATCAATGCATCTTCACTATGTTAGTTAAAATTTATTTTCTTGCACTCAACCACCATTAACTTTCCATGATCAGGCAAAAGACAAAGTACAATAACCTCCAGCGTCCAGAAGTTTCAAATAACTTGGTAAAAACACTCATAATGCTGAATCAGCTTGAAATAATCTGAAGATTAACATGCTTATTTCAACTGCCATCAGACACCTTTTCGAAACATTTGAATGAAATGCTGACAATTTATTCATCAATCGTTCTTATCCTATCAAGGTTTTTGCTATATTGAAGTTTGAACCAGCTCCACAAGCATTCCTATCATGCAAAGCAGTCAAACTAAAATGTAACATCCTGGCCCCCTTTTAGGTGTCAAATTTCAAAGAGTTGTAAATTTTGGCCGCAGAAGGATTGAGGGTGGTAGAAAGATTCCACGTACTTTCTTCCAGAAAGTGAAGTGCTTCACAAGTAATGGGTGATTCACTGAAGCCAATCTAACTAATGTCAAATGGTTGGTTTGCCAGATACAACCTTTCACTAACGACAATTGTGTTAGCAATGTCATCATAGTCATAGGATGCTTTTCAAAAGAATTCCTCGACTAACATTTGTGCTTCATACATCTTCCTGAACTAAAATACTTGAGCAATTTGAGGGCCATTTAACTGTCCATTAGAAACCTGAATCCTACATTAATCTTATACACAGAACTACAATACAAATATTTCCCTCACTGGTCTACGCATCTTCATATGATACAGCGAGAAGCAAATCATCAGTCGTATCAAAGACGCTAGCTTTTCCCCTTTTATCAAGAATATGGAAGTTTTGCGATCTAACCACTACGAACAATAGCAGCAGCAACAGCCACACACCTTCCCGCCGTTGCTATCGACGGCGCAGCGGAGCCCGCTCTCGCTCTCGCGGCCTCCGCCACTGCGCGCAGGCCGCGGGCGCACTCACCGGCGAGTTGCTCCGCCCGGCCGCCGCGCGAACCCGTCGAGTACCGGGTACAGTACGGTTTGGTCCAGACGGAGGTGTCCAACCGGACCAAGTTTGGGCGCGGACCATGTACGTTACTCCACGGTCTAACAGCCCAGACTCCAGAGGGTACAATTGGCACTTCTGTTAAATCCAATTTCTTAAAAATAAGGCCCGTTTTGAATGCGGGAATTCTCTTTGAATCATTAAAAAAATCTGAAAAATCCATGCGTTTTCAAACTAGCCAAGAACACTGCCAAATAGTTGAATGATAAGATAATACCATTCCAATACTAACAGTGGCATCTGGGAGTGATATTTTGGATGATGGTCACAGATTCATCAGTAATTTGTTGAAGTACCTCCCTCGCAAAATAATAATAATTAGTTAAGTTGTTTGTGTGTTGCTACGGGGGAAAAATCATATTATCCAGAACATCAAATCATCATCAGCGAACTCGGTCTGCTCTGCCACCGCCCTCGGCCGAGCTCCGCCTTGGTCAACGTTGCACCTCTGTCACCATGCTCGGCCTACACTGCGCCCTTGGCTTCGCGCCACGTCCGGTTGAATTTTTGAGAGGAGGGGATGTCGTTGGGATAAGTTAATTTGTTTGTTGGAATTAGTTTTTTTTCTGTTTTTTGTTAAAGATTTTTTAAGGTTGCTGAAGGAGAGATGATGTGCCATCACCATCACCACCACTACTGTATTCTTTTAGGTAGTAAAGATAATAACTATATTAATTAATATGAGTAAATTGCACTTTGCACCAGGTAGATTACTGCTTGTTTCACTTTGCAATGGGTTTAGACCATTTTCTCACTTTGCACTAGGGTATTTCATTATGAGTTCCACTTTGCACTAGCACAGCTTGCTTTAACCCTAACCGGCTCACACCCGAATGCATGTTTCATCCACGCCGGCTCTCCCACGTGTATCACTCGGTCTACGTCAGCTTGACTCAACTCCAAACCCAACTCTTCTTGTCGCCCTATCGCACAGGAAGCAAGGCACAAGGCAACTTTGCCACTTGGAAGGGGCAAAGCGACGGGGACAGCAATTAGGAGTACAAAGCAACGCGCAAGCCCCGGCCTCACCTTGCTATCTCCCCTCTACCCCTCTCTCTCTTCTTCTTCTCAGCCCAAGAAGGAATCCAAAGTCGTTGTCACCATTGCCTCCAAGCTCCACTGAGCTCAAACTCTGTATCCGATGAGCTTCTCCAAAAACTATTCGTGCCACATCGTGTTTCACCGCTCCCTCCT
This sequence comes from Phyllostachys edulis, assembly GCA_036346405.1. NCBI lineage: Eukaryota > Viridiplantae > Streptophyta > Magnoliopsida > Poales > Poaceae > Phyllostachys > Phyllostachys edulis. The sequence goes on along the minus strand of CM070561.1, from coordinate 51,994,754 downwards.
ACACACCCCAAAATTGATTTGAGTTTCATGTACATAGCTGCTCGGAATTCTTCTTCTCCGAATCCGTCGTGGTTTGTCACGACCGATGAAACTCCGTTCTATTACTTCTTACCAAAGCATCATCTCTTTCTCCACTTTTCATGCGCTCCTCTTCCCCGATGCACGTAGCTCCGCCGCTACCAACACCCGTCGGCCACCACCTCCCTCTGTCACTGTCAGCATGTCTCTGTCGCATCTCAACACAAACCACCACAATCACCAGCTTTCTCTCACTTCCTGCATTCCATTTTGCCCAACCCCCGAGCCTTGTTGCCTCTCCATCGTCGTCGACATGCGCCACCCAAGCTGCCACCTCATGTCATCTCTCTCTGCTGACATGGAGGTCAGGGTGCCACATCACAGCCCGCATGGAGATCCGGCATGGGCTGAGCAGCTCACCTACCGGTGGGCCCTGCTTGTCAGGAGATGCACTGATTTAGACCCAAAGATGGGTTGGCTAGTATTAAGTGAAAGTTTTTTTGAAACACCTTGGTGCAAAGTGAAACTATTGAGTAAACCTAGTGTTGAGTGAAATATCAAGCAATTTACTATAATAATAATAATTGTTGAAGTACCACACTTCAATGACGATCCTAATTTTTTCGTAGAATCTCACATATACCGCATGATGGATTACCAATGTACCATTAGGCGGAAGGCATTGCTTGAAATTAATCCCTTCTTCGAGACAAAACACTGAGCACATTCCTGGCTTGATTTAAGCTTGGACTTGATATATCCCAGATTGGTGGACATTAAACAATTGTAGAATTATGCAATTAAGAAGTTCATTGTGACACTTAACCCAGCACTAGTTTTTACATAGCCCGTACTTTCTGAAACAGTTAGCATTTTTTCTTATGGTGCATGAAGCATACATATAAGTATGGGATTTCTCCCATATTCTACTTGCAAACAAGTCTATTGTTGGGAGCAAAAGCAAATTACAAGCCACTGGTGATATGACAATAAGGTTACAACACAGGACAACTCAAGAGAGAAAAATTAACCCACAAGAAACCAACCCTAAACTTGTGGAATTAAACAAACCACAAACATAAGAGAGAAATTTTAACCCTCAAGAAAACAATCAATTCTTGTCAATCAAACCTCAACAACAACCACAATCCCTCTCAAGTCTTTTGAAGTATCAAAATTCCTGAAATTACTTTTCGTATAGCAATTCCAAATCTTACCCTACAAAACCACCAATCAATCTACATAGGCACCAACAACCACTCCTCTCAAATCACCTCAACATTTCTTGATCCCATTATTTGAACTATCAATTCTTGCCACAAGAAATTCAAGAAACTTCAAACACAACCAAAATCGATATCTATCAGTTAACCTAGATTGAATCAGTGGGCTTTTGTAAGACCAAGAAGTCTTTGGTCATGATATTTGATGATGAACACAATGACAATAAGTTAGACTTAGTCTCAGTAATCAAATGTTGAATACTTTGTCCTTAAGACTTGCTATGGTGACTTGGTTCAGAGCTCTGTTAAGTTTTGGTTAAATCAGCTTTTGTCAGGATTTTCGGTAGTACCGGCTTTGTTTGCGCAGAACTACCGGAGTGCGGTATGACCGCGAGTGTGCAGCGGTATTACCGCAAGTTACTGAGTCTGAACGGTGTTTTGCTCGAACCGTTAGATCTTGATCTGACGGCTAATATTGAAGTGAACGTTCGGACCGTCCGAACTGCTCAAGGACTATGAGCCGTTGGATTGAAATCTGACAGATGAAATCAAGTGGGCCGTTCGGACTTGCTACATTGTTTTCTAAATCAGACGTTTGTGAAGCGTGGTCCGATCGGCCGTGTCATCTGGAGCGTCCACGTGGCAAAAAGGCTTTATTCTGAAGTTTTTGAGCTTTTTCGTGTTGCGGTAATACCGACGTTGTTTTTACGGAACTACCGCTTTGCGGTAGTACCGCAAGTAGTTTACGGTAGTACCGCAAGTCTTTTTCTCTGGTGCGTTTTGCTCGTTTCGTTAGATCTTGATCTAACGGCTGATATTGAGATGAACGTTCGGACCGTCCGAGATGAAAGCATTGTGAGCCGTTGATTTGAGATCTGACGAATGAAATCATCTCGGACTTGCTACAGTATTCTTAAGATCTTACGGCTGTGAAGCACGGTCCGATCGGCCAACTCATCTGGGCCGTTCGTGCTTCTTTGAGGTTCGTAAATTGTTTTGCCAAACCTTCGTACCGCAGGATGAACGCGGTAGTACCGCGTTGGCCGGTAGTACCGTGGGTTTGCCGACGGTAATACCGTGTTTGTTCTTCAAGAGAGAGATTGGTTCTGACAGGTACTGTTAAGTCAAAATCGGTAGTACCGCAGCTGTGAAACGGTACGATCGCAGGACGTGTGAGACCCCAATTTATTAGGCTCATAATACTTGGTCATCCAATTGACCCTAGTATTATCAACTAAATAAACCGTGCCTCGAGATATATGTACTCCCCAGGAATGCAGTACACACAACTCATTACAAAAGAATGCATCAATTCCATTCAAACACATAGAACAGAACAAGCAACAAACCAGAAGTTAGTATAAATAAGGGATAGTTATTACAAAAGAGAGGCCGACCGCAAAATAACAACAAGTCTACCAAGATAAACAATGAAGTAAAAGGGCCATAAAGATGGCTATAACGAAGCCAACCAGTGTGCCTTCACCCACAAGGCAATCGACCGACCGCCAAGCTAGTCGCTTTCCCAACCCATGCACATCTCTCAAAAGTAGAGCCCTTTGGACCCTACCTCCTCTCGCAACAAAGTTATTAAGTTAACGCAAATGAGTACAAAATGTACTCGCAAGACCGACGTGTAATATAACAGTAACTATAGTTTAACTACATGCAAGCTTTATTTAAGTGGATGAGGCTTTGGACTTATTTTAGCATAAAGCAAGTTTTCATTTGCAATATTTAAATAGATTCCAAAGCAATGTTGCAATTCATTTTTCATTTGCAAGAAACAACGAGACAAGTGACAATTGATAGATAACATCAACAATCCTGGAAGTGGTTAACCCATTAGCCACCACAATAGCATGAACATCCATTCATACCAACCCATCAAGTTTTAATTTAAATGTTGTAGTCTAGTTCTTGCACGACCTTACCAAGCATGTCCATAACCTAAGACGAGGCTATTCGAATAGTTTTAACCCTGCAGGGTGTACCAATGTACCCACACGTCCGATCGCCTTTTTCGCCACATGATTTAGCACACTTCCTTTGGTATGCAAGCACGGCTAAGTCCTACGAGACATTTCCAATGGATGATGCTAATTAAGAGTCAAGAACCCACGGGATAAGGACACACTAGGCACCCTAACCTGGCCCGCTAATGCTCCTCTCCCACACCACACATACACATTTAAAACCACCCACCGACCAGCTCATAATTAACACCTCCCAAAGTACTTAGTCAAGAGAGATCCCATATCCCCCTCGTGTGGTTAGCACGCAAGAGCGCTTGGCTTAGTGACACAAGTAACTCGGTCCTTGGGGACTTAGGCACCATTCCGATCACACCCAAAATATCACACCAACATCCATTGTGCCCAAGTCAATAATAGTTTTATTTTCATTTTGGTTTTATTTGTTTACAAAGTAACAAGCCACAAGAAGGACAAAATGGAATAAAGATTTTAGTGTGATCAAGGTCATCGACATAATGTCGACAACCGCCCATTTCTACCGTTATCTAAGCATTGCTAAGCATTATCAACGTAAACTACTAGCTTATAAGAGTCCATCCAAATAACTCTAAATCACAGCAAGATAATCCTAGGCTTAGTAGTAGAGAATGAACATTTACCTACTGAATATGCATCTATAGGATTACTAGCGACATTTTAACACAAAGTAGCATGCATACATATAAGTGAAACAAAGTATTAAGCTTTAAAGTAATGGACAATAAATGGATATGATCAAACTGCTTGCCTTGCTGATTTTGCTCAATATATTGCTGAGGGTCACTCACGGGTTCAAAGTACTAAATCGGCACCTAACGAAAATGCGAAAAGAAACGATAAGAACGACGAAAACCACAAGACAGCACAGAAAACCAACTCCAAATGCTCTGAAATTTCTACAGCAGCAAGAGGATGATTTTTAGGGAATTTAGCAACAAGAACCAATGGATTTGGATTCTCAATGCAAAAGTTATGAGCAAAACAAATCTGCTCGACCCTAAAAATACCAAACCGCCACTATTCACTAATTTAATTAAGAGGCAACATTTTCTAGAAAGGTGGTGATACTAAGATTTTTACTGTAAAACCAGCACCTCATGAGGTGAATAACACAATTGAGTTCACCTCATTTAGAGCTATACTGCACTTTCTATAATTTTTCAAAAACAAGAACTTGAACAAAATTATAATGCACAAGAAAGTTTTCTGAAAACAGTGACATGCCTAAATCCTATTCTAACATTTAGAGCATTAACAGAGGAAACCAACAAAGTTGGATTCACTCAAAAATAATCTACAGATCAATAATTATGCATTTTACAAGTTAAAGGAATTTCTAGTATAACATTTAAAGCTAGTTTTGAAATCTATTTGTAAAACCATGTTCTGGAGCCGAACTGGGCTCATAACCATTTTTATATTGGAGCCCAGGTCAAGCAGAGCTAACACAATTTGAATCACCCTATTTGGATTTAAATTGAATTAGTTATGCAATTTTAAAGTTCATACCTTTTTCGTTCTTAAAATAACAGTTCATGGAATTTCTAAAACCATAAAGACATGGGAGGACGTGAGCCACGGATCTGAGATCTAACGGCTCGAGACCTCCCAGAGTTAACGCTGCGCAAGCAATGAAGGTCCAGAGGTCATGGACCTCCTAGCAGCACAGACGCTTGAAAGCAGAGGGAGGTCGTGGCCGCTGATGGCACATCCAACGGGCCACAACACGGAAAGGAGGTCCTCAACGATCGCGATCAACACAGGAGGACATAAGCGACTCGGATCAACGCGGGAGTTCATAACGGCAGAGATGACCTCGAGGAGGTCCAAGCGAGGTCTTAACGCCACGCACCTCGGGAGGTCAGACGGCCACGATTGCGTAAGGGAGGTCTTGGACGTGCGATTTCCTCGGAGGAGGTCCAGGACGCCCTGACCGAAGTTTTGCGCTTCGCGACGCCACGGACAGGAGTTAATCGCCGCAGACACAAGGAGGTCGCGCGAGAGGTCTTAAATGCTTGTGGCGGGATTAAAGGCAGTTAAGACATGCCAATGATTAGCGAGATTTGAGCAATGATTAGCGCATTTAACTGTTGGGTCACGAGTAGGCTACGATAGCTACAAACAAAAATTCTACCACGCAAACCAAGAAGCCATGCAAGTAGATGATCATAGATCGTTACCACCAGACGCGCGTAGCGGCGGAAGAAGGGTTGGAGCACCGTCCAACGAAGGCACGCCGATGTAGTGGTCGAGTCGATCGTCCAATGTCCAAAGAAGTCAATGCCGTGGTCGTAGTCGATCGCTCCTCCAAAGAACGTCTGTCGGGTTCCTTGTGAAGATCGCGGATCGTCCTCAAGCGCAACAATCGTAGTAGCGCTCTACCAGATCCACACGCCCAGGAAGGAACAACCGAACGTCGGTGTGCCAAAGACCAAGTCGCACGTGGAGCTCTCGGGAAGATGGCGGCTAGGGTTTTGGTGGTGTTTCACGCCCATCCCATGACCTCATGCACCTCCTTATATAGCGCCAGACGGATCCTATCCGAACACGTTTATGAATCAGATTCGTCTTGGTTTGTTCCAACCCGTTAAGTGTGTGACCCAGAGGTTCTTGTGTAGTTCGGTTGTGACTGAAACCGCTTCCGATCACGAGTCGTAGCGGTTCCTAGCGAACATATCGATTCCCGAATACACACAAATTATATCGACGAACCTTAATGCAATATGATCTACGACTAGGTCCTCATCACTTATGACTAGGTCCTATCTTTATCGACCGATTCAAGATTTGGTCACGACTATTCGTAATTGCTTACGACTGTGTTACGACCACTCAGGACTACGCCGACCGACCTCGACCAGCTTAGTATCAGATACGACCAAATCAGAATCGTCGAACTAAGCGACCTACGTGTATACTCCCTTTGCCTCACGATGTCCGGTCGAACTCCGGGTGAGATGTTGTGTCATCCATGGACTGCTCAATACTTTCTCGATCGAGTGTCGATAACTTTACGTGGTCGAACACTTCGACTACTAGTGGCATGGCCATGCACTTTCTTTATCCGATCACAACGAGGGGCCCGAGACATCTCTCTGTTATGTTTAGGAGGGCAAATCCCATATCCGACCAGTCACATTCCTCTCCATGTTTCAAAGCATACCCGAAAGCTACCTTTATAACTACCCGATTCACGGTGTAGCGTTTGGCAACCCCTAAGAGTGCTCTTACACATGTAGGAAACCATGCCGATCTCGTGTCTAAGGATTATACATCATCATTGCTTGAGACCAACTAACGACACATAGATTCATAACAATCTCAATAGTGTCTCAATGTGGGTCTTATCCAACATCATGTTCTCTAACATGTGTCCATATTATTGGTTTGATATCTCCATATCTATGACTCGTGAAACATAGTCATCAACCAATGCATATGCTAGTCTATTCATATGTGTCCTCATATGTTTACGACCAGGGATCGTATAAGAATAATTATTGCAGAAATATAGAGTTTCACAACCAAGTCACATACTTGATAAATATTAACAATATTATTCTAGGAACAAGATAACACATTATCCAATGTCATGAACATAATGAAATATAATCATCTCTATGATTGCCTCTAGGGCAGACCTTTGTCCTAAAAACGACAACAATAGCTACTTTGTTCTTGTCCGACAAAGATCCCGAGCTCAAGGACGTGGTCATTGCATGCGTCTGAGACCTCGCCATGACAACCCAGACATCACCGTGTGCGCAATAGTGTTGCGCACACCATGGGCTCACTCTCGACGGCGGCGACGTTTTGAACGCCAAGAGCCGGAGAGGAAAAAGATGACCCGCACGGCCAAAAGACAAATATGAAAATATAAAGCTCCGCAACTTCATACATGCAGGTGCCCAGCTCTAGGGACTAACAGGAGGTTACCTGGAGGTCCAGAGGAGCTGAGGAAGTCGAGGAAGGAAGGACCGGTGCCGGGGAAGAAAGGTGTTCCACGGCCAAAGTTCCAACTTCAAGATCCACTTTGGCCACCTTTGAAAAATGCCCAAACAAATTAAGTTAGGGTTAACTTCCAAGAGGTTTTGGGATCACAAAGTGAGCAAGGGTTGAAAAGGGAGCCACTGGAACTCTTGTGCCACTAAGAAGCGCCAAGGACTTCAACAATGGCAGCCACCAGAGAGGAGGTTAGTGAGGTAGGAGCTCAGCCAAGCACTGGCATGGCAAGCTCCAAGTGTGTAAAAGAAGCCAAAGGGGAGCTCGAGGGAACCTTATACCAATGGCACAGAGGTCTTGCACCATGGGTTAAGCTCATGGTGAGCTTAGCCCATGGGGAGGTTCATGGGAGGTCCTGGACTTGGACAAGACGGATGGGACAGAGTAGGTTAAGACAGGGCGTGGTCTAGGGGCGGAAAGGGCTGACACGCATTTAATGCTTGCAGGCGAGCCGTTGGATGTGACCAGCTCGACTTTGCCCATCGCCATGGCTCTGCACACGAGCCCAAGCTAGGAGAAGAACAGGACCTCAAGCTCACCGTCGGATTAAGTGAATGAGGAGGTCCTGGCCATCGGATGTTCATTTTGAACCGTTATGTTTTAAGTGACTGGGAGGAGGTCCCAGCCACACGATCCTGAACGGGGAGGTCGTGGCCCTACGATCTCCATAATGCGAACGCGCACGTGGAAAAAGGGACAGGAGGTCCAAGGCGTTGGATCTCAATCCAACGGTGCGGACCTCCTGGGAGGACTTAACCGCACGCGACTTGAGAAAATGAGGGGGAGGTCATGGCCTTGGGATTTAAATCCAAGGGCACATAACAAATAGGGAGGTCCTGAGCTTGCGCAACGCACAAGGGAGGTCATGGCCTTTAGATTTAGATCTAAGGGCTACGACCTCACGTGCGCGGGGAGGTCTGATGCGCACGAGGCAAGGAGGAGGTCGTGACCGTGGATTTTAATCCAACGGTGCACAACATGAGATGGGGAGGTCAGATGCGCTAGATTTTGAGGGGAGGTCGTGGGCTGTTGGATCTGATCCAACGGCTACGACCTCAACAAGGTGGGAGGTCCTCGTAGTGGTGGTTTGCAGAGGAGGTCGTGGCCTTTGGATTAAATCCAACGGCTATGACCTCAAGTGAGTGCAAAGGGAGGTCTGGGTGGTTTGAGCGCGAGGAGAGGTCATGGCCATGGATCGTTGATCCAAGGGCCGGACCTCATGTGGGTGGGGAGGACCCGGTCTGCGTTCTTGAGGAGGAGGTCGTGGCGGTTGGATGTAAATCCAACTACTGCGACCTCATCAAGGTGGAAAGGGGGTCAAGCCGAGGTGCTGAGAAATGGTTGAAATGGACCGGCTTTTGCCAAGCTGCCAGCCCAAGGAACAAAGCAGGTTTTTGAATTTGAACCTTTAAACAATCGAGACTTTGCGTAATTGTTTGGGATAGCCAAACAACTCCAAAATTTATGAAATTCAAACTTGAGCTTGCTGATGGTAAGATTAACCTCACATAAATTTTCCAGAGGTTTTTATGCAATGCATTTTTCTCAAGAAATTCATTAAGGTTGTTCAAAGGATTGTTTTACCTCCAAAATTTATCAAACAAGTTTTACAACTTGCGATATTTTTCAGAGGGGTCCCACATCAACTTTAGGACCAAGGAAAATTATTTTCCAAATGTTTGGCACAAGAGTGGTGACAAATGGAAAAGGACTTGACTTTTGGTCAACAAGGACTTTGTGTTTTTAGATTACACAAATCTTGGACAATAATTACATGTGAGAAAAAGTTTTAATTTCTACACATTTAATTACATTTGAAACAAACCCTGATTATACATTTGGGATGTTACAAAATCTCCCCTTACAGAAATCTCGTCCGAGATTTTGGCTTACTCGGAAAAAAGAAAGAAGGGTAGTCCGCACGCAGACGATCTTCCCTTTCCCAAGTAGCCTCATCCTCTAATGGTTCGACCAATCGAACTTTAAGGAACTTAATGGAACGATTCCTAGTTCTTCGCTCAACCTCTTCGAGTATGCGAGCAGGTGCTCGCGATAGGTCAAATCTGGTTGGACATCGAGACTTTCCAACGAGCTTCCTCGCTTGGAACACGGAGGCACTTCTTCAATCGGGACACATGGAACACATCATGTACCCCTCAAGTGCAAAGAGTAACTCCAACTCAGAGGGCAATGACTCCTTTCTTTTCGATAATGCGGTAGGGACCCACATATCGAGGAGCTAACTTGCCCTTGAGGCCGAAACGTTGATGGCCCTTCAAAGGAGAGACTTTGAGATAAACAAAGTCATTAGGCGCAAAACTCAACTCCCGACGTCGGCGATCCGCATAGCTCTTTTGCCTGGATTGAGCTGTGCGAAGACGCTCACGAATAAGCTGAACTTGACTCTCGGCCTCATTGATCGAGTCCGGACCAAAGAAAGGTCTCTCACCGGTCTCAGACCAATACAACGGGGTTCTGCACTTTCTCCCGTATAAGGCCTCGAATGGTGCCATGCCGAGACTGGCCTGAAAGCTGTTGTTGTAAGAAAACTCGGCGAATGGCAAGCATTTCTCCCAATGCTTCCCAAAGGAAAGAACACAAGCGCGAAGCATGTCTTCCAAAACTTGGTTGACCCTCTCGGTCTGATCATTAGTTTGGGGATGGTATGCTGAGCTGAAAGCAAGACGAGTTCCCATAGCCTCTTGCAAGCTATGCCAAAAACGAGACGTGAAAAGGGATCCACGATCCGACACAATCGTCTTGACACCGTGCAAACTCACGATGCGGGCAATGTAGAGTTCGCCAAAAGACCTACCCAAAGGTCGGTCTTGACAGAAGGAAATGTGCCACCTTAGTCAATCGATCGATGACGACCCAAATGGCATCATTCTTCTTCGGGGGCGACGGGTAGACCGTGATGAAATCCATTCCGATCGAATCCCACTTCCACTCAGAACGAGCAAAGGTCAAGAAGCGACGGTGACGCCGATGTTCGCCTTCACACGACAACACACGCCGCACTCGGCAACGAACTTCGCAATCTCCCTCTTCATTTGGGTCTACCAAAATCCCTGACGGAGATCTTGATACATCTTTGTGGCCCCGGGATGAATGGACAAAGGCGAATCATGAGCTTCATGGAGGATCAAATTCATAATTCCATGTCCTTTGGAACCACAAAGGCGTTGTCCGAACTTCACAACACCATGCTCATCCTCGAGAAGCACTTGGTCGTTCCGTTCTTGACATTTTCCTTGATTTTGTTCACTCCAGGTCCGATTGTCGAGCTGCCTTGACACGATCCACCAAGGTTGGTCGCACAACCAAGGTAGCGAGGAACCATGCTCAACCAAACCCAAGTTGAGGCTACCAAACTCCTCAATAAGGGTGGGCTGAAACTCCTTGAGCGACAAAGCATTACAATGCGCTTTACGACTAAGCGCATCGACAACGACATTAGCCTTGCCCAGATGGTTTTTGAATTTGAACCTTTAAACAGCTGAGACTTTGCAGAATTGTTTGGGATAGCCAAACAACTCCAAAATTTATGAAATTCAAACTTGAGCTTGCTGATGGTAAGATTAACCTCACATAAATTTTCCAGAGGTTTTTATGCAATGCATTTTTCTCAGGAAATTCATTAAGGTTGTTCAAAGGATTGTTTTACCTCCAAAATTTATCAAACAAGTTTTACAACTTGCGATATTTTTCAGAGGGCTCCCACATCAACTTTAGGACCAAGGAAAATTATTTTCCAAATGTTTGGCACAAGAGTGGTGACAAATGGAAAAAGGACTTGACTTTTGGTCAACAAGGACTTTGTGTTTTTAGATTACACAAATCTTGGACAATAATTACATGTGAGAAAAAGTTTTAATTTCTACACATTTAATTACATTTGAAACAAACCCTGATTATACATTTGGGATGTTACAGATCTGTAATATCTGTTAGCTTTGAGCGGCGGTAGTACGCAAGACAAAGGTATGACCGCAATGTTGCGGTATGGAAATTCCAGAGAGCATGTTTTTGGAAGATCTTGAGATTTCCAAATGAGCGGTAGTTCCGCAGTGCTTTGCGCGGTACGACCGCGTGTGTGGTAGTACCGGACGTATAATGGTGGTAGTTCCGATTATGCTCTGGAAAGTTGTCGTTTTGGGGTTTTGACTGAGGATATGTTAAATTCGTGAGCTATATCTTGTTGCATGTTGCATGATAGTGTTTATGGGTATGAGTGAGCTAATGGATGGTCAAGTTGGATAACTTGTGCCAAGAATTGGTTTCTTTGATCTTTGCATGTGCAGGTTGAGGCGTGAGGACGAACTACGTTCGGTGACGGGATTGACTCGGACTAGGATGGGAAATCTGAGGTCTTGGAAGTCGTGTATTTCAAGAGGTGGTTTAGATCACGCTGGAGCATGTGGAAGACAAAGGTGGATCACGTTGGAGCTACGGGAAGGTGTCCTGGAGGCTTACGACGTGGAAGAGTTTGTTTTAGAAAGTTTTGAGTTGCTTTGGTAAAACTTATGTTGGAAAGGGTTTCGGGTCCCTTGATTTTCGGAGAGATAGGTTTCGTATTCGTGATTGATACGGATTGAACTTTTCCTATAAAAGAGGCAGAGTGGGTGCGCCTTGTATACGAGTTTTTAGACGGGAGTTTTAGATGTTTTTGATATCATAGCTTGCTGCTGTTGCTGTGATTTAGATGTCCTTCGAATTGGGGCTTTGAGGGGTGCTTGCTGAGCACTTTGTAGACACAAATCAAGTTTGTTATATAAAGTTCAGATTCGTTCTACTTTGATTCTTGATTTGGTGTTCTTCTTGTCTTGTTGAAGTGGTCTCTTGCCAGAAGCTCTTCAAGTGTCAACAGAGAAGTTGCTGAAATTCTTGCACACAAGAAGAAGTTGAAATTAGAGGGTCAATTCGCTGCAATCATTCAACCCCCTCTGATTGCCATTACGATCCTACAGCTTTTTATCAAAAGGTCTCCCCCATTTCCATTAATAGAAACAACTGCAGAGATTTAAGGTCTCACAACATAACGAGAAAGGAAAATACAGCACCAACTGAATTGACTGAGCTTGTAAAAAGTGTTACATCGCTTAGATTATCCAAACACAAAACCCTACCACCACAACTTCTTAACTTGGCCAAACTACTGGAACTAACTACCAAGAATCTAACTCACTTCTACTACATCCCATTCATCCTTCAATCTTTCTAGTCCACGACGCCCAGGGCGGAGCCAGACTTGGCTCACATCCAAGTCGGCTATCTCTCATGAGATACGACAGTCCGATCTTCCGATAGGTTCGATTGTTTTCGTCATGAGGACGTTGACGCTTTGAGGCTCCCAACCCGCAGATAGTCACCTCGCAATTCGCTACACCCGCACGACTGTCGTTATCGACCACGCTTGCACGCGATCGACCATACCACAAGGGTTATTGTTCCTGCAAGCAATCGAAGCAACTCACAAGAACAAGGAAGATGCAATCTGAATTGTATTGCGAATATGAATGAAGTTCACAAAGTGGGGTTCCTCAAACCGAACAATCGACGAAACTGCAAAGTGACAGAATAATCTAAGAAAAACCCACCCCAAACTGTGGCGGCTACTGTATATATATAGGGGGGATGTGAGGAGGTCGACCTAGGGTTGTGCGGCCGTGGGGAGAGGCGTACACAACCTGGGTTCCGACCTCGACACGCTTACAAGGCCCTATTAGGCTCAAAACGGTGATGCAGCACCTTATTTCAATGACTCTGACTAACTCCCAATGAATCTAAGTGTGAGACCAGATCCATTGAAACGGTCTCATCATAAGCTTTCTAGCAAGTCCAAGAATGCCTCAATTGGACTCTATATGCAAAAGTTATGCCCATTTTATTGACATACTATCCTGAGACTCCGAACCGAATTTGGAGTCCAACTTGAGCTCATTCTTGAGTCCGAGTAGACTTGACCTTCAAGGGATGACCAGCACAAGAATTTAGTAGCATCCCATCCTTTACCAAGCAAGTATGGACAGTGAGTAACAAGTTCACCTGATGGTTTAATTGTCACGCACGTGCTCTTGTAATTGGTCCTTTTATGTCTAGAGGAGAAGTGCTGCACGTATCCGAAGGAGTGATGTCCTCATCATCCTCCCCCCTCTTGAATTGGAGTCGTCCTCGACTCAAGCGCATCTTCTTCTCCCACGTATGGCTTCAAATCTGAAATGTTAAATGTAGGGCTAACCCCCAAAATCTGCAGGTAGCTCCAATTGATATGCATTGTCATTTATCTTCTCAATTATCTTAAACGGTCCATCAGCTCTAGGCATCAACTTTGATTTTTTTTAATTCCGGAAACCTATCCTTTCTCAAATGCACCCAAACTAAATCACCTGGTTCAAATTTTATTTCTTTTCTACCTTTACTTCCAGCAACCCTATACTTTTCGGTCATATGCTCTATATTCTCTTTAGTTGTTTCATGCAACTTAAGAACAAATTCAGCACGCTTCTTAGCATCTAAATTAATTTTTTCAAAGGTAGGCAAAGGTAGTAAATCAATAGGAGCATAGGGGTTAAAACCATACACTACCTGAAACGGACTTACCTTGGTGGTGGAGTGTACCGACCTATTGTAAGCAAACTCAATATGCGGTAAACACTCTTCCCACATCTTCAAATTCTTCTTTAAAACAGCCCGCAACATGGTGGATAACATGCGATTGACAACCTCCGTTTGTCCATCAGTTTGGGGATGGCACATAGTAGAAAACAGCAGCTTTGTCCCCAATTTGCTCCAAAGTGATCTCCAAAAGTGGCTCAAAAACTTCGCATCTCGATCCGAGACAATAGTATTGGGCACTCCATGTAATCAAATGATTTCCCTGAAAAACAAATCAGCTATGTTTGTAGCATCATTGCTCTTGTGACAAGGTATAAAATGTGCCATTTTAGAAAATAATCCACTACTACAAATATATTGTCCCTCCCCCTCTTTGTCCTAGGCAATCCTAAAACAAAATCCATAGAAATATCCTCCCACGGGGCGCTAGGAATAGGAAGAGGCATATAAAGTCCATGTGGATTAAGATGGGACTTAGCTTTATGCTTTGTTGCATGTAGTGCAGCGAGCCACGTAGCACTCGACATCGCGCCTCATCTTTGGCCAAAAGAAGTGGGCGGCCAGCACATCTTCAGACTTCTTTGCTCCAAAATGCGCCATCAAACCTCCTCCATGCGCCTCCTGCAACAACAAAAGACGAATGGAACGCATAGCTTATTAGCACGATAGACCAAACCATCAATTAGCACATATTTATTCCATGTTTTCCCTCCTTTACAATGTTCAAGCACTTCTTTAAAGTCCAAATCAGTGGCATATAAATCCTTAATGGTCTCCAAACCAAAAATGTTATGATCAAATTGAGATAACATGGTATAATGTCTAGAAAGCGCATCAGCAATCACATTATCCTTACCTTTCTTATGTTTTATGACATATGGAAACGACTCAATAAATTCTACCCATTTAGCATGTCGTTTATTCAGTTTAGCTTGACTTCTAATATGTTTTAGCGATTTATGATCAGAATGCATAACAAATTCTTTGGGCCATAGATAATGTTGCCAAGTTTGAAGCACACGAACTAAAGCATACAATTCTTTATCATAGGTAGAATAATTCAGACTAGGCCCATTTAATTTCTCACTGAAATATGCAACCGGTTTACCTTCTTGAATCAGTACACCACCTATCCCAATCCCGCTAGCATTACATTCAATCTCAAAAGTCTTACCAAAATCAGGGAGTTGGAGTAGGGGTGCTGTGACGAGCCTCTCTTTCAATAAGTTGAATGCCTTCTCTTGCGCACGTCCCTATTGGAAAGGCACTCCTTTCTTTGTCAATTCATTCAATGATGCGCAATGGTCTTTGAAATCCTCACAAAACGTCGATAGAATCCAAAGAAGGTGTGGAAACTCGCGACTGTGACACAGTGGTAGACGTCGGCCAGCTTTGGATGGCTGCAATCTTTGCCTCATCAACCTCAATTCCCTGTGGTGTCACAACATAACCAAGAAACGCAACTCGATCGGTGCAAAAGGTGCACTTCTCGAGGTTACCAAACAAACGTGCATCTCTCAGAGCATTAAAAACAACACGTATATGATTCAAGTGTAGCTCATGTGACTTGCTATAAATCAAGATATCATCAAAATAAACCACCACAAATTTTTTCAATGAAAGGACATAAAACCTCGTTCATCAATCGTATAAAAGTACTAGGTGCATTAGTTAGACCAAAAGGCATCACTAACCACTCATATAGTCCGAACTTAGTTTTAAAAGCAGTTTTCTATTCATCTCCCAATTTCATTCTAATCTGGTGGTAACCACTCCGCAAGTCAATCTTTGTGAAAATAGTAGAACCACTCAACTCATCAAGCATGCCGTCTAGCCTAGGAATAGGATGACGATACCTTATGGTAATATTATTAATGGCTCTACAATCAACACACATACGCCAACTACCGTCTTTCTTAGGAACCAAAAGAACAAGAACAGCATAAGGACTAAGGCTTTCTTGTACGTACCCACGGTCCAAAAGATCTTGGACTTGTCGCTGAATTTTCTTAGTCTCCTCCGAATTGGTCCTATATGCAACACGGTTTGGCAAAGTCGCTCCCGAGATCAAATCAATTTGATGCTCTATCCCTCGAATAGGTGGTAATCCCAGGTGTATCTCAGCTGGAAATACATCAACATACTCCTACAAAAGGTTAGCAACAGCAGGAGGCAAAGATCTAGATATATCCTCAAGTGAAAATAAAGCATCTTTGCATATCAAAGCATAGCATGGCAGCTCATTATCACAAATTTCAACAAGTTCAGATTTAGTGGCAAGCATAACACACCCTTTCAATTTAATTTCCTCGGACTTAGAACTAGGCGCCACTTTCT
Organism: Phyllostachys edulis; assembly: GCA_036346405.1. Lineage (NCBI taxonomy): Eukaryota > Viridiplantae > Streptophyta > Magnoliopsida > Poales > Poaceae > Phyllostachys > Phyllostachys edulis. The sequence goes on along the minus strand of CM070561.1, from coordinate 51,978,541 downwards.
CCCCTTTAGGTGGAAAACACGTTTTGCTACTTGCTGATTTTCAGAATCATGCTCATTGGTGTTTCTTTCATTTTTAGCACGCTCTTCTTCATCTTTCAAAATTTCAGTGGGTGTCAAAGGCAACAACTTAATCTTCTTACCCCTATGTGAGAACAAATAGGTATTAGCTCTACCATGGTGCAAAACATCATTATCATATATCTAAGGCCTACCGAGTAACAAAGAGCATGCTTGCATAGGCACTACATCAAAGTCGGTACTATCTTTGTAATTACCAGCTGAAAATTGCACTCTCACAACTTTGTTTACCTTTAACTTACCACACGAATTGAACCATTGGATGTAGTAGGGACGTGGGTGTGGCTGTGTGGCCAAGCCAAGCTTCTCGACCATCTCGGAGCTTGCAAGGTTATTGCAGCTCCCTCCATCAATGATGACTCTGCAGGCTCTCTCCTTCACGAGAAATCTGGATTGAAACAAGTTGTGCCGCTGATTTTGCTCTACTTTCTCCACTTGTGCGCTCAACACTCGCTGCGCAACAAGGCTCACATGACTCCCTATGTTAAAAGCAGCTACTTGTCCCTCTACATCATCAGCATCACTGTCTTTCTCATCTCCTCCACCTGCAAGGTTAGCTGCAAGTACATATTCATCCTCAATATCACTAGCACTTACATAACCACCGTCTTCAGTGGCAAGGTATGCTCGCTGACTTGGGCAGTCCCTCATGACGTGGCCTATTCCTTTGCAACGGTGGCAAACAATCCCGGTCGTACGGCCCGTGGAAGCAACCGAAGAAGAACTCTTGGCTGGGGCCTGCACACTAGTAGATTTGCTTACCTCAGGTGCATGTGATGGTGTCGGAGGTGCTGCTGAACGCGTCCTACTCGAGGAGGGGGCAGCAGACCGTGTAGCCGAAGGTAGGACTGTTTTAACTTGCCCCAGCATTGATCTTGGTGTAGACGTGCTTCCAAAATTATTCCTTGGCCTGTGCTGTCGTCCCTGCAATTCCTTTTCTTCCAAACATGCAAGTTGGAACAATCTAGGGACACTATCATATTCTTTGTAATCAACTATGTCCTGAATTTCACGTCTTAATCCTCCATAAAAATGAGCCATAGCAGCCTCTTCATCCTCAATAATATCACAACGCAACATACTCATTTGTAACTCTGATAATATTCTTCTACAGATCTATTGCCTTGGTTTAGGCGCTGCAATTTCTTACGCAAGTCATGTTTAAAAGAAGATGGAACAAATTTGTTACGCATAGCAACCTTTAAAGCATCCCACGTAGTAGGTGCTAATCCATCGTTGCATACCCTATTCCACCAAATGATGGCAAAGTTTTTAAATTCACTTGGCTTGCCTAACTCTATGCACTTCAGGAACTAAGTGAGCATTAAATTTCTATTCTACCGTCAACTCCCAATCTAGATATGTTTCATCATCATAAGCACTTGCAAAAGATGGTATAGGGAACTTGACTTTAGCATATGGATCATCATTAACACATGCATTATGTTGCTGAGCGTTATTACCTCTCATACCTTGACGGTTGAAGTTCAACCGGTTCCGTTGTCATGCATCAAAGGCGTCGTGGTTGTGCATCTCAGTATCATTGTCAAACTCATGGTCATGGGCTGCACCATGAGGATTCACACACCCATTGTTCGGTGGTTGATTGGCCAAACCATCAATGCGTGTATTGAGCATTACAATACTATCATTGAGTTGCTATAGTGTAGCATTTGTTTCTGCAAGCTTCCTATCAGTGTCGTCATTAATAGCATGGCGGTGCTCATCCAACACCCTCGTGAGCTCTTCCCTCAAAACACAATCTTGTGCCTTCAATTCCTCACCTGCCATGGTTAGTAGAAGACAAAAGATAATACAAAGATATTACCCCTATCAACTACTAGGTGGTGGGAGGTGGAATCACACACTCTCAAGCGTCTTACCAGCTCTTATGAATTTCTTACCAATTGCAGCAGGTGGAATGATTGGAGAAGGTGGGATGTATGACAGTGGCGGAGGCGAATGCAAGGATCCAAAACTGAGGACCGAAAATATGTGGAGCTTGGACAGACAAAATTTAGTACCAAGGAGTAGCAGTAATGACATCAGATTAACAAAGCTGAATCAAAGTCCACGGATTGCTCATCAGCTTGTCTTTGCTTTAACGCGTTCCTAGAACTAGCTCAAGCAAGCCGAAAAAAATAGGGTAGATACAAGCACAATGGAACAAAATTCGCAAAGCAACAGATTTCTCCTTCTTCTTCCCCCCCCCCCCTTAATCCTTTTCTTTTTGCACTCTTTGCTTCTTGCTTTCTTTCTCTCTTTTTTTGCACTCTTTGCTTCTTCTCTTTTTTTGCGAACGTGACACAGCTCAAAACTCTTCTACTACCTTTTCTGGGTCTAATAGGGTGAGTGGGTCACAAACTGTTTCTGGAGAGCAGGGGTATAAAGGTATTAAAAAGATACTCTCTCTCTCTCTCTCTCTCTCTCTCTAAACTTTGGCTAGCTCTGTTTCGGCTATAGAAATTCTTCTCGGACTTTGTTTGGCAGGGCACGATATGATGAGTGCGTTTGGTGTTCGAGATCAACCAGAAACAGATAGTCTTCGAGGAGGTTGTCGGGGCGAAAACGAGTAGATGGTCGATCCCGAGTAGGTGGTCGAACCGAGTAGGTGGTCGAATCCTACTAGGTGGCCGAACCCGAGGAGGTGGTCGAATCCGAGGAGGTGGTCGAATCCGACTAGGTTGTCAAACCCGAGTAGGTGGTCGAACCCGAGGAGGTGGTCGAATCCGACTAGGTGGTCGAACCCGAATGGGTGGTCGAATCCGACTAGGTGGTCGAGCCCGAGTAGGTGGTCGAACCCGAGGAGGTGGTCAAATCCAAGGAGGTGGTCGAATCAGACTAGGTGGTCGAATGGGGGGGAGGGGGTTGCGCAATCTTGGCTATAGCAGACAAACTCTAATTGCAACGGATGTTGCCAAGGGCAAGCCGAGATTCACGATGACTAAAACAGCACAGACTTGACGCTAGAAACTAGATCACGATGGCTAGACTAGCAACAAAGACACCGACGATGGACTCGAACTCAACAACGCGAAAACTAAAAACAAAATTGCGAAAGGCACAAAGTGGTTTGGACAGCAGAAGAACTAAGATCTAAAGCTTTTTGTGGGGCAATTTTCTGGACTCTAGGTGATGGAAAACAACTAACAAAAGGGGATCAACGAGATTACCTAACGGGCAACCTGAAGCTCTGATACCACTTGATGAGATACGGTGGTCCGATCTTCCGATAGGTTCGATTGGTTTCGTCGTGAGGACGTTGACGCTTTGAGGCTCCCGACCCGCAGATCGTCACCTCGCAATTCGCTACACCCGCATGACAATCGTTATTGACCACGCTCGCACGCGATCATCCTTACCACGAGGGTTATTGTTCCTACAAGCAATCGAAGCAACTCACAAGAACAAGTGTGAACATCATGAGGATATGCTCATGATCCTAGGTGATGATACAATTGGCAATTTGGTTGAAGGTTTGTTGGATTTCATGTTTGTCAGAAAGTTTCAGCAAACTGTCAGGATAATCGGTAGTACCGGCGTGTTAATCATGTAATACCGCTTTATGAACGACCGTTTGTTGTTAAGCGGTATGGAAAAATCAGAACGAATGCAAAATGGTCTTGGATTTCCTTGTGAAGCGGTATGACCGCATCTTGCTTGGCGGTAATACCGCACTTCGGTATGACCGTTGTTTTGCGGTATGCAAATTCCAGAGGAGTGGTTTTTGGAGATTTGGGGAATTCTCCAGGGTGCGGTAGTACCGCTGTTGTGGGAACGGTATGACCGCGTTGTGGTAATACCGGTGACTGTGTGGTGGTAATACCGCTTGTGTTGTGAATTGAGCTGAATGTTGTTTCAATTGAAGAATTAACTTTGGGTTAGGTCATATCTATGTTTATCTTTGTGTATGTGTTGCATATTGCATGTTTTGAGCTAACGTGGGTCAAGTTGTGAAGAACTTGTTCCCGAGAGGCGATTTCTTGGTCTATTCTATTGTGCGGTGGCTTGCGTGTCAACGACGGTCAAGCGGCGAGGAGGATCGGGACTAAGCTTGGAGAGCCGAGGTCCGAATCGATCATGGATGCCGGGTGAGGTCAGGTGACTCAAGCATGGCACAGAATGGACGAGGTGGATCGAACCGGCAGTTCGATGCAGCTGGTTGGATCAAGCGGCGCGGGGGTCGGTGCAAGTGCCTTGGAGGTTCCGATGGGATTCGAACGGGAGAGACTTGCCGACATGATGAGAGTCGTTGATCAACCTACACGTGGCGGAGCAGGCGATTGCTTCGACTGGATTGGACTCGGTCTATGGAGAAGGATCGAGAAGGGGTATTTTGGTAATTTCACCAAATACCGCCTTTGTGGCTTGTTGGCTAAACCGCGGCGCGGGTCGGCGCTTGGAGAAGCGGTTTAGGTCAATCGAAGATGAAGACAACGCTTTGAGATGCGTGCGTGTGTTAACCCATTGTGTGTTAGGGTTTAATGGGTGCCCTAATGGAATATTCCTAGATTCCTAGCCTCCACTATATAAACCTTGTGTGCTGTTCATAGCAGCCAGGGGAGACCATCAAGAAAAACCCTATTTGGTCTTAGGGTTTAGAAAAGGAAGATGAGAGCTAGGGTTTATGTAACATCCTGATTTTCCAAGTCCTTTTAAAAATTGTAAAACAAAATAAAACTATTTTTGTTTTGATGAGAATTCATAGTTGGTTCGTTGGAGAGGTTTAAGTTTCATGTTGTCACCATTCTGTAAGTTGGCCAGTTCTCCCCTCCGTCTCTCTTTTGTGTTATGTTCGGGTTAGACCTTCTCTGTGGCTCGACCTTCCAAGGGTCCTTGAAGTAGGACCTCCGTGGGGCTCAGACCTTTTCTCAATTGGACGTGCCCTTATGTCCAGATCTTTCTCTCTGAGCTAGATCTCTTTGGATCTCTTTGTTGGTTCGAATCTCTTTGGTTCAGACCTCCTCCTTAGGTCTAGACCTCCTCTTGGTTAAACCGTGTCTATATGTTTAGGCCTCCCTTCGAATTCAAGTCCTTTGGACCTCCCCATCCATTGGACCTCCTTACTCGCTTATCTTAGGAACCCTGACCTCCAAAGATTTCCTCCCGGACCTTTAGGACCTCCTATGTTGAGATCCTCACCGCCAGGACCTCCCATTGTGGAGATCCTAGCGATCAGACCTCCCAGTCAACTCAGTTCTTTAGACCTCCTCTCAAGACCTCCTCGAGCCCGTGGAACCTCCTTTCATGAGAGTTTAAGCGATAGGACCTCCCGTTGGTGAGATCCTACAGTCAGACCTCCTTTTACAAGGATCCTCACCAGACCTCCTTGATGGGATCTTGGTTGTTAGAACCTCTTGTCGCGAGACCTCCTCCACGTATGTCTGGACCTCCCATGTCCGACCTCCTCTCAGAATCTGGACCGTTAAGACCTCCCTTGAGATCTTAACCGCCTGCACCTCCTCTTTGAACATCTCGACCGTTAAGACCTCCCCTTGAGATCTTAACCGTCTGCATTCTCCTCGTTAGCGATTCGATCGTTAGGACCTCCCTTGGAAATCCTAACCGCTCGGACCTCTGTCTCGAGTTGATCCTCTGACTCTAGACCTCCCTTTGGCGAGGTTCTTCTTACCACGCGACCTCCCGTTAGCATTCAATCTTGGCCGTTGGACCTCCTCTTTGGAGATCCAAGCTGTCAGACCTTCCCTTGACCCAACTATCTCTAGATTTGACTAGTCCCACCGCCAGGCTTACCTATTTTATGTTTCCCCGCCACACTAGTACCATGGGCATTTAATGCATGTGTTGTCGCATTAAATGCAGCCAAGCAAGTGGCTGTTTTTATTGTATGGGGTCATTCTGGGGCACTATTGGTGTCTTTTCTAGTCTCCTCCCGTAACAGTACACCACGTCCTTTATATTTTTCTTTGACACCCCCGTACCTCTTGCCCATCTCATATGCTCACCAAATCATATACGTATTGAGTGGTCTTTTCACTTTCTTTGACTATAACTAGCCCCAGGAGCCCTTCTGTGCCACCTTTTTCACACACTCAACACTTTGGCTCACACTCAGTGGCTCCCTGAAGAGTTCTTGCTGCCAAGAACATCGCCAGGAGCATCTCTCCAACGTGTTTTCACCATTGGAGGCTCGGTAGGAGCTTGGGCTTGACCTCAACCGCCAGATTGCCTTCGACCTCCCTTCACCCATCACCTCCGCCTTATTTTGGTAAGTTTCCTTGTATATTCTTGTTGTTTTGTTCTTGTCACCACCATAAGAGGTTATGTCCATTTCAGGACCTCTTCCTTTGGATTCTCTTTGGAACTCTATGATTTTGTGTGAAGATCACCTCTCTGGATCCTCACAAGACTCATTATCCTCTTGGTGCTCTGCTAGAGCCGCCTCCGGTCTTCTCAGTGAGGACCTTCCCATTCGACCTCTCCCAAGAAGTTGGGACCTCTCCCAAAAACCTATTTTGATTATAAGTTGCTTCATTGGTTGAGTTTTGAAGTTTCTTTTAAAAGTTCTTTTGGCTCTTTATTTGGAATGTGGTTTGAGTTGTCTTCTTTTCTCTCAGATAGAGCGTGAAGGCACCGAGGAGCGTGAGAGCACCAAGAAGAAGACTCTCAAGACAAATGAGCAAGGCAAGTCATGCTCTTGATCATATTGCACCCAAGATTTCAATCTACTTATGTTCAATTTCAAAGTATAATGTATGCTTACTTCTACCAAGTTATTTCAATGCCTGTCTTTAAACACATAGCTATGCCTACCTCCTTTGTATGGCCACTGTTGATATTGAACCCAATCTGTTGTCACCTTAGACAAAACCTGGGAGATACATTAGTGTGAACCAGGAGCTATTGAAAACCGAATGCTTAGACTTGCTTAGACCAAAAGTACTTGCTTTGGGAAATCTTTACCTTCATGACCAAATCTTGTTTAAAATGTTTTAACCATGGCATTGGGATGTCATGGGAGTGTGAAAATATTGCTGGGGAAGCAAAGAAAATGAAAATTGATTTAGGCTTGGGTGAATCGGTTGCTTGGTTGGTGCAAAGTTTATGCACGGACTCTATCCTGGATAAGGTGGAGGTCCAAGGGTTTGTGATTGTCGCCAAGTCGGGTTGAGGACCGGTCTTTGAGCCGCCAATGCTAGGCCTATGATGGGCTATGCCAAAACCGTGCAACCACATGTCTCAAGATGGGGTGTGGGACCTAGCTAAGTAATTTGCGTAACTTCCACCGCAGCTTGATCCAGCTTGGAGGAGTGGGAGGTCTTCTATGGCCTGTGGTCTTTATGACCTATGTTCCCACTGGTGCAAGAGGGGCCCAGATCTCATGAGTGAATCCAAAGGAGGCGTAAACCTTAGCAAGGAGAGGCGTGGTGGGACAATGCATTTTAAAGGCTTTGGCATGAACTCTAGACCTCTTACCTTTGGTAGTGAGAGGTGGCATCGACGGATGCCGGATAGACTAGAGGAATTCATGTCGTGTGGGTAAAGTGCACATCCTCGATCGAGTGTAAAACTATTCGAATAGCCGTGTCCACGGTCATGGACATGCTGGCAGCGGCCACTCAGAGTTAGATGTTGGTTTTGGGTTTCTAAAAATATTTAATAAACTGTTTTGGGATTTCTATCCCATGGGTTTTGGGCAGGGAGCCTTGTGACAGGAGGGTATCCTTCACCAACTTGTTGATGAATGCTATCCAAATGAAAAATCAAGTTTTGTAAATAAATTTTATCTACTAAAAACCTGCCTTGGAACTTAGTAATTGTAATTGAAAGAAACTTGGCTTTATGCAAAGCAACCATAGTATGCCTTCTGTTGTATATCCATGTATGCATGTCATTTTGTTACCCCACGGGTGTGACTTGCGAGCACAGTGGTAGTGCTCACTCTTGCTCAATGCAAAATCTTATCAGAGAAGACAACAATGAGAAGAGGAGGACCAGACGAGTAGGTTGTGCCCTCCACCATTTTGCCTGTGGTATAGTGGATGGACGTCTGCTTCCGCTCTTTTGTAAGCTTGCTTTTGGCCCAAGGCCACCTTTTGTAAACAACTCCTTTGTTATGTTGTAAATAAAGTTTATGTCGTGGATGTTACCACCTTGTATGTTTGTGAAGAGCTAGCTTGAGATCCTTGGGACTAGCTCAGATCACGCTGGGAATCACAGAGTGATCTCTCAAGTCTCACGACCTCCTGTGTCAGTCTTCGACCTCCCCGAGTTGGCCATGGCGTGAGGATCTCCCGTGACTCCCACTTCCTCGGTGGTAATCATGAGAGGTCCTACCAAGGCCTCAATTGGTGCCGCCAGGCAGATCCTACCCGAGCCTCGGGAGGTGCCACCGGACCTCCTGGGAGGTCCTAAGAGACGTCCTAGGAGATCCTGGGAGGTCCTCTCGGGTGCCCTAGGGTTGGGTCGCCACAGTTTAGGGATTGATGCCTTGTATGCTCATGTAATGAGTTGTGCCCTCAAGGATGGAGTGGCTGTAACCATGAATCTTCAATCATCAATCAATCCTTGCAAGTTCTTTGAGATGAGCTCTCTTCGTTCTTTTTCTTGTTCTTGCACCTTACTTTGATGTTTTGGAGATTTTGTTGATCCTTTGGTTTTTGGTTGTTCTTGTGCACTCTTACTCCTTGCTGTGACATGTGGGAATGTATCTAAGGTCACCTAGATCATCAATCTCCCACGAGCAAGAGTTGGACCAAGTTTTTTCGTTTTGCTCGGTTCTATGCCCTTCTTAGGTAAAACTGAAAAAGATCTAAACTTTGACGTAGATCTGGACGACCGCCACTTGGAATAGGTTCCTAATACCCTTAGGAAGGTGTGTTCCAAATTTGGTGGAGTTTGGCCTTACGGTTTAAAAGTTACGTCGATTTTCGATTTCGTTTTCAGGCTGTTCTGTTCATCGTCAGGATAAAAGGTAGTACCGCACATTTTCCTGTGGTAGTACCGCAATGAGGTAGTACCGCATTTACAACAGTGGTAGTACCTTTGTCCCTGATTTTTCAGGATTTCTTCAGGGAGCTTGCTGCTGTGCTTTGAGGGTTTAGGAGTGGATTCATTACAAGTCTTCCACTGTGCTTAAGCATTCATCTTCATAGCCCTAATAGCTATTGGAGTGATTTGCGAGTTGAATCCATTATCTTTGCAAAAATTTGGTGCTCCTATTCACCCCCCCCCCTCTAGTCGCCTATTCTGGTCCTACAACAAGGAAGATGCAATCTGAATTGTATTGCGAATATGAATGAAGTTCACAAAGTGGGGTTCCTCAAACCGAACAATCGGCGAAACTGCAAAGTGGCAGAATAATCTAAGAAAAACCCACCCCAAACTGTGGCGGCTACTGTATATATATAGGAGGGACGTGAGGAGGTCGACCTAGGGTTGTGCAGCCGTGGGGAGAGGCGTACACAACCTGGGCTCCGACCTCGACACGCTTATAAGGCCCTATTAGGCCCAAAACGGTGACGTAGCACCTTATTTTAATGACTCTGACTAACTCCCAATGAATCTAAGTGTGAGACCAGATCCATTGAAACGGTCTTGTCATAAGCTTTCCAGCAAGTCCAAGAACGCCTCAATTGGACTTCGTATGCAAAAGTTATGCCCATTTTATTGACATGTTGTCCTGAGACTCCGAACCGAATTTGGAGTCCGACTTGAGCTCATTCTTGAGTCTGAGTAGACTTGACCTTCAAGGGATGACTAGCACAAGAATTTAGTAGCATCCCATCCTTTACCAAGTAAGTATGGACAGTGAGTAATAAGTTCACCTGATGGTTTAATTGTCGCGCACGTGCTCTTGTAATTGGTCCTTGTATGTCTGGAAGAGAAATGTTGCACGTATCCGAAGGAGTGATGTCCTCATCAATCTCCTTTATTGGTTGAGCCCACCGTCTTCTGCTTTTTTAACAATTTCTTCATAGACTTTAGATCGTAGGCCCAGAGCAGAAGCTCGGGTTGCCTTGAGCCTAGATCCGCCCCTAACGACGCCCATCTCCTCCTCGCTCCAAAAACTTCAGCAATGACTTACCACATCACTTTAGTGCCCCAGATAAATAGCTCTTGCACGTCCTCCTCATGTAATTCAGCCCAAAGATTAATCCACCAACATATTGTGTAAATCAGAGAGATAGGTTCAGCAGTCCATTTTTTTTCCTGAAAACGAGCCAAGTTGCGTGCTTTCCAGATGCTCCAAAGAATGGCTGCTAAACCCGCTATCACCTTTTTCCTAGCGCTCCTAGCAAAATCATCCAGCCAGCTACCAAACAACTAATGAACATCTGCTGGAAGACCCGGCAAGCCAACAATGCATCAAACTACATTCCAGACGAACCTCGCCAACGGGCAAAACAAAAATAAATGATCGATAGATTCATTAGCTCCATAGAAGGCACATGCTTTATCCCCCTCCCAGGCTTTGTGTATAATGTTAACATGCTCTGCTTGAGCACTAACCAAATGAATACCTTTAACCTCAGTGGTAATTTAACATCCCATATGAACCTAAAAGGAAAATTCATAGCACCCTTAAAGCTTTGTAGAAGGATTGGACAGAAAATTTTCCTAAGGAGGTTAACATCCATACTAGGCTGTCACTCTCCTCAGGCAAATGCACTTGTTTACAAGCTTCTAGGAGCTGATTCCACAAAGCTAGTGTTTCCCCCAGAGTGTCCTTCTAATCCTGATACAACCAAAACACTCCTCCAAGACATGTTCAACTGTAACATGTTTGGTAAAGGTCAGGTTATATAATTTGGCATATTTCACAACAAGGGGGGAATCACCAAGCCACAAATCCTCCCAAAATCTTGTTCTGGCACCATTGCCTAACTTCCTCTTACAACTATTGGAATGAGGCTTAATCTATTCCAATGGGCCAAAAGGCCAATATATAACATGAACAGGGTTGTCAATATGCAAATAACACCCTAGGCTATATACATATCTAACACCCCCTCAAACTCATATTGGATCAACAACACTGAGTTTGAAGAGGTAGAAGCTATGCTGAATGTGCCTTGGTGAAGAAATCTGCTAACTGAAACTCCAAAGGCACATACTGAAGATCAATAACTCGGTCTTGCACTTGCAATCGCATGTACGAAGCATCCACTCCAATGTGCTTGGTGAACTCATGCTTCACGGGATCTCGAGTAATGCTGATCGTACTAGTACTATCTGATAAGAGAGAAGTCGATGCAGAAGCAGAAACACCGAAATTCTCAAGTAGCCACCGAAGCCAGATGATCTCAGCTGTCAACGATGCCATGGCTCTCAACTCAGCCTCGAATGGGAAACGACGGTCTGCTTCTTGGTCTTCCAAGCAATCAAGGAGGAACCAAAGAAAACATAATAGGCAGAAAGAGACTGACGATCAGAATGATCGCTAGCCCAGGTCGCATTAGAGTACGCCTGAAACTGCAAAGAACTGGAGCGAGGAAAAAAATACGACGAGTGATGGTCCCATGAAGATATCACAAAACACGAAGGTGACTGTAGTGGAGCTGAGTGGGAGCAGAGACAAACTGACTCGGGATGTGAACTGGGTGAGAGATGCCAGGGCGAGTGATCCCAAGATGGACAATGCTCCCGACAAGATGGCGGTAGCGAGTGGGATCCTCAAGAGGCTCACCATCGATAGGCCAAAGGTGAACACCAAGCTCCGTAGGAGTGTCCGCCACACGCTGATTAGTGAGACAAGTGCGAATAAGGATATCCTAAATGTAATGCTCCTGGGAGAGGTAGTAGCCCTCGGGTGTAGAAGTAATCTCAATCCCAAGAAAGTAACGAAGAGGACCCAAATCAGACATCAAGAACTGTTCACTGAGACACTCCTTCACAAAGGCAATGTACTGAGAGTCATCTCCAGTAATGATCGTATCATCCACATATAAAAAGGAGGAGCGTCCGACCCCGAGGATAGGTGTGAACAAAGAGGGCATAGTCATGATCACTGGTGGAGAAGCCGACAGTAGTGACAATAGAGGAGAAGCGGTCAAACTAAGCACGAGGGGCTTGTTTGAGCCCATAGAGAGAGCGACGAATGCGATAAACCATACCATCAGGGACAGAATACCCAGGGGTGGCTCGCCATTGAGAAAGGCATTCTTAACGTCCAACTTAGAGATGGGCCACTATCAAATAGAGGCCACAGTAAGGAGAGTGCGAACAATGGTCATATGAGCAACATGAGCGAAGGTATCATCGTAGTCACGACCATGCTCCTACTGAAAACCACGTGCCACAAGACGAGCCTTGTAGCGCTCAAGGGAACCAACCGAGCGGGTCTTGATCTTGTACACCCACTTGCACGTGATGGGAGTGACACGCGCAGGTAGGGGTACAAGATTCTAAGTGCCAGTACGCTCCAAAGCAGCAATCTCCTCAAACATTGCGAGTTGCTACTCAGGGTAAGCAGCAGCCTCACGGTAGGTCGTAGGCTCAAAAGGAGTAGCGGCTACAAAACTGTAGCGTTTAGGCAGCCTGACAGTGTGAGGATCATGAAGATCGTATCTAGAAGGAGAAAGCGGAGCGGGACCCAGCAAGAACAGAGAAGAAGAGCTAGGAACAGGGTCCAGTAAGGACAGAGGCTCAACTGGAGAAGGAGTAGGCCGAGGACAACGAGAGTAGTGCAGAGGAAAAGTTGGAATCTCAACAAAAGAGTGGGAAGGAAACTCCGGCGGAGGTGGAATAGGTGCAGCCAGAGGAGAGGGAGGCGAAGAAGATGGAGGATGAAGCGAAACAGTAGTACAAGGCAGAGAGTCAAGAAAAGTTAAAAAGAAGATTGACTCAATAAGAGAATCTGACCTGACTGGGGAACGAGGGTAGTAAGGTCGGGACTCGTTGAAAGTGACATCCCGATAAATCATAATCCTGCGAGCAACAAGGTCATAGCAATGATAACCCTTTTATTCAAGACTGTAACCAAGGAAAACACACTCAACTGACTAAGCAGTTAGTTTGGTGCACTCACGAGGTGGAAGAAGGACGAAACAGACACAGCCGAAACTGCGGAGGCGACTGTTGTAGAATCAAGGATGACCGACTAGAGGGGGGTGAATAGGAGGTTATAAAAATTCTTGTGCACTAATTTACAATTTTAACAATTGTGATCTTTATGAAGAGATACTAGCACAATTTTAAAAGCTATGACAAACAAGGTTAAGACAACTCAAGATTATGCCAATACTAAATACAAGTCTACTCAATTAATTACTAGAAATGTAAATGCGAAAAAGTAAAGACAAGAGATAAACCACAATGGAGACACTAGATGTTTTTCTCGTGGTATCGAGGACTTGCCGGTCTTCAATAATCCACGTTGAGGAAACTCGAACGAATCAAGTCAGCTCCACGAATTAAGCCTTAACCCTTGATCACTATCGTTGCTCTTTCTCCTCTCCGGAGATGGTGTGCACGCTACCAATTCATAATTCCTTGCCGGGTAATACCGCTTATAACTTGTGGTCATACCGATTTTTCTGAATATTTTTTCAGAAGCAAAACAAATGCAATGCATGACTTCTAGTTGATCAAGATGGCACATAAATAGACCCTCAAGTTACTAGCCATGATCTCTCTTTATAGTACGGCATCTAGCCTACAAATCCGATCTCTTCTCCAAACACCGAGACCGGTAAAATACTATAAAAAGATCCTTAGGGTAAATGATACCTTTGCCTTGAGCCATGTCGATCTTTATCATCTTTGCATTGCTTATATCCATATCATCATTCAAGCTCCGAGACTAAACCTTTAAATATCTTAACACACATGTTAGTCACTTAACACATTGTTGACATTAATTACCAAAATCATTTTTAGGGGCCTAGATGCTTTCAATTGTACTCTGGGGCTCGACCATAGAGACGCTCGACAGGAGTAGAACCCTGAAGAGTAGTGGAAGGCTGCATGTTGATAAGAAAAGCAGTAGTGGAAACAACCTCAGTCCAGAAATGAGGGGGAACAGAAAAGGCAAGTATGAGAGCACGAGCGGTCTGAAGCAAGTGACGATGCTTACGCTCAGAGACACTGTTCTGAGCATGAGCACCATGACAAAAATACTGGGGAAGAGTACCCTACTCAGCGAGAAAGTGACACAAAGCAGTAGATAGATATTCACCAACAGAATCGGCACAAAACACACGAATGGTCGAATTAAACTGAGTGCGAACCATGGTGGCGAACATTTGGTAAATTGAGAGGACATGAAGTAGATCCAAGTATGATGAGAATAATCATCAATAAAAATCACATAGTATCGATAACCCCCTTTCGAAACGAAGGGAGCCAGACCCCAAACATCATAATGAACAAGATCAAAAGGACGAGTAGAAATAGAATCACTAGAGGGATAGGAGAGTTGCAGCTACTTGCCAAGCTTGCAACCCATACAATGTAAAAAGGTGTCCCTAGAAACAGACCCAAGAACACCACGACCTACTAGTGAGGATAGACGTGATCCGCAGAGATGACCGAGACGATGGTGCCACTAAGTGAAGAAGGTAGTGGAGGACGCGGCAAGACCAGAGGTAATGGTAGTGGCTGACTGGTTGGTGGAGACAACGGAAGGAAGATAGAGCCAGTTGAACTCCCAAAGATGCTGCAAATCATGGTGCCGAGGGCTAGTACCAAGTAGAGTCCCTGGGCGGCGGTCCTGAACACAATAAGAGTCAAACTCAAGAACAATACGATAGTCGTGATCAGTGATCTAAACAGCCGACATAAGCTGTATAGTAAGCTGAGGAATATGAGAGACTACAAGAACATGAAAAGAAGTGGAAAGGGTGCCTCGGCCTGCAACAGGAAGAGAGGTAACATCCGTAGTATGAACAATGGAAGAAAAAATTGTGAGACGCATGAAAGTGAGGTGAGTAGAATCTAGGGTCATGTGAAAGGAAGTACTAGAGTCCAAGATCCACGGAGACAGGATACCTGACGAGGGAGGAGGTGGAGGTGTGAAAGACTGCTGAGAAGCAAGAGTCAAACGAGCAAAACTCGAGGAGTCTAAGGACGCGATGACATCGAGGCGCTGGAACAGTGAGAGGAGTTGTTGTGTGGCATCACTAGAGGAGCTCTAGCGAGAGGCACCAGCTCCTGAGTGGGAGGAACCTCTAGAGCCCTTCGGGGGATGTCCACCTCGGCGACCCTGATCCCTCCTCCGCTTGTAGCAGAGCCCCGATACTGTGGCCATCATGTTTGGAGAGGCAAGAACCATCGTGTGTTGGGGGGGATCACGGTCGGTCTTGTCAAGAAACAAGTTAAGTAGCAGTCTTTGTCAAGGCACAAGACGACTGCATCTAAGCCACGCCATGGTGATAAGTTTCCTCAGCACGCACACCCGTGAGGACATCCACCAAGCTCGGGCCAGGTGACGATTCAGGAGCTGAGCACGCATAGTCTCGAACTCAAGCTGGAGACGTGTTAGGAAATCGTAGAGATGATGAGTCTCTTGGTGAGTGCGGAGCCGCACACAGCAGGGACAGGTCCGGCAGACATCTGGCCCCAAAGAGTCAATCTGACCCACGCCTCAGACATCTGCTGGTAGAAGTCATCCACGGTGGCATCAAGTTGCTGAAGAGAATGTGCCTAGTGCACAACTGAGATGTGCATAGCATCACTCGTCGGCTGGTAGTGAGCTCAGAGGCGCTCCCACATAAGCTGTGTCGTCGGCAGTTCCACCACATCCATGGAGATGGCCACAGGCATGCTACCCACCAGGATGGCGGTAACACAAGCCTCGACATCCTATCATCGCTCGTAGGCATGCAGCTCAGACTGGTAGAGCTCTAGGGCCTCCTCTAGTGCAGCATTAGCGATCTCCTGAGCCACCTGATCCGCACCAGCAGGAAGAGCTGGCAGAACTGGCGGTGTAGGGCGAAGCGGATAGGGGTGCTCGCCGGTGAGATGACCCCAGAGACGTTGGCTGCTTAGGTGAATCTGCAAGTGAAAAACCCATTCTTGGAAGTTCATCCCGTCTAACTGAACTGGGGGGGGGGAGCGGGATGGCGAATGAGCCTCCGGCAGAAGCCATCAATGATGACTTGACCAGATCCAGAGTTGGGAGTCGGTGTGCTCAAGATTGGAAACCACAAGTAGGGGCTCCAACTGGATAGGGAGCCAAAGAGAAGCCAAAGCCAAAAAGAAGCTAGAGAAGCCGGAGCCGAGGTGAAGCCAAAGCTGAAACCATCGGCTCCACGTAGATCGGGGAGCCGGAGTGAAGCCGAAGTCGTCGGCTCCATGTAGATTGATGGAGCCAGAGTGCAGTCGAAGCCGATGGCTCCACCAAATCATAGAGCAGATGCTCTACTTTTGATTCTGTTGGCGGCGATCATCGCTGGCAAGCAATGCTGGCGTCGAGGAGGGAAGCTCTGGCAACATGACAAGAGGAGCTTGGTGGCGGATCCAGCGATGGGAGCCGGATCTAGCGGCGGTGAAGGGCCTAGCGGCGACGGTGGGAGTAGATCTCGCACGGGAGGGTGGACGGCATCAGCGGTAGAAAAAACAGAGGAAGACACGGGGAGGGTGGTGGCAGCAAAACCCTAACCGTAACCTTGCTCTGATACCATGTTGGAATGAGGTTTGATCTATTCCAATGGGTCAAAAGGCCAATATATAACATGCACAGGGTTGTCAATATGCAAAGAACCCCCTAGACTATATACATATCTAACAACAACAAGCTAAGAACAAATCTCTCACATCTAATAACCCTTTCCAGAAAGAAGAATCTCCAATTTTACCCTAGTTTGTGCCAAATTTTGATTATATAGATATTTTCTCCTCGAAATATCTTGACATTGTCCTTCCTCATTTTCTAAACGCCACAACCACTTACCCAGCAATACTAGGTTCATGGTTTTCATGTGCAGGACACCCAGGCCACCCTGATCCTTAGGCAAACACACTACTGGCCATCTGACTAGATGGTATTTCAATTTACCTTGCCAACAGCCCAGTTTATTCTCAAATTTGTTTTCAGTACTTCTCTATTCGACGTTTCTTATCTTCTTATCAACAGGTATTCCCAGATAATTAATAGGCAGACTACACCCCCCTTTACAAGTAAAAATTTCTTCATAAATGTCCTGTTTAAGCTCAGATAACTGTTCGAATCAGTGGGCAGATACTCACCTCTACTCAAACTATCAGTGTCTCTCCCCAAATAAAGAACACGGATAAAGAAAGGGTCCAAATATGACCAAAATTATCAGTAGAAAGAGCCAACTATCATGGCAATTTGGATGGTCAACATGAACAAGAGCCCTGGATTTAGGCAAGAATATTAAAGAAGAACTGTTTTTAGGGAATAATTTGAGTTGCTGTGACCTGTGAGTGATGACCAGTAATAAGATTTGAACTTTTGCTTTGGCCACAGCTGCATAAATTTGTTTATCCTATCCCTTTAGTCAAGATTGCATATCCTTTAGTCAAGATTGCATCCTACTGTCATTGTCTTGATATACACAAGACCTGGCTGAATATGGACTGTAGTACAAGGCAAATAAGTTCTCTTGCAAATAGACGAGATGGCAATGTGATATCATCCTCTACTTTAACAATTATATATGTTGCCCTACTTGTGGTGCTTGTCAGTGTTTGCACCTAAGAGCATTGTGCCCCCTTTTATTCTGGAATAAAAAAGATAATTAACACATATATGCACATATTACCATCATTTGTCTTAAGAAAATGCACCCGAGAATTTGCCCGAATGGCATCTCTCTTCAAATCGAAGCACCAGTTTCTCACCCCCCAATTGATCTTGAGCATCTATTTTCAGCTCAAATTGCTCGGATCCTGAGGAAACTAGCACAGACAAAACAAAAGGTACGGCATGCACTTGGGATCATACGCAGTCTGTTATGTATCAAGGATTTGAAAAGACCAAGCCAAATTAAGTACAAATTTTTTGCAAAGCTGGCAATAGAGACTAAAAAAATTACCCTTGTATGATCTAGGGTTCTAGATTACTACTACCGTTTGTTCGTAATCCGTTTGTTCGTAATTATTCTACGAGTTAGTTGGGATTAGAGGAGACCCAGCCCCGGTGCCCCGGCCTGACCGACTGCCGCAAGTACTGCTTCTCTCCCTCCCTCCCCCGGGTCAAAGGGGCGGTGGGTCCTTCCGACGTCGCCGTCTCCGAACGTCTGGACCCACCTGCACGTGTCCTGTTTGCTGAGTCATGGACTCATGTGGTTAGAGGATTAACTCAATTCGATGGCTGTGATTAAGCCAGAGCAGAAAGAAAATTTCTTCAGTGATCAAGCGTACGTACGTTGTTGTGTATGTTCTTCGTTTAAACCGCGTCGGTGTTCATTTGTTCATATACTATTACTACTTCCTTTCGCCTTGTATTTGTTTGCTGCGTGCCCTTGCCCATAGAAACATATATGCTTATTTCTTACGTTTGACTTCAGAATTTTGCTAGAACTGTAGGCGTATATATATGCATATATATATACACGTGCTTCGTAGTAACTTTTTTCTTTTGATGATGTAGCCATTTTACTATGAATAACTCCTTACGGATATTCAACCTTGGACTTGTCTAAACAAGACACTTAGCAGATTGATCGACCATTCTTTCTCTCCCCCCCCCCACACACACACACACACACAAATTAAGAGAGAGAGGAATCCACGAACGGATGCGGCTACAAGCTTGGATGCGATTAAGCACTGACGCTGCATGCATGGGGAACAGCTTGATTTGATTAATCAATCAATCATCAATCAAATTAACATCACAAGGCCATGAAAGGACAAACTAGCTAGGTATCAGAGCAAACACCGAGTAGTAGCAGCGCGCGATCATCCTTGGCACTGTTGCGATGACGACCCGGGCTTGATAGATATAGCCAGCTGCGAGCGGCGCCCGCGCGTGGACGAAGAAGACACACGCAACATCCTTGTTGCTCACGACCCCCGGTTGGTACAAGCGTCACCAACACACATTTCCGCACTCATGCCTCCTTATATCTTTGCCCTCTACATGAAAAAACAACCCCAAAATAATTCAGAGACAAAAGGCTTCTTAAGAGAGACATTTAGCTGCCATGTGTCGTCGTGTTCTTCCTGGCTCGTCGCCTAGTCGTGATTAAGCTAGCTAATATCGCTTTTTTGTCAAATCATTTCGTTCTTGAAATCGTTAGCTACCCATCTAATACACTCCATCGCGTCCTTCGATCTAGCTTCCTCCAACTCCAAGTGCAACAAGAAACCTGGATATTGCTTTCCTTTGTGTTAATTTGCAAGTTGTTGCAGCTTGCTATCCAGCCAGGCATAGCTAGTTTTTGCAGGCTAGGGTTAAGGCTTTTGTTGTTCTTTGGTAAGGTGAATACATACATAGCTCTGCTGCGTTGAGATCGATTGGTATGGAAGGATCAGGAGGAGGAAGAGGGTCGAAGAAGGAGGAGAGCTTGCCGCCGGGGTTCAGGTTCCACCCGACGGACGAGGAGCTCATCACCTACTACCTGCGGCAAAAGCTCGCCGACGGCAGCTTCACAGCCAGGGCCATCGCCGAGGTTGACCTCAACAAGTGTGAGCCATGGGATCTCCCTGGTAAGTAAACATGCATGTACTGTACATATATATACGCATAGATCAGTGCATGCATGCATGATCAATTTCATTTGTGAAATTTGATCTATATTTCCGTACTTGATATATATATCGGTTTGTTTTTTTCTGCCATATATTATGCATAACAGCTTGTGCATAATTTTTTTTTGAAGAAGATAATTTGTGCATCATCATAGCGTGTGACTGTTGACTAGCTATATGCACAGCTATAGGAGTTTTCAATTTTTCATGCTTATTTCAAGCATCTTACTTATCGGGGAGGTAAGTTTTTCAAAAGCTAAAAGCCTAAGCCTAGGTAGAACCACTACGTCTGAATATATCCTACATAAATTATGGGGAATGAATTTCAAGCTTTCTTAATATGATAGTCTTTATTTTGTTGCCGTTGAGTCCGTGCTTAGTATCTAGGTATATCATGATGATACCATCCCAGGATAATACATGCATATATATCCTCTCTCTCTCTCTCTCTCTCTCTCTCTCTCTCTCTCTCACTCGATTGCATATATATCCTCTTTAATTTGTCTTTTTTATGTAGTGTGCGTATTTATATCCTCTTTTGCGCTTCTTTTCTCTTCTAGTTTCTTTTTTTTTCTACAAGAGTTGGTGATTGGAATATGAAAAACTTCTAATTTTAATCTGTTATGCACTAATGCTCTTCTGTCCATATGTGCAACTGTCTCCAGATATCTCTTCCTCTGTCGTAACTATCTAATTAGACATTATTACTAGTAATTGGGTGTTCTATTATCTTTGTGCATAGATGTAGATTTATGAACATATCTTTGATAGAACTACGACGTATATACTTGTTATCAATAATTTCCATGAAAGATGTGAAAAAACTATCGAAATTGTTTGAAGTGTTTTTAAACTTTTCACATCAAGGTATGGACATAGATCGAATATACTATGTACCGCAAGTAAATTTTAAATCTCATATATAATCTTTATATAAAAAAAATAGACACGGAAAAGAAATGACAAATCATTTGGTAACTCGTGTACTTGTATTATGTGCCTAACTGCCTATGCCTTACTCTCCGCAGAAAAAAACTTTTACAAACCTTTCGAAAGTTCAAATGTTCATTAATATTTTGGGCTCCGACGCCCACGAAGCTATGTGCAAGTGCAGTGCATATATACCCTGCATACCTACTAGTATAGTAGTATCCTAGTAGTCACATACCCAGCTATAACAAACAAATCCAAAAGCATTTATTGGGACAAATAGCCGGTTAGCTAGCTTTAGTCTTGCTTGTAATAGAACCCCAATCGGATCTTTAATTGGTTAGTTTGTGCCACATTCAACGTTTGTGTTCTAGATCTTATGTAGAGAAATAGCGGGGTAACAAGTAGCTATGCATAACTGAGAGCTGAAATCAACTAGCGTGTTGTAAATTAAGTTGTGCATATGTGAAGTTTATGACTAGTTTGAGTACAACCTTAACTGTGTATATTTTAATTTCTCTATTAATTGAATTACAGAGAAGGCAAAAATGGGAGAAAAGGAGTGGTATTTCTTTAGCGTAAGGGACCGAAAGTATCCAACGGGTGTGCGTACAAACCGTGCAACTAACGCTGGTTACTGGAAGACAACAGGAAAGGACAGGGAAATCTTTACTGGACAACTACCGACGGCACCGGAGCTTGTAGGAATGAAGAAAACCTTAGTTTTCTACAAGGGAAGGGCCCCAAGAGGTGAAAAAACCAATTGGGTCATGCATGAGTATCGACTCCACTCCAAGTCGACCTCCAAATCAAACAAGGTATATGTCTATTTATATGTATGTGTGTGTGTATATATATATATATATTGGAGTACATGCCTGTTTCCTTGAATTTCCCTAAGTTAATGCTATGGTAATACAATCTCCTATGTATTCGTTATTTAACAGGATGAGTGGGTTATATGTCGAGTCTTTGCCAAGAGTGCTGGTGTCAAGAAATATCCTTCCAACAACGTTCATTCCCGGTCCCACAACCCATACACACTAGACGTGGTCCCACCCCTCCTCCCTACTCTACTGCAACATAACCCATTCGCTCGTGGGCACCACCCTTACATGACCCCTGCTGACTTGGCAGAACTCTCACGCTTTGCTAGGGGTACACCAGGGTTGCACCCACACATCCAGCCGCATCTAGGGTACATCAACCCAGCAGCACCATTTACACTTTCCGGTCTTAATCTCAACCTTGGAGCCCCATCGCCAACTATGCCATCACCACCACAACCTGCTCTCCATGCGATGCCGATGCCGATGCCGATGCCGATGCCGATGGACCAAACAGGTTCTACTAATCAAGTGATGACAACTCAGCAGATGGCCCCAGGGCTCAGCAACTGTGTTATCCCACCTGGAGGGGGTGGAGGTTTTAGCACAGATTCTACAGGAGGTGCTGGCATTAGGTACCAGAATTTGGATGTAGATCAACTGGTGGAGAGGTACTGGCATGGTAGTTACCAAATGTAGGTGTGAAATGCTTGGAGATGCCAGGCAATTGTTGGTCTCCATAGGAACAGGCAATTTGAGCTGAGCTAGTGGTCTTAATTTGGTCCTTTGTTGTATCATTAGCTAAAGCTCTCTCTTCTTTGTCAGTTTTACTTGTACCCTTTAGATTAGTTTTGGTTGTCTGCCTTGTAGAAATTAGACTATTGTTTGCTTGACCTAATCGCATGTACACCTAAAGGCCTAGGGAGCTCACAAATTAATAGTGCTCCATGGTGACATTGTGCGGTGTATATCATGTACTCAATTTAAACGCGCATGCTGCTTCTAGCCTAACTTGTGGATTTCTGAAGTCGCGTATATACGATTCACAGTTCCGGAGTTCACCGTGAATCCGGCCTTCGGTGGCAAGCTTCATCCACGACGGATAAATAGGACGTTGTCGACGTACTCTCGTCTTAGAGGCCGGCCAGCCGCCGTGATCTGCCGGCCGGATGGCACCCGGCAATTGTCCACGGCGTAAAATTGTACCGTCGGCCGCCGGGTGCATCATCCGCCGAGCACGGTGTTACGAATTTTTGCCCATATTGTCATTTTTTTAATCGTATTTACAGGTATGGCTATGTACCTTTTTCTTTTTCTTTTTTGCAAATTTGGCGCACTCTCCCCCGGGATTAGGGTTTGGACCGGAATTACGGTTTAAGCCGATTAGGATTTCGGCGCTGTTTGTAAGAATTTTAAAATATAGCAAATAAGTTCAAAAAAATAAAATTTTATGCGAATGCTCCTAACGCGGTGTAATTTTTTCATAATTTTACTCATTCTCGTTTTATCTCACAATTTTATTTTAGTGTACCGATTTGTTCCCGCCACGTGTCACCCCTCCCCCCCCCGGCATGGCCCCCCTCCCACCAGCCCTACTCTCCCCCACGGCCACCCACCTTTCCTACCGTCCATCCTCTCTCATCCGCACATTTGTCGACTCCTCGTGGCTGTCCCCCCTTGTCCGCAGTGCTGCGCGTAGACAACGCATCCAAAATTCCCGGCACCAACGAAGCAGCTCCTCCTTCGCTCGGCTATAAATACCGAGATGTCATAGTCGCTCTTCGCTCATCCCAATTGCGTTTCGTTTTTCGTTCTGGCGCTCGTCGCTGAGAACTCAGAGAACGTAACATAACTAAATTTTTTGGAGATTAAGTGTTTGACCGAAAAGGCGACTAAAGGGGGTGAATAGGAGCACGCTCACTTTTTCACTTTGATCAAATTCAATACAAATTTCACTCCAATAGCTATGGAAGCTATGAAGATCAATAAACCAGTACAGCGGAAGACTAGTATTGAATCCAATCCAAAATCTCCAAAGCAAAAGACCAAAAACCAAAACCCTAATCCAAAGGACGGTCTGACCGACGACCAAAGTGCGGTCTGACCGGAGGCAAAAGCACGGACTGACCGGGGGCCGGACTAACCTCAGGCAAAAGCTCGGACTAACCTCAGGCTGGACTAACCTCAGGCAAAAGCTCGGACTAACCTCAGGCACGATGAACAGCACAAACAGCCTGAAAACCAAAACTCAAATCGGTCTAACTTTTGATCCGTAAGGCCGAACTCCATAAAATTTGAGACACACCTTCTCTAAGATATTAAGAACCTATTCCAATCAAAGATCACAGAGATCCATGCCAAATTTCCTATCTTTTTCAGTTTGAATGAAGAGTGCTCTAAAACCGAGCCAAAATCGAAATATGATCTATGGACTTGCTCATGGGTGATTGATGATCAAGATGACCCTAGATGGGTTCCCACATGTCACAGCAAGTTAGATCACGGCAAGAAACCAAGCAAAAACTCACGGATCAAAGACAGACTCAAAATCACCAAATAGAGAGAGAGAGAAAGCAAATAGACTCATCTTTGAGAGAACTTTCTTTGGATTGATTTGATATGATATTGGTTTACGGCCACTCCATCAATGGAGGACAAAGACTCAATATATGAGCAAGAAATCAAATCCAACTCTCTAGAACCCTAACCTCCACTAATCCTCTCCCTAAGCAAACTAGAGTTTCAAAACAATGAAAGGGTTAAAGGGGGTGCAGCCACCTCCCTCCTCTATTTATAATGGAGGCTTAGACCTTCTAGAAGCATTAACCCTAATAGGCTCCCGTTAAGGCCCAACACAAACGGGTCACACACGCACGCATTTTAAAGCGCCGTCTTCATCTCCTCTTGACCTAATCCGCTTCATCATGCGCCGTCTTGCACCGCGGGTTGGCAAAAGCTCACCAATGCGGTTTTTGGTAAAATTACCAAAATATCCCTTCTCGATCTTTTTGCAAAGACCAAGTCCCATCTTCGTGAAGCACTTCCATACTTTGCCACGTGTAGGTTGATCTAACGGCTCTCATCATGTCGGCAAGTCTCTCTCATCCGGCTCTCACCGAAACCACCATGGCACTTGCACCGACCCCCGTGCCGCTTGATCCAACCCGTCGCACCGAACTGCCCGATCGGTCACTTTTGTCCCTCTTGCGCCATGCTTGACTCTATTGACCTCACCCGGCATCTCCGATCGTTCTAGACCTCAACTCTCCAAGCTTAGTCCCGATCATCCTCGCCATTGACCGTCATTGACCTCCAAGCAACCTGCACAACAATAGACAAAGAAATCGATTTCGGGAACAAATTCTTCACAACTTGAACCACGTTAGTCAAAATATGCATCATGCAACACATATGCCATGAAACCCATGAACTTGACCTAACCCAACACTCATCGCCACCGATTGGCCGATGATCAGCAAGAAATAGGTCAGACCGCCATTGAATGGCGGTCGACAGTAACTCGGTCTCGGATCGGCGGCGATCGATAGCACCATCCATCAAGCAGTTGCAGAACGTAGATTTGGTGCTTATGCACAGAATGGCAGAAGTAGATTATATGAAACACGTTGAAAGCTTACATGAACAGATGCAGCGAAAACATTACGGTAAGAATTTTTTTTGGAGGGTAGCGATAATGTGACACCCTGATTTTCAGAGCCTTTTTGAAATTTTCAAAATAAAAAGAATCATTTTGTTTTAATGAGAATTCAAAGCTTAACCTGAAATTTCATAATGGATTTAAGTTGACTAACTCAAACTTCAACTAAAATTTCCTTGAAGATTTGTTGAGTTGTTGGAGTTTTGAGGATCTTCCCTTCTCTGTCCATCTTTTGCCTATCTCTGGACCAGACCTCCCTACGTCTGGGAGCTAATGGTCCAGATCTCACCTTTGCTTGGATCCAAAGGTCCGGACCTCCTTTGTGTTCTCCTCCTCTGGTCCAGACCTCCTTGGGTCTAGACCTCTCTAGTGCTTTGACCTCCCTGGGTCCAAATCTCCTTCTCAGGTTTCCTTTGGCTTACAACCTTCCCAAGGCTACGCCACCCTCGGGTTCATCTGAGCTCCTTTGGAATCCTGTTGAAGCTTTTCGTGTTTACCTGGACTTTCCTTTGTCGCTTGTATCCTTGAAACCTTCTCTGGAGGTTCCCTTCGGCACCAACCCGGTAGTACCGCCCGCACCTTGCAGTGTTACCGCTTCTTAGGACCTCCTCTCTGTTCTATTGGACCTCCCTGCGTCCTACTGGACCTCTCCATGTCCTCTAGGACCTCCCCTTACCTTTATTGGACCTCTCCGCGTCTTTCAAGACCTCTCCATATCCTCTAGGACCTCCCCTTACCTTATTGGACCTCTCCGTGTCCTACCGGACCTCCCCAGGTCCTCCAGGACCTCCTCCTTGTCTATTTGCATCCCTATTGATCGTGAGTCGTCCGATTTGCATTGGACGGTTTGACCCTGGTGAGACGTTTGGATGGTCCGAATGTCCCACCCTCTCTGAGCCCTTAGATCTTTGCTGGGCGGCCCGATTTGTTGTGGCGTTCGGGCGGTCCGAACGTCCCAACCATTTTGGACCGTCTGATTCAGTTCTAGGGCTGTGATCCAACGCTAGCTCTGTTGGTCCGAGCGTCCCAATCAATTTGGGCAGTCCGATTGAAATCCAGTGGTTCCGACCTCCTCCTTGTAAATCTGGATCGTTAAGACCTCCCCCTTGGAGATCTTAACCGTCCAGACCTCCCTCCTTGTAAATCTGGACCGTTAAGACCTCCCCCTTGGAGATCTTAACCGTCCAGACCTCCTCCCTTGAAGATCTGGCCGTCAAGACCTCCCCTCTCGAGATCTTGGCCGTCCAGATCTCTCCTTTGGCAGATCCGATCGTTATGACCTCCCTTTGGAAATCCTAACCGTTCAGACCTCCCCTGGATTTGATCCTACGGCTCTCGACCTCCCCTGCGGGTGAGGATCTCCTCTTATCTTTGCAGACCTCCCCGTTTGTAATTGATCTCGACCGTTGGACCTCCCTTCCGGAGATCCAACCGTCTAGACCTCCCTTGCGGGTGAGGATCTCCTCTTACCTTTGCAGACCTCCCCGTTTGTAATTGATCTCGACCGTTGGACCTCCCTTCCGGAGATCCAACCGTCTAGACCTCCCTTGCAGGTGAGGATCTCCTCTTACCTTTGCAGACCTCCCCGTTTGCAATTGATCTTGACCGTTGGACCTCCCTTCCGGAGATCCAACCGTCTAGACCTCCCTTGCGGGTGAGGACCTCCTCCTTACCCTTGCTGACCTCCTCTGGTGCACTTAATCTTGGTCGTTTGGACCTCCTCTTTGGAGATCCAACCGTCAGGACCTCCCCTGTGGGTGAGGATCTCCCTTAGTTCACTGCAAGACCTCCTCCTGTCTTGCAGGACCTCCTCTCGGGTCTTGGTCGCCCTTCGCTAAGCGAGCCACGCCATTTTTTTACCTTTGACTGTGTCCTGGTGCAAGGAAGTCTTCACCGCATTTAATGCATGTTGTGTCACATTAAATGCTCTCACTTTTTCAGTACTCCTGTCATACCATTGTCACATTCCTTGCCTACTCCTATTGTCCTCTTTACCAACTCCTGAGGACCCATATCCTGGGTCATGTGCATTGGCTTCCACTATATATAGTTTGGGAAGTCCTCCTTTCTCACTTTCTTCCCCATTTCTCCTCTCTGTGTCAACCGAGCACTCTCTGGACCTCCTCCAACAAGTTCTTGGACATCCTCTCTTGAGTCCTAAGACCTCTCCAGCGAGCTCCTTGGACCTCCTCCCGACCTCCCATCCTCTCTGTTAGTTTTGTATCTAAGTTTATTTGGAGTTCTTTGGAATCTTGTTTGAGCTTTATTGAATATTTGGTTTTCATCGTGTAGATTGCCAAGACCGTGTGGAACCCGAGTGCTGTGAGGGAGAGGAAGAAGCTCAAGACTTTGAGCAAGGCAAGTTACACTCTTGATCATGTTGCACCCAATACTTCAAATTACTTATGTCATTTTCAAAAGATGTATGCATGCTTAATTCACTAAGATATTTCAATGCCTACCTTTAAAATTCGTAGTTATGCCTACTGCTTGGTATGACCACTGTCTATGTTGAATCAACCTCATTGTCACCCTAGATAAAATCTGATTCTTGCAATAGTGAGGACCCAAAGTTTTTGAAAAATAGAATCCTTAGTATTGCTTAGACCAAAATCTTGATTTGGGGAGTTTTGACCAAAAATATCACTTGATCAAATAATTTGGGCCGTGGCATTGGTGTGCCATGGAGATTTCGGCCATGACATTGGTGTGTCATGGAGGTTTTACAAATGGCCATGGCATTGGTGTGCCATGGAGGTTTGAAAAGCAAAGTAAATGAAAAATAGATTTGACTTGGGCGAAGATGGTTGTTTGGTTGGTGCATGTCTATGCACGGGGGGTCGTGTGATCCGATGCCCCAGGGTTGAGGTTTGTCGCCCAAGTCGGTTGAGGACCGGTCTTTGAGACACCACTTGCTAAGCCTATAATGGGCTATGCCAAAATTGTGCAACCACATGTCTCCAGTGTGGGGCGTGGGATCTGGCTAATTAATTTGCAAAGCTTTATCGTAGATCATCCTGTTGATGCGGTGGGTAGTCATGTTACGACCGTTGTAGTCCCACCTGGCATAAGAGGGGGCACCCATTAACCCGGCGGGTTTCTATCCAAAGGGGAGATCTGCGAAACCTTAATGTGGGTGGACTGCAGTGGAGCGATGCATTGTAAAGGCCTTGTCATGTGCTCTAGACCTCTCACCAAAGGAAGTGTGAGGTGGTATCGACGGATGCCAAGCAAACTAGAGAATTCATGTCATGTGGGTAAAGTGTACAACCTCTGCAGAGTGTAAATCTATTCGAATAGCCGTGTCCACGGTCATGGACATGCTGGCAATGTCACTCAAAGTTAGCTCTTGGTTTTGGTTTTCAAAAGAATTATGAAATTGGTTTTGATGGTTTAATCAAATTGGGTTTGGGCGGGAAGCCAAGTGACAGGAGGGTATTCTTCACCATCTTGATGATGAATGTTATCCAACTGAAAATGGATTTAACAAAAATGAATTTTAACTATTGTAACCTGCCTTGAAACTTAATACTTGTATTTGAAATAAAATTGGCTTTATGCAAATCAACCCTAATATGCTTTCCCTTGATATATCCCTATGCATGTCATTCTGTTAATTGATGGGTGTAACTTGCGAGCACGGTTGTTGCGCTCACTCTTACTTGATTCATGAATTGAGCAGATGAAGATTCCTATGATGATGAAGACGATCAACTCAATTAGGCCGCGCCCTCCAGCCAGTCACCTGTGGTGTAATGGGTGGACGCTGCCTTTTGGTTTTTCCGCTGCGTTTGTGTGCTCTCGGTTGCTGGAGCTTATAAGCAACCCTTGTAATCAAACCTCCTTTTGTTGTTAATAAAGTTGTGTGGATGTTTTGCTGTCACTTACTTGCTATGAGAACTGGGCGATGATCCTTGGGGACCAGTTTGGATCGTAGTGGACTTTAGGCTCGTCCTCAAGCCCCATGACCTCCTCGGGTTAGCTCCTCTCGGACCTCCCTTGAGTAGCGCGTGGATCTTGGGGCGGTTTGAGGTCCAACGACCTCCTCGGGTCGGGACCCCAGACCTCCGGGTGGCCTATCGGACCTCTCGGGAGGTCTGGAGGTCCTATCGGGATGTCCTCTCGGGACGTCCTGGGAAATCCTTTACGGACCTCTCAGGAGGTCCTGAGGGACCTCTCGGGACGTCCTGGGGGTTCCTTTTTGGACCTCCTAGGATGTCCTGAGGGACCTCCCGGGTGTGTCCTGGGCTGAGTCGTGATAGATAACATCGGTTTTCGCCGGTTACCGGAAATTTCGGTGAAATTTCAGTCGAAATTTTTTAATTAGATTTTGAATTTTTCAGATGTAAAGTCGAAATTTATCTAAAATTCGAATTTAAATTTGAATTTGGATGAAAATTAAATGAATCTGAATTTTTTTGCCCGGTATAAAATTTATCGAGCCCCACCGATAACTCCGAAGATGACCGGTAACCGCCGAAATTTCTATTTTGGTGATAACGTTTTCAGATGAACTCATCTAAATTACTACGAAAGAAGTGACTGTATAGCAGATGCATAGTACAGCCCCTTATAAAGAAAAAGATACATAGTACAACAACGTTGAATCAAGGTTGTTAAAATCGCGACTCTAGTCGTAGAATTGTACGATTCTATAATCCTGCAACACCAATACGATCCAAATCGCACATGAAATCGCACCTGATAAAATCGTGGTAGAATCAAGCTCCTAGTCGTAGAATCGGGGTAAAATCGAAGTGGAATCGGGTAGAATCGCAGATCAGCTCAAATTATAACAGATTTAGGTGTTTATTCGTGTCCTATCCCTCAATTCAGGTTGTATGATAAGTACTAAATAATTAGTATGTTAAACATTAAGATTAAGAGGTTTGTAATAATAAAATTATTTTATTTATTTATTTTACTTTTTATGTAAAATATCCGTAATAGCAAAGTTGTTAAAATCAATATTTTAGTTGTAACTCAATAATATGGAATCTAAACTACGATTTAGACATTAATCAATTAAATTATATGTTAAATGACCAAATAAACACTCATATCCCTTTTGAAATACACGACACATTGAAAAAAATGTACTTTTGGTAGAATCAAATAGAATCTTAGATTCTAAGATTCAATCCTAAATTGCAATCCTACTGGAGTGTCTCCGATCCGATTCAGAATCACGATTATGACAACCTTGCGCTGAATGCTTTTTTTAAGTTTCAATAACCACCATACGGTTAGGAAGCTGTGAGCATGAATTACACAAAGCTCAAACACATGGACAAGACTACAATAAATGACCAATAAAATGAATACCCACCGTTTTAACCTCGAAATCCCTACTCAGCAACGTGCTGATACAAAACAGCCACTGCAATACATGGGGGCAAAAAAACAGAGTTTTTGTGTGTAGTGTAACTCGCAGGTAACACACAAGGTTTAGCAATGACCCCGCATCTCCAAACTTTGTATGACATCCAATAGACTCGT
The DNA here is from genome assembly GCA_036346405.1 of Phyllostachys edulis. Classification (NCBI taxonomy): domain Eukaryota; kingdom Viridiplantae; phylum Streptophyta; class Magnoliopsida; order Poales; family Poaceae; genus Phyllostachys; species Phyllostachys edulis. The sequence continues at coordinate 51,947,926 of CM070561.1, read as the reverse complement.
CAGTGAAAACTACATCATCGTACTTCAGGATCTGCACAGCACAAAAATCAAAATATAATGTCAAGCGCAGATGCCGTAAATAACAGTTCATGCAAAGGCCCGGGTTACTGACTGAAATACGAATCCCTTGATAAACCACACATACAGCCAGCTCTTACTTCGAAGTCGTACAATTTAACATTCATATTATTCAACGCTCAAGCAAAGGCTTTTTTTTTGCTGTATGAACTAGCAAATTGTTCGATTGACCAAAAAGTTTTTTATGCCAACAAAGCGAAAGTCTATATATAGCATGGGCCATGGATCTGATTTTATTGCTAGCATAGGAACAAAGTGGTAAACTACCTTCAACTACAGTGGCAGACCAGAGACAAACACAAAGTGTTTATGTATGGTCTCTTTGTCAGCATGCCGGCGCTTGTGTCTCCGATGGCCATGGTTGGCATTACCATTGCGTGGGGATTTCTTCTGCTTCTTGGAGCTACATGAAAATGAAAAGATTGAAATCAAACAACAAATATAGTCAATTCACCTAAAGCTATGTCAAGCAACCATTAGCTGAAAAGTGAAAAATGAAACACTAACCAGAAGGTTTCCACTAGGAGTATGTATAAAACATAAACGGGCATAGCCAGCAAAGCAGAAGCCTATCAAGAGAGATAAGATATTAATACATTTCATACTTTAAACCAGTAGAAGCACAAGTTCTAATTGACCATTCAATTAATGCTTACCAGAAACCACACCAACTCTTCAGTTGCAAATTGTTTTGCTAATTCATGTTGGTGCATGTAATCCAATATAGTTGCCTGAGCCTGAAAAAGAAAGTTGTTGAGATTCTCTGATCTATGCTGTGAATCTTGAGAAATAAATGTAAAATAGTTTATGATAAGTAGGAAGGTTAATTAAATGTAATGCTGTTTCATCCGGCCTCCTGAACAGTAAATGGTGCAATTTAACAATAGTTTAAGATATATACTAGCATATAAGAAAAATACATAATAAGGTCTGTAGATCAAGACAGTATTTGATCCAACCAATTACCTAAGGTGCAGAAAGAAACACTAATTGAAATTTTACATTCTAACCACTAGCCACTAGACAGAGTGAGTGGGTCACTTATGGCATTGTGTCTCAAAGAACTTATGGTAGGTCCCGTAGTAATACAAAATAACCATACAGAAGACCACAGACCAACAGTATCAAACTATAAGTTATAGGGTGGGAGATTCCATTATATCAATGGACAATATACATTCTATTAGAGGGCTGCAATGAGTAGGAAGCCTCTATGAGAGCATAAGAACTATAGGAGATCCCTGAATTTTGGAGAAGCATATACTGGGGATGACTGGAAATATAGGATATACTCTAAATTTTGGAGAAATTATGTAAGCACGCTGCTCTTATTAGAGTTTGTTTTTGTTACATGCGACGATAAAAAATTAAGAGCTTCTAAAAAAAGCTCCAAGACCTCGGCAATCATTTGGCAAAATAGATGGAGTCACTGACCATTACACCAAAAGGTGTGTATGGTACAGTGTGCTATTCCAGCAGAGAAAAACCAGTGGAAGTTACGTGATACAGTGCTGAATGAATATACAAGAACCTATGGATTAAAATCACCTAAAAACTGCCCATAATTCGAAAGCAATATAATTAAGGGTAACAGAGGCACAAAAATGTCTAAAACAATCAAGCATCAACATTTAACAGGAACCAAAAAGCTGGAATACTTAGAAAAGATAGAAGGGGTAAGAAGAAATACCTGCTGATGATAATAAGTAGCTGTGTCAAGTAATTTTTCATATGCATGACCTGCTCTTTTAGTGTAAGGCTTCAAGGTAGTTCTAATTTTCTGAACATGTGGTTTACTGGCCTTAGCAACTTGATCAATATAAGGTTTGGATGACTTCTTGGCTTCCTGAAAAACATATAATCAAACGACATAGATCAATGACTTCACAGGGCTTCACTACAACCAAAAAAATGACCTACATGTAAAGGACATGTGGTACTGTGAATTCTTGAACTAGCAGGATCTAGTGTACCTGGAAATAGGGATCAGCAAATTCATGTGCTTTCACAACATGAGGTAGGATAGCATCTTTTGATGCTTGATAAACTTCTAATGATTTTGCTGAGGCCATTTGCACATAAGGCTCCATGTTTGTCTTCGCGATGACCCATTTTTCTTGAATAACCGGAATCCATTTCTTTGAGAAGAAAAATGTCATTGTTAGTGAAAAATGAATAAAGATGCCAAAAATTCACAACACTAAGATACTATATCACATGGCATCCATATATACCAAGAATTGGCCATAAATGCATACACATATGATGCATTTTTAACATTTCAAATAAACTTTATGCTTCTACAAATTTCTTGAACTACATTTTCAGGAACAAGTAAGAGCATTACCGCCTTATCAGTTTCTATATGGGGCTTGGCCCACTCCTTTGCCTGCACCAATTTTTCTGATGCCTGCAGTGATTTAATTCACAGACGATAACTAAATGCACAAATGGTGTGCTCAATTTGGCATTTTCGTATACAAATAAAAGAAACATAAGTAAGCTAGGGCCTAGGAGGCACCTTCTGCAATAAACTGTTGACAGCAGGTTTCCCATGCTCATTCCAGTGACTAGACATCACCTCCTACATGATAACACAATGACTGCGATGAGAGAGTAAACTAAGAGGAGACATAGTTTTTAGGTCCACTTGTACCATAGAGCGAGCTGCATGTGGCGCTAACCAAGGTGGCAACCATGCTCCATGAACCTGCCAAAGAGTAACAATCAGTATGATACTCGCCACAATAATCACAAGAAAAGCATGTAACAGAGGGAGGATTATACTCATGACAGGCATAGTCACCATCATCAGGATTCAGGAGTTCTCAATGCACTACAACTTGTGCCAGACAACAACAATGTGCACAGGTACTCAATCATGCTCGGGTTCAGTGATTAGAAGAGAGTATGCTATTATTATGTAAAACTTCATCAAAATTAGACCAGCTGAGCTGGCCAACTAAGTAGCATTCGGAATGTGATGTCAAAAAAGTCCTTGACGTGCTGCACCAAGATTGCAAAGCAAATAGAAAATCTAGTCTAAAATTCATGTCGTGTTACCTTACGGGACATTGATCAAATTCACATCAAGCTGACAAGTGAACCATTGAAAGGACAGCAGCTACAGCGATAGAATACATATTTACTGTTAGATATGTCTCTTGTATAGGGTGCTCTTTGCATATTTACCTACACCTGTAACATGTTTATATTGGCCTTTGGCCCTTTGGAATAGATCAAGGGTTCATCCCAACATTTACCTCTCTCAGCTCTCTTGATCTTGTTGTTTCTAACTGCACCCTCATCAGCTCCTCCTACAAACATGAGAAACAAAAGATTGAAGAGAATGCATCCTGGAACTACATCAGAAAATTGTATCACAGTAGTTACATATATCACAAACCTCAGCAATTTTAAGAGCATGTTCAGTCTTCTGGATCCTACGCTTTTGCTCATCGCTTGTCTTTTGGAGCTATTAAAAATTTGAAAACAGCAGAAAATTAAGGACAGTATTTGTCCAATGATAAAAGTGGTACATTTTTTCTTTTTGTATTCAAGGGGTCTACCCCTGTTTCCAGTTTTCCACAGAAAGTCAGAAACCTTTTACAGGAGATGAGCACCATCCCATTTTTGGTTTCACAACTATATTTTAGTTCAACAGGGCAAGAGGCGCCACCCTCCCAAAGGTTAAAAAAAGTGATGATATATCATGCAGCCTGTTATATCACAGCATCATACCATGAAACTTCCCACTACTGTTCATACTCTTTTTTTCCTCAAATAGTGCCATCATCGAATACAGTAAATCGTGCTCAAGGTTCTTGTTGAGTTTCTTCATAAAGAATACCCTTACTTTTGACAAAACTTTTACCAGATCAATTACATCTCATATTTTTGCGAATTTTATATAGCATAGTAACATGCTTACACTTAAATTACCATGGACAAAGAAAATTTTCAATTATCTACCAGTCTGAATCACATGCAATTAAAAAAGAGCAGCATGAACAATTGAACCTACTATGACAAAGCATTGATCCGTTTTTAACCATAAGAAATTCATCATGTGACAATTGTGGTGATAGCAAAGGATATGACCACTTAATAAGTGACAAAGTCACAGCCTTGCAAGAGTGTATCAAATTGTTAAGCAAATGCAAGATTTTCCAAAAATTGCTAAGCAAATGCAAGCTTTTCCAAAAATTGTTACTCAAAAAAGGAAAAATAAAAGTAGTGCATTTGCACAAACGACCACAGTTGCCTACTTACTCTCTCCAACTTCGCATTCAGCTCTTGCACCTTCTTCTCTGCGTCGCCAGCCCTAGCCTCCAGAGTCCAGAGTCACTTTTTTGTTGTTTTGTGCTGCAATATCCTTCTTGAGCGAAAGATCAGAAACCACAATTTCCTAATTGTTACACTCAATTTCATGAAATTACATGTATCCACTACCTGCTTCTCAAGCTCAACAAGCTCAATAGCCCGGGGATTGACCTTGCCTGCCTGCTCCTCTGCAGCTATTGATCCCTTTGCCTGTATATGCAGCAGTAAATGAGCATAATTACTTCAACGGGGTACAAAATAAAATGCTAAAAAATATTGTCTGCGTTAATGGATCACCTGGAGGGAAGTTATCTCACTCTGCAGAGTAGCAATCTTCTGTGACTTCTCCCCAATAACCTTTTCCAGCTTTTCAATGCCGTCATCCTTGCTCTTCAACTCCTGGGTCTGCTCCGCAATGCTCAATTCTGCAGGATAAAAATAATCAAGCTCCTCTCTAGTCAATTGATATGCTCGACTCTGCAGGATGAAATTAGTTTGAATTGCACACAGCTGATCAAGTGGTTTGACATAATTTGCTTCACTTTGTCACTAAAATTGTTTCTACCAAAGATATGCTCATAGCAAACCTATTCAAACTTATCGGGTCGTTAATGCTAAAAACTTATTCATGCATTTTGGTTTTATTCCAAGAAAGGGGCGCTGATTTCACGGCGAGTTCCAGTAAGACTGAAAAATATGGCATATCTCCAGAAAAACCTTAAAACTTCCACAAATCAAATCAGCGAAATGTAGGGAACAATGAGAAGGGGAACAACCCGCCTCCATCCAACGATTCCAGATCAGCGTCAAACCTTAACATTAACTCAGTAAGCCACTGAAAACACCGACCAATGCATCCCCCAATCACCAAATCCACGCTCACATAGCACGCCAAATCGCGCAAACCACCAATTCCTCAGATCGAATCACCTCCAAAACCCTAACAGGTTCACTAAAACCCCATCAAGCCCAGCAAAACCAAACCAAGCAGCATCAGAAACCAACCACACCCCGACCCGAATCGAGCGGAGCCATGTGGGCACGCACCTAAGGCGGAGATCTTCGCCCTGAACTGCCCCAGGTCGGCCGCGAGCACGGCCTCCTCCTTGGCCCTCGCCTTGGCCGCGATCTCCTCCGGGCCTACGCCCTCCACCGCTGCCTCCTGCGCCCCCGCCCCGGCGGCGACGAGCGCGACGAGCAGCAACGCCGCCGCGAGGAGCCTCGTGATCCGCATCCCGAGATCAGAAGCACACGAAATTTCTCGGCGAGGGAGTGGAGTGTGAAATTGAATGACCTTTTTTTTTTGCGCAAATGCCAGCGTTGCCGGCGTTTTCGGAAGCGGGAATTGATATTTTGTCAACTTAGTTGGGTTATCAGTAAATACAATTTTTTTCTTGATTAATATATTTTTTGTCCTCCTTTTAGTTTATTTTTTTGTTTTTTTGCTCTCTTTGTATTATTTTATTAATATCTAACCGTTTTCCCCATTATAGCCACGCGAAATAACATTTTTACCCCTCACCAACCGCCCTTATCTCATCTCTTCCCCTTCCGCCTCCCTCGTCGTCCATCCAACCACCCAAGAGATCCACGACTCTCTTTCAGATTCACCTGGAGGAAGTCACCTCCCCTCCGAAGCTTGAAGGTCGCCACTCCGGATCATCCTCGCCTCCCCTCTAGACATCTGCTTGGCCAGCAGGCCATCCTCCTTCGCCGTCGCCCGACGAGCTTGATCCACGCACGCCTCCTCTGCGCGGGATCTATCGGCGAGAGCTCTTTGTCGTCTCGTCTTCACTTCACTAGATCTGGAGCTCCTCCGTCGCCCACATCTGAAGCTCTTCCTCGCCGGATCTGGTGCTCTTCAAGAAAGCGTCGCCATCGCCCCCGTCAATCCCCATCGCCTGCCATCCTCAGGAGAAAAAGGAGGGAAACTAGGGCTCCTCCCCATCGCTGCGCATCCTCGGATCCCGTCAGATCCGGGGCTTCACTTCATCGCCGGCTCGCCACGGTCGTCCTCAAGCCGTCTTCTTCCCCTGCTCGATTGTAGCGTAGGATTCGTCCTTCTCCATCGTCACCAGTCTTCTCGTCTTCTCCGAGCATGTCATCCACGAGCGCCTCCACCGCTTTATGCTCAAGACATCGCCGAGCTCTAGCCTTGGAGGCCGCCATTAGTGGGCTTGCTTCCACGCCGCACCGCCACTTCTGCCGCCGTCGGCCACCGCCGCCTGGCCATGATTTACGGATTTACCTCAGACCGACTCTCTTCTTCTGGATCTTTCCAGATCCGGCGTCACTTCGCCCGACTACGCAGCGTCAACTCTCTGCCTTGCGCCGCCGCCACCATCAGGGTGTTCAGCCCTGAGGTTCTTGACCTCACTGAGGAATACCTAATGGAGAAGTTTGCATCTGGTGTTTCTATGGTTGCCTGGCTGTCCTTGGCAATCTCGCATGCACGGGAGGGGATGGACGGCCGACGAGGGAGGAGGAAAGGGAAGAGATGAGGCAAGGGCGGCTAGTGAGGGGTAAAAATGTTATTTCGCGTGGCTATAACAGGGAAAACGGTTGGATATTAATAAAATAATGCAAAGAGGGCAAAAAACGAAGAAATAGACTAAGAGGGGAGCAAAAAATGTATTACATCGGGAAGGGGTGTATTTTCTGAAAACCCAACTAAGGGGAGGGCAAAATATCAATTCCCCCTTTTCGGAATTCGACGCCTCTCTCGTAGCACCCTCTCGTGGCGGAGATATATAATCGCAGGGGCGAGCAATTTCAGTTCGCACTCGCGCTCTCGCTCGCTCCCTCTCTCGCTTCCCCCATCTATTGAGTTCGTTTTTGCGAACGATTAAGTATTAGTTGCAGCCATCTAGCAGTTTTATCAACAGATAATTTTTTCCTCGACAGTTTTTCCTTTTTTAATTTTGTGGTTAGCAAATTAGTTGTAGCGAAATATTTGTGGTTAATTAGTTGTACTAATATAGGCGTAGTTAATTTAGTCGCTGTAATATTTTCGTAATAAATTTTTTGTTTTTATGAGTTTATTAGTCATAACTAATTAACCGTAGTTAAATTAATCTTACGTAATTTATTAGTTCTAATCTTTAAGCGTAGTTAATTAGTTACCAATTAATTAGTCGTAAGTACATAGTTTTATTAATTAGTCCTAAATAGTTAGTTGAATTAAGTCTTAATTAATTAGCCATCATTAATTAGTTGTAAATAATTTAGTCGTATTTAATGAGACATAATTAATTTGCCGTTATTAATTAGTGGTAATTAATTTAGTGGCCTTAGTTAGACGTAATATTTTTAATTTTAAATCTGTGGTAATAAATTTGTCGTAATTATTTTAGTGCTATTTAGGTCATCGTAATTAATTTAGTCGTGACTAATGTAGATGTCATTATGCAACACACGTTCGTTTATGGTAATTAATTAGTCTTAATTATTTTAGTCATAGCTATTTTAGTCGTACTTAACTAGTAAGTAATTTAGTCATAGTTATTTAGTGTCCATTAATTTGTTCTCCGTATTTATGCGTAATTTATAATTTCTAGTAATTTATCGTCATCATCGATTTTTTTCACTAATAGTCTGTCTCCTTCGATGTCTTGTGTGTCATGCCTCTACCGGAGCTTCTGGCACCCTTCTACGACGAGAATCGTCAGTGCAAGTCATGGATTGACGGGGACACAGATCCACCCCTGGTGCTTCGGTCCAGGAAGGATTGCTGGCAGCTGGACGCTCGCTACGTCCCCATCCTCCGGGACACGGGCTTGTTGCCCTTTTGCGAGGCTGGTCTCCGTTGAACACCACTTCACCCAGGACGGCAATCTGCTGTCAGCACTTGTCGACAAGTGGAGGCCCGAGACGCACACCTTCCATTTTCGGTGGGGTGAGATGATGGTCACTCTACAGGACGTCTCATTCCTGACCGGTCTCCCGATATAGGGTGAGCCACTTATTCCAGGCCATCCGCCGGCGGACTGGAAGACCAGACTGGGGAATTGGTTCAGCATACCTATGTCGAGAAGTGCTCGTGGCGTCCCTCGGACTTGGCTGAGGTATTTCAGTTGGTGCCTGGAGGATGCACCTGACGAGGTCGTCCGGACGCACCTCGCCGCTTACCTTCTCTATCTCTTTGGTTCGGTCTTGTTTTCGATGACACATGGTGATTGGATGTACCCCCAGCTCCATTCGCATCGTCGAGTCTTTGGCTAACACGGAGGCTGGGGCGATGCCTTAGTAGAGTTGGGGATCAGTCGTCCTTTGCACCATATACAGGGGGTTGTGTGACGCTTCGAGGTGCGACACTAGTGTCAAACCGAGCCTTGCCGTCTGCTACGTGCTCCTGTAGCTGTGGAGTTGGGAGCACTTCCCTGTTGGGCGGCCATCCTTCGACAGAGCAGTGCACTCGTACCCCCGAGTTGCAAGACCCAATAGACGGGCCCACTATGGGCTAATGGGTGGATTCATCGCAGCAGCCTACCGAATGGCGACGACCGGCGAGGTGCTACTCATTGTTCCACAACGATTTCGAGTTGTTGCATGACAACGATATCATGTGGGCTCCATGGAGCCCAGATTTCATAGGCACGGTAGCGCCACATAGGCTATCCTTGCAATGCACGCAGGACGCCGGATTATGGACGACGACATGCCACCTGGTGTTTGCACATATGGTGGAGCCTTACGTGTCACAGAGCGTAATGCGACAGTTCAATTTGTACCAGGTCGTGCCCCCTCTCGACGATAGGATCCTGGAGCGAGTCGTCCACTTGTGAAGTTGTGAGTCTAACTCCGTGCGAGTAATGTTTACACTTCATACATATAACCTCTGTTCTAACATCAATCCTTCCAGAATGCAGGCAATCGAGGGCGGCCCGACATGCTGAGGACTGGTAAACAGTCCAACACGAGTGGATTATGGCTTGGACGGAGACAGCGCACATCGAGATCTTGCAGGAGTAGCAACAGTACGACGTACGAACATATCATGAGTGCATGGAGTGGTACATACCACGGTCACGCACCAAACTCACCTATCCTCTGCCAGAGCGTCCGGAGCAGGTGACGCACCAGGAGAGCCTTCGCCACTCGTTCGATCGACATAGTGCTTCACGATGTGGCGACACCGTAAGACACTTACAACCTCTGGTCGTTTCATTGATGATATTTGTACTCTTTGTTACTGAACATATTTTGTCTCTCACTTCAGTTGGAGCGGCTGCATCGCAAGCGCATCGAAGACCGCCATCCGCAGCCCAAAGCACACAGTACCGGGGCTGCTGAGCACTTTGAATTACATCTTCGCGGAGTCGAAGAACGTAATAAAGAACATGAGCTGCGGTCGTTCAAGGGACAACGTCCTACGCGCCGGGCACCAAGTGGGGGACCGTGCTCACCTTCTAGGTCAGCACGGCCCAATGAGATCGACGGGGGTTGTAGCGCTCCCCGTCGGTCATCCGTGGCCCAGATCGGCGGGAAGGTAAGTTATGTACAAATCTACGTACTATTTTTTTGTTATGCCTTACGTTCTGCTAACATCATGTCGTTCTTCACCGCAGTCCGCTGGGGACGACATTTCGCTGCTCGCACCCCATACACAGATCGGCAATCCCCTCGGTCATCCGTGACCACGATCCGGAGGTACGAGATTCTCGCCACATCTAGAGTATTTATTTTGCCTAACATCATTATGTCTTGCAGCCTTCAGTTGATCGTGGGGGTGAAGTCCATCTGTCCAATGATGAGGATACGAGCCACCCAGCTCCTACCAGGGAGTAGTACACGGTGTCAGAGTTTGGACCGTGGCACCCAGGGCACCCACCCCTGTCGTACGTTGACTAGTATGGAGTACCGTACACAGGGCAGAGCTCCTCCGGGGTCACCGGCACATCGTACGGTCAAGGCAAAGCTCATCTGCACTGATGTACTTGTAGATAGCGTATCTAGGGGCGAACAATTTCTTGAATCGTTCATTACTGACATGATTGCAGGTGGTAAACAGCTAGGCATGACTCAGTTGCATGACTACGATGTTGGACAGACTCACCTGGGCCAGAGTCAGCTTGCTGATGCACCTCCACCCACTCAACGGTCTCCGTACCCCCTCTGAACCGATATGCGATCTTCGGACTGTCTAGCATATCACACGGGACATGCTCGACGCAAAACCAGGACGCGCACGCGGCGAGTAGAGAGTGGCTCAAACGAGTGAACCATATTGTATCACGTGTGTAACTACACTACATATATGTTATGCGATTTTGTTTTGCTATATTTGTATGTATATTATGTGTGTATTGTCAGAGTAAATCGGTTCCGGACTAACATAAATTCAGAAATTAACGAGGTTCACATAGATTCATAAAGTCACGATAGTTTGGACATGAAATCATAAAGTTTGATAAATAAAATTGATGTCATTTCTGAATGCACTTCGTGATTTGCGAATTACATGCCCCGTGCGGTGATAATAACATGCCGTACAAACGACTACATGCACGAATGAACAAACCAGAAAACAGGTAAGATACACACGCAACTTTTTTTCAATCTGGAAAACGGGGGATCAAAACTAGTCTTCGCAGCGCAATAGCCCTTCCCCTTGTCTCAGGACTACCCACGGTGGCCGCGAGTGTCAAAGTCATCCATGTTCTGCAATTCCATGATGTAAGTAGGTCTACGGCAGAATGCATAACTAGCATGCAAATTGTACATAACTCACCTCTTCATTATGGAATGCCCCCGAGCGACTAGAAACGCTACGACGGGCACCGGTCCCAATGGCAGGAGCCTTCCCCTTATCTCGGGACTAGTCGTGTTGGTGGCGTATGTCAAAGTCCTCCATGTTCTGCAAGACGGGCTGGAACAATGCATGATGTTAGAAGAACGAAAGACCAAATATATAATTAGCATGCAAATTGTGCATAACTCACCTCTTCAATATAGAGTGCGCCCGGGCGACGAGAGAAACTACGATGGGCGACGGTCTCAGTGGCAGGAGCCTTGCCCTTGTCCGCCGTTGTCCTAGGCTCCTTCAGTGCATTTTCAATAGGGTCCAGTATGTAAGGTTTCCATCGTAAGAAGGTCTCGGCTCACATCGCGTAGTTCAACATGTACTTCTGCTAGATGAAAGCCCTATCATACATCTCTGGACCGTCGATCCATTAGAAGAAATTGCAACTCATCTCGGGCTACCATTACACGCGCATTGAGTTGGAAAATTGTGGAATTCAACGTAGGGTTTTAAAAAACAGTGTGTGTGCAAGATGCTCTTATAAGGAAGTGGCCGCACGTGTAGTACGCTCAGGCGGTGGTGGCCAGGTGTGTCGACTGAATGATCTTCGCCAGTAGTTCGCACACACATTGCGGACATGGAAACTCTGGTGGTACCAGGGCATCCTTCATTGAAAAATCTGGCTAGCGTTTAGCCCTCTTCGCAAGCCACTTGCGCTTCTGTAATATCTTCGCATAAAAGTTCACCGACGAGTCTAACATATTAAAGGCTGATGTAATTTTTTGTTGTTGTGCACAAAAGAAGGACTAGTTAGTTTGGAACAAATATAATGTCGAGATACGTACACGTTAAGAAAGAGTGGCATAAACATATGCACAAATATGTGCAGACTAACCATTTGCATGACATGACAGTCCCCGTACAGGTGGACAATATAATACTTTACGACACTGAGTGACGACTAGACGAGCTTCGTTTTTTAGGGCAATCCTTCATGGAGTGCCCAAGAGTCTTGCATATCCCGCACTTCATCATGCGGCCAAGGCCCCCACGCTGGTTGTCATCCATGTCATTACAGAAGCGCCGCGTCTGCCGTCATTCCTTGCCAGTTGACTTCCAGGCCTTGTTCGACCCCTATTTCACTCTGTCCAGCCATAGATCCCTATAGTTCATGTCTAAGCCACAAGAGTGAAACTCTGCACTCCACGTACCGAAAAGGTGTTGCATGTCTAGTACTCGGAGATATACAGCGTAGACATCTGCCTCATTTGCGCACACACCTTGTACACATGCGAGTATGGCTTGTACAGGAGCTTCGGCTTGTTACAGGTGCATGTAGCCACGTCACCCAGGGTGCAAGCATGTTTTCTTTCACCCCTAGCATGACTGTTCACATATTTTTGCCACAGCGGAGCCTGATCTTGTACTTCCTCCTGAGGTCATCGATCACCCGGATGTTGTGCATTCAGGTCTTCTGCATCTTCAGGTCCATATACATCTATATATTCTTCGACCACTGCTTCCCTTCTTCTAGTTGCTGCCTAGCTACGGTGGCTCTATTGACAAAGTAATCAACCATGCGGGTCCATGTCTCCTCAATGATCGTGGTGATAGAGAGGCACCGCACACCTTTGAGCACACTGTTGTACACCTCGGATATGTTAGTCGCCATAATTTCGTACCTCGCACAGTGTGTCATAGAGCAGCGACCATTTCACCAACTCAAGAGCGTGGAGATTAATCCACTGCGTGAAACTTATGCTGCTCCTAGATTGGCCACTCGCGGCTTGCTGTCCCTCATGTGCCTCCGAAGGGGACTCCCTTATATGCCTCATAGTCCGATGTTCGAGATCTATCCAGATGGCCTCAAACTTCCACCTCTGGTTCTATAGGCACAACGCCTTGAACGTCTTCATAAGTTCCTAACTGTAGAACCACGTGAAGAAGTTCGATGCAAGATGCCTCATGCACCACCGGGATTCCATGTCGTTCCACTAGTGAGGGGGTTCCTCCCATTCTGCATGGTGTTAAGAGCCGACAACAACCCAGCATTGCAGTCTGTGATAAGGCATACGTTGGGTCGGTCTACCACAACCAACCACTACACATTCGCTAGAAACCATAACCAAATAGATGTGTTCTCATTCTCTACAATGGCAAAAGCAACTAGGAGAAGTTGGTCATTCGCATCGGGCGCCACCACGATGAGAATAGTGCCCTTGTACCTCCACATGAGGAAAATATCATCCATCGTGAACACAGGACAACAGAACTTGAATCCCTCTATTGCTTGGGTGAAAGCCAAGAACACTCGGTCCAATATGAAGTAGTTGGGCCTCCATCAGCATCTTCACTTTTAAGCTTGTTTATGTATGTGTCGGTGTTTGTTTCAGCAATCTGATGAAGCACTCTCGGCACAAGGTTGTATGCCTCTTCGTATGTCCCGTACATGGGCTTGATAACCTTCTGCTTGGCTTGTCGGACCATGCTATAGCTGACTGGATAACCAACCAGATTAGCGACTTTCGACATCAGCATCTTGGGGGAGACGGACACGTCCTCCGCAACTAGGTGGCTGATGAGGCTTGCCACATATGCGAAAGTCACGTTCTAATGCTGTCACAGGGGCTCGCTAAGCTTGCAAGTGTGTTCGGCCAGCGTCTTGTGTTGCGCCATGGGTAGGCTACGATAGCTCAAAACAAAAATTTACCGCGCAACCAAGGAATCTCCGCTAGTAATAGATCATGGGATTACCATTAGACGCGCCGACTCGTAGCGGAAGTAGAGTCGATGCAGCGAGTTGATGCAATCGTAGTCATTCTCCTCCTACTCCAATGATCGTCATGAGTTGCGGATCGTCCTAGTGCTAATGCTTCGCAACAACACCTCCAAGGTATCCACACATACAGGACAGGGACACTACGCGCTGGAGTGCTAGCACCTGCGGCATGGTTGAGGAAGTCGTGGCTGTTAGGGTTTTGGGAGTTCTTCAAAAGATCGTCACATCCTATGCCACCACCCCTCTATAGGCATCCATAATGGGTCTCGAGCTTGAAGTCCATTAGGAACTCGTGGCCTGCAAGAATTCGGATCACCATCCAAATCAAATCCTAGCCCTTGAAGTGTGCGAACCTACATGTTCATGTGTAATCGGTTATGACTCAGAAACTCTTTTCCGACCACAAGTCGTTAGCGGTACTTATCAGGACATAATGATTCCTGAACACACATAGAATATATCGGACGAACCTTAATGCAATATGATCTAAGACCGGGTCCTTATCACTTACGACCAGCTCGTACTTAGTTACGACCGGTCCATACTTTGTTACGACTAGTTTGAAACTCCTTATGACCAGTTGGTGATTACGTTCGACCAGTTCTACGACCTGCTCGTATCTCCATACGACCAGTTTTTTACCTGCTTTGACCAATTCTACGACCAGCTCCAAGACGTCCTATTTGACCTCCTCGAAAGGTTTTTCCAGGACCACTCTAGGACCACTCAAGGACCACTCCTGGACGAGGAGGTCCTAGAAAGCAGTTATCCACACGTGGTTAATGATAACTACACGTGGAGAAAGGATATTAGTCGTACTATCTGGTCGAACTAAATGACTTGTTTGTGCATTATCCCTTTGCCTCACGACATCTGGTTGAACTCCAGGTGAGATTATTTGACATCCATGGACTGTTCAATGCTTTCTCGATCAAGTGTCGAATAACTTCATATGGTCGACACTTCGACCACTAGTGGCATGGCCATGCACTTTCTTTATCCGACCACAACGAGGGGCCGGAGACATCTCTCCTGTTATGTTAGGAGGGGCAAATCCCATTTCGACTAGTCACATCCCTCCACACGTTTCATAGCATACCCGAAAGCTACCTTTATAACTATCCAGTTACGAGTAGCGTTTGGTAACCTCTAAGAGTACTATTACACATGTAGGAAACCATACTGATCTCAGGTCTAAGGATTATACATCATCATTGTTTGAGACCAACTGATGACACACAAAATCATAACAATCTTAACAGTGTCTCAAGGTGGGTCAAACCAACACCATGTTCTCTAACATATGTCCATATTATTGGTTTGATATCTCCATATCTATGACCTATGAAACATAGTCATCAACCAATACATATGCTAGTCTATTCATATGTGTTCGCATATGTTTCTGACTAGGGAACATTTTAAGAATAATCATCGCAGAAATACAGAGTTTCACAATCAAGTCACATATTTGATAATAAATATTAACGATATTATTATAGGAACAAGATAACATATTATCCAATGTTATGAACATAACGAAATATAATCATCTCTATGATTGCTTCTAGGGCATATTTCCAACACCTTGACCGTGAAGACCGAGCCGAAGAACTTTGCTCGGTGAGAGCTGACCTTACTAGGGCAGCCTTCCACTATGCACTTCACTGTGTAATCTCTTGGGTTAGACCGGTGCACTCGGTACACACGGCTGATGGACAAGACGTATCATGCTATAGCTTATTGCACGACCACCTTGCTAGGGAAGTGTTGCCCAACTAAGAAGGTGTCGGCATCAAACCCCCACTGGGACCCTTCTTCTTGCGGCAGTACGAGTGAACGCACCGTGATATCATCAAGTCTCGATGCCACATAAGGCACCTCCGATGACACAATTCCTCCGGATGGACCACCAGCCTGGTGTGTGTCCTCGCCGCTACCATCCAAGCCCGGGTCGGCGTCCTTGTCGGACTCCATCCCGAAAGGCTGGTCTGGTAGATACTCGTGGCAGTCAATGCGGGCCAACCACCATAATTTTGCCCCTCATTTTTTATAAAAATTTGTGCGAGTCTTCCCTCTGAGACAGCACATTCTGTGCTACCGTCTTCAAGCTCCGCCTGCAGTTTCCCACTTGCTGAGGCCCCGGCATCATCAAGGTTTCCCGCCGCCCTATGTACGAAATTCATGTACACCATTGGCTTCCTGTAAATAGCTGCCTCGGGCTGGGAGGCAATCTGTATGTACTGGTCCCATATTACGCTTCTATTCACCTAGACCTTCTCCCATTCGCCCTTCGTGCAGGTAATCCCCTTGATGACAAGTTTCTTCGTCATTGGCTCTATGTCGAACTCCCTCCAGATGCAGCTCCGAATAGAGCTGACCAGATGGGCCGTGCCTACCTGGTCAGCCCGAGGTATGACACTGTTAGCATGGCCCAAGCACGGCACGACCCGTACTGTTCATGGGTTAGGCCGGCACGGCACGATAGCCTGGGCCGCCACCCCGACACAATGGGCCGGCCCGACACGACACAAACAATGTCGGGTCGTGCCAGGCATGGCCCACGCGATATATTCCGTGCTACTGTCTTCAAGCTCCGCCTACGGTTGCCCGCTTGCCAAGGGAGCTAGGGAGGAAGCTGAGGAGAGGAGGGCGGGGCGGCGCCGACACGAAGGATGAAGTGCCGGCGCGGAGGAAGGGGGAGAGTCGGAGGAAGAGGAGGAGGGAGCCGGGAGAAGAATAGGAGGGTGGGGTGGCACCGGTGGCTGGAGCGGAGGGAGAAGAGGGTTAGAGGGACGAGGGCCGGGAGGGGGCGGTGCCGACGTGGAGGACAGCGTCGACATGGAGGCAGGCGAGCGTGCGACCAACGTGGAGGCAGGCCGGTGTCGACCGTGGAGGGCCAAGGCGCAGCGACTCAGAGGCGGTGGTGTCTGCAGCAAAGAAGGCACACACTCACAGAGGGCAAGGCAGCAAATGCAAGGGGAAAAAGAGAAGGAGGTGGGCAGGTCAGGCAGGGGCGATGTGTAGTGGGGCAGGCAGGCTTGTCGGTCGTTCCTGGCACAGCACGACCAGACTAAATTTCGAATGTTGGGGTTTTGCCCATTTTTCTTGACCGTTTATCTCTTTAAAAATAGCAAGAAAAAAATTAAAAAAAATCCTAAATTTTTTTCTACAAATAACCACCATACCCCCCTCATTCAACACCCCTCCATTCCCCAATCTCTATTTGAAATTATGTTGTGCAAAATAAAATTCGTTGTGAGATCATTTGGCAAAATTCAAAAAATCTTTGCCAAATTTTGGAAAATTCAATTTTCGGCAGCAAGTCAGCAAAATAGGTACAATTCTATTTCTTGCATACTTTTATTGTTAGTACTTGTTATGCTAAGATGAAAGTAATAATAGTGTTAGTTTCGATTTTGCGGTTTTGGTTATGGACAGTTACGACAGCTTTGCTCTTGATGATTACGAACTTTCACTGGAGGAAATTGCATCTATGGATGCGGCTGCAGCTGCCTCAAGCCAACCGAAAGGTCAATATGGAGTTCTGTCATCAGACTCCACGGCAGCATCAGGCTCCACATGCCAACCGCAGCAAAGAGATCGAGGCCATCTACATCGATAGTGTGGAAGAATTTCGACAGGATAACCAAGTAAGACGCACAGGGAAATGAGATACCATATGCTATTCGTAAAATTTATCGCAATGAATTGTCTGCAAGGTCTACAGGTGGAACGTGGCACTTGCTTAGATATGCTACAAGATGTCGAGCCAAGCAAGGATTGGTGATAAGGTAGATGTAACTGCAGTACAACCCCGACGGTACAGTACGTAGCTGGGACTACGATTTCGACGTAGCCCGTCAATCTCTCTGTCATTTAATTGCTTCTGATGATTTACCGTTAGGCTTTGGGGAATCTCCTGCTTTCCAAAATTACATTAGGACTACGCATAACCCTAGATTTTTTTTTGTTTCTAGACAAACAACAACTAGGGATCTAGTAAAATACTACAATGAACATCGTAATAAAATAAAGAAACTATTTAGTACACGCACATTTTCGGTGGCTCTTCCTCCAGGTCCAGGTCTTCTGCTTCTACAACGCCGCCTGCTCAGCCAAGACCCATAAGGAGTGGGAAACTATCCACCTATCTGGACAGCGATACAGTGGATTTCAACTCAAAAGGCATCAAAATTTTGCAATAGTGGCAAGCCCATAAGTTAATATGTCTCGTACTATCCATACTTGCACGTGGTGTGTTAATTGTTCCTGTCTCGACGGTTTCATTCGAGTCTACTTTCAGTCTTTCTAGAAGAATATTGGAGCAGAGAAGAACAAGTCTCACAAGTGAGATAGTGTAGATACTTCTAACTATGAAGGACTGGGAATAAGCTGATTCACGAAAATAACACTTTGTGGAAAATCCACAGTTGTCGGAGGTGTTTGAAAATCTATAGCTAGACAACGACACGTAAAACAAGGATGTATATAGAGCTATAGGTTGTACTCTTTTTCCTTTACCAAGGTTTTCACATGTTGAGTTTTTACTTAGCAAAAGTTTTAACGAGGCAGCCATTTGAACATTAATAAAGCTCTTTATTACATTTTCAATATGCTTATCTCATTTTTTACAATTTTAATATCTATTTCTGAATTGTACACATTTTCTGATTTTTTATTTTTTTTTGAGCCTAACGGGCTAAGTGGGCCTAAAAGGCTCGTCGGCCTAAACGGGCTCATGCCAGCCCGACATGGCACGAATGACCGATGGGCCGGGCCTAGGCCGCCTCCCTAGCACGTGGACCGGCATGGCACAGCCCACCTATTAGCTAGGCCACGATGGGCCGTGCCAAGATGGGTCGGGCCCATTCGTGCCCATGTCGTGCTGAGCCGCCCATTTGGCCAGCACTAGCTCTAAAGCTCATGAATATTTATCGCATCGAGCCCTCCGCCCGGACCACCTTGTACTGATATCTCGATAGGTCTAACCCATCGGGTTCGACCCGTACGAGCCCGTCTCCATAAAGCACTACCAAGTCTTGCATGTTCGAAATTACCTAAAGCCACAACAACCAAATATGTGGTACGTGATATAACAAACATGGTATGTAGTTACCACAAATTTAATATGAATGAACTAATTACAACTAATTATAACGAATTAATTGCGATGATTTCATTTCCACTATTTTTTAACCACTAACTTATTCATACTCAACTAATAAATCCTTGTTAAATACGGCTAATTAATCACCATTAATTTTGAAGCACTAATAAATTACGGATACATTAGCTACGACTAAATTATTAACACTAAATAACTACGGCTAAATTATTAATAGATATTTAATTAAGAATACAAGCTACATTAATTAGGACTAGCTGAGTAAGACTAATTAACTACGACTATGGTAATAACGACAAATGCATCGGACAAAAAATTACCTGCCCTTCGGAGGAACCGTTCAAAACTGCTACGGTCCTAACAACTGCTCCAAACTATAATCTCAAAAAAAAGTAATTATGTTCTCTATGTCCTGAGCGACAAGCATGAGAACGAGAACAAAAATGATTGGAATGAGTGACGAGCGAGTGCGAGAGTCCGGTATTTATAGCCATGCAAAGGGAGGAGAAGCTGTGTTGGTCTCTATGCAAGGGGGGACAACAGCGACCGAGTGACACTTGTGGGGACTTGCCTCGTCCGACTGGTGGCCATGCAGACGTGACCTCGTCCGGCTGGTGACCATACAGAGGTGCCGCATCCGGCTGGCCACAGGACAGATGAGGCGCGTCCGGCCTGCATGGGATGAACAAGGCGCGTCCGA
Source organism: Phyllostachys edulis (assembly GCA_036346405.1). Taxonomy (NCBI): domain Eukaryota; kingdom Viridiplantae; phylum Streptophyta; class Magnoliopsida; order Poales; family Poaceae; genus Phyllostachys; species Phyllostachys edulis. The sequence continues at coordinate 51,928,176 of CM070561.1, read as the reverse complement.
CCAGCCACAGGATGGACGAGGCACGTGTTGCATACACGGCACGTCCAGACGGCCACCGTGCATATGTGTCATTTCTACCATTTTATCACGACATGCGTTAATTGCGTTAAAAACTCTCGCAACGGTGACATTTGCAAAAAAAACTCAAATGGTGTGGGAGTGGTCGTCTAGTCGCTTTGCTTCTCGGGGGCCAACTATCCAAAGTCAAATCGTTTTATGGGAGTTCACGAGGGAACACGTGGTGTGTTAGTGTGTGGCTAGCTGGCGGGGCAAGCGGACGCGGTACGTGGCACGTAGTGCTCGTGGTGTTTGGTTCACTAACCGGTGGGGCCAAGGATCGTGCCCTAGCACTTTGGTGGTTGCTGGCGAGCGCTGAGCAATGTGGCGCATGCAGCACCGGTTCTGATGATGGTGGGCGCTGCTGTTGGTCGACGTTGACATGCCACGTTGAGGCAGTAAGCCACCTAGTCGTGTGTTGCCGACGAGGAGATGGCACCAAAGTAGGGAATAAAATGATTTTTTTAAATAATCTATTTTTTATTCGAAATTTCAAAAATATACCTACGATTTTTTTTACAAAATTATACTCGTGTCGTTGAATCATTGGGCGACTAGATCCAGTCGCCCAACGACCAAGTGACATTAATGTGGTCGCCCAACCGTTCGGCAACATTAATACAGTCACCGAACGATTGGGCGATAGGTCTATCGCTGAACCGTTAGGCGACAACAACCTCTAGTCGCCGAACGATTGGACGACTTGATACTATTGGAAACGACAGAGATGAAGTCGGCCAATGGTCGGACGCCAGGTTCTGTCGCCCAACCGGCAGGCGACTGCATCCCTGTCGCCCAACGGTTCGGCGACAGGAGGCCGGAGGCCGATTTTTTATCATTTAATTCTTTTTTAAGAATATTTAAAAGTTAATCCCTCTCGAACTATCGATAACTTAAAAGTAGAGAATCTATCTGTGAACCATATATAAGACCATCCTTTTAACTGAGCGTAAATACATATATGGACTGGAAATCTTTTTATGGATTGATAACCATTGACACTTCAGCGTATATATCCTTCACAAACAGCCCCGTGCCCCAGAAGTGATACATGTTGTTGGATGCCTTTATAATGAAACTGGGAATAACACGGAAGAATTGAATGCGCAAAGACGAGAAGATTTGATGTTGTGAATTAACATAGACTTTATAATGAAGCTGGGAACAACATGGCGCATAGGATTTAGTTACGTGCATAAAAAACAACAACATGCACGATACAACAAACCGAAGTACTCCTATGATACATATGCGTCTTTTTAGAATGGAAATAGATTCGACCTTCGACGGAGGACTAGTACAGAATTGTCCGACCTACTGCGTGGACCGGGGCCATTTTCCCTTCCTTGCTAGCACGGCGTTGAACTCCTCACTGGCCTCTTTGGCCTTAGCCGCTATTTTTCTCTTTTTCTCGCGCTCCCTCTCGCGAGCCTTGCGCCTCGCACTCAAGACGCTTTGAGATGAGCTGCCTCCCGACGATGCGCTGCTTTTGCTTATCGTTATGCACTCCTCCTCCTGGATCTCGCGGGCCCTTTTGACATCCCACTCGTAGTCGAGAGTCCACTGGTCATGTGAGTGGATCTCTTGGTCGATCCACTTGCGGTAGCCACATAGCAGATCCGGGGACTACAGGTAGACAGGAGAGGTTGTTAGTACGTACTTTGAAAGAGAAATAGAAGGGGAACACACTGTAACTGGTCCATACTGGCTGCCGATAGCTGTGCGTGTCCCAATGTCAGTCAGGATAGTCACTGGAGTAGTTCACGCAACCCTAGTAACGTATGCCTGGGCTCAGCCACTGCTTAGACTTAAAGAACTTGCATGGGTCGCTGCACCAACAGAGGGGCAGTGTCTCCCCCTCTGGCGGGTGTTGCGGCGAACGCTCGATTGGAACGTTCTGGTAGGGGTTGCTGCTACGGGGAGGCGTCATTACGAAGACCTTCCATCCTGGCACACTCCTCTTGTTCGACCCGGGTCGTAGCAGCCCTTGCTTACTCTTCTCGGGCTCCAGTAGCCCTTGCTAGTTCACAGATCTCGTCCCATTGCCTCTTCATGTTGTCCATCCCAGCGTGGTGAAGCAAGCTCTAGTGTAGTGTTGGGTTTGGTTATGTAGTGTTCTCTCTCAGATCTCTTCCACCTTATTTTATAAGCCAAAGGGTTGGCATGGTGTGGTTAATCTCATGTGAGTAACCTGCGAGGCAAAGTGTTGCCTTGTCATTATGAAAAGTTGCTGGCGAGGCAGAGTGTTGTGACGTCTTATATTGTAGGTTGCTGTCATGTCCTGCTTTGCAGAGTCCTATCTTTTCAGTCTGAAAAGCTAAGGAGGCAGAGTGTTGTGACTAGGGCTGGAAACGAGCTAAGCCGAGTTAGGCTCGGCTCGGTCAGGCTCGTTTACATAGCAGGCTCGGCTTGGCTCGTTTTGAGCACGAGCTAGAAGGACGGCTCGGCTCGGCTCGAAGGTCGCCGGCGAGCTCGCAAGCCGAGGAGCGAATACCAGAACCGAGCGAGAGCCGGCCGAGAACGATGAGTGCATCCATTCAAATTCAATCAACAAAATCACAAAATCAGTGCATCCAATCAATCAACAAAATCACAAGTGAAGACACAAGAACTAGATTCAATAATCAGTGCATCCATCCTAAATCCCTAGTAAAACATAAACATATACAACATCTGCAGTTCTGCACTAGTACATGATGTACATCTCAAGAAACCATCTCAAGAAGGGGATGGAGATGGAGGGCGACGGATGGAGCCAGAGGACTGGACGACGAGGCGGATGGAGGGCCAGCGGTGGAAGGGGCGGCTGTGGGGGGCTGGAGGCCTGGAGCCTAGAGGACGGGGCAGAAGGGGTGCAGCGGCGCTGGCGTGGATGCGCGGTTGAAGGGGCAACGGGAGAGAAAGGGGATCGGGGGGAGCACCTCAGCGTGGAGGTGGCGACGGAGGAGGCGGATGACGTCCTAGAGCTGCTCAGCGCGGGATGCGGCGAGGCCGGAGGAGAGAGCGGTGGAGGAGAAGTCAGAGGGGGAGAAGGATGGGAAGAGGAAGGAAGAGAGGACGAGGTCGGAGGTGAAGGTGTCGAGCAGGGAGGCAAGGTCGGGGGAGGAGGTGGGAGAGGACGGCGAGGGGAAGGAGGCGGCAACGAGGAGGTCCTTGGAGGTCGGCAAGAGGAGGGGGCGCAGTGTGGCTGGTGCTGCCATGGCAGTGGCCATTGGCAGATCCGGGAGGTGGAGCAGGCTGTCGACGGATCTGGGATGGGAGGCGAAGGCGTCAGTGGATGGATGAGGTGGGTAGGGCGGGGAAAGGGGAATGGGAGGTGGGGAATTTTAGATATGGACGGGGTCGGGGAATGTATTATGGGCCAAATGGCCAAACGGAGCCGGATCAACAGTAACGAGCCAATTGGCTCGCGAGCCGGCTTGCGAGCAGCTCGAGCTCCTTTCGATTTTTTCCCGAGTCAAACATGGGCCTCGGCTCGGCTCGAAAATTCATGAGCCCAAGCCGAGCCGAGCCGTGACGAGCTTGAGCAGGCTTGCGAGCCTCGAGCTATTTTTCCAGCCCTAGTTGTGACGTCTTACTTTGTAGAGTTTGTCACTTCCTGCTTTGCAGAGTCATTTATTTTTGGTCTAAAAAGCCGAGGAGGTCAGTGTTGTTAAGTCGATCTGAAAAGTTGGCGAGGCGAAGTGTTGTCCTTGGGTCTTCTCGCTGAAAAAAGCTACCCCGTTAGGTCTTGTCACTGCGCAAAGCTGTCTCGTCCGGTCTTGTCACTGCGCAAGGCTATCTCCTTTGGTCTTGTCACCGCGCAAGGCTGTCCTGTTTGGTCTTGTTTCTGCGCAAAGCAACCAGCCCCATCTAGTCTTGTCATCTGTAAGCTAATACATTACCCACTTTGTTAGCCTCCCCCGTGGGCTATAAAATGCATGCCCCACGCTCCAAAAGTAGGACCACTTGACCCTTCAAACCGTAGGAAAAAGAACCTTCTCGTTGTATAGTAACATACCATGACAGACGTCGAGGGACCAGTCCAATCGGGGTCACCGAAGCATGGCCTTCCCCTCGAAAGGAGGGAGGACTTTGGCCCTAACTACCGGTTGATACCGAACAAGCATGCTCAACCAGTATGGCCGAAATGCGGACACAGGGAGGACGCTGTCGTGCAGGTCACGGACACCCCTTTCGATGGCGGACGATGTTTCTTATGATGCCAACACTCTGGGGTACAATTAGCAAATAGTTTGCTTTATGATAGTGCTAATAGAGCCTCCATGTTAACCCTCCTTTCCAGCAGATGGCGAAATATGACTTTATCCACTGGATCGATGCTCCCTATGAACGACATGTTGTGATGTACGTGGATACATTGTGGGACTGAATCTTTCAGTTGGAGACGCGGATTGACAATCTCAACGAGCAAAACGATGACCTCTGGCAACAGATGCAGCGCGAGAGGGGCAATGAGGAGGTCATGAGCATAGGAAGTTCCTATGATCTCACATGCTACTGTGCGAACCCTAGCTGCATATGTGCGTGCCACTACAACGATGGCCAACCACGTCCGAGGTGCCCCCCTGTACAACACTCTATGTGGATAGTGCTAGGCACCTTCTACCATTAGGTACGGTCGGAGAAACTTGTACCTCGGTAGTCTCCCCTTCTGTACGCAATTATGTTCAATCTCGTAAAGCATGTAACTAAATGGTGGACGCGTCATTACTGTTGCCTTTTATCGAGCTAACTGTTGCATCGATGTGTCGCGTGCATTAAGCTATAGGCGTCGATATGCATTGAACAAACATGCATTGTACGAACGAGTACACATAAGAACGCAAAAGTATTACAGGGATCACACATTAAGTGCAAAATTTAAGTATCACATAACGAACAAAAGTACAGCCAGCGCAGGGGGACACCCCCTACTAGGCCCCCCCAACCGCACCCCCAGCATCCCCTCCTGCGTCACCACGGCCCACTCCAACTCCGTGTCCTCTCGTACCGGCTTGCTTGGCCCCCCTCCTCTGTGCTAGGTGTCGGGCCTCGGCCCCGAGAGGGAAAGACGGTTTAGAGGCCTGGTTTGACGAGGACCGAAAGGCGGAGGGTGGGATGTAATGTCGCTTGTGGTGTCAAGTCTTGGCGAAGTGTGACCTAGAGAGAACCTCAACGGGTGTAGGCTGAGGTGCCAGGTCCTCATCCACAAGGAAGTCGTACGTGTCCGCATCGCCTGGGGAGGCCCCTAATCCGTCATAGGGTAGAACACCTGCACTGCAAATTTTATTAGTTAATAAAAAAAAATGCGGCGCGTGCTAACAAACAGAGACGTGATGTACCCTCGGCTAGCTTCACGATGCGCGAGAAGGCGTCTGGAGGGAAGTATGTCACGTCGTACGCGCCCTGTGGGTGCTGCGTTGTCGGGACCCAAAAATGCAATTCTGGACCCTCTGTGTATACTGCACTAGTCTAAGATCATGCTAGTGCACACAGTGACAACATCGATGAAATATCATTTCTATATACAAAGATGACTAATAAATAGGCAAATAACAATAAATAACAGAGTAAAGACCTTAAGGTCAAAGCTTACAATTAATGCCTCAGAAGACGAATAGCTCAATTAAGTTGCAGCGGAACGTAACGGAATAACTTCAGTGAAGCCCATCCATATGCCCACAGGCAATCGGCTGGGGTGGCTCGACCTAGTTCTCCACAATCCTTAAAGTAGACCTTGCTGACTGACGATTCTTCCACTTTTGTTGCATGTTTTACAACAAGCATGAGTACACAACCGTACTCGCAAGTCATACCACAGAATGCAATGTATAGATGCAGGCTTATTCCAAAGGAATGGCTTCTGTGGTTCTTTTGCAGAAATGCAACATTTGCAATGGAATATGAATAATAGATTGAAATCATAATTCAAAACAAATAGACAATAATAATTTATCAATTGTTTTTACAAAGACACATAGCCTAATCAAGTTATTCACAAAGCCATATGACTTAGATCACATAACTGTCCCTTCTCAATTGTTTTTATGAAAATCTACCCCTCGTGTGAAATCCCCGAGCATGTCCATGACCGCGGACGCGGCTATTCAAATAGATTGATTTAACACTCTACAGAGTTTGTACACTTTACCCACAAGATACAATTAACTCATCATGTCTGCCATGACTCACCATACAGAAGTATGCGATTGAGCAATCATAACAAAACCTTTCGGAAACTTCATCTCAAGCATTTGACACTCCCGATGTGCTTTACGCCAGACTACCCCACATAGGAAGTAAGTCCAACACACATCGTTGGACAGGGACACGGCGAACCGCTCCGTGATGTGACTACTTGGTAGCACACCTCTCCCATGCAACACAGCCTAACCTACTACCTAAGTAATCAATGTCAAGACTCCATAACTTACTAAGTTAGGCCCGTCCCATCAGGTATGTGGTTGTACGAAAGGCCCAGTTCAATGGCGCACAAAGTTAAGTCCTTAATTGACCAAGGCAAGACTTCCAAATTACTACAAATCCCTACGCACACAGGTTATTAAGCCCATGCACACAACTCCACCAAAAGTAGCACACAGTATCCACCACTTGCCTCAGTCTAAATCATTTCCCACCCTGTTGGTTAAGTGCAACATATGCCATCAACGAGTAATAGCACAAAGTACACACCGTTTTATCACATAGTTCCATAATCACTTAGTTAAGTTTATATTAGCAACTCACATGAGATGATGACTCGTGGCATGGCTAAGCAATCTACTCGTATCTAACCAACCCACGTTGGTGCTACGATATTACCAACTAAATAAACTAATCTAGGGTGACAAAAGATTATGACATAACAAATAGACAAGGTGGATATAACAAGTTGGATTAATAACTAAACCCAAAAGTATTTAAATAAATACTTAAAGTAAATGCAATAATTTGAATCAAAGTAATTTTAGAAAACTGGGATTCAACATGATCAAAGGTATAACTTGTCTTGCTATAGTAATGATGATCTTATTTTATCTTTAATCTTCTACTTCCTTGATTTGCAGCTCCTTCTTGATCAGAACTTCCCGAAGTATCAACGTCTACTCGGAAACAAGCAAATAAACCAGATAAATAAATAACAGAGAGCAAACAAACTCTAAAAATTAAATAGAAATCTCAGATAAATAGATTTAGAATTTAGATGAATTTAGGAATTTCAATGGACTCAATCGGAGTTCGGATGCAAAAGATATGAGCTCTAGAAGAATCACATGAAATGATGAAATTGAGAGAAAAGAATATTCAAAGAATATTCCTTCGGATTAAAATAGATAAAAAGAATTAGAGACTTACGAGTGGGGTTCACTGGTAAGTGAGAGAGAACAAAGGTAGTGAATGACATGTGAGATCAACTGGATAATTAGATTTCAGAAATTAAATGAATTTCCGAAAAGAACAAGGAGGATGACAGGTGGGCTATTGGTCTATAGACCAAGTCCACGATCTAGGGTTTAAGGTGCATGGAAGATTGGGTCCATGGAACAGGGCAATGGCAAGCGGGGCTGGCTTGGCATAGAATAGGTTCACGGTGAACCAAGTCTCCACGGTTTGGTTTAGGGTTAGATGGACACGTAGGCGGCTTAGGTGGCACAGGAGGCTGAGGTGGCATAGGGTGGCGGCTACATGGCACAACGAGGCAGTGAGGTGGCAGGTGATGTGGGCAAGGACATGGCAGCTGACTCGGCAATGCACAGGACACAGGCACAGAGGTGCGGTGGTGCATGGCCATACCGGCTCGCCGGCGCTAGCGGTCGTGGTGGCACGTGAGGATGGCCAAGATGGAACGAGGGGACGCGAGTGGTCTTGGTGACGCGGCTGTGGCGGCGAACAACCCTGGCAATCACCAGCGGTGAGCAGTAAAGTGGCGACAGCAGCAGCTCGCACGGCGTTAGTGAGCTATGGCCAAGCTCTGGGAAACGGACGAGAGCACCGGTTAGGATGACGGACGACAAACGCCATGGTGGGGTCCACGTGTGCCGAGGATCAACAGGGACGGCGCAATCGGCCGATGAAGGCGACGGCCGGAGTTTGAAAAGAAGTACGAATTCGAGGGCTACCAAGGATGAAACACGAATCTGCGAGTTGGGATAGATAGATTGGAATACGAGGCACAAAGTGACGCAATTGGATTCAAGAGTGGCTTATCGAGGCGTCGAAAAACGCGATGGAAATGGCTCGGGTGTCACGGGCGCAGTCGGAGACGAACAAGACGAAGAAGGCACCGACGGTGGGGGCTCAGAAGCTTCAGATGGTGCGTGCACCAAGAAGAGGAAGGCGAGGTGAATCCGGCGGCACAAAGGGCGTGGTTCGTGGAAGTTGGATGGCAGAGAACGACGACGGAGAGCACGACGTTGGCTTCGAAGAGGAAGGCACCCGGCGCCGGCGGTGGCGCAAGAGGCTCAAGGCCGCGGCAGCGAGGGCACAGAGCGGTGGGTCGAGGCGAGGCGAACGCGCAGGAGGGCGGCTATTTATGGCGCCCTGGGAAGACGGGTCCGATCCAAACACCAAGACGGTGGCGGTTAAGAAGATCGCGATCGCAAGACGACTGGGCGGCGGCTGGCATGGCGAGATAAGACGGGCAAAGCAAAGATGGTCGCTAGGGTTCGGCAGGCGGCAGTGGTGGTCAAGGCTGAGCTAAGCGGCAAGCGGCCGAACGGGGAAGCTGGAGCGAGGCAGGTCGGGTTGGAGGAATGGGCCAAGGGAGATAGTGGCTGGCGATCGGGCCGAAGTGGATAGGATTGGGCTGGATCAAAAGGATTCGACCTAATTAGAATATGAGATTTATAAATAGGTTTTCCATTTTGAAAATAGCAGAAAATCCAAACAACAAAAAGAAAGATAGCAAATGCACTTGAAAAAATTCTAGAAAAATCTAGAAAGTATGTCCAAGCACATAGAACCCAAATAAAATAGTTTTGATAATAGTTGATGTTAAGATTAATCATATTAAATTGTTTTAATTTATGAAAGTCCCAATTAAGCTTTATTAATTCAAATAAAATTGGTGAAATTTTTCAGGGACCTAAACTACTCAAAAGATTTTTGAAAAGCCAAATTTTGGGACGTTACATGCGTGTGGAAGGCGAAGGAGTCCGGAGGACCGGCGACACTGCCGGCACGGTGTCAGGCTGGCCGGACCTTTTCGGCCTCCTCAGGCCACGACGGTGTCGGATGTGGCCTGGTCGAGCCTTCGGCCTCGTTAGGGCGTGCCACACGTGGCCACGCTGACCCTCCTCGTCTGACTTTGCACACTCAAAGAAGTGGTATTGCAAACCATACCAGTGCCTACTCCTCAATTGGTGCCTTGCATCATCTGGCTGTGTGGCCCTCTTGGCCGCAGTGCCCGTAGCGTCTACCCAACGCCCCGGCTTGTGCTTCGTCCATATCATTGGTAATACGACAACCCTTGCCACCCTTTAGCATGTCAACATCCGGAATCCAGGTCATGTTTGCAATATCCAAGGTGGCGAAGTTACCCACAACCCTGAACCCCCTAAGCCCGCTAGTCCATGTCTGCGCCACCCTCTCCTTCAAGAAGTACTCGGACACAAAGTTCGAAGGGTCCATGTGCACAATCCTGCATGTGGCGAGGACATGAAAGTTTGGCTTGTGTAAGAGCTTCAACTTGTTGCACGTACAGCTAGGGTCATTCATGTGATCTCCAAGGCATACCTCGTGGGTGACAAGAGAACGAGTCGTCCCAAATCCGGCTCTATCCCGGAGGAGCATGTCGAAACGATGCTCCATATTGCCTATCACGTACACCGTGTGCGACTGGCCCTTCTCTGTTTTCGCCTGCATGTATGCCATAATCTTCGAGCAGTACGGTGTTTGAGGATTAGCGACATGAAGTGCGATATTTGCTTGCCTCTCCCTGAAATACCCGATTGTGCTGTGCAGAACACCTTCCACGATGGCGACGAGGGGTTGAGAATGAAGGCCCCTAAGAACCCAGTTATACACCTCTGCAAGGTTAGTGGTCATTATGTCGTACCTTGTCTCGTCCGTATCATGCAGTAAGGACCACTTGTCGAATGGCTCAGCCGTGATCGAGTGGGAGAAGCACTCGATGTTCCTCGAGGTCCTCCTCCTCGGACCAGAAGGTTCAGACTCTGGTCCTTGGTTCCTCTCGTCCACGTGTTTCCTACCGTGCTCATCTAGCAGCGCCCATAAAGTGTCAAATTTGCACTGCTGGTTCTGCATAGCAAGCCTCTTGAATAGCTTCACCAACGGTTGCTTCGGGAACTTCTTGAAGAAGTTGGCTCCCAAGTGGCGAATGCACCATCTACTCCTCATATCCGGCCAAGCGAACGGCTCCTCGGGGTCTTGCTGAAGTTTTCTTATGGCCTTTAGCATTCCGTGGTGGCAATCATGGATCACGCACACACCAAGACGAGCTTCAACAACTCCCACCCTCACATGTTGAAGGACCACAACCAGCTGTCGTAATTCTCACATTCGACGAATGCGATGGCCAACGACAGAATTTGATTGTTCCCATCAACACTAATGACCGCATGGATCTGCCCCTTGTATTTCCCAATCAAAAAGGTCCCGTCAACTGAGATCACGGGCCGCATATGCCTAAAAGCCTCGATGTAGGCACCGAAGGCTACGAAGGCCCTATGTAATATCACAAAACCTCACAGTTTTTTAGATGGCTTGTCCTTCACAGCAGTGTACATGCCCGGGTTTCTCTCCTGCAGCACCCGAAGCATATGAGGAAGGTTGTCGTACGCCGCCTCAAAAGACCATAACCGTCTTTCCAAAAGCCTTCTACTTCGCACGCCACGCCTTCGCATAGCTGATCTTGTACTTGAATTTCTTCTCAATAGCCACCATGATGTGCTTGGCCTCCATATCCTTCTTCTCCACTATCTCTCCATGCATCAAATTGGCTATGAAAGTCGACGTTAGGTTACGATGCCTTGGCAAAACACTACTGAGCACGCAGGAGTGCGGCTCCACCTTCGAGACAATCTAGTGAGTCTCATACTTCGGTCTATGTGCGTGTACAAGGACAAGGACCGCCGATTGCTCGCACTTCACGATATCGCTCTGGCTAGATTTGACGACCGAAATGTCATTGCATGGGCATAGCCCACAGCTTAATGGCATCCTGCAAGGATATCTTATCAACAAACATTGAGTGCAACCGAACCTCCGTGGCACGGTACTCCCACGGTGATTCGTGCTCATCATGCTTAGCTACACCCTCAGCGTCAAACATGTTCCATTCCTGGGGATGGGAGCTCCGTCCTCATCGAAATTGTCCTCTTTGTCCTTCTGTACAACTTCCTCTTCAGCCAAGGTCATCCGGTCATCGCTCTCCATTTGACACACCATGTACTCCCTATGCTCTCCTTCATCAGCCTGTCCTGTAAGCTCACCATGCGGTGACCGATCTTCCTCTTATTCATCTACCGCGTCGGCCTCGTCATGAGCAACATCCTCCAAACCCTTCGTAACACTGGCCTCTAGGTCCTCTTCTTCACCAACATGCTGGGTGCCCGAGCTGCTCCCACCACCTGGATGATATCTGTCGGTAGGGCCCTGTACAGCTTCTTTTGGGCATGCTTGCACAAGCAACACACACTCGTATCCACAGCGCCGGCAGCCTTCTATAAAGCCCTTCCACACGGTCGTGCGCATCAGTCTTCTCAACTCCCATCTAATGTCCGTGGGAGACAAGCTCCAAAGCCCTTGTATGACGACGCTGCACACCTCAGGGTCCAAGGAGAAGCTGCGGGTGAGCCAGTACATCACATCTGCGATTCATGCATTCTCGTCGTCCGGGTGTACCAGAGTGGCTTGTGGAAAACTTCTCAAGTCAACACCGTACGAACCTTCATGAACAGTGCTATCACCGTAATGCACTTTCAATGTAGTGGGTACAGGCATGACTGATGTCTGCCTATAAATATTTCCAATATTGCAACTAGTCAGATCGCAATGCACGATATGCAAGTACTGCTGCACTGTAATTTACATCTGTACGACCCTTCGCCTATCGTGAACAGCTACACTACAACATGGTCAAGGCATCATTCATTCCCTAAGGCAGAGGCCACAGTGAACGTGCAGTATACTATTCTGATTCAACCTGAAAACCGAGCTATTCTATACCAGACATTATCTGATTCTAACGCTAACTTGCAATTCGAAATGTCACAAGTGGTGTTCCAGTCTTCTATAGAGTTATACCAATTACCTAAGTCAATTAGTCCATACTAATTAACTTGTACTAATTAGTCCATACAAATAATTCATCTTCCTCATGCACTCGGCCAGAGTACCCACTACTACTTACCAACTTTGTAATTATTCACCGAATAATAGTTGGTCACGCATGCAACGACACAACTACAATACTTCTCACAAACAACACTATTTACTACTATTTTCTCTAACTAAAGTTTTCTACCGGTGCTACTTACATATGAATTAACAATATTCCGATTTTCTACTATTTTTTTCTCTAACTAAAATTTCTTATGGGTGCTACTTATACTACTATTTTAACTACACAAACTATTTACTTACTACAAAGAAATATACTACAAGATACAAAAAAATTACCTCACGGGCGAATTTTTCCTCGTCTTCTTCTGCTCCCTCTCTTTTTCCCCTTTCTTTCCTCTCATCTCCTCTTTTTCTTTCTTCCTTCCTATCGCTCGGCCGACCTTCCTATTGCTCGGTCGGGGGGCCGAGTGGCGCGCCCTTTATATAAGCCATCCAGTCATCCAACCATTCGGCGACTGGAGGTTGCTGTCGCCTAATGGTTCAGCGATAGAACCTATCGCCCAACCATTGGGCGACTGCATTAATGTTGCCGAACGGTTGGACGACCGTATTAGTGTCGCTTGGCCGTTGGGCGACTGGATTCAGTTGCCTAACGGTTTGGTGACAGAGGTATAATTTTGTAAAAAAAAATCGCATGTATAATTTTGTAATTTCGAATAAAAATAGATTATTTAAAAAAAAAATCTCATAAAATCCTACGAGACCTAGTCGTATCTTTATTATGAGATCTCATCGATCTATGGTAAAATAAATCAATCATATTTTGGCATTGATACAAGTAAGGATCAGGTACTATAGGATTTATTTCCCGAAAGTAGCAGTAGCCTGTTTGTATTTGTTCGCGGCCCATTAAAGCCTATCTACGGACGGCCCATATGGACGGGAAGGTTAATGGCCCGGTACACAGAGGCCGTAGGACATTTGGGCCGGGAAACAAACTACGGTACGCGCCCCCAGGAAGCTACTTAGGAACGAGTGACGAGATAGCCAGGCTACGCGCCCCCGGTAGGTACACCAGGAGGCAACTAAAGCTGAGCCGTCCATGTCTTGCTCCTCTTTTCTTCCTCCTCCACCCGACTCGACGACCTTTGTTCCTCCGTCCGTGCCGTCTCTCCAGAGGCTGGGAGGCTCCAGGGAGCCGCGCCTCCCTCCCAGGTACCTGCAGGATGCCCGGTTCTTGTAGTTTCTGTGGTGTGATTTACTTAGCTGCCTAGTTCAGGTTTGGGTCTTGTACTTTGGGTGTGCTATCCCTCGATTGCCGTGCTCTCATCATTTCGTGCCGGCCTGGGAGTGAATCTCGATAGGACATGCTTTGGTTTGCTGTGAGTTCTATCAATTTGTGTCCCAAGATAAGTTTCTTGCAGTTCTTGTTGGTTGGTTGGTTGGTCGGCTCAGTTGGTTCCTTGCAATTTATGCTCTTCAGTTCATCGTAGGGATGGGTAGTTCTTGATCAAGTTTTTGCTCGTTTGTATTGTGCCTACTGCCTTCATTCAATCTGTGACCAAGATAGTTTTCTTGGCTAGCCCGCATAGTGGGAATTTTACTGTTGACGAGTGTAATTAGCAGCATGCACACAAGTGTAATTTCGAATTTGTTAAATTTGGTACTTTGATTGATAGTACATAAGATTGTTTTTTCCCTGATGTGTTCATTTGATTGGTCAGTGTAACAGTGTTTGTGGTGCACACTGCACAAGCACCATATGTGTCTAGGCTCACTATGCTTTCTAAAATGATAAGGGAGTTCTGTTCTGTAAGAGCTAGTGGACCTATTTCTGGCCTAATTGGACGTAGATTTGGCAAGCAAATTGGCACATTTAATTTTTATAGATTCGTTTTGTTTAAGGTTACCACTATGAGAAAGGAGAGCTAAAAGATCAATCTTTTTTCTGAGATGGAACGTAGAGAGCATTTCTGTTTGTAAGCAAGACTTTTAGCAAGTAGGAAACATTAACATACCTTCATTTGGGTCCTCTTTTGCAAAGGGGATTCACAAGAAAATACTTTTGTCTGCCGTTGATCTGAACATTCCCTTTTTTGTTGTATAGACTACACAAGTGGTCAGTTTGTTCTGCACTGTGAAGAATTTGTTTCTCTCTGATTCCATCGTCTTCTATAATTTGTATATTTATATGGCATTGGCACTTGGTGGTCAATGTATTATTGCTATCAGCAAAATTTTGTTGTTAGTTTGTATTTATGCATGTATGCGGGTAATTTATCAGAATCTCACTGTTCAGGACTCTTAAGTCTAAGGTCATTGGTCATTGCATTGATTTCTTGGTGCTGGACTAGACATTAATACATATGCACTTAGTTTTTTTATCTGTTTGTTAGCCTTATGACAGACAGAAGTGATGGACCAATTGGTAGGCTCCCTGAACATCTTCTTGTAGAAATATTCATTCGGTTACCAGTCTGCGAGTGGGTTCAAATATCATGTGTCAGCAAGCACTGGGCAAGCATATTTCGAGGAGAATGCTTGTGGCAAAGCGCTATTGCAAGGAACTGGCCATCAGCTGGTTTCCAGAAACGCTGGCCTGGGCCAATTCCCAGAGGTTCTGCTAGGAGGTTAGTTTTGTAATCTGATGTTGTTCTATCTTCCCCGTCATATGATGTTGTTGAAAATTTCAAATATTGCCAACTGCTACTCGATCTGCACTATTCCTAATTCCTTGCACTTGTATCTACTGAAAAAATCACACAAATGTGAAACAAGAATAAAAGTCTCAACTATCCAACTGTCTGCATTATCCTTGTAGTATTAGATTCCTGTGTCTTGTAAACCACATGCTTGTTAGATTTACTTTAGGCAATTTCACTTTGAATTGAACTTCGTGTGAAGAAGTGCAAAGAACTGGTTTCTGCTATACATACTATATCAGAACTTTGGAGTTGTAGCTCTCTTTGGATATCATCTAGCATTTCAACACCCAGTGAAAAATATTTTTTGGACCATTTATAGGAGATTCCAAGCATTATATCTCAGTGAGAACCTTGTCCCATCTGGTGGGGAGATTGATGAGCTTGTTGGTCACACTTATCTCTATTTAAAAGAACAGTTTGAGCGCCCTACCATTCCTCCTTCCAGCATTCTTCATGGCACCATCATTGGTGAGATTTTCTGTTCCAACTTGTCCAAGCATGGAGTTTTTTTACTAGCTTCAGTGACGGCGTACTTTTATTGTCGATTGATCATGTTCCAAATCACTAAATCATGCCAATTAAAATTTTGATAGCACATGTCTGGCACTATAAGAAGGAATATTGGATATTGTAGGATTGGTAATGAAAAGTAATAATGATTCAATTGCATGGCACGTTGAGGTGTTGTATGACTGCTATGTGTTCTTAAGAAAGTATTTATGTGCTCCAATAAAAGGAAATCTGGGCAGATTCTCAAGCAAATGAGTTGACAGGCTATATTTTCAACAACTCATTAGCAAATGCAGGTGTTTTAGGATTGCGCAATTCCCTTATGGGGAGAATATAAATATTACTTAAAATTATTGACCTTTCCCCCATCAGATTTGAGGCTCGATGTGATATTTTAAAGCTGCCTCTAGTGGAAGGCTTGGAAAACGATTTTTTTTAAAAAAATAATCATTTTTTATTCCGAAATACAGTAATATACCTTCGTTTTTAAATTTTACAGAAATAATCCTTTGTCGCTCAACCGTTGAGCGACTTGGTCTAGTTGCTCAACGGTTGAGCGACAAGTGTATGCTATCGCTTCCTGGGAAGTCGTAAACTCGTAGTGGCCTGGGCGATTAGTACACTTGTTGCTCAACCGTGGAGCGACTAGACCCAAATCGTTCAATGGTGGAGCAACAGAGGATTATTTCTGTAAAATTTAAAAACGGAGGTATATTACTGTATTTCGGAATAAAAAAAAGGATTATTTAAAAAAAATCCTTGGAAAACTATGTGTTGTTGCTTTTATGTACCATAAGCTTCATGCTTCTATATACTAAGCTTCATGTATTGCTTCATGACTGAGGATTAATGATACTCATGTCTATGCTCACACTGAATTAGCATTGCTTCCTTATCTTCTGTACAGATCAGTTCATTGCTTGTGGTAGGACAGGAGAAAAGGCCCATGAACTTGCTTCGAAGATATGGCTTGCAGTAATTGACAACTTGGAAGAAAACCAGCAAACTTTCTTGCTGTTAAAACATCTCGCGCAAGAAGGAGAAGTAACAGCTGTTTCCTAATTTTATTTATATTCTTAAAACAGAAAAAAAGTATCCTCACTTTTGACGGGCCAATACAATGTACACATTAATTCCTTTTTATCCAAGTCTTCAGAATGTCTGCATTTTTCATCAATACCTACTCTGATACATGTTGATGTCTATGTTTTTGGTACTAGCATAATCGTAAATAAGGGGAAATATAGATAACTTCGTATTGACATTTTGATATGCTGATATGCATAGTACGATACTTGCTGAAAATTGGTCTTTCATCTTTTATTTGCAGTTTTTCCTTCCATTTCCATATTCCAGATCATATAAAGTACTGTGGAGGGTGTTTGACAAGCTGTTCACCGACTTCCGTGACTGTTTCAGCCGGGTGGATTACCATGATGCGCTAGCGAGTGCCAAATCTAGGTTTCAGCCAGTACCTTCTACATGGCTTGGCCATTAACGCACAGTTGTTGTTCTTGTTGTGCACTGCACACTGTCTTAGATATAGCGCTATACTTCCAAAGTGCAAAGGTGGATAACAATGAATGGATATTCCAATGGATGATTTGTATACATTTAACACCTTGACAACTTAAAGAACACCAAACTGTTGTTTTATTGGAAAAATTCGTGTTCTTGTAAGTTCTTAAAACTGATTCTATGTGATTCACTGTTTGTTCAGTTGCTTCAGTTCAGGGTATGCTACACATTCAGCACAATCCGGTTTCTCCATTTTCAGCTTACGATAGACATGGTGATTTGAACCATAGTTACCAGATTCGCTATAAAACCCCGTAAATTGCGAACAAGTTTAGGGTACGGGGTTCGTGTTTGTAATGAAAATTGGAAGAAAAAGTGGTGAACTACGAACCCGAATCCCGTACCATGACCTGGGCAAACTGTGTTTCTATGATTTGAACTTTGCTATACAGTTTGCTGGTGAACGATGAATCGGTGTACTGGAAGTATCTAATTGGAATAAGAGTTTGGAAATCTCTATTGGTCTTGAACTCTGACCTGTATTAAATCGAACAAAACACTACCTATTAGCACATAATATCTTCAGAAAACAAGGTAAAAGCGTAAATGAGAACAACCATTTAAAATTATCATCACCAACGTGTGCACTATTGCTCTTTCCAGCACAATTCACATGCAATTGGACATGCTTGCACAACAGATCATCTCCAAATCACACACATTGCATGATAAACAGTCCATAACGACCTGCTTATCTTATTATTCCTACCTTTTTGCAAACTATATGTGTTTACAATCATTACACCTCAGTGCAGCATTGCTGACCTGTCTCTGAAAAACCAAGCTCCAAAAATGGCCAAGTCGTCCATCCTTCTGTTTCTGCTCATCTTGATCTGTGCAGTTCTTGCTCGCGCCGATCCGATGCTGAAGAGGTTCGAGCAGTGGATGAGCAAGCATGGCCGTGCCTACACCGATGCAAGCGAGAAGCAGAGAAGGTTTGAAGTCTATCGGAGGAACGTTGAGCTCATTGATAAGTTCAACTCCATGAGCAATGGCTACAAGCTGACTGACAACAAGTTCGCCGACCTGACGAACGAGGAGTTCAGGGCCAAGATGCTGGGCTTCAGACCTCAGAGTAGAACCGGGCACACTTCGAACAGCTTGAATTCTGTTTGTTATCTCTTTCAAACTATGTGTTTGATAGTTAATTCTAATGCTTCGAACAATGGCAATTGAAAGTTCTTTATGCTATTATGCTAATATTTGTATCTGACGCAAATATACGTTTTGGTCTTGCGTAAATCATAGGTAACAATGCCCGAAGAGAATGGTGCCACTCTACCAAAAAGCGTGGATTGGAGGAAGAAAGGAGCGGTGGTGCCTGTGAAGAACCAAGGGAATTGTGGTATGTGACTATGTGAGACGCTGACAACATCAGTGCATGATAACTCACGTAGATTCCTCCGTCAATTGATGGAATTGAGGCTTCTTCGAATGGAATTTTGCGTTGCACAGGTTCTTGCTGGGCGTTCTCTGCCGTTGCGGCCATGGAGGGCATCAACCAGATCAAGAACGGGAAGCTGGTGTCCCTGTCGGAGCAGGAGCTCGTCGACTGCGACGCCGAGGCCGTCGGGTGCGCCGGCGGGTACATGAGCTGGGCGTTCGAGTTCGTCATGAAGAACCACGGCCTCACATCCGAAGTGAGCTACCCTTACCAAGGTACGCACGCATGTGTCCGTCCATGGATTGCACTAGCAAGAGATCAAGAATCTGTTTATGCTTGCTTGGCTTGTGCACGCTTGATCGACGTTGTCGGATTGCATGCAGGCGCGAACGGTGCTTGCCAGACGGCTAAGCTGAACGAGAGCACGGTGAGCATCGTGGGGTACCGGAACGTGACGCCCAACAGCGAGCCGGACCTCCTGAGGGCGGTGGCGGCGCAGCCGGTGTCCGTGGCCGTGGACGCCGGCAGCTTCATGTTCCAGCTCTACGGCAGCGGGGTCTTCACCGGGCCCTGCACCGCCGAGGTGAACCACGGCGTCACGGTGGTGGGCTACGGCGAGACGGCCGGCGCGGTCGGTGGCGCGGGGGAGAAGTTCTGGATCGTGAAGAACTCGTGGGGGCTCGAGTGGGGCGACGCCGGCTACATCCTCATGCAGCGCGACTCCGGCGTGGCTTCTGGCCTGTGCGGCATCGCGCTGCTCCCGAGCTACCCGGTGATGTGAACCTTGTGGCGCGCGCGGTGTTCGGTGTTCTGGCGTGTTTACTTGGTAATGTAATTATGTATGTAGCCATGGTGAAAGTGTAAAAAAAAAAATATATGCTAGAAGTATGTAAAAAGCCTGAAACCATATTTACTAGAGGCCTGAAGCAATACCTGGAAAAGAGATTTGTTCAATCCGCATGGCAGCTTCATGTTTGAGTTTGCCTTGTGACAACAGCTTACTCGAAAGTTGCATTGGGATTTCTTGAAGGAAATTCTAGTGTTCTAGTTCGGCGACAGTTCTTCAATTGAATGGATCAAACCCTCATATGCTTCTGGTTAATCTGATAATCATTTTAGTAGAAACTGTATGCTTGTGGTTGAAGGGCGTTCCAAGATTTATCATTCACAGAGAAGCATAGCTCCTACCTTGTACAGAGTTCCAAGTGTCTTTGAACCATATAAAGATGCATTTAGGAAACAGTATTAAATTTACTCAACAGCAAGTTCGAGCAGCACAAATCCTCCATAACATCAGTCATCATTATACCATATCCATAACATAACAGATTTAATCAGCACAACAAATTATAACAGGATTACCCAAAGCCGTCCATACATTATGGACAAACATTTTGTGAAATACATATTTTTCTACTTAGGGCATGTTTGGTAAGCCTCCTGCTCCCATATTCTCAACCGGAGCTTAGCCAAATGCTCAAACTCCTTTTTTAGAATCAGGATCACCTCAGAATCGGATTGGCTCCAACTCCTCCTTTTTTAGAATTAGGATCACCCCAGAATCGAAGTTGTATCGCAGTAGAAAATTAGGAGCGGCCTTGGATTGGCTCCAACTTGTTTACTCACCTTTTGCCACTGCATATGAACACAATTTTTTCTCATTTCTCAATCTCGTCGCCTCACCTCTGGCTCTCGACCCCGCGCCGTCGCGCCTCCCACTGGCCCCGTCCTCGCCACGGCCGAGTGTCCCCACTATCGTCCCGGAGCTCCCCTCCACACCGCCACATGAAATGGTTCATGCATAGGATAGATTTGTTAGAGATATATGTATAGTGTGTTATTCCCTTCCCCATTGTTATAAGGGGTTATTTGCATATTCACCACATGTACTTTGTATATATATATACTGGCCCATTGGCCTCATATTGAATACAATCGCTATTCATAACATGGTATCAGAGTAAACCTAGGGTTTCGCTTGTCGCCTCGCCGCCGCCTTGCCTTCGAGATCGGCGTCGCCTCTTGTCGTCATCTTCGACGACTCCCGATCGGATCCTCGGCTGCCGCGCCGCCTCTGGTCTCCAGGCCGTCATCTGGGTCTAGCCGCTCGCCATCTCGTCGGCCGCTGAGCTAGCCCGGCCGGGTCTCGCTCAAGGCGCGGTATTGTTGCCGCCATCGCCGATTCTGTGTCGTCGCAAGGTCGTCGCCAGGCCGCCGCCCGACGTCGTCCTCCATCCCCGCAACTCCCGGATCCGCCGCGCTTGCGTCTCTGCGGTGGGGCGCGCTCGGGACGCCTCGCTGCTTCGGAAAAGCGCCCATGCCGCGCGCCGCTTTGGACGCTGCCGTCATCGCGCGATTAGCGCCGATCCGCCGCAGCGTCGGACGTCGCCGCGCTTCGGTGAGACGCCGCTCGCTCGCTGACGCCGCCACTCGCTCGTCGTCGCTTGAGCCGCTTCCGCCGCCGGCTTTCGCTTCCGCCGACGCCACTTTCGCGCTGCGTCGCTTCGCGCCTTTGCTCGGGTATTTTTGGCCCACGGGCGAAGCGTTAGTTCGCTTTCTTTTAAGTGAGCGAGAGAGAAAAATCAAAAAGAGATAAAAAAAAACGTAGTTTCAACCGCCGCACCGCCCGGTAGCTGTTGTTAGACCGTTGCCGTTTTGGTCGCCAGCGCCATTCAAAGCCGCCTACCAATGGTTGCATTCCATCACCGCGATCCCATTCTCGAACGAAGCTTCTAAGTGGTCTTTGATGCGATGCCACTCCCCTCCGTGTTTCGCCGCTCGTCCACCTACTACACCGATCGCTTCCACGTTTCAAAGACATCGCTCCTCCAATGGCCGCCACAAGTGGTGGTGGCCGCCCTCCATATGGCGGTGGCCGTCCTCATCGCTTCCCTCTGCGACAAGGTTGGCCACATTGAGTCGGTGCTATAAGAAGCGGCGGCATCTTTCACGCCGTTCTACTAGCATCGCACTGGTACTTCTACATCGACGTCAGATCGACTCTTCAGCTAGCTTTCTCTCCGCGGCGAGAGATAACTAGACTTCGACGCCGCTTGCCGCTTGTGTTCTCCTCGATGAGTTCTGCGGTTTCTACATCGATGTCTACATCGACTCCTTCAGCAGATTTCTCTCGAAAGCGAGATAGCCAGACTTCGACGCCGCTTGCCGCCTGAGTTCTCCTCGGCGGAGTTCTCTGAGTTCTCACATCGACTCTTTTGAACCGAGAAACCACCCCTACACAGCTTTGGTACCTCCCGTGGATTCTTGATTCGGAGCATCTTTTCATATGACTCGATTCTTCCACTCGCCTTCATTACACCTCTTGATTCTCCTGCCGGTGTTCTTACTGCGATGGTACCTCTCTTTCGTCTCGGTCGAGGACCTCTTAGCAACTCATCTTTTCATGTTCCTCTGTTGCTCATGTTCCTCGCCTTACCATGCGACTTCTTTACGCTAGGCAGACATCGATCTTGGTTGTCGAGTCATTCTCGACTCTGACTCTTGTTGTGTTCAGGACCGCCACACGGGAGCTCTGGTTAGTTCTGACCCTCGACGCCTTGACTCACAACGTCTTTGGGAGCTTGACTGGCTTCACCTTCCTTCCGCCGCCACCGTCATTGCCGGTCTCTCCGCTTCGCCACTCCGTCTCATCGGCTCTTTCAAAGCGGTGGCATCACCGTCTTGGCCATCTGTGTGGATCTCGACTGTCGTTTTTAGTTCGTCGTGGCCTTCTGGGGTCTGTCTCAGGAGACGTGTCTTTAGATTGCCAGGGCTGTAAGTTAGGCAAACAGATTCAGCTTCCTTATCCTCATAGTGAGTCAGTGTCTCAGCGTCCTTTTGATCTTGTTCATTCTGATGTTTGGGGTCCGGCTCCCTTCGTTTCGAAAGGGGGTCATCGTTATTATATCATATTTATAGATGATTTCTCTCGCCACACTTGGATATATTTCATGTCTTCTCGTAGTGAGGCCTTATCTATCTATAAACAGTTTGCCACTATGGTTCGCTTTATAGTTCTCCACTCCTATTCGTGTCTTTCGTCGACTCTGTTTGGCGAGTACCTCTCTAGTTACCTGCGGCTTCCTTTTGCCGAGGGCACTCTCGCCGATTCTCTTGTCCCGTGCACATGCTCGTAATGGTGTCATCGAGTGCAAGCATCGTCACCTCCTTGAGTCGGCTCGCAATCGATGATTGCGCTCTATTCCACCTCACTTTTGGGCCGAGGTCGTTTCCATCGCCACCTACCTCGTCAACATCCAAACCTCTTCGCTTCTTGAGGTGCAATCCTGTTGGCGTCTCTGTGGTCTTCTTCCCGACTACTCGCCTTCGTCATTTGGCTGCGTTTGCTATGTTCTCCTCGCCCCTCGAGAACGCACCAAACTGACCGCTCAGTCTGTTGAGTGTGTCTTTCTGGGATACAGTGCCGAGCACAAGGGCTACTGGTGCTGGGATCCTGTTGGTCGACGGATGCGGATTTCTCGGGATGTGACTTTCGACGAGTCTCGTCCCTTCTACCCACGTCCTGTCTCTCCTTCGGCTTCCTCTGTGGAGTCTCTGTCTTTTTTGACCTTTTCAGATACACCTATATCTGTCTTGCCCTCGTCCACCCGTCCCATTGAGTCTCCACATATTCCTTCTGTGGCCTCTCCGCCATTGTCGCCACCTGCTTCGTCTCCCGCGGCTCCTCCGGCTCCCCCAACTACACTCGTCTACACTCGTCGACCTCGTATTGAGGATCTTCCAGATGAGCCATCTTCTCCTGATGTTCCATCTTCTTCTGATGCTTCATCTTCCCCTGATGGGCCATCTTCTCCTCGCTACGGTCTCCGCGATCGCCAGTCGATTCGCCCCCCTGCCCGTTTTGCCTTTGCTGGCGCAGCTACTCGTGAGCCTGTCTCCTACCGGGATGCTGTTACTCACCATGAGTGGCAAGCATGCCATGGCCGAGGAGATTGTTGCCTCGAGCGCATCTTGGTACTTGGGATCTTATTCCTTTTCATCTCACTCTCGTCCCATCACATGTAAGTGGGTCTATAAGATTAAGACTCGCTCGATGGCTCTCTTGGCGCTATAAGCGCGTCTTGTTGCTCGTGGCTTCCAAATAGAGCATGGTCGTGACTACTGACGAGACTTTTTGCTCTGTGGCCTACATGACCCCGTCGCGCTCTTCTTTCGGTGGCGTCTGCTCGCCATCGGGTCTGCATTCTCGGCTTGATGTTAAGAATGCCTTTCTTAATGGCGAGTTGCATGAGGAGGTCTACATGCATCCGTCACCGGGTATTCATGCCACGAGGGCATGGTCTGTCGCCTTGCGCTCTCTCTATGGCCTTAAGCAAGCCCTCGTGCTTGGTTTGAGCGCTTCTCCTCTATGGTCATCGCTGCTGGCTTTTCAAATGAGTGATCATGATCTGCGCTCTTTGTCCACACTTCGCCTCGTGGTCGGACTCTTCTTCTT
The DNA here is from genome assembly GCA_036346405.1 of Phyllostachys edulis. Taxonomy (NCBI): domain Eukaryota; kingdom Viridiplantae; phylum Streptophyta; class Magnoliopsida; order Poales; family Poaceae; genus Phyllostachys; species Phyllostachys edulis. Next base: position 51,904,199 of record CM070561.1, on the reverse strand, counting down.
ACGTATGTTGATGATATGATCATTACCGGAGATGATTCTGAGTACATTGCCTTTATCAAGACTCGTCTTAGTGAGCAGTTCCTTACGTCGGATCTTGGTCCTCTTCGTTACTTCCTTGGGATTGAGGTTACTTCCACTCCAAATGGTTTCTTTATGTCCCAAGAGAAGTATATTCAGGATCTTCTTGATCGCGCCTCCCTCACTGATCAGCGTACTGTTGAGACTCCCATGGAGCTCAATGTTCACCTCCGACCCTCTGATGGCGAGCCTCTTTCTGATCCGACTCGCTATCATCATCTTGTTGGGAGTCTTGTCTACCTTGCTGTTACTCATCCGGATATCACTTATCCAGTTCACATTCTGAGTTAGTTCGTTTCTGCTCCCACTCAGGTCCACTACAGCCACCTTCTTCGAGTTCTGCGATACCTTCGTGGGACTATCTCTCGCCGTCTCTTCTTTCCACGCCCGGCTCGTTCTGACTTCAGCTTATTCGGATGCTACTTGGGCGGCGATCCTCCGATCGCCGGTCTATCTCTGCATCTTGTGTTTTTCTTGGTAGTTCGCTCATTGCTTGGAAGATTTAAGAAAGCAGATCGCAGTTGTCCGTTCGAGTCGCAGAGGTCGAGTTGCTGAGCTATGGCTCTCTTGATGCAGAGATTACTTGGCTACGGTGGTTACTTGAGGATTTTGGTGTTTCACATTACTACCGACTCTCTCTTGTCGACAAGACAGTGCTATCAGTATTGCCCGTGACCCTGTGAAGCATGAGCTCACCAAGCATATTGGTGTTGATGTTTCCTTCATGAGGTCTTGTGTACATGATCAGGTGATTGCTCTTCAGTATGTGCCTTCAGAGTTTCAGATAGCGGATTTCTTCACGAAGGCCCAGACTCGAGCACAGCATGACTTCTACCTCTCTAAACTCAGTGTTGTTGATCCACCATGAGTTTGAGGGGGGGTGTTAGAGATATATGTATAGTGTATTATTCGAATTTTTTTTTTCAAATAATCCATTTTTATTATTAATTACAACATTATACGCAATAATATTTTTTCTGAAATATACTCACTCAGCTCAACCGTTGGGCGATCGATCCCGATCGCTCAGCGGTTGAGCGATCGGGACCTGTCACCCAACGGCACAATGCATGCCCTACTAGATAAGTGAGCTACACACTAGAACCAACCGTTGAGCGACAAGTGTCCCAGTCGCTCAGCGGTTGAGTTATCGACCCAGTCGCTCAACGGTTGAGCGACAGGAGTATATTTCTGTAAAAAAATATTATCGCAGGTATAATGTTGTAATTAATAATAAAAAATGGATTATTTGAAGAAAAAAAATTCGTGTTATTCCCTATTGTTATGAGGGGTTATTTGCATATTCACCACATGTACTTTGTGTATATATACTTGCCCATTGACCTCATATTGAATACAAGCGTTATTCATAACAAGATTCACGGGTTCGGACACGTTTCTATGGTTCGTAAGGACGCCATTTGTGCCATCTTGCTGCTTGCATCGGTGATTCTTGAAATTTTACCCATCGACAACTATATGTGCATGTCATGTTGATGCAGGAATTTGTGCTAGTGATTTATATTTATGTTGGTAATGGATTTATCAAAGTTGATTGAGTTGTTGACTGCCTTGGTTTGTAAGCTGGTAGCAGCACTGATGCACAAGTGCACAACTGTTGCTTTGGGTCATTTTATTGCGATGCATTGGTGTTAGTTTTGTTGGTGTTGGATGGTGACTAGATGTTGATTGGACTTGTGTATTGATATCATTGGGAACCACAAGATAATTCAGCTCGAATGATCTGTGTAAATCCCACAATCTCCAACTTTCAGACTGCATTTCCATTCCCTTTCATTTACCTGTGTACCGTGCTTTACTTCCCCTTCAAGTTTGCATCACATTTTACAAATGTTACGTCTATAATAATCGACAAAATTGCTATACATCTTTTTATTGTTTTAGGGAGAGGGCTCATGACACCACGGAACAAGAAGAAAACTCGAGTTGATATGTGGTCCCAGCTTTTCTAAAAGCATCAGAAGCTTGTCATTCTTCGTGGAGTTCTCTGATGGTGCAACAGTGCAACACTCGCAAGTGTGAAGCCGGCTAGTGTTTTTTTTTTTTGTTAGTTCTTCATAGTAATGATCACTAGGAGCTCTAATTGTTGTACTGCATCAGATCTGAGCATCTCCAAATTGTTGGATTTATACAAGTATCACTCGTCTAATCTGGTTCTTGTTCATGTGAATATTGAATGAATGCATCAGATCTGAGCATCTCCAAATTTTTTGATTTACACAAGTATCACTATGTTTGACTGTGAGAAATGTCAGTTGGTTCATGAACAATTTCAGAAATGAAAGGTACAAATAGAAAGGAATAAGTAACAAATACACTTGAAGTATTAAATTCTGGGGTATGATCTTTTTGTCTTAAATCCTCACTTTCAGAGTATTGAGAGCTAACCTTCTATCAAATGTTTCCCTCGGACAGCTCTAGATTCTCAGAGGAGTAGGTACTCTGAGAATCAGGAGTTGTCTGTTGAAAAACGAGGAGCAGATCCCTACCAAACAGACCCTTAAGTGCCAAAATACCTGTCTGATCAGTAGCACTCATAAATAATACAATTAGAAATGTATAACTGTCTGATCAATCAACAAGCTAAAACAAAACTTGCAAGACGTAGTAATGCTATGCAGCAGCCATGATGTTCACATCATTTCTTCAATAGCCTCTTCAACACGTCTTTCGCATGATGCTCCATCTTTGGTAAAGCCCAGTCATGCTGGACGATATCCAGACTGTCTTTCTCTGCGCCCAAACTCTGGAAATGGCCAATTGAAAAAGGTAAGATTTTTTTGTGCTAATCAAATCCGTACAGAGAAATCATAGAAACATGCATGCATATAGGCACTCAGTGAAATCAATAATGAAAAAACCACGGAAACCCTATAAAACATGAACAAGATTCAGATACTTTGGGCAACAAAATGACAAAAATCAATGAAGAATTACAAAAACCGTGTGTATTGCCGAATTGATAATTCGCCTATATGAAAGAGCAAAAGGAAGATGCCAAAAGCTTTGCGGAGGGACTGTATCAATCCCCTGCAGTATCCTAAAGTAGGTACAATTTGCATTGCACAACAGAATTCTTGAACAAACAACAGTAATCACCCCAATCATCACTATACATCATTACAATAAATGCAACACCGGATGCAATTCAAGCATCGCTCATACAAGCTCCTTCAAGCTATACTGCTTTTGTTTAAACTAAATCAATCTGACTTATGAGAAGGTTGAACTAAATGCAGTACATATGAAAAACAAAGGAAAAATTGGCTACAGAACACCATAATTTTTGTGGTATTTGCTCCAGGACACTGAAAATCCGTAGCTTTGTTAAAACACACTACAATTTTGTGGCTCTTTGCTAGAAGACACTAGAGCAATTAAAATATTATTTTCCTATATTTTGGAGAGGGAAAATCCAAAATATGCCCAAATTGTCCCCTTCTCTTGCAGGTGGCAAAGATTGCAACCGAGGTGTCAATGACCGCTTGGAGCAAGCAGCGGAGGCCCGTGGTGGCGAAGCTCCATGGGTGGTCTGAGAGACAGGGGCAGAGATTTTGTGGCTCTCTGGAAACATTTTGCTGAACAACTCGTCTCAGTGCTCCTTCACAGGGATTTAAAAATCGGCCGAAAATCGGTTCTACCCAATTCAAAAAAAAATTGGATCGGCCGAATTTTTTTTATTATCGGCCGTACCGGCCACCCCCGGTATTTTTTTTGAACCGATTTTAAAATCCCTGCTCCTTCATATCCACCTCGCTCATCTGTCATCTCCCCCAAATCCTTACCGAGCTTCCTCAGCTCGTTGCTCAAGACTCAAGACAACATGGAGCCTTACCCATCAATAGTTCGCTACCTACACAACAACACGAAGCCATAGATTGTAAAATCATGAGCTAGGTTGCTTGTGTGATTCTTGCCAGTTAGACCAAATCAAACACGCCGTAAAGCAGATCTTGCAGTCAAGAATCAAAATCTGGCGATTCTAGGAAAACCCAGACAGACACGGATGAACGAGAATCGATGAAATTTTCCAAATTTACATTTAAATTTATGACTGCATAATGCACTTCTATGTTGGTTTAGACCTTTTTTTGTGCTAGATTACCTATTGTATGAGCTAAATATGCTTGAATTATTGTACTCCCAAGTCCCAACATTTTTTAGACAATGTTACTTCATTAAACACTTTCTAATTATAACTAGACATCAAACTCCTTATGTATCAGGATTGTTATTTCATTATACACTTTCTAATTAATATTTGCATTATTCTAATTGCTAATCACCCATAACCGGTTTTGGTTCCGGTTTTTCCGGTTTTGGGCGGTAATCGGTTAAAAAAAAATCCTAAATTCAAATTTCAATTTTCGAAATTCGACCGGTTTTTCCGGTAACCGTCCAGTTACCGTTACCGGCCACCGGTTCTGAGATTTCAATCCTTGGCGCCGGTAGCCAGAGTGCGTCAGCGTCGAGGCCCCGCCCGTCGAGGTCGTGTCGGCTGGCGAGCAGCCACACCAACACACTGGCGAAGCGTGGGACAGCGGCACCCGCATCCTCCATCTCGCTGCCGCGGCCAAGCGTCATCGCGTAGCTCCAGACCGGCATGCAGTCCATCAAGTACACGCTCCTCCTGCTGCCCCCAATGATTCTCGCCCTTCCGTCGCCGTGATCCAACTTCTCAATCCCTGCCTATACATTCCGCCGGGCACGCCGCGCCTCATCCTTGATGCAAATGGTCGCCGCCGTCACAAGTCAGCGCCTCCCACACACGCTCGAACCCCCGCGTCGACTCAAAACAGCAGCAATGTCGTGAAAGCACCAGCACGGGAGCTAGAGCTAGAAAGAGAGAGACGAGTGGCTGCAACTGCAAGAATAGGTGAAGAAGAGAGAAGGATGGCAGGGTAAATTGGACATTTCGCGTGCACTCTCTCCTACTAATTAGGATAATATCATTATAATGGTCTCAGTGTCTTATAGCAAAGAGTCACAAAAATGTACTGTGTTTAAAATAGTATTGTGTTTCAGCAAAGCCACGAATTTTCGGTGTCTTGGAGCAAACGCCACAAAATTGCAGTGTCTTGGAGCCAATTTTGCCAAAAACAAAATGCTAAGCAGAGTTGTTTTCTTAATCTTATGCATGTGAAACTACGAATGCATGTATATATGTATCAGTTGGGGGTAAGCAGTCAGGAATTCCATTAACAGATGGCGTGTGTCATACCATTGTTGGATTAAAGCCAAATCCACCACCCATCTGCATCATCTTTTGTGCATCATCAGTAGCTGCATGTCATGCACAAATCATAAAACTCCAAGACAACAAACATCAATTAAGACAACCCATAGATATTACAAAGTTTTGTGTAGAAGTGGACTAAAGCGTGCATCTTACCATTTTCTTCGCCAAGGATCAAACTAAAAAGACCCCTCAAGCCGAATAAATTGAGGAAGTACCTAATAATAACAGGAAACTATTAGGCAGTTTAGACCTTGTAAGTTGCTATATAACCTAGATCATTCCTTAATTGACAAAAAGATAATAATTTTATACACACCATGAACGGCTGCTAACATAGCTCACGTCAACAGTACTTAGGTCTATCCCATTTTGCAGCATTCCTCTGAATCGTTGAGTCAATGGAAATGGAATTTTGGCTGAAAAGAGGTTGGCAGATATGTGAGTCCAAGGCAGCAAGCACATGCCATTGAAGCGTACACACGATATAAAAACAGCAACAGAAGTGGATAATGGATATGGCTGTACATAAGCTACCACTACGCTGAATCCACCAACCCTGTTGATCTTATCAGAAATTTCTAAATATTAAACATTCAAGTTCCTTTTAGAATTTAATAATAAAAAAGTCTATCAATTACAGGCCAGAAGACGGTAAAAAGTGCATGATTGCAAAACTGATGTACCTGAACATTTTCAACTACAACTTTCCAAATGCAAATAGAAAAGAAGGGATAACTTCAGCTGATGGCTGAAGTGAACATGATATCTCCCAATTATTGGGTGCCAGTTGATGACATCGCAAAACATAGTTCTCAAAATTCCATATGCAAAGTTTGTCATTGATGAGTCTAACATGGCTTGAAGCTTCAACACAAATACATGACAGAAGCATTTGTGGCATCTACTGATGCACTTCTGTCGAAATGTTTGATGACCTCATAAGTTTTCTTCAATGAGAACAAAATTATATTCATAAGATTTCAACAGACTTGAATGTTGATGTACTTTTGTAATTAGCAGTGATGATCTTGCAACAGCATGAAATAAATGTACGACCATGGCACAGGCATATCAAAAGAGCAAGCACCACAGTAGTATACACAGTAAAGCACATACCTGCAACAAAACCTGAAAAGAAGAAGTTCACCCAAGCAAATGTAAGTGTCTGCAAAAATGATGAAACAACCAGTTAATAGAAGGTACAGTGGTGATTAGTGACTATGATACAAATACGTCAATATGCATGCCACTGAACCTGTGGAACTATCATGGAGAGATTCTTCTTCATCATGTCCATGGCCATGTTTGGATCTGAAAACATGGCTGCCTGAGCTTTCTGCGCATCTTCTTTCGGAACATGAAGTAATCCGTTTTCCTACAACGCACTCAAGATTGTCACAACTCACAACAGTATACGCTCAAAGACAACGTTTCAACAGTTCGAGGGGCAATGTGTCAAATCAGAATCATCAGCAAACATCAAGTTCACCTCGGCAATGCTCTAACTTTGGACTTCCGACACAAGATTAGTACTGTGCACTCTCTTCTGACCATAAAAGGCTAAGCTTTAGCGATCCCTCCTTAGATGGTCTTAGTAAACTCAGATGCTTCAAGTGGAATTACCTCGTTGGTGTAATACGACTTGCGAGCTTTGAAGGCCTTGGCTGGGATGAACTGCGCACTGGTCCTCAGGTTCCTCGCCCTGATGACCACCTGACTGCAAAGAAGCAAAACCCTCACATCAGCTACACCATCAACAGCTAAACATGAACAGCAGCAGCAGCAATACGCAACACTCTCGCAGGCACTAAATTCCTGAGCAATCCCCGTGCGGTTCCTGGATCTAGATCGCTCGGATCGAGCGAATCGGGGAACAGATCGGGATGGAATTGGAGCGGGGAGGTGCAGCGAGGGGGAGGTGGAAGAGAGCACGTACCCCTCCTTGACGAGCTTAGGATCGGGTGAGGGCGAGGACGACGGGGAGCGCATGAGTTTGGAGACGAAGTAGCGGAGCACGCCGATGAGCACCATCACCACGGAGAGCGGGACGAGGACCCAGTCCCGGATCGCCGTGTCCAGCACCAGCTCCTCCGCCATCAGAGCCGGGAAGGGGGGGCTAGGTACGGCCTACGCGGGGCGGCGACCGGCGACGCAGCTGTGGCGTCGCGAGGCGAGGAGACGAGAAGAGAGAGCTCGCCGGGACGGGTGGATGGACCGAGGCAGAGGAGGCGACGAGGGTGTTCGCTGTAAATTGAGAAGGGGATGATTGGTTGGGATTCGGAAACGATCTTTTTTTCCTTTTCCTTAAGGACTTGTTGGATGGGCCGAATCACGACTGACCACGTCGGTGTCCTAAGCCCACGTCCAGTCGCTCAGGTTTGGGTCGGGTGCGATTTCCTCCCTTTTTTGTTGTTCTCTAGAAAGTGGCCCATGTTGCATAGCACACCAGTATCCTTTTCTCTCTCTCTCTCTCTCTTCTGTACCATGAAGAAGTTAAAAGTTGAAACATGTTTCAAAGATTTGGAACCAAATTCTTCCACCACTATTCTAAGCTATGTAAAAATGATTTTTTAAAAATAATATTATTTTAAAAGATAATTACAAAAATAAATAGTCGCCCAAAAAAATTACAAAAATAGCTCCCTATCGCCAGTTCAACTGGCGACAGGGACCCTGTTGACCCCTGTCACCGGTCTAGCTCCCTATTACTAATTCAATCGGCAGAGGACCTGTTGACCTCTGTTGTCGGTCCGGCTCCCTATCGGCAGCTTTATCGGCGATAGTGAGCTAAAACCCTAAACCGGCCTGGGTTTATGATTTTCAGAGATTTTCAGCGATGCATTTAAATCATTAGATTCGCAATAACATTTTGTGATCGTCGTATGTTGTTCTAGTGCGGTGAATTTCTAAAGAATTTTGCGAGGACGATTGAGGTATTAATGATTCGTAAGTAGGAGGTAAGTGATATTGCGATGCGATAGGGAATTCATACACGATGGAGAACTTTCGGAGAAATGACCTCTTGCATAAGCAACTCCAATAGCTTCAGCCATTGTGTGCGCCACGCTGTGGCTGGAGTCCCCGACTTCTTCTTCGGCGTCAGCACCCCCTTCTTGTACAGCCGCGGATGGAGGAGTGGGCTTGGCATATGCCTGGGCCAGAAGGACCAAATTCCATCCTCCCTCCCTCGCCATGCGTACATATGATTGTTATAAATTTGTTCCCTTCACCTGCACTAACTCCCAATATGTGGGCTGTGTTGCCTGAGGGGCAAGGCAACTCAATCTCAGATCGTACACATCACGGTCCACTTGGAATGTGTGGAATAACCATCGCATCACAACGCCCCATGTACGCTGCTCTGGTATTACTAGGGGCACGGGTTGCTGATTGGAAATAACGCAAATCAATCCCCTCGGGACCCTCCATAATAGTCTCTTGACCATAGTAAATTTTGAAATTGGCGACGTCGGACATATTTAACACACTGCACCATAAAGAGCATTTCCATGATTAACCACATATTTAAAACTAAACTACCCACAGGAAAGTATTATGTAAAACATACTGCACTACGTAACCGTACATCTAACGCTATGCAATCCATTCGGTTAAAAAAATTACCCAACAGGTAGGCAACTGGACGGGCAGCGCTTCCCTAGCTTCTCTCCTCCCCTCTACTCCTCTCTCTTCCCTCCTTCTCTTTTTTCTGAATAAAAGTGAGTCATGTGCCGAATTTTAGGGTTTGAAAGGGTTTTTATAGGGTCACGCTTCCCTATCGCCATTTGAACTAATGACTGCTACCTGTTGCCATTTGGACCGGCGACAGCTACATGTCGTCATTTCAACTAGCGACAGGGAGATGTCGCTAGTTGAACTGGCGATAGGACCCTAAACCCTAGACTGGTTGGTGTGTTTGTGATTTTCGTAGATTCTGAACAGTACGAAATATGTTAGACTTGCAATAACATTTTGTGATCGTCGTATGTTGTTGTACTTTGGTGAATTTATGAAGAATTTTGTGAGGACAATTGAGATATTAATGATTCGTAAGTAGGAAGTTAAGTTATATTGCGATGTGCTAGAGAATTCATACACGGTGCACAATTTTGAATAAATGGCGCAACGATAATAACACGACAGTTGATCCGACAAGATAGGTTACATGGCACGCAGGCTAACAAACCAAGGACGGTACACGCATGCCTTTAGGGAATTAGAAATACATGGGACATATCGACGAAGAGGGTCAGACTACTGCGTAGATCGGAGCCATTTGCCCTTCCTTGCGAGCTCAGCGTTGTACTCCTCGCCGGCCGCCTTGGCCTCGACCGCCATTTCCCACTTTTTCTCGTGCTCCCTCTCGCGAGCCTCACGCTCCCTACGCCTGCAGACCTCAAGATGGGTATGCGTCTCTCGCTGGATACACTGGTTGTGCTTTTCGGTGCGGCGCTCCTCCTCCCTCCTCTCGCGGTCTCTGTTGGCATCCCACTCCTCGTAGTTGAGAGTCCACTGGTTGTGTGTGTGGATCTCTAGGTCGATCCACTTGCGGTAGCCACATAGCGAATCTGGGGACTACGGGTAGACAGGAGAGGTTGTTAGTGCAGACTTTGAAAGAGAAATGGTAGGGGAACATGCTGCTACCTGTCCTTACCTACTGCCGATAGCGGCTCGTGTCCCAACGGCGATCGGGATAGCCACAGGAGTAGTTTGCGCAACCCCAGTAACGCATACCTAGGCTGAGCCGGTGCTTGGACTTGAAGAACTTGCATCTGCCCCTGCACCAACAGAGGGGCAGCGTCTCCCCCTCAGACGGGTGTTGCGGTGAATGCTTGGTTGGGATGTTCTGGTAGGGGCTGCTACGGGGGGCGACGTCATTGTAGGGAGGTGGCCTCCTGGCACGCTCTCTTTGTTCCTCCTGGGCCGCATACTCCCTTTGTAGTTCGCGGATCTCCTTCAAGTGCTTCTCCATCTGAGCGAGATTATATTGAAGTCTGGATGCAGGAGAACCCGACGTGGAAGGGGTAGTACTTAAATACCGAGCTGGCGCTGCATACACAGCTGAATTGTAATTCGGTTAAAGGAAAATTGCGTCTGTGAGGCAGCGGCCCTGACTCATCGGGTCACGTTGTTGCGCAAAGTTGACTCGTCGGGTCACGTCATTGCATAAAAGTCGACTCGTCGGGTCATGTCGCCACATAAAGTCGACTCGTCGGGTCGTCGTCACAAGCGCAAAAGTCGACTCATTGGTTACGCCACTCCATAAAGTCGACTCATTGGGTCACATCGCTGGGCAAAGTTGCCCGGTGTTGTTACTCTGAAAAGTAAGGAGGAGTGAAGCATAAAAAGAGGGTGGTGTGGGTTGTCCCGATGCAGAATCCTTCATGTGGTCGCAGTTTGCACGCAAAAGAGTTATCGAAACATGAGACTAGCATAATAATAGTTGTACAGAAATTAATATTTACATGGCATGACTGATATTTAGAGGAAAAAATATCTACTAGCGGTCCCTCTTGGGGCGCACCCCGCATGTAGTCCCTGACCTCACCCGGCGATGGTCCGAGTACATCACAGGATCAAGCTGCCTCACTACCCGACCAGCGTGAGTAGCCTGAGGTGGTGTCACGAGGGGGGTCCTACGTCGGTTGGGTCGGTCCCGACGCACCGTACAACTGAGAAGCCCCCACGGAGAACTGGGTGCCACGCTAGTCCAAGTAGAAGTCCCTAGAGCATGCCTCATCGTGCGACAAGTAATCCTCCTCCCAAAGCGGTGGTTGATCTGTGAATCATGACGTTACACATGTAATCATGGCAAAAACCATGAAAAAGGACGTTACGCAAGTAAGCAAGGTGATCATACATGGTGGCACGAAGGCATGCCCCGACGACTCCGCGTACTCCTGCCCCGCATGCCGGTGGAGCTCAAGACCTGGAAGAGAAGATTATTATTAGTAACTAGTGGGGTTCGAAATAAAAAAACATTACATTACGCATGTAATCATGGCAAAAACCACGAAAAAGGACGTTACACAAGCAAGCAAGGTGGTCATACTAGGTGGCACGAAGGCGTGCCCCGACGACTCCGCGTACTTCTATCCGGCGTGTTGGTGGAGCACAGGACCTGCAAGAGAAGATTGCCGTTAGTAACTAGTGTGGTTCGAAATAAAGAAGTGGAAGTGAGTGTCTCATGCTCACCTTCAAAATGTCCCCCGGTGCTCCCACCACGGTGCCACGACAACATGCTCACAACATCCGGGGTAGGAGCCCATGGCCGTGAACCACCTTGGCTGACCCCTTGTCCTCGAACTGGTCGGGCCACCAGGTCCCTCGGCATGCGACAAGTGGTGATCTGGATGCCTCGTCTCACCTTCTCCATGATCCGCTGTAGGTGCGACAAGTTGTGATCTGGATGCCTCGTCTCGCCTTCTCCATGATCTGCTGTAGGTCCCCTCTGGTGTCCCCCAGCGTCATCTGCTGCGCGGAGGCTGCCAACTCGAGAACCTCCCAGTATAGATCCGTCTACACAAGTAATCAACAAGTTAGAAACCTAAATCTTGCAAATTAAATATGAATTAAGGACCGCTCAATACATATGGAGCAGTGGAATGCGGAGTGCGGCTGTGTGGGGTACATGTCGGACGTCGCAGCCTCGTGTCATGGTGGGTCGACCACGACCCGGACGCAGCGAAGCCTCGTACGACTGGCGTACCACTCCATGTACTCCTCGTACGTCCCGGGGTCGTAGGGAGTATCTGTTGGAAATATGCTCTAGAGGCAATCATATAGATGATTACATTTCATTATGTTCATAATATTGGATACTATGTTATCTTGTTCTGAGAATAATATCATTAATATTTATTATCAAGTATGTGACTTGATTGTGAAACTCTGTATTTCTGCGATGATTATTCTTTAAACGTTCCCTAGTCGGAAACATATGAGAACACATATGAATAGACTAGCATATGTATTGGTTGATGACTATGTTTCACAGGTCATAGATATGAAGATATCAAACCAATAATATGGACACATGTTAGAGAACATGTTGTTGGATAAGACCCACCTTGAGACACTGATGAGATTGTTATGATTCTATGTGTCATTAGTTAGTCTCAAGCAATGAAGATGTATAATCCTTAGACTTGAGATCAGCATGGTTTCCTACATGTTTAATAGTACTCTTAGGGGTTGTCAAACGCTACTCGTAACTGGGTAGTTATAAAGGTAGCTTTCGGGTATGCTATAAAACATGCGGAGGAATGTGACTAGTCGGATATGGGATTTGCCCCTCCTAACATAACAGGAGAGATGTCTCTGGGCCCCTTGTTGTGTTCAGATAAAGAAAGTGCATGGCCATGCCACTAGTAGTCGAAGTGTCGACCACATGATGTTATTCGACACTTGATCGAGAAAGTATTGAACAGTCCATGGATGACAAATTATCTCAATTGGAGTTCAACCAGATGTTGTGAGGCAAAGGGAGAATACACAAGCAAAGTCGTTCAAATTTCGACCGAGATATAGACTAGACGGTTGGTCAGTAAATCGGTCATATGGAGATACGAGTTGGTCAATGGCGGTCGAACATAATCACTAACTAGTCGTAAGGAGTTACAAACTGGTCGTAACTAAGTATGGACTGGTCATGACTAGGTACGAGCTGGTCGTAAGTGATAAGGATCTGGTCTTATATCATATTGCATTAAGGTTCGTCCGATATATTCTATGTGTGTTCGGAAATCGTTGTGTGCCGCTAGGTACCGCTGACGATTTGTGGCCGAAAAAGAGTTTCCGAGTCACAACCGATTACACATGAACCTATAGGGTCACACACTTAAAGGGTTAGGATTTGATTTGGATGGTGATTCGAATTCTTGTAGGCCATGAGTTCCTAATGGGCCTTAAGTTCGAGACTCATTATGGATGCCTATAAATAGAGGAGCGGTGGCATGGGGTAAAAAGATCAATTATTAAAGAATTCATGAAACCCTAATAGCCACGCTTTCCTCAACCACGCTGTCGGCACTAGCACTCCAGCCTGTGGTATTCCTGCCCCGTACGTGTGGATACCTTGGAGGTGTTGTTGCGAAGCATCAGCACTAGGATGATCCGCAACTCATGACGATCATCGGAGCAAGAGGAGAAGACGCGTGGCGAGTACAACTACGACTGCATCAACTCGCTACATCGACTATACTTCTGCTACGAGTCGACGCGTTTAGTGGTAATCTCGTGATCTATTACTAGCAGAGGTTCATTGGTTGCGCGGTAGAAAATTTTTTGTTTTGTGATATCGTGGCCTACCCGTAACCCAACAGCACCCAACAGCATCCTCCTGGATGAGGTCGTCGTTGGCCCTGAGCCAAGCCGCAACCCAAGGGGACATCTTGTCCAACTAGGAGCCCGTGCCACTTACTCCCTTCCTAGTGTACCTGTGGACGGCAAGACAATTATTTGGTCGACACGTAACGCACATTGTACAAAAGTAGTAAAGCGTGAACTTACGCATGGACGTACGCCGGCACCCGCGTCCCCCCCCACGGGGCTGGGACCTCCTATTATAGGTTGAACTAGCGCATGACCTGCTGCACCTGGTACTCCTCCACGAAGACATCGTGCACCAAGGCCCTCCGCGTGTACCGGTACACATAGTCTCGCGTGCACAGGCTCGACAATCCTTCGGGCACGCATGCATGCACCCTCTCCTGAGTGCACAGTGTCCAGATGACGCGATCATCTGTCAGCTGATCGAACATCGCAACGTACTCTGGGTAGGACCCCTACGAAGTGATCGGCGTGTAGGTGACCTGTGGAATATAACAACGGAAACTTATCACCCGAAATTGTGATTACATTATGAAAAATAATAAATGATTATGAAACTAACCCGCCAGCGGCACCACACCGTGCCCATGGTCGGCCGGTCCACGACATCATCATCGGCGTACAAGCTAACCGCGTACGCTCCCAAGTCCAAATGTGGTCGTCTGATTTGGAAGTGCTCGAAGGACCACATCTAAAGAAGTAGCGGGCATCCGGAGAGGATGGAGCTGTCCTGGGTCTAGTGGCATGCGTCACACAGTACGCGATACGTCATGCACAGAACGGCCGGACCCCAAGCGTAGGGTTGGATCTCAGCCACCAGCCAGTCTGCCGGCTCACGTGCGTACCGGACGTAGTGCTTGTCGACGCTGTCACCATGGAACCCCATGAACATGACCCACCCAAACAACCACAACAGGTAGGCCTTGAAGTTCCTCCTAACAATGGCGTCGCCTGCGTTCTCCGCCATACGCTCGGGCTGCAATAAGACATGTACACATCAGCAAGGTTCACATAAGAATTGATGCGAGAGGCCAATAGTTACGAAGACTTACATAGAACTGGCAGATCCACCTCAACGTCGGCCTGTGCGGACTGCTAAACTCCGTGTACCCACTGCCCGGCAGCAACACATCGTGGAACATTGCTAGGAGGTCCATGTGCCACGCGGACAGAATGTCGTGCGCCGCCAAAGGGAAGCCAGTGCAGGGCAACCTGTTCATGAAGGTGACGTCCTGAAGGGTCGATGCCATCTCCCCGCACGAAAGGTGAAACGTGTGGGTCTCTGGCCTCCAGCGGTCAACCAACGCCATCAGTAGGGCCCGGTCATATGAAAAATGCCTAGACGTACGACCAGGACTGCGGTCCTAGTCATCCTCACATGTCGCCTCCACCATCCTCGCTAGTGGAAGGAGGCCTGCCACTCTCAACCTGTGTCGAAACGATTAAGAACAAACGTGACTGCATGCAAAGTAGTCAGACTGCGATTGACTGTATGAAGGTCAGAATTACACGTACCTCAGAACCCAATGTGGGTGCAGCTTCCATGCCCTGTTGGGCGTGGGCAGCCGCAATGCGCCAAGCTCAATCGGCACCTCGCCCACCAAGGGGAGCATGGTACTGATGCGGCTATGGTGATGCACGTTAATCACCGGGTCAAGCAACTCGTAGTGGCCCCACGTCTGCCATACCTACAAATTAAGTGCATGCATTGTAAAGACTACGAAACATGTACAAAAACCAAAATTCCTACTTTAAAAATAATTTTCGGCGTTAACAGAATAATTACAACACAAAAATGTAAAACAAATTTAAGCTACTCAGCAATTTAAATAGATTTGTAATAGAGTCTTCCAATTTAGAGGATATTTTTAAATATTTTCCAAGTACAAATATAAACAATAAACAAAGTTCTTCCTATTTTCCTAGTTTCGTAGTTTAAAATTATTTTTCAACATTAACAATATAATTACCACGCACAAATGGGAAGCTAAATAAAGCTAGGATTATTTTTAACATATTTGTAATAAGCGTCTTCCTATTTCTACAGATTTATCCTAAATCGTTTGAGTGCTGTGACATTCATAACATGTGTACGATGAACTATACTATGCACAGCTCAAATAATGTAGTACATAATTTGACTACAATTATCTAATCTACTAAATTCTACTCACTATTCTACTGAATTCTATGTCGCTATTCTACTAACTTGAATTCTATGTCGCTATTCTACTGAATTATATGTACTTAATTCTACATAATACTACTATCTACAACTCAAATGATGCACTTAATTCTACATAATTTGACATAATGTACAAAGTTCCAAAAAAATGTACCTGCAAGATGGTCGACCGGATCTGATGCTCTGTCAATCTTTCTCCTTCGCGATGAACTAGCAGAGCTTCGCTACCTTTCTTCTCTCCCTCTCCTCCTCTCTTCTTTTTTTTCTAGAATTAAAATGAGTTTTGGAGTGATTTCTCAGGGTTTTTATATATGGGATCCTGTCGCCAATTGAACTGGCAATAGATCAACTGGCGATAGGAAGACTGTTCACTTCTTGTCGCCATTGAAGCTGGTGACGAGTGGAGCCGGATGGTGACAGAGATGGTCAACAGGTCCTCGCCGCCGCTCACCAAGAATAACTACCTGTCGCTAGTTGAACTGGCGACATGGGCCATTTTTGTAATTTTTTGGGGCGGCTATTTATTTTTGTAATTATGTTTTAAATTATTATTTTTTAAAAAATCATGTAAAAATGATGGCTGCGACTAGCCATCGAACGTTACATCCGTAGTTAAGGATCGAACGCCAAACCAACCTTATCCTTTTCCCTAGATCGCATCCCGCACGTCTTCTTATCAGCCTCCATCCCCGCCCATCTCCTTTCGTCTTCTCCGGTGGGCACCTCCCAAGCAAGCTCCACCCCTGCCTCTGCCCCTCTTCTTCTTTCTCTTTGGCGACTCCGCCTCCGCTGCCTTCCTCCTCCCTAACAAGCTACGCGCGCCTCCACCGCTGCCCCCCGCCCCAGCCAGCCACCACCCATAGTCGAAGGCACCCTCGTCGCACTACCCCCTCTTCCCCACCACTGCCCCTACCTTGCCCAACCTAATACTTAGTCACTTTGTCATGTCGTGTCGTGTCGTGTCGCCCGGTGCCCACTGTTGAGCCGCCGCCTCCCACTTCCTCTAAATCCCAGGGTCCTGGTGAACCCATCTCTAACGTCAGTGAACCCTAACGTCGGTCAACCATTGCCAGAGTTGTCACTCACCGTCGCCGGAGAAGGTAAGTGAACCCTAACCCCAAATTAATTTGTCATTAGTTGTCTGAATTTGTGAGCTTTCTCAAATTGGAGGTCTTGAATCTATGACCCGACTAAGTAAACAGATCATGCCAGCTCGGGCATGATAAGCCCGACGGGCTGGGTTTGGCCCGTGTAGCCTATCTCGGCCCGAAAAAATGCAAAAATTCTAGAAAAATGTATAGAATTCAAAAATACAAATTAAAATTGTAAAACATGAGTTCTATACCTATAAAAAGAGACAAATGTATTAAAAATGTAATAATGAACTTTATTAATGTTTACATGGTTGTCTCGTTAAAAGCTTTGCCAAGTAAAAACTCAACATAAGAAAAGCTCGGCAAATGACAAAAAGAGAGTACAACCTATAGATCTGCATACACCCTGCCCATGTTATAAGTGTCGTTGTCTAGGTAAATATTTTTGAATACATCTGTTATCTCTGAATTATCTACATAGTGTTGTGCTCGTGCATCAGTTTATTCTCAGTCTTTCACAGTTATAAGTATCTCCATCATCTCACACGTGAGAGTTGTTCTTCTCTTCTGATATTCTTTTAGAAAGACTGAAAGCAGACTCAGAGGAAACCGTGGAGGCAGGAACAATTAACATATCCTGTGCCAATATGGATAGCACTAGATATGTTACCTTATGCTCATACCACCATTGTAAAATTTTGAAGCCATCTTCCTGGTAATCCACCGTATCACTGTCACAGGCCCATTTTTATTAAACTGAATTAATATGCATCTCATGAGCATGCATTTGAATTCTAGAGCATATGCATAAATTATTGCATTTGAAAATTTTGAATCAAAGTGAAACATTTAACTCAAATTGAAGCACCAAAAGAAAACAACAATAAATGCTTATGAAATTCTCTGGGAAATAATCAACGACGTGGTCGGCGGGGAAAGGAGCTTCCTCCGCCGCCCACAATGGCCGAGGTACTCACTCAGATTAAGCATAACCGCATGGATCAGACACGCATATTGGAGCAAATTGTGCACAACACCTCCGCTGCTCCGGGATCGTCAAGTGGAGCGGGAGTTGCCACTCACCAAGCTCATGGGGGGCTTGCTGATTTTTAGCAAACAAATTCCCCAGTATTCTCAAGTTCTGAAGATCCAATGGAGGCAGAGGATTGGCTCCGTGCGATTGAGAAGAAGCTGACTATTGCTCAATGTTCTGGAGTTAAGAAGGTGCTATTTGCGAGCTATCAACTTGATGGGGCAGCGAGCGCGTGGTGGGACAATCTTTATGCCATGCAATCCACTGGACACGTCCCAACTTGGGACGAGTTCAAGACGGCCTTTCGTGAGGCTCATATTCCAGAAGGCGTCATGATCATCAAGCAACAACAATTCCTTGCTCTCAAACAAGGAAGAAAGAGTGACCAAGTACTTGCATGAATTCAACTTTCTTACTCGGTACGCTCCTGATGATGTCTCCACCGACGCCCGCAGACAGAGCCGGTTCATGAACGGTTAGACAGAGGAGATGCAGTTAGCTCTGGTCGTACATGACTTCCGTAACTTTCAGCATATGGTCAACAAGGCCATTGTAGTGGAAAACAAGAGTCAAGCCTTGGAGGAGTCACGAAAGCGAAAGAGGGCCGTGCAGATTTCAGCAAGCGGTGGTTTTCCGAAGCCGCACACTTGGCAGTCCAATCCTCCTTGTTTCCAAGCTCCAACACCACCGAGGCCACCAACATTTGTGCCTCACCCTCCACCGCTTAATGTGCAGCAAAGAAGTGGGGAAAATAAGCCCCCGAACAGCAGCAACTTCCACCTGAGTGTGACTTGCTTCCACTACGTTCGCCTCGGGCATTATGCACGCCAATGTTTGGCGAGACAATGTGGCGTGCCCCGCGTCCACCCATCTCTAGCTCCTATGCACCCTGCACCACCTCTAAAGATGGCGGCCAAGCCCACTCAAGCGTCGGCATGTGGTCGGGTGAACCATGTCATCGCCGAGGAGGCAATCGGCACACCGGAAGTCATCTTGGACACACTCCTTGTTAATTCCAGTCCAGCTGCTGTCTTGTTTGATTCGGGAGTATCATATTCATTTATCAAGAAGGCTTTTGCTGCACATAGACAATTTGAATTGCATAGACTTCAGCCACCTTACCACATGCAGTCACCAGGATCAGTTTTGCAAACCGATCAAATTTGTCGGGACGCAAAAGTGGAGATTCAGGGGGTAGAATTTTTGGCAAATTTGATAGTGATAAATTCAGTGGGGATAGATGTACAACGGTCTATTTCTGTCACAAGTGAATATGGCGATCAAGTCGAATTCACGCCAAGGATTGTCAGTTCTCATCTCTATGCTCTGGAAGTTGGTAGCACTCCTGAATTGGAGGAGGTACCAGTGGTTTGAGAGTATCTAGATGTTTTTCCCGAGGAACTCCCAGGCATGGCCCCATATTGCGAAGTTGAGTTCATGATCGAGCTTCCATCCGGTACCACGCCAATTTCAAAACGGTCATATCGGATGCCTTCCAACGAGTTGATTGTATTGAAGGAGCACTCAAGGAGCTGCAATATAAGGTATTTATTTGGTCGAGCTCCTCACCTTGGGGATGCCCGACAATATTCATTAATAAGAAAGACAAGAGTTTACGGATGTGTGTTGACTACCGTCCGTTAAACGAAGTCACGGTCAAAAACAAATACCTACTTCCCCAAATTGATGACTTGTTTGACCAGCTGACTGGAGCCCAAGTGTTCTCCAAGATTGACTTGCGACTAGGCTATCATCAGATCAAGTTCAGAACTGAGGACATTTCGAAGACGGCATTCTCCACTCGCTACGGCTTGTATGAGTACACTGTCATGTCATTCGGCTTGACAAATGCACCGACCTATTTCATGAGCCTCATGAATTCAGTTTTCATGGAGTATCTGGACAAGTTCATCGTTGTGTTTATTGATGACATCCTTGTCTACTCCAAATACGATGAAGAGCATGAGAAGCACTTGAGACTTGTGTTAGAGAAACTCCGTGAGCACCATCTCTATGCAAAATTCAGTAAGTGCGAATTTTGGCTCAGGGAAGTCAGCTTTTTGGGTCATGTGCTATCCAAAGGTGGTGTCGCCGTTGACCCAAGAAAGGTACAAGATGTACTAAATTGGGGTCAGCCCAAAAGCATCATCGATATTTGCAGTTTCCTCGGACTTGCAGGCTACTACCGTAGGTTCATCAAGAACTTCTCTAAAATCGTGAGGCCAATGACCCAGCTATTAAAGAAGGAGAAGAAGTTCGAGTGGTCAACGGAGTGCGAAGAAAGCTTTTAGATTTTGAAAGAACACCTGACAAAAGCTCCAGTGCTCATTCTGCCGGATATTCAAAAGAGCTTCGATGTATACTGCGATGCTTCTCGCCATGGGCTCGATTGTGTGCTTATGCAAGAGGGCCGAGTAGTGGCATTTGCATTGAGGCAATTAAGACCTCACAAAGTGAATTATCCCATGCATGACTTGGAGTTGGCAGCCGTAGTCCATGCTCTGAAAATTTAGTGATATTACCTCATTGGTAATTGTTACGAGATCTATACCGATCATAAGAGCCTCAAATATATTTTTCACTCAAGCTGATCTGAACCTGAGATAAAGAAGGTGGCTTGAGATAATCAAGGACTACGATATGGGACTCCATTATCACCCGGGGAAAGCTAACGTAATGACCGACGCGTTGAGCAGAAAATCCCAATACAATTGGTTGTCGGTAACACCCACTTCGGAAGGCTTGTGCACTGATTTGCAGCAGTTGAACCTCGAGATGATTGAGGAGGGATCTCTTGCTGCCCTAAATGTGAAATCCATGTTAGGGGACCAGATCAAGGAAGCCCATAAGATGGATTTGGAGGTGGCCCAAATCCGGGAGGATATGAAGCAAGGCAAGGCCAAATGTTTTACCGAAGACGCACAAGACACCCTGTGGTTCGGAAACCGTTTGGTAGTGCCATTTGACCGCAAGTTGAAATAATTAATCCTCAAGGAAGCTCACAATTCTTAGTTTTCCATACACCTCGAGAGTACTAAAATGTATCAAGATCTGAAAAAGAGGCTATGGTGGAGCCGAATGAAGCGGCAAATTGCACGGTACGTTGCCGAGTGTGATATTTACCAAAGGGTTAAAGCCGAGCACTTAAAACCAGTGTGATATTGATTGTGTCAACACTTTCTTCTGATGAAGTCGTGTCGGGTATACCCTCATTTAATCCCGTGATATACGAGATGGTATGTATTCACTTTAAAGTTGAGAAACTGCCTTGGGACCCGAAGAGTTTTTCTGTCCGTTGGACTTTGGTTCATGTCCGTTAGACTCTTGATAACTCCTCAATGTAGTTAAGGAATTGTGGCTATAAAACCCCTTTAGCGCAGGGCTTTAGGATTTTACTCCTCTTACTTTTCCTTTTCATCTCCTGAGAGAACAATCGCATCCAACCTCCCTTTGTCTACAACCTTCTACGACCTCCTTTCCTCCTTCATCCAAAACTCAACCATGTCGGATCTTATCACAAACTGGTCAGTCTCCAATTTTAGTGAGAAGAAGCTTGAGAGCTTGGAGAAGATTGGATTGCTTCCTAACAAGGACCTGATTTCTTGGATATCAGCGGTCGGAGAGCATTCTCCGAGCAGCGAAGATGGGGAAATTTATGTTTTCCTTGCATATATCGAATGCGGATTCAGGTTGCCAATTCACTCCTTTCTTCCTAAGGTTTTGGAGCATTACGGAGTTGAACTGGTGAATCTTTCCCCCCAATGCCATCGCCAACCTCAGCGTCTTCGTCTATCTCTATGAAGCCTACTTGGGGATTGCCACAAATCTGAATCTCTTCAAGTACTACTACAGGATGGTCGGGGAAGACGATCGGGACGCCTAGAGAGTGCACTTTGCGCCTCCATGATGGAAAGGCCAATGAGTACATTCACATGTACTCGAAGTCTTCGTGGTCATCATGGAAGAAGAGATGGTTTTATATGAGAGTCACTCAAAAAGACAGCCTTTACTATACTGGTAAGAAGGTGACCGAGAATCCAGAAAGGCGTTCCTCTGTGGAGAAGGAAGGAAAAGTGAGGAGATGGGTTGAAGCCATTCAACTCCTTAGTGTCAGGGGTTTAACCTTCTAGCACGTAGAAAGGGATTTTTTTTTCATGCGCTGGATCAGCCCCTTGAAGGCCTGAGCACATTTGATGCTCTAGTACATTGGTCGTGATGACGCGACCAAAGATTCCAAGGAGGATAAGTCCTAATAGATTCTGATCAGTTTGCTTACATTGGTTGATTATTTCTGTGATCCTAAAGTCTCTTGTTTATCTTTACAGCTCTGTATCCTGATGAGATCAGAAGCTAGATCAAAATGATCTGCACCGAAGAGCCTGGCGAGAAGGCTGATTTCCCTCGGATCTTAGCGGTTGTTTTCGCAGAAGAGAGGGCTAAGAGACTTAGGGTAAAAATATCAACAACCTCTCATCACTTATGTGTTTTCCGATCAGTTTTTCCGTGAGTCCTCTCTGATGTGCAGTCGGTCGGAGTGAGGATCGATGAGGCCACTGAAAGTTGTGAGCCGATTGATGCTATGACCACTCCTTCGACCACACAGAATGTTGGTCTTATAGAGGTAGGCAACCGAACAGAAATAAATATTCTAGATAAAGGATTTTTATCACCTAACTAACTTCGATTGTTAATTAGGCAGTTGTCATAGACCCCAATGTGGTCACTCAGGACCTGCTAGTTGCTACTGAATCAACTGTTCTGGAGGTCGATGAATCCACACCCTCCAACCAGATGGTCAGGGATCTTATTCTCGATCAACCGGTCGGGAATATTTCTTTTGACCTTCAGTTGGAGGATGTGAGGGGGTCTGACCAGCCCTACTGGTTCAGGACCGGTGAAGTTGGTCGAATAGAAGAAAATAAAGGCGAGCACAATTGATTTTGCCTCAGCACACTTCAAACTAAAGATCAAGAAAACGACCAGGTATGTATACATGAAAGAAAGATTTATGTAAGTACTTACCTCTGGTGTTTTTAGAGTCTTGAGCTTCTTTTCTTCTTATCATTGTAGATCTTCCAGTATTCTGGTTGACTCCGACCAAAGCACCCCTCAGGAAAAAGCTCCTAAGAAGGAAGAGGTCGAGACAGCCCCTAAGCAGGTGGCAGTGCCAGGGCCTGCTCAGGAACCTAAAGTGGCTCCAACCCCACCTACAGAGGTGGTAGTTCATGAGGAACCTTAGCAGGTTCTGACCCCTGCTGGGAATTCTTCTATTCGAGTCACCTTTCCTCATCGCTTTCAAATCTTCAAAGATGAAGATCTTAATGAAGCTTGGGGAAGAATTTCGGACCGTGAAGCAAGGACGAGTCCCGACTCTATTTTTGCCGAATATAATAACATGGCAATCCAAGTAATCTTCCACGACCACTTTTAATAGCCTTTCCTTTAAGAAATATTTAAAGGAGTTTGCTATTTATGTAACATATGGTGGAAAATTTTGCTGTGGTCGGAGGACTGACCGAGCGAATAAAGCTCTTGGAGAAAAAGAGCTCCGAATTAGAAAGTAAGTACCCTTTTAGTGTCTTCTCCATCCCTTCTTGACCATTTGGCTCTTTTTCTGTTAACCAATTTCTCCCTTTATCGTGTTCAATAGATTCAGAGAAACTTAAAGAAGAAGTTATGGCTAAGGAAACCATAATTGCCAAGCTTAAAGAGGAATGTCAAAACAAGGACCGGTCGATCGAATACCTAACGACCAAGCATAAGGAGGTCCTTGAGACTATTGAGAAGAAGTGCGAAGGTAACCGGTCGTAAACTCAACCAGTGTACTTCCTTTTTTTTAGTCGTATGTACTTATCCTTTGGTTTACTTCTGCAGAGCAAACTCAAGTATTGAAGAGAATAGAAAAAGCTCTTGAACTCGAGCACAACAAGGAGGCAGCCTTTGGGCAAAATCTTGAAGAGAAAGTTAAAGCTTTCAACAAGATGCTCTTCGATATGGGATCGGGAACGCAACTACCCAATTTAGGAGATACCATAGAGAAGATCAACTATCTTGGCCAACAACTCGAAGACCTCAGTAGTGTCATCAAGACAACTCAGGAGAACTATGCACAGACCATGTTTGAAGCTGTCAAGAATTGAGTTAGTTTTGCTTTGGCAGAATTGGAAGTCTCCGACCCCTCCATAAATCTCCAAGTTGTTGAGGAAGACTTCAACCACTCGGGAGAGGAAGCAACCAAAGTATTAGAGGAAATGGCACCTCTCGGACACAAGGTTGCGGAGGAAATGGAGGTCGGGTCTCCAACGTGCAGCGACCAGTCTGGTGGCTCCGAGAAGTAAAAGATTGTAATATTTTGACAGTTTTAAATAAAAGTTACCTTTTATCATCGATAAAGTCTTTGTTTTGTCTTCCTAAATTCGCCGAACACTCGTATATTCCCTAGCCTCCGACCGCTTATGTCTGTAGATGAACTTTACTAAAGAAGCAATAGACCAAGAAAATGAGTAATAGCTATGACCATGGTACAGATTATATGCTGATTATGTTACAAAAAATGATCTAAGTATCACTAGTAAATCGATGTGGTCGGAACCAACGTATGACTTTGACTAGTTTTAGATCTTTTCCATAATCGAAATACTGTGTAGTACCTTGTGTGGTTGGAAGATGTAAAAGATTTGTATTGATGATAAGGAAACATGCAAAAATGTATGCAAAAACAACGAGTGAACTTGTTTATATATCTTATCGAAAACTGGTCGTAAGGGTTGCTAAGAATCAGAGACTAAGAGAAACACTTCGCGAGACGTGCTCTTGCTCAAGTTCCAACTGGTAGTAAGGATCGTAAGAAATGGACCGTCGTTAGGAAGCTCCTTCCAGTGGGTAGGACTACGTGTGGAGAAGGACAGACTTTGACTAGGAGGCTTTCCGCGTCCTGACCAGTAGCCAAAACCAGAGTGGAACAGAATGTTGAAGGTAAAAAATGTTGTCCCCAAAATCTGAAGCATGTAAGGTACTATATGTAGTTATCTGTTTGATGCTCCTATTACTCGTATATTTCTTTAAGAAAAGAGTATTGGTCACGCGTGAGAACCAATGTCTGAATGGTCACGACTAGGACCCTTACGGAGTTTGACTTGTATGTCATAGCCATAGAGTAATAGAGATCCTTAGAAAGGATATCGGAGAGAATCAGGTCTTCTCCGACCAAGTAGACAACAATAGTATGTAAACCAGATGATGAGACAGACATATAAACAATATCATTCGTCGCAAAGTAAAGGAAATGCATCTTTATTAATTAATTGAAATAATAGAAAGTACAATTATACAAAGAACTTATGCAATTGGTCAATATTCCAGGAATTTGACAAAACACGCCCAACTGACATAGCTAGTCGTACCAAACTAGGTCTCGTAATTTCGACCACAGTGTATGGACCTTCCCATTTGGGAGAAAGTTTATTGCGATTAGCCTGATTCTAAATCCGTCGTAGAACCAGATCACCTACAGCTAGGCTACAAGGTTGCACCTTACGACTGAGGTACCTTCGCATGGCTTGTTGGCATACCGCCGATCGTATTAGGGCTCGGTTTTGTCATTCTTCAAGGAAATTGATGTCATTGAGTCTTCGTTGTATCTGATCATTCTCATTGAAACAAACAGTTCGAGTAGAGTCTATTTTCAGTTCTAGAGGACGCTTGGCTTCAGCACTGTAAACCAGAAAAAATAGAGTTTCACAAGTCGCACGACTGGTCATGGTTCGAATAGCCCATAACACATAAGGAAATTCTTGAACCTAAGCTCCTAACCGTCTGATTAACTGGTCGAACACTCGGCGTTTCACTCCTTGCATTATGATACCATTGGCCCGCTCAACTGCCCCATTGCTCTGTGGATGAGCGACAGAAGCGAAATGTATCTTGATACTGAGATCCTTGTAGAATTCCTAAAAATTTCCGCTGGAGAATTGGGTACCGTTGTCTGTGATTATACGACTGGATATGCTAAATCGTGTGATCATATTTTTTGTGAGGAACCTCTTAGCGGCTTCAATTGTGGTTTTAACAACTGGCTCATTTTCTATCCATTTTGTAAACGTATCAATCATGATGAAAAGAGATTCGAAGCCACCGGGTGCTCTTGGGAAAGGTCCCAGAATGTCTAGTCCCCAGGTTGCAAAAGGCTAAGAAAGAGGTATGGTTTGCAAAGCTTGTGCCGGCTGATGTACTTGTCGACTATGAAATTGACATTGTACGCACTTCGTCACGAGCTCTTTTGCATCATGAAGGGCAGTTGGTCAGTAGTATCCTTGCCTGAAGGCATTACCGACCAACATTCTGTAGGAATGATGTGCTCCACAGACTCCTCCATGAATGTCGGATAGCAACTTAATGCCATCCGTTTGAGATATGCATCTCATCAACACTCCGTGAGATCCCCGTTTATACAAGGTACTTTCGATCAGAGTGTATGATTTGGCTTTTCGAACTATACGATCAGCCTCTACATCATCTTCAGGACTAATACCATGCTGAAGATAATTGTAGATCGACGTCATCCAATCTCTACCGTGATTGTGTTGTACGACCTGTGGAGCATCCATGTTCTCAGGATCGATTTGTATGACCGCTAGTGGAACATCTATGTCCTCGGAAAGCTCGACCACCGAGGGTGAATCGAGTTGCTCGAAGAAAACTCCAGGGGGGACAAGTGACCTGGTGGAGGCCATTCAAGCTAACTGGTCTGCCAGAAAGTTTTCTTTTCTAGGAATGTGTTGGATCTGGAAACCGAAGAAGTGCTTTTTGAGTTTTCGTACTTCCGCCAGATAAGATGACATCTTGGTACTTGAGCATTGATACTCTTTCCCAACTTGATTCGCTACTAGTTAATAATCGCCTTTCACTAGTAATCTACGAATCCCAAGTGAACGAGCTGCTCGGAGTCCTGCTAGTGAACCTTCATATTCTACCACATTGTTTGTAGCATGAAAGTTTAGCTGGATGGCGTACTTGATGTGTTCGCCAGTAGGGGATATCAAGACAACTCCAGCCCCCGAGCCTTTGAGCATCAAGGAACCGTCAAAGTACATTGCCCACTTGTCGTGGTGTTCGTACTCGGGCCCTTGGGTGGGTTCAGGGTTTGTCCATTCGTGAGATCAAATGGAGGTCGAACGCCCCAAGCTCAACCGCTCATTTTGCTATTCGTCCTGATGACTCCTTGTTTCCAAGGACTTGATCCAGGGGATATCCAGTTGGTACGACCACTTTGTGGGCCTAAAAGTAATGCCTTAGTTTCCTTGAAGCCATAAGGAGACCATAGAGAAGCTTTTGTACCTGTGGATATCGTTCCTTTGGTCCATGTAATACTTCACTGACGTAATATATCAATTGTTAGATGTTTTCACGTTCAACGACCAGTACACCACTGCATGTTTGTGGCGTTGCAGCCATGTAAATCAGCAATGTTTATCCCGATCTCAAAGAGACTAAGATTGGGACACTCGTAAGGTACTTATTAAGTTCTTCAAAGGTATCGTCTGCCTCTTTAGTCCATTCGAAACTTCCGTGTTTCCAAAGAAGTTTGAAAAAAGGGAGTCCTTTTTCACCTAACCGTGCTATGAAACGAATTAGCGCTGCCATACAGCCGGTTAGTTTTTGGACTTCCTTCTTCGTGGTCGGAGGGTGCATCTAGTCGATGGCCAAATTTTTTGTTGGGTTTGCTTTAATCCCTCTAGCCGAAACTAGGAACCCAAGAAGCTTTCCAGAAGAAACTCCGAACACACACTTCTCTGGATTTATCTTAAGGTTGTGTTTTCTTAAGTTATTGAAAGTCTCGTGTAGGTCAGAAATATGGTCGCCAGTGTTGATGCTTTTTACGACCAAATCATCAACGTTGGCTTTTAGATTTCGACCTATGTGATGATTAAAGGTTTTCTGCATTAATCTTTGAAAAGTCGCACCGGTATTTTTGAGACCAAATGACATCTTAACATAGCAGTAAGTGCCAAATGGAGTGATGAAGGAAGTTTTCTCTTTATCGTCTTTACTCATATTGATCTGGTGGTACCCTGAGTATGCATCTAAAAAACTTAACAACTCACACCCGGAAGTAGAGTCTACAAGTTGATCAATATGTGGAAGGGGAAAGTCATCATTCTGACAAGCTTTATTAACATCTGTGAAGTCAATACACATTCGCCACTTCCCATTGTTTTTTCTAACCATTACAGGGTTGGCGTGCCACTCTGGGTGATCGACTTCATGAATAAACCCAGCCTTGAGGAGCTTGTTGATCAGGTGCGAAACATTTTAGCTTATGCTTGACCGGTTTTTTGTCAGGCTGGAGAGCTAGCCTGTACTCGATCACCTTCTGGGAAATCCGGGCATGTCGGACGCCTACGAGGCAAATACGTCCTAATTTGCTCGGAAGAAGGAGACAAGCGACTCTTCCTATTTGAGGTTGAGTCCTGCCCCGACCAGTACCTTTTGGGCATACGTATCAGTATTTCTTGACGTAGACGGAGTGTTGACGCTTTCTAGAGGAGCGCCTTTGCCGAGCGGTACCTCCTTGGTCTGATCGGAAGGCTTTGGCACCATCTTTGGCCTCGAGAGTTTGACCTGCATGGGAGGTGGATTAGTTTCCCTGGTCGGAAGCTCATTGACCAGTTCTAAGGACTTCCGATCATAGGCATAAGCCATTTTTTGGTCTCCTCGAACCACGATGACATCTTTCGGTCCTGACATTTTTAGACTCTGATAACCGTAGTACGTGGCTATCAGGAATTTCGCTAGAGCCGGACGACCGAGGATTCCATTGTATGCGGTTTCGAAATCCACCACATCAAATGGAATTTTTTTTTTCTGTTCAGAAGTTGTCGAGCCTTCCGAACGTAACCGGTAGGGACAGCTGTCCTATCGGTTTGGCAGTAGAACCAGGAACTACGCCGTGGAAGGCATATTTCACAGGTTTTTACCTTGGACCTGGGAATCTGCATCTCTTCCAATGCTCCCACAAACAAAATATTTAAAGAACTACCTCCATCTACTAAGATTCTATTAACTTTATAATTGTTAATAGTAGGTTCAACTACAATTGGAAACCTACCTGGTCGAGTCGATAGGATGGGGTAGTCTTCTTTGCTGAAGGAGATTACAGTTTTCGACCACCTGGATAGCATGACGATGATCGGAGACTCGGCAAGGTTGACCTCCCGCTCCACGGCCTTTAGATGACGTCTTGAATTGTACGAGGAGGATCCTTCAAAGATTATATCCACCGTATGATGCGGCTCCTGGTAATCCATCTCTTCGTTGCCATCTTTGTTCTTCTTGGAGCTTGGTTCTCTGAGTTCTATTATGGAGGGGAAGGGCCCTTTGGCTAAGTAGTAATCCTCCACTTTACATTGTCAGGCCCGGTAGGTGCGCAGATCATGCCCTGCCACCTTGTGAAGTAGACACCACTTCTTAGTTTTCTTGAAATCACTGGTCGGAGCCTTAGCTTTGCTCCGGCCGGTGAAATCTTTCTTGCCCTTGGTAAACTTTTCTGGAATTGCAAGGACTTCCTTATTGTCGGGCTTGGGATTCTTCTTGTTCTTGAGAGACTTCTTGCTCTTCTTCTCTTGCTTCTCTAGACCCGACTGGGGATTTTTGTCCTTCTGGTCAATAGCTTCATACCATTCGACCGCTTCACTAGCGGCTGCGTACTTGTCTGCCATGTCGAAAGGTTCGACGGTTGTTTGTGGAGGATTTATTGTAATATCCTCCGTAAACAGACGATTCCTCATCCTTGCTTTGAAGGCCTAGATGACAGAAGATTCTGCGATCTCTGGGATGGAATTCCAAACCTGACTAAATCTCTTGATATATTGTCGAAGAGTTTCATTGGTCTTCTGCTTCATCCGATGAAGATCATCCTCCTTTCCGGGGCGGTCGTACGCCCCTTGAAAGTTGGTGATCAGAGTATCGCAGAGTTGCTCCCAAGTATAGATAGATCCGACTGGTAGGATTAGCAACCACGATCGGGCAGACCCTTCAAGGATCGTGGGCAAATAATTCGCCATCACGTCATTGTTGCCACCATCGGCCTTGATGACAGTAGAATAAATTTAAAGAAAATCTAATGGGTTCTGAGTCCCATTAAACTTCTCTATGATAGTCGGTGAACTCGTCAGGCCAGCGAGCAACAGAGACTCTTTGAAAAAGCTCTTTGCCGTAATAGAGTCGTGGCGCCTTCTCTAAAAAGGAGTCAGATTATAGTCAGTCGAGGATCGGTTCCTTAGATTTGTATATCCAGGATCCGGTGTCCCAACCCGATCATGGATGTTGTGATAACGCTTTTGGCCACCTACCTGGTTCAGATGATACCTGAGATCGCCTGAATCAAGTGGCCATTCCTCTTGACGACGAGGAGGACTGGTTGTTGTAAAGAGTCATCTTCCCTCGTGATTCCCTGGTCAGAACCTATAAGGGGGTCTTGGTGTTGATCGATCCTCTGCTCAACCATGCTGCCCCCTGCTAAGAGAGGAGCGCTGGAACGAGATCATCATGTGACTTTGTAAATTCCTCTGGTCCTAGTACATTTCTGTACGCTGTATGGTTTGTTAAAGGATCTCCGACACCTGACCTACAAGCTGAACATAACCTGGAGTTCCTGCTAAAGCAAGGTCTGGATTATTCAAGATATCCCGAACTCGTTGCAGATTTTGTATAGTTACCAAAGGTCATGGCATATTTTCGCCCGCAGTGGGCGTCCGATGAGTCGAGTTTTCCCTCGACCTTCCGGTTGGTCCTGCCTGATTCCTTACTCACGATGGGGTAGGAACAGGTGAATTAACTTATGCACGTCCATCAGCTCGGTTGCCTCTGGTAGTTGGTGCTTGAGCGGTCGTACCATTTCCACCAGCAAGTGGTGGCGAGTTAACCCGTGGAGGATCGTGCATGGTCCAGATTGGTATATCTGATTGTGTTAACTTCATGGCGCCAACAGTGATCTTCCGAGGAACTCCCGTCGTAGCTAAGGGAGAGCCTTCCAGGGCTTCCGCAAGGAGCCTCCACGACCGGGAGCGGTCGGAGATTACCGCCTCTGGTGGGCTTTGTGGTGGACTTAGCCTGATCCAGCGGACTGCCAATCGTATGCTGAGTTTCACCATGCCCACTTGGCCTACGATCGGTGATAACTTCATTGATACTCTTACCAGATGCCGCTTGGCCCCTAGAATACGTAGGTGCCGTTGGCGAATATTGGTCGCCCATGATAATATCGAGAGTAGATGGACTCTCTGATTGCAGCGTTGGGCTCCCATTGCCGCTTCTGCCGGTCGGATCGGCCGGGTTAGCAGAGGTGTTCGGACGTTCTGAATTGGTCGGAATGAGCGGTTCCTCTAAGAGCGCCATTGTTGGTGGCGGTGTATCCTCATCCATCCGGTCGATTTCGCCAATCTCAGCAGATGGCGAGCCGGTGGAGGAGGAGGATGATGATGACATCCCGTTTTCTTCTATGGCGCAGATGCATATGTCCATATCGAGGTTGGAGTAGTCCACTAGGTCGAACCAGTTTTTCTCATCCCTGGTCCCTGCCATGTTCGCATGAGCGATGATAGAGCAAAGGAAGTGGAGGAGGAATGCTTGAGCGAAGTAATCTTCAAGAACTCAACACCTTCTTCCCCATGGACGATGCCAGGTGTCGACGATTAAGTCATCGATCTTACAAAATAAAAAGAGAAAAATGGCAAAGAGTTCTTGGGAGAGAATGAGACTGCTCTTTTATTGCTATGAACTGGCTATTAGAATGATTTAAGAAAGATATCGCATCGCGAAAAGATTTAATATATGGATGCAACCTCTTCAAACCACATTTAATAATACGACTGGAGCATCGTTGATGTAGCAAGATGGATTCAGCGTATGTATTAAATAATAGAGTGGGAATATCCATTGCTCTAGAATTTGCAGCGACATTGTCTAAAGTTATAAAAAAATTCTAAAACCGAAGTCTTCCACGACTTTGAACACAATCTGCGATATTCTCTCCCGTGTGTGTTACATCAATTAGTTTGAACCCTATAATACTTTTTTTCATTTCCCATTTGTCATTAACATAATAAGAAACTACACTAAGATAATCCTCCCTACAACGACCACTCCACATGCCCGATGTCAAAGACACAAAAAATGTACATGTACTAAATAGTATTTCTAATTTATCAAGACGTTCACTATAGTATTTAACTAGATCTCTATTTGTTGTCTGTCTATAAATGGTAAAAAAATCTAGGATTATGCTCAATCCTAATATATTTTTCTAACGATTTAGACTCCCCAAAGTTTAAAGTTAGATCCTCTAAAGCAATTAAACGTCAAAGAGATTGATGAACTAGCTCAGGATTGTAGTCTCAACTACGTACCGTACAGTCGGGGTTGTACTACAGTTGTGTCTGGCTCATGGCCAACCCTTGCCTTGCTTTACATCTTGTAGCATGTCTAAACAAGTGCTCCGTTCCACCTGAAGACTTTGTAGACAATTCATGTAAACAAATTTTACAAACATCATATTTTACCTGAACTGATTGTCCATTTGGCTTCGTTGTCTCATCGAAATCATCCTAGACTCCCGATGTACACAACATGTATCTCTTTGCCCTGGTGCTTGCAGACGTAGAGGCACTTGTAGAGCATGATGATGATATTGTTTCTTGCTCTTGCGGTTGATTTAGGGTCTCGAGATTTTCAAATGATGCAAGATCCTCCGGTGAAATTCAGAAATCACCAATAGCAAACTATTGTAATTTTTCAACACGAAAACTGCAAATCAAATATTAAATTATTATTTATTTCATATTAGTATAACAAATAAGAATAATAAAAATATACAAAAAACAGTATTGCACCTCTTTTCCTAACTACAGTTGGATTTCGAATTTTCGAATGTTTGGCATAAATTTTTCAAATTTTGCCAAATTATCACAGAAGAAATCTAAATTTTCACTACAGAATTCAGAGAAGTGATTGAAGAATGGATGTGTGCTGAATCTGGGGGGTACCTATTTATAGAAGAAATCAAGTTTTTTTTAAAAAAATTCGTATTTTTAAATTTCACCAATGGCTAAAAACGGTTGAAAATTTGAAATTCCGACTATTACCGTGCCTAAATGGGCCTAATCGTGCCGACGGGTCGTGTCATATCGTGCCTTACTGTGTCTAACCGGGCCCAACGGCTCTAAATGGGCTAGTCATTGTAATACTCCGATTTATTCTAAGGAAGAAAGCAGTCAAAAGAGAAATTAAACATTAGAAGAGGGGGTTTCTGCAGTTTTTCAGCAACCTGGGCCTCGAACCTTGGCCCAGGAGGCCCATGAGGGGCCGGCCACCAATAAAAAGGGGGGACCCTAGCCCACTCTCAGTAGCTCTGACAGAGCACCGCTGCTCTGATGTCATTCTGAGAGTCGACCTCCCTCTTGCACTCCATTGCTATTCCCCTCCTCTTGGTGGTGCTCTCCCATTGTTGTCGGCCAAGGAGAAAGGAGGGAGAGGAGAAGAAGAGGAGAGGAGCACCTCGCGTGGGATTCAGTGGGCACTCGTGTCTTCAAGGGTAATGATCGGCTCCCCGCTGGATGGATCGAATCAGATTTGTAATTGCCATGATTAGGGGATCGTTGTTCTACTATGATTAATTTTCGAAATCTGTTCAATGCTTGCTCGTCAGTTTTCGTGTAGTTAAATTCCGAAATGGAGGATAGAGTCTCCTAGAGATTTGTGGGGTTTGACTTCAGATTTCCATAGGTTCAAAGATCACCCAATTCGGAGTTGTGATCTAGAAGTTACGTTGGTTTGAACTGCTGTCCAGAAATTCTGATGAATATTAGCAGTCGTTTTGTTTATTAAATAAGAATTTGTTAATGGTTGATTCAGGGAGTTCACCCAACACGATTGTCGAAGAAACTTTCTTAAGATTTCCAGATTGTTAAAAATCATGAATTTTGGTTCAGCCATTTGAAAGATATAAATTTTCTTGTACTGTTGTTTAATCTGTTTGTCAGATTATAACTTTAGATCTTCAACTGAATATTAGACTCAGATGTTGGCAGAATCAGAGGATCTCTCCAACTAAGTTATTGTAGATAGCTTTATGATGATTCCAGGAAGATAAAGTGCATAAATTTTGGATGGTTGGAACGAAAGTTATGAATTTTTGACGTTATTGTTGTAGTCTGTCCTTCTGTTGTGAACAGTAGAGAAAGATTAATCTATTAGCAAACTTTATTGCAATTTGGGAAAAAAATTAATAAATTTAATGAGGAAGCTAGTTCTCTGTAGTTTCCATAATGGCTTAGAACATTGAATTTGGATGTACCAATTAAGAGATACAAAATTCCTAAGTTGTTAATATCGAAGATGACAGAACGGTCTTCGGGGTTAAAAACAAAGGCTTAGGTGGGTTAATTTGATCTTTTGGTCACCTGAGAAGTTGTAGCTATGTCTGTTTAGATTCTAGGAAAGTTGAATTCATGACTTTTGGAATTTTGACTTAAAAGTTATGGATTTTCCTTTGATAACTGCCGGTTTAGACAGATTAGGATTTGAGAGGGTATCGATTAAGTTTCAGGTTGCAATTAGGGCGATTGATTTCATTTTGTTCTATTGCTATGCTGAGCACTTTTGAACATTATTCTTAGAATGCTTTACGGTTATCAGGTGGTGGTGAGAACCGGGGTTAGAGCATTCATGTCATCGTCTTTCGTCTTGCGGTTGAGGCGGTTGAGACAAGTACATTGTGGATTATACAGGCATGAGTGAACACCGACGGGTGTTCACTGGCTATACCGGTATAAGCAGAAGAGAAGAGCATGTATTTCATTCTTGCATAAGATTTCTGCCATTCTACACACGTATTCGAATATTGTGAATGTTGTGTTCTTGTTCCAGTATTTTCCATATTATTCTGTTTTACTTGCTGAGTCGTGGACTCACTCTTATTATGTTGTTCTTTCTAGGCACCTCTTGAGGTAGCGACATCCATGGGAAGGGGTAGTCTTGATGCACATCACACTTACACTATCCACGCCAAATTAATTAGTTTGTTTAACTAAACATTTAACTAAACTTCAAGTTCATGATAATTCTTTTAGTTCAGACAATGTCCATCCTTCGTGATGGTTGATTCACTTGTGTTGATGGATGAACTGTTTAAGTTTTTAAACCTCAGTCATTGGTTCAATTGATTCTATTAGATTGAATAACTTGATTGATTGGATTAGACTTACATCCTCGTAATATTGATGATTTATAATGCTTTAGATTTAATTGTTAAATATTTGCTCCCATTGTGTAGTATAGACTGTTGATTTGGATTTGGATGATAATGGGAAAGAGCTATGCTTAGAATAATTATCTTTGATAGATGTCATTCTTTATATTGGTTATTTGTTCTTGGTGTTAGTTCATGATGTTTAGTAATGTGTTCTTCGGTTGAATGTTTTGCTAAAAGTTGTTAAGAAGTTTGGAATAAAATGGTTCAGTAGAGTAGTTTAGTAGCATCCTAGGCTCTATCTTTGGGCTAGGGTGTTCTGATTGGTATCGAGCGGGCTTTAGGTCGTGATAATTGAATAATTAAATTGACACCTTCGCGCGATAAGATGGGGATGGGTCAATCATTGCATTTACGTTTCTGTTGTGTCGCATTGACCATTGCTGATATGAAATGAGTATGAATGCTTATGCTTTGCCTATATGATTATTATGTGTGATGATAGTAGATGACGAGAGGTTTAGTTCGTGGTTGTAGCCTTGGGTTGCCAGGTTGCACCACCGTTTGAGGTATGAGAATAATGGAGTGTCTACCTTGAGTCAACTAGTTCCAGGTGTTGAGTATGAGTTTCTTTGGAAAGATTGTTGTCTTCCTCGAGTTTGGAATGGTTATTCTTGTTCAGATGCGGTGGATGAGTTTTCTTGGATTAGTGGTTCATTGCAGTTGAGGCAAGTTAATCGGTCTTTATTGGTTTCTTAAAGCAACCATTTGCTCACTCGAATGTCGAGTTGTTTTGCTGCTTATAAACGTAGTTGATTTATAAGATTGATCTTTTATCTGGAAGTTCTGTCCTTCTTGTTTGGAAAATGACTTGTTTAATCGCTTCGTACTTTGGTTAATGGAAGCTTTATTTTGCATGTCCTTAAACGTGAGGAAGCTTTGACCCCAATATATTCTTTTCGGGGTATTTTGAGTATGAAGTTTAATACTTCTCTTTTATGAGAGAAAGCGTCAAAGCTCTTTTTGCATTGTCCTGCCATGATTAAGGCAGAGCAATTGTTGTCTTTCCGACTGATGAGCTATCTTTGCTACTTGTAAACGTTGTTATTAACAAGATTGTTTTTTTCATGAGAGTCCTACCTTTCTTGTTGAAAAATGTGACCTGGTTATCCGTTTGGTATTTTGGATAATGGAAACTATCTTTTACAAACTTCATTGAAGAAAGTTTTGACTCTACTTATTTCTTTTGGAGTAGTTGGAGTGTTGAAGTTTAGAACCTGTTCTTTGAAAAAGAAAATGTCAAAACCCTTTGTAAAGTTTTGTGGTGTTAAGTGAGAAGTTGTAAGTAAAGAAGATAATTGACAATGTATGGGATGTCAAGTTGGGTCAGTGGCGTGATGCACAAATAATCTTAACTGATGTCATTGGTAGCATAGTTGGTTAATTTATTGATCCCTTGCAATGATTGCATGATGAATTGTAATTTAGAATATATCTATTCCTAAATAGAATCAACACCGTTCCTAAGAAGAGTGGATATTGATATGAAGCTATCTTGAAAACGTTTACTTGATGATCTCACATAAATGCTAGATTTACCTAATTCCTGGCATGCTAATATTGTTGAAACCTGCATAAGGGACTAGATGGGTATTGGTGT
Source organism: Phyllostachys edulis (assembly GCA_036346405.1). NCBI lineage: Eukaryota > Viridiplantae > Streptophyta > Magnoliopsida > Poales > Poaceae > Phyllostachys > Phyllostachys edulis. The sequence continues at coordinate 51,867,313 of CM070561.1, read as the reverse complement.
ATCGATTCGTGAAACCTTGTTTTATAGAAATTATGTTAGTCAATATTTAATCATGTTTTTGTCTTAATTTCTGAACATAAGGTGAAATGTTGAATCTGTAATTATAAATGGTTTTGTGATTGCAAATAGATGTAGCACCATATTTACTTACTTGATCAATACAATCGTCAATTACTAATGAGAGCTGGAGTTTTTGTTGAGTAACACCAACAGTTGAGTGGATGAATTTCACAAGTGGTCCTTGATAGCGTGCCTTGCGATATTGATCTTGTTACAGAAAATTGTTTCTACTTTGTGGCTTGGGTAATAGGTTTTCCATAGATTAAGTAGTTGATGAAGTTTTATGGAGATAATGAGAAAATAAAATGCAATAACATATTGCGTCTCCTTGGGAAAGTTTAGGATGTGGTATTAAGGTTTGATGATTCTTGGTCCTTTTGTATGATATTGATGTTATTAAAATTATCAGTAATGTGAGATTGATGTTAATTCTTTTAGAGATAAAGTAATTTGATCGCCTATGGTCATATCACTTAAATGAGAATATTTCAAGTTTTGCTTTCGTGATCTTTTGGAGCTCATGAATTATGTGGTCGGTGAAATTAGTTTAAACAAAATGATGTATTTGAATGTTATGTTGGTTCTTAAGTGATTCTTGTGATTTGAGCTTTAAGGCTCCTTAGCTTGAGTTGGCAAAGTGATGTTTTCATCAAAGAAAAGTTATTTGTTTTGTTAAAGGAAAGAGTGTAGTAGAGGTATTCGAGATTAGACTCAAGTTTTGTGGTTTGTACCTTATTAAAGTGTGCTTAATCTTGTTGGTTGGCCGCATAAAAGTTCCTCGAGCTTAAAAAGCAATGCTTTATTTTTATTGGGTTAGGTTTAATATTCTCTTCTTGTGGGACTTGTGCCCTTATCTGTGGCCCCGTCTTATGTTTTTCAAGTTATTTGCTAATTGACTATTTCTTTTGGTATTGTGTTTACTGCGAGTTGCAAACATTTTTCTAGGTACTGAAAATTGTTTCCATTTACCACTTCTTTTGAGAATGGAGTAATTGATTCGTTTTTCAAGAGTCTTCTAAAGTGTATAGAGACGACTGGATAGTAGTGGTCAAGTAAACTATTTCGTGAGATTTTGGGTGCCAATTTATTTAAGGTGCTTAAGAGGATGAATTGATTTCATGCTAACATTATCGTAGAGAGTTTGATTTAAATAAAATGATTCTCTTTGGAGCTAAACTTTTTACGTTGTTGCAATTATCAGAATCTATAACAAATTGTGATCCAATATCTTCTTGTTCTTGTTAGTGGATTTCTGGAATATCTAAAGTTTGGGGGATCTTGATCGATTGTTTAAAGTATTGGGATTGTGCAAATTACAAGGTTGAGAAAGTGAAACCAAATGGTGTGGTTTAGTTAGCGTCCAAGATTGGTGAAGTTAAATGTTTTGGGTAGTTAATTGATTATTGAGGATGATTGAAGTTTTGATTGAGGATATTGTTTGTGGTGTGAGAATTCTTGGTAACCAAATGTGAGGGATTCTTGTCAATTATCCCAAATATTCATTGTAGGGGACTTGGAGATTGAAATCTGGAGCTTTGCATTTTTTTTAAATGCTAGAACCTTGGTTGCCAATGATTATGTATAAAAGAAGTAGACTAAGAGTGGATTCTGAATAGTGGAATGATCATTGAAAGTATCCTCTAGGTATAGTAAATGAGAGTGTGTGATGTGAATTTCAAGTTGATTATCCTCAACGGGTTGAGGTAATGTGATTGTGGGTGTTACGATTGGGATTATCGAGGTGTTGGGAATTATTTGTTAGAATAGTTCTTTTGGTAGAGGATGGTACTAGAGTATCCTTTTGTAGACTAGTAGAGTTCCTCTAGATAAGTGTGGCTGTTACTCTCGGGTTGAGCATCGCTTTGAGTTGCCAATTAAGTGGTCATTTACAAATTGTGTTGGCTTTACGTTGCCATGGTGGTTCTTTCTGGTTCAGGAAAATAAAGGACATTTTTGATTTGAGCATTCGAGTGATTTCTCGTCTGCCTTTCGTGGTATTTATTCGCAAACTGCCTAATTAGAAAATGGAATGGTTTTCATAATGAGTTTCGATTTTGGATTTGACCCATTTTGGTGGAGAGTTGGCATTGCGTGCTTGCGACGAGAACTCTTTATTTTCAGTTGGGTTCTTTTTGTAAAGCAGATGTTTAAAAACGAGTTCTGTTGTGCGTTCCTGGTTAAAGGAGGTGCTCCTTGTTGGATGAAGAGTTCGATTGAGAAGTGGGACGAGAGTTCCAGGTGTTTTGTATTTCAGAAGGATGGCGTATCACTAGGACTGTCTCGGGACCATACGCGGTGTACGCAACTTTTGGTATGTTTTGGTGCCGAGTAAGTACCTAGGAGATCTGGAGTTTGAGTTTTTGTTAACGTCGTTGACCATCCAGTAGTATATTATCTTCGAGTCTCTTCTGATGGGTGTACCTCGAAATGTCAGGTTGAGTATTAGGACAGACGTCGTTTTACGTCGTTGTGTTGTGGTCTGATCAGTCCGAAAGAGAGGCCACTTGGGAGTTGGAGTTTCGCATGCGTGAGCGTTATCTGGTTTTGTTCGCAACAGGTATGTGTTTACCGTTGTTAAATTCCAGTCGTAGTTTCTTTCGCATAGATCGGTGAGTAGATTCGGGGTCGAATCCTGTTAGGGGGGTAGAATGTTATACTCCGATTTATTCTAAGGAAGAAAGCTGTCAAAAGAGAAATTAGACGTTAGAAGAGGGGGTTTCTGCAGTTCTTCAGCAACGTGGGCCTCGGCCCTTGGCCCAGGAGGCCCATGAGGGGCGGTCACCAATAAAAGGGGGGAAACCCTTGCCCACTACTGTAGCTATAGTATCGCCGCTGCTACAGTAGTCACCCTCCCCCCTTGCACACCATTGCTATTCCCCTCCTCTTGGTGGTGCTCTCCCATTGCTGTCGGCCAAGGAGAAAGGAGGGAGAGGAGAAGAAGAGGAGAGGAGCACCTCGCGAGGGATTCAGCGGGCACTCACGTCTTCAAGGGTAACAATCGCCTCCCCGCTGGTTGGATCGAATTAGATTCGTAATTGCCATGATTAGGGGATCGTTGTTCTGCTGCGATTAATTTTAGAAATCTGTTCAATGCTTGCTCATCAGTTTTCATGTAGTTAAAGTCCGAATTGGAGGCTAGAGCCTCCTAGAGATTTGTGGGGTTTGACTTCAGCTTTCCATAGGTTTAAAGATCACCCAATTCGGAGTTGTGGTCGAGAAGTTACGTTGGTTTCATTACTGCTGTCCAGAAATTTTGACGAATATTAGCAGTCGTTTTGTTTATTAAATAAGAATGTGTTAATGGCTGATTCAGGGAGTTCGCCCAACATGATTTTCGTAGGAAATTTTTTAAGCTTTCCATATTGTTAAAAATCATGAATTTTAGTTCAGCCATTTGAAAGATATGAATTTTCTTGTACTGTTGTTTAATCTGTCTGTCAGATTATAACTTTAGATCTTCAACTGAATATTAGACTCAGATGTTGGCAGAATCAGAGGATCTCGCCAACTAAGTTATTGTATATAAATTTATGGTGATTCTAGGAAGATAAAGTGCATAAATGTTGGACGATTGGAACGAAAGTTATGAACTTTTGAATTTACTGTTGTAGTTTGTTCTTCTGTTGTGGACAACAGAGAAAGATTAATCTATTAACAACCTTTATTGCACTTTGGGAAAAATTGTAATAAATTTATTGAGGAAGATAGTTCTCTTTAGTTTCCATAATGTCTTAGAACATTGAATTTGGATGTACCAATTAAGAGATACGAAATTCCTAAGTTGCTAATATCGAAGATGACAGAACGGTCTTCGGGGTTAAAAACAAAGGCTTATATGGGTTAATTTGATCTTTTGGTCACCCGAGAAGTTGTAGCTATGTCTGTGTAAATTCTAGAAAAGTTGAATTCATGAATTTTGGAGTTTTGACTCAAAATTTATGGATTTTCCTTTGATAACTGTAGGTTTGGACAGATTGGGATTTGAGAGGGTATCGATTAAGTTTCGGGTTGCGATTAGGACGATTGATTTCATTTTGTTCCATTGCTATGCTGATCACTTTTGAACATTATTCTTAGAATGCTTTACGGTTGTTAGGTGGTGGTGAGAACCAGGGTTAGAGCATTTATGTTATCGTCTTTCGTCTTGCGGTTGAGGCAAGAACATTGTGGATTATATTGACTGTTATTTGTTCGTAGTGCTTGATGCTCATGCTATGATTAAATTCTATGGACTACGAGTAGATTCCAATAGTTCTTGTTTCCTTCCATGGATGGAAATCAATGGTTCTTGAGATTATGTCTTTCATATCCATGTATTCGTTCATTCATTCGTTCGTTGATGATTCACCCACAGGAGTGGGAAGTAAAGTCCCATCATTCTAAATGGGCAAGTAAGACCCATCATTCCAACGTGGGCAATTTGGATCCCCGTTTTGAATGTTTCTTCAAACGGGCCTTGGATCCCCGTATTTTAGATAATGCGGATATGAGTGAACACCGACGGGTGTTCACTGGCTATACCGGTATAAGCAGAAGAGAAGAGCATGCATTTCATTCTTACATAAGATTTCTGCCATTCTACAAATGTATTCGTATATTGTGAATGTTGTATTCTTGTTCTAGTATTTTCCATATTATTCTGTTGTACTTGCAGAGGTGTGGACTCACTCTTGTTGTGTTGTTCTTTCTAGGTACCTCTTGAGGCAGCAACATGCATGGGAAGTGGTAGTCTTGATGCACATCACACTTACACTATCCATGGCAAATTAATTAGTTCATTTAACTAAACTTCAAGTTCATGATAATTCTTTTAGTTCAGACTGTGTCCATCCTTCGTGGTGGTTGATTCACTTGTGGTCATGGATGAACTGTTTAAGCTTTTAAACCTCAGTCATTAGTTCAATTGATTCTGTTAGATTGAATAACTTGATTGATTGGTGTCGGTATTTTAGAACCGAACTTACTTAAAGATTATTTGATTCAAGGGTTCCCCTAGGCTCAAATCACGCAGAGAGAGGCGACACGGGGATTTTTATACAGGTTCGGGCCTTCTCCCTGGGAGAATAACACCCCTACTCCTCTGTGTATGTATTGAGTATGCTGAATTATTATATCAAGAGAAAGACTAGAATAATGGGCCTTGTGCCCTTGATTCCCTCTCCTTTCTTTCGATCATTCTGATGATTCTGCCTTTTATAGCTCTCGGAGTGTGCTACTGTTCTTCCAGTCCAAAGGGCGCCTTAATGTTCCAGATTATGGAGCCGTTACTAGAGATTATTGTGGGAGTAGTAATGTTCCCACGTTGCGAAGCGGTTATCACCATGACAGGGAGTTGATTCGTGCCATTATTTTGAAGAATAACAACTTAGTTTACTGCCCATATCTTTAAATATGGTGCGGAAGATTCCCTGGTCGATTAGGCCCACATGTTTGTAAGCCATATCGACTAGAGAGTGGTCGTAGAAGAGCTGACGACCAGGGAGTGGTCGTAGAATAGCTTACGAGTATAAACTGATCGTAGAAGAGCTTACGATCAAGACATAGTCGTAGAAAAACTTACGACTATGGTGTAGTCGTAGAAGGACTTACGACTATGGGGTGGTCGTAGAAGAACTTACGATCTCCAGCTTCTCCCTTATGAATATTAAGGGGTATACTCAATAACCATATGACGTCATTATTATCCATAATATGAATTACAAATAAATGATTAAGTGAGGATTATTATATTCTCATCATCTAGCCCCCCAGCTTCAAGTGAAAATAACTTACTTGGGAAAAGAGTAGTAGATGATCTTACGACCAGTAGATGGTCGTAGAGAGGTGGTCAAAGGAAAAACTTTTCGACTGGAGTTTCATTTGACCAGAAATTGTCTTCATCAAGAAGATTGTAGAGTGACTTATGACTTACAAGGTGGTCGTAGGAGATCTTACGATCACATAGTAGTCGCAGTACTGTAGTCGGAAGCAAATTCTTTCCGACTGTTGTTACTTTTGATCAGAAGTAGACTTGATCAAGAAGGTAATTTCGCTTGAGGTGTGAAGACATGCTCGGTTTTCTCGAGCAGACAAATTTAAGAATCTAAATCGACTCTCACAGACCTTTATGTTGGAGTAGTTCCTGAAGCGGTGGCAACCATTGGGTCGCGACGTCTTTAACTCAGGCGTGCGGTTATAAATACTTACCGGGGGTAAGACTTAGGTCTTTTACTTTTCCCTAAATCGGTCCTACTGTTCTTCAAGTTCTTGCGCTCTCCGCCTTCGACCAAATCGACGCTCTCCTGAAATCTTCCCAAATCCAAATCTCCGATCCTTGAGAGAGATGGCTGGAGCCACTTCCCAATGGGCCGAATCGGAGATGGATGCGACCAAGATCGAGGCTTTGGTCGCCGCCGAGAAGATTCCAAAGAGCCACTTCGTGAAGTGGATTGAAGCTGCTGGGCAACATTGGATGTCGCTGGAGATTGGGCAGATCCCTGTCTTCCAAGCGTTCTGTGAGTGTGGCCTTCGATTGCCCACTCACCCTTTTCTCACCCTTGTACTCGAACACTTCGGTGTGGAGTTGGTGAACCTTGTTCCCAATTCCACCACGATGTTGGGCGTGTTCGTGTACTTGTGTGAGGCCTACCTGGGGATTCCGTCTGACTTGGAGTTGTTCTAGTACTACTATGGAATGACCAAGTTGACTGGAGTCGCCGGTAGCTGTAGTCTGAAACTCCACGACAGGAAATCGAGGGAGTACATTCAGATGTTCACCCGGTCGTCGTGGCCGAGATGGAAGAAGAGGTGGTTCTACTGAGAGATAACCAATGAGGACAACCTCTCCTTCGTCGGAAAGCCGGCCGAGAAGATCTCTACTTGGGATTCGACTCTCAAGGATCTTGGTCGGATTGCCCCCTTTATTCAAGCCATCAAAGACTTGAAGGAAGAGGGGCTTACTGGATGGCACGTGGTGAAGGATTTCATCACGCGCCGCATTAGCCCTCTGAAGAAGAGGGCTCATCCCATGTGGAGGTACCCGGGGCTATAGGACCCGACCAGAGACTACGAGGAAGGTAAGTAAACTCCCAGCCTTAGCCTTTTTTCTGTTAATTTTAGGCTTAGCTTATTGAGAGTTTACTTGCTCCTGTAGGCCTCTCGCAAGAAGAGATTGACGCTCGGGTCAAACTCATTTGTGAAAAGTCCCCGCCACCGAACATGGTGGCTCCTCATATTTTAGCGGACCTGCCCGCAGAGGACAAAATAGAGCGTCTAAAGGTAATCAAGAATTGATTTTATCTTTAGGAACTTGTAGTCATAGAAGGACTTACGACTAGATACTAGTAGTAGAAAAGCTTACAACCAGGGGGTTGTCGTAGAAAAACTTACGACAAGATGATGGTCGTAGAAAAACTTATGACCGCTTTGTAACATCTCTCTTTCTGATTCTTGCATAAAGTAGGCATGGAAAACCATCGGAACGACGAAGAAGTCATGCTGATGGTTGTTGGTGCGGCAGTAGAGCGGTTTGATTCTCCCCCGACCAAGAGGCGTCAGCTCATGCAAGTCGCCGACAAGGGAGGCGCAAACTCGAGCACTTTTGACCCGACTAGGCCTTTTACAAAATTTGATGCGGATTTGGCTGCTGCAGCAGAGGTTGCGGTGGTCGAAGCGCTCGAGCCTCTCAAGCGCAAAGCCCCCAAGACCAAGATACTCTTCTATTATGGCAAAAAGACTTTCGCAGTTTCTGCCTCCCGTGGCTTTGTCAAGCGACTAGAAAAGGAGAACTAGAATAGTTTTATGTCTTTTGTGAAGGAAACTGCTGCGCCAGCAGTACCTGTGGTCGAGGGCAGTGCTACCCCTCAGGTGGTCGAGACATGTCTCAACCATTCGGAGAGCTAGGAGGTTCAAGGAGCAGTCGTGCTCATTCAAGACCCACGACCAGACGTGGTCATGGCCATTCCTCAACTCGAGTCTCGACCAGACGTGGTTGAGAAGAGGTCGAAGTAATCTTCCTTAGGAAAGGTTTCTTCTAAATTCAAGACCAAGCCTGGCATACGAAGGTATGTAGAAAGACAAAAGTGTAAGAACGGCAATTACCTTTTGCTTTTTACCATCTAACGTGTTTCCCTTTTTAATGATCTTAGCTCGGCTCCTTTAGCCATCAAGGATGTTCCTGCCAAGGAATCCATTGCCATCTCTCCAGCAGTTGGAGAAATGACGGTGGCAGCGGTCGAAGGATCGTCCGCCGTTCGAGTGGTGGAAGGTGCCGTTTTGCCGAAGCGGCTACGACCACTGATGAGCTCGTGGAGCCAGAAACAACTGCGACCACGGAAGTGGTCGTAGGGCCGAGATGAGGACGACGCCTGATGCTGCGGAGGCATCAACCCAAGGCGATGGATCGTTAGGCCATCGCGCCGAGAAGAAAGTCGTCGTAGACGTTCCTCCCAGTCCTCAAGGAGGAGCTGGTGTTACCAAATCAGAAGATGAAGAATATGCCAATTTCTCTTCTGAGTTCTTCGGCTCGTCTCCCATCGTGGGATCTTCTGCCCCCAGATCTCATGCTCGGGTTCCTCACCCTAACGATATTCCCGACAAAGGGGATGTCTTCGATGACGAGCGTCTCGAAAAGGTGTGGTGGGACCGAGTCCACGAGATCGACGACCTGAAGAATCCCAAGAGGGTGTTGTCCTCGTTCGCTCGAACGACCATGAATGTAAGTACCTGATGTTCGGTATTCACATATATGTCTTTTCTCGCTTCTCGTTGTCTTTCTTTATACAGAAAGCCTTGGAGCAAATTGTTATTGTTGTTGAGTACAACAGACAACTTGTCCAGCTCCGACAAGAGAAGGCGGTACTCTGCGAGCAAGCAGAGAGATGGTAAGTAACTGGTATTCGTAGTCGTTTTATGTTTCGACCACTTATACAGTACTAATAGGGATTGTCGTAGAAGAACTTACGACTAGATATCAGTCATAGAAAAACTTACGACCAGGTACTGTCGTAGAAAAACTTACGACTAGTTTCTGATCGTATGAGGACTTATGACCAGGGTGTTATCGTAGAAAAACTTACGACAAGGTTTCAGCCGTTGAAGAACTTACGACCGATTGTTTTATGCTGATGTCTACTCTTTTCCTCTGTAGGTTCAAGAGCGACGAGAAATCCTTAGCTGATTCACTTGACTTTAAGAAAGCTGAGACGAAAAAGCTAAGTGAGAAGAATAAAGACCTCCAGAATACACTTCAGGAGGTAAACTCTGCAATCCAAAGGTTGCAGGGACAAATAAACGGTAAGTGATGAACTTGAAACCACTTACGACCTTCCTTTCTTTTTCTAACTCTTATTCTTTTTCAGAAAAAGAGGTCGAAGTGGGGAAGCTCGAAACCGAGGTCAAAGAAAAGACCTTGGTTCTTAACAAGATTACCCGTATCGTCAAAGAAAAAGACCAAGAAGTTCAATCGTGGGAGGAGCGCCATATAAAGAGCGCTGCCTCTCACTAGGAGGATGTCAAGAAGTTGGATTCTCGACTAGTTGGTAAGTAAATCTTTACCTGTGATCAGTTTTATTTTCCTTTCGAGGTCATTTTATCTAACTGGTCTTATTCTTTTCAGAGCAAGTAGTCGAAATAAAACGACTTTGTGAGGCTTCGACTCGTAATCAGGAGGAGATGAAGTTCTTGAAGGTCAACCTTCAAGACAACATTTCTCTTCTGAATAATGTACTCAGTGGGCTTCATGCTGAGGGAATCACCCCTCGTGAAGACACGATGATTGCCCACTCAAGTGCCATTGGTGATCAAGTCGGAACTTTGCAGGAGTTGGTGACTACTCTGAAGACGAACCAAGTCGATTCGATAAAGGAAGCAGTCAAAGAAGGAATAAGTTTTGTTTTGGCAAAACTTAAAGCTCATGACCCCAGCCTTAATCTGCAACCCGTCAAAGACGACTTCGACTGCTCTGAAGCAGAAGCAGAGCGGTTAATGACGAAAATGCAGCCGATCGTCGAGGAAGTCACGAAAGATATGCAAATAAGATCCCCCTTGTTAGAATAGTCTGTACTTGGGTCCTGTAAAGACAAGTTTTTTGCTGTTGATATATATAATCCTTTCTTCTTCCTGCAAATCATCTTGTCGAGCAGTTAGTAACTCAAAAGATAATGAATAGAAAAAGAGATTAAGACTAAGAATTGAAGTCATATTAATAACTTTATCCTAAACCCCGACTATTTGCTTGGTTTATTTAGATAAACCAAGTAAATAGTGTAACATAGGTCTTCTTAAAAAGAGAGGTTCATCTAACTTATAGTTTTTCGATCTCGATTGTCTTGCACTAGCCGAAAGTGTAGGAACGAGTCGACACTAGGAAGTTCCTTCTAGTGGGCAGGACCACGTGCAGAAAGGAAAGGCTTCGACTAGGTGATGTTACCTTCCCCGACCAGTTTAACCAAACAAAGAATGGTCAACTTGAGTTAAACAAACATCTGGAGTGCCTTTAAAATTTTGTTCAACTCATTCTAGTGCACTCGGTAGGTTCGCTCTGGTAGCAAGAGTTGGAAACAGGACGGCACTATGAAGTTCCTTCTAGTGGGCGGGACCACGTGCAGAGAGAAAAGTCTTCGACTAGGTGTTGTCTCTTCCTCCGACCAGTTGAAACAAAACGAGTTTACCGGAAGTAGTCAAGCAAATTGAAAAAGTGTACTCTGCTTAGTTTATTTTTCAAAAATGAATGAAGAAATAATCTAAGATACTAAGAGTTGGCTTGATAATTTTACGACCATTAGAATTGAACCCAAGTCCTTTGTATTGGCAGTAAAAAGGAGGACGAGTCAACACTAAGAAGTTCCCTCTAGTGGGCTGAACCATGTGCAGAAAGGAAAGACTTCGACTAGGTGATGTCACCATCCTTTCGACTAGTGTAAAGAAAGTTTGGGTACTGGTCGTAGAAGCACTTACGACCAGGTAATGATCGAAAAATTATCAAAGCACTACTCAAAGTAAGACAATAAAGATAGAAAGAACCTAATACTTTATTGTAGGGTTGGTCAGTTTACACATAATATTTGTGTAACTGGTCGATGTTCCAAGAATTGGAGAGAATTCTGCCGTCTTCCATTGCTAGTCGTATTGAACCTGGTCGCTTCGATCACAGTGTAAGGACCTTCCCACTTGGGGGGAAAGCTTATTCCGATTAGACTAGGATTGAATTTTCCTCAATACCAAGTCACCTACAGTAAAGCTGCGAGATTGGACCTTACGATCGTAGTATTTGCGCAGGGCTTGTTGGTAGACTGCTGAACGGATTAAGACTTGATTTCTCTTTTCTTCGAGCAGGTTAATGTCGTCCGCTCGAAGTTGTTTTTGGATTGACTCGCTGAAAGATTCGACCCATGTCGACCTGATCTTTAGTTTTGGTGGAAGCATGGCTTCGACACCAAAAACTAGAAAAAAAGGTGTTTCACCTGTAGCCCGACTAGCAGTCATACGAACTGCCCATAGTACCGAGGGTAATTCTTGTACCCAAGCCCTCGAGAGCTTAACAAGCTGGTTGAAGACTCGAGTTTTAATTCCCTACATTATTTGGCCATTTGCTCATTCGACTGCCCTATTGCTTTGGGGATGGGCAATAAAGGCGTAACATAGCTTGGTACCCAACTCGTCACAAAATTCTTGGAATTTTGCGCTAAAAAAATGTTTACCATTATCTGTGATTATTCGACTTGGGACCCCAAACCAAGTGATCACGCTTCTCATTATGAACCATTTTGCTACTTCCGTTGTTATCCCAGTCACAGGTTCAGCTTCGATCCATTTTGTGAATGTATCAATAGCCACAAAAAGAAACTCGAAACCTCCTAGAGCCTTTGGGAACGGTCCTAGGATGTCGAGACCCCAGGTCGCAAAAGGCCAAGATAGATGGATTGTTTGCAATGCCTGAGCTGGTTGGTGTATCTGCCTGCTATGAAACTGACATTGTACACATTTCTTAACCAACTCTTTGGCATCGTAGAGAGCTGTTGGCCAGTAAAATCCTTGTCGAAAGGCTTTTCCGACCAACGTTCTGTAGAAAGCATGAGTTTCATAGATGCCCCCGTGTATGTCGTGAAGGAGGTTTAGTCTTTCTCTCTACGATATGCATCGCATGAGTACCCCTTGAGCGTCTCGTTTGTAGAGGACTCCTTCGACCAAAGTATACATTTTGGTTTTTCGGGATAAATGATCCGCCTCGAGATCATCGTCGGGTACGGAACCCGTCTAAAGATACTCTTAGATGGGATGCATCCAGGTATCTTCGTATTCTAGAGAGGATGTCTCAATAGGAGGTGTCTCTGGTGTTTCAACCAGAGACGACATCTGGAGCTGTTCCAGGAAAACTCCTGTTGGTACTTGTGATCGGGAAGAAGCTATTCAAGCAAGCTGATCTGCAAGGAAATTATCCTTCCAAGGGATGAATTGTACCTCGAAACCGAAAAAATGCTTTTCAAGCTTTCGAACCTCCGATAAGTATCGAGACATGGTCGGATTAGAGCATTGGTACTCTTTTTCGACCTGATTCACGACTAGTTGAGAGTCTCCTTTCACGAGTAGTCGTCGAATCGCGAGCGCTATCGCGGCTCGTATGCCAACCAGCAAACCTTCGTACTCTACCACGTTGTTAGTGGCCTGAAAGTTTAATTGAATGGCATACTTTAAGGTCTCTCTGTTAGGAGATTCCAGGACCACCCAAGCCCCCGAGCCACTTAAAGTAAGTGACCCGTCAAAGTACATCGTCCACTGGTCGTCGGAATCGTACTAGGGATCCTGAACAGGTTCAGGATTTGTCCATTCGACGACAAAGTCTGCCAAGATCTGAGATTTAATGGCCGTTCGAGACATGAAATGGAGGTCGAACTCCCTAAGTTCTACTGACCATTTTGACATACGTCCCACTGCTTCCCTATTCTGGAGGATCACTCCCAAGGGAAACTCAGACATCACAATTACATTGTGCGCTTGAAAATAATGCCGCAGTTTCCTCGAAGACATGAGGAGGGCATAAAGAAGTTTTTGGACCTGAGGGTAATGCTCCTTAGGCCCGTGCAAAACTTCACTTACGTAGTAAACTGGTCGTTGGATATTTTCACGATCTATGACCAGTACTGCGCTCGCTGCCTGTGGCATGGCAGCTAGATAAATTAAGAGTGTCTCTTCTGGTTTCGGAGAAACCAAAATAATAGCACTCGTAAGATCTCTTGACAACCTCAAAGGTAGCGTTTGTCTCTTCCGACCACTTGAAACTCTCGTGCTTCCTTAGAAGTTTGAAGAAATGTAGTCCTTTTTCTCCCAGTCATGCGGTGAAACGACTTAAAGCCGCCATGCATCCTGTGAGTTTCTAGACTTCTTTCTTCGTGGTTGGAGGGCGCATTTGCACGATAGCCTTTATCTTTTCGAGATTTGCTTCGATTCCTCGTACAGAGACCAGGAATCCAAGCAACTTTCCCGAAGAGACTCCAAACACACACTTCTCAGGATTAAGTTTTAGGCGGTGTTTTCTGTGGTTGCCGAATGTCTCCCGCAAGTTTGAAACATGATTAAGCCAACTGATGCTTTTTACAACCAGATCGTTAACATAGGCTTCCAAATTTCGGCCTAGTTAAGGTGAAAAAGTCGATTACATCAAGCGTTGAAAAGAAGCGCCAGCATTTTTTAGACCAAATGGCATTTTGACATAACAAAATGTTCCAAATGGAGTAATAAATGCGATCTTTTCTTCATCTACTAGACACATATTAATTTGATGGTAGTCAGAATATGCATCTAGAAAACTTAATGTTTCACAACCAGCAGTAGAATCAACCAACTGATTGACACGAGGTAAAGAAAAATCTTCTTTTAGACAAGCTTTATTAAGATCAGTGAAGTCTACACACATTCGCCACTTGTCGTTAGACTTCCTAACCATTACAGGGTTGGCCAACCATTCTAGGTGGCCGACTTCTCTTATAAAGCCTGCTTTAAGTAGCTTGTCCAATTCTGACCTTATAACATCTTGTCGATCAGGGGCAAATCTCCATAATTTTTGTTTTACGAGTACTTTGTTAGTCCGTAGAGCTAGCCTGTGCTCGACCGCTTCCCTGGGACTTCAGGCATGTAGGATGCTTGCCACGCGAAGACATCTGCGTTTGCCCGGAGGAAAGCGATGGGGACGTCTTCCTATTTGGGGTCGGAAGTGTCCCCGATGCGAACAGTCTTTGAGGGCTCCTCTAGATTCAAAGGAACCTCCTTGACTTGGTCGTTCGGCTTAGGTACAGATTTAGGCTTCGATTGCTTGGTCGAATGCTACCCTTTGTTTTCTTCTCGAGCTGGTATCTGGCCAACCATCTCGAGGGGTCGACGGTCACATGAATTGTGATCACTTCTTTGGGACCTGGCATCTTAAGACATTGATACCTATAATGAGTAGTGATTAAGAATTTTTCCAAAGTTGGTCGTCCGAGTATGGCATTATATGTCGTATTAAAATTGATCACATCAAAGGAGATCTTCTCTGTCCTGAAATTACTTGGAAAACCAAATGTTAAAGGAAGAGAAACTTGGCCAATAGGTTTGGCCGAAGACCCCAGTACAATACCATGGAAAGTGTATCGTACCAGTCTTACCTTGGTCCTGGGTACCTGCATCTCGTCCAGGGTACTCGTAAACAAAATATTTAACGAGCTACCACCATCAATTAACACTCGATTTACTCAACAGTTATTCATGGTGGGCTCGACCACGATCGAAAAATGACCTAGTCGAGTGGAAGAATCGGGCAGTCACCCTTCTTGAAGGAGATGGTGACTTCCGACCACTTCAGCAGTTTATTGACAAGAGAAGGGTCAATGGAGTTTACCTCGCGTTCGACAGCCTTAAGCTGTCGTCTTTACTCGTATGCCGATGATCCCCCATAGATATGTTCGATGGTGTGTTTAGGATCTTGGAACGACATCTCCTCGTTGTCGTCAGACTGCGTGCGACCATTGGCTTGTCCTACCTCTTCGAGGGTAGGAAGTGGTCCTTTGCCGTTGTAGTAGTCCTCGATTTTTCGTTGGAATACTCGGCAGTTGCGAAGGTCATGTCCTTCCTTTTTATGGAAAGGACACCACCTAGGCCTGTCGTTCTTACGCTCGGGCGCTTATCTTTGCCTCGATCAGAGTATGGCTTTGAGCCTTGAGGATTTTTATCGCTCACGGCCAAGACCTCCTTGGAACCGTTGACTTGAAGCTTTTGGCCCTTTGCCTTGTTCTTGGATTTCTTGGCCTTCTTATCCTTCTTCTTGCCACTTTCGCCCACCTCTTGAGGAATTTTATCTTCTCGATCAATAGTGTTATTCCACTCGACCGCTTCGGCGGCGGTAGCATATCAATCGGCCATCTCGAAGAGTTTGGTGACAGTGGCGGGAGGATTCAAGGCGATGTCCTCCGTGATCCTTCTACTACGGACTCCCTGCTTGAAAGCTCTGATGATAGAAGAATCAGAAATCCCGGGAATGGAATTTCGAACCTTACTGAAGCGTCGAATGAACTGGCGCAGAGTCTCGTGGTCATTCTGTCTCATCCTGTGCAGGTCATCCTCCTTCCCAGGGCGATGATAGGTGCCTTGGAAATTCGCCAGTAGAAGGTCGCAAAGATGTTGCCATGAATAAATCAACTCGAGTGGCTGATTTAACAACCACGATCGAGCAGATCGCTCGAGCACAGTAGAAAGGTAATTTGCCATTACATGCTCTCTTCCTCCTGCAGCTCGGACAACAGTTGTGTAGATTTAGAGAAATTCAATGGGTTTTTGAGATCCATCAAACTTCTCCATGTTCACTGGTCGAAATCGAGGCTCTGCTCGGAGGTCAGGTGAGAAAGCCCGACATCCGGTAATAACTTCTTGACGCCTTCTTTGTAGAAAAGAAGGATTGACGTCACCAGGTGATCGTACACGACGATACCCGATCATAGGCGGACCTGACCTGTGGTGGGTCTCAACCCTACGAGGGAAATACTCCTCATATTCCGTCTGCTGTCGTAGATTTCTGGGTTGGAGTGGTGAATGATCACCTCTCCTGGGAACCTGCTGGTCTTCAGGTGTTCGAGGAACTCTTCTTCGGCTGGGGCGAAGATCAGGAGAACACCGTGATTGATCGTCATGGCGATCTCCATGCGGCGAGTTCTTCAAACGGCTGGAAGCGGATGAGGTCGTACCACCACGACTTCTAGGTTGAAGTCAATGAGGGTGCTCAAACTTGGCCACCGCGTTCCGAAGCCTTTGCGCGATCTCTTCAGTGAAGAGGTCGTAACCAGGTGTTCGAGCAAGTTCTCGAGAAGGTCATTGATGCGGTGGAGTTCTTGAGCTTCCTCCAACTGATAGTGAACACGCCCAGACGGATTTTTCTGAGCTGTGATTCTTCTCTGTCGGGTTGCCTCAGGAGCGTCCATACCTAAGTCTCGAACTTGCCTCAGTGGAGTACGAGTATATCTAGAATCTCCTTAACACTCATCAGAGTGTTGACTCTGTCCATCGCCGGAGGTATCCTCGTCATTTCCACGATGGGTCGCAGCATGTGATCGTTGGGGAGCATCCTCAGTTCTATCTCTAGGAGAGCGATCGCCACCTAAGGGAAGGAAGAAGACCTTCCGTTGATGATCTCCACCTACGCTTGAGGCCTCCTCGCTTGAGGAGTAGTCGAGAGACACCATCTGGTGACTTGGAGCAAACCCCTCCAAGAAGGGGAATTCCGAGTTATAACTGTCTCCGTCTGCAAGTGAGCCCTGCGATGGGATGGTCGAACCCGTAGGAAAAGCATGTTCGACCCCCTTCTTGGTGGGGCTAACCTGAGAGAGACGACCACCAGGTGTTGATGAAGCTCCGGAATGATTGCCTCCAGGACTTGTCGTGCCAGGTCGGACTGTCTCAGACGAACTTGACCACTTGACGAAGGATCCCTTGCCATGCTCTAAGTCTGTCTTGGTACAGTCCTGATTGTGGTCGGATTGACCCTTGCCCTATGAGGAAGCTGGTTCCTCATCCGGGCATAATGTTGTGGGGGATAAGGATCCCTCCTCAACTCCATCGGCGATATGGTCTCCTGGAGAATGATCCCCGGAGGCGACATCACCATCGGATGATGCAGTACTCGGCTCGTAGTCGAAATCGGCATCCATGTCGATATCTGCGTAATCGGCCAAGTCGAACCAGTTCTCCTCGTTCCACTCTCCTGCCATGAGAGCATTAGAGTTGGAAAAGAGCAAAGAAAGTTGGTGACTCAAAGATCCCCACGGTCAGCGCCAACTGTCGGTGTTTTAGAACCGAACTTACGTAAAGATTGTTTGATTTGGGGGTTCCCCAAGGCTCAAATCACGCAGAGAGAGGCGACACGGGGATTTTTATACAGGTTCGGGCCTTCTCTCATGGAGAATAACAACCCTACTCCTGTGTGTATGTATTGAGTATGCTGGATTACAATATCAAGAGAAAGACTACAATGATGCACCTTGTGCCCTTGATTCCCTCTCCTCTCTTTCGATCCTTCTGATAATTCTGTCTTTCATAGCACTCGGAGTGTGCTGCTGTTCTTCTAGTCCAAAGGACGCTTTAATGTTCCAGAATATGGAGCCGTTACTGGAGATTACTGTGGGAGTAGTAACATTCCTACGTTGCGAGGCAGTTATCACTATGATAGGGAGTTGATTCATGCCATTATTCCGGAGAATAACAGCGCAGTTTACTGCTCATATCTTTAAATATGGTACGAAAGATTCCTTGGTCGATTAGGCCCACAAGTTTGTAAGCCATATCGACTAGAGACTGGTTGTAGAAGAGCTTACGACCAGGGGGTGGTCGTAGAATAGCTTACGACCATAAACTAATCATAGAAGGGCTTACGATCAAGACATAGTCGTAGAAAAACTTATGACTATGGGGTAGTCGTGGAAGGACTTACGACTATAGGGTGGTCATAGAAAAACTTACGACCTCCAGCTTCTCCCTTATGAATATTAAGGGGTATACTCAAGAATCATATGATGTCATTATTATCCATAATATGAATTACAGATAAATGATTAAATGAGGATTATTATATCCTCGTCAATTGCATTAGACTTACATCCTCGTAATACTGATGATTCATAATGCTTTAGATTTAATTGTTAAATATTTGCTCCCAGTGTGTAGTATAGACTGTTGATTTGGATTTGGATGATAATGGGAAAGAGCTATGCTTAGATTAATTATCTTTGATAGATGTCATTCTTTATATTGGTTATTTGTTCTTGGTGCTAGTTCATGATGTTTAGTAATGTGTTCTTCGGTTGAATGTTTTGCTAGAAGTAGTTAAGAAGTTTGGAATAAAATGGTTCAGTAGAGTAGTTTAGTAGCATCCTAGGCTTTATGTTGAAATTTGGGTTATTCTGATCATCTTGTCTTGGGTCAACACTATTCATTTGGGTCGGATCGGTAGTCGAGTCGAGTGCCGACCCAAGCATGACACGCCTGGTCGCGGCGTGCCGAGCCTCGGCACTATCTATCTCATATTCAATGAAAAGCAAACACCAAAATGATTGGGTTGTACGTGCGGCGCCCCGTGTCATTACCCCAGAGGGTAATCACACTTAAGCATACGGATTACTATTCGTCTGCCCGGTAGGACATCGCTCCGACAAATAGTAAGCCTTACCAGAGTTAACGCAGTAGAATAATAAGATAAAAACTGCCCTTTATTACAACAATTAGCCACGCAATGCTATGGTCTTACAAGTAGTAATTTACAACTACAAAATGGGACTAAGTCCCCTCGCTTGCCTGCCCTACTCCGCCGGTCATCTACTCGTCCCATTCGCCGAATAGGGTGCCCATCTCGCCCTGTTCTCGTAGTAAGCGCCCTCGCCTCTTGTGGCCTCTTCTGCACCTGCGTATCCTTCATCCCACTCGGGATAGTTCCCGGCCGGACTAGGATCTAACAAAGAAGAATAATAGCAAGATTAAGTACTAGTGTACTCAGCAAGCATTAATAGAAAAGATGCACTGTATGACTCATCTCTGTTCGTTATCACATTTTATAATCATATCTTTTCTGGAAAATAATTTATCAAATTTAGGTGACAGTTTTAGTTATGAAAAGACTACTTGTCACTCGGAGAGAAGATAGACCCCTAACGGTTCCTGTAGACTCCAATCCAGGAGACATGAATTCATGATTTTATATAGCACTGCGCAGACTTGTACCACTTTACCCATAGCTATTCTGGGCTCTCTCTGAGCTAGGCCCCCTGCATTTCCTTTGTTGCGGGTTTGAGTTCAGAATACAGAACGTTTTTCAGGTTACATGATTAGCTAGGTCTCCACCCATTACTTTCCATCGGTGTCCTGGGATGCTCCCCCAATCGTCCACCGAGTTCCAATAATGTTGGTTGGGCCAGACTCCCCACAACCAACACTCCACCTTAGCGCTATAGCGTTTTGGATCCCCTACTTCCGGACTCTTCTACCGGTCCTGGGTTTATCCATCACAATCACACATATTACTTACCCGATGTGGAGAGTATATCCACGTTACAAGGTAGCATTTTTTGCCTGCCAAAACAGGAAAATGTTTGGCACTTAAATACAGCATCTTATCTGAGTAAGAGTTTTGTTGGTCCTTATATACTATCCATATGTAAAGGGGTCCCGCCTCTTGCCTCTTCTCTTCTCTTTTCCTACCAAGGGCCCCCTTTACCAGCCTAATATTCTCTTGTAGTACAACTGCTCATCTCAGTTGTACTGCTCTCATCTCATTTCTCATTTCGTTCTTCTTTATCTCTTTTATCCGATTTTATTTTTAGACATAATTTTGATGCATGTATATATATAATACAACAAAGTAACATTTACATTTAATATAACTACGTTGATGTTCAAGAGATAGGCTTACCTTCGTAGTCGTAGAAAAGATCGACGTTCGTGATTTCTGGATCAATTACACCTGCCTGTGTCGGTTCGTCTTCTGCAATTATACGACAGCGCGAATAATAAATAAATAAATACTTAGTTGTTTTTTTGTGCTAGTGTGCGTACATTTAATTATTTAATTTTCTGTTTCAACAGATTTTAATTTAATAACATTTTTAGGCTCTCCGATAAGTTAGCACTCTCCAACTGCGGTTGTTCTATAGTCTACTGGCTCTGGGATCGTTGGCTGCCTCTTTTTGTGTTTTATCGTACGAAAACGAAACACTACACGTACCTGCATGCAAGTAGGTCCATTTCATTTTACGCGTGCAAATATGCCTAATCTATTCTACTTAGGTGCGTACGTAATGATTTACCCTTCTAAATAAACTCGGTGTTGCTTAATTTAATTAATCTATCATGACTAATTATTTCTAATGCATCAGGTTAATTTTGTAATTTAGTGAGTTCTGCCAGCGATTAATTTTGTTAAATAGCATCAAATTAATTTTATACCCTTTTCCACTTTTATTTTCTACTGGTCTGGTCTACTGCTATTTATCTGTATGCGGCTTAAAAATCTATTCGGTCTGATATCTGCACTACATTGACTCTTAAAAATTTAACACTCAATTTTACGGCTAAATCTATTACGATTAATCCTCACTAAAATTTACCTATTTGCCTAATTTCTCATCTCTTTCCTAATCCTTTTCTCTTCTTCCTAATCTCCTTTTTAATCTAATCCCCTTTTCCCTAATTACCCTCACTCTCTCTCCTCATCTCTTCCAACCGAATGCCTGGCTCCCATTTCTTCTGTCTCACTTTCCCCTCTCTATTTCTTCCTCATTCTCCACTCTTTCTCCTGGTGGCTTACTTCTTGGCCAAAGCTCCTCATGGCGCCATGGGCTTCCTCCGACCGGCTCCCTATGCCGCCTCTCCTTGCGCTGCCTCTAGTCATCGCCATGCCTGCTCCCACGTCTTGCCGTGCCTTCACCTCGGCTCGGCTCGGTGCCTCGTCGCCCGGCCCAACACGCTCTCCTCTTTCTCTCTCTGGTTCTTGGCCCGCCACCTTGGCTCAGACTGCCTGTGTCTGCTGGCCTGTCGCCCAGCTCCCTGCGGTGCTCCTGCGCCCGGCTTTGGCTCGCGCTTGGCCGCGCCTCCTGGCTCCTCGCCTGCGCCATCGGCCGTGTCTTGCGCCCTCCGGCTTCGGTCTTGCGTCACGCCAGCTCGGCCTCCAACCACTGGCGTCTTTGTCGCTTCGGCTTAGGTTTAACTGTCTGCTCGCGCCCGGCGTTTGTGGCTCAGCCAGGACTTGGCTCTTCTTCCCCCAGGCTTGGTTTTCCCTTTTTGCTATTTGGTTTTCGCTTAAGGTTGATTTATGTTTTGATGCTTGTTGATGTTCATTTATGCATGGTGAATGGTGCTGGGTGAGCTACTGCTGTGGTCGTGGTTTTGTCGCGGTTGCACTGAGGTATACTCCTACCCTACTCGCTCTATCTCTTGCTCTGTGATGCGGGTGTTGGTGATGATACTACTACTGTGGGTGTTGCATGTGTTCTGTGAAATGTGTAGTTCATACTGAGGGTTCATGTTTGGACAAAATGACAGAGGGTGTATGGTGGGCTACCTTGTTGGGTTCGGTTCTAGAATGGATGGTAGTGCTGGCAGTGCTGGTGGTGATGGTGATGCTCTTCATTCCCTTCTAGTCCTTGTTGCCTTGTCGGCTTGGTTTGGTCTCGATGGCCGCCGTTGTCGGTTCTTAGTCACCTCTTGTCGTCCTGGCTCCGCCGGTCTTCCCCTTCACCTATATTCCTCTTCTCCGGTTGCTCTTTGTGGGGTGGTGATGGTGTGGCAATGGTGGGTTGTGGCTTGCTGCTCTTGGCAGAGGGAGATGGTGGTGGTGTTGGCTTGGCTTTGTTTTGCACTGGTGCTTGCCTTGGGTTGGCAGTGGGGGTTTAGGCTTCTTGGTTGTGATGGCTTCCTTGCTTTTTGTGGGTTGTCTTTGGTAGTGAGTGTTCTTGGGTGTTGGTAGTGAGTGTTCTTGGGTGTTGGCTGGCTTTGCTTTGTGAGGAAGGATGCTTTGAAAAAAGGGGGGCTTCAGCTGTGAAGTGATGCTTGTGAGTGTTTTGTGTTGGCTGTGAAGGAGAAATGACTTTATGTGGGAAGGCTTCGACTGGTTCTTTCCTTTGGCCATGTTCATGTCGATTATGCCCCTGGCTTATCCAATTTCCCCTCACATGTTACTGTATGGCTGGGTAAAAGCTATGGACCAATGGTCCATAATGTACTGTTTGTTGGATTTTCTGCGGTTTGAGGTAAGTCGGTGTGACGTGGGTGTCAAACTTCTAAAATTGCCGGGTGATGAAACCCACTAGAAGTGAGACGGTGCCGACTAACCTAGGTTGGTCTGAGAACCTCGCTGAACTTCGTGAAATCTGACGGCAATTTTCTTTACTCTAACCTTACTTTACCGCTTTTGGTTTTTCTACTGGTCTTATGGTTGTTTGGCGGTCGATGGAAATGTGGCAAGGGTTCGGATTGGCCGTGAAAAGGGGTTCGGCTGGCTGGCGATATACAGACAAGGAAAAGCTTCGGCGATATGCATGCAATATTTTTATTTTATTCTTTTGTAATTAATCTCAAAGTTTGTAATTTATAATCTGTTCGGATGTAAATAATTCTTGCAATTTATTTGAGAGTGTAACAATATTGTATTATTACTTTCAATGTCATTTTGTAGTTTCTGGAGATGGATTCTTGTTAATGAAATCTTGTATGATGATCCGATGTAAAGAATTATTGTAATTTAATTCTAACTTTGTTTTTAACGTTTTGCCTTTGATGGTAAAGGATTTTTGTAATTGACTCTTAGATTGATTTGATGATTTATTTTTGTTGCAATAATTTATATTGTTATTTGCGTTTATGAATTCTTGAGGATATACTTGTATGAAATTTTTTGACGATATGATCGATATTAATTTGTAATTATGTTTTATTTTTGTTTAGATGAATTTAATTAACTACTAATTACTAATTATCATCACTTAGATTAGTTTAGTTTTTAGAGTTCTCACAGTACGGTTGTACCAGTTGGTAGGCAGGTAGATGTGTAGTGTGTTAGCTAGTGATCCGGATCATCTACAATTCTGCAAAGAAACACGGTGTACCCAGCAAATATGAGTGTGCTAGAGTGAATATCGCACGACAGCGCATCTTTTTTTACTGTAGCACAATACTTGATTCTACCGCGAGATAGATTTTGTACTGTAGCACAGATATTGTAGCACTTGATATAAACTATTGGATTTTGATCGAACAGTTGAGTGGCGCTCCTAATGCATGACTGTTCATCCTCTGCGTTTAGGCCTATAATGCAGAGGATAGAGAATAAATTCCAATATTTTATATTAAGGTCAACTTCAGCATGAAACAGTTGAGATTAGACTCAACAGTAAAAGTAGTTCCAGAAGTTGCGAAAGTAGTTCTCATTGCCAATTTCAGTGCAAGATTCTGGTATTAGCCATTCATGGTTGTTCCCAAAGCAACGATGCTTCGTACTGTAGCAGCAATGCGGTCTGTCTGACCAGTCAACAAATTGTCTGAATTAAGGAAAAAAAAGAGAGCTTACAAAATAACATTGCTACAGGGAAACAACCTATTCAACACAGATGCATTGCTTAACAATGTTGTAGTCGCAAAAAACTAAGGAGTAACCATGCATTCATTTAATACTCAAATTACCCCAGTAGGTAAAATTCTTTGTCATTGTTACTCATTGTTTTGGAGTAGTCATTTGGTAGAAAGATAGACTTGTGCTCTACGTTAAATCTTTTAGCAAGATATAAGCATCATCGACTAATACTAAGTAATTCCCTTTCTGCCTTAGAAAAGTAAGTATCACCTTGCATACAATATTATTATATAAAACTAACAAAATTCGCGTAGAAAAAATTGCTCCATGGTGTGAACCCAATAAAACATCTAAAATAAATGAGAGAGAAATGACAAGAAAAGTGCTATAGAGAAGAAACTGAAAAACAAAATGCGATTAGGCGTAATTGCCTACCACCAACAAAACCAGGTGGCACAAGACAGACAGAATGCGAGTAGGAACGACCGTCCATTGCTAACAAAGTATCATTAAATAGGAAACTGATAAACAAAAGGTGACTATGTGTACTTGCTCGTCACCCAACAAAAACAGGTGGCACGCGATAGACAAAACACGGGTAGAAAGGGTCGTCCGTGCCAACAAAAATAGTAGACACTATCGCTGTTTTCCAAAAAAAGTATCTGACGCAGAAAGTCTGTACGTATAAGCAAGAGATAAGCACAAAGAAATAAAATGCATGTGTAATCGTCCGCTTTACAAATAGGAGAATTGACTTATTGAGAAATAGCTCCCTCTCCATGATATAAGAAATCAATATTTGCATTAAATGACACAACAACTATGTTTTATCTTCCACTATAACTAATATTAAAAATTTATCACAGTACCACAAGAATTTTTGTATAAAAATATTTAGAAAAGTACCATTGCACAACCCTCGGTCCTTCAAATAAAAAGTGAAAGAGTGAATGTGACTTATCTATTATTGGGTACGCCGAGCAATACCCCCTGGCAGAATCCTGCGGTGGCCTAGGAACGGCCGAGTCACCCGCCCGTACATTAACGACGAAGCGTAGGCCCGTCCCCGTCATTTCCACCCCACTCCGGCGCATCCCAGCCGCACATCGCCTCCCCGCACGAACACCAAAGCAGAGGTCCAGGGGTAATCACGGAATTTCCGCGCCATTCCCCGGGCGGAAAGGCATAGGGCAGGCAGGAAGCGGTTCGAGGGTTTAAGAAGCGACGCCTTTCTCCCCCCTCGGACTCCGCACCAGCAAAAACAAAGGCGGAGAAGGGAGAAAAGGCTCAGAGGGAGGGAGGGAGCCGGAGAGGAAAGAAAGGGAAAGCATTCGCGGCACGGGCGAGGGCGGCGAGCGACCTGAGGTTATCGGAGGGAGAGGAGACGGGGAGGTGCCGGCTTGGCTCTCCTAGGGTTCCGGACGCCGGTCGCCGCGGGGTCTGCAAGGTCACTCCTCGCTCCTTCTCCCCCGCCTCAATTGTACGATGCTCGTGTATCTGTTTCTCTCTCTTTGATTTTCTTGGGTTTTGTTTGAGGTTTTTGAGGGGGTTGTGGTGGTTGCTGACTTGCCGTACATAGAAAGGTGTTTTTTCCCTTCTTCAGTGCGGTTTTAGTGTTCGTGGAGTACTATGTTTGGCGAACATGGGTGGGTAGGTTTGCTCCGGTTTTTCGAAGCGAGTTTCCGTACGGGATGAATGCTTGATCAGGTGGTGAGTTCGTCACCCGTGCATGTTTTTTACTCCATTTTTTTATGGGGGTTCGTTTGATGTTGCTCTGCAGCTTGGTTTAGCCCCTGTCTCCCTGAGACGGTGATTCTTCGCCAAATGTGTGTTTTTTGTGTGTGCTTTTCTTCGGGGGATTGGGAATTCTGGGTTGGGTGAAGAGTGAGTTTTGATTGGGTAGGATTCAGGAGGTAGTGGAGTTAGTCCGGAAGTTGGGCCGGGCCGGCCCGAGGCCCGGCTGGTACGGCCCAAGCAAGGCACGTGGCGGGTCAGGCCGGGCTGGGAATCGGGCACGTCAGACGGTACGGCACAGCCCGCTACAATGGGCCGTGCTCAGGTTGGCACGGCCTGAAAAGCCCGATGCAGCCCGGTGCAATCCGTGGCACGCGGCAGGCCTCACTGCGGCAGTGAGGCACAGTGGCAGTTGTGGCACGACGCCGTAGTCGCCGTGGCTGTCGAGGAGGCAGACCGTTGCCGTGGCCCGTCGCCACTCGCCCCCCAAATCCCTCCACCCCACGCCCGCTGTCAGCTCTGGTCAGGTCTGGGAGAGGGGACAGCTGGACAGCCGCCATCGTCGCTCGTGGTGGGCTTCGTAGCCGCCGCCGCGCTCAGATCTGGGAGAGAGGGAGAAGGGCGAGCATGCGGGAGCGGCAATGGAGGCCATGGCTACTGCCGACGGGAGAGGGAGAGAGTGAACTGCGGCGGAGGGAGGGGTGGGAGACAGAGGCACCTCGCCAAGGTCATCGTCGCCGTCCTGGACTTGTCCTCTGTGCTGATTCCGCCGCCTCGTTGTCGTCGAGCTCAGATCCGGGCCCAAGATGTCGCCGGCGGGAATGGGAGAGCCGGAGAGGGAAGGGGACAGATCTGGCCGTCGCATAGATCCGGCTATCTGGGCCATGGCCGCCGCCAAAGGGAGAGACCGAGAGAGGGCGGAGGGATTTGCAGGTGGAAGCCAGCGGGGGAGGGGAGCGCGCGAGAGGGAGAGGGAGAGGGAGAGAGGTGACGGCCGGCGGAGGAGGGGAGCGTGCAAGAGGGAGAGAGGCGGTGGCAGGCGGGGAAAGAGCCAGAGGGAGAGATGTGAGGTGGAACTCAACATACATCATACTAAATAAGTTAAAAGATATGAAAATATTATAACTATCTTTGTCAATGCTAATGCTCAAGAGAATGATTTCATACTTACCGTTTCGGATTGGACTGTTGTTAATCATTTTCGAGTTTTTTATACTCTTTCTATGAAGCAACTAACGAGCCATCCGGTGTTTACTACCCTACCTCATGCTTAATGATTGATTATATTTGGCTAATTGCAGAGTCATTTGCTAGATATAGACATGATGCGCTTTTAGGCCCTATCGTTGCACCGATGGAGATAGAATTTCTCAAATATTTTGGTTCTACATCACATCTCTATTGTTTTGCTACCATTTTTTATCCACGCAATAAGTTGGACGGATTGAAAACTGCTATGGGGGAATAGGTGAGGCACTCGATCTGGATTTCTCCATCGCTTTCAACCATGTGAAAGACGAGCTTTTCAAGTATTCAACGTGTACTACAAAAAGGATGGCGCCAACGAGATGGAGTCGTATGCTTCGGAGCAAGCGGTGCGACCATCCAAGGGGAAGCGTGATGGCCCACTTGTGGAAGAGGATGAAGGACAAGGAATCTAGTTCTTCGGCATGTCAATCGTCCACAACCACAAGTTAGATTCCTAATGTAGAACTCAATCACTACCTCGCCTACAACTTTGCATCCACTGATCCTACTCTTTCGGGCGAAAAGGTCAAGCTCCTCGAATGGTGGAGGGACAACCAACGCATATTTCCCGTGTTCTGCCATTTCGTACGGGATGTCCTAGTCGTTCCAGCGTCGACCATCTCTTCCGAAGCGACATTCAGCATGGTCGGGAAGAATAATTGAAGAAAGGAGATCGCCCCTTGCGCCCTAGACAGTAGAGGCAATCACCTGCCTCAAGGATTGACAGAAAACAGATGAGTGGCAACAACATCAATTGGAGGATCCTGAGATCACGCAGGTGTTAGTTGATCTCAATATCGAGTAGCCGATATGTATACATGAATGCAGTTATTGTACTCTTTTTCTTACTAGGGAACCCCACATTGGGGTGTAAGGTTTTTAACAAGGCAGTAACAATGTATTTGTAAAATATCAATGAAATTTCACTTGTCCCTCAAATATTTTCAGTGTCCATAATGTATCTGTAAAATATCAATATCGAGCTTCATGCCACGGTCTCAGCGATAACACGAACAAAAACCGACATAATGCAAGAAGTGGAAAAGCGATATACAATAACATGAAAGGAAATATGCAGTGAAACAAAAAAGCCATGAGTATCTCCAAATCGACAGTTCACTAATTCCTCTCCTCAATGCGCTTCACGCCAAATGGGCAGTAACACCTGAACAAAAAAACGACAGATTTTCCTGACAACATCTGCTGGTATCATGGATCATGAGGAAGCTAGGAGGAAGAATGTTGGTGGCAAAGTGCTAGGCCTTTTCTACTAAATGCAAGTTTTGTGAATGGATTTCAAATCGGTGTAGTAGGATGCTTTCCTAGGACAAATGCATTAACACAAAGGAGAAAATACAGTAAAATTCCATGTACTCTGTGGATGTGGTAACGCAAAGGAGAAAATGCAGTAACATAAAGGAGAAAATGTAGTAACACAAAGGGCGGCAAGCTTGAATCCAGCGTACGGCGGGGCTGGGTGGTGTCGGGGAAGAAGGTCGCATGGCTTGCAGCGGTGGCAATGGACTCACGAAGATGATGATGAGGTGGTGTGGCTCATGGTCTGCTCGGGGCTCGCCTCGGCTTCTCTCTCCAGCTCCACGCCTTGGCGGCGATTGTCGTGCACACGGCGGCGCTGATCCAGGCAAGCGCGCAGCGGCGGCTGAGGCGGCCAAGCGCACGGCGGTGGCGGTAGACAAGCGCGGCAACAACGGTGTCCGACGGTCCAAGGCAAGATCGTCGTCTTTGTCTTGTGAGCTCGAGGCCGTTTGTGCCGTCTTTGTGCTAGCACGCACGCCCAACTCGAGACTAGTGGAGTACTACCTCGATTCTTTTTTACATGACGTCCTAGAATTCATGCCGTCAAACTTTAGACAATTCGTTTAAAACTATTTATATTGGTTATGTAAAAATTGTATCATTAGATCTGTTTTTATAAATACTTTCGTAATATTATAATTTTATTATTACATCTTAATGTAAAGTTATAATCAAAGTTGCATCTTGGAGACCTAAAAAATAAAATAAAAACGCGAGTAGTAAATATTTGAAAAATGTATGTTTTTATGTTAAATTGTGATGTATGCATGATTTTCACCAAGACGTTTACGTCTTTGGTGTTCTTCATGGCACAAGTATCATTAGGCGGTGACTTGTATGCTGCTGTGTGGTGTTGGCTGATGTATGCATGATTTTCACCAAGAAGTTTACGTCTTTGGTGTTCTTCATGGCACAAGTATCATTAGGCGGTGACTTGTATGCTGCTGTGTGGTGTTGCCGTGTTGGATCACAAACTGTGTGTAAAAAGGTGTACTTTTTTTAGGCATTTTGCAAGTAACGACTTTAGATTGTTAAATTCCTACTGGGAATAGTTTTTTTGCATGATTTCTTAGCCTTTCTTTGCATAGGTGCCCAAAAAAAGAACTAGACTTGCAGAATTGAATTGAGAAATCAACACTAAACGATCACCTTTTGTTGTCCAGCAAAATGGCCACAGAGAGTGCTCTGCCGTTAATTGGAGGAACGGGAGCTGGGAACTGGCCACCAAGCAAGGACCTGGGTTCATACAACTCTTTGCCAGCTAGCCTTTCAGGAGAAGAGTTGGCGTTCATGTCAAACGGTGGTAGCATTTATGGGAGTTGGAGTGATTCTGTCCCGAATCGCAGTGGAAGTGCTCCCCCTAGCATGGAGGGGTCTTTGGCTGCACTTGGTCACCTCATAGGTCAGAAGAGTGGGAGCCTTGAAGCCACATTAGGGAACTTGGGCACTGGAGCTGACAGTTCAAAGTCTGAGGAGCACCTCCGTTCTGATCCGGCATACTTTGAATATTATGGCTCTAAGGTGAATCTGAACCCAAGGCTTCCTCCACCAATTGTTTCAAGGGAGAGCCGCCACTTGGCGAACTTGTGTGGCGAGGCTAGGGAATGGAGGCCGTTCTCCCTTGACGACAGCAGCAGCAGCAGGTCCTTGTTTCGTCGTCTTTCTGCTCTATCAACGCACAAGGAAGAACCTGAGGATGACAAATCGCCAAGGTTGGATTCAAGTTCAGCAGAGGATGCTCAATGTGATTCTGGGCAGAACACATCTAACCTAGGAGGCCGCAGTTCAAATCTTGTAGATTTAATGCAGGTAATTGGTCCATATATTAACTCCTTAAGCATTTTTAGCTCTGCTGCCTTTTGTTCCATATGCATTGTAAACAAACTTATTGTTTTTATTCCCAAGATACTCATTTTTCATCCATCAAGTATTAAAATCTACAGTTGTTAGGAAGTTGTAGCAATTGAACATTCTGTTGAAATATTTCTAATCTTAAGTTATAGCGTAGATTTAACACTTCAGCACTGTTTTGAAATAGAAACTGCAAATTCTGAATGGTTATACTGTTTGGTCTTGTCTTATTACCTATCTGCAAAATAAAATAAAAACATATATTTGCTTCAAGAAAAGATGTTGGGATTGGCAACATCTAACCCAGCAAATTTCTTCATATTATTACAGGAAGAACATAATTCCTGATTGTGCTCAATAAACCGTGTCGTTTACCAACCCTCAACGGTTGGGTTTTTCTATCTCCATGAGGACTTTCTTTCTTTTTTTTGCATGCAGATGAATTCCCTAATATCACCTTTTTTCACCAGAGAGTATGTTATTGTTGATAAGCACTGCAGATACTTTTTGAACATATTACTAATTGTTTGCTTATTGTTCAGGAAAACTTTCCTCAGTGCACTGCTTTATATGATAATTCTTCTGATCCTTCAAATACCAATCCTGGTGTTGGAGAATCTATCTATTCTGGCATTAACTCATCAAAGAATTCCTCACTTGATGTTGTCAAGTCATCAGACTTGAATGGATTTCCACAAGGTAGTCATCAATGGTCACCTAGACCCATTGGGAGTCCACTGAGAAATACACTTAGTAACAACGGTCTCTCAGCTTCATCTCCTCCCACTTCATCCTGTTCTGATCACAATACTATTATTCAAGCTTCTCAGCAGAGAAATCCAAGCATGGACATTAAGCCTGGTGGTGCAGTTGGTGCCATGCTTGACAATGTGGACTCAAGTACGAAGAACCTGAAGATTAGTTTGGATACCCAGGGTAATTCACATGTTACACAACAGTGGCAAAATAATGCCTTACTGCAGAATGGCCCGTCACATCTAGTCCACGCCGATCCTCTTCAAATGATTCCTCAAGGAATCAATCTTCCTCAAATTCCATTTGTGGATAACTTCTCTCATGCTCATATGAAATTACACTCTGGTGGCATTCCATTGTTGTCCCAGCTTGGAATGACAACACCTTTTTATACACCAAGTTCTTTTGGGAGCCCATATTATCAGAACTGCCAGTCACCTAGTGTTTTGGCTCCTCCATTTGGAATTGATGGATATGGTTTTCATGGTTCATTCTTGCCACCTGTTATAACTAACTTTGCTCCGCAGCTTCCTGTTATGACACCTTTTGATACTCCTCTTACTCCAAACTTTAGTGGTAGACTAGCTGGTTTTCCTTCAGCGGGAAATCTTGCTCCAGGAACTGAATATTCACACCCATATAAGATTTATGAGCAACTTGGGGTAGCTATGTCGCCATCCATTCCCGATCTGAGCCTTATTAATTATTTTCAGCAACCCTCTATGCATCAGTATGGTGGTGGAAATCCATATGATACAATGGGTTCAAGTACTAACTTTGTGGGGAATCCTGCTGCCTTTTTTGGTTCACAAAATGTATTGTCTGAAACCATACACCAGTCAGAGCAGAGGATTCAGCTCCCGATTACTGGAGCTTCTAGTTCCCCTACACTCAGAAATGGAGGAAATTCTGTTGTAAATTATCAGAGCACATCACCTTACATTGGTACACCAATGTCTTATCCTGCAAATCCGGTGTTTCATGGGCAACCTTCATCTGGAACATA
Source organism: Phyllostachys edulis (assembly GCA_036346405.1). Classification (NCBI taxonomy): domain Eukaryota; kingdom Viridiplantae; phylum Streptophyta; class Magnoliopsida; order Poales; family Poaceae; genus Phyllostachys; species Phyllostachys edulis. Next base: position 51,835,787 of record CM070561.1, on the reverse strand, counting down.
TCATGACAGGAGAAATGATGCAATGGGGTTCCAATCCCCTTCAAAAAATATGCCCACCAGTTCTGGGCTTCGAGGGCAGCGAGGGAGGGAGAAATCTGATGACCCCAAGGCACGCTCTTTTGTTGAAGAACTAAAGTCCAACAGAATTCACTGGGTTGACCTTGCTGACATCAAAGGCCATATCATGGAATACAGGTCAGTTGTGGTGTTGATTATTTCATTCATTGTCTAGATGTGTATAATCCAATGAAAAGTTTGAAGCATTAATTGCTTCCATGTTCTTGACCTCAGCTCTGACCAAAATGGTAGTCGATTCATTCAGCAGAAGCTGGAGAATTGCACCACTGAAGAAAAGGCTTTAGTATTTGCCGAAGTCCTTCCTCATGCTTCATCGTTGATGACTGATGTCTTTGGAAATTATGTGATCCAAAAGGTATACAGTATACTGTTATCTTTTCTTGTATGTGTTATCTGTGGCAAATTTTTTATGCATGTCATGACACTTATACTTGCATGATTGTACCTTTTTTGGGAAGGGATTATTGATTGTACCTTGTTACTAGCAGCAATTGTCAATTGTATATTTGTATGAAAATAAATAACATGTAGTACCTGCAGTTCTTTGAACATGGGAGCCCTGAACAAAGGAGAGATCTTGCCAGTAAACTTCTTGGCCGTGCTTTACCTTTGAGCCTTCAGATGTATGGATGCCGAGTAATTCAGAAGGTATTCTTGACTTCTTTTTGGGAAGTGCAACTTTATTTTTGCGTAATGATTTGGAAATCCAATTCTACTGCTTCATGTCGACATTTTCCACAACACTTTGTAGCATGTGTTGTCTGATTTTCTCTCGATTTGTTTGGAGAAAATTTTCTGGATGCTTTCTCTTCTGGATTTAGTTTATTCTGATATTACTTAATACTGTTTTCACTTCCTGCTTCACTGTTAAAATTGCAGGCCCTTGAAGCAATTGAGCTTGACCAGAAAATAGATCTTGTTCGTGAGCTTGATGGGCATGTGCTGCGATGTGTTCGTGACCAAAATGGAAATCATGTTATACAGAAGTGCATTGAATGTATCCCAATGGAGCATATTGGTTTTATAATATCTTCTTTTCAGGATCAGGTTGCCAGCCTATCAATGCATCCATATGGTTGTCGTGTTATTCAGGTGAATTGGTAACAGTGTTTTTTATACTAACTTGCCATGTTCTTGTGTGTTGAACTTTCCTATTCTGCTTGGCAGAGAATCCTAGAGCATTGCAGCAACGATTCAGAAGGCCAGTGCATAATAGATGAAATCTTGCAGTCTGTTTGCATTCTGGCACAAGATCAGTACGGAAACTATGTCACACAGGTGAAATTTCTTTGCATTCTGTAAGACCTTAATGGCATATTCAACTAAATCTTCATTAATTAGTCATCGAGATCTTGTTTATTGTTATGCTGTCAATCTTGCAAAGTTGAAAATGCATTACTAGCAGAACCTCTGGTTGCTCTCCATCTGGTGAACTGTTGTATTCACCTACAATCAACAAATACCATCTTGTTGGCTTCAACCTCTACCTTTCAGACTTTTACTTATTGTATTGACACAGGAACCCAATCGGGGACACACTAAATGATTCAATGAAGGATGTGCTCTAGCTGGCAAACTTAGAACTCTGATTGTTTTTTAGTACCTTTGTATTCAGTAGTAGTGCTTTACTAAGTAAAGCGCTGTTTTCATGCTAGCAAGTGTAACTTAAATCGCTGATGCTGAATTTGAGAATTGTTCACTATCTTACTTTCATTATAACCATGGCTCTTTTGCAGCATGTTTTGGAGAGAGGAAAAGCTCATGAAAGGAGTCAAATTATCAGTAAATTGGCCGGACAGGTTGTGTCCATGAGCCAAAACAAATACGCGTCTAATGTCATAGAGAAGTGTTTTCATCATGGGGATGTTGCAGAGCGGGATCTGTTGATCAAGGAGATTCTGGAGCAAACTGAGGGGAATAATTATTTGCTGGTATGCATGATGAAAATGTAACCCTTTTTTCTCTGGGCTTTCCACACTTTTTTTTAGCGAAACAGCTAAAAGCTCTAGTTTGGTCAAAATAAATGTGTGAACTTCAGGTAAAAGAGCTGGCAGACACCTTCCAAATAAATAATTAATAAGCAGTAGGAGTTTTGTTATAAATCAAAACGTAAGACAGAAATTAGTCATTTTCTTAGGAAATCAGATGTGGCTCTCTTAAAATTTGCATGTGGCCATTGTTTCTGATACCGCTTACTGTAGTATCAATAGTAATGTTTCCATTTTGTTAGGCTACAACCTTTGCTCATTCAAGTATACACTAATTAAATTACCAATTACCTACACTGTTCTTTAGGTGATGATGAAGGACCGATTTGCTAATTATGTGGTTCAAAAGATACTTGAAACATGCAATGAACAACAGAGGGAGGCTCTTCTCACTCGTATGAAGTGTCATTTGCAAGCATTAAGGAAGTTCACATATGGCAAACATATCGTCAGCCGGGTTGAGCAGCTGTCTGGTGACGGTGCGTTCTCTCGTCAATTCCTGTCAACCATACTAGCATTCTTGTATATTGAAGCTTATCTCAGCTTGTTTCTAGATGCAGTGTTTCAACTGAACATCTTTTTATGTTTTGACATTTTCAGATGCTGTGCAGTTGGAATCCTAGATGAAACTCTTAACCAAAGGCTGCCGAATTCTTCACAGTTGGATCCTGTCAGTGGAGAAGGGAATAAAAGGAATCTGGGCTTTGCTGCGGTAACAGCTGCAGAAAGGGCTAACAAAACTGTCACCAACGATCGTACAGATAGTTTAGTGGTCCGTATATCAGTGTACTTATGCTAGGGCGTGCTTATATTACAGGATAATAATAATCGGTGGATGCTCATAAAAAGTTCAGTGTGGTGGTGTGGTAGTATATACTTGAACCTCCTTGGTGGAAATGTAATTGCTGCATCCAACTTTTCAGTGCTTATTCGGTCTCTCGACATTCTGTTTTTTAAACGGCATTTACTTTGCTTTTTTGGTGCTGCCAGCCGCGAGAGGTCTATTTCGTCAGTTTTTCTCCGTGACCAGTTGATGACAGTTCTGCAGGCAGTGTTCTCGCCTTTCGCATATTGATCCTGCAATGTCTTTCGTACAGAAAACAAGCGTTTTTGTCGATCATATTGGGCATGTTTGGAGCGGCTCTAACTTTTCGCTTGAAGATGAGCATGTTTGGAACAGCTTTAGCTTTTCGATTGAAAACGTCGGAAGTCATTCCAAACGGGGGACTTTTCTCCATGGCTTTTTTTTTGTCAGCTGGAAGCAACCCATAACGTGGGAAAGCCGGAAGTTGCTGAGAGGCAGCTTTCTACACGAGATTTCAAGTTTACACCTAAAGTTGGGAGTAATTACGCATGTTTTGTCATTCAACAAAAATCACTCCTCCTTGTCGCCCGCCTGCCTGAAACCCTAGTGCCCCCACGCCCACCCCTTCCTCCTTTCTCCTCCCGCTCCTTACTCCTCCCATTCGATGCCTACCTCCTCCCTCCGATCCGACTCCCTCCTCCTCTTCCCCACCACCCTCCTTCCTCCCCCGACGCCGGTGGATCTGGAACCCTACGCGGATGCCGCCGCCCTCCTCCCTCCTCTTCCCCCACCGGATCTGCTACCCCGCGCCGCCGCCTCCCTCTCCCCTCCTCCCTCGGCTCCTCCGCCCGCACCGTCGCCTCCCTCCCTCCTCCCTCAGCCCCGACTAGATCTGTCGCCGCCCTCCTCCCGCGTTGTCGCACACTTCCTCCTCGCCTTCCACACCTCGTGGCGGCCCTTCTCCGCTATCGTCTAGCTCACTCTCGGCTGCCTCCACCGTGGGCTTCCTTTGCCTCTCCACCTCCTTCCGTCGCATCGTCCTCCGCCGCCTACTCTACCTCGACAAGCTCCGCACCAAGAGCGACCACATCATGCTCAGCTACACTGCTTGCCTCTCCCTCTCCTTCCGCCTCCTCATCTCCCTCGTCGCACCCTGCTTCGCCGCCGAGGTGGCCTACAAGGCCTAGTGGTACGCCACCTCCACCGACCGCGTCCCCTTCTTCATCAACGATGTCCTCAGCGATGTCCTCGCATGCTCTCTCGAGATGGCCTCGTGGATGTACCGCAACGCCACCTACCTCCTCACCCGCGTCCTCTTCCACCTCATCTGCCACCTCCAGGGGCCCATGATCTAACCGATGTTGATATTGTGCGCAAAATACTTAGGGCTCTATGGGAAAAATATGAGACGTTGGTGGCTCTATTCCTCAACTCACCCGAGTTATCAAGAATGACACTAACCGGTCTTTTGGGCAACCTCATCACCAATGGTTGTACAAGAAAGACAAAGAGGAGCTTTTGGAACCATCCTCCTCCAAGAAGAAGATTACCACTTTCAAAGCAAAAGCAGAATCAAGTGATGAAATGGAGAATGAAGAAAATAACTCCAAAGAGGAGTTCGCTCTCCTTGTGAGGAGAATGAAGAAATTCATGAGAAGACACTCATACTGAAGTGCTAATTTTGATAAGAACAAAAAGGAGAACTTCACCAACGATAACAAGCGCTACAGCAATATCCGTTGCTATGAGTGTGATGGGAAGAGGCACATTGCCTCTCATTGCCCAACCAAGAAGGATGACAAGGCCAAGTCATCAAAGAAAAAGGAATTCAACGGTAAGAAGAAGCTCTTCAAGAAGCTTCATAAAGATGGCAATAGGAGAAAAGTTAAAATCCATTAATGATAGTGAACCTGCATATGATGAATTAATGGATATGCTTAAAAAATTAAATGAATACTTTGGAAAAAAGAAGTCAAAATTTAAGGTCTTGAAGAAAGAATATCTCTCTCTAAAATACTCTTATGAGGAGCTAAAGGAAGCTCACGACCCTCTCTTTCTAAAAGATATTAACAAATCTCATTCAAATGTTGGAATTACTTGTGATATTATGAATGAAATGCCTAGTGTAAAAGTCATTCCAAATATCATTTCTATGACTAGTACTTCTATTTCTTGTGATGATTTTTTAGTTATACCACGTTGTTCTAAAATTGATTCTAACTCTAGTATGGTTAAGTCTTGCGATCCATTGCTCATTGTTGAAAACAATGCATTAAAAGAACAAGTCAGCACGCTAAGCAAAAGCTTGAAAAGATGTTTCAAGGGAAATGTTATCCTTGACAAATTGTTCAGTGAGAAAATGTGCTCATTCAATAAAGAAGGTATTGGGTTTATTCCTAAGAAAGATAAGAAACAAATTTACAAGTCCGCATGGTTTGTAAAAGAAAATAGAAAATATTGCTATAAATGTCATAATGTAGGACATTTACAAAATTCATGCTCCATTGCTAAAACTAAATCCTATGACATTTATGATTCATGCTACATGCTTAGAAAATCTAAAGATGGTAAGATTGTAGCTAAATTCATTGGCACTTCAATTTTAGACGCCAAAAAGAATGCTATTTAGGTGCCCAATGCCTTGGTTACTAACCTCTAAGGACCCAAACAAATTTTGGCACCTAAAATAACTTGATTTTTGTTTTGTAGGTGAACTACAAGATCGGTAGAAAACATTAGGTACTTGATAGCGGGTGTACATAGAGGTGGGAGTCGGTCGAGCTATTAGTGCCGTCAGGGTCGAGGTCCGGCTCGGCATGGCCGAGCACGCCCAAGCACGCCACTTGATAGGCGGGTTAGCGCAAGACGGACGGCGGGCGGGTCGAACTGGAAAGACAACAGTGGGCAACATGGCACGGCGGTGCGGCGTTCGTGCTTGGGCGGCAAGACGGCCGGCACGCCAAGCACGCCCGCCGCTTAGCACGCTGGCCAGCCTCGCCTCCGCCGCCCCACCGCCCGCCTCCAACACAACCAACAGACCAACACACATGAGCAAAAAGCATCACAGTGGGGGATGAGCCAGACCCGGGCCGATGGGAAGCACCGCACCGCCTCGCCTCCTGCCACATCGCTCTGCCTTGGCCTCGTCGCCTCCCGCGGTGGGCAGGCATCAGGCCGAGCCAGCGCTCGGCGAGCCACTGGAGGCGCACAAGCCAGAGGACAGGTGGCGTATGAGCCGGTCCAGAGAGAGGGAGGCGCTCAGGCGCAGGTGAGCACAACACGGGCGGCGGCGGACCAAGGGAACGGTAGCGGCAGCGGGATCGAACCGGAGCTTGACGCGGAGAGGGCCGAGTGGGAAGGTCGGGCGAACAGTCTGGGGCCCCGGGAGGCGGCAATGGGCAGGCCGAGCCAAGCCGGCAAGAAGGAGGCGGCCGAGGCGCCAGGGCGCACATGGGCACCAAGGGAGGCGGCCATAGGGGGTGGGGAGCCAAGCCAGGGAGGCGGCACTAGAGGGCAGGGGCACTGGACCGGGCTGGCATCCAGATGAGATGGTGGCGCCATGAAGAAGTGGGGTGGGGGTCCTGAGGGATTGGGGATTGGGGGAAGGGGAACCGAGCCGGCCAGAAAGATAGGAGATTGGGGGAAGAAAGAGAGGAATAAGGAGATTAGGGGAAGGAAGTGGGGTGGGTGGGGGATTGACCATGCATTGGAGTGGACCGAGTGGTGGTGAGTGGTGACTGCTAGCCTGACTGGTGAGGAGAGGACCGATGCTTTGCTTTCTTTCGAATTGAGAGAGATAGACAGAGGGAATCCAGGGAAAAAGAAAGAGAGAGACATGGAGTGACCGGTGTACGAGTCATTAGCAATGTTCACAAATGCAGAATCGCGAGAGACAATGGGCAAGCACAGAGAAGCAACAAGCAAGCCACGAGAGACAGAGAGACATGACACGACATAAATTTGATGTGATAACGGGTCAGTAGCAACGTTCACAAATGCAGAATCGCGAGAGACAACGACTCTACCAGTGTTTCTTCTCTCCGACGCTCCGTGCGACCGTGCCTATAAAATGAAGCTCTGTGCTCATTTATTCATCCATTCTCAGCTCACCTCATTTCTTCATCATTCATTTACTCTCCTCATTTCTTCAACAGCCATCTACTCTCCCTATTTATTCACCATCCATCCATTATGCTGCCAAAGAGTCAGAGCACCAAGGAGCTCCCGAGCGGTATGCTACCGAGGAGTCGGAGCACGAAAAGGGCAGCAGGGCGACTTAGTGTAAGCTCTCGCTGTCGCTCCCCTAGTCCTCCTCCGGCTCTGACTCCCGTTGATGCTCGCCAGTTCTCGCTAACCATAGGAGACTATGACATGGATGACCATCATATCGACAGTACGGAGGGCTACGAGGAGTACCAGGGCAGTCCGGAGCCAATGGGGACTCCAGAGTTCTCTCCCGCATCCACGGACGGCAACATTGGCGGGTCTGGATGAAGGGCGAATTGCTGGAAGCACATGACCTAGAGCTAGGAAATCCAAGACGGCCAAACGGTAGATATCACAACATGTAATTATTTTCAAGCTAAATTAACTGCTTGTACAGTTGTAGGGACAAGGCACTTGAACCGGCACTATAAAGCATGCTTGCGCAAGATCGGGGCGCAAAGTCGAGGGGGAGGAGTACAAACGCAGCTAAACTTCGAGGCCGATGGTTCTGTAAGTACTTGGGTATACAACCCGCTTTCTGCTCGTGAGGAAATCGCTAGATATATTGTTGCAGAAGATCAACCGATTAGGATGGGTGAAAGCCGCGCGTTCGAAAGAATGGTCCAACGCGGCTTTTGCCTACAGTACCAACATGTTAGTAGGAGAACCACTACATCTGATATTTTGTGGATGTATCATAAGGAATTAGCAGAGCTAAAAGAACAATTCCTACAAGTTCAGTTCTCTTTTGCTATAACTTCAGACATTTGGACATCATCACACCAGAGAAGTGCCTACCTTAGTGTTGTAGCCCATTATTTAGACGATAATTACAAACTAAACAAGAGATTCATAGGGTTTAAGGTAATTAATGAATCACACACAGGAGAGGCCATTGCTAAGCGTATACTACACGTACTTGATGATTTTAAGATAGATAATAAGATTGCTTCTATAACTCTTGATAACGCATCAGCGAACACGACTGCTATGAACATCCTCACCCCAAGATTGCAGACGTATATTAGTGGTTATGTTCTCCACCAGAGATGCGTATGCCATATCTTGAACCTTGTTGTTCAAGACGGTATGCAAGCGATTGGCGGATATTTGAACAGTGTCTGCGACGCCATTCGCTACCTCACAAATTCTCCACAAGTGGCGGCCGAGTTCATGAGTCTTCTTGTGACCAATGGGAAGGAGCCAAGAAAATTCGGTCTTGACATGAATGTGAACTCGACCTACATCATGTTAAACAAATTACAAGGGTACAAACATTTCATATCTGTTTTTGTCAATGCTAACTCTCAAAACAATGAATTGGTAGTTACTAATTCAAATTGGCAGATTGCTAGTCATTTTTTAGAGTTTTTACAACCTTTTTATAAAGCAACAAAGATGTTATCTGGTGTTTATTACCCTACCTCTTCCTTAGTTATAGAATTTATTTGGTTAATTGCAGACAAGATTGCCAAATCTAGTGAGGACCCCTTTTAGGTCATGCTGTTGCACTAATGGAGGAAAAATTCATGAAATATTTTAGTTCTATTTCACATGTATATTGCTTTGCTATTATTTTTGATCCTACGAAAAAGTTACCAGGTTTGCAGATCGGTATGGAGGGAATAGGTGAATGCCTTGGTCTTGATTACTCAAAAGCTTTTGCACATGTCAAATAAGAGCTTTTTCATGTTTTCCGTATGTATCATGATAAGTTCGACAACAGTGCGAGATTAGAGGCCTCACAACAGACGCAATAAGGAAATAAAAGCTTGACATCCCACTTGTGGAAGAAGCTAAAGGGCAAGTCCATTTCTTCGTCCTCTTAGTCTCAGGCAGCCCCCTTGTGGAATTTTGTCTCAGAGCTAAACCACTGCCTGGAGCATGATTTTGCAAATATCAATCCTGATCTTTCCGGTGGAAAGATAGACTTGCTCGAGTGGTGGAAGAACAACAAGCGAATATTTCCTGTGCTATCACATTTCGCACGGGATGTTCTGCTGATGACGGTGTCGACTGTCTCTTCAGAAGCAATGTTCAACATGGTAGGGAGAATAATTGAAGAAAGAAGATCATCCCTCACGCCTAGGATGGTGGAGGCAATCACATGCGCCAAGGACTGGGAATTGGCTAAAAAGCAGCAACAACATCAACTGGAGGATCTTGAGATCGTACAGGCGTACGCTGACCTCGAACGCATGAACGATCTCGACATTGATGAGTAGTTAGTATGTACACATGTTGTTACTGTACTCTTTTCCTTACTCGGGGAACCCCACTCTAGGGCATAAGGTTTTTAACAAAGCAGAAACATTGTATCTGTAAAATATCAAGAAATTTTCATTTTTCCCCGAAAAATTTACGTGCCCATGTTTTTACACAATTAATTCAATTTTAACTAGGTTTTTAATGAGGCGGGCACGACCGCACGAGAGGAATGAAGATGGCGGGCGCCGCCGCCATCACCGCCTCCGCCTCCGCCGTCTATAGTTACTTAGGGTTGGGCTTGGGCTGGCACGGCACAACCCCGACACGACGGGCTTTGGGCCATACAGGCTGGCCGAGCGAAGTGGGCGGCACGCAAGACGCTGCTGACAGGTGGGTGACTGGCCGAGCCGGACTTGACGACGTGGGTCAAGCCGCAGTGGGCCGGTAGTGACAAGCTGCCCAATGCCTAGCTCTAGGTGTACCCAACACTTGACCAGGGATAGAAAAATGTTCACTGTGAGAACCCTAAAATTTTAAACTAATCTAAGCAACACTAATCGATAATTAGCAGTAAATTGAACTCATCTAAACAAGAACAAAACATAAGCTCAGATTTATATCGATCACATCGCCAAACATTTCATACAAGATATATCCTCAAGAGTTCATCCACATAAATTACAAGGTGAATGATTACAACAAAAATACAACACCGTGATAACTCATAGTCAATTACAAGAACTCATTACAAGAGAAATTAAAACATTAATATAAACTCAAAATTAATTACAAGAATTTTTGCTAGTATCACCAGCCTGTCGAGCCCTTCCTCGACCCATATTTTCCTTTGTTCGCCAACAACCAAAAGATCAGTAGCAAGCCAAAAACTATAAATTGAAGTTAGGGTAAAGAAGTGTTGCCGTTAGATCGTATGAAGATCCTCGATGTTCCCAGACTGACCTAGGTCAGTCAACACCATCTTACTTTAGTGGGTTTCATCACCCGGCAGTTATAAAAATTTGACACCTACGTTATACTGACTTACCTTAACCGCAAAAAATCCGACGAATGGTAAATTATGGACCAAAGGTCCATAGCTTTTACCCAACAAAACTGCCCTCAAAGTGAGAGTTGAGGATAGGGCAAGAGCAAACCGAGAAGGAAACAGCAACCAGTCCCCAGCCGAAGCCTCCCCAAGCCCCACATAAAAATCCAACCTACAGCCAAGCTTTTGCCAATGCATTTGGCATTCCTCCACAACCAACCAAAACCACCAAAAGCAAGCCCACGGCACCACTGCTCTCCCTCGACAGAGCAAGCGAACAAGCCAAGAGCAAACCGAAAGCCACCCAAAGATAAAGCCACAAGCCAGTGCACTACTCGGCCAAGATAGAGAGCAAGCCAAGCACCCCCACACCATTGCCACAACAACAAAAAAACCACAAAGAAGTAGGGAATGAGGAGAGGAGCACAAAGGAGTTGGGGAAGACAACGGAGCGGGGACGACAAGCGACGACTAGAACCGACAACAACCAACAGAGACCATGCTAAGCCGACAAGAACCAGGAGGGGCCGAAGCAGCCGATGGGAGCACCAGAGAACACCATCATCACCACACAGCCAGCATCACGGCCTGACCACCATTCCCCCAAACTGGCCAAGCCAAACAAGGCAGCCACTATTCTCCCCCCCCCCTCTTTATTTTTCCCAAACCGAACCACATCATATGAATCAACCGTGCACAGAGAGCACATGCCACCATAACCACAGCATCCACCCAGTCCATCATAGAGCAAGGGAGGGAAGGGGTAGAGAGAGAGTAGAGGGAGTAGAGAAGGAAGTAGTATACCTTGGTAACGACAGCATATCGCCGGCATAGCTACGCGCACCCGACGGCCTCGCACTCCCCGGTGTGCGGGAGGCCTCGAGATCCGCCATAGCTAGCCACAGCAGCCCACCTCCATCACATTCATCATGTATAAGCATCAATCAACCATACATCATAAAACAATCAAGCCCAAACATTGAAATCGAAATAACAAAAAGGGAAAAGGGGGGATCACATCCAAGGAAGAAGAAGCCGAAACCAATCCACAACCCACAAAACTGGCGGCCTAGTGACCGGGGGTAGGCCGAGCCGTAGGGGAGAGGAAGCGATGGGGGTGGGCCGACCAGCAGGAGGAGTGGGCGAAGCCAAAGCGGGCAAGCAGCGAGGCGGTGGGGCGGAGCAAAGTGAGCTACCATGGCACCACGCTGGTGTTGCTGCACCGAGTGCTAGCCACGTGGAGAAGAAGGCCTATGGGTGGGGCCCACAGGTCAGCGAGAGAATGTAAGTTAGATTACGTTTTTTCCGTTTTTGTAACTAGCCTGAGTTTTAGGGAATTTTTAGACATAGCAAAATAACTCCAAAGATTATAAAATTTTTATGGGAGGTTCCTGACATTGTGTATATCATTGTATAATTTTTTGCAAGGTTTTTATTGTTCTACATTTTCTCTAGAATTATTTTAATTTTTTTGTTTTTGTTATTTGACTTTGATTCTCTACTTTGACTGGCTGTTTAAAAATAGCAAACTAATTCTAAAAATTGTGAAATTTCGAAGGTGAGTTTCTAAGGTGTTCCAGAACATATGAAAAATATTTCTAGGAACTGTTCACATGATTTTTTGTGTGTATCCATTAGGGTTATGTTTCCAGGAATTGATGCTTTAGGTTTTAAAATCCACAAAAACCTTTGAATGAAAATCCAGAGAAATAAAATGACAACAGGATGCATCGAAAGTTTTTAAAAGTTTCCATTTTTATACATTTGAAATACAAACCCATATTTGAGCCCTTGCTTGAGCGCATTGAATTCCCTCTTCTTCAACTTCATTAGGCCAACAGGAACATGAGCTCGCCGGAAGGCAGTGCAGAACTCCTCCAAAGTGACGACTCAGCCAGCGGGCTGCATGCCGAGGAAATTTTCCCACCACGAGTGCATTGCGCCTTCCAGCTGGTGAAAGGTGAACAACACCTTCTCATGGTCTGGGCATTGCACGATGTTTAGCTTCTGCTCAACTAGACGCAGCCAGTCGCCAGCGTCGAGGGGATCTTCGGACCAGGAGAAGGTAGATGGCTGTGTGCGGAGGAATTCAGAGTGTCCTCCCCACGGTTGATGTCCACCTCCTCCTGGTGATCCAGAGGAGCCCAATGGAACCGAGGTGTTCCAAGCGATCTGCTCGAGAATCCTCGTTTGATCCATCTGGTTCCGCTCGATTTGAGCAAGCACCTCAGCCATGGTAGGAGGAGGCGGGAGTTCTTCTTCATGGCCAGGTCGTTGATTTTGGCCACTCCTGGTTCGTCCAGCCATCCTACTCACATGAATTCAGTTAGCAACAACAATCGGATAAAAGATACGAAAGACAGCAGTAGAGAAGCAATCGACTAAGGAGAATGGAATATTAATCTAACATGTGTACATACATATAATTAACAAGAATTGAACTCCAAATATTTGTACAAAGGCATAGGAGCCAGCACAAAAACCATAAAACGAAGGATTAGTTTCCTGGCACGATTACCTCGCCCGAACGAACGAGCAATTGGTTGCGACAAAAAATTCAGAACACAACCCATGTTTTATCGCATCTAAGGAGCATGGTAAAGACTAGATAGGGATGCATTTGGCACTAGCCATCTATAATCACATCTTACCCTTTCATTCCCATGAATTTTAGTGGAATTACACTCTTATTTTCAGCCCTAACAATGAACTATGTGCTTGCTGTCCAGATTTGGCAAACGAGCTCTGAGATGAAATTTCCTACCCCTAGTGCCTCCTAACTTCATCAAATGACAGCTAACACTCCATATTTTCAACTCTCATTTATTCCCCAATCTGAAATTAAATGACATACTTCTAGCTTTTGAAAGGAGACGAGAGGGAACACCTTTTGGAAACTCAAACATAGAACAAGGTAAGATTGAGAAGCTAAGATAGGTAAGGAATAAAATATGAGAGCTTACTTAAATTTTTTATCAAAATTTTGATATTTTGAAACTAAAATTTTCAAACACCTAAATGATGACCAAGCTAGAGGTTTACTATGGTCAGTATGGCTCTGATACCAAGCCTGTGAGAGCCCCCGGAGATTTAACTTGTAATGCTTAACCTTCCCAACGGTCCTAGCATCACAAGAGAAATTTCTCGCTCTCGATGTATTATGTATCTCTCAGGAGCGGTACACATACACCTTCACAAACATCAAGCCATACATAAATTATTACGATACCAAAATCTTCATAGTTTATAACACAATAAACATACAAGGTTCAAATTTAATACATAGGGCCAATCGGCCAAATAGCACAACAAAAGACCGAGTTCGCAGCAGAAACACAAGACATAAGATGGCATCAAAGAAAAGGCTAGCCGGTTGCCCTTACCCACAAGGCAACCGACCGGTAAACCACTGAACTAGTTGTCGCATTCGTAGTCGATCTCACATGGGCTAACCCATTGGGATTCAACCTCCTCTGCAGCAAGTGGATAATCCGATTGAGTACAAAGTTGTACTTGCAAGACTTACAAACAACATAATAAAGTAGATGCATTTAAGTATCAAAGGAAAGCTACTACACTAGGCAATTTTCAGTATAAAGGCATTTTCTTTGCAATAGAGTAATAGATTGTAAGGCAATTTACCAAATCAGATTTTATTTGCTTAAATAACAGCGAAACAACATTTAGAGTCATAATTAACAACCTAGAAGTGGCTGCCCACAGCCACCACAACATTAGCACGAATTGCCCATTCGTACCACCCGATTCCAAGTTTTATCAAAAAGTAGAGTCTAACTCTTGCAAAACCTAACCCAGCGTGTTCATAACCAAGGACTTGTCTATTCGAATAGATTATACCCTGCAGGAGTGTACAACTTTACCCACATACCATATCGCTGCTTTGACAAGCCATTTAGCACACTTCCTAAGGTGTGCCAGCGGAGCTAAGTCCTACAAGATATTTTCAAATGAAATGCATTAACTAGGAGCAGCCCTATGGGTGCAAAGACCCCCGTGAACCACCCTTGTGTGTGTAGACAGGCTCCCACAGAGGACCCATACGTTGTGACGGAGTCACGGGTAAAGCCTCAGTAACTACCGATGCTCCTCAGGCGAGGGAACCTACCCGGATCCTACCCTACATATTTCCATTAACAACAGAATGTTTTTCTCCCTAACAACTACCACCCGCGGCTCAGAGTTAACACATAATAAAGTAATAGGTCAAGAGGGGTCCCATATAACCCTCATGTAGATGCACGCAATAATGCTTGGATCAGTGTGACACAAGATGTTCGGTCTTTGTTGACTTGGGCACGAGCCACACACCCGATAACACACCATTCAACCATCGGCACAAGTCCAAATCCTTTTATTTTCAGTTTTAATTTTTCAAATACAATACTTACATGAGTACCCTGACCCAAGTAAATGACCATTGCCGAAATGATGATCCCCATCCTACCAAAACTAAGCATTGCTAAGCGACACCGACTCGTATACAGTATAATATGACCAGAACCCATCCATCGGGCTCCAATCCACCAGCGGGAATATTAACCTAGGCTCAGTGGCAAGGGATGAACATTTATCTATAGCTCATGCAACTACTAGGATTAACTACCTCTAACGAGAAAATTAATCATCAAATAGAGCATGCATACATACAGTTGCAAAACAAGATAATTATATTGAACATAGTAGGATCAACATGATGAAATGAGGGGGTTGCTTGCCTTGCTGAGGATAGTCCAGGTGCTACTGAGAATCACTGTCGTATACACTCGAATCCCCAAAATCTATCGAACAAATGAGAAGAACGAATAACACCGAATTTAACCAAAATTTAAAATTCATCCAAAATGCATGCAAATTACACAGAATGTATAGTATGATTTTATATGAATTTAGCAAGAACAATCAACTGAAACAGAGTTTGTATGTGAAAGTTATAGCCTTCTGAAAATCTGTCGGGAGAGAAAATGCTGAAAAATTGCTTGTTGTCACTGTAGCTCGAAATTAATTCTTTTCGCGAAAATTTCCAGGATAGTGGTAGAGAAAAAACCTACATGTTCTGACAGAGAATAAAATTTATGATCAACAAAATTGGATTCATCTCATTTGGAGTTCATATGAATTTTCAAAGTAATCATTTTCTGAATTTTCTACCGCATTAAATATTTTTCCTACACAGCTTGAGCTAGCCTTTGCCAATGATAGAAAGGGCCCATGTATTTTCTTTTCTTTTTCATTTATTTCTTAAAGGAAAACCTCTACTGACACGTAGGGTCCACACGTCATAGGCCCGGTTCATGCGAACAGTGCAATGGACCAGAGTCCATGTGCGGTCCACCAGTCCATGGCTCGGTGCACTATGCACTTAAAGAGCCTTGGCCCGCATGTCAGTGACTTAATGCGAAACCATATTTTAATTCCTCTCATTTTCTATTCACGGGCCAGCTTGCCATTGAAACATTAAAGCATTTAAACCTAGAGTGGAAAGGGAGGACGGGGAAGGCTAGAGTTGAGCCAGCGACGAAGACCCGTGGCGGCGGCAACGATTCTCCACCATGGAGGAGATGACCTAAGCACGGAGGAGGGAATATAGAGGTAGAGGAAACTCGTGTGAGTTCAGGAGATTGTTCCAAAGTGGGGAATTGGAGAATGGATCGCCTTACCGGCGGTGGGGAAGAAAGGGGGGTTCAGTCGAAGTTGGAGAAGAAGCTAAATCCGACAGTTCTTGTTGATCAAAAGGTGGAATTAGCATGGGGGAAATGATGGTGGTGATCTGGAACATGATGTGATGCAGGTAGCGAAGGAAGAAGTTCACTGGTGCACCGGCGTTGTTGTGGAGGTGGGTTCGACCGAACCGGGAGCTCAAGCTTCTTTGCGCTCGAGCATGGTGGAAGAAAATTGGAGGTAGGTGAGAGTAAAGGAGAAGCTCAGGATGGCGAAAAGAGGAGAAAGAGGAGCTTTGGGGCTTTATATAGGCCAGAGGTAGAGAGAATGTGAGGGAGCGCTCGCGGGAATCCTGGCAACGTTGAGCTCGGTGACGCACGGGCATGGGCGAGGATGGGCGACTTGATCGGTGGTTAAGGCGTGCGAGCGATGCGAGCGAGGGCGATGCAACCTGTGGGCGCACGAAACCGCGGGCAAGGGTGCGCTATTGCAAGTGGAGCGGGCAGAGCTACCTGCTTGCTGCACTGTACCGGCCGTGTGGAGAAGAAGGCTCTTGGGCGGGCGCAGTGTGAGAGAAGGTAAGTTAGATTAGGTTTTAATGTTTTTGTAACTAGGCTGAGTCTTTAGGGAATTTTTTGACATAGCAAAATAACTCCAAAAATTATGAAATTTTATGGGAGGTTCTTGACACTATGTACATCATTGTATAATTTTTCCAGGGTTTTTATTGTTCTACATTTTTCTCTAGAATTATTTTAAGTTTCTGTTTTTGGTATTTGACTTTTGATTCTCTACATTGACTGACTATTTAAAAATAGCAAATTAATTCTAAAAATTGTGAAATTTCAAAGGTGAGTTTCTAAAGTGTTCAATAACCTAGGAAAAATATTTATAGGAACTTTTCACATGATTTGTTTTGTGTATCCTTTAGTGTTATGTTTTCAGGAATTGATGCTTTAGGTTTTAAAATCCTCAAAAACCTTTGAATGAAAATCCAGAGAAATCTAATGACAACAAGATGCATCAAAAGTTTTTAAAAGTTCACATGTTTATACATTTGAAACAAAAAGGCATATTTGGGGATGTTACATACGTGTAGTATTTTGTTTCGTGCGATAAAACACTAAAGTAGGCAACCTCGATCCTAGAGCTAACAGACTAGAACAACCAACAATTTTGCAATATTTTGGTGATGTGATGTCTAGGAAATTTGAAATATCCATAATCGGAGAACTTAGCCATTTCCTTGGACTTCAAATCAAGCAACTTAAAAATGGGACTTTCGTGAGCCAAACAAAGTATGTGAATGACTTGATCAAAAGGTTTGGCAAGGAAGATGCAAATCCCATCAAGACTCACATGGCTACCAACGGGCATCTTGACCATTATAAGGAAGGTAAATCGATAGATTTAAAACTTTATAGATCAATGATTGGTAGTTTGCTTTACCTTACCACATCTAGGCCCGATATTATGTTTAGTGTTTGCATGTGTGCAAGATTTCAAGCATCACTAAAAGAGTGCCATTTAGTGGCCGTAAAAAGTATTTTTAGATATTTAAAGCATTCATCTAGCATTGGCTTGCGGTATCCCAAATGTGTAAAATTTGATTTAATTGGATATTCATATTCTAATTATGTGAGTTGCAAAGTGGGTAGAAAAAGCACATCGGGTAGTTATCAATTCTTAGAAAGATCTTTAGTTTCATGGCCATCTAAGAAACAAAGTTCCGTAGCCCTATCCACCGCCGAAGCTGAATATGTTTTTGATGGTAGTTGTTGTGCTCAATTGCTATGGATGGGGCAAACCTTGACAGATTATGGAATTAAATTCGACAACATGCCTCTCTTGCGTGATAATGGTAGTGCTGTGAAGATAGCAAATAGCCCGGTCCAACACTCAAGAACTAAGCATATAGATATACGCCACTATTTCTTGAGAGATCATGTGAGCAAGGGAGATATAATCATTAGCCACATACGGACTGAGGATTTATTAGCCGATATCTTCACCAAACCATTAGATGAGAGTCAGTTCTGCAAATTGAGGAATAAGTTAAATGTCATAGATCATTCTAATGTTGCTTGAAACTCATGCCTCATGTTATTTGCTGTCATTTGGAGTTCTTGAAGTTCTTGTGAAAATTATTCAAAAATCTTTC
Source organism: Phyllostachys edulis (assembly GCA_036346405.1). Taxonomy (NCBI): domain Eukaryota; kingdom Viridiplantae; phylum Streptophyta; class Magnoliopsida; order Poales; family Poaceae; genus Phyllostachys; species Phyllostachys edulis. Next base: position 51,817,617 of record CM070561.1, on the reverse strand, counting down.
TCAAAATTCTCTAATTTCGTAAAAACTACGTTAATTGGGGCTTTTATTTATTTATCTCATGTATAATGATCCTGAAAAGTATTTATTTGCGTGTTGTATTAAGGATCATTTGCATCCCTGTTTAGCCTCTGATTTTTCAGGAAAAACAGTAATACCGCGGTCTATCGTCGGTACTACTGCCATTCAGTACTATCGCACCTTAAGTGCGGTATTACCGCATCCGACTGGTAGTCCTAAAAACGATTGTGGCCGACTCCTTATCCTTTGGTCTCATGTTCCACTCAGTCCAACCGGTCCTTCTTCTGCAGAAACATCCAGCCAAAGTTCTAGTCTCTTCTCTCTTCTTCTTCCACAAACTCCTCTCCAAATCCTTCAAGTTTGTGGAGTTTTTCTTGGATCTTTGACTTGACATTGGTATTTGAGATCTATTCTCATCCATCCCTCTAGGTAAATGTCCTTGAGATCTTCTCCTCTTTTATTTTTGGCATCTATCTCTATTTCTAGGGTTTGAGCAAAATGTGCATGATTTAATCAATTTCTTTTAGGCAAAATGATTGAAACTGGTATTTGGTGACATATTATGTCTATTCCATGACTTTTCTCATGACAAATACCATCAAATTGCAAGATTGATCAAATACCCTAAGAACTCCCTACGGGTGTGGTACTACCGCTCACCGGTAATACCGGAGTGCCAACTGTGGTACTACCGCTCCACCAAAAAAATGTTGAATCTATCATGCTCCTTTACTTCAATCTTATCCTACCTTGTCCTAATTGTTGTTTCTTATCTTAGCAAAAATTCCTCACAATTCTGGTCCTTCTTCATCAAAAGGAAAAGAGAAAGTTGAATATATTTCTGAAGATGAGTTTGAGGAAGAAACATCTGACAATGATACTAGAGATGAGGATTACTTGCCAAATCAAACTCACTTCTTTGTTGCGGATGAAAGAAAGATAGAAGGTGAAACTTATACAACCATGAGGCATACAAATCAGTTTCAACTGCCCAAAAATGTAATTGATCCATTCTTTCACACAAAGTTCCAAGAGTATGTCTTCCATCATGTGTATGACAGAAAGAACTTTGCGAACCATTAATATGTGACATGGAGTCATCTCAATCAAAATTATTTCTTCAATGGACTCCATTATACATTTCACCGAGTGAAATTGGACAATTTTGTGACTTTAAAGTGTGACTATGATGCCAGAACCATCAAGCAATTCTATGTCACAGTACATGTCTCTCCAGAGTTTGATTATCTGACCTAGATGACAACCACACAACAACTAAGTGCTTCAAAGGTGTATTGTCATGAATCTTTGCTCATCCCTACACTTCGGAGTGGTTCCGTGGCCATGAAGTTACATCTTGAGGAACCCTGGGATTTGACTCAGATCGATGAGCTATATGATTTCTCTTGACCCTTTGTGCTTGGAAAAACAACTGGACTACTACCTATGCCTAGTATCATAAAGAAGATATTGAGAGCAACTTTCTTTCCCAGAGGAGGCAACAATGATAAGGTTCATCGCAAGGCTTGGAACATTATCTATCACATTTTGAAAGGCACCAAGTTTGATATCGTCGACTTTATCATAATTGATATTGCTTGTTCAAAAAGGGATACAGAGGATACTATTTTCTATACTCCCTACATTATAAAGCTAATTCGAGACAAGTTTGATTTTTACCTTACCAGTAACACAGCTCATACGGAATACAGACCAAGCATCAGCCCCTCCCTTTTCCTAAAAGCTATGGAGTGACTCTTTTTGGCACTTGATGCCAAGGGGGAGAGATCAAGGGAAAGCCTAGAAGAAATGAGAATTTACTTATGTTATATATTATATTATCTATTTGGACTATTTGGATATGTAATGACTATTCTCTATTTGGACCACTTAGGCCTTTAGTTGCTTGTAATAGTCTAGTTAAACTTATGAACACTACTACAAAAAGGCTAATATTGGACGCCTCATCACAGACAGTTGACCAAAACCGTCTGTATTACATCAATCACAGATGGTTTTAGTTTAGAAACCATCTGTGTTACTGGTTGTGCTAAAAACTGTCTCTAAAGAGGTAATATCACAGACGATTCATAACTAAAACCGTATGTGATAATTCTACATATCACAGACGGTTTTCAATAAATAACCTTTTGTGAAACCTCACAGACAGTTCTTAACAATAACAAATCGTGATATTACTACATATCACGAGGCGATTTTTGTTATAACCATCGATGATAATATCGCTCTGACTTGGCCCGATGAGTTTCTTAAATCGCCGATCGTCGTCTCTTTATCGCCTCAATATGCGCCCGGCTCCCGATCGTCTCTTCGTCGCATCAATGCGCCCGGCTCCCGATCGTCTCTTCGTCGCATCAATGCCGCCGGCTCCCGATGCATCTCTTCGTCTCACGCTCGAATTTATTCCATGTTTTATAAAAAGGATCATCCGCCATCGAAGATGATCATCCCCACACATATAACAGAAATGGTTGCCTCTTCTATTTCCTTGTCGCCGGCATTGATGGCCTACCTGGTTGTACTGTACAAGCACCTCACTCGCTATACGTTGGCGGATGCTGCGAAAGAACACTGTTTCAACAGTGTCTTCACTCCTCTGTCCGAGAATTTGCCGGAGCAGGTGACGGCCACCTTCCGCCGTCTTGACATCCTCCTCTACCACGTCTTCCGGGTGATCTCTCACTTTCGGCAAGTTTACCGCGTCATCGACGTGGTCCTCCACAACGACGTTGCACGTCTCCAGGAGGCTTTCCGTCACTGGGACTGCTTAATCGAGGCGGTGGGCAACCGAGTCGACCAGGCCGAGACCCTTCAAGCAAGGGAAGAGAGCCTATGGGCTCAATTCTTCTTGATTCAACAGTCCGAGGGTCTTCGGGAGACACTCGAATGAGCGCGTCGGCGGGTAGACGCATTTCAGGCTTCGTTCGATCACGAACCGTCCGATGCCGACACCGCCGCCTACGAAGTATTGAAGACGAAGATAGCAGCCTACCTCCGCCACTAGAAAAACTTTGTTTATTTGTAGGTTTCTACTTTTTTTTTAATAATCGTCTGTGATAGCATACATCATAGACGGTTCAAAAACTGTCTGTGATGACCTCATGTCATCACTGACCCATAAACTCAGACAGCTTCGGAAACCGTCTGTAATGACATTTTTGAACCGTTTGTGAAGACCTTTTCTGTAGTAGTGAAAGCTTCGTGACGCTATTGTGCTACATAATTATTATTGTGTATGATTATCAAAGTTTACGTTATCAAGCATCTTTGTCATGATTGTCTTATCTTTTTATGCTTCACATGATAAATCTTTACATGTTTCCTCATATTCAATAAATAAAGAAAACTCTGCCAATATTTCCAAAAATCTACACATGTGCATGAAAATCACTTCATGTATCTACATGCGCATGTTTAGGGGGAGTTTTGTTTATTTGATTGATTAACTTTGAAAGCAACTAATTCTTTATCTCTTTTGAACACATCTTATGAATTATTTGCAAGTCAGAAGTCAAAACAAAAATATACAACTTGTTTCAAACTTGATGTATATTCAAAACCATTCAAATCATTTACATTGCTTAGTTTGTCATCAATTACCAAAAAGGGAGAGATTGAAAGCATCTAGGCCCCTAAAAATAATTTTGGTAATTAATAAAAATAATGTGTTAAGGGACTAACGTATGTGCTAAGATGTTTTAAAGGTTTGGTCCCAGAGTTTGAATGACTACATGGAAATGACAATACAAAGACAATAAAGGATTGACATGGCTCAGGGTAAAGGTATTATGTAGCCTAAGGACCATTTTATAGTTTTTACTGGTCTCAGTGTTTGGTGAAAAGACCGAATTTATAGGCTAGATGTCGTATTATCAAGAGAGATCATGGCTAGTAGCTTGAGGATCTATTTTGTGCCATCTTAATCAACTAAGAGTCATGCATTGCATTTAGAAAAGCGTCTCGAAAATCTTCAGTAAAAACGGTATGACCGCAGTTGAAGAGCGGTACTACCGAATTCTAGTTGGTGGTACGTAAATTCAAAAGAGCATGATTTTGGGAGTTTTTCTCTCCTGAAAATTGGTAGTATTGATTGAGTCGAGCGGTACAACCGTCGTGCAGTAGTACCAGATATTATGAGTGCGGTAGTACCGCACCTCACTGTAACGGCTAGTGTGGATATCATGGGGATATGCTCATGATCTTAATGTGATGGTACAATTGGCAATAGCTTCCTTGGTTTGTCGAAACGATCGTTTTCGGTTTTGTTGAAATCTGTTTTGACAAGTGTCGTTAATCGGTAGTATGCGGCGTGTAATCGCGGTACTACGCTGATCTTGATAATCTACCGGCTTGTGTTTAGCGGTAGTACATTGGTGGTATTACCGCTAGCAAAGCGGTATGGTTTTCGAGCGAGTGTAACTTGTGTTTTGGATTTCGAGGAGCGGTAATCCGCGCTATAGTTCTTGGTAGTACCGCATGGCGAACGACGCGTGTGGCGGTATGGTTTTTCCGAACAAGTGTTTTGGGAAGTTTTGGATTTCCTTGAGGCGATGCGACGATCGCGATTATGGGTCTTGATACTATCGCATGATCTTGATAATCTTAAGCCTTAACTGCAGCGGTAATCTGGGATTGCATTTTCAAGTTGGGCCATCTTGGTAAAATGGTTTTGGGTTAGGTCAAGTTCATGGGTTTCATGGCATATGTGTTGCATGATGCATGTTTTGACTAACGTGGGTCAAGTTGTGAAGAACTTGTTCCGGATTCGATTTCTTTCTCTATTGATGTGCGAGGTTGCTTGGAGGTCAATGACGGTCATCGGCGAGGATGATCGGGACTAAGCTTGGAGAGTCGAGGTCCGAACGACCGAGGATGCCGGTGAGGTCAATGGAGTCAAGCATTGCATAAGAGGACAAAGGTGACCGAGCAGGCGATTCGGTGCGACGGAGTTCGATCAAGCGGCGGGGTCGGTGCAAGTGCCATGGTGGTTTCGGTGGGGCCGGATGGGAGAGACTTGCCGACATGAAGAGAGCATTGGATCAACCTACATGTGGCGAAGCATGGGAGGTGCTTCACGAAGATGGGACTTGGTCTTTGCAAAAGATCGAGAAGGGTATTTTGGTAATTTCACCAAATACGCCTTGGTGACCTAATGCCAACCCATGGCGCAAGTCGGTGCGTCCAAGAAGTGGATTAGGTCAAGAAAAGTGAAAACGGCGCTTTGAGATGCGTGCGTGTGTGACCCGTTTGTTTTGGGCCTTAACGGGAGCCCATTAGGGTTACTCTTCTAGAAGGTCTAAGTCTCCACTATAAATAGGGGGTGTCTTTGGACGTACCGCCTCAACCCTTTCATTGTGTTTGAAACCCTAGTTTGCTTAGGGAGAGGATTAGTGGAGGTTAGGGTTCTAGAGAGTTGGATTTGATTTCGTGCTCATGTATTGAGTCTTTGTCCTCCTTGATGGAGTGGCTGTAAACCAATACCTCATCAAATCAATCCAAAGAAAGTTCTCTCAAAGATGAGTTCATTTGCTTTCTTTCTCTCTATTTGGTGATTTGAGGTCTTTCTTTGATCCGTGAGTTTTTGCTTGGTTTTCTTCTTGATCTTGCTTGCTGGGATATGTAGGAACCCATCTAAGGTCATCTTGATCATCATCCACCCACGAGCAAGTTTTGGATCAAGTTTTACGTTTTTGCTCGGTTTTGAACCCTCCTTGGTAAAATGCAAAAGATCAAAACTTTGACGTGGATCTTCTCGATCGTCGCTTGGAATAGGTTCGACATCATTAGGAAGATGTGTTTCAAATTTGGTGGAGTTTGGCCAAGGATCAAAAGTTACGTCGATTTTTGTTTCCGTTTTTGTTTATTCTTGTTCATTCGCTTTGATTTTCTTGTTCATCGAAACGACCGACCTTTGTTCATCGGTTCGACCGGATCATGATACAACCGCCTTTGTTCATCTGGTTCAACCGTTCTTGTTCATCAAGACTGTTCATCGGGCTGATTTTTGTGTTTTTGCTCGTTTCTTTTGGGGGTTTGAAGGGGATTAAGTACAAGTCTTCTGCTACGCTTTTATATATTGATCTTCATCGTTCTCATAGCTATTGGAGTCAATATCATGTTTGAATCAGATTAAAGCAAAAAATAGATAGTGCTCCTATTCACCCCCCCCTCTAGTCGCCTTTTCGGTTCAACAGCTAGTTCAGAAGCATTTAATGAACAGTAGTCGACCGTTGAACAATAGGTGCGGTAGTACCGGGCGATCAATGGCGGTAGTACCGCATCTACTAAATTTTCAGGGGATCTTCTTCAAACGGTCGAATTTGTGGTTGGGGGCTATAAATACCCCCTTACCAGCACCAAGCTCAATACCTCGGACCTCATTGAATACACTTGAGCCTTTGATGCACTCTTCTCTACTCATTTGCTCATATTTCACATTTTGAGGTAGTTGAGAGCATTCAAGTGCTTATGCATCATTAGTTGATCTCTTTGGCACTTGAGAACCTTCAAGCAAGCGCTGTGATTTGTAACTCTTGGTGCTTGCCGGCACCTAAATGGCTTGATGAAATTTGTGCGGTGATCTCTTCAAGAAGAGTGTGAAGAGGCCCGGCAATGGTTGTGATTGGTTTGATGCTAATCATCTCCGGAGTGGAGGAAGATCAATCCTAGTGGAATCAAGGTGCATTAGGCTTAATTTGTGGAGCTGGTCCAATTCGTTTGGACTTACCTCAATGTGAACTAGTGAAGACCGGTAAGTCTTCGATACCACGGAAAAAACATCAATTGTCTTCATTGTGGTTTTCCCTCTTGTCTTTGCTATTTTCGCATTTACATTTCTAGCAATTTATTTGTGTAGAATTGCTTAACTAGAATTGTATTTAGTATTGACATAGCTTTAAGGTGTCTTAGTGAAAGCTTAAAATATATCTCTTGTATTGTGCTAGAACTCTTTAATTAGATCATACTTGCTAAAGTTATTAATTAGAGCAAAAAAAATTTATAAACCTCTCATTCACCCTTACTAAGTCGGTCATCCTTCGTCCTACAGCTACTTGCCTCTCCCTCTCCTTCCACCTCCTCGCCTCCCTCGTCGTGCCCTACTTCGCCGCCAAGGCGGCCTACAAGGCCTGGTGGTACGCCACCTCCGCCAACCGCGTCCCCTTCTTCGCCAACGACGTCCTCGCATGCTCCCTCGAGATGGCCTCATGGATGTCCTGCAACGCCACCTACCTCCTCACCCGCGTCCTCTTCCGCCTCATCTGCCACCTCTAGGGGCTCAGGCTCGAGGACTTCGTCGGCTCACTGCTCATCGAGGTCGACGAGGGAAGGACCGGGGTGGAGCGCGTGCTCTGAGAGCACCTCGACATCCGCAAGTAGCTCAAGGTCATCAACCACCGCTTCTGCAGGTTCATGGTCGTCGCGCTGCTCATCGGCACTGCCAGCCTGTCCGCCTCTGTGCTCCTCACCACGCACCGTGACTCCGTCGACTACCTCCTCAACACCAGCAAGCTCGCGGTGAGCCTTGTTTGCTTAATTGCTCTAGTTCTTGTTCAATTCTTCATATGTTGCGTGTGTTCATTTAGGCACAATTGGGAAGTGGCCATCCCTGATCAAGGAGGAACTTTGTCATCATCTTATCTTAATTCTGACGGAACCAACAATTATTGATTTTCTATATTTAATTAAGCGTAATTAGAACAATATAGTAGAATCGGTGAGCTGATGGATATCTTGCGTATATGAGGGGATCAAGAATTGGGCAGCAAATGGGTAGCAGCAGCAGTAGTAGTAGTAGTAGTATGGTGTGAGAAGCATCTAGAACCAGAGTTTATCGGTAGTGATTCACCTTTTTAAGGATTCTCTTTATCAATATTACATTGTTTTTCAAGATTACCTAGCAAGATTTAGGAGTATCTTCTGACTAGTGCTAGGAAATCGAGACTTCAGTTGTCTACTATTATATTTTACTCATGATGACAAGGACTTCACTCATGATGACAAGGACACTAAGTAGTTTTAGCTGACTCTCTTTGTTTTCCATTTCTTAGAACATAAACAAGCCTAGCAGCTGATCTTTTGTATTTCAGGTTGATTAGAGAAGCTCATAAGAAAGGCACAAACATTGTCCTCATTCAGGTAAATTTGGTGATGAATCTTTTGGTTCAGAACAAACAAAAAGGAAATGGTTTAGGTTTTAATTCTGCTTAATGCATTTATGTGTTAAATGCCACATGAATTATTTGAGGGGCACTATTTCTGTCAAGCTCAAAGGATGGATTTCTTTCGTAATGTTTGTGCCTGAAACATGTCGGAACTTTGCAGTCAACTGGTAATGTTTTTATATTCTAGTTTTGTAATATTTGCACATGAGCTTTGTTTTTCATGGCCCATAGGATGCAACAGCTTGCAAAGGAGTTGGATGTTGTAGTACCTGTCAGATTTTTTGAAGAAGCAAACAATGCTCATTACAATTCGGTGGCCATTATTGATGCTGGCAGCATAGATCTTGGCCTATATCACACATTTCAGATGGACAAGGTATTAATTGCTGATAGCCTAATAGCATTTGCCTAATCCTCTATAGTTTAGATCATCTGATTTAAAGAAGCTACTTGTGTTTGTTAGGATATCAAGAGAAATTTTATTTCAACCCAAGCGACACTGGATTTAAGGTAAACATGGTTCTAGATTTGTATCAGATCGCAATTTAGTTTACCCTAGATGTATGAATTGTAAGTTGTGACTGTGACTGTCCTTGTTGTTATCAGTAAAAATTAACTTGGTGCAATTCATGTTATTGATGCAGGCTTTCAAAACCAAGTATGCCACAATTGGTGTTGGTAAGTTACTTATTTATGCTATGTAGTACTATCAGTTTTTTTAGTTTTGTCATGATAGCTCTGCTAATGACATTACCTCATTATTTTTTGTTGTTAATGATCACTTCATCCATGACCTGGTAGGAATTTGCTGGGATCAATGGTTCCCAGAGTCTGCAAGGGCTATGGTGTTTCAGGGGGCAGAAATATTGTTCTATCATACTGCAATTGGATCTGAACCCGAGGATAATAATATGGATTCTCGTGAACACAGGAAGCGTATCATGCAAGGCCATGCCGGCGCTAACTTGGTAGTTTTATTATTTTGTTGTACTTTTCACATCCCATAATAAAATGATCATCATGTAATGATCTGCCAGACAAAAAATCAGAGATCAAAGCAATATATTATTGCATCACTAGTTTTGATACTAATTGATACCCATCCTCAGATGATTCTATTGTTCCTTTCAAGATTCCTTCCAGACCCGAGAATTGTATCTAAATTATATGATATAGCATTGATCCGTTAGTTAAAGTCTTGGCTTATGCTATAGGAAAACAAAATTGCAAACTAAGTTTTCTTTTGGTACCATGTGGTCCATGTTAATTATGTATTAGCTGCTCAAGTATGACTGCTAACATTACTTGTCAATGGATGCTTCAGATTATTGGGTGTTGCATGACTTGCATAAATGGCACCTAGTAGGCTAGTACCAAGGTTCATAAAAACTAGTGGAAATTGTTTATTGTAATAATTATTTATTGTATTTATGTATGTAATAATGGTTTATTGTAATAATTGTAGGTAATTACGTTAACTGTCATTAATCACGGTCTATTGCATTAATTGTTGTTAAATGCGATAAATTGCATTAATTGTAGTAGTTGTCGTTAATTGCGTAGTCATCGTTAATTGTAGTCAATTGTGGTAGATGTCGTTAATTGTGGTAATTGGAGCATTAATTGTCATCAATTGCGTTAGTTTGTCGCCAATTGTGGTACTTGTCGTCAATTGCGTTAGTTTATCGTTACTTATCATCAATTGTCGCTAAATGTCATCTAATACGTTAATTGCCATTAAACTGCATCAAACAAGACATTACTTGTCGCAGAGGCATTTCAGACATTTTCCATCTCAAACGTTGCAGCCAACCTACCTAAAATTCAGACAGTCAAACACCAAACCTTTTTATTTCGATCGTTCGATCCCACCCCTTTGACGCCGTTTTTCATAAAAGCTACAGCTGTGACAAATAGGCCCTAAGGCTAAGCTACCACCGATGTTGCAGCTGCTTACCTGCTACACGGCGGGCTATTCTCCATCTGTGCCCATCTACCTCTCGGCCGACGAGTTTAACACCTTTCCCCACAGAAGCGGTCGGGCGGGGGATATGGTCGCCTGCAACAGGAGCAGCAGCGTCCTTTTGTGTGGCTCGCTCATCATAGCAGTACAGCCCCCCTCCCATGAAAAAAAATTCTCTAGGACAGCGCCTTGAACCCCTCCTCCCAAGGCCCCTTCCCTGATTTCTGCCACGTGTACATATAGATCCCAAAGCAGCCCTCTCCCAAACTGCTGCGATGCCTCCTTCCTCCCCTCTCTTGCCTCATGTGCTGCTCTCCATGTCACAGGTACTCGCACACCACGTCGTCGCACAATGCTTCACTCTCTTGGTCCCGCTTTCATCGCCATGATGCTCTCTCGTGGGTCTCCGACACACCTGACCCCCCCGCCTCTCCCAATCGCAATCGTTGTCCACACCTCCGCCCCTCCTCTCTTGCTCAAAGTTGTAGCTCCTCTTGGATTCGGAGTACCTTCAGTGGTGCCCACCGTCATTCTTGCCCAGCGACGAGGAGCTCCAGCTGAGCCAGCCGCACTGGATCATGATCGTGTCCACCTCTTCCTTGGTGCAGCTCGAGGTCTGCAGTGGCACCCTGCTCACAACGACGGGTTTCGCCTTCTCTTTCGGCGGTGCCCTCTTCACCCGCTCCTCCTCCTCATCGCTAGTCGCCGCGGCCATGGCAGGCTTGATGACAAAGACCATCCTCAAGTCGTTCGTTAGCTGCTCCGCCTTCTTGGATGGTGCCGGCATTATCTGCAGCGGTGCCTTCTTGTCCTTCAGGACCAGCATGGTTTCCTTGCCAGCTTTCTTGCTGCCATTGCTCTTCTTGCCCTCATTGGATGGCTGCTCTTCTCACCGCTGCTTCTTGCTAAAGCATATACCCATGGCTTCAAACGGGGAGAAAAGATTTGGGACGGAGGTGAGGTGGTGTACGCGGTGCGATGGTGTTTGAGCAGCTTTGGGAGGCGTGGATTATTATAGTATTAAGTGCATGTTGGAGAGTGTTTTGGAATTTTTTGACGTATTGACGCATTTTCGCCTCGTATTCATAAGAATGATCGTGGCTGGATTTTTTTTGCAAAAATTATGCCTTGCCATATGGCCCTTTGTCGGATGAGACCCTCCCCCTTGCCCACGTGCCCTCTCCTCACAGACAGTCATTATGTAGAGTGCCTCTGCATGGCCACCGTCTTGGCGCCGACCCAAGATGGCGGCATGATGGTGGCACCGCCACGTCACCACCTCCCGCATGGCCACCGTGCGGTGGCCCCTGCCTCACGGCCACCGTGTGGTGCCCCTCCCCTCGCCTCCCCCTTCGCACAGCCCTCCCTCCCACCAGGTGGAAACCGGTCCGGTCCAGTTCTCCGGAGAAACAAAAAACCGCTGGTATGTAGTCCATTCTGTTGTTCGGTGAAGGAGAATCCACACAGCCACCGTGCGGTGGCAACCTTTTCCCACCGCCTGTGCTACCTCGTCCGCACATCTGTCGCCCGTCGCGGCTGTCCCCCCTTGACCTAGTTCTGCGCTTAGACAACACATCTGGAATTCCCGGCACGAACGCAGCGGCGCCTCCTTCGCTCGGCTATAAATACCGAACTCTCGCAATCGCTCATCGCTCATCTCAATTGTGTTTCACTTCCCGTTCTCACGCTCGTCGCTGAGAACTCAGAGAACGTAACATAATTTTTTAAAAAAATGGAGATTGAGTATTTGATTGCTTCTCGTCGCTCATCGCACGACCTTTGTTTATTGCTTTCCCCCGAAGGGCAGGTAATTCGTCGGATACTTTTGTCGTTATTACCATAGTCATAGTTAATCAGTCTTAGTCAGCTAGTCGTAATTAAATAATTTAGTGGCAATTATTTAGTCTAGTGGTAATTAATTATTCGTAATTAATTTAGTGATTATCAGTCTGGCATATTAAATTAGTGGAAATTAACTACTTGTAATTTATTTAGTGGTAATTAATCAGTCATAATTAGCTAGTTTAGTGGTAATTAATTAGTCGTAATTAGCTAGTTTAGTGGTAATTAATCAGTCGTAATTAGTTAGTTTAGTGGTAATTAATCAGTCGTAATTAGTTAATTCAGTGCTAATTTATTAGTCGTAATTAGATAGTTTAGTCGTAATTAATTAATTTAGTGGTAAATAATTAGTCGTAATTAGTTTAGTGGTTATCAATCTGTCATAATAAATTAGTGGAAATTAACTACTAATAATTTATTTAGCGGTAACTAATCAACTGTAATCAGTTTACTAGCAATTAGTTAGGCATAAGTAATTTAGTGCAAAATAGATGGTTGCAAGTAATTAAGTGGTAATGAACATGTGATTTAATAGTGGTATGCGCGGTAGTAATGGATTACCTCTAATTAATTACATCGCGTACCGCGGATGGGGTTGTTGTGGCTTTAGGTAATTTCGAATATGCAAGACTTGCTAGTGTTTTATGGAGATGGTCTCGTACATGACAGACCAAATGGGTTGGACCTGTCAAGATGTGTAACATCCCAATTTTTTGAGCTTTAAAAAAATCTTTTGAATAGTAAGTAGGAAAAATTGACCATTTGGATTTTATTTGAATTTAATGCAAAAGCTTAATATGGACTTTGTACATCAAAACAATTTAATATGATTAAAGTCAACATCAACAATGGCCAAAACTATTTTATTTGGGTTTTATGTTCTTGGATATATTTTCTAGATTTTTCTAGAATTTTTCCAAGTTCATTTGCTATTTTCTATTGCTTATTTGGATTTCTGGTATTTTCTAAAAAGGAAAATGTATTTAAAATCTCGGATTATTTCTTTGGGCCGAATCTCCTTCCGTTCGGCCCATTCCTTCACCTTTCCGGCCCAGTTCCGCTCGACCTTTCTTCTCCCGTGTAGCCCAGCGCACGCGCCATTCGTTTCTTCCGTGGCAGGTGGGCCTGCGCCCATCGTCAACCTCCAGCCTCTGTCTTATTCGCGCGAGCCAGCGCCACAGCCGCCAATGGAAGCTTCCAAGTCCCGTACGACAACAGTGAATCTTCAACTAAACCCTATCTAAAAACCACGTAGAATCTTATCTCTAGCTATCCCGCATCCAAATCTACCAAAATCAAATCCTGATTCGGTTTCTATCTTCTGAAATCCTGGATTTCTCTTTCGTGTTCCTTACAGACTCGATTTGGGATCTTTATATCTCGTGCCTCCCTGGACCCTATAAATAGGACCCCCGGGATCGCATGGTCGCCCGAAACCTCAAGCCCTAGTGCCTCTCCCTCTCTCGAGCCCTAGTGCCGCCGTAATCCGTGAGTTAGGGTTTTCGGCCGGAGCTCAATTTCTTTAAATTGCACCACCACCGTCACCACCGCGTCATCGTGGACTACACCACCATCCTCCTTGTCACCAGAGCTTCCCGGAGCACCCATCCTCGCCGCCAAAGTCTCACCGGAGGTTCCGTCCGACAAAACCCGAGTTGACTCCGCCGCTTGAGCCTCGCCGCCAGCCGCCACAAACGTCCTCGACCATTCGGAGGTACACCAATAGGTGCGCAATAGTCTGGGCTACACGCTGGTATCACCCATTGCCGAAGTAGCACTGCCGTTCGGTTCCGAGCCTCGCCGGTGTTGATGTCGACGTGGCATTGCCGTGTCAGCCACCACCTCATTCTCGTGCACACGTGTCATCTGATGTGGCACTGAGTCAGTGCCTCATCAGCGTTGCGTGGCTCAGTCCACCAGTCCCCAGATCCATCGGTTCGGTAGATCTAGTCTACCGTGGACCGTGAGGCTGACGTGTGGGTCCCGCATGTCAGATAATTCCTTTATTTCTTTTATTTCCCGGAAATCTCTTCGCTGACGTCAGCCGACGTCATTATTCCGATTTTCTGTTAAATAATAATTCGGGATAATCCAAAATTAGGGTTTTCTTTAGATTTCAAACTTCCCAAGCTCATATCTTTTGCATCCGAACTCCGATTGAGCCCATTCAAATTTCTCAATTCATCTAAATCCGAGATCTATTTATCTGAGATTTTTATTTAATTTTTGGAGTTTTTTTTGCCTTTGTTATTTATTTGTTTTGTTTATTTTCTTTCGTTTGCGAGTAGACGTCAATACTTCGGGAAGATTTGAAGAAGAAGAAACATATCAAGAGCAAGATCAGTACTTAGACCTATTTCAAGGCAAGTTATACCTTTGATCATATTGAACCCAGTTTTCAAAATACTTTGATTCAAATTATTGCATCTACTTTAATTATTTATTTAAATGCTTTTGGGTGTAGTTATTATCCAATTTGTTATGACCTCCTTGTCTAATTGTATGCCATAATCTTTTGCCACCCTAGTTTGGTTTATTTAGTTGGTGCTATTGTACTACCAACATGGGCTGGTTAGATATGAGTAGATTGCTTAGCCATGCTACGAGTCATCATTTCATGTAAGTCACAATTATAAACTTGACTAAGTGACTATGGAACCATTTGATAAAATTGTGTGCACTGTGTTTTATTATTCGTTGATGGCATGTGTTGCACTTAACCAACAGGGTGGAAAAAGGTTTTGGACGGGGGCAAGTGGTCTGGTATACTTTATGGTGGATCTGTGTTGGCGGGAATGATAGGTTAGAATTTGGAAGTCTTGCCTCGGTCAATTAAGGACTTACCTTGTGAGCCATTGAACTGGGCCTTTCGTACAACCACATGCCTGGTATGGGACGGTCCTAACTTAGTAAGTTATGGATTCTTGACATTGATTACTCAAGTTGTAGGTTAGCTGTGTCGGATTGGGTAGAGGTGTGTACAACCAAGTAGTCGCATCGCGGGGCAGTTCGCCGTTTTCCTGTCTAACGGTGTGCGTCTGTGGCGGCTAAGCATACCGAGAGTGTCAATGTCGAGATGAAGTTTCTGAACTGTTTTGTTACGGCTAGTGCTAGCTACACTAGTTGTATCTTGTGGGTAAAATATACAACCTCTGCAGAGTGTTAAACCAATCTATTCGAATAGCCGCGTTCGCGGTCATGGACATGCTCGGGGATTTCACACAAGGGGTAGATTTTCATAAAACTTGGGGTGGGACAGTTGTGTGAGATAACTTATGTAGCTGTGTGAAAGAGACTGATTAGGCCATGTGTTTTTGTAAAAACAACTGATAAATTAATATTGTCTATTTGTTTTGAATTATGTTTTCAATCTATTATTCATATTCAATTGCAAATGTTGCATTTCTGCAAAAGAACCACAGAAGCCATTCCTTTGGAATAAGCCTGCATCTATAAATTGCATTCTGTGGTATGACTTGCGAGTACGGTTGTGTACTCATGCTTGTTGTAAAACATGCAACAGAAGTGGAGGAATCGTCAGTCAACAAGGTCTACTTCAAGGATCGTGGAGAACTAGGTCGCGCACCCCAGCCGATTGCCTGTGGGCATTTGGATGGGCTTCACTGAAGTTATTCTATTTCGTTCCGCTGCAGTTTCATTGAGCTATTTGCCCTCTGAAGCATTAATTGTAAGCTTGACCTTAAGGTCTTTACTCTGATGTTTATTGTTATTTGCCTATTTATTTGTTATCCTTGTATATGGAAATGATATTTCACTGATGTTGCAACTGTGTGTACTAGCATGATCCTGGACTAGTGCAGTATACACAAGGGGTCCAGAATTGCATATTTTGGGTCCCGACAAGATGCCAGTACAAGGTGGTTCGGGCGGAGGGGCTCGACACGATGAATATTCACGAGCTTCGGAGCTGCATCCGGAGGGAGTTCGTCACGGAGGCAATGACGAAGAAACTTGTGATTGAGGGGATCACCTGCACGAATGTCGTGTGGGGGCTCGTCAAGGTGGCTGGAAGCGTAGCATGAAGTCAGTACATGCAGATTGCCTCCCAGCACGAGGCAGCCATTTACGGGAGGCCGATGGTGTACGTGAATTTTGTATGCAGGGCGTCAGGCCACCTTGATGATGCTAGGGCCACTACAAGCGAGCAAGTGCAGCCCGAGCCTGAAGACGGTATCACAGAATGTGCTATCTCGGAGGGAAGACTCGTGCATAATTTTGTGCGAAATGAGGGGGCGGAATTATGGTAGTTGGCCCGCATTGACTGCCACGAGTATCTACTAGACCAGTCTCTCGGGTTAGAGTCCGACGAGGACACCGACCCAGGCTCGGATGGCAGCGACAAGGATGAGCAAAGATCCGGTAGTCCAACCGGGGGAATTGTGTCATCGGAGATGCCTTACGTGGCATCGAGACTTGATGATATCGCGATACGTTCGCTCGTACTGTCGGAAGAAGAAGGCTCTCAGTGGGGGTTTAATGTCGACACCCTCTTAGTTGGGCAGCGCTTCCCTAGCAAGGTGGCTGTGCAACAGGCTATAGCACGGTACGCCTTGTCCATCAGCCTTGTGTACCGAGTGCACCGGTCCAACCCAGGACATTACGCAGTAAAGTGCGTAGTAGAAGGCTGCCCTGGCAAGGTCAGTGCTCACCGAGCAAAGATCTTCGGCTCGATCTTCACGGTCAAGGCGGTGATCGACCACACTTACAAGCTTAGAGAGCCCCTGCGGTAGCATCAGAACGCTCACAATCTTACTTCTAGAAGAATCAACACTTCCCCCACCATCCCTTAATCACTGTCTGACTAACCTCATCATTATACACTCTTAGCAAGATTCATCATAGCCTACTATCTCATCGTAAAACTCCCTAAAGACATAATAAATTATTTTATAATATTTTTGGTTACCTCAAAAAGATTGCAACTATCATCTTGATCTGGGGAAAACCTAGTGCATAAGCCACAATATTGAAACAAAACTCTTTTAACAAGGTCATATTATCATACAACAATTTTGCAACGCACACTAATAAAGGTCACTTATTAAATTTCATCTATTCATTTTTTAGTGATACTCAACACCAATTTTAACATACACTAATTGTATTGTGGAGATTATCATTAATTAACAACTGACGATCGTATTAATCATGGAAACATTTATGGTCCTATCTCTATTTGCAATCACACAGGTATACAAACACATATTCAATATTCCACCTTATGCTTAGAAATTAGGGCAAATTATTATTAAAGATTGAATAACATAATTTTCTATAAAACAAGGTTTCACAAAGAGATACATCAACATTTATATAGTCAATTATATATGTTTCAATCATTTTAGTATATCAAGAATTTGGTAAATCTAGCATTTATATAACATAATCAAATAGCCAAATTCAGGATTAATATTTATTAAGGCAATATTCTAGCACCTCTTTAACTTAACCACTCCGAGCGGTCACAGTAATCCAAACAAGACCAATTAATCCAATTTCCCCAACCAATTTAGCAAATTAAACAATCTTAATGATCAAACCAGTTCATCAAGAACTACTACAAGACAATATCAAATTAACCAACTACATTTTCAAGGATACTAGTTAAGATTAATTATGCACTATGCCACATACCCAACTTGACAACCCATACCATATGAATTAATTTTCTACGATTACAACCTCTCACTTAATTATGACAAAATATCACTAAAGGGTATTAACATTTTCTTTCATAAAAAAGAGGCATTCAACTTCAACACTCAAAATACCCAAAAGAAATACATAAGGTCAAAACTTTCACATGCTAAAGAACTTGTAAAAGAAAACTTTCATTATCCAAAATACCAAGCTAACAAATGAGTCATGTTTCCCAACACAAAGGGCAAATCTCTCGTGAAAATATCAACCTTGCAAATTAACGACGTTCACAAGAAACAAGTACAGATCAACAGTAGGAAGAATAAATAATCGCGTTATAGAACCAATAAAGACCAATGGAACCACACCAACTACATTGTAAACACTAACCCAAGAAAAATTCACTAACCGCAACTATAACAAGAATAATCAAATTCAAAATCAAGGAAGAGAACAACTTTTCTAAAGAAACTAATCCTTAACACCTATAACTAAGTTACCCGGGGTAACCACTTCACTATCCCCATACCACTAACGGTGGAATAACCTGGCCATGCCCATGGCCGCAACCACGATCTCTATCTCTCTACATCAACTGTCATCACCCATAACAATCATATAATCATATTATAAGTATACAAGATCATCTCATAACATGAATCATCAATACAACATAACGGAGACGTAAAAGCAATACTCGTCCCATACCCATCCTACTGTGTACTAGTGTGCCAAATTTTAAGTTAATTAACTATTAGCAAATTTTAGTTGAGTTTACTAATTCTAAAACAAATTTTAGCAATTTTAGGTTACCTAAGTTGTTAATCTATTCACCACGGATCTAAAGCCCGCTCTGATACCAACTGTAACACCCCGGTCCAACACTAAGCCCGGAATGCAACTAAACTACACTATCAATTTCAACATCAATTAACCTATAATTACAGCAAGCATATCAACGATAAAACCCGTCCACGGGTCACAATAACACAAGCATAATGATATGACAATCATAGATAACTTATTCCTATGAGCATAGCAGGTAATAAAGCAAGATTAACATAAACCAATTGATTAAGTCCATTGAATGGATAATCAACTCTAACATATCATCTAAGGTTATTCAATACCATCATATCCTAAATATAAATCATCTTGCTATAATAAAAGTTTCTCATGTCCAATGAACCAAATATTTGGGTGTAGGTTATGATTCCAATTATGCTAGCCCTTCCCGAGTGAAACGCCATCAACAGTTACTTAAAAACAACAATAGAGCAAGAATGAGCCCAAGACTCGGCAAATACAAAATAAAGTCATAAACAATAGTTTATCAACCATAATCAAGGTTATCATCATCATCATCATCTATCTATTTAATGTCATTCTCATACTCAAATAAACAACTCATATTCCATATAGTTAAATTTGCACAATTTAATAATTTATTCATATCTGCGTATGCACCATCATGCTCATACTCATATGCATCTCATCAGTTGATACCGGTATAGCGGTGTTCACCCGTCACTGACACGCTCTATCCTTACTCCCGTGAAGTCCCCACCAAAGTAGAATTTTATCTAAAGCACTCTGGACTATTCATGTATCTTTCTCACCAACCTCACCAGAATAGTTACATGACTTTCTCACCGACCTGGCTTGTGCAACTCCTGTCATGATGAATGTAAATGATGCAACATCTCTAATTATTCATCAACATAATTCATCTCATTAACTCAATATAATAATCGCATTCACTCAATGTCATCAATATCATGTATAAGAATAAGCTTAACGAAAACATGATAAATAGCATGATAAGTAATATCAATAACCATGGCGAACAACCTGTTGTTCACCATTCTACCATGTACTTGCCTCTTAGCCCTTCGAAACCGGATGACGAAATTGTGGCACGACGCATGAGGCCACAGTCCCTGAACAAGCAAGTAATAACACACACTCAAAAACATCATCAAAATTACATCATCACAGCACCAAGCCATCACACTAATCGATCTCGCATGTTTATGCCAAACTGACCGAATTAACCCAAATTTACTGGACGCACTACCCGCTGTCCCAGTAGTAAAACGTCTCTAACTTACTCATCCGAACTCCAAATTCAACCAACCAGGACTGACGAGGATATAACAATCCTCATTTAATCATTTACCCATAATTCATATTATGAGGTAATAATGACGTCACATAACTCCTGAGTATACCCCTTAAATATTAATAAGGGAGAAGCTGGAGGTCGTAAGTTCTTCTACGACCACCCTGTAGCCGTGGGTCTTCCTACAACTACCCCATAGTCGTAAGTCCTTATACGACTATCCCATGATCGTAAGCTCTACTACGATCAGTATGCAGTCGTAAGCTTTCCTATGACCATCCCCTGGTCGTAAGACCTTCTACGACCAGGCCCTAGTCGACAAGGCTCACAGACATGTGGGCCTAGTCGATAAAGAAATCTTCCGCACCGTATTCAAAATACGGGCAGTAAACTACGCCATTATTTCCTAAGATAATGGCACGATTTTAACTCTCTTTTATGATGATAATTGCCTGGCGACGTGGGAACGTTTTAACTCCTGTAGTAACCTCTAGTAACGGCGCCAAGATCTGGATGATTAAGTGACCTTTTATTAGAGGTCCAACGGCGTACATTCTGGGGACGGTATAAAAGGCAAGATCATCAGAGCAATGGGGAGGACCCGAATTCTAAGAAGCACAATACTCTAGTTTTCTGGCTTGATCTTGTAATCCAGTATACTCAATACATACACATAGGAGTAGGGTTGTTATTCTCCCAGGAGAAGGCCCAAACCTGTATAAAATTCCCGTGTCTCCATCTCTGTGTGATTTTGAGCTTAGAGGAACCCCCGAATCAAACAATCTTTACGTAAGTTCTATCTTAAAACACCGACAAGGACTTTCTGGAATCCTCATGAAACAACCTACATTTTTCTAGTTATGATGAAACTCTGATTCTACTGTTTTCTACCCTGTTTCTTTACCCGACGACAGATCTGTCATCTTTTGGACAGCAGACTTCCAAAATTCATATCTTTTAATATACTAATTTATAAATTGTGTTCTTAGACTTTATGAAAACCTTAAGAACTTACCTACAACATTCATGTTGACCAAATTTTCAGATTAACTCACCTACTACTTTTAATCTACTAATTACTACAGACTGTCAACACACGACAAACTCTACCGGACAACAGAACTATAAAATTCATATCTCACAATCTATGCATCGGATTGACATGAATAAAAATTCTACTGAAAGCTATCGAAATTCTCTACAACTCTCTAGTAGATAAAATTCTCAAATTATGCCTCTATACTACCCATAAAAATAGTACAACAGAACAACAAACTAAACCAATCTACTAATTGATTGTCGATTTTCCCCCGACTAGAACCTGCTAATTCTCTCTTTAACTTCATTTTTAATCTCTAGATAAAATAAATAACCAGAGGTGAAAACTTAATCGTTACCCCGAAGACCGTGACGAGGAACACCGTTTTCCCGCGAGATTCCCCCTCTCTTCCTCCTTTCCTCTTCCTTTCTCTCTTCTCTTCCTTTCTCTCTATTGTTGCTAAAATGATTGACAAGTGCAAATCACGAAGCATAATTATCTAGTAGCAACAGTGCATACACTAACATGCATACATGAGTTACAACAAGCAAGATTGCAATTGATCTCTCGAGCAGCAGAACTTACAAGATTGCATGCGACATGCAGCATCACTTTGCAATAAATGCGCACGGCACATGCATCAGGCGCAAGAGAGAGCCGGTGTAGGGCTGCATGCTGGCAGACAGCGGGAGCTTGGTGTGTAGAGCAGCAACTGACGAAGGCAAGCAGATTAGCAGGCGTAGGGAGGCAAGGGCTGGCGGCTACGCAAGGACGCAGCACAGGGGTAGGGCGGCCGGGTACTGGGCAGCGCAAGGTGCAGCTGCACAGCGGTAGGGGTAGGAGCTAGGGTTTGCGTAGCCTCCCCCTTTTCTAAGGTCGGCTGACTCATTTGGGCCAAGACACCATAGGCCGAAGGTCCAGGTTCTCTTACTCTTTCTCAAAATCTAATTTTTTTCTAAATTTTATTTATTTAATTCTCTCTCTAATTCAATTGAAGCCTCTAATGCTATACGGGCTATTACAGCACTTTCCTCACGGGGAGGTACAAGGGCACAATTCTTACCACGGTGGTGGCCGACACGAATGACCAGCTTCTCCTGGTGGCATTTGCCATTGTGGAGAGCTAGAACACATTTAGTTGGTTGTGGTTCCTAGCGAACGTAAAGAGGGCGGTGGTTGGAGACTAGCGCAACGTATGCCTAATCACAGACCGCAATGCTGGGTTGTTGGTGGCCATCAACACCATGCAGCATGGGATAGAACCCCCTCACCAGTGGAACGACTTGCAATCCAGGTGGTGCATGAGATATCTTGCATCTAACTTGTTCATGCGGTTTAGGAAGTTATGAAGACATTCAAGACTATGTGCCTGCAGAACTAGAGGCGGAAGTTTGAGTCCATCTGGAGAGACCTCGAACACTGGACTATGAGGCTTAAAAGAGAGTTCACTCCGGAGGTACTAGAGGGATAGCAACCCAGTAGTGCCATAAGTTTCTCGGAGTGGATTCATCGCCACGCTCCTGAATTGGAGAAATAGTCTCTTCTCTATGACACAGACGGTGCGAGGTACGAGATTATGACGACCAACATGTTCGAAGTGTACAACAGTGTCCTCAAAGGTGTGTGGTATCTCCCTATCACTACGATCATCAAGGAGATATGAACTCGCACTGTTGATTATTTCGTCAATAGAGCCACTGCAGCCAAGCGATGGATTGAGGAAGGCAAGCAATGGCCCGAGAACATGCAGAGGCAGATGGAGAAGGCCCAAATGCACGACATCTAGGTGATCGATGGCCTCAGGAGGAAGTATGAGATCATGCTTCGGCATAAATATGTCAACAGTCATGCTAGGGGGAAAGGAAACATGCATGCACCCTGGGTGATGTGGTGACATGCACCTGCAACAAGCCATGTTCGCATGTGTACAAGGCGTGTGCGCAAATGAGCTAGATGTCTACGCCGTACATCTCCGAGTACTACGATATGCAGCACCTTTTCGGTACATGGAGTGAGGAGTTTCACTCGTACGGTTTAGATATAAACCACAAGGATCTTTGACCGGATAGGGTGCAATGGGGCCTGAACAAGGCCTTGAAGACAATAGAGAAGGGACGACGGTAGACGCGGCGCTTTCGGAATGACATGGTTGCCATCCAACATACCAGTATTAGCCACACAATCCAGTGTATGATATACAAGACCCTTGGGCACTCAATAAAGGATTGTCCCAACAGACTGAGCTCGTCTGGTCGTCATTCAGTGTCGTAATTTAATGTATTGTTTGCCCTGTTTTGTTATGTACAGTGAAACTTCTACAAACCCAGATATGGACTCATCGGCAAACTTCTACGCGGGAATGTTACAGAAGCACAAGTGGCTTGCGCAGAAGGTCAAACATCTATAATACCCAGATTATTCAATGAAAGATGTTCTGGTACCAACACGGCTTCTGGTCCCGCAGTGTGTGTGTGGCAAGCCGGCAGAGATCATTCAGTCCACACACCCAAACACCTCCGCCCGGGTGTGCTACACGTTCGAGCACCACCTCGTAAGCGTTTCTTTCGCACACATCAATCTTCCTATCCCTACGTTGATTGCCATAATTTTTTAACTTCATCTCCGTGTAATGGCGGCCCAAGATGCGCTGCCACTTCTTCCAATGGATCGACGACCC
The DNA here is from genome assembly GCA_036346405.1 of Phyllostachys edulis. NCBI lineage: Eukaryota > Viridiplantae > Streptophyta > Magnoliopsida > Poales > Poaceae > Phyllostachys > Phyllostachys edulis. Next base: position 51,794,112 of record CM070561.1, on the reverse strand, counting down.
GGAGATGTACGACAGGGCGTTCATCCAGCAGAAGTACATGTTGAACTACTCGATGCGGGCCGAGACCTTCGAGCGGTGGAAACCTTACGTATTGGATCGTGTTGAGGAGGCACCGCAAGAGCCCAAGACTCACCCGATGGACAAGGGGAAGGCTCTTGCTACTGAGACCAGCGATTGTCGTAGCTTCTCCCATCGCTCAGGAACACTCCATGTCGAAAAGGTGAGTTACATACAATTCGCGTTATGATTTTGTATTTGCTCTTTCGTTCTTCTAACAACAAACAATCGTTCAGCTCGTATCGCAGAACATGGGGACCTTCGACACATGACACCGACGTGGGGAGTCCCCAGAAAAGGGGAAGGCGGAGGCTCCTGTGACTCAGCACGGCCGCCATAGCGTATCCGCTCGCTCGGGCGCACTGCATATCGACAACGACGACGTGAGTTATGTACAATTTACATTCTTGTTACACTTTTTTACTATACGGTGCACTTACATCATGGAATCATAGGATATTGACAACTTCGACATATGACACCGATGTGGGGAGTCCCACGACAAGGGGAAGGGAATGGGTCCTTCGACCGAGATCGATCGACGTCATAGTGTATCTGGTCGCCCGGGCGCACTCCGTATCGAAGACGTGAGTTATATACAATTTACATCCTTTTACGTTTGCTATTGTACGATACACTTGCATCATGGAATCGTAGGACATTAACGACTTCGACACTCGCCGCCACCGTGGGCAACCCCGAGAAAAAGGGCAGTGGCTATCGAGCCGCAGGGACTAGTTGCAGACATCATTGCATAGATGATAGATATGATATTCTTTATTAATTTATCGGTTCAACGTGGATGATATTTTTTAATATTGTATTGTACCACATGCTAGGTAGGCTTGTACATGAACCAACTGAGGGAAATACTTGGCATGCAGATCATATAACAACATACCGTAGCCTTCGAAATGCACACGAGTCTGAGGCTACGTTACATTGTTATATGATCTGCATGCCACGTATTTCTCTCAGTTAGTTCATGTACAAGCTTATCTAGCCTATGGTACAATACAGTATTAAAAATATCATCGACATCAAACTGATAAATTAACAAAGAGTGTCCTATTTGATCAGGGTACATGTGATAATACCACATCCGCCTTCACCCCGATTACAATAAACCCGCGCGTGTATCATGTAATGCTTGTAATGCTTGAAATGTCGTCAATTCTATGTATGAAAATGTACATCACAACTCCATTGAAAACCCTAATTTTCAAATATGAGCACTTTGTGTGTGAATTCTTGAAACCCTAATTTCTGAAACCTAAATTCCAAATATTCGAGACCCAAATCCATAATTTTTGAGACAATTTCAGAACACATTTAAAATTGTCCAAATATTATACAATCAAGTTCACTGTGTAAGGAGCCTTCAAAACAAATTTCATAATTTTTGGAACTTATTTTCTATATTTACAAATTCCTACAAACAGTGCACTTAAATGAAATTGCGAGAAAATTTCAGAACGAATAAAATTATGGAGATATTACACAAACAAGTACATTGTTTTACGAGTATTCACATAAAATTTCATAATGTTTTAACTCATTTGCTATATTTTAAAAATCCCATAAACACCCTTGAAATCCTAATTTCTGGACAGAGAAGTCGCCACCGCACGGTGGCCGTGTGAGAGGGGTCACTGCACGGTGGTCGTGTGGGAGGTGGCGACGTGGCGGTGCCACCGCACGGTGACTGTGCGGGAGGGCTGGCGCCATCGATGGCCGTGCGGGAGGCACTCCACCGCACGGTGGTCATGCAGGAGAGGGCACGTGGCGGCAAGGGGGTCTGTCGCACAGTGGCCGTGTGGTGGAGTGCCTCCCGCACGGCCAACAATTCAGTGTTTGTACTGGGTGTTTGGGTATGTGCAAGAACTGAAGCGGAGTGAAGCGTGGTACGGTGGCCAAGTGTGCGAGTACCTGCGAGGCTGCGACGGGGAGAGTAGCGCAGGAGGCGAGAGGAGAGGAAGGAGACAGTTTGGGGATAGGGCTGCTTTGAGATCTATGTGCACACTTGACAAAAATCCGGGAGGGGCCTTTGGCGGAGTTCAAGGACAGGAGAATCCCCCACCCACCCCCACGCACAGACCGACACGACACGGCTACACCAAAGTCGCCAAAGCCTGCGCGTACATATCCAACGGAGCCAGCAACATAACAGCATGCGTGCTCGTGGCCTTGGCCAGCCGCTCACCCTCGCTCAGTCTCTACGCGCCGAGCAAGCCACCCAATACCTCTCCACCATCCAACTACCATAATGCCTCGCACTCCGCGCACGGGCACAACCCTACTGGCCAGAAACCGCACGTCGTGACTCGTGAGACAACCTAGTGGCCCATGCCTCCTCTCCTCTCCTCTCCGATCACATGACCTCTAAACTCGCACTGTCCCAACAACCTACCCACATCTTATGCATTGGGAGATTCTTGCCCTCGAACTGGGACACTGCAGCTTGTTCTTGTCTACTTGTGTTTACTCCAAGCTCCTCTAAAAATTGGAAAGGAATTGTCTGCATTGAAACAACAAATATAGAGGATCTACGGTGCAGTGGCATTAAGAACGATCTCCACCATCCAATCAAAAATCAACGATCCAAATCAATCGCTAGAGTGCTTTTGCTACCGTGTTTTCACTATGGTATACATCACGCTGCTACTACAGTATTTTTGCTGCGGAAAACTTCAGAGGACTACCCACTCCTCACAAAACAATGTTTTACCCACTCCTCACAAAACAATGTTCGCACAATATGGCTCTACAGTAATGCAGATAATCCGAATCCCAACAAACTAGCTATTTTGACCGCTGCAAGGCGATAATTAGTCGGAAGGACGGCGAGGACGTTTGCACCAATGGACAGGCAGAATCATGAGTAGTTTCGACCTGTCTCAAGCCTTCTGAAACGTGAACATCGTCTCTTGACAAAAGCATGGAATCAGGCATTCCAAATTAGCGAGAAGCAACAAATGCTCCCAGTAATCGGCCAAAAAAAAACAGCATCTCCTCCTATCTAACCATTCGGCACAGGTGGAAGTGGGATTCGAAAACTGAAAGAGGATCAGAAACCCCACCCACGCAAGAACCTTATTCTCCGGTAATGCCTCGCATCGTTCAACAACTCACTCGCTAAGCGCGGCGCTTGTCCTTGTCAGCCAAAAGAAAGTCCTTCCATGCCTCGTAGAACATCCACGTGATGCCGGAATTCGGCATCACCTTCAGGCAGCTCGCGCCCCATCCGCGGTAAAGCCCCCGGAGGCCCTCCTCCTGGATCACTTCGGACAAGGCGGCGATCATGTGGGGCGGGCACTTCCCTTGCAGGGCACCGACCATGAGCCGCTTTCTTGCCACCTCCAGCGGAAAGCTGATTGTACTCGCGGTGAGGCCTACAGATCCAACAGCGAGATGTGAACAATGCTAGCTGTTTACTCAAATTCCAAGTTATTATTGAGCAACAATTGGAATGCCCCCAATTTTTCTAATTCGTCACAGATTTGAGGATATGATGTTCAACCGTTAACTGAAGGTGGTAAAATAAAGCTAGATATAGGCGATGCTGGATCCTTTACCTGACAGAGCTCCAATAACTAGTAGCTCAGGACGGCTCAAAGATGTCTTCTTATGTAAGCGGCAGTGATAAGTCTTGATTGTTTCGTACATAAAATAGTAACATGTGCTATAAGGAAGCATGCCAATTAGCGTCGGACAGAGGCCTGAATAGAGACCACCAATACCGTCAGTTCGGTATATCTTGCTGAAGGCAACGCTAATGCTAGGATAAGCCTCGCGATTGATAGTCAAGCGATCCTGCCATGGAATATAAAGAATATGACATAGAAGTAGTATGATTTCAACAACTGAACATATGGATGGGGTTTTGACTGTCAACAAGGAATCAGATCAGCAATTACCTTAATAACTTCAAGAGGATGGCACATCAATGTGCCAGCTATTCCAGCAGCTGCACCAGCAATAGCAACCGGAGATAAGAAGTGGAGTGGCAGCTCAATTTTCAGATTACCAAGTTGTATCTTTGGGCATCCATCCTCTTTCCATTTCTCTTGTGCTTCTGCCATGCTCCTTTTGACATACTCGAATGTTCCGAGCTCAATTGCTTGAGTTGGAATAATGCGGATCATGTTGATTGTGTTACCCGCCCAAAGCCCTTGCCACCCATTTTGCTCCATGATCTCCACAAAACTACCACCGATATGCCTAGATCCTACTCCTACAACCATTCTTGTCCTGCAATTAATCACATACCAGTATACCACGACATTATGTGACCATTCCTTTGTTTTAATCTAGAGAGAATATAAAACTTAATTGTAAGATATAGGAACACATTAGCCTTCAGTATTCAATGAATTACATGGATGGATATAAAGCCTACACAGCCTCCATTGGTCTCAGAAAGGCATAAGATTCTATAAAATACTAGCTCTCTAGCATTGATATTAATTTTGCTATGCACTAAACAAATTAATATGTTTATACAGGAGAATGTGATTATTAGATTTTTTCCATTTTGGCCAGTTGAAGTTTCCATTTTTAGTATCAAATGGTGAAAAGTTGGTTAAACGTTGGAATAATAAAGTGAGAAATTACATGGAGAAACAAAGTTGTTTTCCTAACAGATGCCTTAAAGGGTCAATTCAACAGGCCTGGTAGTACATAGCATATCACTAAGGTGGTGTTTTGGATAAACTTGTTTGCGAAGGTTGTTACATGCCATCTTTTTGGGTTTTGAAATTCAAAAGTCAGTTTCCCAACAAATTTCTGAAACTAGGTTATTGAAGCAATTGTATTTTGACCACGCTCAAATGCTTTAACGAAAACTTAAAAACAAAAGAGAAAGCGCAGTATGGTGTAAAAGATATATCACGCAAGGCCAGTTAGCTAGAGCACTGACTTGACAGCACACATCTGATCTCTGAAATGCATGTCAGTCCCAGATCAGAAAGCAAAGAAAACCAAGCTTACAGAGTGAAGGTCGAGTATGTTAGGTGTAAAATTTACTCCGTACTTCATGATGAATAAATAAACGAAACTACCCGAGTAAAGTAACAAAATAAATATAGAGATCAAAGTCAGTGAGTACCTGATAGTCTCAAGGGGCGCAAGAACAGCTTTAGACATAGCACCAGCTAACGCCCCACTGGCAAATTCTCTAACCTCCCTACTCCCTAAAAATGTCTGCAGTGGATTGGAAAAAAGGAACGCCTCAAAACAATCACTCACAAATCTATTACCAGCTTCATAAAAGTTACAATTCGTAAGGCATTTATGAGAAAATAAATGAAAACACTTTTTTTCCCTGAGGGAAAGCCTTCCTCCAAGTGCTTTGACGTAGTGTGGTTGCAGATGTAAAGAAGATGTCATCGTAAGATTCTACATTTAACATTGTACATATGAGAATTCTTTTGTTTTGAGAAAGTGTAGCGACAGCATTATCTAAGCCATCAAAGTCATTAACAGTATTCATTAATGGAAATATTAAATCCTGCATATCTATGCGATAAGGACAGACTCCGAGCTATAACTTGTGTTTTATTATAGCCAAGCAGGTTCCAAATAAGAATGTTTACTTTCTTGGCAGGAGGTTATCAGCAATACAACGTCTAGAGCTCTACAAAAGGCTGGCTTCACAAACAGTGGTTAGAGTTTGCAGAGCTCTCAACAATAGAATACTCAAACAAGAGCAGCATCATAACAAAGTCAATTTTGAATACTTTTTATCGCACATGGCACAATCCAATTTGGTAGTTGGAACAAGGAAGTAAATGCAAAAAACACATGTGCAGACGCCTTCCAGATACGCGGGTGAAGGCCACAAAAAACTTAAAAGTACTGAAGGGCAAATGTTGCTCCATCTGTGAAAGTAACACCTTTGTCCAAACCTGTCATGGAGAGCATCCCTGACACAACCAAAATTCCTTTTCTAAGTTAGCTAAGTGTATAAAACTAGTTGACTTAATCAAATATTAAAATAAAACTAAAGTTCTAAATGATAGTGCCTGATGAAGCTTGTTTACTCCATTTGACTTTTTGAAGCTTGTTCATTTTGTCCTCGGTTCCAGGTTCTCATTCTCCATAAACTAACATGGATGCAAAGGGTGTATAAAAAGGGGTAAAATTTCTCGGCTGTTGAGTTTCGAATATTATTTCCACTTCTAGCCTACGTCAGACCTTTACATCACTATCGAAAGTCGGATCTGATTTTTCCCAGGCCAAATAATACCAACCTAACTACTTAAGGTAAGAAAATACTTGGGCATATGACAACAGGGCACGTGCACATTGATTGTATACATCAATATGGTCCTAACAATAGTAAAGCCTCAGCTGTATCTTACATATCAACAGAAATAGGGCTCACAGATGAAGAAAAAATAAGCTAGAAACAAAAGAAATAATGCAACTAGAGATGGATGTAAGCATGAAGGGGGGAAACACTTCTCAATAGGAGCCAGCTTGCAGTTTACAAGATTAAGACTAGACATCTAAGACATGTTTCGTGGGTTTGACAGTAAATTAAGCAAATAAACAACGCTGCAACGAAGCAGCAGCTAAAATGAATAGCGAAGCAACTTCACTGGAGGAAGCTACTTGCGGCATGACGGCAAAAATCTCACAAATAAAATACAGTTCATATGTTCTGCAGCAAACAGCCAGTCAGCATGACGAAACGTAGACATTCCGACAAATATTTCGAATCAATGCATCAGCAATCCTAATCCGAAGCAAACGAACGCATCCAATGAGGGGAAAACACCATTCGCTCGTTTAATCGGATTAGAACATTAACCAAGCAAAACTGCCAAGATTTCCCACCTTCACCGATCCAGTAACCGAGAAACGGCCTAAACTCAGATGGGGCTGGAGTTCCTTACCCTCACGGCCCCTCCGACGTCCGGCAGCCTGACGCCGATGACCTCAGCAACCTTGGCGCCGTCGAGGTCGTCGTCCTTGGGCAGCGCCATGACAAGCAGCTCCTTGTAGCCGCCTCCGCCGCTCCCTCCGGCGCCGGCCCCGGGGCCGGCGAAGCCCACGCTGGCAAGCGATAGCTTCCCGCCGCCGCCGCTCGGCGCGTCCTCAAAGCCCATGGCGGCGCGTGACCACTTCTTTCCTCGCGATCCTGCTTTTGGACTTGGAACGGTGGAGGTATTAATAGGAAGGAACGCAAGGGGCGGAGTGCAAAAGATGTCGCTGCAGCTCTGAGCTCTCCGCGACACCGCGGTCCGCGCCTTGCGGTCCCCGGAGCGCGGGGTAATGTTTGAAATACAGAATTAATGCAGGTGTTGGAATGTAAAAGATGTAGCGGGCAGGGCTCGAATTTGGCCGCGTATGGTGTGGTAGTTTGGCAGTACGTTTTACGGGAACCAGATACGTATCGTAGGCAGTGGTATATTTTAGTTGTATAGGTATTTGTTTTGCTTTTATTATGCTTTTTTTTCTTTCATTTTTGTGTGTGCTTGTTTTTGTGATGAGTTTATATATATAAAGTGTATTGTTTAGACAGGTGTTCGTTTTTTTAGTGTCTCTTTGGTGTGCTTGTTATGTGGTAGCTAAAGGTTGAAAAGTATACCGGGAAAGAAGCAAAAATAGGTGTCTTTTGGCTCTTTTTCTATTCTTTTGGCTTTTTGGGACCTACCAATAATATCTTGCTGATGGCCCTCCTTTGCAATATCATTATTCTAGTTTTCTTATTGATTTTTTCTAACCTTTTACTCTTTGTTATAGCTTACACGTATAAAACTCTCGCGGTGAGCTTGTTTTTAATGCGGTGTACTCGATAGTCTGCATATAAAAGTTTAGGACTTTTATCCTAATGTCATGTGAGATATTCGTATTTGTTTGCGTGAACTCGCGGTCCCTTGCCATTCTTTCTTTTTCCTCTGTTGATGTAAATTCTTTGCAAGTATTGTTAGTTACTCTCAAGTTTCGCATAGCGTATTTCAGGAAAACACGTGATCTTACTTGTCTGCGCCATGCGTTTCAATGGTTGATACCTGCATCACCCCGTTTTGTTTTTTATCAAGACAGTGAAACCCAATTTTTTAAAAAAAACGAAGAAAAACCATGGCGATGCAATACATTCTGATCTATTGTTATTTATACATTTTGGCTAAATGCAATTGGTGTGGCTATTTGTATAATTTTTAAGTTTACTGATGTTTTAAAACGAAACAAGATTGAACTAATCATCAGTGCAATTGTGCATGCTACTAATTACCCTCTCCCAAAAAATTGTATTTACTCTTTCTTTCTAATAAAAAAACAATGATCTTTTCACCGTTTGGCGTATGAAATTCCGAACCTCACTACACTACGGTCATACAAATTTGGGGCCTGTTTGGATTGGAACCTAAATGAACCTTACCAAATTTTGGTAATACCCGTAAAATTTGGCTAGCATTTGGATTGGTTCCAATATGTGGCATGCTCTTGAAAAATTTGGTCACGCCAAATATTGGTAATGCCTATAAAATTTGGCTGTAATTTGATTTGTTGCCAAATTTTGGTACTACCAACGAAAATTTGGTAAAGCCAATTTTTTCTTCACAATTCTTAGGCAAAGTTTGAGTGGCCAAAAAGCTAACCAAATAATTGGTAGGGCAACTAGCCCATGAGTTTGCTAGATGGCATCATTTCGTTAGATGTGAATAGGGACATATTAGTCAATATCGGTGTTGCCCGTGGGTCCCACATGACATCAATTTTCTTTTATCCCAAAATATGTCAACTGGGGTCTTGTTTTGTTGATAAAATGATGAGGAACACAACGGTTCAAATGGATCGCAAATCGAATACTCGGTTTACGAAATATGATCATTTCAAACAGATAAATCAATCTAACCATGCAATTAATATCAATCTTACCAAATTTTGGTAATACCAAAATCTAGGTAATGTCAAACCAAACACTACCAACTACTTTTTTTGCTCATATTTTGGCATTGCCCAGATATTGATGCCAAATCAAACACTAACCAACTACTTTTTTTGCCTATATTTTGGCATTGCCCAGATTTTGGTATTACCAAAATTTGGTTTGGCTCACTAGGGCATCAATCCAAACAGCCCCTTGGTTCCTGCACTTCCTGGCGTGAGAATGGTATCTGACTCGCAGATATCCCCCCCCCACCAATTGGAGCACCGAAAATCCGCAAGGCGCATCACTGACCACCCTCACCAGGAAACGGATCCTCGGCATTGAGGACAAAAATGCAAATGATCCACGGTGACTAGTATTGGAGCATTGTTTCTACCGTGCGATCTAAAATGAACGGTCTAGATCGAGTGCTACAGTATCAGAGGAACAGTGAAATCATCACAGTAAATATATATTGTTTTTACCGTGTGCTTGTTGCAGTATTATCCCAGGGCTGTTCACAGAGTGTTCTATGCAATAACAACGAATGATCCATATCCCCACCAACATCTAGGGGTGTCAATCAAATCCGAATTATCCATCACCCGAATTCGGCTGGTACCGAATATGGTTTAGATTTTTTTTTCATCCGATTAACGATTTCTCCCATGTCCGTATTTGTATTCACAAAAAAATATGGATACGAATATGGTATGGATTGTTGCCATCTGAAATGTTGTTTTATCCGCACTATTCGTAATTGTACTCGAATTCAATAAAACAATATACATATTTTATTGCAATATGGCTAATTAGTTGCATGAGTATTTTTAGTTTTAATATGAACTCATGTTTTCAGGTGAAATAGATAACCCAGAATGATTAGGTGTGCTATGTACAAGAATAAAGTATCATAAATATCTTGTAATTACGTAACTTATGAGGATATCTGAATCCGACCGAATTGAGTAGGTATTCGATTCATATTTGTATTCGTTACAACGTTCGATTCGTATTTATATTCAACAATATTCAAATTCATATTCATTTAGAAAATACGAATACGGGAAGATCATTATTTGATTCGTATTCGATCCGTTACACCCCTACCAACATCTATAAACTTGGACGCGACTAGCGCTCGGACGTACGATCCGAGCGCTAGCACCGTACGCTGCGCCTTATCGTTCGATCTAGCACCATGGTGTTCATTCGTCCGATCTCACACGTTTTTCTCTTTCATCCCCAAAACAAGTGAAATGACTTCTATGCAACATCACGCAGCCCCAACAGCAAACAAAACCACCCAGACCTCCTTCTCCTCCGCCCAATCTCGCTCGCCAGGCAAGTTCTTCGAACTCGAACAACTAACACAAAGGTTCGAAATAAAATAAACCTGCAATGTAACAATATGGAAATACGTATGCAATAATTTGAAGAAACACTTGCAACAAAATAATCCAGAGAAGACATGTTCCCAATAAACTAAAATGCCATATGCAACATCCGTGGACAATGTGTGCAACAATTTTAATTCATGTGTGCAACATTTGAAAATAATAGTGGAAACATCCGAAAATAATTGTTGCAAATATCCCTAAACAAACAAATTCCGATGCTACAATATTGCAACATTTGAAAATAACAGTGGAAATATTCAAAAATAATTGTTGCAACGTTTTTGGACAATGATATAACAAATCAAATGGCGAAGAGCTGCAACAAAAAGTTTACTCTTGTGCAACAAATAAAAAACACTAGTGCAACAAAAAAAAATCTTGCCGCGACATTTGATGCAAACAAACATCACAATTTGTTTGTTTTGGAGGTCGTCGTCGTCAGGGGCGGATCCAAGTGATGCTTTAGGGGTGCACAGGACACCGGGTTCAGTATTGTTTTACCTTACCAAAACTCACATACGCATAGATATGCACCCCGTAGTTTATGTCCATTTACTTCACATACATGTGGTGTAATGTATTGTGACACCCGGTCGATTTCGTTCTGGATCCGCCACTGGTCGTCGTGGCAAACGATGACGAGCTTGTTGCGGTTGTGGGAGATGGTGACCAGCTCGGCGCTCGCCTCCATCTATCCTCCTCATCGTCCTCCTCCTCCTTCGCCCACCACCGCCGACTACCGATCTCGTGCTCTACCAGATCTCGAGAGAGGTAGGGAGGAGAGAGGAGCATGGAGGGTCGCATGAGCTGTAGCTAACCATGGCCATATGCGGCGTGCGAGAAAGAGAGTAGCAATGAGGAGTAGGAGGAGAAAGAGAGCGAGTGCTATCTGGTTTTGAGGGTGAAGAAGATAGAAGAAGCAGGGGATGTGAGAAAGCAAAAAAAACAAAAGTGACCAGCAAAGACAGCAAGTAGGTGAAAGAGCACTCGATGCTTTTGAGGGTGGACAGGTGGACGTGGATGTGAGCTTAAGAATGGGATACGCTGTATCAGACGTCTCACCATAGCATCTCTACTACTTAAAAATACTACTTAAACATTGGAGTTGGTGGTTGTCCGTCCTCCCTTCCGCACCCATTCTGTCCGTATGCGCCACTACCCCAACCCTCCTCTCCCCCCTCCACACGCGGCCATGCCCTCGACACCCTCCTCCGTCTCGAGACGTCTTGCTTCTTCCCCAATTTTTTCTCCGTCTCGTCTACCTCGCAACGCCCGTCGCTGTGCACCCGCCACCCCCACACCGCTGCACCTCCGCGGCTCCACCTCCTTTCCTCCCCCTACGCCCTTCAACTCCCTTTACGGGTGCCAACACGTCACCACCAGCAACCGCCCTTGAGGTAAAGGAGGCCTCCTATGGTCCTCCCCCGACGCCGCCACCCAAGACGTCGCTGCCGCCAACAATCCCCCGCACCTAACGCCATCGATTCGGCCTAACCTTCAGCCAGTTCCGCCGCCTTGGCTACTTCGACCATGGCGCACCTCTCATTTTCCCCCATCGCCTCCTTCAATTCCTTCCTTCTCCACCGCTTCTCTCTGGCGCCTCTTCCTTCCCCATCTCCCTCAATTCCCTTAACCCCTCCCTGCTTCGGAGAAGGCCATCGCCGAGTAGGGCCAGCCAGCCACCAACATCACCCACCTCGTCATCACCACCAACTCTGGCGCCCACATCCCGGGTGTAGACTTTCGCCTCTGTTTGGAGATAACACGGGCGTCGTCATCGTCCGCGTCGATCCCATGAGCCCCGTCGAACACCCGCTATTCGAGATAGTGTCCGCCTCACAGACCGTGATCCTAGAGTCCGGCAGGCACGCCATTCACATGCATCTCACAAAAAGACGGCTTGGAAAGCAACATCTGTTAGCAATGCATACATGCAGTATTGAGCTAGCAGCGATTGGGCGAGTTGTTGGTTCTTCAGTTATGCGCTTATGCGGGCATGTGGCGGCCTAGCGGGGTAAGCGGGCCGGCCTGCTAGAAACTGGGTTGTCTTTGCGGTTTTTTGCGAGAGTTTATGTGGGCTTGTTTTGCAGGGCAGGCCGGCGGCTTAGTGGACATGCCCGCCCCACTTGCACCCTTACGAACAATTAGACAATAACTAGAACTAGGAATCAACAATTTGACACGATAATGCAACCAAAAATTCAACAATGCAAAACCGAAAAGAAAAATTGCAAAGCATAGATTGGTTTGGACGATGATGAACTAACCCTATTTTTTGTTTGGATTTTCGTGGACTATAGGTAAAAGGAAAAATCTCACAGATCAACTATACCTGTGATACCACTTGATGAACCATAGAGGTTCTGATCTGGCCCGATCTTTCGATGAGAAGGTAAATTCAGTAGAAGTCGCTCAACTCTCACGATCCTGGCTTCGAACTCGCAAGGTCCAAAACCACGCAATCCTTGAATTGCTCGATAAGTCGTTATCAACCGTGCACAAATACCTGATTGACCTGATCACGAAGATCAATTCCTGTATACACCAAAGAATCATGCAAGAATAAAGGTAAAACGCAATCTGATGTATTGCAAATATGAATTAAAATTGTATTGATAAGTGGGGTTCTAAAGATAATGTCGCTGTTGATCTCGCCGAACAAGAGGACAAAGAATAAAGTAGCAAAGCTAAACTTCAATAAACAAAACCCAAGAAAACTAGAGGGGTGGTGGCCACGGGTACTATTCACGTGTGAGCAATACCACGTGAACAGTGCCGGAAGCCCTAGGTGGCCGACCATATGGACCAAATTAGCTCATTCATTACCAAGTCCATGGGCCAACAATTGGTGGCGCAACACCATGGCATGTAGACGTAGCTCGACTCGTAGGAGTAGAAGTAGCTCGGTCCAATTGGGGAATATGACAGTGCAGTAGCCAAAAGTCCTATCGGAGAAGATATGGTTGAAGTAGAGGATGCAGTGCAGCGGGTCGAAATAGCGATTGCATCCTTAGGGTTGATGTCTTCATCACTCCCTTCCTTCCAAGGTATGCCACTTTTGGAAATTTGGAAAATCATTCATGTGCAAGTTTAACTAGACACAGTTTGTACTTGTGATGTTAGTTACTTTCTGCAATTTACATTTGAATACATGCACATATGTCTTGCAACTCTTTCATTTTTTTCGCAAGGTAGACTCCCAAGCGTACATAATACAGGGAATGTATTGTGTTTACTTTAGCATTTTGTATATGAGTTCAGAACATTTCGATGCCTATGTTTGATGCATATTTACTATTGGTATGGTATTGCTATTAAGATGTCCTTTAGGGGAAGACACCCATATAATGGAAGAAGAAGAATGGCAGGGGCGGCTATGCCGCTAAGGCAAGAAACTGACAAACTATTAATTAATTATGTTATTTGATTTTTCTTTTTGTGGTTTTGCCTACAGGTATTAATTAAGATTAGATGGTAAAACAACAAAAGATGACCCAAGTCACTGTCAGTACGTAGATTGCATTTCTTGATAGTTTTTTCTTTGAGGTTGTACTCATTTCCAGCGTGCATTTCATATGTATTTGCTTGCTCCGAACAGATAGAAAAGCTCATATTTACCTCTGCTAGACCATTGTATTCCATCAGCTACTTGAATAAATGTTTTTTGTACTTTGGAATGGTTATCACACATAAGTTAGAGAGGTTTGAACCATGTGGGCTGCCATCAAGGTTAATTCATCCCTTTATTCGTTCCATATTCTATATATTTTCCTATCTTACCATTTGAAGAGGGATGATCACATAGCATTTCTTGCTTAAGTCATCCATAAATAAATCAGTTCAAAGAAAGTAAACAGAAAATTCTAAATTGAACTAACTGTGTTTAGTAGTGGCTGTGTTCAATTTGTGAAGTGTACACTTATCTTTGTTGTTCACATTACTTCAGAGAATAACAAAGTAACGCTGAAGGTGCAGAAATATGTAGCTAACACTTAACCCAATTACATGCCATGACAATGTTTCAAAGACAACAATAACAAAAAAGACAATGTTTCAATGACCGTTAAGATACCATTCAACAACATAGGTGGGAAGCTTACAACATGACTTGGTGATTCAACATAGGAATGCCATATTTCTCTCTCTACATGTACTTCTTTTAGATTTTAGTCGGCATCCTTGTTTGGTCTACTTATAAACTTTTGATTGTCAGTAGCCCATTACTGTCCCATGTCGGTGCATGCCATAACGAACATGAATCTATTGCCATTGCCATGTTCCTTGTAGGCCCCAGCAGCAATGAGATGATTTACGAATTTCTGTGTCACACCGCCATGTTTCTTGTGGTTTTATACAATTTCCCTTTTGCATGGTTGAAATTTCAAATTAGCATAATTTAATTATGGGATAAATAAACTGATGTTACAATTAATGTCTCTTTGCCATTGCCATGTTCATTGTAGGCTCTACCAACAAGTGAATCTGATTTACAAATTTATGTGTCACACTCACACTGCCATGTTTCTTGTGCAAAGGTTGTATGTGGCTGCACTTTTACATAGTTCAAATTTTAGTTTAGCAAATTTTGATTATAGAATAAACAAGCTGATGTTACAATTAATGTATCTCTTTATGCTAAATGCTATCAAGACAAACTTTCCTAGGAGTAAGTGGGGGTTGACGAAGGTCACTAGTGGTTTGAAGTGTGAAGTACGAGGAGGTTTTTCGACTAAGATCTCTACTACTTAAAAGAAAGACTTGATGGTGGTCCATTCTCTCCACACCACCACTCTTTCACAAACAATTGCCGACAGGTGAGGCCGAGGCTAGCTGCTTCCCTAGCCTCCCAAAACCCCAACCCACACTGTACTCTCTCTCTCTCTCTCTCTCATCTCCCCCTTGCTTCGCCCCCTACCCGTCTCCCCCCTTGCTCTTCTACTATGTTCCACGTGCCTCCACCCCTCCCCCATCGTTGCCGCCTTTGGTAACTAATACTACCCGTTCGATGCAAATTATTCACCAAGCTTGGGTTATACAAGTGAATGTATTCTGGTTGTGTTTGGAATTGTATCATGAGATACTTGTTAGCAGAATTGGTATTGAGAAATTATTTATTTCTAAATTATGGTTTTGATTGGGCATCTGATAGCTGGTAAAAGCTGAGAACTAAATAATTCAAGAGCAATTCATTAGATCTGTGCTCGTAACATTTGGATATATTTTCTCATGAGATCTTTGTATTTATAGGTGCTAGATTGTTCAAATGAGTTTTATACCTACTAAAACTGATTATAATACTTAGGAATTATACGTGTGTTAAACACGTTACTCAGAAATCATTAATACAAAATATAAATTTTCGTTGCAGCGCACGCTGTACCGGACGTCACACCGTAGCATTATCGTATAAACTTCGCGCGGCAGCTTTACCTTTCTCATTTTTTCCGTCCCATTCTCCATCTCGAAGCCCCACTCCCTTCCCTCTCGCCCCTCTCGCGCGCGCGGCATCGCCGCCTCCGCCTGGTCGGAACCCTAGAATCCCCGGCATCCCGGCGCCGATCACGGCCTCCCCCGCCTGCGGCGATGACGAGGGCGGCGCGGCGGGGCCAGCTCCTCGACCGGTGGCGCGGGATCCAGGAGGACGAGGAGGCCGACGACGATGGCGAGCCCTCCGCGGCCAAGCATCGCCGCCTCATCCAGGCCAAGGGGGAGTGGTATGGCTATGGCATACTCCCGCTCATCGCTCCCCGCCTCGCATCACTTAGCGAACGATGCGGCTGTTGGTACGACTTGGAATCGCGCGGGTTTAGTGGTGTCGGGGCGGGTTTGGGATTCCGCTGATTGGAACGACCGAACGAGTAATGCTTGCGCTGATGAGGAATCGAGCAGCTTAGCTGCATGGTAGTAAGCTTGGGATTTTTTGGTTGGTTGGATTAGGTAACGCGAGTGTAGTTGGCTATGGGCCTATGCCCTATGATCTCTCGCCCCCCTCTTCACACAACCGTTTTTGCGATGTAGGTGGATTGAGATATCGGGAGGAACTCCTGCAGATTTTAGGGTTTATTAACAATGTGAGGGCGAGCATTGATATTGTGAATGCGTGTGGTTAGAAGTCCAGTGGTACATTTTTTAGCTGATAGGAATTGGGATTTGTGGAACGTGAAATTATAAATGGCTATAGTAGACATAGCGCATTTGTAAGCTCATTTATAACATAGTTATCAGAAACGCGGTTCGACCGAGTCGCGGTACGAGATTCGGGTTCGTAGTTCGCCACTTTTTCTTCCAATTTCCACTGTGAACACGAATCCGTACTCTAAACCGGTTCGGGTTCAATGAATCCGGTTCGCGATTCATGGGGTTTTATAGTGAATCCGGTAACTATGATTTATAATGTGCACAAAAGTACTGGACACCAAGTTTAGGGTTTGAGGATATATTATGCATGTTTTTTAATCTGTAGAATATTCTTTGTGTTGATGGCAAACTTGGGATTTGAATAGTTATAGGTCATATGTGATAATGTTGCACAGAAAACATAACAAATTAGCAGTGTGAATTTAAATGGGTATTAGGGAATTAAGATTCAGCGGCGTGAATGAAAGTTCAGGAATTACCGAAGGGAATAGTGTATGTGCTGATTTAGTTATTTTTGTAGCATTTTATTGACAGGCTGGCCATGCTTGACCTTCGATTGGAGCATTTTTATTGAGATTCTATAATATTTTGTGGTCCATCCATTTCCATTATTAATTTGGGCACTGGAACAGTTTCATGTACTGAGGACTCATTCATCCATGAAAAATTAATCAGTGTAACACTAGAAGTGTTTTGACATTTTCATGGTATGAAAAACAAGGACCATTTGAGTTTAAACTGCTGTTTTTCGAGATGACATAGTAAGTCCCAAGAAAATTCTTGGTGATCATGGTACGAGTTATGTGGTTGATTTTCTGTTTGTTGCTGTGATGTTGGATGTGTTGACTGTCGAGGTGTTGGAGGTAGGCACTAGGGATATGCAAAACTCAGTGATTACAATGTAGACTCGTCGGATTGACAATAATTTTATTTTAGAGGAATATTGATTCAAAACGTTTATATCTGTGTGACAACAACTAACAGAATAAACCAAATATAGAGCACTTCTCGGGCACCAAGATCCAACTTGTCAACTCCCATCCCACATATAACGAGTCCTAATCTTGTTGGCTCCTCTAATATTGTGTTTAGGAAAACACAATTATTGTTGCTGTTTTTTGCTACACAAAGAGAGCAGCTTGAAGTATTTTTTTGTTAATGGTGAGAGAAGTTTCAATTTATGCAAGTGTATATAAATTAGGGAGTGTTATATTGATTGAAATTTTGACATTAGTTGAAAGCTAATATAATCTACGGGTATTACCAAAAGACATTTCGTCTATCTGTAATTGAGTTGTGTTGGAACACCGGAACACCAAAAGTTGTGTAAATGGACTAATTGTTCTTCTCCCTGCAACATGCCTTATTTCTGGAGTCAAGAGTGACTTATTACTTTTACTAACTAACTGATGATCTCTCTTTTATTTTCCCTGGCGATCCTGATGAAATCTGACATTTCATGCTTGTTTAATCACCTTCAGGTTTTCACATTGTTTCGATTTTCTGGAAAGTTTGCCGAAAGAAGAGCATATTTGGTGTGGATATGCTGATATTATGGGACCTTTTCTGGAGACGTTCCATGGTTACTTTGATGATAAAGAGGAAAACTCACCTCTTAAAATTATATGGAAACGGGTTTCTCGAGAACTGGGTATTTGCACACAATGTGTGTGTGAACACCACCAGGCACATGAATTTTTCGATACTGAATATCGGTCAGATACTGTTGATCCCCTTCTGAAAGTATTACGGCTTCTCGATGAAGAGAGGGTTACAGACCATCTTAAACAGATCAATGAAAAGATTCAGCTCAAGGAGTATGACCCTTCTTGCCATGGTGCAGAAGTTGTTAGCATAATGTTTGAAGTATGTTCCATTTATGTGATACCTTTTCAGTTCTCTTTTTACACAACATTAGCAATACTGATTTCCCTTTGAAACAGTTGACATTCTTTTATTGGCAGTTTTTTCTTGACAAATATCTGCATGAAGTATGGATTTATAAGTTATAACCAGACACTAGTCACACCCAGTATTTGAGAATATCTAGCAACACTAGTATTTATCCATTAATGCCTTTCTCCCTAATTGCTTTTGAATATGTTTAAGATGCACATCAAAAGTGCTTTACATCAAATGCTCTTAGTGCGTCCTGAATAGAGGGTTGTTTTTATCTACCAATATTGCATCATCCGTCCAGTTGAGTTTATTTATGATTAGCAGGAGCTTCATACCCATTGCATTCATGTGTGTTCCATGAATTAATCAGAATTTCACTTGCAATACTGAGAATACAAGCAGAACATAATTGGTCTGCTCCTATTTGGTAATGAGTTCCTGACCTGTAACCGCGCAGCTTATTTTCTCTTCTTTTATTGATATTTACTGTTGCCAATGAACCTGGTAGTTTTTATCTGCAAAGCAAGCAACATCAATATCTTATGAGTCATATTTCATTGTATAAACCATCACATAGGGACCAGGGTCTTAAGTTTCATGGCAACCATAACAATCTGCTTTTTTATATTTGCAGGTTTTGATGTATCCTGTTCTGTTAGATGATCAATCATTGGCTAATCAGTTCCAGATGTTCATTGAAACAGTTGATGAATCATATGAAGTTAGCCTTTCAACTAATCAGCAATACCCTGTAAGTTACTTCTTTCCCTTGATTCATGCTCATAACACAACTAGTAATGTCTCACTTGACTAGTTGAACCTTGTCATATGGATAAAAAATTTATCATTCTGAATAATCAAGTAGTCCAGGATACGTGATTTGTTTTTCACCAATTATTTTTAGCCTACTGCTCAAAATATAGTTTTGACTCCTTTTCTCACCATCCATTAAGCTTCTCAATCTGTTTCTCACAACATGTTTAAACTTACAAATTTAGGGTGTTTATGCATTACTCTTCTTCAAAAGTTGTAAAGCTCGAGCAATTGGGCTCCGCTTAGCCCGATCCATGGGGAAATTGAGGTAATGTACTCTTCACTTTCCCATTCATTTTGAATGAAGAAAATTACTACTTGCTAGACATTTCTCTAGTTAAATCAATAGATGGAAATGCATCTACATACTTGCACAATGTAGGGTTTTACTAGGCAAGGTAATAAAACTGTGCCGGGAGCTATTTCATAGTTGTTAATAACACGTCACTCTTACAGCCTTGAAATCCATGTAAGTTTGTACTCCTTAAGTCCTTAAGTGGTACAGGGCACTATATAGTCATGGCAACATGACCAAATCAGTTTATTGTTCATGTAAAGGTGAGTAACTTATGGTAAAAATACGTTGTGTTTATACACATCATTTCTTTCTAAATTTGAACTCTTATACGGTGTTTGGACCTTTGGGTAACGACAAAATTAAGCTTTAGGAAACTAGTCCCCTTGTTTCATATTATGAGTCATTTAAGCGCTTGACAGTCGACACAATAATTAAGATAAGTGGTAGAATGACCAAAATCACCAAATATTAGCCTTCTTTAAGATATCTTGGTAGCTCCTGTTCGGATTCGATCGCGAGCGCCACCTCTTGAGGAGCTACCGCCGGTCGGGTTCCCCCACACAGACAATGACCGCCCTCTCTAGGCAGCGTTCCATGTCCCTCATGGCAGGAGAGAGGGACGACGTAGGTCTAGCGCTTGGGACGATGGAACGGATCTCTGGTGGGGAAGATGCCACCAACATCCCCGTGAAGCACCAGACACCAGACGTGAACCCCCTGCTCCCTGTCGGGCCTCAACGCAAAAGAGGGGTGGTTTGAGGCCGCACCAGCCCCACGAACGTCTGGCAGCGGTTGAAACCTAGCTTGCACGGACACGCGTGTCCACGTATCGGACACGTGATTCACCATTTTCTAAATAATGGCGACACGGGGACACCGCTGTATATATATAATAATAATAATAATAATAATAATAATAATAATAATAATAATAATAAATGCATATGTACTGAAACATATGTCTTTGCCCTTTTTTTCTGTAAGACTTGACTTTCAAATTCTATCTGGAAGTAATGAAAACTTTTTGCATACCTTCAGAAGAGCCTTCCCGGTGCCCATCACAAAACCAACATCAGTGTTTCCAATTCCAGTTGCAAATTGACCAAAGGCTCCAGCATGTATGAGAATCAGTACCAATGAGAACCTATACAACAATTGGATTATGTTAATCCTGTACTTAGTAGTTAGTATACTAAGTAAAGTACCTCGCCTGGTCGGCAGTGGCCTTCTTGGGCAAGCGCAATGTGGCAAACACCTTTGTAATCTGGATTTGCCTGCAAACAACTCAAAACATGTAAACTTTTTTAAACGAAAACCTTCTTTTTTTTCTTCAAAAGGAACATAAAACAGGTCTGATATGAAACAAACAAGCTATCAATTGAATGAATCGATAAGGAAATGCAGTCATACTCTGAAATCGCTCAGGTCTTTATGTCGTAGAAGTACTTGATCTTCTACTCCATACAGAAGTCCCTCGGGATATCAACATTTCGATTTACTCATTTGTCACTGGTGAAGATGTAGTGGTTCGGGATGATGACGACATTCTCGCAGTCCCATACCTTGGCGTCCTCCCCAAACTCTCGCTTGAAGATCGCGATGGTGTCCGCCGCAGACGCGTCGGCGTCATCAAGACGCCGACGCCCACCCACACGTTCTCCCTGGCTCTGTGCTCGCGCGGCCCGACACTGCGGGATCTTCTCATCATCGCTATCGCGCTTTCACTGAACCGCATGTAACAGAGGCACATTAGCATCTCAGACATCACTAACATCGAGAACGATAGTCGGGGCGCCCCGCCGAGATTCAAAAGCGTCGCCGGTCGGAGGAAATTTGAAGCGCAAAGATGGCGACGGCGAGGACGAAGCGGCATTGGCGTCGCCACGTCGGGCAGTAAGGGCGTCGGGGTTGGGAAGAAGGGAAAGGAAGGAAGGGCGTCTGGAGGAGGGGTCGCCACGAGCCGCGAGGTAGCAGGCGGGGGGGGTGTCGCTGTTGCTAGTAAGCGGCGTCAAAGGGGATTAGGCGAGGGAGTGAGCTCTGGAGTGAATGCTAGGGTTAAGGTAGGGAATAGGAATGGGCTGGGCTACACTTTTGGGCCAAATGGACTGGCCCAAATGATCAATACGTGTCCGATTCGTGTATTGACGTGCCCAATATGTGCTCGATTTTAATTTCAATTTTTTTCGCGAGGCTAATTTCGGGCATGCTTGAAATACGTGTCGGAGCCGTGTCCGTGTCCGACACAGACTCGCCACTTTCCAGACGTGTCCGTGCATCAGAGGTTGAAACTGACGTCCAGGATGTGGATAAACTCTGGACCACTCGGCGGTGCAAAGCCATCGACAGCAGCTAGCTGTGAGCGGCGGAGCAACATTGGGGCAGCTTCTCCAAGCCATCGCCGTCCTTTGCACGAACCAGGGTCACCTGACGGAGCCCAGCCTTGCTTCCCAGAGACTGGAGGGCTCAGAGGTCTTTTGCAGTGGGTGGACGTGTGATCGATGTCCTTACATCGGAAGCAGCGAGTGGGGTTCTGGCACGCAGCTGGCGAAGCAATTGAAGCATAGGCCGATGAGGTCGCGGGGGACTGGTCTGGAAGTGGTGACATGGCGGCGGGGTTGAGGCCTTCTACACTAGGCTCGTCGGCGCCGCACCTCGTGCCAAGAGTCCTTTTCCGGGGCTACCTTGATGGTCATCGATGCCTGGACTTGAGGGGCGGCCGACAAAGTGGTGCCTGGTGGTTCGGAGGGAGGCCACTGTCCAGCGAGAGGATGGCCTTCCCTTTGGCATTTCTGCCAAGAGGCTCCAACCCAGAGGCAACGGGCGACCGGGGAAGTTCTGACTCAAGGGCGATCGAGGGAAAAAGGACCGGTGTGGACACCCTGGGAGGCGGCGAACGACGCTGGGACTCCACCGAGTCGGGGCTGGAGAGAAGACTCCAGCTACCTGCATTCTTTCTCCGTTTGTTTCCCGAGGACCGCCGCCCGAAAGTCTAGAGAGGAGGATGAGGCCATGGGGAAGGGTACTGGACGTCGTCGCCGAAGTGGCGGCGATGTGGTGGGGCTTTTTTTGGGGGGAGCGCCACGGAGTGGCAAAGTGGCGAGGTGGTGCCCGCAAGAGAGGAGAGGCGAGAGCGCTAGTAGGTCCTTACATGGAACTCTTGCTATCCATGTCTATGGGAAATTTGGCTAAGGTAATGATGAAATGCTCAATATCGTAGTCAAGGAAAACACACTCAACTGACAACAGTCAGCTTGGTGCGCTCACAAAGTGGAAGAAGGACGAAGCAGACACAGTCGAAACAATGAAGGTGACTACTCTGGAGCCTGACTGTAAAGACGCTTGACAAAAGTAAAGCCCTGAAGAGCAGTGGAAGGCTGCATGTTGACGAGGAAAGCAACAGTGAAGACAACCTCAACCCAGAAGTGAGGTGGAACAGAAGAGGCAAACATGAGAGCGCGAGCTATCTCAAGCAAGTGACGAGGCTTACGCTCATAGACACAGTTCTGAGCATGAGCACCAGGGTAAGAGTATTGGGAAGAGTACTCTGCTCAGCGAGAAAGCGACACAAAGCTGTAGATAGGTATTTCCCAACAAAGTTAGCATGAGACACGAATGGCCGAATCAAACTGAGTACGAACCATGGTGGCGAACATTCGGTAAATAGAGAGAACTTGATTGTGAGAGGATATGAAGTAGATCCAAGTATGACGCGAATAATCATCAATAAAGATCACATAACATCGACGGCTTCCTTTTGAAACGAAGAGAGTCGGACCCCAAACATTAGAGTGAACAAGATAAAAAGAACGAGCAGAAACATAATCACTCGAGGGATAGGGGAGCTGTAGCTGCTTGCCAAGCTTGCAGCCCATACAAGGTAAAATGGTGTCACCAGAAGCAAACCCAAGAAGACCACGACCTACTAGAGACGACAGTCGCAATCTACAAAGATGATCCAAATGGTGGTGCCACTGAGCAAAGGAAGTAGTAGAGGACGCAACAAAAACAGTGGTAGGTGTAGTGGCTAACTGATTGGAGACAACGGAAGGAAGATGCAGCCGGTCGAGCTTCGAAAGACACTGCGAATCACGGCCTCGAGGGCTAGTACCACACAGAGTTCTCGTGCGGCGGTCTTGGACACAATAAGAGTCGAACTCAAGAATAATACGACAGTCGTGATTAGTGATCTGACTGGCCGACATAAGCTGCATAGAAAGCTTGGGAACAAGAGAGACTGTTGGAACATGAAAGAAAGAAGTGGAAAGGATGTATAGAAAGCTTGGGAACATGAAAGGCCTGCAACATAAAGAGAGGTACCATATGCAGTCTGAACAGTGGAAGAAAGAGCTGTGGGACTCACAGAAGTGAGGCGAGTAGAATCTGGTGTCATGTGAAAAGAAGCACCAGAGTCCAAGATCCATGGAGAAAAGGGAGGTGGCGGAGGCAAGGAAGACTGCTGAGAAGCAAGAGCTAGACGAGCAGAGCCTAAGGCAGGAGCGGCGGTGGCGGCGCTAGCCAAGAACAAGTGCTGTGGGAGGAGGAGGTGTGATGCAGAATCGATCAAGATCGGCGGCCAAATTCCAGGCGCATGTTCGCAGATGGGCATTAGCCCGTGGCGGGCGACGACTGGGGTATGCACGGCGATCGCGAGATCTGCTGGTACGATCATGCGGCGACCTAGGGCTCAGCGGACAGAAGGTAAGGCGGACGCGACGCCGGGGCCAGGTGGAGCAGGGCTCGGCGGAGCAGAGCGACTTAAGGCGGCGACGCCGGTAGCAGAGGCGAGCGAGGTGGCCGGGACTCGAGGTGTGGCAGAGCCGGCTGCGTCGGCCGGATCTGGGGAGCGAGGCGATGACGCCGACGTGTGCAACTCCCGGGCAGCGGCGCCCCACGCCTAGCGGTGTAGTGCATCCAAGGCCGAGGCGATGATGTGCTAGGGGAGGCGAGATCCGGGGGCGTTGGCGTTCGGGGAGGCGAGCCCGGGGAGGATCCGGGGGCGTCGATGTTCGGGGAGGATCCGGGGGCGATATCGCTTAGGCTTAATTCGGAGCAGAGGAGGCGGCGACGCTCGGTGGAGGAGGCTAGATCTGGGGGCGGCGACGCTCGGGGAGGCGAGGTCCGGGGGCGGCGGTTAGGGGAGGATCCAACAGCGCACGTGGCTCCTCGGTCGTCGCCTTGTGATTTGCGTTGCCATGGCGCAGCGTTGGGGAGGCCCGAGCGGCACTAGACCTGTTCACGAGTGGCCCCGTCCGGGCTCGGACCGTCTGGGTCGGGCATGGCACTTGAATTCTGGCTCGAAAGCCCGATGAAATGCAATTAAAGTAATGATTTTTTTATTCTCAAAATGAATTAAATATTATTTTTATTCCAAAAAAGAACTAAATTATGTTTTTAAATGGAAAATGCTTTTTTCGGGCTTGACCGAGCTGGGCTCGGGCCTGCCCGTTTGAGACTGGGCTTTTCAGGCCTGTCTTGGTGTTTGAACGGGTCTAAGCGCCAGCGTGGAAGAGTAGGGGAAGGCCCGCGTGGTGTGGAGAAGAACGAATCCGACGTGGCACGATCCGGCTGGTGGGCGACGGCCGAGGAGCTTATGAGGCGGGCCTTCGAGTAGCGCATGAGCCAAAAACAAGAGGAGCAAAGCTGGCGTGGAGAAGAGGGTCAGGCCATGGACGGCAGCGGCGGTCAGGTGGGATATTGGGTTAGGGTTTCCTTGGCTCTGATACTATGTTGGAATGAGCCCTTGATCAATTCCAATGGGTCAAAGACCAAAATATACAAGTTATATGTGTAGAGAAATATGTAAAGAGCACGTAGGGAAATATGTAAAGAGCACCGCTTAGGGTTTCCATGGCTCTGATATCATGTTGGAATGAGCCCTTGATCAATTCCAATGGGTCAAAGACCAAAATATACAAGTTGAAGGTGTAGGGAAATATGTAAAGAGCACCCTACACAAGCTACATATCTAACATATAACAATTACTAGCACAACATTCCAGTTAAATGAAGAGCATTGGGTGAAAAGATTATGGTAATTTTTTCTTGAGAAGATGGAATGACTTATGTGAAACAAAAATGGAACTCTATAGTCTAGACCGACTTGTAATGTGAAACTGCGGGAGTAACACAAAATGCTGGGAAAAAAATCAAGATAAAAACCACAACTCGGCCAAGCTTGCAACAATGGTACTATTCATCACCTTGTTTTTGGTTTACATGTTATGGAATGTCCTATGAAGGCCTACTTTTCCATATCAGCACTGAAAAAAAAATCTCCATCAACTTCTGCTCCCTTGTCAGTGACTCAACCTTCAACAGTGTAGTAATATTACTTTTATTAATCTTGTATTGAATCTTAAGTTTGATGAAATCTATAGCAGGATATGACCTCACCAGTTTAACTCAATGTATTAGCTAGATTTGATAACTGCTCTAATTATCCTGC
This sequence comes from Phyllostachys edulis, assembly GCA_036346405.1. Taxonomy (NCBI): domain Eukaryota; kingdom Viridiplantae; phylum Streptophyta; class Magnoliopsida; order Poales; family Poaceae; genus Phyllostachys; species Phyllostachys edulis. The sequence goes on along the minus strand of CM070561.1, from coordinate 51,768,181 downwards.
CAGGATAAGCATGTTGGTTTTGGTTTAACCCAGTCCGGTTTTAACATGTTGGGTTTGGTTTAACCAGGTTCGATTTTAATAACTATAAATTCATCACATGTAATTGTATTAGCAATAATTTGCAGGAAAGCGATTGACTTGGAACCATTGCAACCCTTACTGGAAAAACATATCAATTTTTTGGAAGTGGAAGTTCTACCATCTACTTCAGAATCTTCAAGGCCTAGGGTGCAGCTCAAAAGAGCCGATGTATGGCTTGGATTTAAATCACTGTATGTAAGTTTAACACATGGAATGCATGGCTTACTATGTTTTCACATGTTCCAAATATTGCACCTGTTAATTTACTGACTTTGTTTTTGCAGCCTTGGGTTTCTTGAGGCGCCTGCTTTTGAAGATGGTATATTGGAGAAATACCCTATATTTCTGAATATTGTACTTAACCATGTCAGTGATGACAGATCTGATTTATCATGTGCTGTAAGTTGCCTCAAAGCTTCATTTGAAATGCTTGGTAAGAGTGATTATGAGTTTCTGTTGTCCTATGAATATGATGAGCCTGCCCTGTTGCAACCTCACTCCATTCTCCTGTTTTAGGTTGTAAGCTTTGGTTGAGAACAACACTATCACCTAGTGTTATGCGGAACACATTATTGGGTCACTGTTTTCACACTCGAGATGAGAAAAGTCACAAAGAAATTTTTGATCTTTTCCTCCCATTTCTTCAGGCATGTCTGTTGTTCCTTTTAATAAAATGACCTTCTCATCTACCAAACCTTAATGAACTATTAAATTAATTCCTATATGCAGTCACTTGAAGCGCTACAAGATGGTGAACATGAAAAGCAAAGGAGGAACATACTTTATTTTCTTCTTCATCAAGTAACTCGGAGTAGCAATTTCAGTGTTCTGATGAGAAAAAGTGCTACTAAGGTTAGCTTATCTTTTTGTCTGTTTACTTCTTTAGTTATTTGAATTTCAATGTAAATGCTCTTATAAACTTATCTTGTATTTTCTCATTATTTTTTTGGCTATTAAGTAACTACCACCTATTTAGGTCTTAGACTACTTGTAATGTTGCATATGGCTTCAAATCACAGTTCAAATCTGAAAAAAGATAACAAACGGCTATGTAAAGAGACTTAGAGAATAATAATACAAGATAGATAATTAGCACATTAGATGTGCTACTATGTTCGTTTGATGGCCAACTATATTGAGAACATATTTTAAGCTAATCCCATGTGCCAGATCTGCTGTGATGATTCTTCCTTTCCTTTTGGAAGACCTAAATGAGGGAATGATTTTGGAAATAAATTAAGCATGATCTACCTTGACAATTGATTATCTCTGTAACTCAGCCTGTTGGGGTCATGGACTTTGCTACATTTTGGTGACGAAGCAGGCGGGCAAAAAATATTAATAAAAGTGCCTGAATTAGATAGGACATGCTTTTCCAGAATCCTAGTTCTACCGCCTCTATGCTAGAATATGAAAAAAAAAATGCTACAAACCATTTGGAGTAGTTTTATAATTTATTGTGCACCATGGTAGTTGTAAGAGTCATCTGAGTCCTTTTTAAATTTGTGCAGGCCATGCCACCTATGCTGGCAAGTTAACTGTGTTTCCTAAGTTGATGCAATGCTTTAAAGTTGTGCTTTTGTGAGGTTACATTGTAAATATTGTGTGCAGGCTATACATAGGTTATATGCTATTCATTTACAGTTGCACAAATATAGTTGGAGTTCTAACAAATGGTAATGGCATGCTGCTACATGGTTTGATATATTACCCTTTAATGTAAGCTACATCATCAATAGCCACAAGGAGAAACAGCTAGAACAAGTTAGCACGAACATTTTCTTAAAAATTTCATATTTTATCGATCGTTGGATTTATTTTTAGTTACTGACAGTGTATAAATCATGTATTATTATTACTTGACGCCATTGATGTTTTTGCCTATTTCCTTCCAGATTGCTCTTCTTATTGTACAAAGAGGCTACACAATGAGCCCTCCTTGTCCAGCCTCTGAATGCACCCATATATGGTAATGACCAAACATGCTTACCCTACAATATTCTACTTATTAGATCGCTTATTGCGAGTCCATCTATAATAGTTAATGTAGCCTTTATTGATGTTGATCAATAGAAGTAGAGACCTTGATTGTTACCCTAGAATACTTTGTAAATGTGTCCCATACTCCCATAGCATATATCCCTCTGCCGTGGTTCATAGGATTCTTGTGCTGTCAAGTATGTTTCTTCTGAGTACTGTATTATTGCTAACCATGGTTTAACATATCAAGTACTGACAACGATCATCATTTTAAAATTTCTCCTGCATCTGTGGTCTGCCGCATTATTTGTCATGGGCTTTGTTTCATCACTATTAATTATAACCTCCAGTAAAAGAGTTGATGCCCTAGAATGCGTGCAGATGTGCAAACTCTGACCAACATCTTTGCGAATATTTAGGTGGCCATATGGAAATTATGTATGAGTAGATTTGTCTCGAAAAAAAACTACTTTCATAATATTGTATTTTTTTAGGTTTTACAAATATATTTCCAATGAAAATTGCTGGTCAAAGTTCCATGTTAAAGACCGTGCTAGTGTAAAAAAAACACATTTTTGTGACCGGAGGGAATATTAACTAATAGTTGTAGACAATGACCTTGTTTGGTACTTCTGACCAATATAACAATGTAATGCCGGTTTGAGAAATCTCTTTTTATAGTTGAGACCAAGGATCAAAATCCTGGTCCCGGTGCAAATCCCAGTCGGCGACCGGTAACAGTAACCGGCTAGTTACCGGAAAACTTGGGGAAAAACTGGACAAAGTTCAAAATATGAATTTCGAATCGCGGAGTTTGAAAATCGGTTACTGGACCGGTAATCGTCCGGTTACCAGAAAAATTGGTCAGAAAAACCGGAAAACTTGATGAATGATTAGGTTAGAAAGAAGTAGGTAGCATCTATTGGCATGATCATCAATGATTTGATTCGGCAATTGGAATAATGCAAATATTAAATAGAAAGTGATTAATGAAGTGCATATTTAGCTCATACAATACATAATCTAGTATATTTAGCTCATATGAAGTGCAAACCGGCCGAAACAATAATTCAAGCATATTTAGCTCATACAATAGGTAATCTAGCACAAAAAAGGCCTAAACCAACCTAGGAAGTGCATTACACAGTCTTAAATTCAAATTTGAATTTGAAAATTTCCGGCCGGTACTGTTCATCCCGGTAACCACCGGGATTTCGATCCCTGGTTGAGACTCATATACCACAAATTTAGGAAAGCTCCGTTATAGCTAACCAGTCCAATCTCCTAGGCTTAAAACTCATCACTTTTGTTGTTAAGTGAATGATGCTTTCCTTGTTCAAAGATCCGTGACTGACTAGATTAAGCTAGTGCGTTAAGTTGTATACTGACGCTACGTGGATTTCGTGTGTTTGTGTCATGGGCATATGGGCCTGTGGCCGGCCAGCACGCACAAGGCAGTACCAACATCCATCATGCCACAGCCATATGCGTCCAAGGATAACTAGTAGGCGTGCAGGACGCGACATAGTAATGCATCTTTGGATGCTTGTCTTAGATAAATATTGCATTAGATAAGATATGCATTAGTTATGGTCCTTATGGATAAGATATGCAGATTGAGTTAGTTGGAGTCGGCTCTATATAAAGGGGGTCATTGTATCCACCAAGCAATCAACAATGAAGAAGCATTTCCCAAGTCCCTAAGTCCCGCTCTGGACTCTCCCCTAGGCCGGCAATTCTAGATCCGTCTCTCCCCGAACCAGTGCCCTCCTTCACCTAGCGCTGTTCTACTTCAAATCGTCCCTGTCCGACCTCCCTCCGACGGTTGCACTGTATTTTGGCCATAAACATTTTTTTGATGTACCAGAGTACAGTTAAACCACGTACCATAGATCTGTTTAAATTGGCTCTGTTAGATGTGACCTTTTATTATGATGGTAGCAGAATTCAAAACCCATGGTCTTTTACTTTTAGAGTACGAAAATCACTGTTTGAAAGTTATGCAAACTTCCCTAATGTCATTGTTCCCTGATTAATAAAGTGGAGAAAGTATCAGTATAGCTTGTTTCTAGCAGACCAGTAGACCACTGTTTGTAGTTGCTGCTGGATTGCCATTATTTATCTCCTACTTCATTTCTCTATTGTTGCATGTCATCCTCTGACCTTGATTTTGTCACACAGGGGACCATCTTTGATCAGCTCGCTAAAGGACACATCCTTACATAGTTCTTTGCGTCAACCTGCATTTGATCTCATCAATATTCTCATAATTTCTGATGCTTCTGCCTTGATTTCCTTTAAACTGAATTATGAGTCTGTCACAGAGGGTGATGTAAGCAACTCTGTCATGTTTGTTGACGATGAGGATGAATTGCTTTTCACCCATGATGCTGAAGAAAAGGGTTACAGTTGTTGGAACGATTTCAGTGTTCTGAACAAGTTGACGTGTCGGGGATGCAAGGATTGGACATGTGTGCCTTTGTTATGGTATCTTATAATGGTTCAGTTGGAACCCTCTAAGCTGCCCATAGCTTTTTCAAAAGCAGTGTTTTGGGCTCTATCTCATATTTCTGTTTTGGAGCCTGGATTAGCTACAGAGTCCTCAGTGCCTCTGAATGATTGGTTATCATCACACACTGGAGAAATCTCGTCAACATTTTCATGGCAAGTTCCAAATGGTGCTGATGATGGTGGAAGTGGGAAGGAGTGTATCAATACTCTCAAGGTGTCACAATTTTGTACCCTGCTATTGAAAATATTTAAAAGGTAGGCTCCATTTTACTTATTGCTATTTCATCACATTTGATTTGTTTAGTTTGTGATCTCAGATTATATTGAAATCTTGCCATGTTGTATCTTTTACTGATTGCAAACTGAAAGTCCTATTTTTTCCCCAGTATATCATACTCACAAGAAATTATTACCTTTTAGATTTGCCATTCATGTCATCATGCAAATTGAGCAATGCGGGCTTCAAAAGCAATGGACTTGGGAACCAATGATGGGAGAAAGCTTGATTTTGGCACTAGTTGATCATGATGATGTAAGTATTACCATTGTCTTCCATACTACCCCTGGTGCATCTAAGCATTTGGTATTACTCTTGCTGTACTCATTGTAGAATGTGCGGCAAGTTGGGAGGGCTGTCTTGGAACATGTATCCAAAGCACGGGGTTTGACTTCTGGGCTTCAATTTCTGTGCTCAAGTGCATCTTCACTGTCTGCTGTTTTTTTGGGTCTAAGATATGCAGTGCAAGTGGTAAGATTCCGACTTCTTCGGCATTATTTTATTTATTGTAGTCATTGAAATGAGTTTTGGAATTGGAGCATGAACCAAGGTTTGAAATTTCACCTGGTTACCAGCAGGCTGGTACTGCTGGTTTCTGGTTGTGACTTGTGACTGGAGAAAAAACCACCAGAAACAATGTGATCAAAATTTAAATTCAAATTTGAATAAAAACGTTTGCCGGACGGGAACTGTCTGGTTATCAACTATAAACCAGGGCATACTATCCAAAAACCAGAAGAAACTATAAAATAACTTGTAAACAGCTGTGAAGATTTGTACACAGATTTGACATTGCGGTTCTTCCTTTTACAGTTCTTCTTTGCTAATGTCTAATAGTTCGATTAATAATAGTTCAGGAAGAGATGTTATATTAGTGTCTCATATTGTTATTTTAACATCTTATTTGACTACTTTGTTTGGCTTTGGCACTAAGTTTCTGTATCCTGAATAACGTGTGTAATCTTTGCATATAGCTTGTGTTTCTAGATGTTAGGTGTAGATCTCTCTGAACATTGCAATTTGGCAACCAACTTGTTGTGGACCTCCAACTCGTCATGGTTGTCAAAACAACAACCAACTTCCAATGCACATGTCAAATCTCAAGGGTCCAACAAAGTATTGGAAGTCACAACAAATAGATTACGTAGTGTAGATTATGGAACTTAATGGCGCACCATAATCAATTTACTAAACCTGCATTTAAGTATTCTGTTAAGCATGATATGCAGAACATGGTGACATTTCTTGGGAAAAAAGAGACAAGGTTGAATTAGTTGCAGTCGTATTGAGTATATGTTCTACAAAGAGAGGGAGAGAGGGAGGGGACGTGGACTCTTTTACAGATTATTTGAATTTTGATATAAAAAGGTTCAGATTTGAATTTGAAATAAAAAGGTTCAGATTTGAATTTGAAATAAACTGTTTGGTATAAACATTCCAAGTCCAGTCTGGGGACTCCGGTTATGGGTTGGTTATCGCCGCACCAGGAAGCTGAACCTCGGCATGAACCACGTGGTAACATTTATTTAATGTGTCAAAGTATCTTCATTTTTTCTAAGCGCTTAAGGAATATAATATTATTCAATTTTTAGGATGAGGAGCATGTTAATTTTTCTGTAGCTATTCATTCTATTCTCTTGATTTTTTTTGGTTGAAATTAAAAGTAATCATGATCTGCCTTCTTCTTTGGAATGTCCAGGTGGAAACAAAGTCAATTTTGGCAGATTTTCAGAGTCTTCATCACTTGTTTTTTGTCATATGCAAACTATTAAAGGAGGTTGTTGCTCAACAATCTTCTGTTGCACAGCCAGCAAAACCTTCTGACGGGGGGTTCCTGCGCCAGCCTATTTCAAGTGTATTAATCACCCCATCAGAACATGCAGTAGATATTATTTCTTGGGAAAAGTTCAGCACTTTGCTTTCAGCAACTCTCTGGCCTTTTATTTCCACATGCCTGAGAAAGGGAGAGGAGCTAATAAATACCAAACAATGTCAGGTACATAACTATTGCTGTAATTCCATATAACATCATCACACATCTCTTTTTTCTTGTCTTGTCATATTTGCAGTTCTGTTTCAGATATCATGTGTTCGATTGCTTGAGTTGCTTCCCCTTGTCTATGAGAGGGTCATATCATATTCTTGTACCCAGTCATTCAGTATGACGACAATGGTTCCGGACCCTACTGATATCACATGGCCTTTTCATTTGATTAACTGGGGGAAATCATCTCTCCCTGTGGTCATCAGACATTGGAAACAGTGCATGCTATCGTTCTTTAAAATACTAAAAGGTTTACATAGTGGCACCATTCAACGCTACATCGAAGATCTTGGTGATTTCATTTCACATGGTTTGAGCTTTAAAAATGTTCAATTCTGTATGCATTTTAGAAGTTTCAAGAAATGTTTGGTAACAACTTTTATCTTGCTTTCAGACGCGGTCAATATTGATAAACTCAAAGAGAGAATTTCAAATCTCAATCTTGCACTGTTCAAGGAGGCTCCTGCAGAAACTGAAAAGAGAGTGGTGGTCGGCGTACCAATGTTCACAAAACCAACTGCTAGTATTCCTTCTCATATTGGTCAGACAGTTGAGGAGAGGCATACTGGTGGGGACAATGTTGGAACCACGAAGCCCTCTCATGCGTCAGACATTGAACAAATAATTATCCTTTCAGACAGTGAAGAAAATTTGCCAACAGATGATGTGACCTGTGAGGAGGTTTTATCGTCAGTTAAGGAGAATGATGGATTCACTGCTTCAGATATGTTGAAAGAAGTTAAGCCTTCTGAACAACGAATGCCAACTGAAGATAGACATGTGTCTTTAAACCAGCGGATATGTAGCCCAGTTAGCGATATTAGTGCCTCTTCTAGACCTGTATCAACAGAGAGTAGAAGCACAATTGCTGCCTCAGAAGGATTGGGTAGAATGAAAATGCCAAGTGTTCCAATGAATACAAATAACACTTCCCTTATACCAAAAAATGTTAAATCATCTGTTACTGCCACTTCTCAAGCATTGTGTCCAAATTTGTTGTCGGATACAGAAAAATTTAAGTCAATCTTCAGAGATATATCTGACGATGAAGATGATCCTTTAGAACATGCACTTGATAGTTGCCGAAGGCCACAACTTCGTTTAACAAAGTCTAGCATATTAGTTCCTAAACGGCAAGTAGTTCAGCTTCAGGTTCCTGCTGAAAAGAGACAGGCTTCTGGCAGAACTGATGCTAGTTCTCGACGACTTATGCCTCCTAAACTGGACAGCTGGTTTATGAACATCTTGGAAATGGATTACTTTGCTGTTGTTGGGCTATCTTCATTGGAGATAATAAAGAAACCTGCTTTAAAAGAAATTCCCGTATGCTTTAATTCACAAGTTCAATATGTTGAGATTTTCCAGCCACTAGTTCTAGAAGAGTTCAAAGCTCAGTTGCAGAATGCTTATGTAGAAACCCCCCCTGAAGACATGATATGTGGCTGCATATCTATCCTTTCGGTTGAAAAGGTTGATGAATTTCTTGTTGTCCGTGGCCGCCCTGAGAACAGTGAGTGTGCCAAATCCATAGGAGGCTGTACAGAGAATGATTTAATATTGCTCACCAAGGATCCACTGAAAAGCTCTGGACAACAAGTCCATGTGCTTGGAAAGGTATTTCTGTTGCCCATGAATGTTCACTGCTCCAATGAACCAAACTTTTTAAGTAGAGTCTAATGTATTTACTGTTTTTTCAGGTGGAACGGTGTGAAAGTGGTAAAAATAAGGCATTAATTTTTGTAATAAAGTTCTTTCTCTCTAATGAGAATCCACGTCTAAATAAAGTGAAACGACTTCTTGTTGAAAGAAGCAAGTGGTTCTTGAATCGGGTTATGAGCATGACTCCTCAACTCCGAGAATTCAGCGCTCTCTCATCATTAAATGATATTCCAGTGCTTCCAGTAATCTTGAATCCTGTTTCTTGTACTGCAAGCTACTGCAAATCTGGAAAAGCGTGTCTTGATAAACTTGCACACCCCATGCGGGAAGTATTAAAGTCATCATACAATCATAGCCAGCTCCAAGCTGTAAGTATTGTCATTGGATCAACAAGCTCTAAAACAAAATGTGATCTGTCTCTTATTCAGGGCCCTCCAGGTTTGGCCTTTACTGATCATCATCAGCAATTTAGCACAACTCCATCCTTCAGAAAAGTGAACTTTTATGCTTGCGTTTCCTGCAGGTACCGGTAAAACCAGAACTATTGTCGCAATTGTGAGTGCATTGCTTTCTTTACATGCAGATAACTCTTACAAGTTACCAATAAATGAATCCCTGGCTAGTGCTGGATTTACCAAGCCAAGAGCAAAGATTAGTCACTCTGCTGCAGTCACTAGAGCTTGGCAGGATGCAGCCCTTGCTAAACAACAGATCAAGGATTCCCAGAGAGAAAGCCCTAGAATGACAGAGCGACTTTCAAAAGGAAGGGTTCTAATATGTGCGCAGTCAAATGCTGCAGTTGATGAACTTGTGTCAAGACTCAGTGATGGATTGTATGATGCTAACGGAAAGCTGTACAGGCCTTATATAGTGAGGGTTGGTAATGCAAAGACAGTTCATTCTAATTCCTTGCCATTCTTTATTGGCACACTTGTTGAACAAAGATTGTCAGATGAGTTAAAGGCTAATAATGATGGCAAAAATTCATCCGATGGTGAATCCTCTGGCTCACTTAGGGCTAAATTGGAGAAGGTTGTAGACAGAATTAGATACTATGAGTCACGGCGAAAACTAATGGAGGGCAATGAAACAGAAAATGGCTCTCCTACACCCAATGAAGATGAGATTGATGAAGTTTCTGATGAAGCGATTGGTGCAAAGCTCAACTTTTTGTATGCACAGAAAAGGGCAGTTTCTGCAGAACTTGCCACTGCTCATGCACGTGAAAAGAAAATAGCTGATGAAAACAAGTTTCTTAAGCACAAGGTACGGAAGTCAATTCTTGGAGAAGCAGAAATTGTTGTGACAACACTCAGTGGGTGTGGAGGTGACATTTATGGAGTTTGTTCGGAAACTGCTTCAGCTAATAAATATGGGAATTTTTCTGAGCATGCTTTGTTTGATGTTGTTGTTATTGATGAAGCCGCACAGGTATGGTTTCAGTACTAACTTCTTTCTTTTAAATCATGCTAGCTCAATATTGTATTGGACTAAAACACTAAGCTTCTTTGGGTTTACTCCTCTGTAGGCTCTCGAGCCTGCAACTTTGATTCCACTTCAGCTTCTCAAGTCGAAAGGAACTAAATGTATAATGGTAATGTCTCTCTGATGTATTTTTGACCATACATTTTTTTTGAACTACACCGTCAAGCAACAGTATAGCACTAGTTTTTACTTAGTGATGTCCCTTTTGAAGGTTGGTGATCCAAAGCAGCTACCTGCTACTGTGATGTCTGGATTGGCTAGCAAGTTTCTTTATGAGTGCAGCATGTTTGAGCGCCTACAAAGAGCTGGCTATCCAGTGATTATGCTCACTAAACAGGTTAATCATATGTTCTGGATATGCTTTCTATAATGTAGATGTTTGCTCTGTAAAATTTTCATAGTGATAGTGGAGTCAAAGGCTATTAAAGTACAACTAAAATATTTTGTATTATGTTTGGATGATTAATATGGCTTGGCTCTCAGTAGAATTTTTCTGCTTCTTGAGATTTGTAATTCTAGCATTTTTTTTTCTCACAGGAGGCACTGAAAGAGACCATTTATTAGTTTATCTGAATGCTCCTTATTAGTGGTCTTGGCAAAATACATTTTAGCTCTTGACTTATAGTTTTGTGTGCTTATTTGTGTGCAAAATGGACTGATTCCAATGGATGAATGAGAACAACCTTACACAATTTTAGGTGAAAATGATAGCAACCTTGTTAACGTGATTAAAAAGAACTTAGAAGTAACACTATCTGCAAATTTTTCTTAAGTTATGAGTATGTTAATACAAATTTCCTGTCTTCTTCTGGCATGTATGTCTTGATGGATCGCTAAATTTGTATGTGAGAAGAGCATTCAATTGCAAACCATATGCTAATTTATTCTCAATTATTTTGTCTTGCAGTACCGAATGCACCCTGAAATTAGCAGATTCCCATCATTGCATTTCTATGAAAATAAATTGCTCGATGGTGCTCAGATGGCTGAGAAATCAGCTCCGTTCTATGATCATGACTGTCTTGGTCCATACATGTTCTTTGATATTGCTGATGGTCGTGAGTGTTGTGGAAAAAATGCCGCTACACAATCACTTTGTAATCAATTTGAAGCTGATGCAGCACTTGAAATACTATCATTTTTAAAGAACAGGTAACATTGTTGTCTTACTCTTTCCCTGCCTGCCTAAGGGTTTTTATTTTGCAGGCAACTGAGGTTCTATACTTGCTTTGTGAACAGATATCCATTAGAGTTCTCCTCTAGAAAAATAGGGATCATAACTCCATATAGGAGTCAACTCTCCTTGATGCGTTCAAGGTTTACTTCTTTTTTCGGGCCTGAGATTGTTGCTGAGATGGAAATGAATACTGTGGATGGATTTCAAGGTCGGGAAGTTGACATCTTGGTGTTGTCCACTGTTAGAGCCTCCAATTATTCAGGTGATAGACATCACACTGCTAAAGCACGCAGCATTGGGTTCGTTGCAGATGTTAGACGAATGAATGTTGCACTAACACGCGCCAGGTTTTCTCTATGGATAGTTGGAAATGCAAGAACATTGCAGACGAATTCACATTGGGCTTCCTTAGTACAAAATGCTAAAGAACGGAATATGTTTATCTCGGTTAAGAGGCCATATGGTTTGATGTTTGGAAAAGTTCATTCACATTCTGAAGATATTCATGGTACTACTCATAGCTACTATGCAAGTCATCTTGAGCAGAAGGAAAATGAAAAAGTTGGTAGGACAAACTCACAAAGAAGCGATGCACGTCTCCAGATAGAACAGGGGAGACATGCTGGCAGGACCGTGGAAAAAGAAGGTAGAAGTTTACCGAATGATAAAGCAAAACGAGCATCACGCTGGGATCAAAAGAATCCTAAAGCTCAAGATTCCATTGTGAGAAAATCTAGCAAAGAAAAGGAACCATTAACGCAGAATGATGATTTGAGAGCTACCAAGGGCTCATTGAAACAAGATATCGATCAGTACTCCGTGGTGAGAAAGCAAAGGGAAGAAAAAAAGTCGACCGTGCATAATGGTAATCATCTGGAGCTTGCTAAAGGCTCGGCGAAATGGGATCCCAATGACAGCTCTAATGTCAGAAGGCAGAGGCAATTGAATAAACCTGCTAAGGAGAATGCATGTATGGAAACTGATAAGGCCTTATTGAGCCAAGATGCACTTCAGAATTCCAAGGTGAGAAAACATAATGAAGATAAAAAGATCGCCAACCAAAACAAAGATATGGGAACTATCATGGGCTCATCAAAACATGATTCCATTTTGAAATCAGCGGACAAGAACGACGATGCTTCTCCACCAGCGTATCCTGACATTCAGAAGTTGCTAGAAAAGGCTAAAGAAGCAAGGAAGTTTTCTGAAAAACCAAGACTTGGTAATTCAAATCAAGAGGATTCCTCACTTAAACATGATGGAAATTTGGAATCAGCAAATAAGTATGGTGGTGCTTGTCCACAAACAAACCCTGATATGAAGAAAACGATTAATAAGGCCAAAGGAGCAAGGAAATTTTCTGAGCAACCAAGATCTGGGAACTCAAATCAAGTGGATCCCTCACTGTCATCTCCTTTCGATGAAGCAAGAAACCATATGCCGGAACTTAAGAAAAGCCAAGCCGCTAATCTAACTGTAACTAGTCAAAATCATCGAATTGCAGAAAGGAAGCGACAACGGAGGATGTCGAGTGTCTACTTTCTTCAGCTCTTATATCATCAAAGAAGCCTTCCTCAAAGTGTCCTACCAAGAAACAAAAATGAGACCCTGTAGCAAAGGCAAGTTCATACTTCATACTACAGTTTTTTTTGAGCGGATACTCCCTCCAGTTTTCTGTACATAAAAACAGGACGGAGGTTATTTGTTTGCAAGTCTGTACTTTTTCAAGATTTAGAAGGTTGTCCACCAACATTTGCTGTTCTCTATAACCAAATTTCATACCTGTAGTAGCACTAGTGTTACCAGCCCTTGGATAGTTGGATATGCTTGCAACTGGGTCCACTAACCTTCATTGTGTCAACTAGTGGCTGCTAAGGGTTTATTAAAATTTTAACAGCTTATGTATTGCCTTACTGGCAATGGTCTGCATTAGTACTAGTATTGGTACAATAAACCCTTCAAGCGGCTTGATGACTGAATGATGTGCTATCATGTGTAGCACTCTAGTCTTGGAGGATTTCATAGTAGCATATAACTTGTGTACATGCTTAAAGGGCACCTTAATTTAGTAGCATCTGTGTAAACCTTGTGCACAGTGCACACAGGCTTGGGTGATTTACAGTATACTGTTGCAATTTACTTATTTATGAATTGCTCCTTTGGTTAAAAATATCGACATTAAGAGTTTTCATGCTGCCCACATACGATTGATTAATTGCACTTGCAATTCTGTTTCTACATCAATCTAACATGTTTACACTTTCATCATGTTTACTTCTGTGTTGATTTTTCATTTCTATGTAATGTGTATATGTTCACAGTCCCATTTTACTGCTAGAGGTATATTGATATATGTTATTGATTCTATTGTTCTGAAGCTCATACACTTATCCGTAAAACTCAGATGGTAGCAGACAAATTCATCTGCTCAGCAGATCCTTTACAGCTTTTAACATGCTGATGAACGATCTCGTGAATATTGCGGCTGCTGTGATGCGATTTCACTGCCGAAGCTGTGGAGATACTTGAATTGTGAGTTTCCAAAGCTAACATAGCAACTGATTTTCCGAGAGCAGGAATTCTTCTGACATCGATTGATTGTTTCTTTGGAGCCTTTCCCCCTGACCATCCATTTGGATGCCACGAAATAGAAGGGCCATCCATTTTGATAGAATAGAAGGTGACAGTGTGTTTTGATCTAGTTTAAAGACACTGCTTATGAAGTGCAAGCCAATTTTGCCCTGTAAATATTTGTAAATAATACCCATGTAGCAAGAACGTTCACGGAATTCCACACATGAACCTGTTGGTGTCCTTCAAAACGAAAAAGGGCATTACGTGTCTTCTGTCAGAATGAAAGCTTGGCATTTTAATTCCTTTTGCTCGTAGGACTTGAAATTTTCTACCGTGCAAACTTCATAACATTGAAGTAATCCCCATCCGGTACAGGAAAACAGAGCCTAGAGTTCATTGCTATAAATTGTAATAAGTTTTCCTTGTGTTATGCATAGCAGTGTTCCTCGTATGGCATGGTTTTTAGTATCAGTGAGACAATAAATAGGAGCGTCATATATTCCCATGAAGGATACTGTCGTAGCAATAGGATCAGACAGTAAAGAAAAAGGGGACTCTGGTTACCACGAGAGGGACCGGGGATTCTCGGAAGAGCTGAAAGGGGGCTGATGGCAAGACAGTTTGGTGTGTATTAATTGCCTTCAAAAAAGTCATTCGTGATTACATGAGAGAAATATTTATAGCATTTCGACCAGGGTATACGAGATTACGGTTTTATTCCTAAAAAGATCCTATGCCAGTAGGGACTATAGGTTTTTTTTCCCTCTACGTGTAGCCTTCGGTCTACGATGGATCCTCCTTGTCTCGGTCCATTCGGTAGGTATGCGCGGTCCACTGGTACTCTTCTTCCTTCGCACCATACGGGATGCTTCTGGGCCGAGGGGCCTTTGTAACATCCCTATTTTCTGGGCTATTTGAAAATTTTCAAAATTAAAAAATTAACCATTTGGTTTTATGAATTTGTTAGAGCTTAACTTGAAAGTTAGAATAAAAAATAGTTTAAATTGAAATAATCAAACGTCAATTAATTCAAAAGTTGCTTTATTTAAGTTTTCTGGTTTTTATTTGGATTTAAAGTCAAACGTATTATTTTAATTATTTTCTTGGATTTTTAAAAAAGTGGTTTTTCTTTTGTCCCAAAGTAAAAATAATTTATTTGCAAAATTAAAAGCTAAAGTTAAGTTGAAAATAATTTTATTAAGTTCCAAATAATTCAAGTAATTTCTCTGTATTTTTGGACTTTAATTACTAATTTCTAAAAAGGATTTTCATTTTCTGGTATTTTATTAAATAAAAAATCCTTTTAAATCCCCCTTTTCTCCTTGGGCCGAATCTCCTAGCCCATTACCCTTGTTCACCTGTGCCGCTCCTCCTCCTGCTTGTCTGTCGGCCCAGCCTCCTGTCGCTTGCTCCGGCCGATGAGAAGGCCCTCACTGATAGCCCTCTGGTCTTCCTCCTCCCCCTGGTTGGGTGCCTATGCTTGTGTATGTCAACGCCATGCTGCTGCTTGTGTGCCGGTTCACTCCGCCTCGCCGCCTTCCCGCCCATCCCCTATTGCGCTGTCACCGCCACATCGCTCACGCCGCCACCCACTCCTCCCTATGCCCCGCCGCCCATCTGTTGCCCCATGCCGTCGGGTCCGGAGACTCATGAAACCGCATGTGCCCATCTCGTCCTCTGCCCTCCCGTGCCCTATAAAGGTGAGCATCGGGAAGCCCATGAGCTCTCTCTTTCCCCTCGCCTTCCCCCTTTCTCTCGCTCTCCTCCGGCTGCTATTTGAGTTATCCTGCCGCTGGCCGAGCTTCACGCCGCTGCCGAGCCCCCTCCGCCGCCAACAACCCCACCTCCGGCATCGCAAGAACACGGGCCACCTCGTGCTCACCTCCCCGCCCTTCGGAGCTCACCGGAACCCCATCGCCGCTGCTAGCTGGACCTTGCCACTAGCCTTCCCTTAGGACCGCGTCATCAAGATCGTGAGCATCAAGCTCCCCGTGACTCCCACTTCGCGTTGGTGCCCTCGCCGCCGGTTAGGTCGCCGCCGTTCGCTGGCGACCCTCGTTCGCCATCGCTTCAAGACCGACGCGGCGTGGCCACCCGCGTGGTGCTGGTCACGCCACGTCGACCCTCCACCACGTGGTAGCCATGTCACTGCTGACGTGGCATTTCCGGGTTTTTCTTTTGAAAAATAATTCAACTGAAATCAAAATCCCCCGCTGACGTCATGCTGACGCAATAAAATGAATTTCCTTTAGGAAAATAATTCCGAAAATAAGGAAAATCCCATTTTCTTTATTTTATGTATTTTCAAACTTCCAACGGCCATAACTTCTTAATCCGAACTCCGATTCGAGTGATTCAAATTCCAAAATTCATTATCTTTTTGTTGGTGCTTATTTGATAATTTTTGGATTTTATTTGGAATTATTTTATTTATTTGGCTTTGTTCGCACGTATAGATTCCGACGTTTCAGAAGAATTTGTGGACCCGACGACCCAAGCATCTCAACTCTTCAACGAAGGCAAGTCGTAGACCTTTGATCATGTCATACCAATTTTATAAAACTATATTGATTTATATCAACATGCATTGCTAAGCTTATAATAAATGCTTTCGGGAATAGTTAAATGCCTAATTGTCGTTATGTCTCCTTGTATAATTACTATTGACATGTACCCTTGAATGACATAAATACTTGGACACCATAGGATGGTTAATTATTAGTTGGACATTATTGTACTACCAACCTGGATCGTACTATGCTTAGTCTTGCTTAGTCGCGATGGGTTCATGATCACTTACTCAAAGAATGAATGAACATGACTTAATGAATTATGGAGTTGTGGCGGAGCCACTGTTGATAAAATTTGTTGTGCCATGGCAAGGGTTGCCATTTGGCCGGATTGAACCAAAAATTATTTATATTCGGGCGAGTGATCGTGCAGTAAAGAGGATGAATTTGGGATGTGGTTGCCTCGCCTGAGTAGCCACTAAGGACTTAACTTTATACGCCATTGATCTAGGCCATACCGTACAACCACAAGTTCATTTATGGGGTGGACCGGGCCAACTAATTAGCAATACTTTGAGTCGGTTCTGTTTGGGTTGTTAAGTGGCGCAAGAGGGGGCCGGGACGGCAAATCCTTAGCGAGTAGAACCGAATCAAAACAGAGCTTTGTAAAAGCCTTGTGATAATCACTTAGTCGCACGCCTTCGGAAGCGTGTCATGTTTGACATTATAAGATGATTATCTCTTGTGGGTCAAGATGTACAACCTCTGTAGAGTGTAAAACTATTCGAATAGCCGCGTCCCCAGTTATGGACAATGCCTGGTGATTTCACACGAGGGGTAGATTTTCTAAAAAATATTGAAATGGGTTGGATGGATCTATGTAGTTTGTTTTGGTTGATGATTGGGAAGTGAATAGGGTGTTCACTAGTTGTTTCAAATAAAATTGATTACTTATGTACTAATCTTTTAAATTGCTCTTTGCAATCTACTTACTGTATTTACTGTCAATATTGCTTTCTGCAAAATAGCCATAAAGCTATCATTGTCAAGTCTTGCATGAATATTGTTTGCATACACTTCCCTATGACTTGCTGAGTACTTTAAAGTACTCACGGCTTTGCACCATTTGTTGATCAGTTGTTGAAGAAGAACCAGGGAACACCGAGTTCTACGAGGAAGACTACTTCGAAGACTATGCGAATTAGGTCGCGTCCTCCACTCGATTGCCTGTGGGCATGCCGGATGGCCTCCACCAGATGTTTGT
This sequence comes from Phyllostachys edulis, assembly GCA_036346405.1. Taxonomy (NCBI): domain Eukaryota; kingdom Viridiplantae; phylum Streptophyta; class Magnoliopsida; order Poales; family Poaceae; genus Phyllostachys; species Phyllostachys edulis. The sequence continues at coordinate 51,750,619 of CM070561.1, read as the reverse complement.
TTTCCGTTGCAAGTTACCTTTTGTTGTTAAGCCCTGCACGGCAAACGTTGTAAGACTTGACCATAAGGTCCTTTTGCTACTAAGTAATATTAATTTGTCTGCTTCATCTATAGTTTATCGTATGGATATGATTACATCATTATTACAATCGTATGAGCTAGCTACTGATCATGAGACTAGTTCAGAATACACAGAGGGTCTCGGAGTTGCATATCTGGGGTCCCGACAGAGGTTACGAATCAAGGCTGCCCAAAAGTAAAAGTAATCATAGAAGCGGTAGAATTTCTAGCCGACCTCATAAGCATCGACACCAAGTCCCTAAATGTGATTTTGGGTATGGATTGGCTTACTAATCACCAAGCAATTTTGGATTGTGGTGGTAGAAGCATCACTTTGGTCAACCTAGTTGGAACCAAGGTAAAATTTGAAGTCTCCATAGAAAAGCCTGATGGAGCCTTAGTCTGCAATGTCAGTGCTGTATCCTTGGAAGATGTGCCAGTGGTCGGAGAATTTTAAGATGTCTTTCCGGATGAGTTACCTAGAATGCCACTGGATAGGGGCCTATAATTTGTCATTAATCTAGTTCCGAGAACTGCACCTATTTCCAAGAGACTCTACCGTTTGCCGGTTGACGACTTAGTCGAGTTGAAGAAGCAGATTGAGGAGATACAAGATAAATGATTTGCCCGACCAAGTTCTTCACTTTGGGGAGCCCCAGTGATCTTTGTTGCAAACAAAGATGGTACCCAACGGATGTGTATGGATTATCGCTCACTCAATGAAGTCACCATCAAGAACAAGTACCCTCTGGCCAGGATTGATGATTTGTTTGATCAGTTAAAAGGAGCCGGAGTGTTCTCCAAGATAGATTTAAGGTCAGGATACCATCAGTTGAAGATTCGCCAAGAGGATATCCCCAAGATAGCTTTCTCAACCTCAACCCGATATGGACTGTGTGAGTACATGGTCATGTCTTTTGGATTGACCAATGCCCCGGTTTACTTTATGAACTTGATGAATCAAGTATTCATGGAGTATTTGGATAAGTGTCGGGACCCAAAAATACATTTCTGGACCCTCTGTGTATACTGCACTAGTCCAGATCACGCTTAGTGCACACAAAGGGCAACATCGATGAAATATCATTTCCATATACAAAGATGACTAATAAATATGCAAATAACAATAAATATCAGAGTAAAGACCTTAAGGTCAAAGCTTACAATTAATACCTCAGAAGGCGAATAGCTCAATTAAGCTGCAACGGAACATAATGGAATAACTTTAGTGAAGCCCATTGTAGGATCAAGGATAACCGACTAGGAGGGGGTTGAATAGGAGGTTTTAAACTTTTAACAATTTAACAATTTAAGCCAATTAATAACTTAGTCTAAACAAGTTACACTACTAGCTAAGCAATTCAACACAATAAGCAAGCTAGGAATGTAAATGCGAAATGATAAAGACTAGAAATAACCACAAAGACACAACGATGTTTTTCTGTGGTATCAAGACTTGCCGGTCTTCACTAGTCCACGTTGAGAAAGCTTGACACCTCAAGCCGGCTCCACAATTAAGCCTTCCTCGATCACTATGGTTGTTCTTCCTCCGCTCAGGAGATGGCGAACACCGAACCACTCACAAGCTTGCACGGGCCTCTTCACAATCTTCTTGAAGAGATCATCGTTTCACCGTAGCGGTCTAGGAGTGCAAACAACACTCCAAGAGTAATAGATCAACGGCCTTCACTTGATGGCACTCAAGTGCAAATGGATCAACTAAACACAGGAAGACGCAAAAGGAACTACAGCATAAACCAAACCTTGTTTGCTTTAGGTGTTGCCATTTCGATGAGATGCAGTGAGCTCCTGGAACCACTTGCAGAACTGAACTAAGCTTTTCATCTGAAAATTTTCAATTCCTTTTTGAAAACGCTTGCCATGGTAAACAAACTATCTGGTACCTCTTATTACCAAAGCAAAACTAAAGCGAACAAAATGAAATAAGCACAGGCTTACAATCAGAAGCAGGAAGGATTAGGGGATCACCAAATGAACTGGCTTCATCCAGATCTCATCTAGACGACGAATCGAACTCTACAAGAAATACCTGAACTTAGTAATAAGAAAAAAATGAGTATAGCTCACGATCCATATATTCAATAGTAATATAACATAATCTGAAACAAAGGAAACAATGTATATGGCACATCATCAACAGTTCTTTGTCAGAGATCAAGTTAGTCAATAGTAATCTCTATCTGCTTAGTAAAGACAAATTACTAAGCTCACCGCTTGTTCCTAAAAGAGGAATTAGTTTAGCAAAATATAACATATGATGTAATCTCCATAACAGACAGACAGTACAACAATGGAACAATGAGGCCACCTAGCGATGCCAAATGGAGTACAACTGCAAAGGTAAGCCAAAAAAGTTATATGCAGTAAATAAAACTCACTGACCTGGCAGCAAAACATATAGAGGCAGGGGAGCGTACCTATTGATCAATCTTAGGTGGTATATTTAACCCAAATAGATCAGGCTGGACCTGAGAACCATTAGGCTAGATGGCAGCAGGTAGAGCGTACCTCATGATCAATCCAAGGTGGTATATTTAACCCAAATAGATGAGGTTGGCCATGAGAATCATCAGGATAGATGGCAGTAGGTAGTACAACTAAAAATAAAAGAGTCAAAGGTCTCAGATCAACAAATATTAACCTTGATGCACCAAGCAAAATAGAGCGACATCAAATTTGAGCATCTGGTACCGAAGAATGTACTTTCTGTAAACCAGTCATTCAAGAAATACAGTTTGGCCCAACGAGAACAAGTCGCTGCTATATTGCTTTTTGCTGATGAATAGAAAAGGTAAGCAAAGAAGACACGCAGTGTATGTCCGAAGGCAATATATCCGTGATGCACAAAGCAAAATAGAGTGACACGAAAATTCGACCATGTGGTACCAAAGAAGCTATTTTTTGTAAACCACCGTCATTCAAGAAATACAATTCGACCTAATCAGAAAAAGGTCAGGCTATACTTTGCGCACTAATGAACAGAAAAGGCAGGCAAAGACGACACAAAATGTATGTTTGAAGGCGATATCTAAGTAAGACACCTGCGTATCCTATTCACCAAATCTACAAATTTTCATATCTATAGCAGTGCATTGGTCTGTCTTTATTTTAGCTTTTTTCAAGAGTCCACCAAGATCGGTTGACATTATAGTAAATTTAAAGCCAATTCTATCAAGGAGTAGCCTAACGGTGCAAGCAGCTCTAAATAAACACAGGAAGCCACGAAAGAAACTACAGCATAAACAAAACCTTGTGTGCTTTAGGTGTTGCCATTTCAGTAGCTGCAGACTGAGCTGCTAGAACCAATTCCAGAACTGAATTAAGTTTCTCATCTGTAAAAGCTTAATTCCTATTTGAAAACGCTTGCCATGGTAAACAGACTATCTGGTATCTCTTACTGCCAAAGCGAAGATGAAGCGAACAAAATGAAATAAGCATAGGCTTACAACCAGAAGCAGTGAGGATCAGGGGATCACCGAACGAACTGGCTTCATCCAGACCTCATCTAGACGATGAATCAAACTCTGCAAGAAATACTTGTACTTAGTAACAAGAAAAAACTGAGAATAGCTCACGATCCAGCTATTCAGCAGTAATATAACATAATCTGAAACAAAGGAAATAATGTATATTGTACATAATAAACAGTTTGCTGTAGACTGAAGTTAGTCCATAGTAATTGCTGTCTGTTCGTAAAAGACAGACCATGGAGCGGGAGGGCACCAGGCTAGACCCAGAAGGGAAGGGTGCCGGCCGGAGGGGGAGTGCTGAGGCGGGATGCGGAGGCGGAGGGCGCCGGGTCGGATGTGGAGGGGCAGGGCTCCGGGCGAAGAGAAGACATAGAGGAGGGGGGTCCATCATCGAGAAGGGCACAAGGGAGCCCAACGAATCGTCTGGGCACCATCGCATACGTCGGACGCGGAGGAGGGAGTCGGGACGGACGCGGAGAGGGAGGGTGTTGGTCGGAGGGAGAGGGCGGAGGCCAGAGGGGGAGAGCGCCGAGCACCGTTGCGGACGCCGGACTTAGGGGAGGAGGGCGCTGGGACGTACGTGGAGGGGGAGGGCGCCGAGCGAGACGCGGAGGGGGCAGTGGAGGGAGAGGCGGAGGCCGGATCGTGGGGGCGGGCGCAGTGAGAGGGAGGGTGCTGGTCCGGACACGGAGTGGGAGGCCGAGGCGGGAGGGAGGTTGACGTGGGAGGCCGAGGCGGTAGGGAGCCAATGGTAGAAGAGAGGTGGAGGCGAGAGGAGACGCGTTTCGGCAACGACAGCAACGACATCAGGGGAGGCGATGGGAGGAGGCAAGGGAGAAGGGGAGGGCGGTGTGGGGCTCGAAACAAGGCAGGGCTGTGGTGGAACAAGGATGTAGGTGTTGAAGCAGGCCGAACGACCGGCCCATGAAGAGCGACGACCGACTGAAGAACACAGCACCGCTTGGGCCAGGAGGCCTCGCGACCGGGAAACCGGTGCTGCTGAGCTAGCTACGGCGTTTCGGAGAGAACGGGAAGCGCACAGGACGCGTGGCTGCATGTTAGCAGAGGACTAAACGTACAGGACTCACCTACGCTCGCCATTTCTACCAGGCTTAATACAATGTAAGATTCTAGAGCCCTCGAGAGTGCCAACTGAACCTTCTCCAACTCTCGCTCTCCCTCCTCTAAATCGCCCCCCTCCCTCGCTATTGCTGCGGCCATCGCAGAGTTAAACTCCACACAAAAACCACCACCGCCACCACACTAGATTAGACTCTTGATTAGCCCCGGAACCAGATGAGGAAGCGATCGACCTGGATGGCCATGGACGCCGCGCTGATGCTGAGGAGGAAGGGCGTGGAGGCGTCAGAGCTGTGGCTGGATGAGGACCCCTGCCTCTGGCTTCCCCGTCTTCTCCTGAACCACCAAGATCCACCGCCTCATATGTACCTAGCAACCGAACTCGCTCTCTACTCTACCCCCCTCCTGAACCCCGAGTTGAGTGGGCTGGGCTCGAATTTGCTAACCCGTAGCCTGATTGGTTTGGTTTTGGGTATGCAGGACGTGGAGGTGATGCCACCTGTTGTGCCCGATGCGGGCATGCCGCCTCCTCCTCCATAGCCGCAGCCGGCGGTGGGGTTTGGGGTGTAGGAGGTGCCGATGTGCGGTAACATGGCGCTGGTAGGCGTGGCACTGGCGGTAAACGAGGAGAGAGTGATCGTGGTGTACAAGCCCGCCTATGCTGCGCGCAGCCTCCTGCTCAGCCCTGATTGGATCCACGGGCTCAAGAGTACGTGCCTCCTCCTCTCCCTCTTCCTCCTACTAATTCTGCAAGAGAATCGCTCATCTTCCTTGTTGGACCTAGGGCTTTAAATATCTCGAAACCCTCGTGTGTGTACCGTACTAGTCCCATGATCAGTGGCTAGCACACACATCCCCAGCATTGATAATCACATCCATACATTCATACATACAAAATGAGCAACGTATGGTTGATAGCTTAAGCATTTACATTAATTACAACACTTAGGCCGACCGGCCAAATAAAAGCTTAAGTAGCAAGAGTAATAGAAGTAACAACGGAAGCAAAATAAGTGATAAGTCCAAGAAATTTTCCAGCAGCATGCCCATCCAACCCTTACGCAACAGACTAGAGACAAGTCCTAGAAAGACCCGTCACCGAACCCACCGGTTCTGGGTGCGAAGTAAGCGTCGTCCGGTGTAGACTCATCCTCATTCTCTGAACAACAATTCACCGAACCCACCGGTTCTGGATGCGAAGTATCGTAAAGTTTATATAAATGTGAGGCTAACAAAGGATGAGGTTCTATGCTACAAGTTATTGTTAGCATTAAACAAGTTTTATTTGCAATGTTGACATATAGTATTTTGCAACGGAAGTTTTAAGAGCAGTTAAATAGATATAGGCTAACAAGTAAGTAATTGAATAAATAACAACTTGCTACCCTCCTCGGCTACGACCAACATCTCATTTTCAACCATAGACATGACAGTCAACTCAAAATAATAACCAACAAATCATTTCCCACATTTTTCAATGAAATTGTTTTTATAAAAACCAAGATTATACCCGATGGACCACATCAAGCATGCTCATGACCGCAAGCATGGCTATTTAAATAGATTGCACTCTGCATATGGGTACAACTTTACCCACAACACATGAAATCTCTAGTTTGTTTAGTGTCTGTTGATACCACAGCTCACTACCTTCGGTAAGCAGTCTAGAGCACGTGTCAAAACCTTTACATCATCTAGTTCTATCCTTGCACTAGCCCGACGAATGAACACCCTCACTTCGCCCGGGTACACCCCCATCAAGTGAGGCATTCACCGTTGTGTCGGCAAGCTTTGTGCCCAACACTGTGATGAAAGGAGCCCCTTCGAACATGCCTACACCAGTTATGCTCGTACTACTACGGCCTTCTAACGTGCAAGGCTAGTGTTTAATGACTTAATTAGCTAATGCCGTGCCATACCGACACATATGGTTGTACGATTAGGCTTTAGATTGGGAGCACCGGCGTTTGGTCCTTAATTGACTAGGGTGAGAATCTCCCCTATCTATTTGTGAGATACACCTCTCACACTTCTCACAATGTAATATAACTCGTTTGCGTCGCAAACTAAGCTTTTCATTTTATTTTTATACAAAATAACAGAGGTAAACTCCTCTGGATTATCATTTCGAAAACTCCCAAACTCACAGTTATCATGTCATCCATTTTAGCAAATTTTAGTAAAGATTAATGCTTGACTAAGCAGTTATGCGAGATTCACATTCGAAAAACCCAAGTTGACATCATTAATTGTCTAAACCATAATACTAATTGCTACAACAGTAAGGATATCAATATTTCAAGGAGGGTCATGCATCAAATAGGATTTACAACTACCGTTATCCCAAACATAGCAATTTTATATCAAACATACAAACATGTATAATAGATTTTACAAAAATAAGTACGATAATTAAAATAGTAGGATAACATGGTAAAAGGGGGTGTTTGCCTTGCTCTGGTTGCTCTGAATATGAGGATGGAGTATCGTCGAAAAATTCGATCGAATAATCAACGTCTATTCAAAAGAGCTAGAAGCAAATTAAATATGGAACAATAATTCCAATAGAAAGAAAATCCAAATATTTTTGTATATTTAGGTAGATCATAATTTTAGATAAATTTATAAAAAATATTCATCTCATTTGGAGTTTGTATGCAAAAGTTATTAAGGTTTCAATTTGCTTCAGTTTGAAAATTCCAGAAATTAGAAAAGGGTGGCGTCGAAAGCGTATTTTCCGATGTTTACACTTTCCATTAGGAAAAGCGTATTCTTTTCTGCGTTCTACCGAGGTTTACGCTTTCTAATAGAGGAAGCATATTTTCCTTAGAACTAAAGGCGACTTTCTCTTTTTTTTTTGCGGATTTTTATTAACTTACATGTGGGGCCAACTTGTGAGTGACTCATTCTCTTATTTTATTGGTTTTATTTATAAAACAGAGGCGGTTCCAGATGTCATAGACTCATTATTTATTATCTAATGATTAAACCTATTTTTATTTTAATTTTCTAACAGCTAGAGCCCACATGTTAGTCTCTCGGGTTTTAAATGTGTTTTAAAACTGAGAATAGTGCGTGGTCCCACATATCAGTGACATATTTACTAAAAAGATTTGAAATTAGATTTTTTATTATATTTTTCGCTGGTCCCTCCTGTCATATTCCAGTACCTTTAACCACTGTCATTAAGCGCTAACTAACGTTTTAAATCGCAAGTCTCATTAGCGAGAGAAAGCGAAGAAGAGCTGCGCACATGGCGAAAGTGCCATGGCGAGCAGCTTGCCGACAAAGAAACCACATGATGGCGGACGTTGGCGAGAATGGAAAGAGGAAAGCAATGTGAAGCTATCGGTGGTGATGGCAGCGACAGAGATGGCCAGAGGCGGGATTGCGGTAGCGAAGAGCAACAGAATGCCTCGGGTCTGCAACGTATTCCGCAAAGGAGGCTTCCTCCAGGCTAAAGGAAAGGCACGCTGGACTCAGTGAGTCTAGGTGATGCTCACAGGCTAGGCGCAAGGACGTAGGGTCATTGAAGGCGTCTGCGTGCAAGCAACATGGCGGCGCCATGAATAGCTACTGAGGATTATGGCGTAAACTACTTGCCCTCTACAAATTGAGGTGCACATGAGGTTCGGAGGCTTACCCTAATCACGAAGGTGAAGATGATGAGGTTGGAGAGGTTCTGGAACGGTTTGTTAAAGACAAGCAGCGGTGGCGCAGAGAAGGTCCACGATGGTAGCTCACTACAACAATGGATGTGCTACAAGAATCATCGTGTTAGGTTTCTAGGGTGCTATGGACGGTGCGGATGCAAGGAATCGGCCCAAAGCTCATGAGGTTTCAAAGAAGATAGGAAATGGCGGCGACAACTGTGAAGGAGGAAGATGAGAGTGAAGCTCGGATTCAAGACGATATTGCCTACATTGAGTGAGGGGTTAGCATCAGTGGGGTGGGGAACACCATACGACACGGTTTGCTTGAGCTCAAATTTACTAGAGCGGCAGGAACACGTTGGTGAGTTCGAGTGCGCGCTGGAGCTGAGGACGATGGTGAAAGCGATCGCGCTACGGGTCCCCCGGGGTTGCATTAAGCAAGGGAGAGGAATGAGTGATGCATGAGGATCATGACGACGAAGGTGTCGTGGTTGAAGAAGCTCACCAGAGCGAGAATGGTGTAGAGGCGCGCTCACCGGCGTGGAGAACGACACACACGTTCCTGCAAAACCAAGGAGCTATGAGGCTCGGGTTAGTGCGAAATGGAAAGGGGGTGAGCTAAGGGAGACGATGCACATGATAGGGCTTACGTAGTTGGTACATTTGTGTGAGAAAACAATGAGACACCGACAATCGGTAAGAAGAAACTTCATGGTCTTTGCTCTGGTCTCTCCATCCACACGGGGAAAAAGGGTGCCATTAAGGGGTAGATGGCATAGGCAAGGGCTAGTAGAGGTGATGGAGGCAGTTGAGTCACCGGAGCAGTGGCGCGGTGGTGGTAAAGCGACAGCGGTGCCATGGTCGTGGTGGCCAACAAGCAGTGGGGCGGTGCTAGGGGAAAGAGGGAGGGAGCATGGGCAAGGGCACCCCATGGCAGACTCATCAAAACCAAAAGGAGGGCTAGAGGAGGATGGTGGCTAGAGAACGGTGTGGCCGGAGGTGGAGGAGAACTCAAAATCCGAGCGCGATAATGGACCAAAGGCGGAACGGCTTGGGGTGGCTTCCTTGGCGCCTAAGGCTCAGGTGACAGGGTCACAAGTGATGATGGCAAAGCTGAGAGGCGAATCGCCCGGCGGCGCTCAATAGAAAGAGGAGTAGGCGTTTCTTGATGTGGCACTTACCAAAGCGACGGGGCGAAGTGGGGAGTGCACAATGAGGCCCAGGGCTCTCTTATAGCCGAAGGAGAGGGGCAATAGAGGGGAGAGAGCCACTGGAGCTCGGGGGCAACGCATTGTCCCAAGGCGGCCAGCATGGGCGTGCTTTGGTGAGGACGCGACAGGGCAGGGCACTTGCTGACGTCGGGGCGATGGGAGGTGCGACTAGGAGGGCCAAGAGCAGGTGGTGCTGCAGCCAGGCAACTCGGCGACGGGACAAGGCGAGAGCACTCTGGCCAGTGAGACACGTGCTAGTGATCTGGCGGCAGAGTAGGAGCGGGCAAAAAGTGGAGGTCTTTGGCCGGGGGATGACACGGCGGTGCCGGGTGACAAGACCATGCTGGGGCGCCGAGTCGTTGGGGTGGTACAGGTGCTCACTTGTGCAGTGCAGAGTGCACGTGGCAACTTGACTGGCACAAGCATGTGCCATGGGCAAAGAATGGGGCAGGGGAAGGGTGGCTCGGGCCAAGCAGGCCGAAAGGAGGAATGGGCCAAGTGGCCCAAGGGGAGGGAAAGTGGGCTAAGCCCAAGGAGAGGGGAAAATTTGAAATCGAAGTTCAAATTTGAAATTTGAATTCAAAGTTTGAAAGGAGATAGAAGCTAAAGAATTTTGAAAATACTTCACTAATTGAATTAAGGTTGAACTCCAAATGACAAAAGGGGATTACTATTGACCGTCCAAAAACGGACTGTTACAGTCATGCATGAAATGGAAGAATTCCTAGAACCAGCTAGCACGATAGGCACCACCAACTTAGCCGACACACTAGCTAGTTGCTGACAAGAAAGCCCGCATGCACACGCTGTACATGTGTTGAAAAGGAAGCTTTGCATATATGCGTGCATTCACTACCAATGTGGCAGTCTACTGTATCATACATATCATATTCATAGTTTTGATTACCGGCATATAATCAACTGAAAATCGGTATTATCGGTTATATCGGACCCCCGGTAAAAGTTCAAACCGGCTAAAATCGGATTTGCTTGAATTTGATCTTTTTTAATTTAAAATCCAAAAAAAAATCAAATTTTGTTTTGAAAATTTCGGCCAAAATTTTCCGATTTTCAGCCAAACAGGTCCTATTGGACCCCCCTCCGGTTAAATTTTTTAAATCGGTTACCCAAATCCTGATCATATTAACTCATCGGACCCCGAGCTTTGAATACCCAAAGCCCTCGTATGTCTTAGTACTAGTCCCATGATTAGTGGCTAGTACACATATCTACAACTTTAACATACATATCCATACACAATATACATACAACATGAAACAAATGTGGTGTTTATCTTAAGCGGTTACATCATAGAGTAGGATACACAACCGGCCGCCAAATAAATTAACAAGTATCTAAGTAGCGAATTAAGCAATGAAGCATACCATGTACATAAACTAAAAGTCCAACAGTATGTCCATCCAAACCCTCGAACAACCGACAAGGAACAAGTCCTAGAAATACCAGTCACCAAACCCTCAGGATGCACCGGTGCAAAAACGCGATAAATGCAGTATAGGCTCATCCTCTAACTCTGAACAGCAATTTAAACAAGATTGGGTACATTGCGTACTCAGCAAGACTTGTAGTGTATCATAAAATTATATATATGCATGGCTAACTAGGGATGAGGCTCTATACTACAAGTCATTTTCAGCATTAAGCAAGTTTTATTTGTAATATCAATACATATTACTTTGCAACAGGAATTTAAAGAGCAGTTAAATAGATAAAGGACAACAAGTAAATACTTGAATAAATAAAAAATCGCAACCCTCCTCGGCTGCAATCAACATCTTATTTCTAGCCATAGACATGGCACTCAACTCAAATATAAACCAACAATCATTCCCACATTTTCCCAACAAGAGCAGTTTTTATAAAAAAACCAATTCTATACCCAACAATACTACACTTAGCACGCTCATCACCGCGAGCACGGCTATTTAAATAGATTTACACTCTACATAGGTGTACAAATTTACTCACAACATACGAATTCTCTAGTTTGTTTGGCATCCGTCAATACCACCGCTCACTATCCTTTGGTAAAGCAGTCTAGAGCACGTATTGAAGCCTTTACATCACCTAGTCCTAACCTTGCACTAGCTTGGCTAATGAACATCCTCACTTCACCTAGGTACACCCCCCGTCTCAGTGAGGCATTCACCGTTGTGTCGGTAAGCTTTATCCCCGACACCGTGGTGAAAGGAGCCCTTCGAATATGCCTACATCAATGAGGATTGCAGCGGAAGGGAGAAGAACACGTGGTTTGTCACTCATTTGTTCATGCCAAATGATTGGGAGACTCAAGATGCTTCACCTCCTTCACACGGTCAACGGTGATGACTTTATCTCCTTTGGAGATGATACACAAGGCGCATCGAAGAGCAGGATCAACTAGGGTGAGCGACAAGTTCGTCCTAAAGGGCGTCGCCCTTGTGGACAAGCTAAGTTACAACTTGCTTTTTTATCTTGCGACTTCTTGATAGCAGTTATGAGACTAGGTTTAAGAAAAATGCTTGTCGTGTGCTTGATTAGGTTGGTGAGCTTGTCTTTGGGATTTCTAAAGTTGGTAGGATCTTTGGGTGACTTTTACGAATCTCTTCTTTGGATCTCTCAAGTGTTTGATTGCATCTTCCTCTGAGTTCTGGATTTGACACCGTCATTTGGGGCACAATTGTTTTGATTATCTGACGCGAGTTAGCAGCCTTGATCTTATGAGAGGTTTGCCCAAACTCAAAGCCGTCAAGCTGTAGGCATGGCAAGCAAGTTGCCGCCTCACAACCTTCATTGACTATGATCATGACTGACGGACCGGGACAGTTGCTTCACATGGATACTGTTGGTCCAGGTAGGGTTCGGCCAGCCGGTGGCAAATGGTACATTCTTGTCATAGTCGATGATTTCTAGAGATATTCTTGGGTGTTCTTTCTTGCTTCGAAGGATGAAGCTTTTAATCATTTTCATCATCTTGTTCTTTGCTTGGCTTCTGAACTCCTAGGTGCCTTGAGAGTGATTCATAGTGATAATGACATGGAGTTCAAGAATACCTCATTTGCCTCTTTCTGTGCTGAGCGTGGTATTGAGCATCAGTTCTCTTCTCCACATGTCCCTCAACAAAATGGCGTGGTGGAAAGAAAGAAAGAACATAACCTTAGTCAAGATGGCTAGGGCGATGCTAGATGGGAATTGCACTCGAGGAGGTTACGGGCGAAGCTATTGCTACCGGTTGCCATATTGTCAATCGTATCTTTTTGAGACCGTCTTTGGGCAAGACATCATATAAGCCGGTTTAGCGAAAACCATATGTTTCTCATTTTCGAGTTTTGGCAACCAAGTGTTTCATTCTCAAGGCAGAAACCTAGATAAATTTGAGTCAATGACTTGATGGTTTATTTTGGGTTTGCCCTACACATTTGAGGGTTTTCGGGTTCATAATGTTGAGACTAACGTTATCCAGAGACATGCAATGTCACCTTTGATGAGACTAGCCACGAGCTAAATCAAATATTTGGGTGATACGGGCAATAGAGAACATTTTGTGGAGGAAGATGAAGGCGGCGATGATTGTCTCTACTTTGTTGCTACTATTGCTCTGATGCAATTAAAGAACCTACTTCCACTACTCCACCCGCAATTGAGGCTCTGCGCATCTTCATCATTAGCAAGATACTGCGGAGGTCGAAAGTACTATCTCCCGCGCTCCACTTCACATTGAGGCGTCACCTTTTGGATATGATGATTGGTCATCTTTATGAGCGAGTCACTCGCTCCAAGTATCTAATCCGAGTCTCTACTCCCATTCTCGCATTTGTTGCTTCTTTCAAACCCCGCGATATATCATATGCTTTATCGATTCGATTTGGGTCAATGCAATGCATGAGGAGTTAGAGAACTTTGATAGACATAAGGTGCGGAACCTAGTAGAGCCATCTAGTGGTCATAATGTGATAGGAACACGTTGGGTGTTAAAAAACAAAGAAAGTGACACTACTACACAAGGGTCATCACAGGCGGTTTGCTTCGAAAATGCAGATTTATATGTCTGTGATATAGCGGTCATCCTGAGCGGTTTCAAACTATACGTGATGCATACTATCATAGGCGGTTATTAACTCAAAACCACTTGTGATAGTTGACTATCGCAGACGGCTTGTCGATGAAACTATCTGTGATAGTCGATATATCACGCATTGTTTCTAGATGAATATGCTGTGATTGTGATTCTCTATAAAATATCCAAGCAAAGAGTTGCTTGTGCCTTTATATATATATATATATATATATATATATATATAGAGAGAGAGAGAGAGAGAGAGAGCCTTTGTTAGCTAACTCAAGGCTGAATTTTGTTAGCTAGCTCGCTCCTTGGCGTTCATCCTAAGCGTGCGGGTGAACCACGGTATACTTCATCGAACGACCTTATTGGAGTGTGTGATTTGCTTCATGCACTCCGGCGTGTTAGGTTCGATGAAGTATGCCATGGTTCACTGCACATTAGGATGAACGCAAGGAGTGAGCTAGCTAGTAATTCGTGCCTCGAGAGTTAGTCTGTAAGGACTATATATATATCGTATATATACGTGTATATATACGTATATATACGTATATATATACATGTATATACGTATATATACACATGTATATACGTCTATACACGTGTATATACATGTGTGTATAAACGTGTATACATGTGTATATATACGTGTATACACGTGTATATATACGTATACGTATACGTATACGTATGTGTGTGTGTGTGTGTATATATATATATATATATATATATATAAAGACAATTTTAAAGGCACAAGCATCCTTTGCTTGGAGATTTTATAGAGAAGAGATCGGGAATGGAATGGTAGGACCCTAGGGCGCAATGGAATAGCAAATTAATAAATAATTGATGATCAAAGGCACTAGCGGTGTATATTTGCCTTCGGAGCAATGAAAACCCTAGCCGAGGTATCAAAAGTCAAAAGAGGCGTTGACGATTGCATGCATGGGAATACGAGGCAGTATAGTAATCTTGCCTCTTTAATTTGTGCTAGTGGCTCTAAACTAGCGAATTGTGTATGTTTATTATATTATATTATTAAAATGATAGAAAAAAGAAAATCACCACGTTTTCTATTAAGGGCAAGAAATTACCACATTAATAAGAAAAGATAAATGTCCACCACATCGATTGTGGTGGGTTAGATTATAACTGCGGTTCAATCACATATTTTAGGGATATTGCGGTTGTATAAGAAATACAATTGAATTTTCAATCCACACAATGAGTTGTCTAACAAGTATAACTCTATTTTCAAATATAAGCTTATATATTGTAGTATGTAGCCGCACAATTGTGTAGGGAATTGACTAGTTGTTTTGAAAGAGAGTTGTATTTGTTATGCAACTCTAATGCAAAAATAGAGTTGTCTATACATCAAGGGTTTAATATTTTGTTAGGGTAGGCCAAACCTTCGTCCATCATCCAACAATTGAAGCACACACATGTTGAAGCACTTCCAATTGCGAGAGAAAGAGTTTGGCTTACTTTCATAAATATGAGCCACACATAACTAATTAGCAAGATCATTACAAATATAGTTTTGTTTACAATACAATTGTAAAAAAAATATAATATCTATATCAAATCGGTATCCTTTGTTATGATCTAGACTTACCAAATAAACACTCTAGAACATATTATTTTTCCTCTAATCAAGGGAATTTCTAGCCACTAATTAAAGAATCGAATCATGGACCATGGTGAAGTAGATGGCATGGATCTGTGAACCATGGAATAGATCTAGAGCAACATTAAATCTTTTAGGCCTTTCGATTATAACATCTTCAATACAATCGCTTCTCCACAGTTTGGTTAGAAATGTAAATTAGGCCAAATTAATTGTCTAATTGGGCGATAGTTCAAGATAACATGAGCAGAGAAATTAGAATGAGTAGAGTGCAGTAGAACACCTCATGAAGTCGGCTAGAGCCAAGAGCGAGCACGAGGCATGGCGTCGTTGGCTCACGGCAGAAAGACAAGCAAGCTCATGGCTTTGGCCACTGTGCATGCTCAGGAGGAGGGAGGTCTTCGGGGAGGAAGAGCTGTCATTTGCCGGGAGGAGGAGCCGCCAGCCGCCATCGCCACCGAGATCACGAAAGGGTGGGGGAAAGGAGCCAAATGTGCATGTCGAACTCGGGGCGAAGGATCCGAATTCTCGTGTTCATACATTAGTCGGGATAGCTAATGTACACAGTCAAACAAAAGTGATAATCAAAACATATCACGCATTTTATTAATATTTATTCGAGTTTATTACAAAGGGCACGAGGCCAAATAAAGTAAAACAATGAGCGAAATAATAGTAGTAGACCCAGCGATTAGCCGCGAGCAATAAATGCAGAAGCGCGACCTAAGCGTCAAGATCCTCACCGTCTTGATAGATAACTTCTCTGAATAAAGATTATTGACAGAGTGAGCACTACTACCGTGCTGCAAGTTACACCAATATGGAATTGATATGCATGCATAAGGTAGACAAAGGATCTTGGCAAGGTTATTTTGCGTAAGCGGCGGTTTTAATTTAAATAATCATATTAGATTACAAAGCCATTTTATACAATAATCTAAATCACCATTTTAAATAACAATAGTTTATTGTGGATAACCTCCATAAAAGATGATGGATATCCTCCAATCACAATGGCTACCGCCTAATTTTCCCACAGGACTATCCATCTGAAATTATCTGTTGAAATCATTTTAAAACCAAAAACAAAACTAACTCTGAGTGGCTTTGCTAGCATGTCCATGGCCGTGACGCTTGGCTATTGAATAGTTTCTACTCTGCGAGTTTGTACAACTTTACCCACACGAGATATTATACTCTTTGTGTCGGCCAATCCACGCTTCCTAAGGCGTGTGTGAACAAACATCACAAGGCCGTTACAATGTTCTACCTCAAAGTACTTGTGCGCTAAGGTTTAAGCTTCCATTGGGTGGTAGTCCTCAAAAACCCCTCTTGCGCAGATGGGAAAAGCATCTGCAGACACCCATACATACAACATAGCACAAATAACTAAGAGGTATTACAAATTATTAAGCGAGTCCTGCCCATACAGGACATGTGGTTGTCTGATAAGGCATAACAAAATGCGCTCAAAGCCGGTCCTCAATTGACTTAAGGCGTCATTCAATTTAAACCCAGGTCTTAATCTTAACGAGACTAAGCAGTGCATAAACTGCACCCACCATTCATCCTTTTAGCCCAAGTCCAAACCCTTTTGATTTTATTTCTATAAAACCATCTTTACAAATTCTCTATGGTAAAACAATACCATAGTTTTAATTTTCAACAAATTTTATTGAGTTGGCTAAAATTCTCCCAAAAACATAAATCATGGTCTAAGTATTTGCGAAGCATTTGATTATTAAACATAATAATTTATCTAAGGTGACAAAGGAATGTCAAGGCAACATCCAAAATTTGGCATACAAGGATAATAGGAATAACTAATTATTTAAGCAGAATTTGAAATACTTGAATAAAATTATGCATGCATTTAATAATTTAAAAACTGAATTTAATTAACTTTAAAATAATAGGGGCAAAATGGTCAAAGTATAACTTGCCTTCGTTGCGATCTGGAAAATCTCGTCTTGAGAAGTATCTAATTCCAGGAATCGTCAAAGTCTAAGCGTGAAAATAAGGCAAATCAAATAAAATTCAAATAAAACTCAGAAATACAAAATAAACCAAGACTAAATATAATAATTTTATTTTATTGAGCTAGATAATCAAATTATAAAATTTTAGAAATTTGTTTCACTAAATTTGGAGTTAGGATTCAATTATTATGAATTTTACAAATTTTAACCTAAATTTGATATTTAAAAAGAATTCTAAATTCTAAAACAGAACTAAAATGAACTCTAAATTGAATTATTATATTTTATTTAGTTAGATAATAATTTTCTAAAATTTTAGCAACTTGAATCATCTAATTTGGAGTTTTAATGCAAAAGTTATGAATTTTACAATTTTAATCTAAATCATTATTTAAACAATTTCTGAATTATTTTTCTAAAGAGAATTCTAAATATTGCATGATAGCGTCAGCGATGATTTTCGAATTTAAATGAATTTGAATTAATTTTTCGACAAGTGGGGCCCGGTGACATAGGCTCGGCTCACATGGACCATGTCCTGAGCCCTAGCAGGAGGCTGTCTTTGGTGTGGCGATACTTGAGGATGGCGTGGCGCCACGCTGCCGCCACGTCGGACCCGGGTGAGGTGGCACCTCGTTGGCGCCGAGGTGGCGAGCCTTGTCGGCTCGACGGAGCATGAGCTCGGCAACACCTCGCCGGCGCTTCTGGCGCCACGGCGAGGGTGCGAATGGGCGATTCGAGAGGAGGAGCTCACGAGTACAATGCTCACTACCTTAAGCGGCGCGTGACCGAAGCTTCGGCGGCGAGGTTTAGCGGCGGCGTCTGGCGTCGAGGGCGAGGTGCTCCGGGGTCTTAGGGCAAAATGGGTGCAGCGCCGTGTCGCATGATGATCTGGCGATGTCGAAGATGAGGGCAGCGGGGGCAGCAGGCGTGACCTCGCGGAATCGAAGAATTTCTTCGCGCGGTGGCGGCAAGCTTGAAATTCGAGCGATTAGAGGAAAAAGAGGAGGGCGGCGAGGGCTCGGGTCGGCGAGAGTAGGGCTTCGAGGCTCCCTTATATAGGGGTCGGAATGGAGGAGAGGAGGATCAGACACTGCGGCGGCGGCGTTTATGGCATCTGGCCGTTCGGTGAGATCGTGCGAAGAAGGGAAGGTGAGCGCATCGGGTGCGGCATTGATAAGCGACTTAAGCGAGTAAGCGTGAGTGGAGAGGAGGATTAGCGGGGTAGTGGAGCTCGGCGCGCCTTTAATGGCGTGAATGGCCTTGCATGCGAGGAAGACGAGGACGGGAAAGAAGAAGGGTCACGGACCGTAGGATTTCCATCAAGGGTTGAGTCAAACCAGCGTCGTGTGCGTGTGTGGACCGTCGGATTAAGATCCGACGGAAAAAAGGAGGAGGCG